>JAECXG010000606.1:15680000-17047500 GCA_018152135.1 Drosophila paulistorum | reverse complement strand
AAGGTAAGGTATAAAAGCAGAGCTTTCGAAGGATCCTCTGATTTTCAGGTTCTTTCCTACTTGATTTTCTAGAGAAATACATAAACCTGGCCTTGGCTGTGATAATTTTTGTCTAGCTTCTAGTTTTGATAAGCAAACTGGACCATTAGGGAAGGGAAATTGAAAATTTTGAAGGAAAAGATCCTGATCGAAATGGAAATCTCGGCTTTCTAATTCATTTCTATTCCACTTTGATTGTATTATCAACTTGAACGTGTAAGTAAACACAATTCTAAAATTACGTATACGCAATGTACCCTTCAATATGTAGAAAGATGGCCAAAATAGTCCAAGTTTTAGCTGGATGACAAACAAATTCAAGAAACTGGGCCCAATCAGTGTTGGGCCGCTTAGTGTTTCCTACTAACGTTTTAGCCTTCGTATTATGGGGAATAGATGGACTTGCTGCTGCTTAGTTCTATTAGATTGTTGTTATTTCATTTCATAAATGCATTAACTTAATATACAAATTGTAAGAAACTTCACTTTAGACATTTCTAAGCTAACCTAACTTACCTATGTACAGGGTTGCCCATATTCGACGGACGCTCGCGTGGCGTGTACTGTTCCATGGTAAAAATCTGCTTGGACTGACGCTTCCAACGCGGTATGTCATTAAGGGATCTGACGTCTTTGTCAAAAGATACAGGGTTGCCAGATGGGTCCGTCGAATATGGGCGACCCTGTACATATATGAGAAGCCTACCAAGCAAAACTTATCTCAATGGATCTTAGACCAAGAAGACAACAATCCATTGACTCAGCTCTTGATGTATGTAGACAGGGCCGCAGAGAGAAAATCAGGGCCCGGGGGTAACCAAGTTCGGGCTCCCTACTTCCCTTCAAATACATCCGCTATATTCGACTGTGATGTATCGCGGGCCCTTCTGAAAACTGCGGGCCCGGGGGAAACCCACCCGCAAACCCAATCGGCAAGTAAATAAAGTAGAATCCGGTTATAACGACGCTCAATATCCGGAAGACGTACTAACCGGAGGCCCTTGCATATATGTAACCAATCACTCATCGAACTTTAGTCGCTATAACCGGACGGACGTTATAACCAGATTCTACTGTATATATATTGATATTTTTAGACCGTTTCAGAGTTTGTTTTATGAATTCTTTAGGTATTTACCTAAAATCTGAAGATTGATTTGTTTAAATGTGCTATTAAATATTTGAATTCGTTTTTTAAAAGTCTTTATTGCATTTGTTTTGTAATTTAATTTGATTAATTTATTTGAATTTTAATTTTTGATTTCTTTTCAGTTGTGTAACTTGCATGAGGAAAGTTTTCAGGTATGTTTATTTGCAAATTACACGTCAAGGTCCCTAAGATCCTTGGGGTGATCAGAGGAAAGTGGAGAGCTTTGCACTCCAAAGCGGTTAGACTGTGTCTTCCCCTCTCTGTCTCTGTCTCTGCCTCTCCCTCTCTCTCTCTGTGTGAAAGAAAGTGCAATTAGCAACAGTAAGGGGTAAAGAATATTATCTACAATGCACATCCAATGCCTCCTATGGTCAAGCCATTCAAAAAGTATTTACAATTGTTAAAATGCTTATCACTGTGGTTTTTTTTTATTCTACACATTCTCCTACATACAGGTATAGGTACATATAATGTGTGTGTGTGTGTGTGTCTGTGTATGTGGAGGTAGCTAGGTAGGTATAAATATTGTATATGACAGTGCCGTCTTCTTGCTCCTCCTTCTCCTACTTCGTGTTCCCTTCTTCTGCTGTTGCTTCTTCTTCTTCTTCATCACACATTCTGCCGCAAACGATTATTTTCAATGTCGCGCCTGACTCTCTGTTTGTGTGTGTGTGTGTCAGTGTGTGTGTGGAATTTGTTGCCCGTGACCTTGAGAGCGATAAGTGTCGCGAAATGAATTTGCCGAAATAATCAAATCAGCGTGGCTGTTGAGAGGGTAGCGGGTCTTCTCTGCCTCTCTGTGTGTGTGTGTGTGTGTGTGTGTGTTAAGGCGTCTGACTAGCGTGAGTGCCGCGTGTAGATAACAATAGTCGATGTCAAGCGATAGGGACAACATACACACAAAGAGAGAAAGAGAGACACTCTAACACATTTCCCCCTTGGCCCGGCCCCTTCTATCGCCTACCACCCCTCTCCTTCACCCTGTTCACGCCTACCGCTGTCTCGCCCAACCCGAGCGCTTAAATGCCGATAACATTGCAAAAATATTCTAATTTTAAATATAAAACCAGAGACGTCAGAGGCACGGGCAAGTGTGTGAGAGAGAAAGACACTTGTGTACACACACACACACACACACACACATTTAGACACTCTTTGTTATCTTCAAAGTCAATGTCAAAGCTAAGGCGAGTAAAAGCAGCGCAACAAATTAACTAAATGTGTGCAATGCGGCGTATGAGTAATGACAAGTGACCAGTGACAACAAGTTGACAAAATGACAAGCAGGAAATGCAATTGACTCGTTGAATCGATTCCATTTATTGCAATTCAATGTCCACATGGCCAGCAAAGGGAATAAGGCATCATACATCCATATAAGAAGTAATATCAAATCAATTTCTATATATGTATAAATGGAATTATTTGCAACCCAAAATATATTGAAATAGAGTTTATATACGACTTTTTCTTTAAAGAGATAACTTATACTCTTATTTTCAATTTCAAAGACTGATCTTTCAGTTTTTGAAGAGATAATCCGTTTCACATATAAAACATTGTTAAAAACGAACATTTCTGTGAATGAATATGAATTCCATTAAACTATGATAAAGTAAATGTTGACAATGTTTTAGCTTAAGATTTCAGTAATGATTTTTATTTTATTGATACTAACTGATATTAAATTGACGGCACTTGTCGATGCAACTTCTTGTGGTTTTCCAAAAATGCTTTACGAATTCAAAGAAAACTCGATAAATGTTTCAAAATTACATTACCTTTGACTGGAAATAGTCGGTTAAAATACAAGTTTTCTATGGTATCTAATTTAGTTGTTAGAAATGAATTCTTTAAATGGAAAATGGAAAGAGGATTTCCTTTATACAATTTTTGATTTAATATGAAATTTGCTTTATAAATTTGAAGAAAAGTCAACTGACATTATCCATATTTCTTAGCAGTTTCATTTTTGTATAAGATTCTTACATTTGTGTAACATTTTTATTGCATTCTTATATCATTAATATCATTAATATCACATAATTTGAAAAAGTTTTCAAATCAAATTTCTCCCAACTGCTGAAAGATTTCATTTATTATTATATATTTGATGTTAGTATGACATTTAACAGGGTATACAATTAGTTGAATTGAAATTTTGAATGGACAAATCAAACTTTTGCTTTTATTTTTGGGCAATTTCCTTTCAATACTTTGATACTTTTTTTTCAGTCGATTTTTGTTGGTGTTGTTTTTAATTTTTTTTTTCGCATATTTCACCTTGAAATAAAACAAGCATCAAATAAATTAATACTCGCACACACTTACTCACACAAACACACACACACACACACACACACACAATCATACACGCTCATCGCTTCGAAAGCGACCAAATTCCAACGACAACAAATAAAAAAACAAATATACCTATACATACCTACATATATATGTATGTGTGTGTGTATGTATGTGTATATATGGTATGTTAGAACAAGAACAAATACACAAAAACCAACAAAAAAAAAAATATATATTCAAGGTTAACTGATTAGACGAAATTAGCAAAAAGTTCTAAGCAGATGATTGAACGAGAAGCAAACCCCGCAGACGAAGGAGCAGAAGGTAAAGGGGGGCTGGGAGTGTGGAATAGAGTAGTGAGTGAGTAGTGAGCAGTGCGTGTGGGCGGGACGGGCGGAGGGACCAATTGGGTTGGGGGCTTTTGGGGGAGCGGTCAGATGAGAGCACGCGCTAAAATAAAAACTCACGCAACGCGCTATGTCGGGTGCGTAGAGGCAACCGAAGGCCCCCCACCGAAGCCTCCTCAAGCGACCGACGGACCGAGCGCGTGTGTACGCATGTGAAGAGAGCCATTCCATGGAACCATTGTCGTCAGCAAATGGTAAATGCTATAGGCCTATGCGTGCTACCCTCTGAAACACTCTAATACAGTTTGTGGCCTATTGATTGGGCAAGTGAAGTTGCACATGAAGTATACGCAGTGTATTACACTTGGTTACAGAGCCATGGAATAGTGTGGCTGCATATTTTGTGAAATGCATTAGTGTGGCTGCGTATTAAAATTTGCCCTATTTGCTACAGTGTATCAAATTAGTCTATCGACATTTTAACCAACAAAATACTCAACTCATACATTGCGACTTGTTGGGCGTTAAGCCTTTGCTGATATGTATTTCAATACATATATATAAGTAGGTATATATGTATATTCCCGTGGGGGCCTCCATAGAAACAACCAAAAATATTGCGTAAAAGAGACAGAAACATATCAGAAAAGAAAGAAATAGACAAAATACATGTATAAAGAGTGAATAGAAAAAGTCCCGCCAACCGAATAATTTTTTATATAGCAAAATGTATAGAACAAATTTTGCGCCGCATATAATAAATTTCATTTATGTGCCGCGTGCTAAGTTAACCCAAAACCTCTCGTCCCCGCCGCGATCTGTTTGCCCAGTCAAAGCGAAAACAACAACAACAAAACCAACAAAAAAAAGACCATATCCCGATGGTTATACATTTTATTTGGAATTATGCGCAAGTTGTCCTTGAGCGTGGGTCGGCTTCTTTTCTCTCTCTCTCTTTCTCTCTGTGTCTCTGGGGGCGGATTGTTGAGTGTCTAGGGGGAGTAGAGGCACAGGGGGCCGGGGGTATACCGAGCGTATATACTTATATGTGTATACATTTGTTTAGCTTTTGTTTTCAAAGGCAAAGGTCGTTAAATATGGCGATTTACGTGGTGACAGTTTGTGAAAGGTTTAGAATTGTGAGATTGGAAATGGAAATTTCGGGGAATTGTTTATTAAACTGATTAAAAAAGGAAAAACAATAACCAACATCAAATTGAAAGCGAATGGCAAAACTGTAGTGAAGCAAATTTCATTTCTCTACGCATTTATGCTAGCGCCACCTGCCGGTCATCAATCATTTTACTTAAGCCTAGAATTGCACATTTTTTGTAGCAATGCAGGATTTCACAAAGAAGGCGTGACGAAGGCTTATGAGGAACACGAAAATACCGTATTATAGTTCCCAAAGTATTCAGAATTAGATGCCCATTAAGATAACGTACAGACAAACATATGTATATCAGTGCTGGATTATGCTAAAGATATACGTTTTCGGGGTCATAAGGCAACTTGGACCATCACTTTCCAATCTGAAAATTATAACATGAATGAAAAGCGCTCAAAAACAATTCGCAAAGAATTTCGTTTAGAATTTTTAAACAGAAATTTTTAGGTTTTTTTGTTTATACTAAATTTTTGCCAATTTCTAAACGATTTAAAAAAGTTATACCTCATATAAAACACAATCTAGCGTATTTTAAAAAGACATTAAGCGCACAGGTATTTAAAACCAGAGGGCCGCGGTTAACTTCGACCGCGTCGAAGTTTGTATACCCTTGCATAAAGCCTTACCTATAGCCATCAAAGGAAAAAAGTTTTATCTGAAAAGGCTAATGTTTGCGAAAGAACGGCCTACAATCTTATGATATAGTCACCCGATCGTTATCCAATTCGGCATAGTCATTAACAGATATATTAAAGTAACAAATCTTTATTTTGAAAGCAATCGCGTCAAAAGTAACGAAGTTATTGGCAAAAGTCACTGTTTTCCACCGAGCGTTTCTATGGGAGGTATATGATATAGTCACCCGATCTTCATAATATTTGGCACAGTAGTTTATAGGTGCAATAGACTGACCAATATTAAATTTCACGATAATAGCTGAGAAAATAACGAAGTTATTGAGAAAAGTGACTGTTCGTGACTTTGACGTTTGTATGGGAGCTATATGATATAGTGGTCCGATCCGGCTGAATCTGAGATATACAAACCCTGCAGTATATACAAGCTTACGTGTAGCTTCTGTAGCTCTTACGGTCTAGGAGGAGTTCGCATCGATCCAGACGGACGGACGGACGGACGGACATGGCTATTCGAACTCGCCTCGTCGTGCTGATCAAGAATATATATACTTGATGTGGTCGGAGATGCTTCCTTCTATGCGTTGCACACTTCTGACCAAAATTAATATACCCTTTTTGCAAGGGTATAAAAATAATCTAGACTCGATATTTTATAAAATTTTTTTTTTGCTTTTTGCGAAATTGGCAAAAAATGTACCTTTCGAGATCTTAAAACAGATCAAAAGACATTATTCTAGCTTGAAAATAGAAAAATTTGACTAAATTAGAGCTCCATGAAGGTTTAATGGAATACTTAGCGGTTGTAACTTAAGATAACTTGATAATTACGGTTTTTTTTTCTACTCCAATGCAAAATTTCAATTTAAAAGCTTTAATATGAGACTTCACTTTTGAAGATCGGTTAAGATTTGGCAAAGTTACAGATTCGTGTAGTTTTTAAGTATTTTCAGAATTTTTCAAAGTTAAAAGGATTGATAGGGTCCTGTTATCTGGTCAAAATGCAGACGAAATGATTCATGAATTGTTGATAAGATTGATCATTCAAAAAAACCTAAATGAAAATTTCCATTACCTTTGCAATTCACCTTAAAAACGCTAACCCAAAAATAAATCACAAAACATTCTCCATGAAAATAAAAGCGAAAAAAAAAAACAAAAACGTAAATACAACGTAAAATCAAGCAATAAAGAGTAAATTATACTATGTATAAACAATAACACAAAACAATTTTACGTTTATAATACACACAACAAATGAAAGAAAACGAAAAAAACAAAACAGCAACTACAACAACAATAATAACAAAATGATATAAAGGTAAATACAAATAAAGCGCACACAAATACAAATACAAAGCAAAAGCAAAATGCGCTTGACATTGAACTTGAACTGCAGAGTGCAGTCGACTGCGAGGCTGATAGCAGAGGCAGCGACAACAGCAGCAGCAGTAGAAGCAGAAGCAGCAGCTGTTCGGGGGCAGCTGTTTTTTGTCTGGCTTTGTGTGTGTGTGTGTGTTTGTGTGAATAAATGCGCTTCGAGGTCTGCCTGCAGCTGGTAATGAACTCAGAGTAATAACCAAGTAAATGAATACTGTAATCACAGCAGCTAAACCATAATTGATAACACTAATAACAACACAACAACAACAACAACATTTATCGAAATGAAGAAACAACGACTATCGATATTTACATTTAAGCGATATATCGGTTGACACGATCAAAGTGTTATCGAATGTTAGATGCATCTCTAGCTTGAGGACATTTACCATAACTTACGAAATAATGCCAAAAAAAAAAAAAACACCAAAATGGAGATTAAAGTTAAATAAAGAAACAAATTAATCATACCCACAAAAATAGAAAAAGTTTGAGTGCTAAACTCCATTTAAAAGAGTCTTTAACTATAATTGAAGTGAATAAAAAAGGAAGCTCACACATATGTATGTATGTATGTGTAATGGGGTGCTCCGTTTGGCCAGTAAGGAGCCCCATGCAGATTACATAACACTGGTAAGTGTGTTGCATAGTTTACGAATTTGTTTTAAGAAATCTCTTCGTCCCAAAACAACAGAACCCAGAAATAACTTATTTCTGGAAAACAATCTGGTGACCACTTAAACCTAAACTTGGCCTAGGAAACTGGAAAAGCATAAGGAACTCGATCTTTATATATCATCTTTAGACGTCGGATTTTAGCCAAAGATAACACGCACACATATGTATGTACATATATAGACAACTTAAGGATATTTTGGCTTGGTTTGGTGATCTGTTCTATGGATTGTTCCTTGTGTCAGCTTCTTGATTGGTTTTGGCCAGTAAATCTGTTTTTGGATATATGTATTTATAGCCTTCCTTCTTCTTTTTAATCAATAAGGCGACGTAACGTATCCTTTTTGTCTTCCATTCCCTGTTCAAGTGGGAATCGCAAGTTTTTCTTCATTTTTCGTCCTAGTTAATATTAATTTGATCTTTTACAAATATGACAGCCTCTTGCAAAGTTCATTATATTATTGCTGATTAATATATTGTTCTACTGAAGCAAAAGCTATGGCATCTATATAGATGAGGTTGATCATTTCAAAAAGCCCCGTATGACTAAATGTAATAACTGAATCATATTGTAATTGTGTTCTTTTTCTTGAAATGGAATTTCATTTCTGTTGTTGTTTAAGTAAATTAAGACTCATGATTTCGTCTAAATCTATTAAGAGAAAACAGCAAAGTACATGAGTCGGCGAATAATCTATGTATGTACATTCATTTCCCGGAACATGTCTAATCAAACAAACAGAGATCGTGCAACTTATTTTGTATATAGCTTGATATATATATGTTATTGATAATCCCTTGAAGGTTATGTAATGGAATCCATACTATATACTATTTCAAGTAGATTGTCAACAGTTCTTTTTGAATATCCTTGAACTGGTGGCATTTTGGCATATAAATCACGTAATCATAATGTGAACAGAATTTAATTCTCCATCTAAAATGGTGATGATTCTCATTCTCATTCAGCATGCTCCATGGCCAATGCCAATGCGATCTCCAGCCATCTCCATTCCTCCCCCTCCTCCTCTGAAACGCCTTCGCGCACGTAATAAGACACCTTCCCTTGGCATAAATATCGACAGAAAACAATAAATTTAAATATTTATAACGCGAACGGCAAATGTAATGACCCTGAGATCTCTCCCTCGCTCTCCCTCTCTCTCTCTCTCGCTCTCTTAAAGTTTAGTTCACTTCTTGTTTTATGCCCAATTTGATTTACTTGTTTATATGTAGAACTATAATCTCAAAAGTCGAAAAGTCTTCTTAAATCAAAAGAGAAAAGAAATATGACTTCTTTCATCATCATTCGTTATTAATTTATTTGGACGTGTGCAAGAGAGACTCGGGTAAATTCTTGAAGTACACTTAAGGGGCGAAATTGCTATCGATGTTGTCAACAGGAATTGATATAGGTCAAGCCCCGGGCTTTATTAACATAGAATGAGCATAGTCCGCTGTGTCCCTTTTTGCCTTGCTGTCTCTTGAGTTGAGTTCTGGTCCTGGTCCTGGTCTGGTATCTCCTCGCTTTTATTTAATTTTCGTTGTATTTTTGTGCTGATTTTAATTAGACAATTAAAAAAGATGAAGTCCCTTACATTTGATTCCCCGCTCAAGTTGAGAAGTTTTTACTTTGATTTGGGTCAAGTGACAGCTGGACCCTCCTACAGCCTACTGCCTACTGCCTGCCAGCCTTTAAGCTCTTGAAAATTTGGTATTTTTGGGGTTGGTTTTTCCGGCAAAGGTTTTTATGTATTATGGGCTCCAGGGTGGCCTACTTAGGTCTCATCTAACAGAGTCATAACATCAGTGGATTCTGCGCGTTTTTTTTTTGTTTGGGTTTTGGTTTTGCTTTTGGTGGGTGTTCGTCGAGAGGGTTTTGTTTTAGGGCTAATAGAGGGGGCGGCGGCTGTTAGTTGAGTTCTCTTTTGCCACATTTTTTTGAAACTGTGTATCCATTAATTTTCAGTTGTGCTGATGCGAAATCAAAAGTTTGTAAACTTTCCATTTTCATGACATTTGCGACACTCACTTTTTTTTTTGTTTTTTTGCTTTTGTTCTCTTTTTTTTTATTATTGCCCGGCCACTCTCAACTTTGACCTTGAACACCAAACACAATGGCCAAGGGTAAGATGGCTAAGAGTATATGAGACAACAGTCCAGGGGTAGAGCAGTAGGTTTTGTTAGAGCGAAAGAGAGAAAGATCCCTACGCAGCACAATAGAAAAAGTTTTACTTTCACCTCCCACTACCAACCACCTCGCTGTCCAAAAATAAAAGCTCTTTTGGCAAAAAACCTACATAATCTAGGACTCTGAGACTTGGACCTGCGCGTATCCTGTAAATTTGTCAGTTGCCAAATATCAGATTCTATTTCCTATCACCAACAAAATTTGTGGTAAATTGACTTAAGATTTTTAACAAAACTTCTGCTTGCTTGATCCTCAAATTGAACTATAAATTTTCTTTATTAATTTCATATTTTGTCTTTGGAAATTAATTACATTCGTTACTTGAATTCGATTTGAGAAAGTGTTGAAGATAAGGTTTTTGATGTTGATTTTGGGGCCAATCGAAAATGTCAATTTTCGTACGCCTTTTTTTGGGTTTGGGTTTGGGAAAGTGAAGTGAATTCTTCGTCGAATTCTTTAACCAACTACAATTATTTTGTGAGATTTGAATGTATATGTTAGACCCTTTGGGTCGATCATTTAATGAGTATTATGTTGGAACAAAAATTTTCGACGCAATTTCATTGTGTGGGTGCGTGTGTGTGCGTGCGTGTGTTTGTGTGGGTATTTGCGGGTGTGTAGGTTGTTGCGGGGCTTGTTGTGTATATTTGTGGGATGGTTCTATGGTCAGAGCAAATATTTTTTGTTGTAATTGCGTAAATAGCAAAACGGCTCTAGGTTATTGGCTTGGCTGTGGGGTTACGAGAGCGTTTATTTTGTTGCGGTTGTTTGCCATACCACCCACTGCCCCCCACACCCCCACCACCATCAATTGGACCCAAGCCAAGCCTACCCCCCTACAATCCCCATGCCATTTCCATTAGAAGGGTGGGGCTAAGGCGGGAGAAGGTGTTCTTTATCTTTAGCCTTTAAGCATAATGCATGTAATATTTGTAAAATTACATTTACATAGCTAGTCGCTAGTCTATGTGTGGGTTGGATAGCTTGAAATTGAATTGGAATTAAAAAACTTATAGAGCTTAGAAGTTTAGCCAAGTTTTTCTGTATGTAAGTATGTATAAGCCTTTTGTGAAGTTGACTTAATGCTGCCCAACTAATTCTTCTTTAACCACTTGACTCTCATTTAAATTTTATTATGCTTTGTGCTACCTACCTACCTACATATGTAAGTCGTTGTGTGGTGCGGTGGATCCGGGTCCCTTTTTCTTTTCCTCTGTCTCTCTCTCTCTCTCTGTATTCCCGAGTCGTATTCCCAAATGTGCGCCACGTGTAAATAAGCAATCAAGCAAACTGAGCACAGAAACCAAGCAAAGCCCAAGGCTTCTACTTCGCATCAGCCACCCCAGTTAGGAGTCCTTTTCAGCCCCACTTCATCATCTTATCGGGTAGCTTTCCACACAAGACACGTGGGCCGACGAGGCTGATAACACCAACACACACAGACACAAGTGAAGGTCCTGTCGCTGCTATGGCAAACTGAAGGCATTGCCATTGCAATGTTATTGTCAAGGACATTTCAATACAAGGCACACGCTTGCTTGTCCTTCGCCCCAACCGAACCAAGAGCATCCAACCATCCGTCCGTCCCTACCCAACCTGCCACCCAACTTTTGGGGACTCTTCCACAGGACAGCATGTTCCACAAGATGTTGTGCCTTGACTTGCCTTTGACCTTTCTGAAGGAGATTCTCGCCAACGAAATGGTGAAACCAAGAAAATTTTTTTGTAACAACTTGTTGGTTGGTTGACTATGCGCGCGAATATTAACAAGCTTTAGGAATTCTACTTTTAATTCTTTCCAAAAAATGAAACTTGAACAAATAAAGAGACCCTCTCTCTCTTTGCCTCTACCTCTGCCTCTCTCTCTCTCTCTCCCTCTCTCTCCCTCTCTCTGTCTCTGTGTGTGTCATTTGGGCTGTCTCTGTTTCTTGGGTGTTTTGTTTGCTGTGTAAACAGAAAACAAATCGAGAAATGCTGCGAAATAAATCTGCTTAAAACCAAAAATCACTTACAAGAGGGTACAGGGACTCTTACATGAAGGGATCCTTGTAGGCGGTTGCTGACTGTACGTGTGTGTGTGTGTGTGTGTGTGGGAAAGGCGCGTGTCTGTAATGAAGTGAAAAGCAAAATGAGAACTCATACAAAAAACGGCAAGTGGCAAAACTGAGGAGGATTCAACTCACTTTCGTTTTTTCAATCTCTCTCTCTCTCTCTCTCTCTCTCTCTCTCTACTCTTATACACTCTGGCTTTCCATTCATATATATGGCTCGTTCTCTTTCTTTTAATTTGACAGGCGCGTGCAACACTTGTCAATGTGACCTTGGTAGCTGCCAATGCCATTCAACCATCACTCAACCATAACCAACCGCCCATCCAACCACCCATCGCCTCCACTCACATCCTTTGGCTCATGTAATTTGCGCGCTTAGCATATTTTTAGGCGCACAAACCAAAAATTGGCGCATTTATTGTCTCTCTGCCCTCACCTCTCCCCTCTCTAATGTCCCTTGGCGAATGTGAATGTGAAGGTGGAGAAATGAAACCCATTTTATGGCTTGCCAAAATGTGGCTCATCAAATGTTTTGGTCGTTTATTGGGCGCCTTGTCCACCCTTTTGGGAACCATCAAAGGGTTAAGGTTTTCACGTTCCTCTTTCCCTCACTCTCTCTCTCTCTCTCTCTTTCTCTCTCCTTCGCTTTGGCAGTCAAATTTAATGCTCAAGTGATTCAGCTCTGAGTATGTTTGTGTGTATAAGTGGTTGTGGATGTCACAGATTGACATTTAAGTGGTTTGTTAGAAGGACCTCATAAGGAATACATGTCATACACAATACTTCAATTTGAAATTAGAACCAATCAAAGGATATTACAATTTAATGATACTTAATCTATAGATAGGGAAACAATAATTATATAAACTTAGATCGAAACTGAATTGGTAAACTTTTCCTACATTTCGGTTAGAAGTTAAATTTGAAAGGACATTTAAAATCTACATTTTAGTCTATTTAGTGTTTGGTTTGTAACCTTTAATGTAATTCCAGTGGGAAAACACACTTCCCCTAGTCAATCTAGTCAATGTCTGACTGGGTGCGAATAATTTCAGCACCATCTGACTGATATGAAGGTTGAATAGCTATGATTTTCAACTGATGTACATAGATCTAAGAGATAAGAAGTGAAGAGTTCCACCCAAATTGTTTATTTGAGAAAAGTCTTGCATGAATCCACTTGAAAGAGCTAACGAGAGAATTCTCCACTTACCTAATTAATGGAGGATTTAGGTGTAGATTTTGAAAAGGGAAATGAGGGATGGAAATCGAAACTTTTATCAGGCAAAAGAAAACTTCCCTCATTGCGAATCGAACTTCTAGTGACTGAAATTCCGAATATTATAGGTAAATTTATCGATAAAGTTTTAGATTTTTACATTTCTAATAATAATGAATAATACTTCTTCTTCTTTCCTTCCTTTGAAGTAATTTAAAATTGAAATCCAATGCCAATGGTAAGGTTCGATATGCAGATTCATGTCAATCGATTACAATGTCACTCGTAAAGTTCGTTGAATTGTTTTAACTTAGATATTGATCTAATCCTGATTGAGTCGCTTTAAGTAGATCGCAAACATATATATAGATACATATAATTTTGGTTATTGCACACGAACACAAGTCCTTGAGTTCTTATGGTGTCTTTGGTCTTGGTTGGCCTATGTCGCCATGGGATAAGTATGTGCGTGCCTGGAGACAATGGAGCCAGGCGACCTATCAACCAACTGTTGCCTTTACTACAATAAATGGCAATACAACTACAACAAGAAAGAGACAGAGAGAGAGAGAAAAAAAAACGACACAAATATCGAGAGGCCGTTAGGTGAAATGGTTGGTGTGGGCGGCATGAAATATTAGACGTAGGAGGCCCCGGAATGATGATAATGTCGGCGCCGCCTGTCTCCAGTCAGCCGCCTGTCAAGGACATCAACAAGTCAGTCCCAAACAAAACGAATGCGCATAAAATTTGACAAGGTCGCCTTTTTCTAACTTAACTAATTCCACTAAGACACCAACTGGCACCTCTAGCTCCAGACCAGCCATCATCATCATCATCTTCAACTAGGTATATCATCAACATTTTCCACATTTTATTTTAAAGTTTTCTCTATGTCTACTTTAGCAATGTTTGATGTGTTGGCACATTTTTTGTTGTTTCTGTGTCTTTTTGTCTCTTTTTTGTCAGCTCCTTGTCTTGTCGTCGTTTTGCAATGCAAAATCAAAATCTTGGGCAAACATTTTCAATGTCAGGGGTTTCTTTTTTTTTTTTTGTCTCGTTTGTCATTTTGTTCAGGAAGTGCTTGTTGCCCATTTCAATACATATATGTATGTATGACAAAATGTTTATTTCGTTTGTCATGCGAATGCATAAAATGAATACCTGAGATCACTTGTGATCGCCAAATGTGTTTAATGGCATTCACAGTATTCGTGGTTTTTAATCAAATTTGCAATTTGGAATCTGCGTTTGGACAGGAAACCATTGTCGATCGATATATGTATATATCTACAGAATTAGGTTTAATGTATTCCCATTCCCCCGTCAATGCTGAGGCAAAGAAGATACACGATCTATATTATATATTCCTTAAACAAAAATTGTAGGCTTTAACATCTTTTGGTTCTCCTTTTTTTTCCCTCATCTTTTACATTTTTGTTGCTGATTACTAGGCAACAATTTGTTGCCGTTTTTTATTTTGTCAGGAATTTTCATTCGTCTGTTTAGTTTGCTCATTTTTTTGTTCTCTTGTTTTCGTTATTAACTTTTATAATGATAGGCCTACAACAACAGCAACAAACATAATAATATCTACTTACATTTTTCATCAATAGCAACGACTGGGCAGATGCCCTGTGTTATAAATTTGTCATCAATCAAGCTAATTCTAGATACTTTTCTTAGCTTCTCAGAAACCTTCAAGCAGTTTTGTCGAACGAATTTGGCCTCTCTACTATCATCTTGACTAGCTTTAGGTTTTGTTCCATCAGTTATTATAATCAATATTTTATTTATGCTAATATACCTTAATTTGGTCAATAAGTGCAGGATATGTCCCCGTCCCCCCACAAAAACCAGCAAAAGAGCAAAATGATGGCTCGCAGTAAACATTGTAAACGCCTACGCCTAGATAATTACATGCTATCAGTTTTTGTCGAGAGAAAGAGTGCGAGTGCGTAGAAAAGAGATAGTCAGAGAGAGAGAGAGAGAGCGATAAAGAAGAGGAATCGGAGAAAGAGATGATGGGTCTGAGGTGTGGTGTGTGGTAGAAGCTAACAAACATAGGTAGGAAAGAGGTAGGGAAAATTGACCCTGTGAATTGCCTGCGACGCAGTTACAAAAACCCAACAACAAAAAAACAGAACAAATGTGGAAAGCTTAACGAAAAATACAATACCCTAACAAAAGAAAATGACCTCTGAATATGCCACTCAAAAAACAAATATTTGTCATTTTAATTTTACCAATAAAAATTACGAAAAAAAGAAATTGTTGAGAAATTATATAAGAAAACAAAAAATATGCATGAAATTTGTAAGAGAGAGTAAGCAAATTCAATATACCCTTTTGGTAAGGGTATAAACAACGTGAGAGAGAGGCAAAAGGAAAAAATAAATAAACATAGGCCCAGCCCAACTCATTTCGAAAGTAATGAGGATAAATGCAACCTTGAAAATAAAAGCCAAAATATGAATATGTTGAATTTGGATAGGAACCAAGCTGAGTTTTGTCTGCCAAATTGATTGATGTTTGGGGTTGATATATGTATATACGTTTATGTGCTTATGTATGTAGTATGCCACCCACTCATAACCACCCATTTTATTTTGTTCTACTCCTGCTTCTATTACGCCTTCTCGTTTATAATTTGTCCCCTTTTGCTCATCAACTGATTGAATTACATATCAGGCCATATTTTTGTTTATGTTTTTATGTTATTATCATAAAGTAACCTTCGACTTATGTTGGTTAACTTCTTCACCAATTTACCAGTGTCATGCCCGTCGTAATCCTCGGCTCCACTTCCACTTCACTCTTGTCTTTGCCCTTCGTTTTACTTTGTGTCACTGCCACCCACAACTTCCAACTTATATATACATACATAATTGCTGAGGCATACTCGGCGTATACGTGACAATTCCTTTTAATGCTCGGCTCATCCTTGGCCCCAAAATATCAGTGTGTGTGTGTGCATGTTTACTTATATGTATATGTATATGTGTATATGGAAAGGGAAAGCAAATCAACCCCCTTTTGTAGGATATATAAAACCTTTTTGGTCTCTTTGCATTTTTTTCTTTCTGGTTAACCTAAATTTTTATAAAGCTCTTCTCATTCTTTTGATATATGCAATATTTTCTTTCCTTTATACATATTGCTTATGAGCTTTTCTATTTACATTTGATTGCAAATTTTATGCATGATTTAAGCCAAGGATTTTGCAAATGAAGACCAAAAATTATGAGTTATTGTCAGACATACATAGATAATGCCTATAATGACATGTTCTTCCTTTCATATTTTTATATCTCTGAGAAATGGGATTATAAGTATGTAAATGAAAAGAATATCAAAATAATCGACTTACATCAAAATCTACATAACTGAAATTTTTATTTATAAATATTGTATCATTATTTTGTATATTTTTAGATTGCATGAGAACTAATATGACTCAGGTCATTATTCCAATGCCAATGGACAAAATCAGAGCAATGTAAGTTCACACATAAAATCCCTTAAATTAAGTATATCCAATTGTATATATCTACATACAGTCGAGTCTCGATGGCAAGGGAACAGAGTTTTTGTACGAATTACAGAGGTTTTCGGCTTATCGGGTTTTGCCCAAGGGGCGAAGTTTTTTCAAGGGACCAGCCAAGGGACTCGACTGTAGTTTCTAATTCAATCTTAGAGGGCCACGGTCCTTTTCAAGTTGTTAAGGCTTTGAAAGTTTCAGTGTTAAAGCTTTCTTAGCATTTCGAGAACGGCCTACAAATTTAGACAATGTAATTTGATCTAATTATGCTATCTTCTTTATTATATAATAGAGAGCTGCATGAATGATAGAAAAATCAATTTGAGTTAACAACATTCAAAACCAAATGAATGAATTGAATGACTTTGAAAATCGACTACAACTGAATGAGTGTGTTGACGTAGAACTCAGTTGCACAACATTCAAACGAAACAAAACGAATTGAATGAGTTGCTATGATTCGAATGCATTCGAATCCCAACTCTGATTTTAGTATGTAGTATTTATTTGTATTGTATATTTTTATACCATACACCCATAGGGTGAAATGGTATATTAAAGTCGCCAAAATGTATGTAACAGGCAGAAGGAAGCTTTTCCGACCCCATAAAGTATATATATTCTTGATCAGTATCAACAGCCGAGTCGATCTAGCCATGTCCGTCTGTCCGTCCGTCCGTCCGTCTGTCCGTCCGTATGAACGCTTAGATCTCGGAGACTATAAGAGATAGAGCCACCAAATTTGGAATGTAGGCTCGTGTAGTATGTAGAGTGATCGAGTTTGTTTCAAAATTTTGCCACGCCCCTTTCCGCCCCCGCAATTCAAAAAAAACGTTTTTCTCAAAAACTATTGTAGCTAGAGACACCATATTTGGTATGTATATTTGCTTAGTAATTGCGCACATTTTGTAAGTATAAAGATTTTGCCACGCCCCTTTCCGCCCCCGAAATTTGAAAAACTCGATTATCTCCCGTAATTTAATAATATTATTAATACCCAGTAAAATACCAAATTTGATCAAAATCGGACAAAAAATAGCCAAGTTATGCATATAAACGTTTTTCCATAAGGCCGGAGTTGGCCGTTGGCGGGTGGGGGCGCTAAGGTGCTCATATGCATGAGTGAGTGAGATACTAAGATATGCTTGTAAAAAGCATGTGAACAGAATTTTTTTGAACTAGGCAAATGCATTTGTTATTACAAATTTGAAATATTTGTTTTACTGGTGTATGGTATACCTAAGTCGGCGAGACGACTTACTTACTTCATTTAACTATATGTGATTACTGTACGACTGAACTAGTGTGGTCGGTGGCTCTGTGGGGACCGACTCAAACTTCAATGCTGCAGTTATCGGGTTCAAACCCCCTACAGATAGTGAAGTAATATTAAGAGGTAGATCCATCGTGTATATCATGGATTAGCGAATCCATAACTGCGAACTAAAGAGTTTTGGTGTATAGCATATTTTAATTTTAATAGCCAGCATTTCGCCATTATTTTCCCCACATTTTTGATAAAATAATTAGTTGTTGTTGCTTTAAGACGTCCCAGTAATACTGAGATAATTCGAATAACTCGAATGTTAGTACATTTCGATGCTTTGACACTCAATTCATTGCCTTTCATTAAACAGAGTTACGTATTTTTAGAGATTTGACAAGTACTAACTCACACTCATTCATTTCATTGTGGAGTTGTCACTCATTCATTCGAATTCAATTCGAATGGATTCATTTGACTTTGACTTTTTTCTCATTCATGCAGCTCTCTATTATATAATCATCTACTATTCTATAAATTTGGCAGAAATATAGGTTATGTTGTGTTTAATAATAAGCCCATAAGGAACAACAAATCTATTTAAAAAGGTAAGCAAATGTTGATTCCTTAGCTAATCGAATAATATGTGATTCTCAAGATTCTCTCTTCATCTGTCTCTCTCTCTAACTCTCTGGTCCATTTCACACTCACATACAAAATTTGACAAATTTACGAAACAATTAAACAAACATTTAGTACTAACAAATCATATTCGACGATCGTTTTACATAAATGCATAAATAATAATAATAAAGAGCAACAAATAAGCAACAAAACTAAAAACCTAAACCAAACAACAACAACAACACCACAAAGTAAACACAAATTGAATGCTCATAAATAAAGTATTTTCACTTTTTTGTGCGTCTTTTGTATGGTGGCTACTACAACTTATTATTATTATTATTATGATTATTGCCAAGAGTCAAAGCAACCACGAACCAAGCTGAACCGGCTCGAAGCGTCTGCAATTTGTGACGACAACGACAACAAAAACTACAACAACACGACCAACTAAATTTTGTTGTAGTGAGGTAGGTGACCCCGATTTCGGAAATTCACTTTCTTTGCATTGAGTTTTATTTGATATTTATATAAATTTCTCTTAAAGTTCACTCAACCTTTTTGCTAGTAAGGGTCTGCCTCTCCTCCCTCTCTCTCTCTTACTCTCTTTTTCTATATGTCTCCCCGAACCAAAAAAAAAAAAAAAAAAAAAATAATTAAAATGTTGAAAATCAAATAATTGGACATACATTTCCAGTTACAAACAAACAAAACGAGAAAAAAAACTACCGAAAACTAAACACTTTCCACTGTTGAACAAACGTTAATTTTTTGTCGTTGACCCAGAAAAAAAAAACAAAAAAACACAACAAAACAGAAGAAAAAAATAAACTTAAAATAAAAACCCGTTTTCAGTTGAAAAGAAATGCAACAACAAAACTTTAAATAAATGGAGTACACTTTCGCTTATGAAAACGAAAGTCAACGGACTTTTGCCAAGCACCAAAAAAAATAAAATACAAAAGAAAAAATAAAAGACATTTTAAAGGTGAAATGGCGGAGAAATTTGTCAGACCAAGTCGAACCAATCCAAGATAAAAATGTGGAACTGAGGCTAAAAACATTTTCCAACCAAAAAAGCAAAAGCAAAAGTTCAAAAACTGGCTAAATGATCATTAAACACTCGCATTTTGCGTGCACGCGACTTTTTTCTGTTGTTGTTGCTGCTTTTTGATTTCTGCAAGTGACCCAATTTTCCAATACCGCAAAACATTGAAATTGAAATAAAAATAAAAACCAGCAAAACAAAAAATGAAAAAAAAAAACCAACAAAAAATGAACCGGCCACAATAAATAATTTGGAGGTTTCACATTCAATCTGTGTGAGCACGAAAATAAAAAAAAAACAATACAACTTCATTTCAACTGAACGACAACCTTAAATCAAGGCAACATTTAAACTTAACTACAAAACAATTTGTAAATTATATTTCGTTTTAATGTCATGGGTACGAGATACATAAATGCAACATGTGGCGAGTTTTTTATGTTTCACTTAGAATTCTCTACTTTTGGCGACTAGCCCAAAAGTAATTACTTTCAGTTCGTTATGGGGAAATATGATAAATTTCAAAACTTTACCTTAGGGCTGGACCCTTTCAGTGGTTAGAATCTGTCATTCGAGGAGAAGTTTCCTTTCACGAATTTGAAATTTGAAGAACTGAAAACTAATTAACTAACATTTGGAACAAAGTATAGACTGTAACTACAGAATCTGAGATCTAAGAATATTGACAAGTCTTAACAAGATTTTCTGGGATATTTCGTTGATTCTTGTGGGTTGAAATTCAGCCCGGATTATTCTTTTAATTCTAAAAACCATAAAGAAACCATGATGAAGTAGGCACAAAAACAATAACAATGTATAATAAAATTGATAAATTTCCAATTCCTAGAGTAATGGGTAATTATGAAATGGAAAATAAAACAAAAATGTATCCCCAAAGTATGAGAAAGACAGTCCAAGAAATCACTTTTTATGAAATATTAAAAACATTTGAAGATGAAAGTATTTCTTCTTCGAAAATGTTGAATTACGGTTGAAAAATCTTGAAGATAAAGTTATTTCCTATTGCAAACTGTGATTAACGACAATTTTTATACCCTTGCAAAAAGGGTATATTAATTTTGGTGAGACGTGTGCAACGCTTAGAAGGAAGCATCCCCGACCATATAAAGTATATATATTCCTGATCAGCACGACGAGACGAATTCAAATAGCCATGCCCGTCCGTCTGGATCAGCGCGAACTCCTCCTAGACCGTAAGAGCTACAGAGCTGAAATTTTGCAGGTTGTATATCTCGGATTCAGCCGGATCGAAAGGGTTTAAAATCTTTGTACAACTTTTTTCAACTAGAAAATGATTCCACTTGGTAAGTTACTTTTATTCATGATTAAAGGTTAATGATTCATTGGCCATGGTGAAATCCTTAAGTTTTTGCGTACAGTTATTCAACTTTTCAATATAGGTGTCCTTGTCTTGGCATTCTCGTATTTCTTTAAAAAAAATGGTCATAACCTACAAGTTTTCTTGGTTTATAAACAATTCGACCATTGATTTTTTCCCCTACATTGAGTACGCATGTCTCTACAGGGATATTGGTAAGCGATTGTGAATGCGATTTGGATAGCATTTCTATGCGATTCTCCGAATTTGAATGCTTAATCGTTGGACTTTGTGAGATTGAACGCATTTTTGCTTGATGTGATTTTGTTGCTAATATTAATGCATAGGAAAACGATTCTATAGCACCGACTTTGGCTTTAGCCACTTGTTGAAGAGCGGATCTTGAATGGCTAATATTTAGTTTTGATAAAACTTTCTCACTGAATATTTCCCAAAATTGCCCTTTAGATGTCTTGCAATTGCTATTACTCTTCATATAGTCACTCAAATCTATGAGATTGCTGTGAATCGGCTTAAATAAAAATCTGTAAAATCACGATCAATTTGTATATTATGTTCTTCCAGCCATTTATGGAGTTGGTTTAAATCTTTTGAATTTAGCTCAAAATTTTTGAATTTTATAAAAAAGAAAACCAAAACAAATTTCGATATCAAACTCTCGATTTCTTTGACAACTATTACCAAGTTTGGTTAGTCGGCGTCAAAAATTTGATTGAAACTCAATTGAAACATTTTGAGGTAGGAGTAATTTTCACATTTTTATACCCTTGCAAAAAGGGTTTATTAATATTAGTCAGAAGTGTGTAACGCATATAAAGTATACGTATATATTCTTGATCAGCGCGACGAGACGAGTTGAAAGAGCTATCTCCGTCCGTCCGTCCGTCTGGATCAACGCAAACTTCTCCTAGACCGTAAGGCTGCACCGTTTGTACGTCTCGTATTCAGCCGGATCGGACCACTATATCATATAGCTCTCATAGGAACGATCGGTGGAAAACAGTGACTTTGATCAATAACTTCGTTATTTGCTATGCTAAGATTGTAAAGTTCTTTCGCAAAACGTTTTTCCACTTTGATATAGCCATCAAGGAAACAGTTACTAAAAGTTGCAAGGGCTTACAGACTTTGACGCGGTGGAAGTTAGCCCCGTCCCTCTGGTTTTTGTTTTACTATATGAAGACAATTTTCTTCCTATTGAATAGAAAACATAATATTGCTTACTTGTGCTTATTTGGCAGACAAATAATGAAATTTTCATTTCACTATTGGAAAATCAACAGCAATGGCAAGCAGTTTTGAACTTGAAGAACTAATTTAAATTAAAAATAATGCAATTATGCATATTGTGAAGATTCAAGTTCAGTTTCAGTTTGCAATTCAATTAAAACTCCACCCACATGAGTTCAAATAGCTCAACTCCAGCTTAAACTTGTGTAAGAAAAAAAAAAGCAAAATACAAATTTGAGTACTCATATAGATAATATTGTTCAGTCAGTCAGACATTTTCTGTGTGCGGTAGCTAGTTGTATGTAGTAGCAGTAGATAGAGGAATGTATGTATGTATATATTTGAGGTTAACTCGCATAATTCATTGCAAAGACCCTCAACGGCAATTATGAGGTTATTTATTTATACACATACAGAAGAGGCATACATATGTATGTATGTACATTGACGACCTCCCTTCTCTTGCGTCTTTCCTCTTCCTTCTGATCGCTGATCGTTATACTCATTGAGCTTGGCTTGGCTTGGCTTGACTTGGCTTGGCTTTTGCCCATGATCATGGCGAGGTGAAGTGCGGGTGTTTGCCTTTCAACGACACTTGCTAATTGCCGTTGACCTTTTTTTTTTGTTCGTTTCATCGTCTCTTCTCTGTTTTTTTTTTGGCATATTTCATTGGCGAGGCTGCCACGCCAAGCGCATAAAATCATAGCCAAAAAAAAAACATGTACATATATGTATGTATGTATACAGAGTCAAAGTTAATGAAAGAAACTGAAAACAAAAGAAAACAAGAGGAAAAAAAACGGAAAAATAAATTTTTGTGAATTGGGTTACTATATATGAGATGGACGATGGCGACGCTTTCATTTCCCTGCCAACGTTCATTGACATTTGCAGTGCGGCGGACCTTCAGACGACGAAACTGCTGAAGAAACCGCAGCAAAACTCACTCACTCACTCACTGACTGACTGACTGGCCGACTGCGAGTGTTGCATGTGAAAAGAAAGTAAAATTTGCCGTTGGTGTTGTTTTTTTTTTTGGTTCCGCTCCAGTTATGCGTCGACGACGTCGCGACGTCGCATCGTCTTTGGTTACCTTCCTCCCGCTTGGCCCGTTTAGTGTTTTTGCCATCTGTTGTTGTTGTTGCCTGCCTCCAACCAACCAACCAGGCAGCCAGCCAGCGAGCCAGCCACTTGTTAAGTTCAAAAACCTCTTTTCAAGTTTCACTTTCGCTGCTGCCAGCTGCCAAGTGAAATTTTATGGTTTTTTACTGTTTCAAACATAGGTTATTGACTTCTCTCATTTCGCTTCTTTTTTTCGTCTCATCTCGACTCATCCCATCTCTCAGAGCTCATCTCCACTCGGTTTTGAGGGCAGACTCACGTGAGTCTGTAAATGAATATACCAACAAGAAATTAAAAACAAATAAATTCACTTGAGATACATACATATATTTGCCATATATTAATTAGCTTAACAGTGAGGATTAACAAAACCTTAACAACAACTTAGCAATCAACTCAACGAGTGACTAACAAAAAGCTACAAAAAATAAAAACCAAATTTAATAATTTGCGAAAAGAATTAAGGAAAAATATAATAAAGTAGACCATAATTTTTGAATGTTAGCCTTAGCCTTAGTCAAATTGAGATTGATGGGGGAAATTCAAATCCATAAATGAGATATTTATACAGTGAAACCTCGATATAACGAACTTCGTTATAACGAAAAACCCAATATAACGAATTTTTTGTTAAGTCCCTTGAAAAAACCTCGTTTTACATTTCAGTACCTATAGCGAATCAATAGATATAACGAATAATTTTGCGATCCCCCTCAGATTCGTTATATCGAGGTTTCACTGTATATGAATCGTGCTGACTGCATAACACCTTGTTCCCATCTGATCTATCAAGTCAAACGAAAGTCTGCCCCATCTAAATAGTTGTCTTTACTTCATGACTTAACTTTAATAACATATATTTGGGCTTATGATTTAAAGTACATTATGTTTAAGTAAACTTAGTATTATTGACTTAAAATACTACATGATTTATTCCCTATTCCCTTTAGAATAGGTTGCATAGTTATTCAAGTAAAAAACAATCTGATATCAGTGTGAATTTCATAGTTTAATTACTTTTAACGTTTAGTTTGTTAACAAAATACCCTCTGAAGTCTTATTAACTGTAGATAACGTATACAAAAATGCTGATTCCCATGCATTATTAGGATAGTCATGGATTAGAAAGAGTATGGAAACTTCGTAATCGATTCCAAATGAGTTTCTATTAGATATTTAAAGCAAAGGTGAAGTTCAATGGCCCGCCGTCGATGGATGGCAAGCCCAAAAGCATGGCTGACAATATCAATCGCGAAGTCCCCTCCTCCTCCTCCTCCTCAACGAATATAACTGAAACTCGTGCCTCGCATTAACACGCCAGCCCTCCAGCAGTTGGGCATGCGCAACATAATGCCGTGTATGGGTCCGTCCGTAGGTTTCCAAAAACTCAATTAGATTCGAACATGGAGACGACAGAGACGGAATTGAACAAAAGCCAAGACACACACATATCACATCGAAAGACCATTTCAAATGAAATTGAAAGCAAAAGCGAAAGTGTATTTCTTTCTAGCTTGTTATAATATTTTGGTTTCGTTTTTTAGTTTTTTTTTTGTTTTTTGCCTCTCTCGTCCACCCCTTTCTCTTGGTCTCGGTCTCGGTCTCAGTCTCAGTCTCAGTCTTTCTCGCACACTTACTGGCAACAATTCTTCAAATTCGTTTGTCAAATGTTTTCACTTTTCAAATTCAAGTCATAATAGTTTTTTGTTTCTTCCTCATTTGCCATTGTTGCTTAGCCGCCTTTCTTTCTGCTTCTTCTTCTTCTTGTTTTGCCAATTATTAGCCACACAACAAAAAGAGTCCAATTTAATAATGAGAGTGAAATTTTTATTTTTAGTCTTCTGTTTCTGTTTCTTTTGGTTTTGTTTTCGAGTGTTTGCTGACCTGATTTAAGAGAGTTCAAAAGTTTACGGTAAAGTAGAAATTTCATATTCAAAGTAAAAGTGGCGCAGAATTGTTTCTTTTGTCAGAAAGCAAGAAATGCTTTGCCTTTCTTCTGTCTGTCCCCATGTCGGCTTGTAGTTGAGTCTAATTATGACAAAAGTCATGGGTTTAACAGTTTTTGGTGTTTTCATTTCCATCTCCATAGAACGCATTTGCTTCCCCATAGATATGTGAATCAGAAAATTGACTCTTAGGTTTTTTTATACCCTTGCAGAGGGTATTATAAAATTGGTCAGATGTTTGTAACGCACAGAAGGAGACGTTTCCGACCCCATAAAGTATATACATACATTCTTGATCAGCTTGAGAAGCTGAGTCGATATAGCCATGTCTGTCTGTCCGTCCGTCTGTGCGTACGCGTTTTACTCAGCCATCTTGAGAGCTATCGGGTTGAAATTTTTTTTGGGCGCTTTTTATTACCCGGGTGAGATAAAGTATGAAAATTGTCAGGATCGGACTACTATATCATATAGCTCTGGAACAAACTTTGCTTACGGAATGACGGAAGAAAAATTTGTAGTAAAAAGAGAAATAATTTGAATGCTTTGTTTGTGTGTTGATGAATTGAGTTGCAAGGAAAGAAATTTCAAAATGTAAAAAAATTATTGCCAAGGACTGCAAGGGTATATAAACTTCGGCATTGCCGAAGTTAGCTTCTTTGATATTTTTAGTATAATAAAAGTAAAGTTAAAAGTTAATAAGTGCTTCAAATTTTCAAGCTTAAGCTAAGTTCGAAAGGCCTAGACAAATATAACTTTTGATTTGTTTGTGTTCGCGTCAAGTGCAGTTGGTTTTAGATTTTATTTTGGTTTAAATTTCAAACATATTTAGCTTAAAAAGTGGTTATTTAGTTTTGAAAAGCTATTGGAAAAAAGAATTCTCTATTACTTTTGCAAATAAAAAATGTTAATGATGATAACGAGTGTTTCCTAAAATAGATTTTACAAAAGCAGCGTCAAAATACTATTTCAGATACAATAAAACTCATATGTGAGAAAGAAGTTTCAAAATCGAATAGCAATTAAAATTTATTTTGCACATTTCATCTATGTATATATAAACATGTATAAAATCAGTTAAATTTCAAGAGGCAGCTTGCACCTTGTTTGTCTGTCTGTCGGTCTGTGTGACTTTCACTAAACGCAAAACCAAAAGCCGCCAACGACCCAAAAACTGACCTAAAAACTTCAATGACAACCTGACCGAAACTGAAACAAAAAGAAAACAAGAAGTTACAGATACATTTATGCAAGACTATAAAAAAAAACACAAAAACGAAGCGAAACAAAAATGCAACTAAAGGATGATGCCTCATAAAAACCGCAGACGGACACATACGGAAATGAAGATGTGGACATCCTGTTGCCAGTTGCCAGTTTTGCTTCTTGTTGCAGCCGGCCAACAAAACTTTCTTAATGGGAGCCCTTCAGTGCAGTCATACGCATGCATATATGTACATATATAGCCATACATTTAAGTATATTCAAAAATGACATTAATTTTTTAAGTCGGTCGAAGTCATAACAGCTGCCGCTAGCAGGCCTTGAGCCTTCGCTTAGCCCATTATTCAGAGGAAACAAAAAGAAAAAACACCCAAGTCAACCAAAAACACAAATACCAATCCAATCAACTTGGAAATAGACAATTTTCCGCGCTTTCATTTTCATACACACCCCCAAAAAAAAAGAAGAAAAAACCTAAAAAAAAAAAAGAAGAAAAGTAACCAAAAAACAACGCTCAAACGATATCTTTGCATCTCTCTATTGCAGCGCACTTTTTCCATTAAAAGCAATTTAATGTACGTTACAATAAATAGAAATTGAGACATAGACAAGGAAAGTTCAACACTTTCTTTTTCGTGTCTTTTTTTTTTGGGGACTAACGGCATGAGAGTGCGGAGAATGGGAGTTTGTTGGGGTTCGTTGGACAAACACAACAGTTGCAAGTTCAAATCTACAATATTTACTACCGAAAAAACCAAATGCAAACTGTTAGCCGAAGTAGTTGTAGTTGTAGGAGTAGGTGGGCAGCAATTACCAGAGATAACTGAAAAGAAAAAAAAGAAAATTTAACGAATCTTATATACCCTATCAAAGGAAAGTACAAAATTATCTTGCTTAACCAATTAACCATGGGGTAAATAACTATATTAAAGTCACAAAATGATATGTAGATTGAGGTACAATTGAAATCAAGTTTATTTTGTCATAGGAATGGAAAATTATGGAAAAATGGTCCTAGTTAAGGTAACAATTGAATATTAACCCCAAGTAAGATCAAAAGTCCTGGACATTTTTAGTGACAATTGTGATTTTTGAAAAACATGTGCATATTTTATTTCAAATACCATGCCAAATTTAGAGTTTAAAAAAGAAAAGAATATATTTGTTTTTATATAAATTTCATAGGCAATATATATTTTCCAGATTAATTAAATGGCATAGTATAATCAAAATTTTAAAGTATTGCCTGATAATTCCAAAGAGCATCCAGCGAGTGATATATGTATATACCTATAATAGACGATCAAGCGAAAAGAAAGTGAACAGTTGTAAGAGCTGATCCCTCATACAAAGGGTGAGAGAGAGTGAGATAGTTGGAGATCTTTAGTGAGTTTCATGTAAAAGAAAGTGACGCCGATCAGTGCAGGGTCACATCAACATACACGCATTTGTCTTGCTGAGGGCACTCTCTGTCTCTCTCGTGATATTCACCCAGGTGTCATTGCTCCGAAATGAGTTTAATTCGAGGTTTATTGAACTGAACTTCCCTCCAACCCTATCCAACATTGTGTCTGTGTCTCGTTTCGTTGAAAGAGACCCAAAAAGTGAGAGTCCAATGAATAGATTTTAATGTGATGGAGTTTTAACTTTACATTGAGGTCAACAAAAATTTTTTTTTTTGTAAGTCTCTTATCAAAATGCCTATCGATCGGTGGAGAAAAGTCTTTCGCTGCTCATATATATACCCATATGAGTGCAACTTTCTTTGCCAAACAAAAAAATACAACAAAACTATCAAAAGGTCAGTGAACGTCAGTGGACATAAGGATAAACCCCAAAGATTGTATCAAGTTTCACAAGCAGATAATGGAGAAGCAGCTGCCAATAATGTTCCAGTCTGTTTTCCTAGAGTATCGAATTTAAGGAGACAGAAATTCTAAACGAACGAGGGAACGATTGGCATACTTACTTACATAGTTTAATTAGTTTTTGACCCTCGAACTATTATAACTATTTAATTCGTATAGAAATCCATCAATCAATCAATATGTATCTAAATTTAGTTTAAATAACCTTTAGACTTAGGAAGGAACAAACTTATGTTTAAGATTAATATAAGTTTCAGAAGTTCTTGGAAAATAAGTTTAACTTTCAATCAAAACAATTTCAAATAACTTTCGTCTCCTTGCTTTTAAGCAAAGCTCTAGTATTGCCATTAACTAAATAAAAATGAAGTAAGTAAGTCGTCTCGCCGACTTAGGTATACCATACACCAGTAAAACAAATATTTCAAATTTGTAATAACAAATGCATTTGCCTATTTCAAAAAAATTCTGTTCACATGCTTTTTACAAGCATATCTTAGTATCTCACTCACTCATGCATTTGAGCACCTTAGCGCCCCCACCCGCCAACGGCCAAATCCGGCCTTATGGAAAAACGTTTATATGCATAACTTGGCTATTGTTTGTCCGATTTTGATCAAATTTGGTATTTTGCTGGGTATTAGTATCAAGTTCAAGTGTGATTCCACAAGGTTAAAAATTACGGGAGATAATCGATTTTTTCAAATGTCGGGGGCGGAAAGGGGCGTGGCAAAATCTTTGTACATACAAAATGTGCGCATTTACTAAGCAAATATACATACCAAATTTGGTGTCTCTAGCTGCAATAGTTTTTGAGAAAAACGTTTTTTTTGAATTGCGGGGGCGGAAAGGGGCGTGGCGAAAATTTGAAACAAACTTG
Source organism: Drosophila paulistorum (assembly GCA_018152135.1). NCBI lineage: Eukaryota > Metazoa > Arthropoda > Insecta > Diptera > Drosophilidae > Drosophila > Drosophila paulistorum. The sequence continues at coordinate 17,018,237 of JAECXG010000606.1, read as the reverse complement.
ATCACTCTACATACTACACGAGCCTACATTCCAAATTTGGTGACTCTATCTCTTATAGTCTCCGAGATCTAGGCGTCCATACGGACGGACAGACGGACATGGCTAGATCGACTCGGCTGTTGATACTGATCAAGAATATATATACTTTATGGGGTCGGAAAAGCTTCCTTCTGCCTGTTACATACATTTTGGCGACTTTAATATACCATTTCACCCTATGGGTGTATGGTATAACTATAGCAAATTGTCATCTCAATTAGTTTATATTACTTCAACTCAAAAGGGTATACAAACAATAATCAGAATACGGAGTGAAAACAAACTGAAATTTCAATGTCAGCCAAGGCCTCGGGTAATATGGAGTAAACTAGAGAAACAAACCGCAGAAAAAAAAATATATATTCTATAGAGGCGCCTCGTCTAATGCTCAAAAGGTCAGGGTGACGTTTTTTTTTTTTTCTTGCCTATTTTGTTGCTAAATATTTACACTAAAAGCTAGCTAAGCTGAATGAAACAATGGTAATAGAGCGGGGGCTTGGGGGATTGTGGCAACCGCGTGCAATCAGTGACCGCATAGAACTGATGGCTGGCCTACCTCTCGCTTATCCAATTCAAACCGAGCTCCTCCTCCTCCTAGTCACCATTCTTCGTCCACTTGACTAGCGACAAAATGTATTGTGTTTGGTATTTTAATTGTGTTAAGCTTACAGAACGAACACTTCCCCCTGAGCCTGCTCTGTCAGCTCCGAAGCTATCCCAAACCGACGAAATGCCTTCCGGGTCATTTGCTTGCCCCGTGTTCACCATCTATGTATGTATGTATGTTTGTATGTACGTATATATTCGTTGCTGTTCTCAGCACTTTTGAGTGCGTCATCATCCATATCCATCAGCGTCGCAATTGTCTCACTACTCGGACATTGGTCATTGGCCCAGCCCCAAGTCCCCCCCCCAAGCATTCTCCATTCCCCAACCCCCAACTCGATGCCGCACCACACCCTTTCTGCCATAGCTTTGACAAAATAGAAAAAAAAACCTCTTCCCTTTTGCCCAGTCAGTTTTGTACATTTCGCTGAACTTGAAACGTCGTCATGCAATGAAAGCATGAAATGTGTTCGCTATAATTTTGTAGGTTTATTTACTTTATAGCTACGATTACCCCATCGTTCTGCCCTGCCGCCGCCGGCGGTTAGTTCGCCTCCTCCCTTCTTTTGTAGTTTTCCCCTAAAATTCCAGGAAACGAATCCGTTGACGTTGGCACATTTCGATGTCTTGTTGAATAATTGCTGAAACCTTGAAATTGGCACAAGAAACTCAAATTCGAAAAAAATAAATAAAAACAAAGTTACATAAAGACTGCTTTGGGTGACAGAAAATTGAAAAAAATATCATATATACAGTGGTGCTCATAGACTTAAGCCACAATACTTCAACCAAGAATTTCAACGAATATTAAGAAAAGTTTTTATTTCACAGCTCCAATTTTTTGTGTCACATTAGTTCTATATATCATTGTTCTAATAACAGAATAACAAAGTTATAAAAAAATATATTTAACGAAAAACTTAAAAAATCTGAGACCATCTCGAAAATGTCCTGCTCATATACTTAAGCCACCTGGAAAAAAATGATTGAAAAAGTTAAAATTTGCCCAATATTCCTTATAATTTTAATGAATTTACTTTAATATTGAGTTGGATGACCTTTCTGCTTAAGAACAGTGGAGCAACGCTTTGGCATTGAGCCTACAAGACGTGCGCACTGTTGAGGGGTAATTTTCTTCCACTCCTCTTGCAAAATTCGCCACAAATCCTTTTTATTTGATGGTTTTTTTTGGCCAACGACTTGTTTGATAATTCCCCACAAGTTCTCTATAGGGTTCAAGTCGGGGCTTTGCGGTGGCCATTGCAAAACTTTGATTGCCTCTTGGTTAAGCCACGACTTGACTATCTTGCTGCAGTGTTTCGGGTCGTTGTCCTGTTGAAATATCCAGGCAAGTGGCAAATTATCGGCATACTCTCCAGATAAATTGTTACTAAGGATGTCCCTGTACATTTCACCGTTCATAATGCCTTCTATCTTAACAAGCGGACCTACGCCCGATGCGGTGAAACAACCCCAGACCATAATCGAAGCGCCACCATGTTTAACGGTCTTCTTCGTGTATTTGGGGTCCAATTGTTTGTTGGGAGGACGTCGTACGTATGGTTTACCATCACTCCCAAAGACATTAAACTTGGATTCGTCGCTCCAAACAATCATGTTCCAAAAATTGGGACCTTTTTGAAAATGCTCTGTGGCGAATTGAAGGCGCTTTTTAACATTTTTAATGGACAGCAATGGTTTTTTTTGGGCAATGCGTCCATATAGCCCGAACTCATTTAGCCGTCTTCTTATGGTCTGAGATGACACATTCACGCCATAATCTGACACCATTTGACCTCTGATTTGGGTCGAAGTCAAGAAAGGATCGGCTTTACTGATTTTGGCAATCCGTCTATCGTCGTTTCTAGTGGTTTTTCTGGGCTTTTCACGTGGAATATTTTCCCATGTTCCATTTTTTTTATAAAATGCAATGGCATTCCTGACTTTCCCACGCGAAAAATGTAAAGTCTTACAAATTTGTAGAATACTTGTGTTCTTTTCGTAATATTCCCATATTAGCTTCCTTTCGGCCGGATTTGAATTTTTATTTTTAGCCATAGCGGTCAAATTGTTTTGGGAAACGTATTTAGTATTGAATATTTTAGTTTTGAAAACAATTAACACAACTTTCCCCGAAAAAAAACACAAGTTTGACGATTTTAGCTCAAGGTGGCTTAAGTATGTGAGCAGGGCGGAAAGCTTCATTTGGACATTTAGTCAATTTTTTGGGAACCCTCGTATTCCTACAGGTCATTTTTTTCTGTGATCAGCTGCTTAAATAATAGTGTTGCAAAATGTAAAAAATTCAGGTCGAAATAAATATGTTAAAAAAAGTTATTAAGAAAACAGTTTATGGTAGTAGCAGTGGCTTAAGTCTATGAGCACCACTGTATACAAATGTACATTACGAAAACAAATGATATATCAAATATGCAGCTTATTATTATTATATATTTATATGGCATTTTTTTCCGAGAATGATTCCCCTTTTAAAGGCACTAACAATAAAAGAATAAGAAAAAACTGGAAGCGTGAGAAGACACGAAACTGGACTGAACACTACGTTCTGTAGTGTTTAAATTGGGTCATCTGGGATTTCAATTTCATTAGAATTTTTATGCTTGGCGCCAACAATCCAAACAAAAGGAAATAAAATACCCGGTGACTAAAATGCATATTGATAGAGTTCTTGGGAAATATAAATAAATAAAATCTGTTAGAGATATTCACTTGAAATTTATTCTTCATAGACGGAAAATACTTCATTCGGACCTTACTTTATTTTGGAATATCTAAGCTAATGAAAACCGCTTTGATTCGGGATATTTTTATAAGTGTAAGATAGAATTTTGTTTCGCCATCTGAGAGATTGGAAAGCTGACAAATCTATTTTATTTATTATCTAATTATGCTTCATATAATTAAATGAAACAGATTGAACTGATATACAATTGAACACTCCAAAGTCGAATGCTCGCCGTAACTTTTTGTAATAACTATCATCGTAATTTTCGATTTAAAACTTGGAAGAAGAGAATTCTCAAAGGGCACCTTTTATTATTACTATTAGCAAAGGGATAATTCATAGTTTATATAAGGCGAATTGTGAGACTATACGATTTATTTGTCTAAATTAAGACCTCACTCTCTGCCAAGACTCTTAACTCAACTCAATGTTAATTCGATAACTATCAGAGCTGTCACTTGTGATGATTTAATCGATCTGCCTATCGATCATCGATTGCGCTGTGATTCAAAATAGATCTTACAGCTTGGACGAAAGCAAATTTGTTGCTGTTTCTCTCACACACACAAATTATCACATATTAAATCACAAAAAAGTTAAAAGGTCATTTCCATGGCAGTGTAACTTACATATATCCGATGGGAAATTTGTATTTAAGGTCAAATGTGTGTGTATTTGCAAAAAGTATGTAGCTTTGTGTATATAAGCTCTTTATCTCTGTATATGGCCACTCATTTACATATACTTTTATCCTTTACATATTATCTGTTCAACTCCATCTGCCTACCGCAGAGTATATATACTCTTATATGTATATGTTGGTATATAATTTTAATGGAAATGAAAATGTTGTGGGCTACACACGAGCGAGCATATTGTGTGTGTGTGGGAATAGTAATGTTGTAATGGAAATGGGAATGAGAATGGGAATGGAACGAAATAGAGTGAATGGCAACAAATGCTAATTCATCAATTTAATGACAATAAAATGCTAGGACAGTCAACCAGACCACACGCCACAAAGTAATCATCAGCAAAAACTGAACTGAAGTTCTATCAAGCGACTAACAGGGAACAGAAGTGAGAAATCAGAGCGGAAGTATGAGTGGAGTAGTCCTCCCCACACTCAAATTATCCTGCTAAGAATTCTCCTAGAGCCATTGACCCCAAAAAACGGAAGAGGCAATGAGTAGTTCCAGTCAATGACCCAAAACAGGATCTGACTGAAACTGAGCCCTGAATTTGGGTTTGGGTTTTTGATTAGTGGGCTAGGCTGGCCAGTAGTTGGATTCACAAGATTTATGACCGCATCGCGAGTTGAACGAACTCAACTGTGCGAAATGGCGAAATGGTGGATAATAGGACAAAAAGGCTTAGAAGCGTAGAGTGAGTTGGGGCAGGATTACATAACACACTCCGCAAGAGTATAAAAACAATATGGCTGACGGATGGTAGCTTATGGGGGGCAATGTGTGTGTGTGTATATGTGTTTGTGGGGAACCTGCACAAGTCAAGAGAAGTTGAGGCAACCGGATGTTAACCTTGAAGTAAGTACAAAATGAAAAGCTTCACCCCAAAAACATCTAACAACAAACTGCGCAGCATCCAAAGACAACTCCCCTTTCTCCCCCTCAACCCACCAATCAAGCAACCACCTAATGGCAAACCCCAGATATTCCACCAGAACACGTGTTGGAAATGGTAGGGAATGGCTTCTCAAATAAAGAGGCAGAGAAAGAGATATGGAGAAAGAGAGAGAGAGGGAAGAGCAATGACTGTGGATGTGGGTATGGATCTGGGGTCGAAATCTTCCGCATTTTGTTGCTGCTGCTGGAAACGGAAGCACAAATAAATTCTGTTATCTGGGGTGACTTTCATACTCTCACCAGAGCAAAGAACTTCAGAGCAAAACACTTGACATGGCTGGCTGCTGGCAATCGATAATAACCAAGTTCAAATTTCTGCTCCAACACAACACAAAAAGTAAAATGTAACGAGGAGAGGGGGGAAAGGAAAAACCACCAACAAGTTCGTTCTATCCTTTGTCTTATGTAAATGTTATTTTTGTTGTTTTTGGTCGCTGCTGCTCAAGTGTTGTTTCTCAGCTGACACAACGATGAACTCCACATAGCTCAGAATTTAAAGTGGTTTTCCGTTTTACTTTTGCAAACAATAACCACATCCTTCTTGAAGAGTAATCCTATTCCCAAAAGGGTAAACTGAAATCGAAGTACGGCACTCTGTTTGTACAGAGATAAAGATATTCTCTCCAGATTATAATGAGACAGAGAGCGAGCCCAATAGTCGTTTCTCAGAAAAACTGAAAGTTGTATGAAAAGAGTGAGAGCCAATAAGTTAAAAATTTTGTTTTCAATAGAAAAAAAAACGTGTCTCACTTGGTTCATCACTCTCCAAATCTTTTTCAATCTTTCACCTATTTTCCGAAGAACAAGGTCTTGTTCCCAGCATATCACAATATCTATTAATATTCTAATGTAAAATTCTTCTTCAAATCCTTCCCAACAAGTTTCTGAATTGTATTGATTCCAAGTAAATATATTGAAATTAACATTCAGCATTTTATCAGGGCTCTATACATACCATATATAAGTTTATTGTGTAAATGTTGGGCTTGACCTCAATGTAATTGATGTATATTATTCCTTCTCGGTAATGTAAATTTCTTTGTAAATATCGAAAATGAATTAATAATGAACTTGATTTCGCATTACGCAATCTGAAGGATTTATTTACTTCTTTTGAAAAACAACAACATTGAAATTATAGTTCTATAATTATTTTAAAATGTTGAATCAAATTACGCACCGAACAAAAAAAAAATCAACTGCATTTGATATAACATTTTGTATTTATCGAGTAAGAGAGAGAGAGAGAGATCTCAGAGGCATTACATTTCATTCGCCGTTCGCATTATAAATATTTAAATTTATTGTATTCTGTCGATATTTATGCCAAGGGAAGGTGTCTTATTACGTCTGAGAAGGCGTATCAAAGGTGGAGGGGGAAGGATGGTGATGAGATGGCTGGAGATCGCAGACTGCCATTGGAGCATGCTCAATGAGAATAAGAATCATCATCATTTTGATGATGGCAATGTATGTAGGTGGAGAATTGAATTCTCTGTTTTTTTTATACCATACACCCATAGGGTGAAATGGTATATTAAAGTCGCCAAAATGTATGTAACAGGCAGAAGGAAGCTTTTTCGACCTCAAAAAGTATATATGTATATTCTTGATCAGCATCAACAACCGAGTTGATCTAGCCATGTCCGTCCGTCTGTTCGTACGTCCGTCCGTATGAACGCGTAGATCTCGGAGACTATAAGCCACCATATTTGGTATGTAGTGAGTAGAGTGATCAATGTTATTTCAAACTTTTGCCACGCCCCCGCAAAAACGGTTTTTCATAAAGCGGAAGATGGCCGTTGTGCTGGTGGGCGCGCTAGGGTGCTCGTATGCATGTGAACAGAATTTACAAAAAAAACCTAAATGCATTTGTTTTACTGGTGTATGGTATACCTTAGTCGGCGAGACGACTTACTTACTTCATTTTCGTTATGTGTTTGCCTTGATAAATAAAATATACACATTATGGATGCCTTCGTACGTGATTTCTATGCCATTATGCCAGCTCAAGGTCATTTGAAAAGAACTTTAATAATCAGCTTGTAACTTACAGTGCACTAAACAAAATGAAATGAGGAGAAGCAACGTGTTAGGATCTTTGCATATCTCTTTTTAAAATTCAAGAGTAAATGGTTTTAGTGCCCTCTGGAATTGTCTTGAAAATATTTACTTATATTGAGTGAAGTAAGGCTCTGCCTTGATCTAGATTTTACCTTTTTCTTTTTCAAAGTTCAAGCAAAACCCTAGAATAGGGGTCACATATTTTTGAGGATCTTTTTAAATTTGGTTAAATTAGATTTGATACAATTCGATCATATAATTGTGATCGAATATAATCGATATAGTAGACCATTTCATCTAAACCAGTTTCAAGTAGTTCAAATTGGATTTCTTTTACTTGTTCTTTTTTTTTTTTTTGTGGGGAGAGCGTGAGAGGGATAACAATAACAAATGGATAGGCCCAAAGTGGCCTCTTACCATTCATAAAAAAGCCAAGGTTATACCTGGTCAAGGTTGATTTTAGCGCCTTCTCACTTTCTGGTTTGCGTGACAACTTTTCCGTGTTGAGTAAAAAATAATTAGAAGGGAAAAATTTCCAGCACGTCAATAAACAAGTTGACAAATAAGTGCAAATATACTTACTTACGAGTTGGTTCTGTTAAAAGGAAAGATACCAAAGGAAATTACCAGTGAGAGTGAGCCTATAAATAGCACCGACAACTTGAGCTTGTTAGCTTAGAGTGTGTGTTGGTGGTAGTGTTTGTATGCGCGCGTGTGTGTGTGTGTGTGTGTGTGGCAGGAAGTGAAGCCACAGTGTTGTGCCTGTTCAACTTCCAGCAATGGTTATGGATGGCAGCAATAGAAGTTGGGTTTACTTTTTTACGTTCATTCACAAAATAAGGAAAATGCCTCCTGCCTGTTGTTGATGTTTGTCTTTGAGACTGGAAAATTTTCTTTTACGAGTTGGCTAACAAATTGCCCAAATGGAGTGGAGTGGAGTGGAGTGAAGTGAAGTGCAGAGAGCAGGCGAATTGTTTGTGGCACACGAAGGAGATAAGAATTTTCTTCTTGTATATATATAGAAGTCAAACAAATCAGCAGAAAAGCATGCTAAAGAATAAAAGCATTGAAAGAAAGTGAACTTTGGGCGGAGGATGTTAGCATCGCGGGCATTTGGGGTTTAGTTTTTTTGTCGAGGTTTTCCAGTATAAGAAAATATAATTGAAATGCAAATTGAATTTGTGTGCCGCTGAATGACGCATTTGTGCTTGACGGGAGCTTGTGGGGGCGTAGTAGAGATAGGTACCCTAGTGTACATTAGTAGTAGTAGTAAAAGTGGGGAAGGGCAGGGCGAAGCAGGGTGTTCGGTCTCTGGCTCCAAAAATCAAATGCGCAACAGCGAAAGTGGCAACAAACTTGCGGTGCGACCTTCACATTAAAAAACAACAGTAGGTATGGGTCCTAGTGGGTCCGAGTGAATGCAAAGAGAGAGGGAAAGAGAGCGAGAGCGAAAAGTTCAAAAGCGTCCAATGCCAAGGAGAAAGTTCTGGCAATGTCATAGAAGTACAGTCAACCTAAGCAAAGTTTACAGCCTTGCACAGTGGGCGATAATCAATTAGGAATTAGTCATAGCATTTTACTGAATTTATCTTAGGATTTTATCTAAAAGAGCTATACAAGAAAAAAATATATAGGTTTACGATTTAACTCTAATAATAGAACATTTTTTAAGGAATACTTTTATTATTTCAACCTTTTGTGCTAAGCAATAATTGAAATTTGCAAAGTGACTTGTTATTTGGAGTATCTATACGTGGTTTTAGGTTCGATTAATATAATGACATATCTTTTGCATAATATATGTATTTAAATATGTTACGATTGGTAAAATTAGTGTATTTAAATTTTAGTCATATCTATTAACAGATTGTTTGGCAAATTAGCCACTGTGCCTCGCCCCTATGTTTAACTTGAAAAGCTTTCAGTTTATACTCTCTCTTTCTCTCTCTCTCTCTCTCTCTCTCTCTCTGGTTGTGTGCTTTTGTGGCTTAGCTTTCAGTTAGGGGTGGTATTAGCCAGCTACCCTGCCTAGCGGCAGGGTCCTCTTAAAGGAAAATGCCGTTATTATTTAGCGTCAATCAACGTTAAATGCCCTTCAACATAGGCGCAACAAAAAATTTCCATAGGCCCGCACACATTCAAGGACTCTGCGGACAAGGACAAACGTAAAAGCTCCAAGTGGAAAAGCTTACCACCTCGTTCTCCACCCACGCACTGGCGCGCACACACACACACACACACACAGAATATTGTTGTGTGCCTTGGCAACGGTGAAGTTCAAGGTTAAAACTGAAGGATTTTTGTTGTTGTTTTTTTCCTCTATTACTTATTTGTTGTTGATGTGGTTGTTGTATTGTGTTGCTGTTCGTTGCCTGCCTGTCAATGCCACCCACACAGTCACACGTGGGCACACGTTGTTTCTCTTTTCTTTGCTTCGTTTTTGTTTGTTTGTTTGGTCCCTCTCGCACTCCCACTCTCTCGCTTGCTGCCTCTGTATAGGTGTGCGTTTTCCTTTCTTTTTTTTTATTTTGCTTTGCATACTTTGTGGCGCGTGGAGCTGCTTATTGTTTTGCTTATGCTGGACCTTTCTTACGCACCTGCTGCCTGCTGCCTGCCTGACTTTTGACCTTGAGCTTCTTCGCAGTGAGAAGAATATGGAATGGAATGGAATGTATATATATAAGATATATAAGAGTATGCGTGGGCCTACACCACCGACTGTTGATTACATTGTGCGGCGCGTGACTTTGATTTGATTTTTAAATGATTCTTTTAGCAGCTTGACTTTGTTGACTTTCATTTCTTCCTCTCGCTGCTTCATCTGGCCTGCTGCCTTCTTTCCCCTCCCACCTCCAGTCAGCTCAATCTTGGTTATTACCCAAGACTTAAAGGTCAACAAAAGGACGATGCTTTGGCGGCTTTTTATCACCCAAACGAGAAGTAGAAAAAAAGATGCTCCTGCTCCTACTCCCGGTGCTGCTGCTGCTGTGGTGATGGCTGAACATGCCAACAAAGTTATATGCCTTTAATGCAATTAAGCCACGTGTCGTCGTAGTCCTAGTCCTCATCGCTGTCGTTGTCGAAGTTTGTTTTATTAACTTGTCTTTCTTCGTATCGAACTCTGAGGTAGAGACACTGCCAAAGATATTGACAGAGTGAGTGAGTGAAGGTAGTTGGGATCTCTTAACTATATTAGCTTTTTGGTGGGATGCAGGACAATTGCCATCTGTGTGTATGTATGGATGTTAGTGTGTGCGATAAAGTTATATAATTATAGACGCATATATATGTAACTGTTGATTGAATAAGAATGACTTTGGTTTTGATAGGTAAGTTAAGTGTCGTTTTATTATATTCTTGCCAACAAAGCGAGGTGCCACAAGTTTGTTATCTAATATATTTCTTTACTTCATTTTTTTCCCTAGGAAATATTCCAAGAAAAATATTTCCCCATAGAGAGAAACTTTTCATGCTTCAAGAAATATGAAAATATAAAAGAAATGGTCATCAGATAAAAATTGTTAATACATTTATTTGTATATTAAAATGTTTTCATTTCCGATTTCTATTTGGGAATTGTAAAAATGTATTTCTTTTGATGGGTTAATACATTTTCAAATAGAATCAATTAGGCCCACATTGTAAACGGTTCCCTGGGTGACTGAATGTTATGCAATGTCCCAAATGGATGTACCCAACTATTAAAGCTCATCCATTGGAATATCATGTAGCCAATCATTAGAGTTAACAGATACAAGAGTAGAGATACACGAAACTCATTGCCACTTATCGATATATGAAGTAATGCACACACGATCATCACAATCGAGAATGTATTGCAGGACTCCGAAGTGGCAGTAATTATCAGCTGCAAGAAAATATTAATTAAGATTAGACACATTGAGCATTGGGTGTACACATATTTAACATACATATGTATTCCGGTTATAGCATACATGAAGGACCAATTGTGGCAAGGCCAAATAAATGGTATAAGTGGACATACTCATAATCACACCAAAGGCCACATCTAATTTATTTGAACGTATCAAACTGATCAATAAAACAATGGCCGAGAAAATCTCACCAGAATTGAAATACATTTGCGTTATCATTTGTGGCGTTGGATTATAACGCCAATTGACAAATTGCCATATCATATTATTGATCTCCTGGAGCAAATAGTCATTGAATAATGTGCATACGAACATGCCAGAGATGGCATAGAACGCCAAGTGATTGGGGACACGGCGGGCTCGTGTGGCACAGAAGATGGTTAGAGCAATGCCCCAACAGTTCAAGAGTAACATAAGCCACAATGCCGGCCACGGATTGAAGGGTATGCACATAAAGGGCAGGAATATATAACTTATACAGGCAATGACTTTGCACCAGCCATGCAAATGTCGTTTCTTATCCATCACTGGTATCAAATTAGCTGCCAGAAAGTAAAACGGTGTCTAGGAATCAATATACAAATCTGTTTATACAACGTGTCATAGATAGTCCACTATCTGATACTAACCAATACTGTAACAACGCCGACAATAGGCTCTTTCATAGTCCCATAGCCATTGACACTTGACCACCAAATTTTCCACCATTTCCATTCACTACTCTCATTGACAAGATTAGTAGGCGTCATTCTCTTTAAGTCTAGCGGCATTTGTTTCCTTTCCTTCTTTGTTTTATTGTAGGAAATTAAAACATTTGCCATCATGTATAGAAAGAATATAAATAGTATTGATACTGCGCTAAATTTCAACGTATACAAATCGTCATTAATTAAATTTTTCCGTTGAAATATTTCATATTTCTTATGGACAACAATAATCAAATAGAAATAACCCATCAATAGGAATAAAATATTAGACCATAATGTCAGACCGCGCACTTTGTAGCCATTAACGCAAAGTGTACAAATTCCCAAGACAAAGTATCTCATCAAATCGCCAAAGAATCCCGATAAACGTAAAGTTGCCTCATACGAGTTTTGAAATAGGCACGTAAGCCCGGTTTCCAAGTAGTTGGGCATAAAGAAGAAGAAGCCAAAACCGGCATAACCAAAGGTATATGAAGAGATAGGCACCAAATCCAAAAGCATTTCGAAATTTGGTAAAAAACTACAACAAAAATACAAAAAACAAAAAACATTTCGCTCTCCTCTTTCCCTCTGACTTGCCTAGGTTAAGCACATACTTACAAGTATTTGGTAAGCATATAAATCAATCCATAGAGCATTACTATTACCAGACATCCCATAAACACAACGAGACCGTTAAGAGGTATTTTAAAATAGCAAAATATGATCTTCAAATAATCAATATTGGCCAAAAAATAATGACAACTGAGTGTATTTGTTACAAAATCACACATTTCCGTAATATTTGGATTCGCCTTTTCGCTAAAATGACAACGCGTCTTTCAAAGGACGCACAAAGTATGAGTAAACTGACTTGGAGATATTTTGAGTCTTCAAGGACTTACCGAGTTTCTGATATCCATAAAGGATACGTGACGCGGCCGACGTCTCAATATCGTGGCATTCGACTCCATCGAAGACAATGGCAATTGAAGCAAGTCGAGTATAAACATAATTCGAATTGATTTGAATTAAAAATCATAAAACATTTCAGGCTTGACCTACTTCGTATGTATAATATATAAAATTATAGAAAAAGTTCATAATTAATAAAAGATTGTATAAATTGAGAATTATTCGCAAAGAACAAACATATTGTTATATGTACATATATAGAGATACCTCATAAATATACTGGGCTAAAATAGCTCTACCTAGGAGAAGTCAGGAGAAAGTGCAGCAAATGGAAATTAATTTTTTAGATGGCATTCAATTTTAATACATTTATAATCTATGTATTTTCTTTTTAAAGAATATTTTCTCGTCTGATGCATCAACTAGTTTGCAGTTTGTTCAAGTTGGCAATGCAAATGTTTGAATCTGTTTCTTGTTGCTGTTGTTGTGGGACCAAGTAAAAATAGTTCAAACTTAGAACCAAAACAATTGACCATGAGAAAATTTTGTGCAAGCAGCAAACGAAATCAGCCAGCCGGCCGGCCGGTCGGCAACTGTCCGGAATGCCATTAGAGATGGCTCAAGTGGGACTTGGAACTTGAAATATGCGATGACAACACCCACACCCACACACACACCGAGAGCAAGAGCAACAGCGCCAACAGAGGCCATGGTCAGGGTCATGCACGTCAATCCAATAAGGTGTGCTGAAGAGAAGAAGCTTCATCCTTACTACCAGAGCTTTGGGTGCAATGGAAACCCTTGCACTTGAACTTGCGCACGCGGATGTTGCATGTGTCTACGAATAGTAGTGGGCGTGGGATGGTGGGTTTCAGTTGACCTTGACGGGGTCGAGCTTTTGCGCCATCGAAGCTTATTTTTAGTAACAATATATAGAGAGAGATAGGCAGAGTGGTATACATTGCAAAGGTCATTCGTACGAATGGGTTTTACCCCTAACGTTCAAGGTCACTGCTGCAGCTAGCAAATGATAATTAGCACCCCTCCCCACCCCTTTATATCGCTCACTCTATTTCTCTCACTTTCTCTCTCTCTCTCTCTCTCCACATACGCCCACAAAAATAAATACAAAAAAAAAAGGGGATTGCACTCACATTTTGACATTGACGCAAATTGCCGAGGGTCAAGTGCATGGCTAAGAATGAATCAAATTAAATGGGCGGGTTTTGGTCGATTCTCAAAAGTTCAACAAATTGAATGGGTGTTTTTTGTGTGTTTGTGTTTGTGCGAGGGTGTTTCGCCCCAATTATATTTGAAATATTATTATTGCATATACATATTTATGGATTCCTTTTTTATCAAAGTGAAAGCAGAAACCAAGACTTCAGATTGAGTCAATTGGCTAAGAACCCACCCATCCACCAGTTGCCAAAGATATACGTACGTATATTTGTATATATATAGTAAGCGATTTCATAAATTGGCAAAGTTTTTTGTAACAAAATGAAAAAAATGGCGAAAATCATCTTGGATTTCAAAGAGGGCTTTTGGCTTTTTCTCGCTTGCCTCCCCTGCAGCTAGCCCCCTCGCATTCTCCTTTTCTTCTGGTTGCCTAGACAGCAAATCTTCTTACGTGCAACTTTTGCTTTAACCCAAACTTTAATCATCAAGCAAACAAAAACAAAAAAAAAAATTAATCAGCATTGAACCCAAAAGCTACAAGATATGACTTTTAATGCACAAATGGCACAGTGACTTGTTTAAGTCAGTGCACAAGCTAAAGTCAAGAACATTTATGATAAAACACCCTCTCAAATCCGTAGTCTCGACACTCCTCATTTATTATATTATAAGGTCTTACTCCTTGAGATAGTTAATAAATGTACAAATATTAAGGAACTTAAATCTTTTAAAGAATATAATAAATAGGAATCGGATGAAATTTCTATGAAAATCAACTCAGATAAGGTGAAAGAGGGATATATTTTCGAAGATCCCAAAATTTTGCAAACGAGAATAGATCTTTTGACTTTTCAATTGCAATTTTATACCAAAATCATTCTCTATACTTTTGTACTACAAAATGAAAACGACAATAAGTCTTTTTGAACTTAATGATCTCAAGATATTTTCCATTGATACTTGTGCAGATTTATGGCAATAAGTGTGAGATGGCGAGTGAGTGTGAGATGATGATGATGATGAGTACGTCGTAAATATGTATAGCCTGGATATAAACATGGTGTGTGAGTAAGTTATTATCAAAATGATATGCAAGGCACAATTAAAAAAAAAATGACGAAAACTGATGACGCTAACGCGTGGCACAACCGATCCAAGAGCGACCAGCCAGGCCATAGACCGACAACAATCATATAGATTGAGATTGAAGGCAGAGATCAGCGTGGTGTGTGTGTGTGTGTGTGTGTGTGTGGACTTGACTGGGCATTGTACTCTCTGATGAAACTCTCTGAAATGTGGACGCGTCATCATCGTCATCGTCATCGTCATTGTACTCCTTCTACCCCCCTCTAACCACTACCCACTTGAACAAAGCAATCGCGATTATGACGGAAAGAACAACTCATATGAGTCTTACGCCCCTAATTAAGCGGTCAATGTACAGGTTCAAGGGTGTAGATTGATCGCAAAAGAAAAGGTCCTTGTGCGATTAATGTGTTAGGAGCATTATGCAGATGCTTTCTTACATAGAGATGTGAGCGTGATACATAATACACGATACATTTGTTAGATACATACTATTTAACTATCGAAAAAGGGATCCCATCTGTAGCATACAGATAGCAAAACATGGACTTTCTTGAGTAAGATCTTTTGTTTTGCAGGGCGAGGTAAGGGTAAGTTTTGCGACTCAACCTTGAAAGTTACCTCTCCCTTAAAGTTCTCTGCTATCGAAGAGTGTGTGTATCTCCCATCTCTAATACACTTTCAGCTTACTTGTATGGCTCTGAGTATGTCCAAGTTATGGCATTTAATCATTACGGGTCACTTACTTACTCCAATCTCAATTCAAGGCGAATTCTGAACTCAACTCTCAAGTGCAATGACAAAGAATCTGCGTCGGTGGCAGGGACTTGGGATATGAGCCAAAGGGGAAGCCGCCCGGTGCAGGGGTGGGAAATCTGCATACAAATGGTATGGGAATCTGCAAGTAGACAAAGCTCAGGGCCTGCCAGCTGCCAGTTTTTTTTTTTTGTGTTTTTTTTTTCCTTGCCCTCTTCTGTAGAGGAAGCAGCTAATAAGTGCACTGCAAAAAGTATATATACATATATAAAAAAAAGAAAGAATGAAACCAAACAGAAGAAACAAAAGAAAAATGAGCAGACGCAAAACAAAAACAAAAAAAAAACTAAAGAAGATCGAACAAAATTTGCACTACCCCCGGAAATATGTTGGCGACTTTGTTAAGAAAAAAATTTGTCCTTGTCTGTGTGGTCAGATATATAGTAGTTTTTTTTTTTTTGTCTTTGCTCTTCTTGTGCAGAATGCGTGGGTAGAGCGGATGCTCACTCTCGGAATGAACTTAAGTGATCAGGGACCACCCAAAAAATTAATTGGTTTCTTTTTGGTTTTGTCTGTGTCGTCTAAAAGATGGGGATGGCTAAGGTTAAGTCTAAAAGTAGTTAAACTAACTAAATTATGTTCTTTTTGAACATATGTTTAGGCTAAGACAACTGCAGATGCAGAGATAACCAGAGGGCCGGGGCTAACTTTGACCGCGTCAAAGTTTGTATACCCTTGCAACTTTTGGTAACTGTTTCCTTGATGGCTATATCAAAGTGGAAAAACGTTTTATCTAAAAGGTCTAATGTTTGCGAAAGAACGGTCTACAATCTTAGCATAGAAAATAACAAAGATATTGATCAAAGTCACTGTGTTGCACCGGTCGTTCCTATGGGAGCTATACGATATAGTCACCCGATCTGGATCAAATTTGGCACAGTCGTTAGTTGAGAAAAGTCACTGTTCGTGGCTTTGCCGTTTGTATCCGGCTTAATCCAAGATATACAGTCCCTGCAGTATATATCGTCTCGTCATGCTGATCAAGAATATATATACTTTATATGGTCGGAGATGCTTCCTTCTATGCGTTGCACACTTCTGACCAAAATTAATATACCCTTTTTGCAAGGGTATAAAAAGGATCTTCTATAAAAGATTTCTAAACTGACTACAACAAATTGTTCTAAGATATCTCTTGAAAAAACAGTTGTATATTATCGATCGTTGTGCATAACTTTAGGAATATATCCTTGGCAAAATAGGGTCTAGACCTATGTATATTCAAGAATTTGCTGTCCCACATCTTTGCACGTATCATCTCGCGCTATCTCTCTCCCACACACATGTATATGTATGTATAAGCTACTCCATCTCCTTCTTTACAAAAATTGCTAGCCTTGGCATAAATATGGAACCATCATCTTTAATATCTTCTCAACTCATCACGTTTACAGAAAGAAACAACAAAAGAAAATAAAGATCAAGAAGAAACAACTCCTTCCTTTATTTTTCTTTCTTATTTTGCAACTTCTCTGAATTTCTTGGGCGTGATTTACGGTGACTTTTTTATGAATTATGAAAACAACAACGAAAAATTTCGCTGTTTATTTTATATGCGAATCACGTGTACCAATTCAGATTCTTCATCATTGTGGCTACCTCTTGTATTTACTTCTCTTGTGCCTCTTCTCAATTTAAGGCCCATAATTTGGTTAATTATGTGGAAAAGTGACATACATGTAGGTACTGTTAATACCCTTTTTGTAAAAGAAAGAGAGAGGGAGAGACAGACATTGAACTCTATTCATATTCATCAGGCTGCTAAATATAGAAATAGATTTGCAAAAACAAAGACTTGATGGGCCCCCACTCAGGGGGTGGAAGAAGGTGGCAGCTTGGATGTTTGTTTTATAAATATATACAAGAAAACAAAAAAAACAAATTAAATGAAATAAAAATGAACTCTTATCGGCAAGATAGAGAGAGAAAGATGAAGTAAACGCAGCCAATCTATATTGAAATAACAAACATGGTTAGCTACTTTGCAGAGTTGTCAACTCATTGTCATGTTTACCCTGGGTAAGTGGAATGAACGGGAGCGTTCAGTTTGTTGATCTCAAAACGATCTGATCTCTGACTGTGAAGAAAATAAAAGTATACAGAAACAGAATGCGAGAGACAATTGCAGGGGCAATTTTATGGGAGCAAACATTATTAGAAAGGAAATCCTTAAATCGAATAACAAGGTATCCAAGATTTATTAATGTAAGGTTAACTGTTTTTTATCAAAAATCAAGACTCAGATCGTTTCTAAAGTGTTTCAAAGTCTTAGAAGGCCAAATGGAACACTAAACAAAGACACAAAGAATGTAAAAATTAAACGTCATATAAAATGACGACTTAGTACAATTCTGATTCAATTCTAAAAATTTTCCAAGGTTTGAAAACATATCTCAAAATATTTGAAAGATTTTTGAAATTATTCGTTTATTTATCAAATCTTTGGTCATTTGATTTTGATTAATTGATTTGAGGAAGTTGCCCGATGACAACGATGACGACCCTACGAGATAGAAGAAGGCTGCATTTTGTCATTGGAAAATGAAATCAAAATCAAATCGAAACTTGTGATAAACAAGCATGCAAGATCAATATCGGAAGTGTCTATGGTTTATTCACGTCTAACGGTGTATTCACACTCGCACACACATACACACAAGTATCAATATGAATGGAAAAACGAATCACAATTTGAATATGCGAAGGAAAACTGGTTTCAGGGGCTGTGTCCATGGTTGGTTTTATTTTATTTAATTTTTGTTCGATTTGTTTTATGCGGGCGACAGTCTTAAAGCAAAAAAAAACTTCTAAATGCCTGACTTTAGTTTGATTTTCCAATTTGTTCGTTTGCGCGCTCCTCTGTTCAAGTTCAAAGCCCAACCCACAAAAAAACACACACACACACACAAATTGAAGTAAACTAGCAACAACGGGCACAGATAACTCTCAGTTAGCTAAGGTCAGTCTCCGATGACTATTTAAAAACGCCCAGATCCAAATATTGACGCTCTAAATAGCCCACAGAGTTGAGGTTTAAGTTTTTGAGTGCGGAAAAACCTTCATCAACACCTTGACTTTAATTTTGTGTGTTTCTTTCTTTAAAAAACAAAAAAAAAAACACACACACACACAGTTTTTTCTTAAAAGAAGTTGAAAGCTTTGTACTAAACTTGACCCAATTTTACTCAACCAACATCCATTGTGTGACCCAAAAAAGAAAAAACTAAAAATAAAGATTAAAACCGACTGCTTCAAGTCTGGCCCTGAGTTGGGGCTCCTGTTGAGACTTTTTCGAGGTTCACAGTGAGTCAGAGATCAAACAACTTGCCAAGAAAGAGAAAGAAAGACATTGGATTGAAGAATGCTAATAGCAGTTAGATTCAGGATACATGGTGACCCCGATGTCCATTCTCAAAGTTCAAGGACACTTGAGTTCAATTCTTATTAAAAATAGAGTGTTTCGTTTAGATTTTATTGCCTATAGGAATTTTTC
The DNA here is from genome assembly GCA_018152135.1 of Drosophila paulistorum. Taxonomy (NCBI): domain Eukaryota; kingdom Metazoa; phylum Arthropoda; class Insecta; order Diptera; family Drosophilidae; genus Drosophila; species Drosophila paulistorum. The sequence goes on along the minus strand of JAECXG010000606.1, from coordinate 16,999,062 downwards.
TTATTTATTATTCGTATATTTCTTAATAGGGAATAAGATGATGAAATCGTATACTACAAATTTGTAAGCGACTAAAAAAAATTTTGATAGAACTCAGTCTTGATAACAAAATAGGATCATAACAATATAAATATATATGTAGATTATAAACGATTTCGAATAATTCAAGGTTTTTCAACTTTGTTTTGGAAAAAACAAAAGAATACCAACAAAATAATCCCAATAGCCAAATTAAGCCAGAACTCTAGATTAAATTTATTTTAATTCAAAATTGTTTAATTAAAATGTTTGACTTTTTCCATTGATTCTTTGAAGTGGTTTCTTTTTTTTTCAATTTTTTCCGGTGGCAGTTTGGAATTAGGAATGAAATTATAAATTGTTTTTTCTTATTATTATATTTAACACTAGATCTACCACACCAGTCAAAATGACTGGTTTTACTTTTTATTTCATAAATATTGACTAAGTGTTTTTATTTTTTTTCGATATTATGTTATGACTTTTTAAATAACCACTAAATACATACAATTTGATAAGTTAATTTCATTTTGTGTTCATAGGAAAAGAAATTTTTTTTGTTTTTGGCACTTATACCGTAACCAGTCATTTTGACTGGGTTTATGATTATATATATATATTTATATATATATATATATTTATATATATTTATGATATCATATATCAATATCAGTATCAATATATCAATATCAGTATCAATATCAATATGAATATCAGTTATCAAGCCGAAGAGAACTACGATTTGTGGCGTCTGCAAGAAATATGTTTGCGGAAAATGTGTAGAAAAAAAGTTTCTAACACAATTGATGCATTTTTATTTTTTTTATTTATATTTTTTTATTTCTCATTAAATATTTTAAAGGATTACGAATTTTAATATAAAATAATAAGACTTTTCTTAACCAGTCAAATTGACTGGTTCTGGTATAAATAGGTATGCAAATTTCTTGGTATATCTAGTGTTAACACCAAGATTGAGAGAAGACAAGAAGTAGTTTCTTGTATCTTTATTGTTAAGTAACTTTAAAGTCATTAAAATGAATAAAACAATCTATTTTGAATTGTTATACTAAACGAAATTAAATTATATGAATGTATTTCGATAATGATTCATGCCCAGATCTAGAAATTATTTCCAGTACAAATCACATATATCACATGTATTTTGATCGCATCATTTGAGGATCTTTAGTCAATATTTTTTACTTTTTTTTTTGCCTCTATATGAAAACGCATTAAAAGTCAAATGGATTATAAATCTAAATCGTTTGATAGCCATTCAGTCTTTCTTTCTGTTTTTTTATTTGAATAATTTGTTAATTTGTTGTTACTCTTGTTGTGTTTGTGTTGTTGCTGTTGCTGCTGCTGCTGTTGTCCATGCGTTTTTCGTATGCTATTTTTTTTTTTTCGACATTCTGTCTGGCTCAGCAACCGCACACAGTCACTCGAATTCGTACCCGTACCCGTACTTGTAGTCACCTAACAACTGACAAATGTCTGTCTCAACTCAACCTTGATCTTGGCAATATGATAACCCTAACCTTGAACAACGTTTTGTATTTGAATTTTTGTGGTTGTTGTTGTTGTTACTGTAGATATTTGTTTTTTGCTTTTCTTTTTTTTTTTTTTTACTTTTTTGTCTGTCTTTTGTGTATACATTTTAATGCCTTTTACGTGGTGTGCGTGTGTGTGTGTGTGTGTTTATATATTTTACTTTTTAGAATACAAAATTGAAAAAAATATTTTCTCGTTCTGCCTGTCTGCGGCTTCAATTAAGCATAAATACATATCTATCCTATGGCCAGATGTACATATACAAACCATATATATATGTATAGTCAGCAGAGCACACATCTTTCGCTTTTACCCCTGAAGAGTTATATATAGATAACGTTGATAAGACCAGGTAGAGTCCGAGTCAGAGTCAGAGTCAGCCAATACATACACAAGTGCTTTAACTTCCGCTTGGCCAGAAACTGGAAACTACGAGTAGTCATCATTATGAGCATCATGAGCATCTGTTCAACATCAATTCAGCATCATCAAGTTCAGCTCATTAATTAAAAGCACGAGCGAGCCCCCACGGCTGATTATACAAATACATATAAACGTCAATAACTATAGGTATTAATGTATATATATAAGTACATATATGTATGTAGTTTATCAGTTGTATCTGTATTTGATTTTTTTATTTCAAAAACCAAACTTTAGTTGTTTAGCGCCGTTTGATGTTTTGTCTTTCAAAATATATATGGATGTATGTATGTCTATATAATCTCGTACACAACAATATATCTTTTATTATTCCATTTTATGATAAATGAGCTTAAATTGGATCCCAGTTACCGCTTGCGCCGAGGCCTCTGGGGCGGCGTGGGGCGCAACGGTAGCGCTCTCTCAGCAATGTCAAGTTCAAATTGCTTGCCCATGATTCGTTCTTGTTAATAATGCTCGTTAAGTGATTTTGTGTTTCTGATGTTTGCCCATTTTATTTCTTTTTAATTTGGGTATATTCACTATGGAGGACATAACTCGTTAGAATATATCTTAGACATTTCTCATTTGTATAGAGTAATCATGTGCCTAAGGTCAAAAACTCTGAAAGGCAAAGTTTCTCATTGACATTTCTCAAAAATCGAGCTAAGATATGATATTAGAGATATTAGAGTGTCTCAAAGATTTATTTTATTTAATGATCAATTGAAATATTTATTTTAGCAGGGTATAGCATCTTTCGGTGCCTTAAAAAATTGAGCTCAGCTCTTTGGTTTTGTTTTTCATTGGTTATTGTTGTATTTCAATATTTGTTTTAAATATACTCTGTAGCATTTTGTTTTTAAGGTTGTCACGAATTTGAGGTAAAAAAAGTACTTGAAATAAGATGATTAAATGAAATATGATTACGAAACTAAAGCAGTCAATGAGAGATTATGAATGAATCGATGAGCAAGCTGATGATGGTGACCCCGACGCGCCAAAATACAAATCGATGGCATAAGGCATAAGATTAAAGATGCATGGAAAGAGTATTTGCTAATTTGTCGATGCTTGACTTTCCTTTTCACTTTCAGTTTGTCAAACAGCTCATAATCAGTTTGACTTTATACATATATATGTACATATGTAGGTATAATATTGTTTTCTGTTTGTCATGCCGCTGCGTCCTTGACCATAAACCCGAATTTATTATTTTTTTGCTGTCTTTCTTTCCTTTACTTTATTATATTTATTTAATTTTAATTTTTGCTGCTTACTTTTAACTTTTTTTGTTGCCAGCAAATTAATGCTTATTATTGCGTTCGGCATTTTGTTGGCTTTTAATTTGTTAATTAGATAAAAAGAAATGATGGCTCCCTGCCCAGAGCTGAACATCGCTAACTCCCCTTTTAGTATTCCCTTCCTCCTCCATTTCCTCCCGCACTGACCTTGAGGGGAGGTTTCGAAAACAAACCTTAAAATTCGAAATAAATAAATATGAGAAAGCAATGCAAACAAAAATGGCAAATAAATGCAAAGTTCTAGTAAAAACCATGCAGCCGACTTTGAGATACCCTATACAATATTTCTCGAACACTGCTAACTATTGTTAATTCCCACAAACTTATTAACTGATAAACGATAGAGTCGATCGATTTTGATAGAAATTGTAGAGACTTTATAGTCGAATTCTAAGATTGTCAACAAATTGGCTAAGAACCTAAACATGATGTACTTAGGAAAAGGAGAGTTACACGAGGATAGCAGGAGCCGCTTCTTCCTTTAGGAAATATACCCTTTGGAGCCCTGTGGGTTAGGCAGGGTATGCAGGTTCTTATAAATTCCATTGCTCGATTCTGATTTCAATGCACTTTTCTGCCCACCAACAACAACAACAACAACAACAAGCGTAACAAAATTACATACGGCAAAATACAGAAAAAGGAAAACAGAAAAAAATATAAAATAAAATAAAATAAAAGTCCAGACAATAACAAAACAAAGCAACGACGCGTCCTTGAATTTACGGACAGGCCGCTAAACTCGTCGCAAACGACGTCGACGACGCAAATAACTCACAAATGCTCCCCATTTTGCCCCTCTCCCCCTGCCCCATACGCTGTCCCAGGCCCTTGCATCCCGTCACAGTCCCCCCCCCCCCCATAAAGGGAGAACAGAGAATTGAAAGAAAGAGACAGAGAGAGGGAGAGAAAACAGGGAACAGGGTTAACTGCGGATTTGTGACGGGCCTTGTAGGCGGGAAGGGAGAGGGTTCTGTGTGTGCTTACAACGTCGCCGATATGTAGCGAAATGCAAAAACAAATTGATATACTGGTGGCAATTTCATTCGCAATCATTATAAATTAAATAAAATACAAAAAAGCAAAAAGACAAACACAATATAAAGTAATAATGCAAATTGCTAAGAAAAGCAATTCATTTATTTGATATAAGTATACAATATGTGCATGTATGTATGACATACAAACATCACGTACAAAATATATATATGTAACTGTGTGTGTGTGGAAAATCTGAAATCGAACGCAATGTGAGGCTAACATTACGAAATAACCTCTAGAAATTTGCGCTGCTTGACAAATTAGTCATGATACCCTGCCGATGGTTGGAAGTGGAAAAAATCCCAGCCTGATGTGGACACAGTTGGCATGATATTTCGAGGATTTCTCTAACCCAATGACAATCCAAGCCAAGTCAAAAGAATTAGTTGCAGTATAGGATTGCGAGTGCGCTTTGTTGCCTTTGTTTACATGTTTATTGCACTTTTGTATCTATATACTACATATGTATATTCAATTTGTGCAATTGTTGACGATTTAATTTTGTTTTTTTTTTTTTTTTTGTCGTGCAAAGTGCAACTTAAAATTGCAAATGAGCCAAACGAGGTTCAAGGACTGGCATCACCTACCCCAGCCTATAGGCACTTGTAAATTAAGAATTGTCAACCCAAGAAGCCGGGAAGAATAAAATAATGAGACAAAAGGAAATTAAAACGTACCGACTTTGGTATACCATGCAGCAAGGGGGAAAAACACAGCAAATACAATAGTGAAAAACGTATGAGACATAAATCTTGGTTTTGGTGGGCCATAAAGTAATAATAAAAACTATTTGAGTCCTAAATATTATTACGGCTGGGCTGAAATTTAAAACAAACGTAATCTACTTAACAAATTTAAGGGCTTTAATGTCTTATAGCAGAATATACGAGATAAAGATGGAATCGGGCTTTGATTCTGATACTTTATGGGCTCACAAGCGCCTTCCTCTGTCTGTTGCAAACATTTGTCGACTTCAATATCTCACTTCACACTTTCGATGCATGGTAAAAGGGCAAACAACTTGGGGCGAAAATGAAACGAATTTACACATACCTAACATACTCTTAATCAGAGAAGGGTATTATAAATGTTGATCATTGGTTTTCCGCAACTGTTTCTACTGTTTAAAACAAGAGTAGAGCTAAGCCCGAGAATGTTCAGAGTATTGAGAAAAGGGAGTAGATTGCGAAAATGTGTGTCAAGAAAGTGCCAAGGGTATATAAGTTTCGGGGCATTAATGCCGTTTCAGTATGTAATGTAATTGGGGCGAAATTCGTTGGATATATTCTTCATGTTGTTTTTCTTTTGTTTTTTTTTTGGGAGGAAAAATTTGCATTTAACGCTCTACTTAAATGATTGATGTAACCCATGCAAACCCTGGACCCTGGGATCTTTAATCTATATAATTGAATCATTTTATGTTTCCAAAGTGCACGTTTTATTATTATTTTACATGTGGCAAAGAATTTGTTCTCTTTGTTTTCGTGTGTGATTTGTTCACATTCAAATGGAAAAGCTGTTATAGTTGTTGGTGTTGTCGTTGTGGTGCTGTTGCTTTAATTTTTTGCTTTTAGTTTTTAGTTTTTGTATTTTTCTCACACAAATATTAGACACGTGTGCGTCTCGAATTGATTAATTCAATAATAGAGAATTCTCTAGTGTTGTTGGTGTTGTTGCTAGGCGGAGAACAAGTTGGCGGGGCACACGCCAAAAGCAAAAACAAAAGAAACAGGAATCAAGCGAAACGCACATAAAACACAACAGCAACACCAACAACAACAACCAATGAGCAATATTAATAAACAATAATTGCTCAAGGTCAAGCTGCGAAATTTTGTTGTGTGCCTTAGAACAAAAACAACACTGAGAATGTGAAATAACAGCAATAATACGAATTCGCATCCAAATGCAATGGAGCCGATATCGTGATACCCTGTAATAAGTAAATCTAAATGGGTATGTTTATTAATAAATCCCCCTGAATAGCCAACTACCCAACCACCCACCTAGCTAACTACAACCACCTCATAAAGTACAGGGTATTGACCCTGAAACAGGGATTTGTTTTCGTGATGGGCTTGGCCATTATTTGTACTATTTAATGGATATTATTATGACATATATAAGATTGTTTTGCCACAAGTGTGAAATTTCAACAAATACAACAAAATGGCTCTTCCATGAACATTAAAAAAGTTAATGAATATATTTTAGTTAGCTAATCTAAGGAAAAATATAATATACAAAAACCAAACATTAACATTTTTTGTTGTTTTTTGATTGAAAATCTGAAACCGTTTGCAATTTTACTATGACTTAAGCAGAACAACCTGTAGTATATTAATTTAAGCATCCATTTAATTTTAAACAAAATCGCATTTGTTTATAATGATGATATATGTATGTATGCATATATAGCGGCGAATTTCCATGGATTTTATGACCAAACAGTCATAAATTCAAAGGAATGACAAATGAGAGAGCAATTGGGTGAAATAATCATTATACCATGTACTCAGAGGATTGAAAGAATGTATTGCTCGTCTACCAGTGCCAAAAGAATTCATGATATAGATAGGTCTCCATTTGATATATGTTTAGACTAAAAACCCATTGACTGTGATGACCAGACTGTGATGTGGGGTGTTGAATCAATCAAATAATATAAACACGAATTATGTAGAACTCTTCGATTGGACTAAAAACCCCCCATCCCATCCATGTCTCAAGTTACGCCGACGCCTGTTTTCCTTTTTTAATATGATGTCACTTGAGATTCAGCCATAGTCATCGCCTTTTTCTAAGCAGCTGACAATTGCGCACTATTCCATGTATATATAGCTTTTATATCTCTCATATATGTATGTAGATGTTCCATTCCCTAACGACTCTGGGTAGTCAATCCTCTCAGGGTCACAATGCAAAAACTATTTTCGAACTACAATGTTTTGAAATCGCGCATCTTATGTGGTGGTTTTTTCTTTACGTTTTGTTATTTGCCATTCTGCGTTCTCAGTAAGTGTTCCGATGGATAGATAGATGGATGGTTGAATGAGTATGAGTCTGAGTATTATAGCTGACTGACTGAACGATCATATTTTGGTCGAAATTCTGATTATTGTTACTTGCCGCGATATTTGATAGCCAAGGCAATGGAAAGAGACAAGACAAAAGAGAGAAAAGGGGCGGAGAGGTTAGATGAGATGAGAGCAATGGTTAAGATAGAGAGACAGAGAGACCGAGAGAGAGAGAGAGAGAGAGAGAGAGACAGGAGAAGGTGGAGATAAAGGTAGAGAAGGCAGGTGAAACATGTTTCAAGGTCAGCCGCGTCTCTTTATTATTATTTTTTTTTTTTTGTGAATAATTAAGTGCGAAATAAATTAATTTCGGTAGAACTTTTTAGCATGCGTTTTGTGCGGTATTTAGTCGCATTTTAGGCAATACAGAAATATATATATATATCTGTGTGTGTGTGTATACATTTGTTATGATATTTATTAAATGCTCGATGTCAAAATTCTAATAGGCAAGCCAAGGTCGGTATTAAGTTGGCAGTTCATAATTAAATTTGTGCGTGGGCCCCAAAACTCAGTTCAGTTTTTGGAGGGCCGACCTACATCTAAATAACCGATATTTGTATACCCTATCTAATATATAAATTACAAATTAGAAAACAGCAACAGCTAATAATAACGTATACGCACCGTGTGACAGCTAAACAAATTACATTCTAAACAATATTCGAATGATTCATAATGAAAAATGCGTGTCAATCAGATAAATTTCAAACTATAAACGGATTTTCTAATTCGTCTTGAAATTTGTCTATATTTCGGGACTTTTTGATATTCATTTGAAACATTTATCAGTAAACTTGCTCAAAGTTTCGTAATCGTAAGAATTCAATTGGTTTTGCAGTAAAGACTAAGAAAATGAAAATATTGTTTCATTAGACTAAGGGAAATGTCGAAATAAGTTAAGTTAGAGTTACGTTAAGTATAGGAGAACCAAACAAAATATTCAGGATCATGTCCATTGAACGTTTGGGCCAAAGGAAACTTGACATTTAAGTCGTCCTCTGCAATCATTGCTCGGCTAATTTTAATTTTTGTAAATAGAAATTGTCATTTGTTGAACCAATAATTGTTATTGTTTATTTTCTATTCTGTTTGTAACAAGATCATTTATTGGGTCGTGCGATTCCCTTTCATTTATAGAGTTGTAAAGACACGTAAACGAATTTTCAAGTTGACTTGAATCAACTTTAGTTAATATTTAGTTGCTGTCTTGTTTTTTCTTTTCAATAATTACTTTTAAGCGAAAGCGAAAATGAAATTGAAACTGTCAGAGACTGCCATAAAGAGGAATGCAACAAGCTGTGCGATTTCAGAGCATGACTGTGGGGCAACAACAAGAGGAGGGGGCGTAGCTACTACTACTACCTACAACAATGTTGCAGACATTGTGGGGTGTACAGTGGGTGAGTAAGAAGAGTGAGGGAGAGGTAGGTGCAGGGGGGAGGGGTATGCTGCTGCTGCCGCTTATGCCCGGTTGGCATTCGTGAAAGTTGCGGCGGCCCGTGAAAGTGAAAATGAAAATGTTGCGCCGGCGCCGTTGCCGTTGCCGTTGCCGTTGCCGCTGCCAATGTTCCACTGACACCAATTTCAGCTGTGGGACAAGAAGATAGAAAATAAAACAGACACAGAGATAGAGATGGATATGGGGAGAGGGGAGGCAGGGAAATGATATTTAAAATCAGAAAAATGAAATTCAAATTTCAATATTTTAACAACTGGCAACTGTGCACCAATTAAATAAATTATATTTATTTGCATTTGTTGTCATTGCAAACAACAACACATAAAATTTGTACAGATAAAACCTGTATGACCTTGAAATTGCTTTAGAGCCAAATTGAAAACACACACACACACACACACACACACTCAAACATCAAGTAAATGAATTGCAATGCAAAAAAGAATCTAAAATTTAAACAATAATGAAAGTCACCACAAAAAATAATAAGAATCTAAAAATTAAACACACAACTCACAATAAAAAAAAGTAAAAAATAAAGAAGTGAGCAGGCAAAACAGAAAACAACAGATATAAATAAATAGAAACAACTGTTTTATTGTTTAGAATTTAAAATTAATTTAATAAAGAAATAAAACAAATGGCATACATGTACAAAAAACAAGTTGAGGGAGAGTTGTTAACCAAAAAGTCGTCGCAATGGAAAGTTTTTTTTTGCTAACAATATTAAAATAAAACAAAAAAGTATGAAAACTTAATTTATATATCAAAACGAAATACTTATTATAAAGTTTTTCGATTCGTTGGGAATACTTTAATTTCCAAGTTAGCTTAATGACTTTTTCAATTTTGATTTGCACATTTAAATGGATTTTTGTCAATCAGGTTACGAAGTATATTTAATTCGTTTTTGTTTTTTTTTTTTGTTTTTTGTTGGTTTCAATTATTGAGAGAAAAATACTTGTAGAATAATTGAATTACGCATTTTGCATTATTCATTGCTGACGTCGATTTTCCTTTTTCTTTTCCTATTGCATTTCCATAGCAGCTGCCAGTTTTGGGTCACGATGACGTTCATGTCGTATGTCTATATGTATTATCCGATTCACATACATGCATATAAGATATATGTACATATACCTATATATATATATATATGTATATATAAACATTCACACAGAAGCCGCGTGCCGGCTCCATGCAACCCGGCATGCCAGAAACATCAACACAGACAGTGACTGAATGGCTCTATGAGTGGGGGGAGGGGTCATCGATGTGGTTAGAAGGGGAGCACGGGGGAGAGGGAGACCCGAGACCCCCAACAACAATCATTTTTGTGATGATTAAGCCAAACAAAACGCAGTGAGAGTAAAACAACCGCAAAATATAAATGCAGACTCTCAGAAAGAGACGCAGACAGAGCAAAAGAGAAAATATAAAGCTTTTAAGCTCTTACAACAATGTGGTGAATATACAATTTAAGAGAAAATGTTTAACATTCAAAAAGAAAACCGTTAAAACGAAAGCTCAGTCACAATTTGATCTAGGAAAATCAAGTGAGAAAACAACAAAAAGTTATGGAAAAACTATTGATTTTCAATATCAAAAGCTTACTCAACAAAATGCACAATTCAAAAACAAGAAATTCATTTTCGAAGCTCAATAGACCAATATTCAATACGAGTAGCATATCATCTTGGATATTTATAAAACTTTTCATTAGTTTCAATTTGATTGATGACATTAATGTCAACCAAGACGAACTCTGATCTAAAGGGCACATCCAGGGAATGGGTTCTTTCTTCTTGGCCACTTGGTTGGACACAAACTAATGAAATTTTCCATAATTTATAAAGTATTTCATATGTAGTTTATGTTATGACTCATTTGATATCCATAGACGGGAGTGGATGGCATGTACTTTCATAATCTTCGGAAAACCCATTAGTTATTGCCCTTGGTAACTTAAATAACATTCAGTGGAAATAGTTTTTATGTTCGTTTTTAGTTCCTAATTGAAACTTGTGCAATATGTAAGTAAGATAACCGAGTCCCTTGAGATACATTCATATGTATGTACATACATAGCTCTTAGAAATTTAATAGAGGAATTTGTTGTTGTTGTCTAAATAGCCTTGAACCTAAATATAATCTATAGGAGAGATAATAAGCCAAACGAAGAACCATAGATAAGCATCATCTGAAACAAGAGATTCATAGAATTGAGTTATACGAAAATCAAACAATAATAGAATTATCAAATTCCCCCGATTCCCGCACACACACCGTGTGAGTGTGTGTGCGTGTCTGTCTGTCTTTCTGTCTGTATGTCCGTGTGTGTATCTGTAAGATACGATTTCTTTTGTTTTCTTTCATTAGACTGTACTGCATACACACACACACACACACACACACATACTCACTGGCCCTGCCCCCCGCCCTATTCAGCCCCAAGTTTCTGCGTTCGTTCGTCTGTTCGTTCTGCTCAATATCGACCTTGACCGTGAAATTTAAATTTAGAAGCTACAACAACAACGACGACAACACGACTACGACGTAAAAAATATCTCCAAGATACTGAGTGCAAGTGTAGACTAAGCGATACCCTGTAACTGTAGGGCGGGCATTCACTTTTCAGACGCACAGACAGATAACAAAAGAAAAAACAGAAACGCTATTTTCAATACACCTTGCATTTGCCATATGGTTACAGGGTATTTATAGAGTACAAAAAAAGCTGAGCAATTGCACTTGAGGGCGCCATGGGCACTCCCTCTATGCCCAGTGAGTATTCCTCGAATTATCCTCCTCCCCGCACCCTTTAACACAAAATTTCATGAGCCCGCTGCATGTAACTTATGTAAATATACGGGACGGTGAAATCATTTGTGTACAATTTTTTGGCCAGACAAATTAATTGAAATTTGAACTTGCATTGCGGCGCCGTCTACTATGGTCGAGAAATATTATGCAAATCGGCTTCTAATTATATCAAATTGTGTGTATGTTATGACCAAATGGCAGAAACACAATTCGCAAAACGGCAAGGTCGCCAACTAATTTAATTTTAATAGTTATTTTTAAATTTTTGCGCCAAAGTCTGATGCAGCTGAGTTGCTTTAGTGTTGGTCAGCAAACGACACAGAACAGTGTTGGATGACAAGCGCAAAGAACAGCCGACTAACTATCGATAATACCGGCTGCCATTTATCGATAATAATAAAAACATATGGTAAACAATTGCTGTTGTTGTTGTTTTTAGCACGTGTAGCGCCTAAGGGGAGGAATTTTTAAAACGTTTTGTCATTCTATATATGTCAGAATGTTAGATGATCTATTTAGTGAACAATTTCTATGCAATTTCAATGATCAATCGACTTTGTTCGGTGAGTGTAAGTTGATTAATAATAATTCAAATATTCATGCTCTTCATTTCCATTCCAGACGACAATGCTCAACTGCAGCAACTATGGAATCGTCCAGAACTGTGGACAGTGGCAGAGTTGGAAGTGATAATTGGACGCTGGTTAAACCAAAAGAATGCCATTGAACCGCAGCAATTGTTAAGTGTTGCTTTGCAATTGATTTTTGCCTTTGTGCAAAATAATTTTTGTGGTCCCTTTGACCAGATACCGGCATGTGAGAATATGTTGTCGAAATTGCCATTGAAAGCATACGATCCCCTCGAGCAACTCAAGGCCAGCGGCGAGGAGCTGAATCCGAACGTCAAGACTGGTGAATTCTTAGTCATTGCCAGAGAAATCTTAAAGACTCTAATTGAAGCCAATCCCAATTCGAGAGTACGCCTTTATATATCACTTATGTTTAGATAAAGATTAACTAGTTATGCTTCTTACAGATACTCAACTGGTGGCAATTGCGTGTTATTTGCCTGCAGCAGCACATTCTTGATGACCTGGCTGGATCACTATATGACCAATTCAAATCAATTGCTACGACTCTAAAGACTCAGATAAATAGTTTTACCAGCTCGGAGTTGCAATCATTGCTGTTCCTAGAACTGGCCAATGGCTATTTGCAATTCCATCGTTCTAATATCGCCGCAGATATTTTAGATGATATGTGTACGCATCTTGGAGTGGAATTAAAAGTGGAGGGATTACTTGGAGTGCGAACGAAATTTCAGCAAAAGCCTTTACCCCAACTCTGTTTGAAGGTGGTGCAACTGGCAGAAGGAGAGCCAACATTGCCGCTAGCTGTCGCCACCAACGCCAAGACAAAGCTACCCAAATTGCTATTACTAGAGGATGACACACGATTGGAGCGCATTCGATTCATAGAGCCGAAGGACAATGATGTGATGACTCTGCCCAGTATATTGCAGGCTCTAGTCCTGGCAAAAGTGTAAGTGAATCTGAACGTGTAAATAGGCTAAATAGAGGAAACTATAATGTCCTTTGGTAATTCACAGAAAACAATTGAAACGTTCGCAGCCCAAGGATCGTTTGGCTGATGAGCAATTGGAGCCGTATACACAAACACTTCTATATCAAGAGCATGGACCATTGCAAGTGCGTCAGGCTGCTTTGCTTTTGAATTGCCACCAAGAGGCCAATCAACGACGCACAGTGGAACGTAGCTGGAAACAGTGCGAGGAGTGCGTGAAATTACTAGATGCCAATGAAGAGCAACATTCCCTGAAATCGAGACTGTCGTATGGATTTGCTAGCTTCTTGCAGCCCAAGTGGCATGTGCAGCTGCAACTTGTGGAATTGCTGCGCTCCTTGGGCATGACCAAGAGTGCGCTCGATATTTGCTTGCAAATACAAGCCTGGTCCGAAGTTATAGACTGCTATACGAGTCTAGAGTTGCGCCACAAAGCTGCTGAAATCATACGTCAAGAGTTGGAAAAGAAACCAACTGCTTTGCTCTATTGCTTGCTGGGCGATGCCATTGATGACCCAAAGTGCTATGAGCAGGCCTGGCAGCATTCGAAGCAAACATCGGGCAAGGCTCAGGCATATTGGGGTAATTATTTCTATAGACGAGCCGAATATGCCCAGGCCATGGAACACTATGAGATCTCTCTGGAGATAAATGTACTACAAGAGCCAATACTTCTGCGCTGCGGTTACTCGGCCATTCAGTTGGAGAAATGGGAATCGGCTGTAAAGTATTATCTAGCCTATACGCATTTGGAGCCAAATGGATTCGAGTCGTGGAACAATTTAGCAAAAGCTTTAATCAATTTGGGAGACAAGCAGCGGGCCTATCGTGTCTTGGGGGAGTCTCTCAAATGCAACTATAGCAACTGGAAGGTCTGGGAGAATTATATGTTAGTTTCGGTGGATACCTCACACTGGGAAGACGCCATGCGTTCGTATCAACGTCTGAATGAACTCAAGCAACATTATCTGGACCAGGAAGTTCTCACACGAATCGTTTATGGCATTGCCAAACAGCTCCAGGACGAAAAGGAGGCGGGTGTGTCATCAAGTCCTACACTTTTGAAGCGAATCGTTCAGCTTTTAGCTCAGCAGAGCATACAGCATGGCAATGAGCCTCTTATTTGGGAACTATCTGCGCTGGTAGCCTCTACGCCCCTGAAAAAGGGCGAGCGTTTGGTCAAATCTTATCGGGCCTATACAGCCAAACATTTGTCGTGGGAAACCAAATCCGAACATTCGCTAAAGGCTTTAAATCTTTGCCTAGAGGTCACACATCTTTCCCGCGCTGCCATAGAAGAGCATGCCGAGGATGAAAGCCAGGTGATGATTACATCGCAGCTGAATTCTGCTAGACTGGCTGCCACATCATGTCTGAGTGCCTTGAAGCGGGCTATCAATGTGGAGGTTGCGGCCGAACAGCAGGACTTGGTTCAAGAAGTGGAAAAACAAATCGCAGAACTTACCCAGGTGGTGCAGGAGCGTATGAAGAGGGCGTAACATAATCGGCAAATCGATTTCAAATCACATTTCTGGTCTGTCTCTCTCGCTCTGATCTTGATAAATGGACTGCTTTATTTCATGGGGGATTTCATTAGGTACCATTCCAAATGGTAAAACTTGAAAACTTCGCTCACTTGGCCAAGTTAAAAAGCCCCTTGCAAACTCTGCATTTGGTATATAAAAAAAAACAAACAACAAAAAACTCACAAATAACAATAAATTTAAATACATTTTATTGACAATTTTACATCATTCGAAACCAGATAGTATAATAAACTAGTTAATATGTAATGGTCATTGCTGGTTGGTTTGTTCTGTGAGCCGAGATCTGCAAGAGAAAGAGAAACATATTTGTTATATAACTTCACATATTAAGTTAGTTTTTTGTACGTTGTGTGTACCTTTGGTGTGCTATAATTTTATAATTTAAGATAACCTTGATGATTTCTATTGATTGGCATCAAAAAAAGTTGCAGTCGTCTAAGGATGCAGGACATGCAATTTTCGAAAAAGGTCATTATTCTCAACATTTCGAAGGACATTCGAGGACCTCGTGACATCAGTCGAGGCTGACGAAGAAGGACTTCCATCTGGCCAAAGGATATCCCACTTATCCCTAAAATAAACGAGTTATGAGCACTTTTCTGTTTTTTTAAACTTGTAATTTTTTCCCAAGTCCGAATTGGACCAAAGAGCAAAAAAACTGTAGAAAACTACAAAATCCTTGATATCTCAGCTCTCCGCAGGACTATCGTCATGTCCTTTACACCGACTATAGTCCTTGATGATTGGAATCATTTGAGACCATTTTCGTCCTGATCCTTTAAAGGACTCCCGAGATATTTGACATTTTTCTTTAAACAGAAATATCCTTTTATCTCAGCTTCTCGAAGGACTTTCCAGGATCTGTTGGTGTCAGCCGAAGCGGGTCATCAAGGACTACCATCTGACCAAAGGACATCCTCATCGTCCTTGAATTGGCTGAGTTATAAGGACATTTATTGGTTTTTTACGATTTTTGGCCATTTTCTGACTTACCCCCTTACAAAAACTCGAGTAATATTTTTGTCAGGATATTGAAAATCCTTGGATGCAGATCGGTAGTCCTGATCCTGGAGGACCAGAAAAGGTATGTCCTGTCGAAATTGGTCAATGTCCTGCAGAGATATGGCCTCGAGAAAATAATCCTTTTTCCGTTTTTTAGCTCTAAAATCCACAAATCCTGCCGCAGGACGAAAGGACATGGTTCCCTAGGATGTCCTTGATGATCTCTACAGATTGGCATCAAAAAAAGTTGGGGTCATCTAAGGATGCAGGTCACGAAATTTACCGAAAAGGTCCTTTTTCTCAGCAATTCGAAGGACATTCCAGGACCTCATGACATCAGTCGATGCGGACGAAAAAGGACTTCCAACTGGCAAAAAAACATCCTGATTATCCTTAAAATAGCCGAGTTATAAGCAGTTTTCTGATTTTTGGACTTGTAATTTTTTAGCCTAAGTGACAAATTTCTGTAGCATACTTTTGGGATGAATAAAATATGAAATTTTTAAAAAGTGTTGCCTACTTATTGGGGGAAAAAGGAATCAACAAATATTTCGAGTATCCTTTGAAGGATCAGGACGAAAGTGGTGTCCAACGAATCCTTACATCAAGGACAATAATCTGTGAATAGGACATTCCGATAGTCCTTCAAGGAGCTGAGATATTAAGGATTTTCTGTTTTTCCGATTTTGTTGCATACTTTTGGGCTTATTTCAAATCCTTGAAAAATTTGGTTGCCTACTTTTAGGCAGTTGAGCGTGTGGGGTGTAAAAATTAATTTCTTTTGCATACTTTTAGGCGGTTGAGCTTGTGTGACCTGCCACAAGCTCAAACGCCTAAAAGTATGCAGCAAAAATTAATTTGAGTACCAAAATTAATTTTTGTTGCATACTTTTTGGCGGTGAGACTTGTGGGGTAGAAAAATTAAAATATGTTGCATACTTTTAGGCGTTTGAGCTTGTGGCAGGTCACACAAGCTCAACCGCCTAAAAGTATGCAACAGATTTTAATTTTGGTACCCCACAAGCTCAACCGCCTAAAAGTATGCAACGAAATTTTTCTAGGATTTGAAATAAGCCTAAAAGTATGCAACAAAATCGGAAAAACAGAAAATCCTTAATATCTCAGCTCCTTGAAGGACTATCGGAATGTCCTATTCACAGATTATTGTCCTTGATGTAAGGATTCGTTGGACACCACTTTCGTCCTGATCCTTCAAAGGATACTCGAAATATTTGTTGATTCCTTTTTCCCCCAATAAGTAGGCAACACTTTTTAAAAATTTCATATTTTATTCATCCCAAAAGTATGCTACAGAAATTTGTCACTTAGGCTAAAAAATTACAAGTCCAAAAATCAGAAAACTGCTTATAACTCGGCTATTTTAAGGATAATCAGGATGTTTTTTTGCCATTTGGAAGTCCTTTTTCGTCCGCATCGACTGATGTCATGAGGTCCTGGAATGTCCTTCGAATTGCTGAGAAAAAGGACCTTTTCGGTAAATTTCGTGACCTGCATCCTTAGATGACCCCAACTTTTTTTGATGCCAATCTGTAGAGATCATCAAGGACATCCTAGGGAACCATGTCCTTTCGTCCTGCGGCAGGATTTGTGGATTTTAGAGCTAAAAAACGGAAAAAGGATTATTTTCTCGAGGCCATATCTCTGCAGGACATTGACCAATTTCGACAGGACATACCTTTTCTGGTCCTCCAGGATCAGGACTACCGATCTGCATCCAAGGATTTTCAATATCCTGACAAAAATATTACTCGAGTTTTTGTAAGGGGGTAAGTCAGAAAAATGGCCAAAAATCGTAAAAAACCAATAAATGTCATTATAACTCAGCCAATTCAAGGACGATGAGGATGTCCTTTGGTCAGATGGTAGTCCTTGATGACCCGCTTCGGCTGACACCAACAGATCCTGGAAAGTCCTTCGAGAAGCTGAGATAAAAGGATATTTCTGTTTAAAGAAAAATGTCAAATATCTCGGGAGTCCTTTAAAGGATCAGGACGAAAATGGTCTCAAATGATTCCAATCATCAAGGACTATAGTCGGTGTAAAGGACATGACGATAGTCCTGCGGAGAGCTGAGATATCAAGGATTTTGTAGTTTTCTACAGTTTTTTTGCTCTTTGGTCCAATTCGGACTTGGGAAAAAATTACAAGTTTAAAAAAACAGAAAAGTGCTCATAACTCGTTTATTTTAGGGATAAGTGGGATATCCTTTGGCCAGATGGAAGTCCTTCTTCGTCAGCATCGACTGATGTCACGAGGTCTTGGAATGTCCTTCGAATTGCTGAGAAAAAGGACCTTTTCAGTAAATTTCTTGACGTGCATCCCTAGATGACCCCAACTTTTTTTGATGCCAATCTGTAGAGATCATCAAGGACATCCTAGGAAACCATGTCCTTTCGTCCTGTGGCAGGATTTGTGGATTTTAGAGCTAAAAAACGAAAAAAGGATTCATTTTTTGAGCCCATATCTCAGCAGGTCATTGACCAATTTCACCAGAGCATCCTTTTTTTGATTCTCTTATTGATTATAAATGTCCTTCTATATCAGACATTTCAAGGAAGGTCAGGATCTTCTTTGGTCAGATTACAGTTTAGGTCGTCCAGCTTTGACTGACATTTTTTTGATGCCAATTTAAGTCATCAAGGACGTTCTTAAAAACAAACTTTTTTAGCTTTACAAACAGAAAAGCGGATAACAAAATTAAAATGACATGACGACAACAATGATCAAAGGACAACCAAACTTCATGCTGCTGACTTATTAAAACTCAGTGTGTCAGAAGACGAGGCGGGAAATTCGAATGGAAAAATAATAAATGTATAGCATACCGTATGTAATCAGCGAATATGAAAGTGAAAAGATCAGGATCACATCGATTCACATGATTAGGTCCTGGAAAATCCTTACAAAGCTAAGGCAACCAACTTTTAACTCCGCAAAGGTGTTTTTTGTTTTATTGTTACTAGGCACACTCTGCATATCACTAAATGTTAATCGTACTCCAATGATATCTAAAAAGTATTTAACTTGGTGGTTATCAAAACTCGTACGCTCTGATCGAATGCACCGCACACGGCCAAGCCCAGTTTATCTGGATGCCAGTCAAAGCAATGCACCGGCTGTGAACTCAATGTGACGGCGCTAAGCATTTGTAATGAACCAGCCACACCAACTTTGCTGCCATCTGTATCATCGATGACACGCTTGTCGGGATATTCGTACTGCCAGAGGCGTATGGAACCAGTGCCACCGCCAGTTAGGAACAAATCCCGATTCTGTGGCAAATGACGCACTGTCCAGACTGTGGCCTTTGGTCCACTGATGACGCCATTCGTTCCCACACTTCGGCCAGCGTTCCGTTCCTCTACATAGCTAAAGCCCTTTGTGGCATGCTGAGTACGCAAATCGTAGACCAAAAGACCACCTTCTAAGGTGGTAACACCCAGTTTATTCATTGGTATATCACGACGATCGAATTCCAGGCCACAGATGCCATTCTTTAGCGTGGTCTCCCAGCGCACAGCCAGTGAACGCAGATCGAAAAGTTTCAGATCACCATTATCATAGCCGGCTGCCACAATGCGTTCCTCGGAATTGAAGGTATTACCAAATGCCACAGCCCAGCAATCTCGATTACCACTCTTATTAATGCCATCGCCCATTTGTGGTGGCGGCGACATGTCCACCACTGGCGATTGTCCCTGACGTATGTCCCAGACCTTGACAGCCCCGTCACGGCTTCCAGTGACAATTTCCGGTGCTCCACAATCTACTTGAGTGCCACCAATAGCATCAATGCAGTTTATGATGCCTTTGTGGGCTTTCACATTGAAGACAGCCAAATCTGGATGCTCGAGATCTCTACAAAGAGACATGAACGAAAACAAACGAAGCATAATGGACAGTTGTTTACTTACAGCACTTGCAGGCGACCCTCGAAGTCCCCAATCGCCATGTGGCGATTCCTTAGCGATGCTGCTCCAAACGTTCCACATTTGAAGGCCACCTTCTTGTCAATGGACTTGATCTTCTCCAGTTTATCTTCGTTTAACTCGTAAATATCCATAACTCCTTGACTATTGGCCTTAGAGCCAAGGACCACGAATTTGGCCGACAAGGGAATCCATTTTGTGTCGTATACGGTATAGCTAACGGATTCATGGAGATGCTCTATCATCTGGGGCTTATCCATGATGCCTATGTAATGAAATGTTATTATCGAGAATTGTGGATAAATTGATGGAAAATTCGGTGACAACTGACTTGTTTAAAATGTAAAGTTTCTGTTGCCATAGTGAAGTACTGTGAGTGATGCCAACTTGATTGAAAAACGTTGCCCGGTACCAGAGGCGAATTAAAGTTGTCCCATGAGCGAAGCGAATTCATGAACTCATATTTGTCGTTAGCGACAACGTAAAGTATAACGTAGTGATTGAAAAAGGTGGCAACCCTGTGTTTAGAAAGCTTTGCGAGAAAGACAAAACATTCCGCTGTCTTTAAATTTCCGACCAAAATGTGCAAGTGTAAATGCTATGACAACAAATTCATTCACATTATTTCAATAGTTTTATAAAGCAAACCAAATAATAATATTCATTTAACGCCAAAAGAAGAATCGAGTATGAATTAATCAAGAATGAAAACGGCGGCAGTGCTAATAGAAGCTTTTTGCAAACTTTAGAGTGCTTGTCTTTCTTTGTTACACCCTTGTGGTTACAGTATATTAACTTTGGGTTAAAGTTTGCTTTCTTTCTGTTATGCATATCAAGCATTATGTCAAAACGAGCTAGAAATAAAATTCCACTAGGCCAATTATTTGTAAATGGAATATAAAATCAAACATTGTAAAAGCCACTCGAGTTTGTCAAAGGTCCAGCTCGAAATGAATATTTTGAAGAGTATACAAACGTCGGCATCTAGATATGCAGCCTGGCTCACTCTGGTTTCTGTATGAGTTGGGGCTTTCTTACTGTTTCAGTTTTTGTGGGTCACTCGAACACTGTGAACCGTTGTTGCTCGGCGGAGAGCTTATTGCAAGTGCGTGCTGTAAGTGTGTGTGTGTGTTCGTGCATGTATGGGCCCCGTGCCTTTGGGCCTGAGTGTGTGTGTGTGATTGGGTTGTTTCTTCTTTTGGCGCGAACCCCAACAACAAAAACAACAGCAAGCAGCGACAAATTATTTCTCAATAATAAACAACAACAACAACTCGCAGCGGGTGGTTAAATAACAAACGACAACAAAATATTGAAAATACAAAAAAAAAAAAAAAAAATAAATAAAAATTGAAAATAATAAAGAACTAAATTTCTAATAAACCGAATATTACTATATATTAGTTAGCAAGCAAGTGATAATTAAATGGATAACACATCCAATGAAAATCATATTATTTATTTATAAATCTGTATAAAACATTATCTTTTTTTTTAAAGTTCAATTCTTTTTTGTTCAATAATACACACGCGTTTGGAAAGTGTTAATCAAACGAATTTCGTTCAAGTGCTAATTATACCCTTGCCAATGCCTAGAGTATAGACGCTTTTCCGTATTAGCCGAGATCAAAGATCTATATAAAGTTATGTGTGTATTTAGCTATGCATATAGATTCTTGATTGGCATAGATTCATCATTTGTTGTGGGGGGGTCCTTCCGCTTATCAATAACTGGTTATCGTGTGTTTTTTAGAACAACCAAAAGTTATATTACTTCTTCATAACACGATTAACAGAATAAGAAATAAACGGCTAAAAGGCCAATTTTGTAAAAGTATTTGACATTACAAAATGCGCGGCCTATGGTTTTTCTAAAGAAATTTTTGTGTTTTCTTTTTGGCCAAATCAAGGTGGAAGAGGGATACAACAAGAGGAGGCGCCGCTGACAAGTTGAAGGTGATAAACAACATTAAAAACCTACAATAAATAACAACAACAACAGCAGCAGCAACAACAAAAACCAACTGCTTGATTGCCAAAAAAACAAAAATTTTCCTAAAAGGTAAAAAGAAAAATGCACTTTTGTTGACTAAATTTAAGTTATCTGGCCCGGGAGCAGACCAGCAGCACGTATTCCCTAAGATTTATTCGTCAATTTGGGCCAATCAAATTAATTGCTCTAATTGTGATACCCTGTGCGCGATATTGCCTCATCAGAGGTATATGTATATAATCTAGGTACATATATATATACATATACATATATAGCCAGAAAAAAGCATAAAAAGTATCGCGTAGATCTTGAAATTTATGGCATTCTCAGGGATTCTTGTTGGTAGCTAGGATAGGGTATCTTTAGGGCGACACTTTCACATAGGATTTGTTATTATTATTATTTTTTTTTCCTTTCGTTTTTGCTTTGTTTCTACACTCATCAGCTGAGTGCAAGTGCACTTGACACGCTATATACATACATATATATATCAAATGTATACATACAAATATAAGTATATATATGATTGTCGTGATTGTATCGGTATGTACGTATATATATATTTTGTTGATGACTTCTCTGTCAAGCGTTAACGATTATCCTCTTCACATTGATGGAATTGTGTATACACTTTCTTAGCGAATTTCATATCATGTAAGCCATGAGAATTTGTCGACATAAAACAGATTAAATCAAGTCCATATACTTGTTAACATTATGCATTGTATGTGACCAAAGAAAGGGTATTTCATAATTCTTATATTGGTATCCATCGATATTGTTTTCATGCTTTTTTAATTTTATGGTTTTGTTTCGCTTAGTGCTTTATATTCAATTTGGCGTGGTCAATTCCATTTCCATGTAGTTGTATGGCTGAACCCAATTTGGTAGCGGGTTTTCCGGTTGCCGAAGAAAACAAAGCAGAAACAATATATGTATGTACCTCCTACTGACGGGTCGAGGAGGGGCGCAGAATGTTGTATACCCCTTGGTAATAACTTGAGAATTTGATGAGTAATTTTCGCAGATTAAAATGCCATCAATAATTCGATTGGGAAACATTTGTTTTCCATAAGAATTGAATCTAGACATGTCTTTTAAGAATCGATTAATCTTTTTAGGAAGTTAGGTTTATATTGATTCTTATTTACGTAGATCTTCCATAAAAGGATTTGACGGATCATCCGTCAAACGTTTGTAAATATTTCAACAACTAAATGAATATAAACTCCACATTAAAATTAAAGACTTGTCCAGGTGTGCCTTTATTCGCAGGGCTCTTTATGGAGAAATCAAGGTCACATGGGGGCCAGATAATCAGCCAGGCACTAACTAACTAATAATCGGTCATAAAAAGCAAAACATGGACTAATCCAGATAGCATTCATTTGCTTTTTCATAGAATTCTTGGGCCTGAAGCAAACGGTTAACACCTGATGTGGCCGATCAATTTCCGAACAAAGGAAATGGCAAGTCAACAAACAAAATGATTTAAGAAGAAATTGCAAAATGTGGAATGTCGAAACAAAAAAGTTGCAAAATGGCAAATCAAAGCGAACATATCTACTCTATATATATGTTTGTATGTACATAAGTATGTATGTATGTATATCAATGGCCAGATACAGAAAACAAAGGCCAAGCTATTTGTCTTGATATAAAACAAATTTCAAAAAATCAAAAAAATCAGTTTTAAGAGTTGCGTTTGATTCATGTCAATTGAATGTTGCCCCAAATTTAAGCCCATATATGTACAAATAAATGTATATCTCCTATATGTATATATATATATGTATGTAGGCGTGGCATTTCAATGTTTGTGCGTACGCAAGCGAAACGTATAGAATTGAAGAATAAACAATTAATATAATAAATATCGAATAATTGCCGCACAATTGAAGTCTAAATAAACAAACAAACAATAACTATAATTGAGAGCTTCCAATTTCCAATTCCTTCTGTGAAGTTTCGGACAAGAAATTGCATATTCCGCATTGGTCTAATTGTGTGTATCTGGCAGATACATTTCGAATCGGCAATCTTTGTACAAACACACAGATAAAGGCCAGCACAATAATTGCAAAATAATGGGCAAATAAGAGGAAAACTAAAATAAATAAACCAGAATATCGATAGCTGGCTTTGTCTGTTACTGATAAGCAATTACATATATGTACATACACATACAGGTCTGGCCTGGCCTCAACCTCAATCCCTCATCGACCCCCTAATACCTTCCCTTCTCCTTCATTCCAGAACTGCTGCCCCTTTCAGTTAGTTACTTACTAAAAAACTTCACGCAGTTGACTTTAATGGCTTGGCTTTGGCATTATCATCATGTTTAGTTATTATTATTATTATTGTTTCTGTTATTACTCTTGATTATTCATCATATGCTTAGCTAACTTATCGTTTCTACACTGAGAGAAATCAAAATAGAAATCAAACGAGTACAATACAGTTGGCAAATTTATGCATTTTTAATATTTACTTTGGCAATTTGTAGACAATTATTACGTTTATATCCTGGGGCACATCAGTTTCAGATTCTCAATGTTTAAAATGGTTTGGCTTCAGATCCTAATTAAAAAAATATATGTATATAGAAAATGTTAAGAGAAACATTTTAGGTATTATATAGAATAACCAATTATGATGAATGAAATGAAACATATATAAATGCTTAAGAAATTATGCAAAATGGAATTCCAAACGGATTAGAAATAATTGTTCATTCCGGAACCGTTTCTAAGAACTTATTTTTAGGCTATCGCCTAAGACCCTAATTAAATATTACTCACAATATGTCTCGTCTCTGATTCTTGGTCTACCACTCATCTGTATCTCAATTTGTCTCTTTCTTTCTCTATTTATATATTTTATATTATATTCATAAAAAAAGCAGAGCATGCCCCCATAAATAATCAAATAAGACAGGCACAAATATTTAACAAGAAGAAAATGTTCGCTTATGTACTTTTCAAATACGTCAAGTTTTATCATCTGAAGGAATCCCGCTCCGACAAGATCGGTTAAACAAATATAAATATATATCTAGTTGGACTTATGAAAGAACAAAAAAAGCAAAACAAAACTACTGCAGTAGGCAAATGATTTTCAGATTTAGTCGGATCAAATAGTGGAAAGCAGGAAGTTGGGCCAGAGTGCAAAAGAACAAAACTATAGAAAGCTAAAGGAACAATCCCCCTGAATACCCTAAAAACGTCGTCAATATGGTTGAAGTACGTATAGCAACTTGAATGCCATGTCTCTCCTGTGGCTTCTCTCTCTCTATCTGTCGGTATTACATAATCGATATAGTTCGATATCAATGGAACGAGCTCACATCGAGTGCTCCAGGCTTTGGTAGGATGACAGAAACTATTTCATGGCCACTTGACGCGTTGACTGATAAGAGAACAAGGGCCAAACTGTTATCAAGAGTCGACAACAAGTGTCTCTGAATCGAAAATATTGAAAAACAGGTGCCCCACAATAAATGGCATATGAAATAGAGAGATATACATACATATGTAGCTACTGTATATATAAATGTTTGATGACATATTGTCAAATATTTCAATGTACTTAACCGATTTGATTGAGTTGATTAGTAAAGTACATTTCAATTGATCGCATCCAAAGAATATCCTCCATATAGACTGTTGATAAAGTGTGTATATGTATGTATAACTTCTCTCTGAGTGTGTGTGTGTATATATTTATTTGTCTTCTATTTGTCTTTATGTTGCCACTGGTCTTTCCCTGTTACCAGCTGACACTGCGAGTGCTAAATGACCATAAAAACGGTATACAATAATGGGAAGTAAAGCAACTTTAACTGGTTGACTGTGTGTGTGTGTGTGTGTGTGTGTGAGAGAGTGTGTGAGTGTGGGGCTGACTCAAGCAAAAGTGGCGAAAATGTGTTGAAACGTGTGTGATGGTTGGTCTTTTAACGTAGCAACGTCACTACTGTGAGAGGTCTCCAACTCATGTGTGTTTGGCAATGTAGTTCCCCTCCAAACGACTGTCAAGTTCAATGTTGGAGCTCACTCTTACGAACCTGATTCGTCACATAAGATCATTCAAGGGGGTCGGAAGGGGGGGCTGCAAGTGCAACAAGTGCTCTAAATTGATTTTGTCTCTTTTGGCGGTTAAAGTGTCACTAGGTCAAATATTATATGTATGTATGCATATGTTTGTGGATAATTCTTTTAATGATGATTCCTGTGCCATTATCATTTATCATTGAATCAGTAAAAATCGAATGACTAATATTCCACTAGGTACCCACTTATTTATGTATATAATATGTAGATGATAAGTATGGTGAGTGAGTGTGTAATACCAGTTTAATTGTGCTGCCCCTGGTCTGAGCATTGTTGTCAATGTCGGTCTGATGGTCTGCAGGTTTAGATAGAGGTGGACAGGAGAAGGGGACAGGGTAATGTATAGAGAGACGGGTTAGGTGGGGTTAGGGGAGGCACCTTCTCATTAGTTCGACTAACCGGTTTGCCGTTTTTTTTTTTTCGTGTTCAAATAAATATAACAGTGCTCAACAATTGGCTTAACACAAAAATGGCTTTTGTAACAGCAAACAGACACATACAAAACGATAAAAAAATGAAGAAGCACAAGTGTGAAAAGTCAAAACGACTAAAATTTCTGAGACCAGAGCTTTACTACTTATGTATGTACATACATACATACATATATGTATGTATGAATGCATATAGTTAATGCATCAGACTAAAAGTTAAATTCGTTTTCCTTATTTTTTTCGCTATTCGCTTGTGTTGCCGCCGTTTGCTGGTTATCAGTTGGCGTTCACTTTTTTGTTCTTTTTGCTTATCTCAGGCACGAAAACCTTCTCCAAATCGAGCTCATTAATCAACCTTTTTGGCCAAAGTCATACCCCCACACACAGACAACCATGAGTGGCACCAACACATGCTAAACCTACATATATATGTACTTTATATATTGAAGTACACTCAACTACAAAATTGATGTTGTGTCAATAGTCATCTCTCTTTCGTCGTTCCTTGTGCAATTGAAAATATAAAAACTCAGACATCAGCCATAAAGGTATTATCTATCATAAAGACCAAGTGCTTAATTGTTTAAACCAATAAAAAAATGAAAAGAGTATTGTATAAATATAATGACGCAAAATGGCCAGTTAGTTAGTTACCCATTTTCTTGGTATAAAATGTCTACTTTCATTTACTTTGTTAAACAATTAACAAGTCTAGCTTGCGAAATATTCAAGTCAAGCTTCAGCGTATATTTAATAATATTTACACAGATTTCCAGGTACTAAAACATGACTGGCTGACTAACTAAACGACTGATAAACCTTCTCCGCCACCCCTCCCAACCGAAAAAAAAGGTAAAACGCGGACGTCAATTGAAGACAATTGTCAATAGATAAGCAGCGATTAGCAACTAGTCCTCCCCATCTCTCTTCCTCTTACTGACTGACAGCCTCTCTTTCTGTGCCTTTTTTTTGGTTGGTTGGTGGTGCCTTTGTTCTGTTCTGGTCAGCACTTGGACACATGTTGTTCCAATGATTTGACCAATTAGCCCTTGGTGTTAATTTTGTATATATATGTATGTATATGTTTATATCCCAAAAAAATCCAACTTGTATTTATAGATCGCTTTCATGATGATCGACGTTTTAGTTGTGTTTTGTCTGTGATAAGCTTAAGTTGTGGCCAGAATTATTTTGGGCCATAATAGGTATAGAAAATAGATGCTAAGTGGTTATGATGGAGTGTGTATTATATAAACTTAGTCACAATAAGAATTGTGAAATAGTTTGATGAGGATATGGAGGAAAATACGATTAAAACTTGAATCCCTGCCTCAATACGTTGCAAAGAACAAATAAAAGTCAAATTATTGATAAGAAAAAAAGGCGAATTGTGGAATTGTGATAAACTATAAACGGGAAGTCAACTAGCCAGAGCAACCTTTAACAAAACCGATTTGGCATGAAACATAAACAATAACAGAACGAATAATGAATAAATTGTTTTTCTTTCAAAAGGAAGTGAGATTATTTGTACTCTTTCTTTTCTCTCTTAGAAACCAAAAACTTATTTAAAATCGGCCAGTAAAAGTGCCTGGAAGCGTTTAAAAGACTTACATGATCTACGGCAACAAAGACGATCCATACAAGCTGAACAGGATTCACCTAGTACCTTGTTAATACCACTTGAAAATCAAAGCAAATCACCTCATCAAGCTACTGGAGCCATAAGCAAAAACCAATTGAAAGTATCAGAAGCAGCTGCAGGAACAAACGATTCTGTTCTAAATCAGTTTCGACAATCACAATATCAACGTGATCTTCAAGTCCATCCCTATACGGATGCCGATACCAATGTGGAACGTAGAAAAAGTCTTGATATAGTAGCAGAAGAAGTAGATATAGACAATATGCCCAACGATAAAGAGAATCAACAAGAGTGAGTAGTTATTTTCAAACAGTGGGGGATTTGTAAAATGGGGGGAATCTTGGCCCCATAAAGTATGCAATAAGCAGTCCAAACATACGATTATTGACACGTGGTTAAAAAATTTTAAAGCAAACATTGTTTATAGACAATTTTCAAGTTGTAAACTTGTGGAAAACAATGAATACTTGCTTTTCCAGCATTTTGCATACTTTTAGGGGCAAAGTTCTCACCATT
Source organism: Drosophila paulistorum (assembly GCA_018152135.1). NCBI lineage: Eukaryota > Metazoa > Arthropoda > Insecta > Diptera > Drosophilidae > Drosophila > Drosophila paulistorum. The sequence continues at coordinate 16,970,583 of JAECXG010000606.1, read as the reverse complement.
TCCGGCAACAGGGCAAACCTTTTTCTCTATACACAATTTTTGATTGTTTCTTTTGCAGAACCAAACCATTAAATGGCAATACCACAAATAACAATAACAATGGCGGCGCACAAAGTAAACCAAAAATTCAACCGAAATATAGCATACATCGGGATGTCCTCACCCATGAGGTTGTGATCAAACAGACTGGCTATGCGGCCCGCGATAAGAGTATACCATCGTCGGTGCGCAGTTGTTGGCAAAGTTGGAATTTCTTTGCCCTATTTACGGGAGTCATACCAATACTGCAATGGCTGCCACAGTATTCGGTGAGACGTGATTTGGCTGGCGATATAATCGCTGGCTTCACCGTGGCCATTATGAATATACCTCATGGCATGGCCTATGGCCTTCTGGCTGGCGTTTCGGCCGGCAATGGCCTATATATGGCTGTATTTCCGGTGCTCGTCTACATGCTGTTGGGCACATCGAAACACATTTCGATTGGCACCTTTGCTGTGGCCAGTATGATGACCCTGAAGGTGGTACAAACCTATGCCACAGTGGATGAATCACAACCATCGCCAATGATGCTGACGGGCAATCCGAATGCAACATTTGCATTGGTAAATGCTACAGCAGCCACACCAATTGCTGGAGATGTTATTACCCATGTAGAGGTGGTCACCTCATTGGCCCTGGCAGTGGGAATAGTGAATGTAAGTGCCAACATTTATCTCTTACACATCCCGCAAATAATCCATATGTATTTCCCATCGACAGCTTCTTATGGCCTTCTTTAGATTGGGCACATTGGCTTCCCTGTTGAGTGATCCGCTGGTCAATGGTTTCACAACTGCAGCCGCTTGTCATGTGGTTACAGCCCAATTGAAGGATGTTTTAGGCATTAAGGTGCCACGCTATAAGGGCGCCTTCAAGATCATCTACACTCTGATCGATGTGATAAAAAGTGTTCCGCAAACGAATCTAATGAATTTTGGTTTCTGTCTGGGCGTCATCATATTCATGACCATTTGCAATGAGTGTTTAAAACCATGCTTAAGCAAACGTTGTCGGTTCCCGCTGCCCGCCGAATTGATTGCTGTTGTTGGTGGCACATTGATCTCGAAATTTTGCAATATGCATCAAGAATTCGCCGTGGAATTGGTGGGTGTCATCCCAAGTGGTTTGCCAGAACCAACTCTACCACGCTTGGATTTAATACCCAAAGTGGCCGTAGACTCTATTGCCATAGCAATTGTCACATATTCAATTATAATGTCCATGGGTTTAACTTTCGCCAAGAAGCATGGCTATGAGGTGCGTGCCAATCAGGAGCTGTTTGCCATGGGCATTGGAAATATTGTAGGCGGTTGCTTCTCCTGCATACCGATGGCCTGTTCCCTCTCCCGATCGGTTATACAAGAGAAAACGGGTGGAGTGTCGCAAATAGCCTCATTGGTATCGGCATCCATGGTAGTGGCCACATTGATGTGGATTGGTCCATTCTTCAGTGATTTACCCAGGGTGAGTGGCAATGCCTAGTTGATTGGAATGAGCGTCGTTATCCTTCTCTCTTTTAGTGTGTGTTGGCTGGCGTCATTATTGTTGCCCTCAAGCCAATGTTTATGCAAGCCAAAGAGTTAAAGAAGTTCGCCAAGCAGGGCAAACTGGAAATGTTCACCTGGATCTCCACTTTCCTGTGTGTGGTACTCATTGACATTGATATAGGGTGAGTATCAATTAATTTTTAATCCAAAATTTAAATGTAATAACATTAATTTATTTATTGCAGCCTGCTGATTGGTGTCTGTATCTCGCTGCTGGCATTGTATATCAAGGGATTGAAGCCATATTCATGCCTACTTGGCTATATGCCCGAGGCCCCTGGCATCTACATGGACCTCAATCAGCATCGGAATGCCATGCAGGTGCCCGAGACACGTATCTTTCGGTATAGTGGCTCGCTTAACTTCGCCACTAGTTTGTTCTTCCGACGTGCTCTCTACGAGGCAGTGGGCCTGGAGAAGCCCCAATCGAACGGCAGCAGTCCGAGTCCAAGTCGGAGTCAAAAGTCCTCCTATTCGCCTGTCTCCCAAAATGGCGGCAAGGCCATTGCGAATTGCGAATTTGTCGAGTCCTCGAGCTTATTTAAATTCCTCATTCTTGACTTTTCCATGCTGGGACACATTGATGTGGCCGGTTGTCGGACATTAAGTGATCTGAGCAAGGAGTTAAAGGCGCGTGGAGCACGCCTATTGCTGTCCAGTCCAGTGGATAGAGTTTATGATACATTGGTCCACAGCATGGCCCTCAGTGAAGGACCTTTTGAGATCTTTCCCACGTTGCATGACACCGTTGAGTATGCCAATGCATGTCGAACTGCGTGATAGGAATTTTCTACAAATGTTTTCATTTTCCTAAAGATGCAGACACGTTTTGTGATATGTCCAAGTGATAGCTTGTGAATCGTAGCACCAAAACCCCCCTTTTAAATCCCGCTCCCACCCAATTCCTCTTTCCTAGCAATCCCCACATCCATCCTCCCAATTAATCAATTCTAGTTGCTTAAGAATAATTTTTTTTTTTAGAGAAAGAACAAACAAAAAAATATTTGTTGCCGTCTTACAATCAACAAGATTTTTCCTAGCATTAAGCATGTAACTTTAAGTGCCTTCATACAGAAGGAAGTTCAGGAAGGAGCAGAACATGTTACCTACAATAGACTAAAATGCAATAATTAAATTCTACATTATTATTATGATTTTTTTGTTTTGTACTTAAAAGCCCACCAGTTAAGTCAATAGAGTAATTTACATTTCTGAATGTATAGCAAACAACAAAAACAATAACATCAAAACATTGAGTTTTTGTGCAATTTGTACCAAAATGAACAATTCAATATATTTACATACATATTAGACTATAAGAGATTGTGTATAGAAACTGTATAAAGTGTATATAAATATGCAAAAAAAAAAAAACCAATAATAATAATAATGAAACTAAATACCATATACTATTTAATACAAGTTTGTGGGAGATGTGTTAAAAGACCCCAACGACTAGTTGGGCTAGAAGTTATCTTAAATCAGGCGTAGCTAGCTAACTTAGGGATTATGATTAGTTTGTATACTATACATACATACATACATACATACATACATATATGGTTAACGGTATGACGTCACTAAGTTCCCTTTGACTTCTTTAGCTATCTCTGTCCTTATCAATTTCGCTGCTCACTTCTCTGTTTCGTTTCTAAAAGCGCAAAACAGTTGCCTACTTTTAGGCATCGAACTTAAAATGTCAAATTACATACAGATTCCCAAGGCGTCGTCGTCCATTCAACGGAAATACCCACAAAAATAAACAAAACTTTTAAATAAGCCATGTTTAGAGAACATACGAAAAGGTTAAACCTGAGACGACACATCACCACGTACAATCATCGAGCTGACACCGAGCAATTAGCGGGCACATGACTAAAGTTAAAATTTTGTATACATTTTGTCATTTTGGTTATTTGCCTTAATTTCTTTGTACATTTATGTGTCTAAAGAATGTGTACGTGTGTGTATGTGTGTGTGCGTGGGAGGATGGGGGGAGGTACTGGAGTACTAAAGAAGGCGGCCCCAAGCAACAAAAATAAGTTAAGACAATTGTTCAGAGAGTTTCCGACTATACCAACTGATTAGCCATCATGTGAGGGCCAAATAACTATTAGCCAGTAGTTGAGGTCAACTATTGCTGCAACTATTACGGGGAAAATTGTCAATCTTGTTGGTGTTGAAACATATTACTAAACAAAAATATATATACGATATACATATATGTACCTACATACATATGTATGGGAACAATTATACGGATTGAATTTTAGCTGAGAGCTTGTTGCGTTTTTGCGGTTGTCAAGGTGACTTTTAAATGTGTTAAATGATATGCTTAAAAACATAAATTGTGCTATATGCACATGTGGGAATGGAAACAAGGACTGAGGAATAGATAGATCACATCGATATGGATTAAAAACCAACTTGAAGGTTACTTCTTTCTAGCATACGAAAACAAAGACAAATTCGTAAATGGAAATGCATAACTCAACTTTGATCTAGAACCAGTCCCTCCAAATTAATTGATTTCCACCAGATATTCAATTATTAAATAAAGAAACTGCGAGCAATGCGTGCAAAATAAAGGACAATAGCCTTTTCTGCTGATCCAGCAGAGTAAACAACAATAAAAATGGACCCTATGGAATAGTTCCATTCCATCTTAAGTGGACAACAAGCACAATTTTGTTTTGGCCTATAATCCAACATCGGAAGCTAACTCTTTCCAATCGCCCTGCTCAGATGGGCATCTTTTTCACTCATTTGCAGGCATTACGCCCTAATTACAATGCTAAATACAAATATCTCCACCTTATATTTAAAACTACATTTTTCTAAACCTAAGCATCTAATTTCAATGTATAATTTTCCATTAAAAGCGTCAGCACATAGTAGGAAAAAAAACCCATAACTAATCTTAATGGAATATATTAGTAATTTGAGATTACGATGATTCAAAATGATGATATACAAGTGAAATTTGTTATTGTTTTTTTCTCTAGATCAGGTAAATGAATGTACTCTCATCAATTTGCATAGGACTCATCAGCTTTCGATGCTTAAAATGGGTATTATCGACTGAGGGGCATTGTTGATCACCGAAAATTTGATTCAAACATCATTAATAAGTCGAAAAAATCGTAAAAATTCTTTAAAACTCTTAATTGTACGAATCTGTAAATATGTCAAATTTATGTTTAGATTCAAATTATTACATTGAAGTATTGGTCAAGCTGATTAATTATTTGAAGGAAGACAAATGATGCCAATGAATAGCAAAGTAATTTGATAAATTTGTTGAGTATTTGAAAAATGCATGTCTTTTGATATTGAATTTAGAATAATGTCTTTCAATCTGCATTACAATCTCGAGGTTGATGCTAAATTGTGATTTAAATGGGATGTCACTATTTGAAATCGGTTAGAAATCGGCTAAAATATAGTAGATATAAAAAAAACGAGCTATGGAAGTTAACTTCGGCCTTGCCGAAGTTTATATACCCTTGCAGTTCTTTATTATATTTAATTCGATAAGAAAAGTGAAATTTCATACATCAACAGCATTAGTTGTCGTATTATGAATATGCTCAAATATTTTTCAAACTACTGAATTCAAAACACATTTAATGATTATTTAACAATATATGATATAGTAGTCCGATCCCGATGATTTTCATACTTTTTCTCACACAGGTAATAAAGAGTCTCCAAAAAAAATTTCAACCCGATATCTCTTAAGATGGCTGAGTAAAACGCATTTTCAAAACACATTTAATGATTATTTAACAATATATGATATAGTAGTCCGATCCCGATGATTTTCATACTTTATCTCACACAGGTAATAAAGAGTCTCCAAAAAAATTTCAACCCGATATCTCTTAAGATGGCTGAGTAAAACGCATACTTCAAACTACTGAATTCAAAACACATTTAATGATTATTAAACAATATATGATATAGTAGTCCGATCCCGATGATTTTCATACTTTATCTCACACAGGTAATAAAGAGTCTCCAAAAAAAATTTCAACCCGATATCTCTTAAGATGGCTGAGTAAAACGCATACGCACAGACGGACGGACAGACGGACAGACGGACAGACGGACATGGCTATATCGACTCAGCTTCTCAAGCTGATCAAGAATATATATACTTTATGGGGTCGGAAACGTCTCCTTCTGTGCGTTACAAACATCTGATCAATTTTATAATACCCTCTGCAAGGGTATAAAAATAGATTAATCCAAAATTTATGTTTGAAAATTCGAAAAAGAAATAACACGATTCCCTGCGAATCGTTTTTGACCGATTTTCATTGAAGCTCTACCTTTTAGATTAGAAAGTAATATTCTGAGCTGCATTATTATCTCAAAATGGATATTAAAGATGTTGGATTACTAACGGCGCCGCTTTAGCTTAGTCCGGCACCGGGCGAAGGTTTATTTAGTATTTCTAGTATCCGCACCTCTTATTAAAATGCAAAACAAAAATCTAGCAGAAATAATGACAAGAAAATGTTTTCAAAATTTGAGTCATTTGTAACAGAAATATTATCTAGATGGAGCATATACTATAAGGGATCTAGTACACACATGGATGACTCCTCACCCGTTGATTAGATCATCAAAAATAATAATAAAAATACGTCTGTTAAATTTCAGTAGAGTCTGGTGGAAGTAAATGGCGTACATTAAGGAGGAGGAGAAGTTATACATAAAGTTCCTAGATACTAATCACTCCCTCGTTCCAGCCTTGATACGACCCCAAATCGAGTTGCAATCATTTTTAGAATTCAACAATTTAACGCCTTTGACGCTTGTCACCTTCGGGGCTTTTTGCCAACTCTAATCACATTAATCATAGAATCAAAATTGACTTGTTTAATATGAAATAAAGAATATTTCTACACTCACAAATGAAGTATATACGCTATGGCCAAGAGATTCAAGTTATGTGTAAAGGCATGTAAAGAGTATAGTAATTGTGTCATAGTGTGTTAGTCGGGCCTTCTAGTTAAAACATGTATTAATGATAGCAGTCAATATTGTAACAAATATGCAAACGATTTTCAAGTCATTGCTTGACCATTTTGCTTTTACATTGAGTAATTTTTTGTTACTTTTTTTACTTATGTGAAATTTTGTTGACTTGAAAATGTTTTTATTTTTTGTTATTTACATTTTGTTGTATTTTATTGCAACTATAAAACGCAAAAGGTTCCCACAGTGAGCGTGTGTAAGATGCAAAATTAACAGGCAGTGTAATTGTTTTTGGTTAGATTTGCCATGCAACTTTAGGCATTTGGTGGGTGGACAGTTGGAGGCAAAGAGAGGTGGACTGAGTTATAGGGGAGAAGGAGGAGGGGCAGTTTTTGGATACACGATGACAAGTTGCTGGTGTTAACATGGCCATAAAAGTGCTAAACAACCCAACAATTTTGTGGTGCTTGGCCTCACAACAATAACAACTTAAACAATTTGTTCAACTGCTGTGTATTGTAAGTGGATGAGGAGACGGGCAGGGAGGATTCGCGGTGAGTGTGACGACCAACAGACAGTTTTGGTATTTGTTATCAGCCGCCAGCCACGGCCAACTTTGACCTTAGTTAGGCAAATTGTTCAATTACCTTTACAAAGAAAAAGGGAAACTGAAATTGTTTACGCTAAATAATTTGTACAGTTTACACTCAAATTAACCGAATTAATATTGTTGAAGGTTGAGAATTTTAAATACTTTTAGACAGAATCGTTAATTTTGAAAACAGAATAGGACCAAGAGTAAATCCTTTGTATTTTCTTTCTGATTTATGTCCTTAATGTGTAAACGGAGAAAAAGGGGGATTTTTTTACTGACACTCCGCATGGTTCATGAAACATTTATATACCCTATATTTTTAGGTGTTATGCTGAGGGGGTATGCTGATTTATCTATTCAAAATTGATATCAAAGGCAAACTCAAATTCTAATTTGCGTTCAGCCGTGTATTAGGCTGGAGCAAGGTGGAGCCCTAAACTTAATCAGATTCCACTGGATTTAGTTTAAGTCAAGTGATTAGAGCGTCTAAATGCTTACAGGGAATGCTTCAGTCGGTTTAGTAACGTAACGAAACGGTATTTGTCTCGTATGTTTACTTAACACATTCTCATATAGTGGGTGGGTGGAGAGGCGGGGAGGACTAGAAGCGGTGGCGGGGGCGTTTGCCTAGTCTATGAGGCATCTCACATGAAACAACCGAATCACAAGACAACGAAACAAATCGAAATAAGCAATATTTTTGCGGTTTTTTAAGCTCCCGATTCTCTCGATCGTTCATTCTCTCTTCTTGCCCATATCATACTCCCTCTGTATGTCTCTCTCTCTCTTTCTCACTCTCTCTCTACATATGTATGTATAACTTCTTCTCTCTTTTGCACCTGTTGAATTTTGCAACATTGTTGTAATTTTTCGTCGGTTGTTGTTAGTGGGTTTTCGTATGTTTTTTGAAGACAAGACAACGAAGCTCTTTGTGAAGGAAATTAATAAAAAACCGATCGTACAAACTGTTCCCACAACCAGTTTCAAGCCAACGTTTGAGCCGTGGCGTCGGATCAAGTGATCGCTCGAAATAGATATTTACTTGTTGCGTTTTAGCGTTGTTATTTATTTTTGTTTTTTTTTCTTTCTTTCCTTCGTTGTTGTTTTTGTGAACACCACCAACAACCAGGAGAAATATTAACTATTAAATATACACACACACACACATCGATCGGGAATACATAGTGAGTTGAGGTCCCTTTGAGAGTGGCAATAAACAATAAATTAAAGTTTCCCAAGAGCAACTGAGCTCAACGATTTTGCGGGGACAAATGATAATATATAGTAAATGTGATAACAGTTAAATAACGTGATCTATGTTCCCCACACACATATTATTTCTATATTAATATATTCCAAGAAAAAAAAGAAGCCGAAAAGCAATAAAGAATAAATAACTGAAAACAATAAATTCCTACAATAATCCCGATCTAATATCAAGGCAAAAAATGTTGAAACAACCAACTAAAAACAAACACAAACATATGTCGGCTACACCGACTTCCATATACCCTGTATAAATTTGATACTCGAATTCGAATTTGTTATCCTTTCTCTTAATGGAATGCTCAAAGTTATGAGAGAAATGAATCCACTGCCAACCCGATATTTGGCAAATCATGACAGCTCACTTTAATGGCCATATAGTATATGAATTATATGCACTCACTTACATACATACCTGTTACACAAATCTCCATTAGTGTAATATACCTCTTTCTAAACCATGGATATAGGGTATTAAAAGTTGCTCCCCATGGTGAACTGGAATAAATGTAGAAAGAAAAAAAAAATCAGCAATCGTACAAGTAACAATATTTATATACTTATATATATGTATATCTATAGTAAGTAAATGTATATAGCAAGTGTATGCATATATATATCTACTGGAAACAACAATTATCAAGAAACAAACAATTGCTGGAGACAAAATTGATAAATAGAATAAATAAATACGATAATATGATCTAAACAAAGCTCGTCTAGTATTTGCAACTTAATACAATTGAATTTTATATATATATAATAACTAATAAAATGTTAAATGAAAACTATTCTCCCCTCTGCCACTCCCTTTCTCACTCTCTCTCTCTCTCCCTCTCTTTATCGTCCCTTTGTAGGCTTTGTGCAACCAAGTGTAACTGACAAATTAACTGAAACGAAATTTACATAAATAATATAAAAAACAAACGCCGTCAAAATTGGTTACCTAACGAAAACTTCGTTTGTGCTACACGAAGGCAATCGAGTAAGTATACAATAATAAATAAAACTTTTTATTTAATAACTACTAAAAAGCCAAATAAACAATGCCTTTGACTGCGCCAATTAGAACTCTTTATAAACTCATTTTATCTTATGGTTACTTACTCTTCTCAGTCTTTGTTCAAGTGCCTGTAAATGAAAAAAAAAAAGAATTGAAATTGAATTTTTAAATCCCAAAACGGTTTTGACAGTTTTATGGTTTATTTTGATTTAAGCTTCTGTGTTTGGTAGCTGACCAAAAAAAAAATACAAACAGCAGGCCGGACACAGAAGACCGGACAGATCGACTTTTATATACCGGTTAATCGTTAAATTTTTAATGAAGTTCACAGTAATTAATTACAAATTTATTCTTGATTCTGTCCCGAGATAAATGTGATTTTAAAAATGTATTTAACCTAATCGATTCAAGTCTAGTACAAAAGATTCAAGTATCAAATTGTACTTAGATCCCCATAACCATTCTTGATTCTTGTTAATGGACATTTCTCAGTTAGATGAGTTTATATAGTTTGGTATCTTAGATTTTTAGTTACATTTCCCTTAGAGTATTAATTTTTCAAAAACAATTTCAAGTTAATAATGTAAACACTGAACTTTAACTTTAAAAATTCAATTTTAAAAGCAATTTGTGACCTTAAATTTGATTATTTTCTTATCTTTGGTGCAGCCATTATAGTATATGAGAAATCAAGGCTCAGATAATGTAGATTCGTTTATGCAACCTCACTAACTGCTGAAACATGCATAAGTATGTGTGTACTTGTGTCTCATGCAACACACATCTTATTAACTGACTAGAATCATTAATTGATCTTTGAGTGCTAAGTAATTTCCCACCATTTTCAAATTAAATTTAAAGGTACTTAAAATTGAAAATAAGGTTAGATGGAGATGTAGAGCTTTACAATCATCATAAAGTCAATTAGTTTTACGAACAAAATCGAGTCAGATACTTAATGTATGTGTGTGAGTGTACCTATATTAGATAGTATAACTATTAGAACGCTTGTCAGGCAACGCCCCGTAATTAATGGCGACTTTCAGATGACTTACTGTCATCTTTACGACACGATTTTTTGTTGTTTTCTCCCCCTTCAACTATGCTTAGGAGTAGAAGTCGTTGTTGATGATAAAATTATAAAATATTCAAACAGTGTGAGAACAATTTTTTGTTTTTCGTTCTGCTGTTGTTGTTTTAATAACCCTACAATTAACTGAGGAGCTGTGGAGAATATGTAAAGATATATAATCCGCGAAATGAGATGTCGTTTTCAACCGAAAGACGATTACTCACATAATTCACAATTCACAGTGTATGATAATTGCATTTAATTTATGTTAGAACATCAAACAGTTCAAAGCAAAAGCAACAAACAAACGAAGTGATTCAGTAATCGAGATATTTAGGTTTTTTTCGTTTTTTTTGTTCAGTTTGTAATCCTCTTATACCCTAATTATGATGATTTTTTGTGTGTGTGTGGAGAGACGACATGGGGCGGGATGTGGCGAGAAGTTTGGGGAGATTTTCAAGTTGCGGCTAATTGCCTGACGCTGAATTTCGCTTGCCTGCTGCTGCTAACTGAAAATATTACAAAAAAAAACACTAAGCCTCTCTACAAAGTCGGTGGTCGCAATAGTCAAGAGCGATTCCGACCGACTATATAGCAAATAAATGAACGCTTGTTGCGTTTAACAATATTGCTAGTCGACGTCTCCGTCTCTCTGTCAGCGTCGCTGTTGACGTCGCTGCCGCAGTCACCGTCATCGTCACCGTCATAAAAGTGGGTCATGGTTAATTGTACTTTGGTATCTCTCAGCAGTGTGCGCATGCGCATTTGCTGGCTACGCATTGTTTCTCTAGCTGCCGTTTGAAAAGCTTCACTCTATTCGACAAACAACAACTCACTCGATTGTCTGCCTTCTGTCTTCCAACAGGACGACGATATGGGGTTCAGTTCACGCATGGACTGCTGCGGCCAGTTCGTCAAATATAGCCTTTTCATAGCCAATTTTGTAATATTTGTAAGTATGACAACAGCAAGAAGAGAATTTGTTTCATCATTGTTTATTCCTCTTTAGGTGGGCGGCGCCATTGTCTTTTGCCTAACACTTTGGACCCTGGTGGATCGTAGTTTTGTCAATGAACTGTTGGGAACAAATCTTTTTTCGGGCGCTGTTTATGTTCTACTTGTCACCTCGATTATCATTTGTCTTGTATCATTTTTGGGCTGCGTGGGCGCCGGCAAGGAAGTGAAATGTCTGCTCTTAACGGTAAGTAATACAGAGAGTGGCAGAGGAAGAGTGAGAGAGAGATTTCCAATATTCCGATCGCTTCGTCTACAAAATTTTCGATTTCTAGTATTTCATCATTGTTGCTTTGGTTTTCGTGACCATGTTAATTGGCGGCGTTTTGGGGTACGTTTTTCGTGAGCGTGTGCAGCAGACCATGCGACAGGTAAGTAGCCCCAAAGTAACACTTGCAACTCTTTTAGTTTGTTGGTGTTGTTGTTGTGTTTCCACTAACTCAATTGTCATCTGCCCGAATATAGGAAATGCGCTCCACCATGGCATTATATGGCAGTCGTCGTGAAATAACCCAAGCCTGGGATTTGACGCAGGAACGTTTACAGTGCTGCGGTGTGGATACATGGCATGACTGGAATCGTTATGGCCTAGTGCCGGAATCCTGCTGTCAGGAGCTATTCGGTGGACAGCGCAAGGAGTGCACATTATTCCCAACCGTCACCAATCTCTACAATCAGGGTTGTCTATATGTGACGACCAATTTCATAAGAGATCATGCAGCAGTTATCGGTGGCACATCCATTGCAGTGGCTATACTTATGATCTTTGGCATGATATTCTCCTGTTTACTATTCAACATGATTGAATAGCGCCATCCAGGAGGGGGAGGAAAGGCACGGATCGGTGCCGTTGCCAGTGCCGGTGCCCCCAGTTGGAGCTCACAGGAGACCCATTTTTAATTGTATCTGTTAAGAGTATTATCCCATTGTGTGTATGCGTTTAGTTGTTACATACTTTAGTGCGTGTGCATGTATTCATATTGATAATTGAGTGTTATCATACTGTTACATAAATTTGTATTATTTTTTTTTTTTTACCCATATATACATATATATACATATATATATTTTGTAATGCCCTATGGTTACTTATTTTCTCTGTTATAAGAACATGAAATCGTTATAGTGAGAATTTTGTTGTTTTGCCTAACAATCGATTGCTAAATACAAATACTTGGAGAGAAAAAACAAAGAAATTAATCACCCACAGAAAGAGTTTGTACATCTTAATATTTTGATTTGAAAGCTAATTTGCAGGTGCAGATAAGAGAAAGATTCTTAAGCTAATGCTTAGCTCATCCGAAAGCCAAAAGGGCCAGCGGAAATTTAAGTTTCATTTAAAATAAAAAAAAAAAAAGTGCGAAAACAAATTTATTTAGACTTAGAACTTAAGCTCAAAAGTATGCAAAGACTCAATCATAAAAATTGTGATACTATGAGATTTGTGTGGAATCGTGCGACATAATGGACTAATTGCTAAATGGAATGTACATATGTATGTATGTGCTTTGAGTTGTTGGTGTGTGTGTTTTGTATCATGAAATGTGTTGATGCATTCGAATTTATTATGTAATTTTGATTTTTTGGAATTAGCTTGAAAATTATTTCTATATTTGGATTATATATTTACAAAACTCTAAATAACAAAAGCACACATAGCCATGTCGTAAGATTCCATGATACTATCTTAGGGCTAGCACCTACCGCCGTTTCGTTCCACCATTCCCAATAGCCTCCATGCAGTTTTGGATTAGCCCGCTCATCTGATATGGGAACTCTGGCACTGGGAACCGCATTCTGGCGAAATTGTTCAACCTCTTGTGAGAGGAATTGCAATTGCAGTGGATACAAGTTGGCCAGATTAAAGCGTTCGCAAGGATCTTTGGCCAGATTGAAGAAGCAGGGTGCTTTGAGCGGTTCGCAGAGATACACTTGCTGCAAGTGGTCTTGTTCATTTAGGGGACACCGAAGGGTGGCCTCCTCGCGCATTTGCTCTATACGTTCGTTGGTGACAGATTGTGATCCAATCACAGCGTGAACATCCGACGAGAGCACCTGCTGGACATAGTATGAACTGCGGGGATCATCTTGCCCAGACTCGAGTTCACCCAACCACTGATCGTATTGACCCTCAAAACTGCTGCCATTCACATACTTTAGATTGTCGCGCATATACGATGAATAGCCAAAGACATCGTCCATAACATGCAGCAATCTGCGAGGCTGCGGTTCCATATTACCGGACAGTGAGGGCCACATATTAACACCATCGAGTTTGAGAGTCTCGGGAAGTTTTACATTGGCGGCTGCTGCCAATGTGGGCAGCCAATCAATGGCATGTATAATCTGATTTGAGACATAACCACGTTGTTGCAGCAGCGGACTCCAAATAGCGCCAGCTGAACGAATGCCACCCTCCCAGGGGGATTCTTTTTGCTGTTGTTTGGGAACAGATTGAATAAAGGTATAGGATAATTTATATAGATTTCAATTTACTTACACCACGGAACGGATAATTGGATCCCTGATTCGAATGTATGCCCACAGTGGGTGCTCCATTGTCCGAGTAGAGTAGAATAATGCTATTATTAAGCATTCCATTATCCGATAGGGCTTTCACAGTCTGTCCCACACTCTTGTCCAAACTAGAAATCATACCGGCATAGGTACGTCTCTTCGGGTCGCTAATGTGTGCAAATTTGGCCACCTCTTCTTCAGGTGCCTGCATTGGATTATCCTCGTTGCCAGTGTGCACGGCCAGATGGCTGAGCACCATGAAAAGTGGACGGCTCTTGTCATGCTGTTCTATAACCCGTTTGGCTTCCACTGTGAATGCATCTGTGGCATATGTGCCATTATCCTGGGGACAGGGATCCAAGTCTCTACGAAAATCTACTCCCTTTGTGTAATTTTTGTTCAACATATGCAATGTATGATCATAATAGTCAATATAACCATTATAATAACCATAATGATGATCGAATCCTCGCATAGTGGGTGTAAGATCCTTTTCCCAAAAACCCAAATGCCATTTGCCAATCAATTGAGTCGAATAGCCTGCATCGCGGAAGAATTCAGGCATCAGGCGCTCTTTTTGTGGCAAGCCCCAAGGTTCATCGGTGATAATCACATAATGTTGCATACCTATTGAAGCAATTGTAAATGAAATGGAGTCGTTGAATATATGTATATGTAAATGACTTACCCGTGTGTATGGGATACTTTCCAGTCAGTAGAGTGGCCCTTGAGGGTGTACATAAATTGGGTACATAGTGTTTATTCAATAGAACCCCATTATAGGCCAATGCATCGATGTTGGGGGTTAGTATTTGATTGGATCCATGAAAACTTACATCGTTGAATCCCTGAAATTGCCATGCATTGGATATAAGAATGTCTCCTTTGATGATAGGTTGTGGGACTCACCATATCATCGATCAATATAATGATTATATTTGGTTTAGTTGAGGAAGTCTCTGCTTGGCTTAAGCCAACCATTAAGTTGACAATCAGAATGAAAGATGGAATATTCAGCATTTTGTATAAGAACCTGTATGAAATAAAGGATTAAAACAAACGAACTAACTAAACTTACTACATATATTCAGATTCTCAACTTTGGTCTTTACTGATCTTGGTAAGTTCTATTTATACAATGGTTATATGTAAGTTTACTAAAAAGTGGTTTGCGGAAGTACATAAACACATTGTAGGGTTCAAATTGTTGTCGTTAGCTAATATGTATAATTGGCATTTTCGCCAAATATTATATACATACACATGTATATACACTCGCATAATGTGTATTATTTCAAGTTGATTTATAGTCATTTTCCCCATCTTACATAACTCTCTTTTTGAAACTCACTACCCAGTTCATTCAACCGAACCTTGTGCGTTTTTTTTTTAACAATTGTTTAACTGTTTTATATAAAGCACAAGTACTTACGGACTTATACCTACATACACTTATACTTATTTGGGATTGCTTTGTTTATGAGGCATTTTATCTTCTTAATTGTTAAATTGTCGCCGCCAAAAAGGCATCATAAACATTCGGAAAGAAAACACACTTTGCACACAATCATTAACAAAAAACAATCTGACAACTAATTTCGCGATAAACAGAAATGGAAATGGAAATTGGGCCATGATTAAAAGCTAATTTACTTGAAAATTGATAGGTACATACATATGTAATATGTAAATTCACAATGAGAACGTCCAGCGGTTTAGAACTCTCGTCGTCTTGACCTTCATGGATCGCCAAACAGGTGGCGTTGCCTATGGTCAGGGTCAGGGGACTTATACACTAAAACCGTACGAAGGTAGAACTTCACTTGACATCTAGATTGAGAACGGACTGGTTTCAATTTGGGGTTTTTTTTCTGTTTCCCCGATGCATTATGCGAACAGAGAAATGAGCTTGGGGGAATATTCTTGACAGTTAAATGGGTATTCATTCGCGATTGTCAATAGCATATTGAAAGCGAAACTGGTTTGATTAGTCGCCACAATCCGCGGGGCATTTCAACATCCTCGCCATGCTACAAGCTTTGTGTTTCCTCTTTTTTAATTAACCGATTTGCTGCAACTTTAACTATCTGCTGCGACTTGAGGGCTTACATTTGTAACTATGAACATGTAAGTAAATATTGGGCAAGCCCTGCTCAGGGCCTGCTTAGTCTGTGTGTGTGGCTGACAACAACAACAACATTGGCCAACAACAATGTCACAAATTTGGCAACTAACTCTTGTGAGCTTAATTTCATATGTAAGTACTGCAGATGTCCCTTAATACTATCAAATATCTAATTAAAATCTTTACTAACTCATTTTTTTCATTTCGTCAACTAGATGTTACAAGTTTACAGTTAAAAATTTGAAACTGTTTTTTACTATTTTTGAATTCAGTTTCTTTTTGGCCAATAGGCCATGTTTTTAAATGGCTTATCTTGATAAATATATATTTGTTTAATTCTCACATTCATTTGTTTGCCTTTTCTTTGACTATTTATGGATAATGCGTCAACATTGATTTGAAAGATACGCGCATAGTATTAGCCAAACTTGTTGATTAATTCAAGTAATTGATTAAACCGTAACGACAACTTTTGCCCAGCCACGTGCTTGGGGTTTTTAACACGTGACTATAACAAATCCAAACTATTTATGCATTTCGTTTTGATCGCTGTCTTATCTCAATGGAATTTCTAAATGAATATTGGAAACTATTTGACATTTTCAATGTCAGTTACTTAAGAAACTGTGTGCTTTTCTTGTATTTTCACAGGGTTTAACAATTTTTCCATTGAAAAATCTCAAATTGTGAGAGTAAGTGTTCACCTTTGCACTTTGCTTTGTCTGGCCAACTAACAACAACAGGGTAAACACCTTTCCTCCTCTTCTTTTTATTTTATTTCACTTTTCACTGGGTTTTTTATGGGTTTCGATGGCATCCACCCACTACAATGTATAAGCCACGCAAAGTCTGTTGGTGATCCGATCATATGATGAGATCCTTTCAGCTGCGTCTGCTCCAAGCGACTAAACGGGCCGGCTAACAGTGCGAATGGTTATAAGAGTCAACGCTTTTTCGTTGGCTCTGACGTCACAAGTCGTGCGCGAAAATAAAAACCTATAAACAAAACACACGCATGCACACACACTCGCACACTCGCTGTAAGAGCAGCAACTAAAGCAACATGTTTTTGCAAAACCAACCAAAGCAATAACAATAAAGGCAATTGCAAAGACAAAAAGCAGATAAAACCAGAGAACCACATTAAAGTTTATATACCCTGGCCAATACCCTAACAATATAAGTATGGGAGCAATAGAAAGAGAAATACTTAACAAATGATGGCCAATCCTCAGAACCAAAATCTTAGAATTTAGTTTTCTGCTGTCTTAAAGTGGCGATTAATTTCTCTTAAGTTTAATCTTAGTTTTAGCGTATAAATTTATTCACCTATGCTTCGTTTTGTGAGTGTATTAAAGTACCCAGAAACAACCCAACGAAAATGTAGTTACACTTTTGAGCTCTATATACCTATACTATTTTTATAGTTAGTTATAGTTATAGTTAACAAGGTAAAAACGTTGGTGTTAGTTTTGTAGGTAACGATTCACATTAATGGTTTAAATGAAAACATTACAAAAATATATAATCTGTTATAGTGAAGATAATACTTTGCATCCCTGTATACTTATAAAGGGTAACTGAATGGGGTTAAAACCACTTAACCAGCACTTTAGCTTTAAAGTTTAAGCGAATAAACCATACATATGATTATGCTGATCAGATACATGCATATAACAAATAGCACAGATTTTGATAGGTAACACAAAAACGACAGGAGAGACAGAGAAGATAAACGAGGAATACGGAAATGTTGTTCTTCCTCTCTTAGACCCAAGGGCATAGGCAAATAACTGGTTATAGCCCCATGCAAACATATTTATTTGGTAGCAACTTTTTTTTTAATATTACTCTAATTTAATTAATGTCTGTCCACAATTTTCAAGGGCAAACATTGACTGTCAGTGACATACAACAGATAGTTATAAAATTTCGCTATTGACCGTTTGAAAAGTATTTTAATTAAATGACAGTTAAAGTGCCTCGATAACAAAAAGTACCGACTTGTGTAGTTTCTTCCATTAGGCTTAACCAATATAATTTATATAGAGATAGTAAAAGTAATTTGAACTTCTATGGTTTCAAGTATTGTTAATTAAACAAATTGAAATTTTTGCAATAAAACCGAAGGAAGAAATGAAGACAAGGATTCACAATCACTGTGAAATCAAATTCATCTTGGGTGATGGAGTTTACAAAACTTGTGAAATATTTACCAAAGTTCAAATCATCATGGGGGGGTTCACTTGGTGACCAAGCAGGTAAACAATCGACTGGGATTAATCATTTTGCTGTTAACCATCAAAATCAGAAAACTTACTCTGACCCTTATCTTATCAATTGGTCAGCTCCAATAACCCCCGAACTAGATAATTTACTGCTTATTTGTGATAGAAGCGGTTATCACAAACTGATTGGCATATAAAAGGCAGCACTAAGTAGTTCCGAACTATTAGATCAGGAAACCAACAGTATTAACCATGTACTCACCCAAGCATTTGATTGTCCTGGCGGCAATTCTAGTCCAATTTGTGGCCAGCATTCATGGCGGAACATACAGCAATGAGGATCACTGGGTCTATTTGGACAAGTCCACGGATATACCCGATGGAACTGTTCTAGGCGGCTTCGATTCGGATGGTTACTACAATTATGTCGGTCGTGTGTTGTACAGCAGCGCGGTATTGCCAGCCCGTGTCGTTCCCGAATTGAGCAAGGCCACATACAATACCGAAACATTGGGCAATGTGGCTGCCACCTATGAGGTGCTGGTGGCCAATGAGACTGTAAGCTATGAGTGGATCCGAAGCTATGATGGTTACAGGGAGAAGAACGCCGTCTCTGTGGGAACCGATGCAACCAATAATCGCGTCTTCATTTGCCGGGCTATTTCCGATCAAGGCCTCTTCATTGGCACCCTGTATCCTGCGAAGCGTGCATGCATTATTAAATACGAAAGCTACCCATTGAGAACTTTCGCCAAGTACGAAATTTTGATCAGAAAGCGAAAAGTAGCTAATTTTATGCCTTTTAATCTGGAAATTGAAAATCATTAAAAAGTATTTTATTGAATAAAGCAAATGACAAAAAAGAAAATTAACAATTTTATATTTTTATTTCGTATTAAGTTTTAATTCCATCTATATAATGGACTATTATGTAGATTAAATAATTCGAAGGTGCCAAATCGATGCATGAAGTTGAATTTTAATTCTAGCAATGTTTATTAAACTTTAAACTTCATGTTTTTCAATATTTTCTCTAAAGGATTATCTGCTAAAAGTCAAAAATCTTTAAAGCAAATAGTAAGTATTGGTGATGAGGACTATCTTATAGAAATATTCGGATAAACATGAGCCTTAGATCTATGATCTATGCTCGAATGTTAGAATATGAAAAAACTCTTGGCATACTTATGGGAAATATTTACGTTTGGGAAAAAATTAAATCTGACCAAATTATAAGGACTTTCGCTCGCAATTATAGGGATTTTCATATGCAATTAACGTAAAATCGTCTGGGACTCTGACTTGGTCAAATATCTAATTAATTTTTGTATTTATGCATTAAAAGTATTAGGAGCATGTATTAATTTTGGCTTTGCCAGAGCTTTGTAAAGTTGACGTAGCCAAATAGGTTCTTTGTTTATTTGTTAGATTGTGTTCTATAATGTAACTTAAGACATCAACAAAATTTCAGTTGACTTAAGCTTTTCTGTTTATTTAATTTTTTGGCCAGTCAGTTTGAGTTTTTGATCCTTGTGATCGGCAACTTGTTTTTGATATATGTATAGGCAGTTACACTTCATAGACATATATTGTATTCACCAAAGATCTTTCAAGAATTTCGCCAGGAATCGTTACAAACAATAAATTAAATCATGTCCAATATAAGAGTCATAATCAAAATTTGAGATAGTTACTGACAGTTAGTCAGAAGCCATTCTTATCAATACTTATAAAACGATAGCTAGGAATCCCTCCAGATAAGGAATCACTATAAAAGCAACTAGCCGGAGGTCTAAAATTACCACAAGTTAACTAGGAATCAATTCATGATGTACTACAAAGTCGTTGGCCTGGTTCTTGCACTGTGTGCTGTTGCCTCTAGCTTGCCAACAGCCTACGGTAATTGATAGTGAAATCCTTACAGTGTTTTAAGTGATTATAACATAATTATAATTTTGAAATTCCCAACAGATACTGAGAATGTATGGGTGGCTGGCAATCTGTCGTATCCCTTTCCCAGCAATGCCATTCTAGGAGGCTTCGATCCCTATGGCTATAAGATCTATGTGGGTCGTGTCAAGTATGCTTCTGACATCCTGCCCGCTCGTGTAGTGGCCGAAACAGGAACAGCGAACTTCAACACAGATTACACGTCCTCCAAGGCATACCTGTACGATCTACTTGTTTCCACAGGCAACGACACATATGCGTGGGTACGCAGTTTCGATGGCTTCTATGAGAAAAACGCTGTCTCTGTGGGTACTTCGGCAAAGAGTGAACCCACATACATTTGCCGTGCCAAGACTGATGGTGGTATAATTTTTGGAACTCTCTACCTTACCAAGAAAGTCTGCTATATTAAAAGTGATACTTTGACTCTGCGTACATTCGATAAATATGAAGTGCTAATTAAAGAAAGAGTATAAATAAAATGATTCGATCTCTAGATTCCCGCTTATAAATCTTATTCAAATCATTAGATGATTATCTTTCAAGTGGTTATCGTCAGTCACACTTACTAATCAAATTTTGAAATGAAGAGCCTTATCAGCTTTCTAATAAGGGGGGATTTTATTGCTATCGCTTTATAGATTTCAAAGGCCTTCTCCAAATATTACTCATAGGTTAATAGCCTGGCTGATAGTTAACGTCTGTAATGACGTTTAGTGTAATCAGTTAGTATTAGATTAAAAACATTTAGTTTCAATTTCAACTGGAAAGTAAAAGTGTGTGGAAATTGAATATCTTCCTTCTAGAGTGGAATCTATGTAATTATATCAGCATGATCGTAGCTAAACTCTTCTTTAGTACAGACATAGACCATGTACTTAATGTATTAAACGATAAACTTTACAAGAACAAATAATAAAAATGGGCAATAATTTTGTAGTATAATTTCGGGCTGAAAAAATGTGGTTGGTTTAAGGTTTACCACCCATTACTTTAACGTTTAGAACTTGTGTATACTATGTAAAAATAATAATTATTTTGCTAGTTTATTAGTTGAAACCAATAAACTAGGCTATTTAACGCGACGATCTCATCGGTTATTAAGGGCTAATGAAGCATTCTCCCCACATATGAACATGTGGAACAGTTGTGCATACTAGATTCACCTATTTACAGACAAAATATTAGTTTTTGGCAAATGTTTTCTACTATTCAGATGTATAGCAACTCAGATACTATTAAAAATAAACACAGCACATACTGATAGATAGAAGAATACTGTAAAGAATTCAATAGCAGGGCCTGAACTACCTGCACTACTGCTCTTCTCATCCTGCCACCAGGTCCATTCGTTTCGATAATATCGAGGATCACATTTTGGATCGGCTGGCTTATTGTTTGGCGGATGAGCGTTTTTCGCATATTGCTCAATGCGCTCCCATAGATCCAGAAATATGCTCGTATTACGATATTCATTATATAAATTGTTTTGCTCGCAAGGATCCACATCGATGTCAAAGAAGCAAGGTGCCATTAGGGGCATACAAGGTTTGGCGTTAGCCGGCGGAGGCGTTGAACACAGAATTTGGGCTTGTTGCCGCAATTCTGTGATATTTCGCTCCTGTTGCGGCTTATCTGCAAGAAGTTGCAGCTGCTGCCAAACTGTTGTGTTTCGTATCAATTGATCATAATGGACAGAACGAGGATCCACTTCATCGGTAATGCGTTGACCAAGCCAACCATCATACTGGCCAGAGTTGGTGGTTCCATTGATTATCTTCCATTTGCCACGCATGTAGGCGAGATGAGGTTGTGGATCTACTGCGTCTATGCTATGAACAATTTCCCTTTCAACCGATTCATAGCCATATTTCAGAGCCGACCAGAGATTAAGACCGTCCAAATGCATTGAGGGGTCCAATGATATGCCGGCAGCAGAACACAATGTGGGCAGCAGATCCCCAATATAGATGCGTTGCTTCCAAACGCTACCGAGTCGTTCAAACTCCGTGCTCCAAATGGCAGCTGAAGAACGTATGCCTCCTTCCCAGGGCGTGTGCTTTTGCTGTGGAAGCAAAAGGAAGGACGAGCGATGAGGTAAGAAGCTAAGCGTGGATATTTTATGTCAGAACATACCCCTCTGAGTGGATAGTTGGATGCTGTGTTGGAATGCTCACCCACACTGGGCCCTCCATTGTCCGACAGGAATAATACAATGCTATTCCGCAACATTTCTTTGTTAGCCAAGGCCTCAATGACTCGTCCCACGCTTTTATCTAATCGTGACACCATTGCCGCATAATAGCGATGACTTTTATTTTGAATGTACTCGAACTGAGATAATTCCTCCATGGGTGCCTGCAACGGATCATTATCATTTGCGGCATGTGGGGCCAAATGGCTGAGAAGTAGGAACAGCGGTTTAGCCGTCACATTATGCTTTTCGATCAATTCGACAGCTGCATCGCTTAGAACATCGGTCACATAGTGACCCACCTTATCATGACTGGCCTCCAGATTGTCACGAAAATCATGGCCACGCGAATAGTTTTTACTCTATGGAGAGAAAAATATTTTAAGGAACTTACTTTGCACTCGAAATATCTTACACGCTTACGCTTTGTAAATACGTCTGATCATAGTAGTCTATATAGGCACCCAGATAGCCCAGATGAGTATCAAAGCCACGCTTCGTGGGCGTAAAATTCCGCTGAGACATTCCCAGATGCCATTTGCCCAAAAGACTGGTATAATAACCATTTTGTTGAAAGATCTCCGCCATTGTAGTCTCGTTTAGGGGCAAACCCCATGGCTGATCATTGACTATAACATAATGCTGCATACCTAGAGATGGATTCTTCATTATATCCTATGGATATCATATGAAACACTTGTTGTTATTTACCCGTACTAATGGGATATTTGCCAGTTAATAGCGCCGAACGACTTGGTGTACACATAGCCGGTGTATAAAGATTATTAAGTATAACTCCACTATAGGCCAATGCATCGATATTGGGTGTTAGAAAATTATTTGATCCACGAAAACTGACATCGTCGAAACCCTGGAAAATGATTGATTGCAAATCATACGTACTCACACACACACACGCAGGTAAACTCACCAAGTCATCTGCCATTATGATAATAATATTTGGTTTACCATTTTGGCCATTCGTTAGTGTGAATGTTAAACCGAATGTTAGCCAGAGAATTGGAGACATTTCGAGGAACTATTTAGATGAAGATAAGAAAAAGAAAGAGATAGAGAGAGAGAGAGAGGGGAGGGAGAGAAAGAGAGATGAAAAAGAAATTTGCATACTTCTCAAGTCTGTCTAGGCTGATGATGAATGATGATGATGAAGCTTAAACAAATAAGACAAACAAAATTTACAAACAGACCTATTCGATTTATGAACCAAATGATTCATGATGAATTTTAAATAATTTATATCCATTCCTTTCTGAAAATTCGTCGGCCAGGTTATGTATATGTTTTTTTGTGAATTTTTGCTGGGCGAAACAAAAATTAGTACAATTGGCAATAAACTAAACATTTGCACAGTTTCAGTACACTTAAATAAACATTTTTAGCTTATATTGTTTAATAAGCGCTAAATGAGTGAAAAACAAGATAAAATTTACACGACAAAAATTTCAATGGATCAAAATGTGAGAGTTAGAGAAATGACTCTTGCCATAACTATTCTCGAATAGGAAAAATCGTATTTAAAGAACCAATGCATTGAAAGTAAAACTCAAAAGCAAAACAAAACCAAAAATCATCGCATTTGTTTGACAATAATCTCCTCCCCTCTCCCAGATGATAATAATTATACGTTTTACATTTTGTTTTTCACACACAAATTCGTAGGCGCACCAAACAAAGCAAAACGAGAGCCAATAACAAAGGAAAACAGCAACAACACACACGTAACAAAGCTTATCAGTTAGGTTTATGCAAACAATATTATTTGAACATAGTTAGAACTCACTTGCGATTATATTATTCGATTGTTAGATAATACCAAACAAGTACTTGGTACCTTTATATACAATTAATTTTTGAATGGTCAAGCTCTGGCTGGCTGGCCCCCGCTGCTATCTGATGTTGCCGTCTACCGGCTGGGCCCGTTGGACTCGTTGGAAGCGTGGAGAGCAACTGAAACTGCATGCGGGCTTTGAGTAGCGTCCAAACCGCAACCGGTTGATGCCCATCATTGTTAAGTACTTTAATTAATTCAAAACTCGCTCTCATCGTGTGGGTGCTCTGAATGAAGATTAGCCCAATGGCTGTTGAGAGGGGATTTTGGCAGTTTATAAACTTATATAGCATACTTTTGGGCACATTCAAAATTTCAATCATACAGTTTGGTATTTTTATTTTTGAAATTCATTGAGCATACAAACAATTACATTTAATTATATATGAGTTTGGTGTGAGAAAAGGTTTGCTTGCTGATAATTCCTTTAACATCTTTAAAACTCGAACTTCATTTCAAAATAATTTTCAAAGGTTTGCGTCGAGGACACTTTTGAAAAAGTGTGAATAAGTTAGGAGTTCGTTTCTTACCAGCCGAAATCAGAAACTGAATTTATTGGCTCATCAAAGAGGCCCATTAACATCCTGAGACCCATTGAGACCCATTAACATCCTGGCTGGCACCTCCAAGCCATAAAAGTTTCATTTGTGTCTTTTTTTTTTGGTAAAAACTGATATATTATAAATTCTAGACAAGTCAATGATAAGATATGTAATTGTGAAATAGAAATTTAAATACTATGTACAAAAATTCCATTTTCAATAGGTTAAAAAATACAATAAAGGTTCTTATCAGTAAATTTGATGCCTACGCAGCAAACCTGCCCTAATAATAAATCACATGATTCATTTCAATCAAATTAGCCATTAGACTAATTAATTAACACATTTTCAAAATGTGACGTTAATTATAAATAAACCATAAAATACTCGGTTATTTTTTTTCTTTCTATCTTTTGAATGATGTTTTGTTTTTGGATGGAAACCCACCCATATATGTATAAATTGGAAAGTACCATTCGATTGGGGAATGATCTTTGATTAGCACATTTTACTCAGAATTTGTCCAGCCCTGGAAATGAAGTTTTTTCTATTTGTATCTTAAGACTGACGCAATGTGGCGGCCAAATGAAATAAGCTAGAAATGTGTGTGACTAAGAGAAATGTGTGTGACGAGAGCGGAAATGTTTGCCGGCTGGCGAAAAGTTTGTGAGAGATTTACTTTTGGGGGGTGGATTCTTGTTTAAGGGTTACCAGGTGAAAATGTAGTGCTCCATAAATGGGCAATGATAAGGCTAAATTGCAATGAGTCGACAACCCAGTACCAGAGAGAACGATAGCGACCACGAAAGAGAGCCACAAAATACGAGCAGCTGCCGCACAGCGTGATTTTCGTGGCCGGCATCGACGGATAAAAAGAACTGGCTAATACCAATACCATGCCGACATTTGTATGCCCTAACGAATATATCCTATACCTAATGCACTAGATCCTTATTCATTAGATCAGGCAAAATCCACTCTTAACACAACATTACAGATAAAATATGGAACATGCTTTCGATCTACGCTTGGCAAGCGGCTGAGTTTAAAGTGAATGTACCCTCTATTGGTAAGAGTATGAAAAACCTCACATGTGTTTCGTTAACGCTGGCGGCAGCGACAATGCCAACAGTTGTACCTCAAGCACTAACCTCGCAGTAAGAATTCGTTGCGCTTTGCCGCGTGTCTTCTGTTTCGCGTTAGATCAATCGTGCGTTTCCATGTGGGAGAAACTGGGAGAAAGAAGAAATTGGCCCTAAATTAATGTGTGACATAGACGCAAAACGCGACGACAATATTAATTGAAATTCATTGATATCGGAATTGGAAACAGCATCCAACAAAATGGAAGAATTCGCTGAGTTCTATGGGTAAGTAATTACGTGTAGTGTAGTGTAGTTTAGAAGTTCAACTATGACACGCAGCATGCCACAAGTTGGTGGTGAGTTCGCCTCTATCTAAAATTAGCATTCAAATGCAAGCAAATTGATATTTTTAGGCAAATCTATTAACACCCACGGCCAAACAGAAGCCACACGACAACGAATAGTCAAGAGTCAAATGAAATAGCGTATGTGAAATTAGTTATAAACAAATGCTGCAAATGAAATCTGCAAACAAAATCAATCAAATTAAATTAGTCAAGAAAACTAGAGAGAGAAAGATAAGCTAAGATTTTACTATGATAAGCATAATAATTAATGGATATTTGTGTCAAAGCTTCGACTTTTGAATACTCTGCAATATGCTGAAAACACTTAAAGTGCTTAAGTCTATGAATAATTATTTTAAGGGATCATTTCAGTTCGAACCACGGAACAATAAAAAAATGTCAAACTTATGACACAAACGACAAACTAGAATAAATTGTAGGAAGCATAATTGAGACTTTAAAAATGTATCAGCAAGTTTTTTAGGGTAAATAAACCAAAAAACTTGATATCAGAGTGGGTTAACGTTTCTTGTTTATTCTTTGATACAAAACTTTAGGCGCCAACTATACCCAAAGATATATGATATTCGTATATTTGATGCAAGTATTATCCAAAATTCGCATTCATACGCTTCATTTTCATGAACAATAGCTAATGAGTTATAAATATAAACTGCTAATCGAATATGACAATGCATCTATATGGTAAATAGATATTATCGGGCCAAAAGGGCCAAGTTAAGTCAACCCATAAATAACCGAAACCCCCCCAGCAATGGATTGTGGGCCCGTTAATTAGTAATATCAACGATTTGAATCTCAGCTGGTTGCTCAGACACTTCTCTGCGGTTTCTGAGGATCGCCGCCGATTGTCGATGGGTGATGGACATGGCTGAACAGAGCTTCACTCACTCACTTACTACTACTATTCAATTCAATTCACCACGACGCCAAAAATAAGCGAAAAAAAAAACAAAAAACAAAAATACATACTCGCGAATCGGTATTTAACAGCGTTCGCATTCACGGCAAATGCTCAGACGTAATTCGAGCGGGCTCCGATCGCGTTCTTAAATTTCAATTCAATTTTCTCATTTTCCATTTCTTTTGAAATTTGAATGAGATACAAGCAACATTGTTCTTAAAATTAATCATTGTTAATGCTTTTATATTTAATACGGTAACACAACATACGTTAGAATGGATTACCAATTGTGATATCTAAGGATAATCCCAAAGATATCATTTGGCACACACCAATCAAGTGGTTGGAAATCATAATAAACAGATAAATCTAAACACATTTCTTGTGTCATCAAATTGAATTGAGGATTATTCTATAGAAATAAGGTAAGCAGATTTGATAAGTTTCATGATCGATGAGGAATCATTTTCAAAAGGTCAGTTTATAGTGGAAATTATTTGTTAAGGAATATCCAACTTGTAGATCTAGATACAATGACACAGTGTCAAATTTTAAAATTTGTTTGTTTACAATTGTGTTGTTAGTCATCCTATTTTTGGTTCACCATTCGGGGATCACAAGACTTCCAATTTCAATAAGCTTTCCAATTACATACATATGTATGTACATACAAACCCAACGGGATGGGTCGAGGGGGGAGAGGGAAAGTAAAAGAAGTTGTCTACATTCGCACATTAACAGATCATCACTAATTTTCTTACGGCTGGTTGTAAACCACATATTCCGCACATTTCTTTTTTGACCGATCCACCGACCGACCAATCAGCCAACCACCCCCACCTAAGCTCCCCATTCCCCCATACCTTCCCCTGGTCTCGGCATCGGCCTGGCACGGTCACCCACTGACAATGGGCCACCCAACCATCGGCCAGGTTTGACATACAAAATTTTCGTTAAACGTGTTAATATGTCGATTCGATTAACATGATTCTTAATACTTTTGTGTGTGTCTCAGCGAAATAGAGTCTATAAAAAAATGTATAGAATTCAAATCGGTCATATGTATTATGTATATATTTGCAGCATGCCCAACTGGAGCGTGACGAATGTTTTTCGCGTTCTCACACGCAAGAAGCCATTGGAGGACTCCACGGAATCCAAATTGGCTAAAGTGTTATCGGCGTTTGATTTAACAGCCCTCGGTATTGGCTCGACACTCGGTGTGGGTGTCTATGTCCTGGCCGGTGAAGTATCCAAGCGTTATGCCGGCCCAGCAGTGGTCATCAGTTTTCTAATTGCGGCCATTGCCTCGATATTTGCCGGACTCTGTTATGCAGAATTTGGTGCCCGTGTGCCCAAGGCTGGATCGGCTTATATTTATAGTTATGTGACCATAGGCGAGTTCATCGCATTCATCATTGGCTGGAATCTTATACTCGAGTACGCAATTGGTAAGCTTGTATTTTAATTGATGTAGACGACGGGGTCCCACAGTCTTAAATTGATCCAATTTAATGTCTAACCGACAAAATTCAAATATTTTTTGGTTTTTTGTAACAGGTTCCGCCAGTGTGGTGAAAGGGCTGAGTACGTATTTGGACTCACTTTGCGGTTATGCCATGCGTGATTTCCTGGGCACACATTTGCCCATTAATGTCCAAGGCTTGAGTGCCTATCCTGATTTGTTTGCCTTTATCGTCACGATATTATTCTCCTGGGGCATAGCATCGGGAGCCAAAGAGTCGACCCGTGTGAATAATGTTTTTACCATGCTGAATTTGGGTGTCGTACTCTTTGTCTTTATTGCCGGTCTGTTTAAAGGTGAGACTATCGTCTTTAGATGGATCTAGTTCGTATATTTCTAAAGTATTTGCATTCATCTTTTGACAGTCTCTAGCAGCAATTGGTCTATACCAAAGTCACAAGTGCCAGAAGGCTATGGAGATGGCGGCTTTATGCCTTATGGCATCTCTGGCATTATCAAAGGCGCCGCTGTCTGTTTCTATGGCTTTATTGGCTTTGATTGCATTGCCACTGCCGGCGAGGAGGCAAAAAATCCAAAAAAATCCATTCCATTTGCTGTGATTGTCTCTCTGGCCATGATATTTTTGGCCTACTTTGGGGTTTCCTCAGTACTAACAATGATGCTGCCCTACTATGAGCAGGATGAGAGCGCCCCATTGCCACACGTATTTCGTATTTATGGTTGGCATGTGGCCGAATATGTGGTCACAATTGGAGCAATGTTTGGCTTGTGTGCCAGCTTGATGGGTGCCATGTTCCCCCTGCCACGAATCGTCTTTGCCATGTCCAATGATGGTTTACTATTTAGATTTCTCGGCGAGATTAGCAGCAAGTATAGGACCCCGTTTAAGGGTACCATGTTGACGGGTCTATTAACTGGCTTTTTGGCAGCCATATTCAATTTGAGCCAATTGGTCAATATGATGTCCATTGGCACCTTATTGGCCTACTCCATGGTGGCCAGCTGTGTTCTAATGTTGCGTTATGAGGTCGACGAGCGTCGTGACAGTCGTCTCGTAAATGGCGGTGGATTCGCTTCCGCCAACAGTGAGGAGTCCTGTGCACTGTGGCGGCGTCTCTTCAATCTAAATGGGCAGACCGTTTCCACTAGACAAACTGCAAGGATTGTGACTGTTACAGTAGCCCTGTTTTGTAAGTAACAAATCAAGAGATTAAGAATTCCGTACAACATTTAATTTCCCATTTTCATTTAAACATATGTTTCAGCTCTCTGGAGTCTGCTCTTCTCACAAATACTGACCAAATTCGAAGAGGATCTGGAACACGTCACTCATTTTGATTATATACTGTTAATACTCGGCGCCATACCTTTAATAGTCATGCTCTTCGTTATTTCCCGTCAGCCCACTTCTGGTGTGAAGCTCTCATTCAAAGTTCCTCTAGTACCCTGGCTACCAGGCATATCCATCCTGATCAATATTTACTTAATGATCAAATTGGATATCCTTACATGGGTGCGCTTTAGCATTTGGATTGCCATCGGTTTGGCCATCTTCTTCTCCTATAGCGTTCGACATAGTCGCCTAAGGCAAAAGGAGCAACGCAACAATTCCATTGCCATGATGATGAGGGATTCCAGCGAGTCGGCTCTACTCAGCCAAGAACGTACTAAATATGGCAATGAAGTGCCTCTGATATTGATGCACAGCTCATCATCGTGAACAATGACATTATTGATATTCTTTGTTCTGTTCTTTTTTTTTATGTTTATTGCCTGCACAGACACATTAATTAGGATAAGGATTTGCATCTTAACTGGATCATACATCATGCATCAATACACATGCACATAGACACATTTATATAGATACAATACTAATAGGTAATCCTTCGGGAAAGGACTCTCATAATATTTAATTAAAAACCAAAAATTATACACATGCAGAGTACAATAAGAAATCGCTGAAAGCAATAAAGTTATACACATATAGAAAATAAAACAAAATATTGGCATATCTTTCAATTGAAAATGGATTAAAATAGATCTTATTCGATCTAGGCATGGCCCCTATGCACATTCTTTGGAATTTTCAAATCTCGGATATTCGTATCTAACTGTTAACGGATCTTTTTAAAATAATATTGCATATTTCTTGGCGGAAATAATTTGGTATCCTTTTTGCAGGCATCAAGTTCAAGGATTTGACAAGAATTGATAGGTAAAATATACAAGTTTACCTAGTTTACCTGAGTTTTTATGGATTCCAATCAGTGCCACCGAGTGGAGGGAGGGACGGGTGGGTTTCCCCCGGGCCCACAGTTTTCAGAAGGGCCCGCGATACATCACAGTCGAAAATAGCGGATTTATTTGAAGGAAAGTAGGGGGCCCGAACATGGTTACCCCCGGGCCCTGATTTTCTCTCTGCGGCCCCGATTCCAATAGGATTTAATTGTTGGATCTGCCATTTGCAATATGTATGTATGTATGTATAAATGTAAAAGGACGAAATTTAATTAAAAGATATATGTACATTCTGATTAGAAATTAATTACCTAAAGTAACGGTGTTACCAATCACTCTCTGCTTCTGGTAACGCTGACGTCGCTGCACAAGCTGACGTTGACGTCTCTGCATTAGTCGGCGTTGACGTCGCTGCATTAGTTGACGCTGGCGTTATAACGGATGTACATATGCACATATTTGGGGGCTCCTTAAGTTCTTTATCTGATCCTTGCCAAGTTGTGTGATAAACTTTTACACATGTAAACATTGAATTCAAACGATTTCCCTAAGCTTGTTGACTTCATTCAGGATAATATTTATACTTTCCAAAAAAAAATGAGACTGATACGCGAAAACGTTTAGCCTATCCAAAACTGCTTATGCGCCATTTTTTATTTTGTTGTTAAAGCAAGACAAAGTTAAAGCCTGGCAAAATGAAAAATACCAGCATTTAATTTAAAAAAAAGAAATACTTGCTTAAGATCAATATTTAAGATTACCTTTATGCTTAAAAAATATCAAATATTACAAATCTCAAATTTATTGTGGCACAGTCGACGCCGACGCCGCGCGGGATACTTTCATCTCTTTCTTTCTTTCTCAGTTGCGCGCGCGCCGCTAACTTAAAACGTTTATTTGACATTTTAATTCTCGTGGGCATTTGTTTTTAATACTTTTTGTTTCACTTTCACTAATTTTATTTCTAGACTGTATTTCGTTTATTTCTTCTTATTTATTTATTTTATAATCTCGTTTAATGGCGATCGAATTTGTGAAAATGGAAAGCTACTGCAATAATCAGTGTTGGAAAACGGTGGAATATTCTGTTTCGGGATATACTAAATTAGTATTGACAAAGGCGGATCAATAGGGTTTTTTTATCACTGTTACTTTAGTAAGAAGCGATTTATTAATCTAAATTATTTTTTAAATTCGTTGGCGTGTGGTTTGGTCGAATTGACTCCACTTGTTATGATGCCCATTTTTTAGCTTAAGCCATGGGCCCTGCTTGTGTAGCATCGAAGGGGGTTCAAGCTGAAAATATAAAAAGCCTATACCCTTAGGGCTGGAATTTTTGTATGTGTGTGTATGTGTAAGCCACATGGATGAACGAAAAATAACGTTGACAGGCGTCCAACTTGCGCTTTTTGCTGTGCACCTGTTCGTTTGACTTGTTTGATGGTTTTATGAGTGTCAAAACTTGACAGGATAATGGACATTTTTATGGCACATAAGAGCCATTTCATTGTACAACAACAATAACATCCGCATTTGTATCCGCAACCCCACTCACATTCTGTTGCTGCCCCACCACGCATATTTGTAAGGGATGCTGATGCTAAAACCTTTTCCAACGCCCCCAAACTCTCATAGGATAAACGTCATAAGCACACACCACACACACACTGAATCTCTCACGCACACTCGTATACTCACAGTTGCGCTTTGTTTGTTTGTTTACGTTCATGTTTCGTTTCTGTTTTCCGACGCCTGTTACATATTTCTGGGCTCCTGTTCCCTTGTTGTTTTTTGTTGTAGTTGTGTTTGCTGTGTATGTGTGAAAATATAAACATATGCATGAATGAAGTGGCTATTTCGGCGCATCGAAGTATGAATACCCTTAAATTTCTATAGCATATACAAAAAACTTCGATATTGGTGTCCTGTGTCCTGTTTTAGAGACAAGACTGGAGATGATATACTTACATTATGTATATTGAATCATTTGAAGTACAATTCATTACATTTAATTGGAATATACATATGTAGTTAGTAAAATGCATTTGAATTCTTTTCGTTTTATTTCAATTTCGCCCTCTTATAGGTAATGCACAAAATTTCAATTGTTTAAGCAATAATAATATATTCATCATTATTATATGATTATAAAAAAGCCCTATCGCAGTGTTAACTATATAATTTTATTGATACACCGATTTTGGAATTTTCTGCTTACTTAAATTTTCGGGTAGAGGGAAAATTGACACGCTCACCGGAAAAAAATATGTCACAAACAGAAAAATTTATTACTAAAAAACATAAAAAATACGAACCAACTCAGGATACCTGCTACTTGGCTCACTTGCCACTAAAACCACCCATCAGATTCCCCAGACCACCCAAACCTCCGGCCGCTCCCTGTTGTAATTGTCGCATCATATTCTGTAGGCCACCAACGCCGCCCATTTGCTGCAGCATGCGTGGATCAATCATTTTGGCCATCTGCTGATTGAGCTTGGCCATCTGTGTGGGATTTACATTCTTGGTCATATCGCCCTGTTTGAAGAGTCCTTTAACGCCACCCATTTTCTTGACGACAGCTGCAAATTTTGTGTAATGGGCAATAAGTTCCTTGACCTCGCGTTCAATGACACCAGAGCCTTGGGCCACGCGAACACAGCGGGTGGGCTGCTTGCTGAAGAGCTTAGCGCCATCCCGGTTATCCAGTTCACTATCAGACATACTGTCCATCATGGTCATCATGCGCTTCATGCGAGCCATTGACTCCTGTTCACAGCCCTTGGTCATGAAATCCTGTGAGAAGCCCGGTATCATGTTCATAATCTGCGAAAAGGGGCCCATTTTCATTATGTTCTGGAACTGTTCGTACATGTCGCGTATTGTGAAGTGGCCGTGCTTTATCTTTTCCAGCAGCTCCTCATTGCCATCCAGTTTCAGTTCATTGACCTAAGGATAACCAAATGTATATTAAATTCTCAAATAAGATTTGCCTTCTTACCTTATCTATCAGTCCCTCAATGTCGCCCATGCCAAGGAGTTTGCTCACAAATGGTTTTGTCTTAAAGGGTTCCAAATCATCAATATGCTCGCCGGTACCAATAAATATAATTGGCGATTGGGTAGCGGCCACAGCAGACAGGGCGCCACCGCCCTTAGCATGACCATCCAACTTGGTAATAATAACTGAACCGATATCAACTTTATCCTTAAAGGCCTTGGCTTGCGCCTCACAAGCCTGTCCAATTGTGGCATCCATCACGAAAATGATATTGTCTGGACTGACAGCATTCGCTACTGCCAACATCTCCTCGAACAAGGATTCCTCCTGCTTGTGCCTACCCGATGTGTCGACAATGATCATTTCGAATCCTTCGCGCTTGAACATATCCACGCCTTCTTGAGCAATGACAACGGGATCGATTTCTGTGTAGCTGCCATAGAACGGAATGCGAGCCTTGGTCGCATTCTGCTTGATTTGATCATAGGCGCCGGCACGGAAGGTATCTGCGCATACCAGACATGATTTCCAGTTGCGCTTTTGGTAGTGATAGGCTAGCTTTGTGCATGTAGTTGTCTTGCCCGATCCCTGCAGGCCCACAAACATAATAACATTTGCCTTGCCTTTGACGGGCTGATAGGGTTTCACACCCGGGTCCACCAATTTGATCAGCTCTTTAAACACAGCTGATTGGATCATGCGACGTTTGTTCAAGCCTCCAGCCATCTCATCGAAATCTATGACAGCTCGCACATTCTCTCTCAGTTGCTTCACCAAACGGATGTTCACATCAGCCTCTAGCAGGGCCGCGCAAATCTCCTTCAGCATGGCATTTAGAGCCTCCTCGTTGATAACCGTCGCCTTGCTAAGCGAGTGCAGGGCTGTGGTTATTTTCCTACCCAAATCTGCTAAAACCATCTTGGCGTCTTCTCTGTGTATATATGTATGTAAGTGTGTGGCAGCTTTGTAGTTTTGTTTTTGATTTCAGACCTTGCAGCAAACAATAAACATGCGAAATTTTGCCCAGAGATAGAAAACTTTTACTTTTCGACGACGAACACGACACGTCGATGTTGATGACAGTGTTGCGAAATGTCAGACGACTGTTCCTGCAGTCACAGTGCAACGCACACAGCTGTCAAAGCAAAAATAAAAAAAAAAAAAATCGTTGAATTTCAAATTTTAGAATTTTCTGTTTGAAATAAAAATGAAAATTTCAAAGATTTATAAAGTACTATGTTGAAATAAATTCTATATATTGTCTACCCGACTTGGCGGGTTTCTAGCTTAAAAATATGCTGATTTCACGTGTCACCGTTCCGCTGTGAATGTCTTTTGGCTTTTTGGAAAAACAGCTGTTTGAAACAGCTGATCGATCAAGCAGATTTATCAGGAGCATATTTTAATTGCCGGTCCGGCGGAGGCCGTAAATTAAATGTAATTAATTTGGCGTCGAAATTGATAATTATTGAGTGTTTGGCATGTACAACTCGGCCAAACAGTTGCAGCGTGTGCTAACAGCACGAGAGATTCGAAAAACGTTCATTGACTACTTCACCATCAGTCATGAACACAAATTCGTACGCTCCAGCCCAGTGGTGCCCTTCTGTGATCCCACTGTGGCCTTTGTGAATGCAGGCATGAATCAGGTGAGCTCTCTGAGTGCTCTGTCACTTTCCGTCCCACTGATTTGATTCACACTGATTAGCCTATTGTACGATTTCCAGTTTAAATCCGTATTTCTTGGCACAGCAGCGGCGCCGCACAAACGTGTGGTCAACTCCCAGAAATGTGTGCGAGTGGGAGGCAAGCATAATGATCTATCTGTTGTCGGTCAAGATGGTTATCA
Source organism: Drosophila paulistorum (assembly GCA_018152135.1). Taxonomy (NCBI): domain Eukaryota; kingdom Metazoa; phylum Arthropoda; class Insecta; order Diptera; family Drosophilidae; genus Drosophila; species Drosophila paulistorum. Next base: position 16,934,719 of record JAECXG010000606.1, on the reverse strand, counting down.
TCATACGTTCTTTGAGATGTTGGGCAATTGGTCATTTGGGGATTATTTTAAGGTAAAATTGAAAGAGGAAATAAGTTGAACCAAGAGTGATTAACAACAGAATATTGCTTTTTCAGCGTGAAGCCTGTTCCATGGCTTTGGAGTTGCTGCGTGGACCATATAATATAGATACCAGACGTCTATACGTCACTTATTTCGCTGGCGATAAGGTTTTAGGAATACCAGCAGACTTGGAATGCTTTGAAATTTGGCGGAGCTTGGGGTAAAAAATAATAATTGGTATTACACATATATTTCTTCCCTCAGTTATATAATCCGTTTATGTTTCTTATAATAGTTTTCCCTCTTCACGAATTTTACCCTTTGGCTGTCAAGATAATTTTTGGGAAATGGGTACAACTGGTCCTTGTGGACCGTGCACAGAAATCCATTTAGATCATCAGCCCGAGCTCGCTTCTGTGGGCGAACGAGCCAAATTGGTTAATGCGGGTCGCTCGGATCTCACAGAGCTCTGGAATTTGGTTTTTATCCAATACAATCGGTAAATAAGTGTAATGAAAAACATTAAAAGAAAAACAAACAAACATTCTGGAACATTTTCAGACATTCAGATGGATCTATTACCCAATTACCGTCGCATCATGTGGACACTGGAATGGGTTTTGAACGTTTAACAGCGATTTTGCAAAATAAATCTTCGAATTATGACACCGATCTATTTACACCCATTTTCGATGGCATTCATCAGCTGTCGAGGGCTCCCGCCTATGCGGGAAGCTTTCAAAAGGATGCGGTTCTGGATACAAGCTATAGAATATTGGCCGATCATGCACGCATGATAACCGCTTGTCTCGCCGATGGCATGCTCCCAGATCAGAAGTAAGCCAAGGCTTTCAAAATTGTTACTTCTCCCAATTGATTTCTTGCCTTTCCTTTAGCCAAAAACTTCGCCGTGTTTTACGTAAAGCTTTGAATCTATCAGAACATATCTTCGCCCAGGAGAATCTATTGTCCCGCCTAGTGCCCATTGTGGTAGAGACTTTGGGTGAAGCGTATCCTGAAATGTCTATAAAGCAATCAGATGTCATTGAGTTAATTAATCACGAGCATGATGTGTACAAAAATCTAAGGGAAAGTTCATCGAAGGCATTTGCTGAAGTTCTCACCGAATTTCCCAAATTGGATGATATCGATCTAATGGAATGTCCGGGATTTGTTCCAGCCTATCGTGAATTTCAGGTGCAACGCAGTAAATTCAATAATAACACCATACCAGGCGACTTTCTCTACAAACTGACGGACACCTATGGCTTAACCGAGGAGAGTTTCGTTAAATTGGCTGAGTTGGAGAATATGAACTGTGATTTGGAACGTTATCGGGCAGAGGTATCCATGGCCAAGTCCAAAATGAAAAAGCGTCGAGAAAATGTCGCTCACACTGATGATGATGATGACAGTATAGCCGATGCTCAGATTAAACTTACCCAACGACTGTCCATCCCCACGGATAATAGCCCAAAATATAGTTATCACTATGATCAGACAAATGAATCCTATGTATTGCCCCAGCTAAAGACTCGAGTTTTGGGCTTGTTACTCAATGCAAAGGAGGTGAATTCAATTGGCCATTTGAAACAAAGTGATACCATTTCAATTGTCACCGAGGCCAGTAACTTTTACTATGAATCTGGTGGCCAGGAAGAGGATAAAGGGCATTTGCTAGTGAGGAGTAAGGAGGAGGGTTCCAAAAAACAACTACAAGTGCAAAGTGTTAAGCATCTCAATAACTGTGTAGTACATATTTGTCGACTTGGCCCATCTGAAACTGAACCGACTCTAAGTGAAGAGTTTCAACTGTCTTTAGGCGATGAAGTCGAACTGTTAGTGAATGCCGAGCACAGGCAGCTCAATACCTGCCATCACACAGGTAAGTACACGAAACTGTGTTACGTCCGTATCAATAATGAGTTTATCCTTTTCCAGCTACTCACCTGTTAAATGCGGCAATACGTTGTCTGTTTAACAAAGTCACCTATCAAGTGTCCAGCTCGGTTACCACTGAACAATGTAAATTAGAATTAGCCGTGCTGGGCAAGCGTTTGCAAAAGACGGATGTTGAACTCATTGAAGATCTGATTAAGTAAGGAGAGAAGAAATACAGTTTCCTAAACTGATAGTTATTACCTTTTCTAGCCGCCTCATTTGCCTTGGTGTTCCTGTCGAGGTGGATCAATTGAATGCCGCCCAAGTTCTGCAACAGAATGATATAACAATGGTTCCTGGGGAAGTCTATCCCGAGCAGGGATTGCGCTTGGTTCAAGTCGCATCCGATGAACTGAAATTGCTATCCAAGGAGCTGTGTTGTGGAACTCATGTGACGAATACCCGTGAATTATCCTGCTTTTGCATTGTGAATCTAAAGCAAACAAATAGAGCCCGTTTCGCGTTCACAGCTGTCGCGGGACAAGCAGCGGAGCATGTCCTGAAGACAGCCGCTCTGCTGCGGCATCGGGTCGATGTGCTTGCTGAGCAATTCCAAAAGGATAAGCTAACCAATGCCACTGAAGTGGAATTACAGACGATACGCCATAATATGTTACATACGGATATCAAATTGCCATATGCCTTCAAAATGGACACTCTGGAGAGAATCAATGAGATGCTCAAGAGATTGAAGGAAACTTCAAGAACAACGCTCAAGTGAGTTGATCTCGAACTTTAGTTCCCGAATCCATATAATTTTGTTTGTTTTTTAGAGAATTCGTGGAGGTGGAAATGAGAAATTTGATAATGGAAAAGCCACTGGACACACATCCATTCATATTGCACTATATCACTAGTTCTGCTTTGGTGGAGGAGATTCCCCTGCAGAGAGCCACCAAATTATGCACAGATCGTCCCATTTTGGTTGTCAGCATGTGTGATGGTTACGTCAAGGCGAGATGCTGTGTACCTCAGGTGGGAAACGAAGAATTGCCTCTTGAATATTGTAAACTGGTTTTCTTTTTTGTTGTTTCAGACTTGCCTTACAAAGGATTTTAATGCTACCACTTGGCTAAGTTCATTTGCTGTCACTTTTAAGGGACAGGTGGCTGCTCCAAAGGGCCAAAATGCTCAGTTGGTCTGCAATATGAAATCGCGCAAAGTTTCTAATCTCTTTGAAGAGCAATTGGAGCAGGCTCTAACGCAGGCCAATAAATTTGCCAAGCTTTATTTGTGATTGAAGCAATCGATTTAAGTTCGGGTTTGAATAAAAAAAAACAAACGCTTTAATATTAGTCACTAATAACCACAATGTCATCCTTATCATCTTCCCCCTGCTCTTGCTCCTCCTCATCCTCATTCTCCTCATGCTGCTGCTGATGACCCAAGCTTGTTTCCATCAGCTGTTCAAAAAGATCCGCCTGCTCCAGGCTTTGATTAAAAAAGTAACTCACATTTGCTTCGGATTCCACTGATGATGGCATTCTACCGCTTATTCTGTGTTGCATTTTAAAACGTCCAACAGGTGTCTTGGCCAGTAAATGAGGGACTCTCTTTAGGTCACCCTTGACCAATAGATCGTAGCTATCATCTAGGTCCAGGCGCTTACTATCGGGTTCAGTTCCCAAGCTGAGATCCCGTTTTTGCGTTGCTTTTATCTCATTCCTAAGACTTAGCTGTCCAAGATGTAAGCTCAGTTCATCATCATCAACATCTTCAGACTCAGTCCTCAAGTTCGATTCACTTTCTTGCACTTCATTCCTCAAACTTAGTTGTTCAAGTCGAAGACTCAGATCATTATTCAAGGGCTCATAGTGCAATAAGTGTCCTTGATGCTGGGTAAGAACAGGCCTATGATTGGATACAATGCCCTTGATGATATCAGACATATCGAATTCCTCATCGTCGCTATTCAAATCAGCGTCCAAAAATTTAGTCAATGGTGTGGAACATTTTCCAACTTCCAATGAAGCAGAATTGGTCTTCACTGGGGTGTTCTCTTTGTCTCTTTGCAAAAATTGCTCCATGGAAGGTTGTTGTAGTTTCTTTTTTCGACTCGAAACCTTTGTGGGTTTATCATCTCCTGGTATTGCCTTCTTTCTGGTTGATTTTTTTAGAGGTTTCTCCTTGGATTTCAAAAAAGTGGCTACCAATTCGGGATACGATCTTTCTAGTAAATCCAATGGTTCCACAGTCTGATATAATTCTTCTAAACCTTTTGGATGTTCTATCTCGAATTCGCTAAGTTGATCGTCTGGAATTAGGCCCTTAAAGCTGCCTTTGGAGTCTCTCCATTTCAACTCCAAACTGGCTATACCCTTGATTGTACGTTTCTTAAGAATTTCCACAGGTTCTAAAATGCTAGCACTAGCCTGACGTCCTTGAGACACCTGCCACCTGGTAAGTATGGGAAAGAACTTCTGAAAACAATATATCTCCTGCCATTGTAGTAGATGACCAATTTGTTTGACGAATTTAACCAAATTGGGTTGCTGCCAATTTAGTTTGAGTTGTGGTAAGCTGTCTGGTTCAGTTAGGAATTCAGCAATAACTTCTTCATTAGGAAAATCCGCAGAGAGCAAAGCTTTTCTCCTCAGAGTTAACTCGGCCTTGATCGATAAACGTTGTTCTCTAGAAGGAGGATTGAAGAATTTCAGTTAGGATTGGTGTTTCTATATTTTTAGAACCAGTCACGCACTTCCATAGACTTTCATCGCATCCGCGATTAGTGCGACATACACTGCAACCGCTTTTTGTATGAGATTGAGTTCTTCCCAGGTGACCACAATTGGTACAAATTGACTTATCATCCACACGTATCTCCAGGGCATTATACGTACTTGTCTCGTTGCGCCAATTTCTCAATCTAAAAGAGAATTTGTCAATTAAAGTTACCTTCTCTACATATGTATGTATAAACATTACATTTTTCGTTATTTTACCTCTGCAAAATTTCTGCATTTTTGTACTTGTTAAATAGTTTGAGAACACCATCTTTTCCAATGCCACCAATGCCATCGGGACAATAGTCACAGCCACAGAGCAAAGCCATCACAATAATCTTATTTTGGCCAAAGTCCATGCGAGAGCAAATATCTCTCATATCATAGATATCCACAGCTCCTCCAGCAGCCGCTTGGGCACCTTGTGTGGAGACGGAGAAGTTGCGATAGACACGAACTGCCCCATAGGCAAAGCAATCCGAGTCCTGGCTAATGACGCCATCTACCAACTAATCTGACATTCAGTTAATAAACCTAAACTAGAAAAGCACAATTCCTAACTTACCCCATGCTTGTTCAAAAAGGCGCAATAGGCCTCCGCCTCGCCTGGTCCCTGGACACATTGTATGCCCATGGATACTAACAGATTCTCGCATTGCTTCAGCACATGATTGAAACGAGTGCGACCTTTTTCTTTAGCCTTATCAGTGTTCTCCTTATTAGATGGGCCACTGTCCTTTGGTTTTACTCCACGAAACTGCAGCTCATTTCTTTTGGCTATTACTTGGCTCTTAAGCTTAGGTGCAATCCCCTCCAACACAAAGACAGGCGTGACTTGTTCCCATATCAGATAGCAAGTACGAAAAAAAAGATTCCTATAGACATGCATATAATAAAGTTTGTAAATGATTTTCACAACCAAACTCACTTCAAATGATGTCGCGGATGTATAAAAAAATCCACAACGTTAAGACTCTCGCAGACCCAGCCGGCTAAATCAATTGCAACTTTTTTGCCACGTAACTCGTTTATGGGCTTGCGTTCGGCATGTGGAGTTAGGACAGACCACAGTTCCTTAACACCCATTTAAACAATATTTTTTTTTCAATTTCAATATTCAAGCGGGTAATTTTCAAACACTATCATTAAACCAAAGACAAAGTAAACAGCTGTTTCCTTCAAAAACCAGTGATGCGAAGTTTAGCTATGTTTAAGATAGACAAGCGGGCAAAAAACGAGACAAGCAAAATTCAATTTGTTTTTAAAATCTATATCCGTGTGAAGTTGGAATAAATAAAGAAACATATTCGTTATTTTACAATTGAAACTCATTATTTGATTCGTTAAGATGGTAAAGAAATTATTAAAAACAATTTAAAGTGGGAGCCATTCTAGATTTGCCGTTATTGCCATTCACAGTGAAACGCCAGCGCCATACACCTGTGCAGCTGTTGCACACATTATTTTGGTTAAAACGAAGAAAAAAAGAAGAGAGATCTTTCCAAGAACAAAACGTTGCCAATGACGTGTGGAAAATACTATAAATATCAATGAAAAGTAACGCAAATCCACGAAATTTGGAATCAACGTTGGTAAGTCTTTAACCTACCACTTGGATACAGTTTGAACTTTGGCACTTTCTATAAAACTTTCACTTTCCCTCCGAACGCAGTTAAAAAAAGACCAAAAAAGGGCAAGTGAACATCGAGAGACAAATACAACGTTCCAACAACAAATAGGAACAAAAGAATCATGGCCACCAAAAGGCGACCCCTTCGACCCAACTTGGGCGGAGGAAGCGGCCCAGCGCCAAATACATCTGGCACAAATATGAACTTCCGTCCCGGTGGACCAGATATCAGTCGATCTGAAGCGCGGGGCACTAGACCAACAGCAGCCCCAACCAGCGTTCGAGAGATTCTTGTCATGGGTATCATACATTTATGCAAGAAAATCATTTTCTTCAATACAGATCTAAAAGTGGCCCTTTACCTGGGCAGTCTGTTTGTCATCTCCGTTATTGGTGACTTTGTGCCATTTCCCAAGACGTACTTCGCCCGTTCGGACAATTTATTCAATTTATATTTCGTGAAAGTCGGTTGGGGCTGGACTTTGCTATTTGTCGTGCCCTTCCTGGTTCTCTCGGCCTATACAATAACCTGTGGCGATCATAAACGAATGTTAAGACATCATTTCCCACGAATTGTAATAGCAACATTCTTCTGGTTCTTCTGGACGAAGCTGTTTAATGTTGTGGAAACCTCCTATGGCAGATGCACCATTAGGGGTAAGTTTTGAGTCTGTCAAAGTGTTTGTTGATGATTCTTGATTGATTTCTTTGTATCTTGGCAGGTTTTGCCTCAAAATCAAGTTGTCTTAAAGCTGGCCATCTATGGCAAGGTTTCGATATTTCTGGCCATGCGTTTATACTCATACACTCTAGTCTGGTGCTCATCGAAGAGGCCCGCCCCATTGTTAAATGGGAAACGATTAAGGAACATATACGCAATGAGCTACACAATCGCTCCATATCAGAGAATACTGGCTCGAATCCATTGCGAGGACTGAACGAAGAACAAATGCGTAGCCTACAATTTCTCTACAAGAGATTGACACCTATAATACGAACTCTTTTCATTGGCATGGCTGCCCTGCAGTTGCTCTGGGACATTATGCTGGTTGGAACGATGCTATATTATCATCGTATGATTGAGAAGGTCATAAGTGGTATTATAGCCATACTGACCTGGTATTTCACCTATCGATTTTGGTATCCAACCCCTGGTCTATTGCCCGATGCTCCTGGATTTGGTAGCTTTAGCTATCAACGGGCAACCAGAGACAGTTTTCCCCTTAAAAGGCATTCGCATTTAGGAGCAAACAGCTCTGCCAATACACCAGGTTCTGGTGGAGCAAGTTCATCGCGTGCACATACAAATGGTTCGAGTAGTAGAGAGCAGCAAATACCCAAATTTATGGGTATGCCGCTTTTTACCAATGTTAAGGCAGCTTCAGCGGCAGCATCAGTACAACAAGCGGAACAGCAACGAAGGGATCAACAGGCGTCCGTCACAGAAAGCTAGGAGACTCACTCCTCTCCAAGCGATCCATAAGCATAGCAGGAATTGAAATTTTTATACCAAAATTTATGTTGAATTTTTCATACATATTTATTCGACAGTTATTGTTGAAGATGTTGTAGATGTAGATGAGGCTCTCTTCCCATAAAAGTTATTTTTAATTTTTCTTTGAATAGGTTGACTTGGTGCATCATGGGTAATGGGTGATGAGTGTTGCCATGTCATCTCGGTAGTCTTAAGGCGTTTTGTGTTGTTTATATGTGACCAACTTTAATAACGAATTGATAATAAAAAACAAAAAAAATTGGATTTGTTAACCAAAAAGTAAATGGCAAATGTCTAGCATGGGTTCCAAGCAGCCCCAAATAGAAAACAAACCAGGAACTACATATGTATGTAAGATATATGTATATATAATATTAATGGAAAGGGATCAGTTATTATCTTTGGATATTTGCCAGACATTTACCCCAAAAGTTGGTAGCTGCTGCCCACCCTGCTGTATGTACATATCTGTGATTATTTATGAGCAAAGGCTGCAAACATGGCCATACCCAAGAAGCCAGCTCCTGCTCCTATTTTATAATTTCCCGGCGTTTTGGACCACATCTCCTTTAATATCTCGAAATTGCTTGGCTGTAGCTTGTGGTACGATTGACGCTGCTTGAAACGCAGAAAATAGTTCTCCACTTGCGGCAGTTTGCCATAGGACCAATAATAATTCTCAAATCCCAACTGATAGAGACGATGCAGAAGCAAACCCAAACTGACATCGGCCAATGTAAGTTCATCCCCAATTAGCCAGTCAGTGCGCGGGGATTTTCTTGATAGTTCCTGCTCCACATACAAAAGGACATGACGAACAGCATCCAAGACACGTTGGAAATCATCGCGTGAAGAGACCAAATCTTTGCGACGCAATTGTATATCCAATTTATGCTGCAAAGCACTCTTATTATGCGGCTCCAAATCATCCAAAGAACGTCGGAGCAAATCCAAAACTTTATCATTGTTCTCTATTGGGACAAATTGAAACTGAACTCCAAAATCAAGTTGCAAATTTATGCATCACTCACTCAGACAGGATTGCCGCACGGGTCCAATAAATGGTGCCTTGGGCACTAATTTGAGATCATCGTGCACAAATGATCCCAAACTCAATGCTCCGATGGGCAAACGTCCCAGAGCCTGTTCATAGACCATTACATCATCGAATTCTTTGGAATCCTGTGGCGGCTTCAATTTCGGATGCTCTTCTGTAAGTTAGAATGAATTTATAAAAAAGACATCAGTATTCTTTTCTCTGGAGCTGGAGAAGACTCTGTTGTTTTACCGCCACGAAATTTGCTTTCCACATAGTTGATTATATGATGGGAATTGGGTATAACAAAGGCACCATCCTGCAGTACGGGCACATCGCCTTTGGGATTTAGATTCAAAAACCACGAGGAATACTGTTCTCCATTGCATAAGTCCACCACGTAGGGAGTAAAGTCAATGTTCTTCTCATAGAGCACCAGGAGAACCTAAAGAAAACAAAACAAAAACAATACTCAATCGGAATCCAATAAAAGTTGATGAAAATATAATCGGTAAGAATCATTTTCTCTATCATATCTCTATTTTGGAGTCAAGTTTCTAAAAATGTCCTTGCTATTACAATTTAAATTGCATTTCGCTTGGATACGCTTTGATAAAATGTTAGTTCCAGACTTTAACTGACAAATGAGATAATATCCTTGAGTTAAAATTAATAATATTAAATCTGACAAAAGATGATGGGAGCGGTATTTATTTAGTTTTAAACGCAATCTCTTTGATCATTTTCTATGTAATTTTATTTTCGGTTGTTATTTCTCCACTTAGCACCTGAGACTGAGACAGGTAAACAATAAATAAATCTATTCGATGCGGTCATAAAACTATATCGGGAAAACTTAAAAATGTATTTAAAAGAAAGAAAATACCATTAAATACAAAATTATAGAAGTTAATTTCCTATTTAATATGCTACCCCAAACCCCTTCAACTTGGTTCGGCTCCATTGCGTCCGTGTAATGGATTTGGCCCTGTCATTACAACTGATGATCATCAAGATGACAATGATGATGATTAATTCGTTTTGGTTTTGTCATTTTTGTTACTTATATCGAAAATCACATGATTTATGAACTAACTTTTTGCGAATAGAAATTATATGGATGGAAATAGAGCACGAGTTTATTATCCGTAAAAACAGGAGCCTTGAAATCCTGCAAGACAGGCGAAGCAGGAGCAATTTCTTTCTCTTGTTCGGACATTTTGTATTAATTCTTTTCAATAAAATATCAAATTAAACGTAATAATTAAAAATCGTCTTCGTTTAGTTGTTTGTTTTAGTTTTGGTTTTGGTTTTTTTTTTTTTTATCACATGCCGTGTTAACCGCGTGCCGGAGGAGAAGCTACAACACGAACCGGAGACCGAGACGAAGGTGGAGACGGTACGACCCAGACCAACGAATTGCCACTGGCCGACTGTAGCTGAGGGCACAAAGCAAAAAGTGTGGGATCAGAGCATATTGTGGCTATGTATAGAGGTTGGTGAGTAAGGGAAGAGAAGCCGCTCTGACAGCTTTAATAATTTGCACTTTCAATCGAGAGACGAGCAATATGTACAGTGAGTATTAAGCAAAGAGAATTTCATGGAATCGTCTATAAGATACATATACTTAAAAAGTCTGGGCTGTGAATTTGGGAGTACTTTTCCCCTTATTTTCGAAACATATAAAGAAATCCTGTCGATAGACAATAAGGCTAAAAGCATCTAATGCAATTTTGGAATAGAAGGGATAATGCAATGTTTATAGACAATTTTGTTGTAAATTTGTTGAAAACAATGAATAGTTTTACAGTCTATTGCATATTTTATGGGGCAAAGCTCCCCCACTACCTGCTTAAACTTTTCTATATAAAATTGAAAAGTTATCCGTATTTGTCCCACATAATATCGCCCATTTTGTTAGGCAATCTTTCTGTTATCATATGTATTATAATTTTATCGACGAGATTTGTACCTTTTAGAGACTTGTCACTGTTTATTTGCCGTATTTTGGGTGTACGTCTAAAGCAAATCTGTTGCCACTTGATTATATTTGTTTGTCATACTTTATTATTTATCTTTATTTGCTAATGTATTACGAAACAGAATGTTTATTTGTAGATTTTCATTTCAGCAGCGACAAAATGAACATTATTACTTATCTTGCCGATGTCGCCAGCCAGGCAGACAGTTTTTAGTCTATTCTGCTATTCAATTAAATGTACGATAATCTGAACAAATCGGAAAAAATATATATGTACATAAGTAATTGATCAACGTATTATTCTCAAACGATGAAAAATTCAAACGCAAGTGAAAAAAATATTTCAAATTTGCGCGCCTAACTTTGTGCCCATTTCGGGGTGAATGGCAAGCAAGTAAATGACGGCAGATAATAGAAACAACAAATCTTTATGAGTGTAAAATCAATTATAAAACATTTACTTAAGGTCAGGACAGGTCAGGTCAGAGTTGGGGCAGAAAATGTTTAATTTAAGTAAGCAATTGGGAGTCAGGTTACCTTTGACTATTCCCATGTCGACTATGGCCGTGAATGGAAACGGAGTCCAAAGTTCCATAAAGAGAAATCTCACCAACAATAACAACAACGACGGCAAGACCCAGCGATTAGCTATCAAACATTATCAAAATCTTTGCCATAAACGCTTGTCGTCCTCCTCAAGCGGAAGCAGTCCGAGTTCTGAACCCAATCAAATGAAGCGTTTGGCAGGAAAAGTTGCTGTGGTTACCGCCTCCACCGATGGGTAAACCCGATCCATTCGCATTGTTTTTAAATGGAATACTAATGTGTTTTCGTTTTAGAATTGGCTTTGCCATAGCAAAGCGTCTAGCGGAGGACGGAGCAGCCGTGGTTATTAGCAGCCGTAAGCAAAAGAATGTCGATAATGCCTTGGCCGAGTTAAGGAAACTCAATCTTAATGTCCATGGCCTGAAATGTCATGTTAGTGACGCTCAGGATCGAAAGGAGTTGTTTGAGCAGACCATTAGTAAATATGGTAAATTGAATATATTGATTAGCAATGCCGCCACCAATCCGGCAGTGGGTGGCGTCCTCGAATGTGATGAACAAGTGTGGGATAAGATATTCGATGTTAATGTAAAGAGCTCCTACTTGTTGGCCAAAGAGGCATTGCCCTATCTGAGGCAGCAGAAGGCATCCAGCATTGTCTTTGTCTCATCCATAGCAGGTTACGATGCATTTGAGGTTAGTTTAGTTCAAAGGTCGTCGGACAACTTCTCTATGTACGTGTAACACATGTTGGTTTCTCTCTTTCAGCTCTTGGGCGCTTATTCGGTAAGCAAAACTGCTTTAATTGGCCTCACCAAGGCTGCCGCCAAGGATTTGGCCCCCGAGGGTATCCGTGTCAATTGTCTAGCGCCTGGCGTAATTAAGACAAAATTTTCGAAAGCCTTGTATGAGAATGAATCGGCCAATGAGGCAGCTTTGTCCAAAATTCCCATGGGTCGATTGGGCACTAGCGAGGAAATGGCGGGAGTGGTCTCTTTTCTAGTCTCCGAAGATGCTGGCTATATCACTGGAGAGTCTATTGTGGCTGGTGGTGGTATGACGGCACGTCTATAAGGCAATTCATTAAGGATGTTTCTTTTTTTTTTGTTTTGCATACATTTACAATTTGCTTATGAGCTAGTGAATAAAAATTTATAACAATGATTGATTTTGTTTCAATATAAATAGATTTAGATAAGGCAACTGCAACTGGCTGTTGATTTATGAGGAACGCAGCTTCGCCAATTGGTCAGCTATGTCCTTTTCTGTGCGTTTGCCCGCTGTCTCAAAGTCTGATGAAGTACCTGTTGCCGGAATATTGGACATTTTTCCGGAAATTTCAATGCCGATCTCGTCAAGCACTTGATTAACCACAGCATTCGATTCTTCTTCATCGCCCGACTCGTTAAGCATATCATCTAGCGTATCATTAATCATTTCATCCGTCATCTCCATTTTCATATTCGCAGCCTGAAAATCTCGCACTGTCCCGGCTATTTGCTCTGGACGCATCACCTTATTCATGGTGGCCATTGTCTTGGCTGTGCTGCCCATTGCTTCGCTTAATGCAATATTGGCTCCCATATTTTTATTTTGATAGCCAATGGATTGAATTTTTCCAGCTGCGGCATAACTTCGGGACTTTTGTTTGCGAATCTCCACAAGTTGCTTGGCCAGTATACGACAGGCATCGTTGTTCCCAGCAGCGGCATTCCTCCTAATCTCTGCCTCTAGTTTTTTCTCCTCTTGCTCCAACTTTAAACGTTCACGTTCAATGTCACGGGTGGCTTTTCTTAAGCTCCGATCGTTTTCCCGTTGCTGTTCCTTTACGGTGGGTTTCTTGCCAAATATATTGTTGAACATTTTACTTCTTTTTTGAATTTTTTCTGGGATGGGGAGCTAATGTTGGTAAAAAGAGCCTAACTGATTACAAATATCTTTGGGTTTTTTTTTCTACTGTTTTGGATGAATCACCCACCAAAGCGGGCAGAGGCTGAGGTAAACATCATAAAAACAGCTGTTGTTTACCGTTCTGAATGGGGACTGTCGGTTATCGGACCAAAGTGTCGATTTGTTATCGGTCATCGGCGCAAAACGCAAAAGTTTGAAACGTTTTGCAAATATTGAGCAAAACAAATTATGTTAGCCGGCAAAACAAATTTTTCTACGCCGAAAGTGCATCTAGGTTTAAGAAATCTCGCCCGCCCCTTGGGCGCAATGAAGAACAACGAAAATTGAATAAAATCAAGGAGAACATTCATATATTGCAAATAGGAAAATGTTGATTAAATCATGAGCAAACGCGACACACGAAATAAAAAATAAAATAAAATTTAAAAAAAAGGATAAGGGGTGTTTACACCTAAGACTATTCTAAAATATACATATACAGTTTTTATATATATTATTACGACTTTATACACAAACATACAAAATACATTAGTTAGGATCTAAACGATTTCTGCCCTATTTACACAACAAACACTTTGAAATTTCACATCCTTCAACAATCCTGTTTAAAGACGTGAAACCGATTTGAAGTCCTATTTACACAAAAGTGATCTATTTATTTTTTGTTGTTGTCAAAAGTTCAACATTTGTTACGATATTGAACGAATTGTTTACTATATTTCGCCAACCTGAATGAGATTTAAGCAAATCCTAAGCAACATATTTTATAAGATGTGACGTAGCAGTATAAAAAACATGTCAAAAACAAAAAATAAAAACAAAAATTGCTTCAAAGTTTCAAATCACTCGTATTTTGAATAATATTTGAATGTAAACTAGATAGGAGATTAAAAAAAAAACAAAAAGAGAAAAATAATAAATTGAAAGCTTTAACAATTGCAAATGGAAACTTTTGGGAAGCAATTAAAGTAATTCTAAACTAAAATTAAGAACCATGTCAATAAATGCACTTTGTGCCACATATTTAGAGTAATTAAAATCGGAATTCTAAGGAAAATGTCAGCGAAAATTGAAAATATAAGTCAAGTGCGAGCTGAAGAACTTTAAACAAAATGTTGAGATGTGAAAATGTTTGCCTAGTGTAAACAGGACATTAGGAGGACCTAAATCTGAGAGAGCCAGGCAAAAGAAATTTCAATTGCCTGAATAACTAACTAGCCCTAATTAACGAGGGCTTATATATATATATATACGCTTATTCTCTCTCTCTCTCTCTCTCTCTCTCTCTCTCTCTTTCTATCTATCTCACTGTCACCTACACTTACATTTGTTTTACGCTTTGTCAATAAATTATAAAAAAATATATATAGATCATTTGTTGTTGAGGGAGTTTGGGTTATAGACTGATTTAGAGCTCAACTCTGGGACGAAATTGTAGACGTAACGGCGGATCTCTGAAACGCCAGCGCGTGACGTACACGAATTTCAACGTATGATCCTTGCCCAGCAGCTCCTCGTTGCACAATATGTCGATCTGAAAGGAATTGGCAATTTAAAGAATCCTTATAAACTTGCAAAGCTCTCATTTGGACTTACCTCTCGATACTTTTCGATGCCATTGAGTATCTTTTTGGCCACCAGCTTTTTGAGATGCGTTATAGTCGCTTGGGAGCTGCAGCGGATGAAACGCCTTTGCAGATTCTTAAAATTATTGCTTATACATTCGAGGCACACGTTGACCTGCTCGTCAAGACGATGGAAATCGGACTCCGCATGCGCCTCCATCACCTTTTCGTTATCATCTTCATGATTTGGCGTTATATCCTTGGGGCACGGCATATTGCGGCTTTTATAAAAGTCTCGTTCTCGCCGGGACTCATCTTCTTGGAGTTTTGGAACCAATTTATAAACAATATCCTGCATGGTGCGATCGAAGCTAATGTATTGCAGGGGATGTGACTGATGAATGATATTGTCGCAGGTGGGGCAGGTTTTCTTCTCCTCCAAATGCTTGACCAGACAGCTTTTGCAGACTGAAATGGGATACCAGAACAAACAAAAAAAAAACAGAATGAACATGTTGGACAGATGCTCCCTTAATCCAATCCGTCTCCGGCACACCGCCAACACCACTTTTACTCACATGTGTGCAGACACTCGGTCACTGTGGTGGCGTCTATAAAATATCCGCCGCAGATTTTACACGTGATATGCGGATTAATTGTTTTAAGTTTAACGCGACGCTCCATTTTTTTGTGTGTTTGTTTGCCTTTTTCCAATGTTTTCTTCTGAATTACTGTTGAATTTTACTTTTTGAAGTGTGTGCTCTTTCTATCTCCCTCCCTCTACCACTCTGCACTCTCTGCACACTCTTTTTGACAGGTCGCTGGGCTAGAATTTAAGCCGTTAGCTCGGCTATATAATAAATTTGCAAAACTTTCATTGTTGTTATTGTTACTAATATTTTGTTTACGGTTCCAAGTTAAACTAATTTGACTATTTTTAAACAATTTAAATGAAATCTAAATTTGTGTGTACGTGTGAGTGTGAAATAAATCACTGATTCTGGCAACACTCTGTTGCCACCAGAGTTGCCAGATATTGAATCGGCAACTTTCTGATAATAGTGTGGCCAAGTCTGGTTAAAAATAATATACAGTAAAGTGTCGTTTAATGGGACTCCGATGACGAGGTGTACACCTATGGGAGCCTTTAACTTTTTAGAAAAGCTTAAGCTAACATTACTTATTACTTGTTTGTACAAGATTTATTTTATTTATCCTGTTTTCTGTAGGGAATTACAAAAAATTTTTAACTTTAGAATGCTTCTTTTATGATCCTTCATTTAGCTTGCCAATAAACCGTTTAATCTTTGCGCAAAGGTAACTGTTGGAATTCTATTTTATCCTTCGTGATGATATTGATTGTGACCGAATCCCCAGTGTAAATGTCACGCTCGGCAGCCGAAATGAACGTATCGTAAGCAACAGCCACGGCTCGCTCAATGTTCAGCTTTGGTAGTTCATCCTGGGACAGATTCTGATTCTTGTATCCAATTTGATTGTCCAGTACTGGCTGAAGCAAGGGACCAGCAGTGCCGCCAGCACGATAAGTAGCCCGTTCGCAATGACCAATTGGGTCGTAGGAATAGACAACTCCTTTGCCGTCCTTATCAACACCGGCCAATATGTTTGAAACATAATATGGGAAAAAGCGGCGGTTGTACATGGTGATGGATAGCATCTGGGCCAGAGCATCGGTGGACATCACCTTTAGATGTGTGTGCTCATACATTTGCATGCGGACTTTTAAAAGTCCGGTCAGCGAAAGAGTGTCAGACCAGCATCCGGTGGAGCCCAAAACGCTTTTTTCCGATAATTTGAACAATTTATCCTGAGTACGAGTGTGAATATTGTATCCACTGCTTAGACGAGTGTCCGCAGCTATGACCGCAAAGTCTTCACCGGCTATGGCCACTATGGAGCTGGAATATGAACATATAAAATAATCATTTGGCATTTGGCAAATGGATAAGCTGGATAGTACATACCCTCCGTTGGATTCGTATGGAGAAAAGTCATGATGTTGCACTCCGGGCACTTGGTAATCTGGGAATTGCTCGAATTTGTTCATATTTATTGGCGAATAACACAAAAACGAATTTTAAGATGAAATGATTTGCAACTTCTCAACTCGCAGTGTGACCGTATTAAAAAGCAAGATAAATGTCACAAATGCTATAGTTGTTTTGAGTACTTATCGAATTTCGTTATCAATATATCATTATGGAAACTTTGAGTACTTATCGACACTTGTCTCACATTCCGAGTACATATCGATAAATGAAAATTAACAAACATTAAATTGGTAAAAAAAAAAACTTTTCAAAAACAATGGATGCCGACAGCAGTGGAAGTGTACAACGCCGAGGTGCGTAATATTCAATTTTCCCTACCCCTTCTCAGCAATAACTGCTGCAGTGTAAATCTTTTTGTTGTTTTTTTTCTAGTGCCAATGAAAAAGTGAAAAGAGAATAGTGTAAAGATGAAGAGAAAACAAAAACAACAGGCAAATTAATGCATGGACAAAATGGACAAGGACATCTACGTAGACACGTCGATGAACAGAAGCCAACGAAACTAATTCGAATTCTTCTATGCAGATTCACAGAGAACTCATCAGAACCGGCGTCACCCTGAAAGAGATGACAGGCGTACACGAGAGGTGGAGAAGGTTCCCTATTCCCCCGATGCTCGACGCGAACTAGAACGAGTGCGTAAATCAAATTCTGGGCGAGAGGAGGCAAAGGTTCCATATTTTGTCGATGCTCGACGCGAATCCGAGCGGCGGCGTAATTTACATGCCAACCGAACACCTTCTCCACCATCCTACACAACTATTAGATCCAGAATTCGATATAACAACCGATCCAATAATAAAAGATCTATCCATGGTAGAGGAAGTCGTAGTCCAAGCCGCGAGCGAGAAGTATATCGGGATAGGGTGGCCAATCGACGGTATAGTCGATCTCGGAGTCGCAGTCGAAGTCCGCGGCGGCGCCATTCACCGATGCCACGCATTATAACTATTCCTGTACCCGTACCAGCTGCTGGATATCCCTATAACTTTGTCAGAGACTTTATGCCCTTTGGTTTATCTATTTATCTAATTTTCTTTTTATACTATTGCAGGGCTGGCCGCCAACAACCGGTCAAGAATATTATGCACCTCTTCCTCCATATCCTCATCCACAGCGATATAGAGGGGCCCGTCTGCCACCGCCGCCTTATTCGTTTGGATCCACGTTCCATTTTCCACCACGACGAGCTCCACGGCCCCAATCGCGTTATTCTTATTATCGACAGCCACAGAGTTGAAGCTCTTTAGTTTGATTTTAAATATTTTTGATTAGCATGCATCAATTGGATATTATTAAAAAAGTATTTTCTGAAATCGCTTTTAAACTTATTTGTGGTGTGTTTATTTCAACAATTCTCATATGCAGAGAAGATTAAGATATCAGATATCTTTAAGCATTTATATTTGAAGCAACGACAACGCCTTCAATGCGTTCTCTGTGCAATTCTCCGCGATTCTGAGTCACTACTTCCTTGACATCATAGAACCATTTGCCTAAATGACGAAACGATAACAGAAATAGATAAGAATCAGTGGAAAGAAGCAAAGACTAGTTATTAGTTGCAACTAACCAATATTAGTACTCTCCAGGCAGTCCTTGAAAGTCTGACAACCTTCCATGCTGCTTAAAATGCCAAAGATGGCCAAATCCGCCAATCCAGGCTGCTTGCCTCCCATAAATTTTGTATTATTTTTCTTCAACTCTCTCGTCCAGTTATTCAAAGCATCATACATATGAGACCGAACATCATCGCTGAGACCATGACGTCGTTTTAGGATTTTCGCTATACCCCACATAGCAGTGGCTCCGCCATACACCATTAGATCTCGCTCCCATTTCGGAAAATGCACATCCCATTCACCAGCTTGGGAAAACCATTCGAACGTCTCGAAAGCTTCGCTAAGTGTCTGATAGCAATTTGGTGAGATTAAATGCACCAAATGATCATCTGCCCACGTGCGCCATTTCCGATCCGTTCTAAAGGACAAAGAGGGAAATATTGATAACAATTCGTTTACCATTATCTAGTTGAAATGCACTCTTACTCTTCTATCTCTTTTGTAATATTTTTGGGGGTCCGTTCTCCGTACATGAGGAAATATTTGTTTAAAATATCCATCCGTTTTTTACCATCATCATCGAAGTACGAGATGTGAGGATAGAATTTAGCTAGTTCACCAATATCTGTGCGCTTATCCTGCAAATATGTGGCCACCAATGATATTATGGCACTCGAGTCAATCATCTGGACGTATTGACCATTTTGTTGCCGTATCAACACTGTGGGCACTTTTTTCACCGACGACCATCTGATGTCTTGTCTCAGCACGGCATCCACCTCGACCACTGAATAGGAGACACCCATATAATCTAGATAGGCTCGTACTTTGCAGCAAAACGGACATGTCTGAAACTGGAAGAGTATGATCTCCAGGCCAGATGTGTCTTTGGGATTAGCATATCGTTTGGTTATACGCAGACCAGCCGGCAAAGAATCTAGAATTTTTGGCGGTGTGTGTTCGTGTTCCTTGTGTGAATTTTGATCGGTCCAAGTTGTAAATATGGTGTAAACAGACCCGGCGGCGGCGCCCAAAAATGCTCCCAGCATGGCCAATTTAAAGGTGCCATTTGATTGCTTCTTTCCACTGCCTGTCCCCGGCGCTTTTCCGGAAAGTTGACGCCTTGTTAGGTTAACATCTAGACGGGTGCTGTGGCTCTGGGGTAGGCGGATACATTGACTGGATCTGTTCGGCAGTGCACGGCCCAGACTCGTGGCCAGACGAAAACATGACATCATGCAATTCTTTGGTTTATTAAGTTCTTAAACTTAATTATTAAATTAATAATCAACTATAACAAACTATAGCTATATTATGCAAAAAAAATCGGTTACTCTACTTGAGCAACGTAACGTGACTTTTTATGATAACGAGTCACTGCACTGTTAACTTAACAGTGTCTTTTAAAAGTCACGCAAGACCTTACAGCGAACGTTCCGCAGAAACGTAAGACCTTACGTACGCATAAAAATACGTTAGAAATTTAATTGAACAAAAATTTGATTTGATACATCAATGTGATATCCTTCCTCAGTATTCTTCAGCAATGTATTGGTGTCCAAGCATTCTAGTATATTTGGAAATCGAAACTGATTCTGAATAATCCAAGGCTTCCGTTAGCTTTTCATGTTTTTTGTTTTATATTTATGTATTCTGTGTATTTATATTGAATGTATATAATAGTGTATATTTTGTAGTTTTGACACAAATATAAATAGCTACTCAAACCTTTCTGTTTATATCTCTTTCAAAAACATTTGCAACTGATTTCAGCTTTATCAGTGTCGCTATTAACGATATTTCCGCATATTTAATCCTTTCAATTTATGCAGTGAAAGTACACTTGATTGATCAAATAAAAATTTGGTTTTTAAATCAATAATTTATTTACTATGGATTTATTATAAATGTGGGCTTTATATACATTTACATAATATATTGATTTGGTTATTCTATGCCATTTCGGTTGCTTCGAATCAAGCTAAACTAGACAAGAAAAAAAATGTAAAAAAAAAACAATATATGTATATATATATATATATATCACTTGCCTGACAAAGCCCTAACAAAACAAATAAAAAAAAAAGAATTATTTAAATTATCATTAAACTAAATATCCAACATAAAAATAAAAGGACAAGGCGAAAAAAATTTGGTCACTTGAGTGTCATAAATGTTATTATTAAACATAAAACTTATAATATACATAAACAAACAACAATTCATTTGAATTAGTTAACTAAAGATTTGTTGGTTTGGTATAAAATTATGTAACAAATAAATTAAATGATAAACTGCTTGATAATTAAAACAATTACATAAAAATTCACTATAAATCACCACATACGACATTAACAAAAAAGGTAATTTTGTATATATATGTATATGCATGTGTTGTTGTTGTTGTTGTTGTTGTGTGTATATATTATATATGTATGTATATTTTAAGCTGGCCTATCACTGAAGCATTTGTGTATGGTAAGGTTATTACTTTTCTTTACGTTCAACTAAACAAACATATTGGAACTCATACTAAATTTAAGGTATTCATTATTTCCTCCATCTTGTCTTTGCTTTGTTAAATTGTTTATAAATATGGATCTTTTGCTTAATTTAGGTATCGTTATACAGTGGTGCTCATAGACTTAAGCCACAATACTTTAATTTTGAAGTGATTTTTAACATATTTAATAAACAGCAATGGTTTTTTTTGGGCGAACTCATTTAGCCGCCTTCTTATGGTCTGAGCTGACACATTCACGCCATAATCTGCCACCATTTGAGCTCTGATTTACGTCGAAGTCAAGGAAAGATCGACTTATTCTCGATTGAAGTCTTGTGGCTTAAGTCTATGAGCACCACTGTATATATATATATATGTTGTATATATATATACATAAATAAAATTGGTGTATTTAAGGTATTTCATTAATAGTAGATTTAACGTTGACTAACATGCCACACAATCAAATAACTTTTATCGCCCCGATTCTCAATTGTTTGATTTGGTTCCAGTTGAATACTGTTCTCCATGTCATTGTCATCTGAAACATAGAAACGGAGACAAAGTCCACAAATATTAGTGTTAATGCCTTTAGTAGTTTACATTTACAGTTAGACAATGCTACAAAAAGAGAACTGGATAATCCGAGATATAACCATTTATTACTTCCTTATAGTTGTATCAAGGATTTCGACATTCGTTAGTTATGATTATTTTCTTATTGCTTGTTGTTTCTTTTATTTATATTGTTTTAGCATAAAGTGCACCATTCTGTTTGGTAGTTTGAATAGAAGAAGCCATTTTTTTTGTTTGTATTAAAATAAAAAACAAAGATAAATTGTGTTACATGTTTGTTCAAGTTTGACAACAACTAAATAAATATAGGAACATAAGTAGGTATATATGTATATATAAACCGATATATACTAAAGCTGAATCACCGCAGAACACATACACCAAGAATATGAATAAAATCGAGAATATAGAAACTGTGGGACAAGGACTGGACAATTACATGGCCTTTTATTTGACCTGTGTTTGGGTGTGTGTATGTGTGTGTGAGTGTGTGTGTGTGTGAGTGTTTGTGTGTGGGTTTCAAGTGGAAGGAGAATAGAGTGCATAACGAATTTGTGAAAAAAGAATACAATTAAACCAAAATAAAGTCGATTTAAAACCTGAGAAGAAGAGGGGGAGACTGAATTTCATGTCGGTGGCTGCAATCCGAATGCGAAGATCTTCTACAAATTGAAGGTACTAACGGAACGAAATAAATAAAATAAGAAGAGAGTTATGCAATTAAATCAAAGTAAAATCAAAAACAAAATAATGGTGGCAAAACAAACAAAAACAAAAGAGAAACGAAACGAAACGAAACGAAAAGCAAAATAGGCAAAATAATATATCAAAGGCTTACGTATCGACTTTCCAAACTATCAAATGAGCAGCATTATCACTAGCATCGAATTTATCATGTCCTGTGAGAATGGATAATGGTCAATAATGAAAGTAATTACTGCAAAAATGTGAACCTCTCTCTTAATGTAAACTAAAAACTAATTTATACACAGTTGTTGCAGCCTCATTTTTTGGGAATTTTGACACTTACTGATGCGAAAATCGATATAACCCTCACCGCCGCACATAACTAGCATATCGGGTCGTTTGTTGGTGAAAGTTAATGCCTCGGCACTCGGTTGCTGAAGCATTGGTACGGAGACAAAGAATTTAACAGCATCACGATGGCCATGAAACGATAATTGAGCATTTGCCATACAACACAAAGGCATCTGGCCATGAGGATCGGCTAAAAAATGAATACAATTATGTAAAGTTGATCCGTTTTATCAGGGGATTATTAAATCCGTTCACTGCACTCACCCGATGCCGATGATGGTTTCTGATGAAGATTTTCGGCCAATGGCACTGATATAATCACACCGTTGCTAGTGCCAATCCACAGGCGATTGCAGGACACCATTAATGCTGTGATGCGTACAAAACTAAAGCCCAACTTGCCAGTACCAAGCATTTTTGATACATATGGCTCAATATCCACATCCTGCTTGTGCTCAAATGTATGCGTATTATATAGACGCAAAGTCGAGTCCAAACTGAGTGAGAGAGAGAGACAGAATATTAATATTATTTATTGATTTGGCTTAGAAGATTCATAGAGAGATACCAAATTAGGGGAAAAATTGGGCATTTCTATTGGAATCTCTTACCGTATTGATACCCATACCCCAGCGCCAGTGGCTGCCATTTGACGCACTTGACTCTCTTTGCGCGGATGCGCATCCAGCGAGTGCACAATATTGAGAGATATGGGATCCACAATGAAGATCTTGTTGCGATGCGCTGCCCAAATGCGTTCTCCGGCCACACAGAGGCAACGTATCGAATGATTGCGATCACCGAGTGTAACCAGATGATAACTATTCAGATCCCATTGGCCATCTGTCTGGCGGCGGAACACAGCCAATTGGGCATTGGCCAGTGCAACGACAACCCGCGACTCAACATGGACAATCGCTAGGACGGCATCAGGCAGGAGGCAGCGATGCAAACATTGATGCCATTGCCCCACACTGCTGTGCACATAAAGCCAACCATCTTGGGCACCTAACCACATTGTGGGTCCCACCGATGACATCACAGGTTCATCACGATCTTTTGTATCGAGTATCGGATTGATGGCAGAAGTAAAGGAGTTGGTAGTCGAGTTAGTTGTGGAGTTGTTGATTGTGGCCGTGGCAGATGTTATCTGATTGTTGTTATTCATGATCTGCTGATTGCCATTTGTGGTGGATAAACGTTGCGGCCCTCCAGGTAGAGCCTGACGTATTTTAATGGCCTCCACATTACCCAATGGTTCATGCGAATCGGCACTCGTTGGCATCTGCTCATTCGCCTCCTTAGCTTGCTCTTCTTCCTGGCTATTGCTATTCTGATCTTGCACAATTTCATCCTCATCTGACGACTTCAATTTGGGTTTTACCCTCACAAATTCAACTTTGCCAAGAAGCTCTGATCCCTCGCCGGGTCTTTGGAGCATTTCACCAGCTTTGATCACCTCGCTCTGCTCGAGCAAAGCATAATCCGTCTCCATGGCCCCCTGCACCGAGGCTATGCAGAGCAAATGCGACGAACAAATTGGAAATGCATCGAGAACAGTAGCCGATTGATTGGCATCCACAACACTGACCGTACTGGCAGCATGTGTGCTCGTACAGATCCAAACAAATGAACTCAATTGTGTCTCGGGTTCGAGGCATTCTAAACTGGCCCGCGCCATTTGTCTATCCAGCGCTTCGACACTCTTATCTGCCGTGGGGCTGGTGATTTCAGCTATCTTAAGCGTGGATTTCGGAGCATAAGGTGAACTATCAGGTATCAGTGATTGACCATCTTTGGTGAAGCCCCCTTGAAGATTAACGCCAGCGGCACAAAACACCTTCATGTGCGGTGAAGCCTCAGCAAGGGGATTGCAATACACGGGCACTGGAACACCTCCAGCTGAATGTCGAATGGGATTCGATTGATTGTTGTCCTGATTATTGCCAACTCCTCCTGTCTTGCTATTAATGGGCAGGCTCCATCCATAGGCATGCAAGCGGCCATCTTCCTTCTGAACGTGCGCTCGCAACTGACGATATTGTTCACGACGACGCGCATTTATTCTCTCCGAACTGCCCTCTTCGGCATAATCTTTGGCTGCTATTAAAGCATTTGCTAATCCCGCACTGGCTGGATGTGGCGGTGGATGTGATCCAGCAGTTAGGGCAAGGCGACTGTCGCCACTTCCTCCACCTCCTCCCCCACCTCGGCTGGGGGATCCATGGCTGTGGCTAGGGCTTCCTCCGCCGGTGTGACGAAACATAGGCCCCCCTCCTAGTCCATCGGCTACACGTTCCGTTGGACGATTGGAGGGGCTAAAATAAAACAAAGAATTAAATTAAGAAATGAGTTTAGAGAGAGATTAGGATAACTACTCAAACTTACGTAAAAAGATTACTAAAATATTTCCAAATGCTTTGCTTCGATTTCTTATCCAAATTATCTACAGTGCGTGAAGCTCTTAGGATCTCCGTTAGACGCACTGCCTCTTGGAGTTCCATTAGCCTCTCCTTATATTGATTACGTTCCATTAGCACCATTGCCATCTCGACGCGAGTGAAACGCTTTCGCTGAGCCAAGGGCACATCATTTTCCTCCTGCTCAGAGTCTTCAGTGGGGATAAGATATACAAATTGTATGAATTATTCAAGCGACCAAATCCCAAAAGGAATTTTCAACTTACTTTGCTGTTTCACCTGCTCCTTGACCTTCTTTAGCTCATCTTCTAGCTCACTAATGCGTTGCCTCAACTTGGTCCTCGACTGCTGCATGGCATTAAGCTCCTCCCGAACGATTTCTATCTCCCCAGTGAGCTCATCCACTTTCACTATCAAATCATCTTTGACAATGTTCAAGGCATTCCTATCAAATCGACGATTAAAGCGGAGTAAACAATCAAATATTCTTTCCCAAACTCACTTGGTTGCCAATAGTTCATTATTTTCCATTATTAGATTCTCCACCTCTTTGCCCATGCCTGCAAAAATTTCAAAACCAAAATGGACACAAACATTATTGTCGATGACTCTCAAATGGCTAATCAATTCGTGGACAAAAGACTACAAGCAAATGATCAAATGCAATGAGAAACCTAATGAAAAGTTTGATGTACAAAAAAGTGTAAAAGAAATGCCAAAATCTACAAGAACAATTTGACCAAAATAAAACCAATTGACCTGCACCCAATGATATTAGATGATCATACGATTTAAAGTTAACCATACTATTAATATAGTATTTGAATTATAATGCAAACAATAACTGTAAAATACAAATCAAATTATCAAAATCCAAATAATTTCCATTATGTATGACATGTTTCCAGCCAAACCAAAAAAATAAATGAAACCCTAAAACCAAGAAGAATGAATATATCAGAAAAGGTTATCAAACACCAAAAAGAAATCGAAATGAACAAAAATCACTTCTATCAATTGATAGAAGTCCAATTGGACAAACTAAGCTAAAACCAAAGAAAAACTTGAAAAGAAAGGTGGGTGGTGGGTGGTCGATCGGGCGAGAAAGTAGAAGATAGTCACTACTTACATAGGATAAATAACTACTACTATATATGTACATATATCGTATTATCACACATGATAATCTTCATCGGACTTACCAAAATAGTTGTCATTAGCTTCACAATAGTTGTCATTAAACAATTTTATTTAGATGTTGTTGTTGTAGTTTGTATACATATATGCAAAAAATATATATATATGTATTTTGATTTTGTTTTTAGTAAAAGAGGTTGGCATAAGAAAAGAGAACATTTCATTAGAGGTCAAATTTTCGTCAACTAATTGATATTTTATTATCATTAAATTTTCAATTGTTCTAAACATAAATATTGATTTCATTTCGACACTTTGAGAACAGGAATAAAAACATCATATCCTTCATATCACAAATCTATATATGGTATGTATATAGAAAGAGGGACTCTAACGAATTTAGTTTAGAAATCGAGATCAAGATCGATGCTCGCAGAATGTTTGATGTATTTACAGGTTATATAGATGAAGCCATATAGGTAGGAGTTATATGGTGTTGTTGGTGGTGCTTGTGGTGGTGGTGCGACTTGTTGTTGTTCTTGAGATTGGTACCTACCTGAGGATGCATATTCTCCGGGATGTACCCAACTGCCTGTTAGTGGTGTGTCAAGCGCGAGCAAGGAAGAAGGGCAGGGCAACATGGCACATTTTTTGTATCAATTTTGTTTTGATATTTTGTTTTGTATATTAATTGATAAAAAGAAGAACATAAACATGTATCAGCATTTAATTACAGCTCGATATTATCATATATGTATACACACACATATTTATATATATACATATACATATATACATATGTAGGTATAATAGATTCTTAAATCAAAGTATTGGCAATATATTCGAAAGAATATTGAAATGTAATTCACTTAGAAAGAGACATAGTAGGAAATGTAATATTTTCCATCTCTTCCTCACTGCTTGAAGCGAGAATGAAAGAGACAGCCAATATGGTCAAGTAATTTTAAATAGTTTATTTAAAGGGGTTTATCTTCGATTCGACTTGACATATATAGTTCATGACTTTAGTAAACTAGAGATTTGAAATAGAAATCAATCAAGTCTCAAAATATATATATATATATGTGTATGTATATATGCATATGTCTATATGTATTTGAAAGGTACGGGAGATATATTCGATCTTTTGTTGCATACCTGTTACAATCTCATTCTCTTCGCTTTCTTCGTTATCCTGGAAGGATAACTCTTGGTATAGATTATTATCCGTGCGTTGCTCCTTTTTGGTAGTGGAACGACCAACTGGTACAAGACAGGTGATTTGATTTTTAGTATTAGAGTTAGCACACACGCAAGAGCATAACCAAAAATAAAAGGGGGGGCGGAAAGTAAAGAGAGAGAGTTTAGAAATTGAGATTAGTAAAGTGCAACTAAATTGTGGGTATCAGGTTTAACTAAAATGGATGTGTGGGGGATGAAATTGAGGATGGACGATGTTCATCTGCTTACCATTTGCGGGTACATTTGGCACAATGGGACTACTGTCATCATCATTGAGCGGACTGTGTGGCGAGGTGGCCTGATGTTGTTGCTGGAGTGCATCGGTGGCTGCTCCACGCTCGATTGCCAGACCATCGCGGCTACCACCAGCAGTAGCCTGCAGTTGATCCAATTCATTCTGCAGCGATGGCGGACCTGAATCATCATCCGATTGACTACCAACACTGCAAATGGTTTCCGTATCCAACATCACAGAGTTCTCCAGCGAAGCAAAGCCATACGAAACGGGACCCGAACTACGTGCCACCGGATTAAGGCGAGCTCGACTCACCTCCATGCGATCGGAGGCTGTGCTCATTTGTGAGTGTGTGGAGCCCATTAGCATTTTGGTTCGTTCCATATAATCCACATGATTCTTGAACAGTTCCGTATACCTCTCGTGCAATTTGTTGTACTCCTGCATAGCGGAACCAATGTTAAATCTTGAGAATCTTCGTCTTTCTGGGACTCACCTTTTTCAGGTCCGCCTCTCTCTCCTCCAAACGACTGGCATGCTCTAAACTATTCTTATGCTTCAGTTCTAGCATACGCACTATGCTCTCCAATGATTCCAGGCGATTGGCCAACTCCTTGTTTTCCTGTTCGGCCAAATCTTCCGCCTCCAGCAGCTATAAATAACGAGAGAGAAAGAGATACAATTCGATTCAATTTTGTTTTGTGTGAGTTAAGAATGGAAATTCACCTTCTGTTCGGACTGTTTGCGTGCACTTTTCTCCCTCTCATATTGTGTGACCAGTTGTTCATTGTCCTCCCGTAGCAATTCCACTTCGACATCCTGCTCTTGATTGATGCGATAGGAGGCATCCAGACACTCCAGCACGTTCACCAGCAATGGCATCAGATTTTTCACCACATCCTCATCATAACGATTGATCATGCGTTCAAATTCCTGATAAATGCTACCAGCCAATTGTTGAACCTGCATTTTGTACGGAATTTATCCATTAAAGTAAGAGCGTAGACAGAAAGAGATTGAGATTGAGAGAGAGAACGTGAGATAGGAAAAGTGAAAAACATTGATAGGTTGGTGCTCTTGTGGTGCTTTTCTTTCTTCGGTCATGTGAAAAGTTAGTTGACCAACAAAATATATTGAATCGAACTTTATATTCATAGATGGATACCTATAAACTCTCATCCCTTTCAGGACCAATGTACCAGGTTAATGCTTCTTGACTCTACTAACTTTAATTTGGAGCCATATTTGATGATTTTGCTGGCTTGAACTGAAAAGCTTCAATGTCGTCCGTCTTCTCTTTTGCTTTTTATGAGCTTTGTGCTCGTCCTTGGAGAGATCAAAGTCAATACTTGTAATCTGAAGACGACAAGACAATTTCCCCCTAAACTAATCATTAAAACACTTGTGATTCATACATAGGAAACAAAATAAGTTTGTTTACTGACATATTTAGCCATGTAAATGCGAATTAGTAACAGATTTTAGACCGAAAATGCTCTTTTAGTTGATGTCGAGTCATGCGTGTCGTACACACACACACACACATTGATGGGAAAGATGTCAAGAAAGTTAGATAGACACACATACTAAGTGTGTGAGTTAAGTGTGGAAAGTCAAGCTAAAAAAAGGTCAAAGTTGAAAACCTTTTTTTCCCCCCCGGTTTTCTTTCGTTTTTGTTTGGCAGTGCGAAATTTGATTAGTAGAAAGCATAAAAAACAACACACACATAAAATTAAAGTTAATAATAATAAAAAAAAAACAGCAAGTGCAGAGCGTATCAAATTAAATCATATACTAGTAGAGTGTGTGGCAAAGCATATAAAATGATTAACTAAGTATAAACAAACCAAACAAATAAAAGGAAACATAAAATGGGAAAAGTGCAGGGAAAACCACCACAACAAACGATAAAGTGAAAGAGAGGGAGAAAAAGAAAACTCACAATGCTGACGACCTGTTCATTCTGAAAGAGAAAGAAAAAAAGAAAGGAAAAAGTGGACACATAAAAAACCAAAAATAAAGAATTCAATTTTAAACAAAATTTAAATAAAAAAATGTATGTACAAAAATTAAATTACAAACATAAAGATAAACAAAAGAGCATGATTTTTTTTTTTTTTTGGCTGATTAGATTAGTAATGAGATAATACAACTGAAGCCTTGTACTAGAGATCCGCACGAGTACATTCGAAACACAAAACGAAACCCCTCTACACTCGTACTTTCAAATCGAGTGTGCCAAGCATCTCATACGAACGAATGAGTTTAAACCAGGGCCCGGCACTCATATTCCCCGGGGGACGAACACGTTCGGCACCACTAATGCATGTAACCGAACGGCCTCCGAAGACCTCACACAAAAAAATCAAGAGCATGAACCATTTGACCATTTTGAGCTAGGAATCGAATCAGGCATCATTCGGATCGCCAAGGGAGCACTCTATCGACACAGCCACCGAGCTACATGCAGAACTGATGCCAATATTTTTTGATATTCTTTCCACAGGGGCATGTCCGATTCGATTAGTCGCTGTTTTTTCGAAAATGAAAAATTTTTGTCGAGCGAGCTATTGAAATGCGGTGTTGTACAACTTCACGTCACACACACACTACGAAGCCTGAGCATGTACCGACGAGTGTACACATACATGAACGAAATGACAAGCGACATAGGGCTGCCTGCGTCTTTCGGGTTTTTGCCGAAGTTCTCTGGGGTTCCACGCTCAGGCTAACGTTTGTAATCAAAAAATCTTGAGTTTGACGCACCTATGTATTCTATGATTAGTGGTGTCTTGCTCGTTCTCGGTATATCGAATTGTGAAGCAATTACCTTTTCATCTCGTTTCATTCGTTCCGAAGCAATATTACCAAGCCAAATATAGGAAATTTTTAAGTATTTGAAAGACTAAGGCAAATGAGTGTACTCGTGCAGGACTCTACCTTGTGCGTTGGATATATAAACGTATGTACGTATATTATCAGTTAAAGTTTTAACTATATTCTACAGTCTTGATAGTTATTACACATTGGTCGGGCCACGAACCAAGTTTAGCTTATTCCCACAAATGTTTCGAGTGATTTGTTGATTACCCCATCAAGATGATGAACCAAATGGACGTGGTCATCTAGGCTTGTATACTACCAATATACATTCATTATCTTGAACCACGAAAGAAATTGAAATGAATACTGATGAGATAGGCTAACAAAATTCGTGACAATTTCACATTGTTTTGTTTCGAAAAGTTTCGAGAATCATTGCAATTTATAAGATTTCTTACATTTGGATACAAAAGACTCCCCCCTTATCTGCTCCAGCTCTGCGCTCAACATAATAACTTGATTTTGAATGAAGGTTAAACCATACCCCATAAAAGGCCAACAACTCTAGATGTTTGGCAAGAAAACCAGTTTACAGCTGAAAACACACACATGGCTGGCATGGAGTAGGCGTTTTGTGTATGAACTCATTACTCAATTAACAGGTAGTAAGTAAGCTTATCAAGAGGAGGAAGAGAGCAAAAACGACACGTGCGTTTGAGAAAGAGGGCGAAAGAGAGTAG
This sequence comes from Drosophila paulistorum, assembly GCA_018152135.1. Lineage (NCBI taxonomy): Eukaryota > Metazoa > Arthropoda > Insecta > Diptera > Drosophilidae > Drosophila > Drosophila paulistorum. The sequence goes on along the minus strand of JAECXG010000606.1, from coordinate 16,903,501 downwards.
TGAGTGGTGGGAGGGGGCAGTGGAATGCTTATCTCTCTCTCTCTCTATCGCGTTTGATGAGCTCATTACAGAGGGTAACAAGAACTTAACTGTAAATTTGCATAGACCACCCCACCCGACCCCACACCCCGCAAAACACAAGCCACACACACTCTACCCTAATTCAACCGCGTGAAGCTGATAAAGTGCAAAATCAATCAGAAATTGTGTTTGAGATTTGGGTTAAAAACAAAATATGTATAAAAAAAATCGTTATAAAGAGATTGCGTGAGGTCGTTCGACAATTTGGTCAGAAACTTTATTGATTTCTGCCTTGTTGGCTCGTATTCTTGGCTTCCGTTTTGTTTTCTGTTTTTTGGAATGTCAATGACCAGACGAAACCAACTTCTCCCTTTTTGGCTGGCTAGGGAAGGACGAGGAGTGGGTGGGTGGGTTTTGTTACTTGGGTCATATTAGCTGATAAATAATGAAGAGCTGTTTTTATGAGTTTTTACATAATTAAAAGAACACAATGTACCCATACATATGTACACATATGCAGAGCAAACAGTGACAAATTGTAAGAGAGAGAGAGAGAGAGAGAGAGAGAGAGAGACAATGAGAGAGATAGAGCAGAGATAGCCCCCGACAGTTTTTAGCGATTGTAGCATTTCCGGTTGATGACTTTTTATGGTTCCTTAATAGTTAGAAGTGGGTATGGGGGGGTCGGGTGGACAGAATTTCTGCAATTTTTAACATCTAGAGTTTACTTTTCACAAGATATCTAAAATGGCTCTCTGTCTTCATAAACAAAATGATACTACAAAAGAAAATGTAAATTCTATTAAGTGATATTAATACAGGAGTGGCAAGTGATTAGATATTAATAGTTTATACCAAAATAACTAAGTGATAGTGATAGTGTTTCGCCTAAAGAGCCCAAGTATTGATGATTACAGTGGGAAACATTCTCAGAGAGAGGATTGGGTTACAAATTTTGCATGGCCTTTTGATTTGAAATTTTGATGTTCTTTTCCTTTTGGTTACTCTGGACTACCCTTTTAATGCTGTTTGTATTTGTTAAACACACACATACATACATACGTGAAATATATGAATGTATGTATAAGGTTATTATCAATTGAATTAATAGAGTATTTACCTTCTCTGACATGACCATATTGTTATCCTCGGTGCCGTAGACCGTCTCAGCGCCAGGCTGTGGTCCATTATTGAGCATTGAATCATCGTTATCCATCATGATGTTGCTTTCTCTTTCGGTGTCTCTATGTCTCTCTGTCCTTCTCTCGGTCTATTTGAAGCGAATTTTCATTGAATGAAGAGAGCGTGGAGCAAGTGTTTGTTGCTTTCTCGGACGGGGGGGATGGAAGGAGGTTTATAACGTCACGCGTTAACCGTTATGCATGCAGCAAAGGCAACCCCAGCACCAGCACCACCGACACCACCAACAACCAGCAACAACACAACAATGACAGTTACTGTATGTATGTGTGTGTGTGTGTTGCCTACACCCACTCACTCACTCCCGCGCACACACACACACGCGCACGCACACACATATATACTACACTTCAACTTGCAATTTGCCGTTTTGTTTTTATTATATTTGGTGATGACTTTTTATTTTTTTCGTTTTGTTGTAGCAGCGTCGCGAATATATGTTTTGTATATTATTTTAATTTATTTTTATTTCAGTTTCTGCGTGCCACTTTTTCCCCCATTTATTTTTCTATTCGCTGGTGTCATTGTTGTTTCTGTTATATTTTACGTTTGCCTTCACTTTGCTGCTGCACCCTTCCACTACGGCCATGATTTTGACTAGATTTCATGGTTTTTTTCCAACCTGAATTTTCACTTGTTTCACTTGGATTGCTTTGCCGACAGCTGATGTTGTTTGTTAGGCATATTTTAAAAGCAATTTTATAAATAGAATTTTGCGTATTTAACACATTTTAGCTATAAATATTGCATTTTGCCAGCGAATGATGCGAGCGCGAAAGAGACGGAGCACTGTGTGACAATTATCTATAAATAGGGGGGGGATATGCCGATAGACAAAAAATAGTGCTAATGTATCGATAGCAGAAATAGGGTTAATCGTTAGATGGTGATGCCAATTTGCACATTTCATCGATTTGCATCAGTCCGGCAACGCCATTGTTCACGCTGTTTTTGTTTTTCTAGACAAAATATAAAATTCATTAAAAATGGTTTTTGTCAAAAATTGGGAAGATTTTGAAATTGCAGCCGAGAATATGTATATGGCGAATCCACAGAAATGCCGTTATACAATGAAATATATCCATTCCAAGGGTCACATACTCCTCAAAATGACGGACAATGTAAAGGTAAGAAACAATTCGCATTCTCAACTTTTTAAAATTATAAACATTTTCGAAATTCATCCTCATTCTATTTGCATTTGCAGTGCGTTCAATACAAAGCCGAAAATATGCCCGATCTGAAGAAAATTGAGAAAATGACCAGCAATCTGGTGGGCCATATGGCTTCCAAGGAATAAACTCGAGCAACTAAACAACAACAACACAACGACAACAGCCGACTTTTGGCCACGCCAGCAACCCAGTGCATGTTGTTGTTGCTGCCGCTGCTTTTGCTGGCCGGCCACACAGAGAGCCCTACACACCTCCAGCTCCTCCCCTCCCGTTGCCGTTACCCGCGCCCAATAATCCAGATCCAGATCGTCTTCACCTGCAATTGATTTTAGTTAATAAGTAAGACAAATGCTTCAAGTGTGGTATAACCGAGTAGATTTTCCTTGTTTAAATAACATTTTATAAATGTTAGCTCTGTACACACTTGAGAGTAAACAAAAACGAAAAAAAGAAAAGAAGGAACAGAAAAAAAAACAACATAAAGGAATAATGGTTTTTTAACATATTTTTTTTTCGTATATAATTAATTGTATTTATTTACTATAAAAAATGTAAAAATGGTTAGATGTGAATGCCATTACATACATTTCCATGAAATGCTTTAAACGAAATTGATTAAAGAAGGGTGTTTATAAGGAAATATGCATTTTATATAGAAATACATTCTAGAAGAGATGTCAGGAATGTGCGTTCCAAATGGGTTTGTGTATGATTTGATCTTTGGATCTTGCAAATCCATCAATTAATGTTAGTTAATTAGTTTATCAGAAACTAACTAATACCTCTATTTGAACGACTTTTTATTATTTTAGAACATATTTGTACTTCAATTAGTTTGCATTTGGTTAAAAGCAAGCCAAATGCGTTTTTATTCTTGAGAGTGCGGGGCTTTTGTTTTTTTTATTATACTTTTATGTATTGAGAAAATTGTTAATTGTCTAGCCATTAAAGCGATTAAACATCCAAAGTAAACGAAAAATGATGAAGAGGAACATTATGATGACGATAATGATGATGATGATGATGATGGGAATCGCTGCTGTTGCTGGCTACTGCGAAGAGATGTGCGAAGATGCGGAGATGCTGCTCACTTAATAAGTAATCCGAGAGCAAATATTTGTTTATTTGCATATTGGGAGGAGACACTCACTTGGCTCGCACACTCAGGAGATATTTTTTTTTTTCGATGGACAGACGGATAGTCGGATGGATGGATGGATGGATGCGAGTTGATCATCATCGGTAGCCTAAGTATTTGTTGACCACAAGAGAGATAGTGAGATTTTACCTAAAGGAGATGGAGAGTGAGAAAGAGAGAGGGACCGAAAGCAGAAAATGTTTGCACTTGGCATAGAATGCAGCAGCCAGCACTTCTACCTGTGCAGCAACTCAGTAGCCACTTTGGATTAAGCCATCATCATTCTCCTTTGGACTGAGCTGAGAGTTTGTTTGACCCAAAGAGATCGACAACAACGTTGCGCGTGGAACGTTCGTGCGCGGAACCTTTTGATCAGCCCCGCCCAAATGACCAAACGACCGTCCATAGGAGCCCTACAGTTACAGCTCAACCAGAAGTCTCCTCTCTATCGCTTTGATTAGGCACCGCCGTTCCATAAGTTGTTTCCGGTCCGACAAGCTCATTTAGCTTCTGTTTGATGTGTGTTTGCGTGTGTGTGTGTGTGTGTGTGTGTGTGTGTGTGTGTGTGTGTGTGTTTGATGATGAAAAGAGAGTTGAGTCGTTTTTGAGATGATCGGATGTTTGTGCTTTTTGAATACCTATAGTTTTTCCAGTTGCTGTTGTTGTTGTTATTTTGCCTATTTACCTTGCGCATTGCCAATGCAATCACAATCACTTTAGGCGGCTCGGCTTCAACGCCCCTTTATCTTCTCCCAAACATTCAATGACCAAAAACACAAAAAGTAAGAAAAAACGCCTAAGGAGAGGACTTTGTCATTCTATCCAGAAATACAAAACATTTGTCATGAAACAAAACTAGAATGTTTCAATTGAGTTCTGCTATGGCCAATTTCCAACGAGAACCATGATGCGATATGTAAATGTTTTTACTGAAGTAAAGTAATTATTTTTATATAGATGACGATAATTTGGAGATGTCCTTCAAAATTCCCTGTCTTTAGCAGGAATCTAATAACGAGTATCAGAGAAAAAGATGTCAAAGACTTATAAAATAACTAAACGAGCTGAAAACTTAACTTTAACCCTCATAAATCTATTAAAACTATGTATAAAATAATTATCTAAAAGGTACTTAAGGTGGCAAAGTTTCCCCATTTCTACATAATTCAAATTTCAAGCTAATCAACTAATTGATATTTATATAATTTTATTCCAAGCTTAAATATGTTGATGTGCGGTTGTTTTCTATGAGGCTTAAATACATTTAGAAGCATCTGAGAGTATGGAAAAGGACAACCAAAATAGAAAATTTCAATTTAAACATTGTAATGGAAATTAGAAGATGACTTCCCAATGTGAAAAACGTGCACAAACAATTTGCAAAGAAACTGGTTCTTTACGGAAATACTCAAAAAAAGACTAAATTAGAACTTCAAGAAACTTTGCTCTCGTTTGAAAAGATAAATTAATTATAAAAGATTATCGTGATATAACTTTCAACTCAAAATTTAGTTCAAAAGCATTGAAATAAGGTATCACATTTGAAAATCTGGTGAAATTTGGCAAAGTTGTTAATAGTTTTTAGGAATTTTCAGAATTTTGCAAAGGAAATTTGTATTAATTTACCCATTTTGCTGAGAACTGTATTAATAAATATTTCATTGATCAATTTCGTTCCCCCTTTTGCTTATCCTACCATAAATCTAATCCTCATAAGACCACGATCCTTCAAGTCTTCTCCTTGTACCGATTCCCTGCATATGGGCTGGTCCATACCAGGCGCAATGCCATAAAAGAACGACTCATTCATGTTAGGTTTATGAGTTTCCAATATAAGTAAGTGTATAGAAGAAAGGAGCCAACTGGCATCATACATATAGTTGATTCAATGTCCATTGGCCACAAGTTGGAGTTATCAAAGAGGAAAATAAGTTGAATAGAAATCAAATAAAAATGAACTATCAGTGGGCCGCAATCTGAACAGTAGTTGGGGCTTTGGTATACAATATATCATAATAATCATAATAATATTGGGGCTACTGTATTTGAAAATGAGCCTCAATAAAAAGTATAAAATAAAACAATACACAATGTCAACAAAAAGAAAAAGAAAACGGAAAAAATGCTAGAAATAATAATCAAATAAAGGCAAACGTAATGTCGTTTCAACTACAAAGTATATAGTTCGATTCGATGCGATTCGTTTTCGATTGTTACAAGACGATAATGTTCAGGGTTTAATTAGACCCTGCCCCCTTCCGCCGGCTCCGGCTCCGAGACCGACACCGACACCGACCCCACGTACTCATTCAGTAGCCTATGGCCATGCCTTGCCTCCTTCTTCCTACCCATCATCATCATCATCATCACGGGGCGATAAACTTGACAAATAACATAAATACTTTTTATTGCGGGTGGGTTGAATTGATGGTTCAAATGGCTGAAATCGGGACTTGGGTTGTGTTGGGGCTTCCTTCTCTCTCTCTCTTTCTCTATGATGGTTTTTTTGTATTTTATTTTGTGTTTAAGGCTTCCACAAATAGACCTACTAGTATTACGCCTTATATGATACGATTTCTTGTTTTACGACATTCTTCAGAGTGGGTGACTGGCGTCAATTATAAAGATATTTAAGTACAGTTAGCATGCAATTAAACGGAACATGGCCAAAGTGAGAGATACGTAACGACAATCCCTGCGAAATATTTACCTATGTATAGTATAATAAATTACTTCTGATAAGTCATCATAATTTAAACTAATACTTATTGTTGCTCGATCGGTCGGTCATATGACAATTTGTTGTATTTTTTGCTGTCAACGTGCAGCAATGGCGCATGTGGAGGATTTTCTAGAGTCTAGAATCTAGATACATGTACAATGTGAATCAGAGATACAATAAGTAAGGGCAACGAGAGCGAACGAAAGAGAGATAGCAAAGCGGAGTGGGAAGAGAAGAGACTCTGAGTGGTTGGTTGGTTGATTGGTTGGCATAGAGCGGCATTCCGCCTTTGGAGTTAACCTCGCACTTCACTTCTCCAAGTTATGCAAATAAATCGTTCGAGCGACGTTTAATTATGACCATTTAGCCACTGTTGAGCGGCTACCGTTTTGAGTCAATATCATGCTTTGTTATGGAATGGGGAAAATGGGCTTTTAGGCGGTTTACATTTCACTCTCTTTGAAACCGGGTGAAGAGGAGTGCCAGAAACGGGGGCTTTTGTGCTTGCTGTTGATCCAAGGCATTGACCGATTTATGATATGCCAAAAAATATATGTATGTATATGTATTTATCTGTGACTAATGCCTCATTGAAGCAGGCAAATACAGATGAATATGAAATACTTATAGAATGGTCTGACTGAGTTACAAGCAACACCGAATTACGAACTTTAAACAAATATATTTAAAAACTATTAGACAGTTTCATCAACTTAACGTACTTTTAGGTTTAGCAATCTTAAATAGAATTATCTATCATGACTCATGAGGACAAGAATCGAAAGCACCAGAGAAAATCAAAGAAGAATTCAAAATATCTAATATATATATTTTGAACGAAAAATTATTGTTAATCCACAAAAAAGTGTTTGTTTTCTAATTTTTCTTTACCCAGTCCTAATTAGCTTTCTGTTTCTCTCTCACGCTTCAACAGCTTGTGATTCCCAACTACTTAAAGAACGCATATGACATTGGCATTATCAAGGGGGTTGGCAAAGTCTAATGTCGAATGAGTTCACTTACATGCATGTATTTGTCATTTATAATTTCTAATAATTTGTGATTTCAACATTGATATCAAATTTACTATAAATTTGGAACTTACTAAATTGCAAATTCATAGGCAAGATAAGACAACATCGATGTCATCGATAGTCATTTCGAGCTTATTGAGTCTTTGTCTAATTCATAGTAATTCATAGTTCACCCATTCATTAATAATCAATCAATCAGTTGAACCACTCACCATTCATTCAGTATGAATGGGTCATTCATACCGGAAGAAATGTTTTGCGTCAATGGCCGTTCATGGGGTCTCAGGAAAATAAAACGAAATGGAGGGTATTACACATTTTTGATTACTTATCAATGGATCATCATCATCACTAGGATCGTGATCATTGTGGTGACACAATGTCTATAAACAAGAGTGAGAAAATAAAACAAATTGCTTACCTATACCATTTTCATTATAATTGAATCATTTTACAAGCTATAACGAAATACAATTTTAAAGACACGGAAGTAACTTCGCATGCACGAAGATTTGTCATAACAATCTAATATGAAATGTATAGAACATACAGACATATGTATGTATATGTTTGTAGTATGACCCACCTTTCCCTTCCCTCACCTGTCGATCGTCCAACTCATTATCGCTATGAACAAATCAAAAATAGCATAGTTAGAATGAGAATTTCAAAAGCAATGCGATAAGCAAACCAACCATTGGATGGTTTGCTTTTGCTTGTTGATGTTATAATAAAAAATTTGTTACTAATATATGACCAGTTTTTTTTTTGCTTTTCATTTTTTTATTTCTTTATTGTTACTGGGCTTATTATTTATAGGCTTTGGACTGGTAAATCAACGTCTATGATTAAAGCTTAATACCATCTTGATTAGAGGACGCCAAAAGCAAAGAGAAGAACTTTGCCAATTGATAAATCAAAATTCCTTCTACGTAGCTGTAAAATGCCTAATCTAGGGAAAACCAATCGAAAAAATAAATAATCTATTAGCAATCTACATTTAAACGGCAGCTAATCGAAAAGATTTCGATTTAGTTCAAGAGTAGATTTCCGTTACCATCCATACTAAATATTATATATCATTTAACTCACCCATTCCCCTTCACATTTCCCTTTCCCTTACCCTTTGAAATAGGGCAATTAAAACAAATTACTCTATACGAAAGCGAAGCAAAAATATTCCATTTACCAAATGACTATAAATATCATTTGGGTAAACATTCGGCTATCAAAAAATGGCTCGAGGTCAATTTAATATTTCACAGGCAGCATGCAAACGTGATCAACAGAATCTTTACTCTTAAACTAGTTGAGAATTATAAATAAATGAGGCACAACAAAAGGATTGACAATGACGGAGTTGACCTTGTCATCTTTACCTTAATATAATCTATGTAAGTTTTATTCAGAGTCAGCTTATATTAAAGTTCAAATCATTTTTGAAGAGTATAGAGATTTCTTTATATTTAAGCTTCTATTCTTCTCTGTTTTTACTTCAATTTTATTGTTAGTTAAAGGTGTTTGCCCATTAAACGTTTTTTTTCTCTCTTTTTCTTTTGCCCATTTCGGGCATCCATCTAAAATAAATAATATTTACTTTTACCAATTTCGTCTGCTACCCCACCCATCCCCATCTCCATCTCCATCTCCTCTGGTGACTCGGCGTACAATCATTTGTTTATCTACGAATTATTCGTATTTTGGTTTTGCACAAAAATAAAAAACGTTTTTAATGCGTAACTGAGGTAGTCAAAACACCGCAATCGCTTTCCTCTCCGCATCCTCCTCCTCCTCCTCGCCTACCTGACATCAATCAATGTTTATACTACTTATAGATGGCGCCACTTTGGTGACATTTTTGCCATTCCATATAGCAAATTTTATTGAAATTCCCTTTTAATGGACATAAATATAAGTGCGATGCTGTCTCATCGTTTGTTTTAAGGTTTTTTTTTGTTGACTTTGCTAAATGTTTTGCCACGATATTTATTTAGATTTCTCAATTTATTATATTGAGTGAGTGTGTGTGTGTGTGTGTGTCTGTGTGTATATGTGAGAATGTGGTCTGTGTGTGGCATGTCGGTTAATTAATGAACGTGGGAATTGCAAATGGAAATCGCTTACATACGTGACAATCGAAAAACTCCCATCGTTAGTTTCTGTGGCTGAAACTTTCTCTAAGAATCTTTGCTTAAGTCTATGAAATTGAAATGAAAATATTTGAATCAAATTGGCACTTAATGTTTCATTTTTGATCTCATTTGTATGGCAACATAGCGTATACGTAATCACTAAAAAAGGTTTAAGGAGAACATTTTGAGAATTAATAATTTGAATAACTAAATTCTAACATCACATTAGTCTTTATTGTCTTAGCTCTCAAAAAGGGTTAGATTTATATTTTAATACACATTGTTTTTGCCTTAAATTAGTACAAATTTCACACGAATCAAACAAACCCAGGAAGTTGTGAGGAGAAAAGGGCAGGAGTTTTCCGAGTGGTCCGAAGAATATTACAATGTTATGTATTATACATAATCTAGGGGTTTAAAACCACAAACAAAACGTAAAGACTTCTCAAAACTATCAAACACATTGAAATTTTGACCTATGTAGATCTTAAGATGTTTAAGATCCACAATGTTGAAAGAAAGCTTTTTAGCATCACCATAAATCGGGGATCTATTATTTAGTAGTAAACATCGATATAGTTCCAAGGAATCAAGTGATATGTGATTGATACAAACCAATCATTGGCAGATAATAGTTAAAGACGGGATATTGCAGAACATTTGGGTTAGGCTTTTATTTGAAATGGAAAGTTTTGGTATGTGGTGCATATCTCAAGAGCTTTATACATATATAGTAAACAAAATGAAAAAAAAGGACGTACCAATTTGTTCAATGGTTTTTTGACCCATTCAGATGCCATTTAAATATAATTTATAATATTAAACTATTTGATTTATAACCTTGTTCAAACTTTGCACCTCTCTCGCTCTCACTCTCTCAATTTTTGTGGCGACATCTGCCCACTTGAATTACCACAAATCAAGCGATAGGAAAAGCGAAGCACACACACACACACACACCTACATAGACACACACATACACCCACACATACCATAATCCAGGCCAAATAAAACGATTAACAAATAACCAGAGAAGAAGAATTTACGCTCTTTCGATTAGTATTTCGGCATTTATGAGCAAATCAATCAATTTCAATGCAATTTCAATTAGGTCTCCTCCTCAACCAAATACCAGATAAGGTCCAATCAGTCAGGGAAAGCGGTCAGGGGTCGGGGGTAGGAGACCAGAGACCCTACCACAAACCAATCAAACTGACCAAAAAATAACAGAAAAATTATTCTGTTTAGTTTTTCTCGATGACAAATTTTGTATACCCTTGCAACTGAATTCCAAAGACATTTTTGATTAGCATACGTTTTCAGTTTCTTTAAAAAGGATTTGGACACAGATAGACAAGCGATTCTTTCCGATTTTAATATTCACTAAGTTTCCCGAATGATGGCATAAACCCAATAGAATAAGTAATAAACCCCATCCAAACTATATTATCAAGAAGAGGGGCGATTATAAAACAAAAAAAGTCCACTTCGACGCTATCTGAGGAGAGTCGAAGTTATGTGTCTCTATAATAAACAATTTTAATATTTTTTAATTATAAAAACAAGTTGATTATATAAATTAAATCGCTGCCTTCTCGTGACGATTAGATAAGAGCGCTATTTTATGCTTAAAGTGCAATTTAAACGACTTTAAACAAATTTCTTTAATTTCAATAGTTATATTTTTGGTTGAGACGTTTGGGTTGGTGGGTTGGTGGGTGGTGGGCGGTGGGGCGTGGTGTGTGGTGTGGTGTGAACTGATATGCGGTTTGAATTAATTGAAAATTGATTATTAGCGATATATTTATTGGTGAGTGAGTATATGACTAAGATAACCACTCAATTCAACGTGGGAGAAGAAATACCTCCAACTGCCCACATTTTCGACAGTTGTCAGACCTCCCAGCGGTTTGTTTTTCCATTGATAAGCCTTCTTTTAAGAGCTTTCTGGTCACTCCTTCAATGTATTTGATTGCCCACTTTTCTATTAGCATGACAAAAAACTTTTGATTAGCCTAATTAAATAATGAATTGCCATTGGGGTATCTTCTTAGGATATAAGCTGATCGTCTAATGTGACGTTATTTTATAGTACAGTAGAATCCGGTTATAACGACGCTCAAGGGATCGACGATTTTCGTCGTTATATCCGGAAGACGTACTAACCGGAGTCCCTTTCATATCAGTTTGTATTCGGACCAACCAATCACTCATCGAACTTTAGTCGCTATAACCGGACGGACGTTATAAGCGGAGTCGTTATAACCAGATTCTACTGTATTTTAATGTGAAAATTTCCCCAAGAACCATTAATCACTTTCTTTTAATAATTTGATCTTTATTGAAAACAAAATGCAAGTTAATTCAAAGACTTTTCCCACACATGTTGACAAAATTACAAGAGAACAGAATAATTGTAATAGCAAAATGTTAAACAATAAATAGGCAGACTTTATTTTCGATAATTGCTAAGCGATATATATTGAGTTGACTAAATTTTGATGCACATTGACTAAATTAGGACTTCATTAAGTACGGGTTTATCTCAATGCTTTGCTGTTCCTTGAAGTTTATGGTCTTTCTTTAAAAATGAACTTGATAATTAGCATGTATTACATTTTACATCTGGAATTGAAACTTGGCAGCATTAAAATAAGATAAAGCTTTTTAAAATCGGTTGAAATTTGGCAATAAATTTTAAATTTTGCAATTTAATCCTATTATAAGGAAAAGGATTATTTTAGTAAATCTTTATACACTTTTTGTATAATTTCTCGAAAATTGCTTTTAAATAGCCCCCAATGTTAATTCGTAACCACTTTTTTTTCTAAATTTTAATAGAGTTTGCTTTGTGGTCTTCAATGTGGCAGGATTTTTGGATGACTCTATTGCACTCCTTATATGTACATTTATACTTATGTGTATATCAAATTGCCGTTTGGCTGCTGCTGCCTCATTAGACGCGCAGCGTAAACAAATTCTCAGTGCTAGCCAGATAAGTCTCGGAATCAGAACCGGAGTGGGAGTCGGAGTCGGAGTAGAAGTCAGAGTCGTGCAGTTGGCAGGCGGCAGTCGGCGGAGCCAATCTCGATTCCAATCGAGTGAGGCAAATGTGTAGCAAAATGCACGGCAGTTAGTGTCTATTTGCTTTTGCCAAGAGAGATACAAATACTCATACTCAAACGAAACTCAAACACATTTACATTTACCCAGTAAACATTTCTATCTCGTATTCCCATGGTCAAACGCTCCTTACAATATGAGTAAGCAAGTCTCATTTAAATTATGAATCCACCCAATGTTTCATTATTGTCTCATTTCATTGAGTTCATCCCATTTATAATTTTTACTCTTGTAAAGAAATTTTTTATGCAGAACAAAGTTGAATCATATATAATATTAGATATCGCAGATTTGATCTTTGACTACATACATATAGCCCCCAGGGAAGGCTATAGAAAACAATATAATCCATAGGGGTTTTATAAAAATGAATATGGAAATGTATGCATCTTGAAGATGTTGACTGGGTTTACCTATACATATATCCATTTGAACTGTTGTCATTGCGACACGTAAAGTTTTTTAACCTCTTCTCTTCCTTGTCTTGTCTTCTGGTTGTTGTTTTTGTTGTTGTTATTGTTGCTGGCTGGCTGGCTGGCTGGCGCTTCTACATACTGCGACTGCGGCGGCAAGGTAGCGGAAAGGTAAACGTGAGAGTTTCAGCCGATAAGAAGGTAAGCTAAAGGTAATGGTATATGGTAAGGTCGGTCGTCTCGAAAATCGCATTTTGATTTGTATTTTTGTATTTTGTATTTATTTAAACAGTTTCATACACACAAACTAACACACATACACAGGGAGCGAGCGAGAGAGAGAGAGAGAAAGATGTCAATATAAGTATACATACATATATAGACTTGGTATACGATTCGTATTTGCCTGGCATTTGGTAATTATTTGCTTTATAAATTCAATTGCCAGATAATGTGACGCGTCTCCTTTACTCTCTCCTACCCAAACTCCAATTCCCTTTCCTTGCTCAACCTGAATCTCACCCTCACTCTCACCCTTACCCTTACCCGTACCCGTACCCGTACCCCTCCCGTTCTGTTCCCTATCGACTGTTGATCATTACCCTTCATTCTTGGGTTATCCGTCAGCCAAAACAAGTATTTACTCATATCCTGTGCTTGTTGTGTGTTTGTGGCTTTATCGTTATTAAATAATATTTTTATATATTTTTTTTGTCTTCTTTTTCTTTTACGCTTTTTTCATATATTTTTTTTTATTTATACATATTTTTTTTTTTTTTTTGTTTCGTTTACTGGTTGCACCTATTTGTCTTTGATTCGATTTTTATTATCTACCTCTTATCGGGGTTTTTACTACATTTCGGGTTTCCAATTTCTTTACTCTCTTCACAATTTACTTCACCTTTGACGTCTATTGTGATGGATTAGTTTTCAATTAGAAATTTTTAAGTTCAAAATAGATAGATATAGATTTTGCTTGATTAAAAACCTATTAAATATTCTTGAATTTATGGATAACGTCAAGTGTCATATTAATCAAAATTACTACCAAAAAATGTCGCTGGTCGTAAATGATTCATTAAAAATAAATCAGAAATCAGGGATAATTTAAAGAGACTGCATTATCTAAACAAAAAAAAAAAAAACATTTAATTAGGTCTTTAAATTGTAATTGATAATATCCTAAGTGGTGAAATAAACAGGTCCTCTGTATGGCTAAAACAGGAATCATATAGGGGTTAGCCCCTTTTTTATACCCTTGCAGAGGGTATTATAAAATTGGTCAGATGTTTGTAACGCACAGAAGGAGACGTTTCCGACCCCATAAAGTATATATATTCTTGATCAGCTTGAGAAGCTGAGTCGATATAGCCATGTCCGTCTGTCCGTCTGTCCGTCTGTCCGTCCGTCTGTGCGTATGCGTTTTACTCAGCCATCTTAAGAGATATCGGGTTGAAATTTTTTTTGGAGACTCTTTATTACCTGTGTGAGATAAAGTATGAAAATCATCGGGATCGGACTACTATATCATATATTGTTAAATAATCATTAAATGTGTTTTGAATTCAGTAGTTTGAAAAATATTTGAGCATATTCATAATACGACAACTAATGCTGTTGATGTATGAAATTTCACTTTTCTTATCGAATTAAATATAATAAAGAACTGCAAGGGTATATAAACTTCGGCAAGGCCGAAGTTAACTTCCATAGCTCGTTTTTACTTTGAATTTGATTTTCTCGGGTCCCCAGAAGTCTAATGAAGAAATTTGTTCAGTTATTTGTTGGTTATTGTGTTTAGATGACCCGTAATTATTCTCATGTCAGCTTTCGACGTATTTTTTACAGGTTCGTTTGAAATAAAAGCCCCCCCCCCACAAATTCGGGCCAATAGTTAAGCCCCGTCTTTCCAAAATCTTTAGATTAACATGTTAGACATGTGTATTCTTTAAAGAAGTCGTAGATCTAGGTAACCAAAGATAAACTGCATACCAAAAACTTTCAGTTTAGCCCCAGTATTTGTTTTGGGGCCAATCGAAATTTCGGGCTTTCGTGTGTAATTCTTCAGGTCCTTTGGTTTGACGTCGTTTTACGACACCAATTTAACCTAAACCACTTTTTTCTTGATTAACGACCAAAATTAGATCAATTTCATCGCCCATAATTTCTAAAAAAAAAAACTATGTTAACGAAATTCCCATTTTAAATTCCCCATACATCCTCCGTCTCTTTCTTTGCACGCGTGCATGTATGTATGTAGTTGACAATGGACCTACCCAGGGCCGCAGAGAGAAAATCAGGGCCCGGGGGTAACCATGTTCGGGCCCTCTACTTCCCTTCAAATAAATCCGCTATTTTCGACTATGATGTATCGCGGGCCCTTCTGAAAACTGTGGGGGAAACCCACTCGTTTTCTGCAATTTATATCTAACAACAATTAAATGAATTGTTCTTTACATGATTTATTCAAAAATTGTACAATATCCACCTTATTGTAGAAAAAGTTAAATGGAATTCTATAATATTAATCTTTTTGCACTAAATTTTGATGAACTGTTTCGTATACAATTTAAAGAAAGTTATTAAATACGAGTCAAACCCCTCATTTAGGTCGCGGTCAATCTTTCAAAATATGAACACCTTAAACTTTTCTCCGCCAAGAAGATGCCAAAATCTGGGGGATGGCCTAAAATATATTTTCAAAGAGATATTACTTATTGTTAGAAAATGCAATCCGTATTTTCACTGTTACTTTATGACATTTTCTACTTTCTGTGAGAACAATATAAACAAAGCAAATGGAAAGGGGGGAAAAAAACCCGCTTGATAGTCACAATTTGCGATTAAAATTCAGTTAGTGTGTTTGGCAAATCATTTCTGGCCAATTAAAATATTGCCCTTTGGTCTCTAGAGTGACTTGATTGAATTGCAGCCACTTTGGGGCAGTGCCGTTAATCGGGCCTAATGTACTTGAGCAAATCAATATTATACACATAATTTGCAATCAGTTTTGAATCAGTTAGTACACTTGGGCCACTTGGAATATTGATTTCCTCTGTAAATCCATATTGCAGCCTTTCAATATTTTTAAGGATTATCGTAAACCTATCGCCTCTATCTTTAATCGGATTCATAATTCTTCTTGCCATTCATCCGAGTCGTAGATATTTTTGTATTCGCTACTTCTTTTTATATTACGTTGGTTTTATATATATATAAGTTATATATTGGTTTTTTTTTTTAATAGAAAACTCATTTATTATCATTTATCAGTTGGTCCGAAAAGGGGCAGAAATCAATTCGCGCGCACTTAATGAAAAAAACACAACTCAATTATAAAAAAAAAAGAAAAAAAACTTTATCAAACAAAAGCAAAAAGCAACAATGGAATGGAAGTATTTTTCAATGTTGAAAATGAATTAAAATTTTGTGTCAATAATTGAAAAATTTACTTTATTATCGGTAAATGAGAATTTTTTTTTTTTTTTTGTCGACCCATTTTGTTGGTGTTGTTGGTGGTCCTCGTTGCCTCTTTGCTGCCTGATATGTGTACTTAGTCGATTTTTAATGAAAATTTAAAGAGTGTTGTACGTCAGCGATTTATTTTTATAATATACATACTTATACTTATATATACATATATATTGTATATAATTGCTAGTTGAGTGTGGAAGCTACTTGAAACTTTTGTAGATGTTATATAAAATAGATAGACTACAAAATGTTCAAATAACCCTTAAACACATACTTATTTTAAAGTGATTAATCTCAACTCGCGCACTGACATTCTTTATTGTGATTGCAAATTGGAATCTATATTTAGGCATTAGCTGTAGTTGAATTCTAAATGGATTCTAACTTGTCATAGATCATAGGGTTACATATTTTCAAACTCTCAACATCAACTTGCTGATCTTTCTATTGGCTTTTAATTATTAACATTCTGATTGAGTAGTTTATTCGATTTACTTTTAATTTGAAAATTGTCATAAGATAGGATAAGAAAAAAGACAGTCTTTAGAGCTCTTTGAAATGAGGAAAACTTTGCCCTCTAATGTATGCAATAGTCTGATATTTGTAGTTTTTAAATAATTTATAACTTTTCACATGCCTTGCAACTTTTGAAATCTCTTTAAACTATGTTTGTCTTTGAGAAAATTCAAAAAACTCGTTGTATGTTTTCAAAAGCGAATTCTTGTACGCCTTATTGCATACTTTAGGGGAGCCTAAACTCTCAGCCGCCAACATTTCTATCTCAGAATTCAAATAAAAGCTGAAATAATTAATTGAATAAATAAATATATGATAATAAATAAGGCGCACTAGATTTATCTATTACGTATCGCTAGAATTAGAATAAATTGAGGTCTTAAATGAAGTTGATTAACTTTTCAGACTGTTGTTTGATTGTTTAAATAGAAGCCAATAAAAGTTGTTTCTAATAACGTTTGCTTAAAGATGCATCCCCACTACTGTTTCACTTATTAAAACGCATAAAAACCCTTGAATCTTCGTTATAGAGTATGTATTATGTGGCCATCCAAAACAAGTTGTCCATGTTTTCTTTTGCCTTAATTTGAACTCTTCACCTATGCCAAAATAAATAAAAACAGGGCAGGGCAGCTAGCTATAGAGCTGCTGGCACAAAGAATACAAAAGAACAAGCAAAATGCAATTCACTTCTCTATACATACATACATATATCATGCAATGTCCAAAAAACTATTGTTGAAATCTAACAAGAAACGTGCCAAAGTGTATTTTCTTTAACCACGTACTCGAGATGGATCCCCTCTCCCAAGAACAAGACCCAAAACTAACTGGAAATTAGTGCATTGAGAAGGAGTTGAATTGAATGTAGACCGGGTCTGGGACTGCGACTGCAACTGGGACTGGGAGCGGTAGCTAGACTGATTGCTGTTGTTTTTATATTGAACCTCCTTCTTCAATTTTATATTCATTATACGATATTTATTTACCCATCCACGTGCAATGGACAATTTAGTATGTTGTGTCTGGAATAGCAAAGAAACAAACACCAAAATCAAGAGAAGGAAAGAAAACCCCAACTGCTATAGGAAATCAAACCAAGTAAAGCTCGCCAAATGGTTTCACATTTGACCCCATTTACTTATGTCATTTTTATGCTGCAACTCCAACATCATCGCCATTAGCAGCAGCCGGAGTAGCAATAATCCCAATCCCAATCCCACACACCTCAGTTTGCTTTAAAAATTACTCACAAAAAAGGCAAATAAAATGGAAAAATAAAATACAACGAAACTCCAATCATTTGCTGTAATAATTTTTATATGTATGTACCTACATACACGTTGCAGTGCATGGAAGTAGTCAGAAAGGGGTTAACTAAGATGTAATAATAAGATGTAAGATATTCAAGAGCTTATCCCATAAGGATTTCGATTACGATTATACGTTTACAAAGGACCAAGTTGACTTGAAAAGTCTTAAAGATCTATGTTAATTAATATACTTAAGAATTCAAAATCAAAGTGCAGAATCAGAATATTATAAGATCCAAGTGTATTCACTTATCACTTGGATATTATAATATTCTGATTCTGCAATATCCAAGTGATAAGTGAATACACTTCGATCTTATAATATTCTGATTCTGCACTTTGATTTTGAATTCTTAAGTATGATATGGGCGTTACAAGTTAGATTAGATGCCCCCATTTGTCGGCTGGGAGATCCTTTGTCTACTACGTCAATGGTGTGACTTATGTGAGAGTGTGTATGGATGCATGTATGTATATACTATGTAGTATAGTGGAAACTCTCTTTGCCAACTCTTTGTCAACATAATGAGCCAATATGCGTTATTTATGCACAACTTACTTACTACCAAACCAACAAGATGAGACTGCAAAAATTATGTGCATATTATTTATTCATTGATAATGCAATTTAATGTCAATTAATTCTTGTGTCAATGACAAAGTGATTAATTTTTTTCAATTTCATTTTTTGTTTTTCAAAATATTTACAAACAACAGCAACAACAACAACAACAACAACGACAAGCATCAGAAGTAGCAGAACAATTTTTTACAAGCCAAAAACCCCCGCAAAGTGTTTAAAGTCAAATGACATCCGCAACCCTCATTCGCAGGGTAACATTTTTCCATCCCCTGGATAAGTTTTCTTCTCTTTGCTTGTTTACTTTGCCTAACTAACAGCCTCGGAAAAGGCCCAGACCAGTGATTGACTCAGTCAGTTGGAGAGAGATAGCGTTAGCCAGGGAAAATCTGTTAAAATTTTGTTTTTTGTAAGGCGTCAGTGAATTTTGATGGTATTATTGTTCACTTATCGGCTGAATTAACACGATACGCAGGGTGGATATGTTTGATGTTTGACCACAAAAGCTAAATTGCCATAACATATGGGACAATTTTATTTTTATTGCAATTTCAATTTGGCACAATTTAATGCCTGATTAGTCAAATTTCATCTAAGAAGCATTACAATCCATTAGTTGATGCTACATATTGACATTATAGCACAATTTATAATGTCAAAAAGCACAGCTCATTATTGGGCGATCCTTGCAAGTGACACTAACTTGTCCAAGTCTTTTCCTCAAGCCATTCTACTCTAGCCTTTAATAAAGTCTAAAGTGTCTTTGTTTATTAATTGCTCAGATGTCTGTTCTAACCATTGCTATCTCTTAGTTTTAGAGTTTTTCTTTACAAATGGTCAACAAAATATTTGTTTTAATCTATTGAAATGTCAGTAATTCCTCTTTTTTGGATCAAATCTACTACGACTGCTATATTCTATAACAAAACTAGTTTACTTCGGTGCAGAAAGATTGAATAATCGTCTGAGCAAGGATCTAAAATATAAAAAAGTAGCTAATTCAAGAGTTTTTCAAATTTGCTTCTAAATTTGTATGATAAAAATAATGTAAATTGAAAACAATTTGTTTAATTTGTTCAAGTGATTGCCTGCGATTTATGTATCAAGTTTTGTGGTCTTTTGATGTGTTTAAGGTGTTTGTGTGTCTGTGTGGATTACAATGGACCACTTAGTAATCCATCAAGGTGACATTACAGACCATCATCTCCTCCCTGGTCATTTACTGCTGCTGTATCCACCATTCACCGTTCACTCACTTTGGCTGATGAGTGTCTAAGGGTCATAAAATGCTAAGCATATGACTTTGACAGACCATTACACCCACACACAATCAGATGGAGGAAATATGTATATATACAACAATGAAATATACTCAGACAAGTCTCAGACACACGTAAATATTATAAAAAATGCATTATAGGGACATTAACTGACCCCTTTCCTCACTTCTCTCTCCCTCCGATTCGTTCATTCTGTCTCTGCTAATAAATGAGGCAACCAAGTTATAAAAATCCCATAGAAATAATCATTTATTACTTGAACAAGAGTGGATTATTGATTTTCTGAAACAGAAAAAGTCAACATACAAAACAAAAGTAAGATAAAGCTTAAAGCTTAGCTTCAAAATGCCTTAATTAGTCTTTTGCCTTGTGCTCTTCTTCCCCAACTTCCCCACCCCGCTGTCATTGTCTAGATTGCTCTAGTTTTGCTACTGCTGCTGCTGCTGCTGCTGCTTCCACTGCTTTGGCTCTTGTCTGAACTGAACTTGTTAGTGATGACTACTGAACACTCCATAATGATGGCAATTATAGCTCGTTTTTCCAACAATTTATATGAAATTTTTCGAAGATTTCCCCCGATTTCAAGCCACGCCCCAGCGACAGACATTTTTTTCGCCTTATTGTTGTTGTTTCTCTTTTTTCATTTTTTTTCTTTTTTTTAATTTAAACGTTAACGCCCCCAATATATTGCTAGCCTTGTCTATGGCATAACCAAAAAGCCACCATCTTTGCCCGCAAAGAGAGCGCAGTCAGCGAAGCCAATCAAGTTAGAGAGAGAGGGAGAGCGAGAGAGAGAGCGCACAAATAAGAGAGAATAATTCAATGGTGGTTGTCTCTGCATATGTATGCGTGTGTGTACGAGTGCTGCCGTTGCTTGAGTGGGGGTGGCTCGCTGGCTGGCCGACAGCAGGCAAAAAGGCGAGTATATGACAAAGCAGCACAGGCGAACAGAGCCACAGTCATTGCTGAACGTTCGCCGCGTCAAGTTCGCTGCCGTTGTCGTTGCCCGTTGTACCGTTACCGCTGCTGCCTCTTCTGATAAGAGCCGCACCGTTACGTATGATTAATATTGTGTTGGCAATGTTAAACAAAAAATAATAATAAAAAAAAAACAAACCAAAGGCAAAAAATTCTAAGAATTCACAAAAATAAGAGAAAAGTGCAAAAAAAAGTTGTTTTTTTTATTTTTGTTCAATATACATATATTACTATATTGCGGCATGTCCAGTGCCCAAGTGTCACCGGCCGCACCACAGACGACGCTATCAATGCCGTCGCAATTGTTATTAAGCCATATAGCTGCTGCCTCCCATACCACCGCACCACCGCCAGTTGTTGCCACCGCTCAGTCTGTTGCCGACTACGATCAGTGTAGTCAAAATTCAACACTATCGCCCAGATCACAGGAGGCTGGTTCAAGTCCAAGTCCGCCAGTGGCATTGCTTATAGCCGCCAGCAGTCCAACACATTCGCAGGCCACCACAGGATCACCGCATAGTGTCTACGCCGCGAGTCACAGTCCAAGCCAGGGATCTGATAGGGATCTAACTGCAAGTGATCATCCTCAACAACAGCATCATCTTCATCATCATCAGCAGCATCAGCAGCACCAGCAGCATACGCAAGCGCAACAAATAACAGCAAATATGCCTTTGCTAGTGGCTCCCATGCCAATGGCTGGTCCAACTACCACAGCACCAGCACCACCACCACCAACGGGAATAGCATCATCGCCAGCGTCTCGCCTTTATATTGAGGCATTTCCTTCACATCCATCCCTGCCACCGGCACATCATGTGTCCGCGTATCCCCTGCCGCGTTTGCCATTAACTGCCATTATGCCTGGACATGGATCCATAACTACAACGGCGCCGGCATCAGCATCTTCATCGCCATCAAATACAACAAATACAACCAACAATACCAACAGCAATACCACCACCACAACAACAACATTGCAAAGTCAACCAAAAAAATCATTTTGCATAGATGCCTTGTTAGCCAAAAATCAATCAGCCGAAAATCGTCCAACATCAATTGGCATAATTAATGGAGATCGCGATATTATTGTCGATGATCGTCTAGCTGCCTTGCATTATGCAAGTAGTAGAGATCATGTCGATCTACAAAATGCCGCTGCCCATCATGCCTTTGTCACCGCCCAGGCCCAGGCAGCAGCTGCCGCCCAAGCCGCCGCCGCCGATCACGAGGAAATGCAACGTATAAGGGAATATGATTCACCCAGTCCCGACGGCATGTCAAGGTGCGTTTAAAATACATTAAAACATTGACCATCATCAACATTTGATATCAAAGCCAACAAATTTAAGCAATCTACTCAAAACATAAGCAGATCAGTCCCTAAAGAAAATGTAGTTATCAATACCTATTAGATCTGGATCTCAATTTTGAATTAAGAATGAAATTTGCTATATAATGATGATTGTAGACAAGATGAAAATCAAATAAAACTTGGAAAGGGAGTAGAGAAATATGAAATTATCAATTGTATATGTATGTAGATTGATAGTAGATAACCAAAGCAAAAATTCTAAGCTTCTAATTACTTGGCTCACTTCAAAATTCTGATGACTGGCAAAAGCAGAAACAAAACAAAGAAAAAAGCAGAAGCACTTTCAGATAAATATTCAATTTCGCATGGCTTTAAATTAGCTTTGGCAACACTCGAAACACATGGCCCGAAAACCTGGGTAACATCCCACTTAACCAATCGCCGTGCCGTCATCGAGCCACATATTACATTACACATTTTACGTACATTCAGATTACGTATGGGGCTAATTTTCAAGTGCGAATATAGGGAAAAGCAAACAAATTATAGTCAAGACCTTAATTGTTTTCAATTCAATTCAATTCAATCATTATTGTCATCATCATTATCATTATCATCATCATCATCATCGTCGTCATGATTATTATTATTATTAGTAGGACGTAACTTTACGTAACAATTGGCCACTTGAATAAAGGGTGTCTCTTTACATGAAATGTTTTTGTTTGCCTTTATTTCTTTATAGATCGGAATCTCCCACATCTTCGCATCGTTCCAGTCCACCGATAAGTCCCGGCTGTGAAGATCAATTACAGCACCAATCGGGTTCTCATCATTCTCATGCATCGTCTCACATGTTGCGCATGCCCGGTGATTTGCATGATGAGTTCAAGAAACCGATTGTACCGCCGCATAGTCCGATTAGGCCGCAAGACTTCCCTCTATATGCCGGAGGACATCCATATCAGCTATTGGCCCAAGGTGGTTCTGCATTCCATAGACCATTGGATCCATCAGGCAAACCAATACCGGTAAGCATCAAAATTTTATGACAGTGAATGGCAGAGAAAAGCGAACCTGATATTAAAATATCAACAATTTTCTTTAAAAATGTCATTCAATTCGGAAAAAAAAACACTTTTTTTTCCGAATTGAATCGATAATAAAATTATAATAGTTCTCGACTTTGACATCTTGCTTTCAGCTGCCAATGGGTCACAATTTTATGCCATCGCAATTGCAATTCGAATTTTTGGCTCGTGCCGGGATGCTGCATCATCGTATACCCGAACTGGCTGCCTATCCCCATCATGCCATATTGGGTAAAACCCGTCGTCCACGCACCGCCTTCACCTCGCAACAGCTCCTGGAGCTGGAGAAGCAATTCAAGCAAAACAAATACTTAAGTCGACCTAAGCGTTTCGAAGTGGCCAGCGGTCTAATGCTATCCGAGACGCAGGTGAAAATCTGGTTTCAAAATCGTCGCATGAAATGGAAGCGATCCAAAAAGGCCCAACAGGAGGCCAAGGAGCGGGCCAAGGCCCAACAGCAGCAGTCACAGCAGCAGCAACAACAACAACAAAGTGCTTCCTCAGCTAGTTAGGACAAAGTGGAATTCGATCCTAATAGTCCCCCCACCCAATCCACCCATCTTCCTTCTCCATCTTAATTTCTAGTCAACCCAAATGAGACACCCTGTAATCTTGCCCTCATTTCATCATTGTCATCATCATCATCATCAGCATTATCATCATTTTTGTCATCGCCATTCAATCTCTTGGCTTATTTATTTATCGCAATTAGTTGAAATTTTATTTTTATTATTATTTAATATTTAATAATATTCATTTAAGCAAGTTTTTTTTTTTTGTATCTCCCCCACTCGCTAGTTTTGGCCTGTTTTTTTTTGTTGTTTTGTTTTCTTATTTTACGCTTTGCGTGAAATCACAAAAATTAATAACAAAAACCAAAATCAATGTGGGAATTGGCATTAACAAATCGCGCCATGTGTGATAATAAACTAATTAAACAAAAACAAAAAAATAACAAAAAACAAGAACAACAAACTTCCAGCCCCTAAAAAGTATTTGTACATAAACATAAATGTAAAATTACAGTTAAATATAATTATAATAATAATAAATGAGATTAGTTTAGTTTCTATTGTACGAACATAATTCATTTTTTTTCCATCTGTGTGTAACAACAACCGAATAGAACAACAAAACAATTTTAGTAAATTGTATTGTATAATATTTTTTTTTTTTTGTGAAAATACAAAATGAGAATAAAAGAAAATAAAATTATAAATTAATCGTGGAATCCTTTATTTTGGTGAAGGAAAATATATATAGGATATTCCCACATAGCCCTTATTCTGGATGTTTCACAAGTTTCTACTGGTCCGTCATTTTTTTTATCCACTTAGCATCCATGAAAGATGTCTCCATTCCACACAATTTGATTTACTTTTCATTTATATATTAATTATGCGTTAAGCCAGAAAAAATTACATTTGTTTTCGGGAAAACAGTAAAAATGAAACGCCAAACCTAATGAAACGAATTCCCCTGCCAACCGAAACCAATTTGGCCATGAAAGGACTCCCAAGGATTTCTGTTTCTGTCATCAAATTGCAAGGTATGAGAACCGCTTTATTCCGAATTATACAAGGTATGTATATATGAGCCCATAAGTCAGTGCATACAAACTTTAGTACCAAGATCAAAGACCAAGACCAATTTAGCTAACAAATTAATTTTAATAATGTGTAATACATTTTCAAACATCTCTAATCAAACTACCTAAATAGAAATACTAAAACAAAATGTATACATTTTTGCGGAATTTCCTCATAATTTGTAATCTTTAATATAAAATCTAGCGACCTCCAATTGTACCTGAACATGCAATATAACTAAAACTTAAGCAACCAATCAGTATCAGACACATTCCCACCGAAAAAAATAACAAAAAACAACCAAACTGAACAGAACAGAAAATAATGCCCAATAAAAACTGATTAATCTTGAAACTAAGATTAGCACTTGAACCCCATTGAGACATTTAACAACAATTACATTGTTCAATTGACGGTCGGTCGTTCGGTCGTGGTGCCCTGTGCCTTCTTCTATATAACCATACATGGTACTTGTTATAGTAATAAGCAACTTCTTTTTACTTAACGAACAAAATCTCTCCACTCGCTGTCACTGAAGAACCCTTCAATTTCAACTAAATTGCTGTATTATATCTAATCTGAACTGCATTTAAGAACTGTCTGTGTTAGCTAGCTATAAATATCTATAATACTTGGGCAATCGAATTTCTAACACCATGTACTTAGCTCTCTCTCTCTCTCTCTCTCTCTGTCTATCATCTTAACTGAACTCGATTCGATTTCAATTTTATTATACTTATTACTATATACTATATATATATATATACATTGCTTATAAACACCTTCCTCTGATATCTTCAACTGGTTGCTGCTTGCTTATCGCAGCAAATAAATCAAAAGTTGTGTGTGCGATCCGAGATAATCAGACTTAATTGCTTAGACAATAATTATGACTAAATTTATAGTGTCACTTAAAAATTATTTCGCTAATTAAAATGTAGCAAAAAAGAAACAATATTAATAGTAAAACACACAAACTTTTTTCTTTTATTATAAAAAATCATGATGAGCAGCAATTTCCGACACATATAAATAAATATATAAACTAAAGGTTTATCAAAAGACAACCAAACAGAAAATACTTATTTATTTGATAATTTGTAATCAGAAGGTGTAATAACAATATGCCTTTGTACCTATTTTTATACATTGCACATTTATTTATATATGTACATATATGTATATATATATCTATATATAAGTGTGCAATGTATATATATATATGATCAGTAACTATAGTCAAGTTGGTCTTGCCGCGACCATGAAGACTTTTGAATCTCTAGACCTCGAAAAGTAAGAAATTCTGAAGACAGTTTTGCCCCCCTTCATAAAAGTTTCACAAATTTTTAAATATCATATTTTAATTAAAGGCAATATAATTTCGTTATGAATATCTATTGGTATACCAATTTTCATAAATATTCGAATAACAGGTCCTGAGATCTAATTGTTCGACAGGTGCGCTAAAGTACCCATGTCCTGTTAGGAGAGGTCAAAACTTTCTGCTCGGTATAATCAAACGTCAATTATAGTCAAAACTTTAGATTACTATAGCCAATATTTAGTTACATGCGCTAAAGATTTCAGTCTGAAACGATTATAAATCTTAGTTAGTTATATTTTGATGTTTTTATAGTTCTAAGACAGAGTGGAAGGAAAAGGTTCTAAGAGTTAGCAACACATATAGAGTACACATTAACATGGATATGGTTTTTAAAATGTAGAATTGGCTGACCCTTATATCAAATATAATTCTATATCTAATTCAATTTCATCATCTGCCCCCCTTTGCTAGTTTCTGTCAGCCCATTTAGAACTCATCTGTCCACTTTATCACGTAATTTTTTTCAAGTGTTTTGACAGACAGAACGAACGAACAGATAGACAGACTGAGAGTGAGTGAAAAAAAGGTTTCTCTTTCTTTTTTTTTATTTATCTATTGGGTGTTGCCTTGAAGTATGCTTTATATTGTTGTTATTATAGCTTGTTCTTGTTTGATCTCCTTCATGGTTTTGCTGCTGGTCTGGTTGTTGTTGTTGTTCTTGTTGCTGTTGTTATTATGCAGCAGTTTCTCTTCTTATTGTTGCTATGGGCTAATAAAAATTCATTGGGAAAAATGCTAAACGAAAAGCGAACAGACAGAAAGAGAGACATAGACCGAGGAGCGAGCGCGCTGGTGATAGAAATGTAAGAGGGGGAAAATTAGATTTTTCATTGTACATATAAGAAATGACAGGACGATTTTTGAGCACTTACAGTGGTTTGAAATTTCTTTGCTAGACTAACAATTTATTATTATCTCGAATTAGGTAATCGATATTCATTATCCCCATGTGAACTATATGATATAGTGGCTTGATCTTTATGAAATTTGGTGGCATTATGAATTTTAATTTTACAAATCTCAAAATAACTCATAGCTACAACTGAGTAGGAAAACGATGTCTAATATGTATAAAGATTTGTTGAATTGTTTCTCCATTAGTTTGTTTCTTTTTCATTATTTGATATATTGTTGAATAGTCGGTAACTAATGGATAGACTTACAATAGGTCAGGGCGTTGCTTTTCAAATAATTTCGAATCACTGTTTGAGATTGCGGTTGCTGATGCTGCTTATATTTTCATTTGCCTTGAAGTGGCCCAAAAACGAAAGAGTAAACTCCAGAACCAGAAGCTGAAAAGGAACACACACACATACAATCACTCAGGCACAAAAGGATATGTCCCTGCCCGTGCCCCGTGCCCCTTGTGCAACATGCCCCTCTTCATTCAGTGTGGAAGCAACTGCCTAATTTCAATTCATTGAGCTATTAGCGGGTAATTTGTGACAATTGCCGAGCACAAAATAAAATAAAATATATAACAGAAAACAAAAACGTATAAAAGGGACCAAACACACACACACACAAAAACCAAAAAAAAAGGGTGACAAAGTTCAAACCAGAAAACTGGAATCCTTCCCTATGCTGTGATGCTATGACAATTTGCCGTTTGGTGCTTTGCTGATTGTCGCATCTGTTGCAAATTAAATTTGAGTTATAATTTCTATAAACACACAGGGGAGAGGTCCAGGCAAGTGATGCCAGAGGGGAGATGAATGCGTGAATAAGGGGCGGAGGAGGGTGTCGCCTTCTCTATTCCCCTCTCACGTCATCGCATCAACTCGTCACTCGTTTTTGCCCTGACTTTTGTTTTGCGTGGTGTTACAATTTGGTTTCTTCTCTCTTTCTCTCCCTCTCTCTGTTCCGATTTCCCTTGCTGTCCCTGATGTCCTTTAGCTATCTATCCCCTTCTGATCTTCATGTCAACACAGATGATCACATTTTATGCTTAATTTTTGTTAGAATTTTGTGTTTGCATTTACGATTTACCTCCTCCCACTGCATTCCATTCGATTCTATTAGCAGGGCATCTTGTTCAATAATATTTTAGCCCAAAAATTTCCTCCTCAATTTGATTTTATTGTCAAATATGTGCGATTATTGTCATATGTTGGATTTTATTATTGTCAAATTTGCATCGAATAGACGGCAATGGAAAAGTTTTGGGTAGTGGGAGGGGGGATGGTTACAATGGCAAGGGAATTGCTCGTTAGCCAGTTCGCTGGCTAATGGCTGTTTGTTCAATGTCATCGTGAGTTGGGGCGGGGAGAGTGGAAAATGGAAAGTGGGGGAGGGTAGCGATTTACACTTATATTCAATACTCGTTCCCTATGTCCCTCTTCCTCTCTGTAGTTCTCGCTCCACCTCTTCTTTTTGTTTATTGATCTGACAATTTATGTAGGGAATTTTGTTTTAATTGTAGAATGTTTTGTGAATAGCAAAGGGGTCGAAAGTCAGTAATTGGTAGGTAAATCAAATTTAGATGACTTCTTCGAGGTAAGAAATATCCTGTATATAAAATGTTTGTCTTTTTCTCATTCTCTCACCTGCCAGGCAACTGAAAATTTGATCCACTGTAAGACATTGATTATGCCCAAGATTAGGACACAAGTAGAACTGACAGAAGGGAATGGAAAAGTCCTTCCCACTTAAAGCAATTGTAATTCTTAGCTAGTAATAGTAGTTTAATAATTTGGTGTTCATACCCATAACCTTTTCACAGTGAGTGAAAATTTGAAAGATAAAGATTTTGAAAATAAAGTAAATTATTTAGCAGCAATGTTATCGTTGATTATTTTGAGATTGCTACACCTCTCTCCATTCTACAGCGTCAAGCTAGTCGCTAGCGTCTCTAGTTTTGAAGTCTGGAGTCTTTCTCTTTATCGCAATGGAATGGTTGTCGCGACGCCTGCCTCTTAATACCATAATATCCATACCCGTCATGTTTACACAATCCATCTGGCTGTATTCGAAAAACCTAAACCCAAACACACATGTCCCAGGGCCAATCAGTCCAAATGCCGAGGTTGAAGCGCCGCGCCGCTCTCTGTTCGCCGTTTGCCGGGTTTTGTGCCATCAATCCTATTGAAAGCAAAAATCCATGCGTGTGCGTTGAGTAAACACACTGAGCGAACGAGAACCATAGGCCCAAATATATCGAGACTAGTTGTTCGGCTATGAAATGATTTTGATTTAATCGTCAGGACAGAAAAAAACCTAATGAAAGAAGAAAATTATCAAGGCTAATTGCCAAAGATGAGGGAAAACGCCTAAATTGTGGCCAGCACAGGCGAAGGGGGGAGAGCAGAGCAGAAAGGAAACGTTTGAGGGGAGTTTTGTCAAAAAAAAAAGGGGAAATTGTCACCATATGCGTCAACACGCAATAATTCACCAGAAAAATAATCCAAACAATTGACCAAACTGAGGACTTAATGGAGGGGGTGTGTCTCGACTCGACGCGACTCCCAATTCTCATCGTCGTCCTTTTGAATGCGTCCACTTGCAGCAGCAGCGGCAGCAAGTGCCAGCAATAGGCAGAAAAAACCCCCGGCTTCCTGCTTATATCTATCCATCTATGAATGTGTACTCCTCCATTTCATCTGTAACTGTGCCTTTTGGTGTTTTGGTGCTAATTGAATTCATTGCCGTTGATCAAGTGCCAAGCTGCCAAACAACAAATCATCCCCAGAGGCTAATGATACGAACGAGTGAGCAGCACCAGCACCGGAACTTCTCCAACTCTCTAACTGACTGAACAGGAATAGTAGGAATCAAGAATAGAGGGGGAGGAGTAGGATGAGAATGAGGGTAAGAGGATGATGCTTTAGATTTGGTTTCAGGGGTTAAGGTTGGATTTGAGTGGTTGGTTGGTTGGTTCGTTGGTCGAACTGTGACTGTGCGTTAAATGAAATTAGAAAACCTTATGTTGAGTTAATTAGCAAATTTTAATGGTTATTTTACCAAACGGAGGGGGAATGAAAAATTGACCTTAATCAAGTTGAAATGGCAATAAAATTAAACAAATTAGTTAAACGTGTGGATTTTTGTATGAAAGAATAACCTACAAGTGCCAATATAACAAGATGAGAATGCAAAATTTTAATCCACTATATAATTAATAATCAAAGTAGTTAAATAGATTCACTATTTGGTAATTTCAGTTAAAGTTAAGTTATGCACTACTCGATCAAAGATTATTTCTTCCATACACTACACACTTTCAGCTGATATTAATATACCCTTTTAAAGGATATATTAATATAACACAAACAGAATAATTAGCTAAAAACTAATTCGACATTTATAATAATAAAAGTGTCTACTAAATAAATGTAGATTTTTGGTCAAAAATCTTGTTAGCTAAACTAAACCCATAAAAAAAATCTTTTACTTTAGTTGTATGATAATTTTACCAAAATTCTTCTCATTATTTAGCACACAAGAAAAGTTTTCTAAACAAATACACCAACTGGATCCCGACCCGACCCGAAACGAAAGGAACCGAGTATAGACCCTGCCATATAGAACACCCCCCCCGACCCCGACCCCGACACCGACCCATCTACACAATGTAAATGCGAACCGAAACCCAAAAAGCCAAAGCCAATGCCGCCCTCAGGTATTTCAGCCAATTAGTGGCAATAAAATAAATTCAATTTGCACGCAGACCCAGCGGTTACCCCCCGCACCTCGTCATACTTATTTCACCTTCTAGCCAACAGTCCATATCACACCACCCCACCCCACCCCACGCTACCTACCTACCTCTAGGGAACCCGAGAGTTCAGTTAAGCGAATGTGTGAATAATGCTACCCTGCGGCATCAACCATTGCCACACCACACACACACACACACCTCACACCTCACACCAATCTGGTGGTCCCTCGCCAAATTAGCGCGCCGTTTTTCAAGGGTTGATTAGACTAAAAGTAGCGTTAACTTTTCGTTGCACTTGCCAGGGATCTAGATCTCAGTCTAGAGCTCTGAAGTTCTAGAGTTTTTGGGCATTGGCAATGTCTTCTTCGGACCCTTATTAATTATGCTAAACATTTTTAAATATTGTCCTCACGTGCAACTCATGCGCGAGGACTCTTGAGGGTTGCCTTCCGTTCTGTTATGTTCTGGCTTTTGATTGGATTGGTCGACTCGAACGAACGTCTTTCCCCCCTCCCCGTCCTCCAGTTGTGTGTGTTGCCTTCGTTTTGCTTTTTATTTTTTTGGGTTCTGAGCAATTATGCAAATGTGTTTTAATACCTTTATACTCATTTAAGCGGATTACAATTTAATATTTTTGTTTATCTACATTTTGTTGTGTTGTATTGTGTTGTGTTGAGCTGTTCGGAAAAGGTACACCCGAACGACACGGCGTCCCATATGGGTTAATTAGCATATATGACATAGGAGGCAAACGAGCGAATGAGCGAATAAACGAATGTCATACGTTTGAACGACTTTCTGTGTGTGTGGCATAACATTTGTATTTTAATTGAAGGCAATTAACAAAACGGTAACAAGGACAATTTGTCAAAAACTTTGATGCCTGCAGGAGCCATAGAGACAGACATAACGAAGAATTGAAAAGCGAGAGACAGAGAGGACAGTAGCTATGTTTGCACATACATATATAGGAGAAAGGTAAGAAATGGGCGTAGGAAATGGAGAGTCTTGTTTGGCAAATAAATCACAAAAGGTCTAAGACACAGCTGAAGCTTAATTTGAAAGGTTAAAGGTGACACCCGACACTAGAAATTTATGCTATAATAAACAAAAGAACATCCATACAAGCGCTAAGATTATCTAGAGTCTCAAAATCAAAGTAGGCTATATAAGTTTGAAGGAAAAATGGCTTTTGTTTTCCAGTTTTTACTATATGAGTCAAAATGCACAAGGCTAACTCTTATCTAAATGTAAGACTTTTAAAATATTGAGTAACCCCTAGACAAAGGTAAGGCACAGGCTTACGAAACACAGTGGCGGAAATGAGGAGAACTTTGCCCCTTAAAGTATGCAACAAGTAGTCCAAGAATTCGCTTGTTTTTATACCCTTGCAGAGGGTATTATAAAATTGGTCAGATGTTTGTAACGCACAGAAGGAGACGTTTCCGACCCCATAAAGTATATATATTCTTGATCAGCTTGAGAAGCTGAGTCGATATAGCCATGTCCGTCTGTCCGTCTGTCCGTCCGTCTGTGCGTATGCGTTTTACTCAGCCATCTTAAGAGATATCGGGTTGAAATTTTTTTTGGAGACTCTTTATTACCTGTGTGAGATAAAGTATGAAAATCATCGGGATCGGACTACTATATCATATATTGTTTAATAATCATTAAATGTGTTTTGAATTCAGTAGTTTGAAGTATGAATTTTACTCAGCCATCTTAAGAGATATCGGGTTGAAATTTTTTTTGGAGACTCTTTATTACCTGTGTGAGATAAAGTATGAAAATCATCGGGATCGGACTACTATATCATATATTGTTAAATAATCATTAAATGTGTTTTGAAAATGTGTTTTACTCAGCCATCTTAAGAGATATCGGGTTGAAATTTTTTTTGGAGACTCTTTATTACCTGTGTGAGATAAAGTATGAAAATCATCGGGATCGGACTACTATATCATATATTGTTAAATAATCATTAAATGTGTTTTGAATTCAGTAGTTTGAAAAATATTTGAGCATATTCATAATACGACAACTAATGCTGTTGATGTATGAAATTTCACTTTTCTTATCGAATTAAATATAATAAAGAACTGCAAGGGTATATAAACTTCGGCAAGGCCGAAGTTAACTTCCATAGCTCGTTCAATATAAAAAAGTTATAGAATATAGCTTGCTAAAAGAAATTATATCGAAGCACATATTTTAAACTCTTGAAACAATGAATACTCCTCCAGGCCATTGCATACTTTAAGGGGCCCTAGATATGCCTAAGATCCGGCAGAACTACAAACCAAAATGCCTCACAAGTTAAGGATAACACTTCGCTTACTGTAGTGCCAGTAAGCCCCAAGTAGTATGCTATAGAAATTATTATGGATTATAATCAACATTTTAAGCATCGAACAAAGTTTAACTAACGTTTTAGTTATTCAACAAAATCATAGACATGATTTTTATCTAAATAAAATATAATCAATGCTCACTCTTAATATAGTAGCTAAATGTTCGCTCTCCTCTTTGTTTGTCTAATGCGAGGAGTTGAAACTTAATTTAACTAAATTCATCATAATTACCAATTGAGGCCATAATTAACCTAGACTGAAAGTTGAAACTACAGTTGCAGAGTTTTATATTTTCGCCCAAAAAGCATAATCAATTCAGTTCTAATCTCTCTCCAACTCCATCCTCTGGGATGTCTCTTCTCAATTGCTGCTGCTGTTGATGCTCCTCCATTGTAACCCGTAAAATACACATTTTCTGGTGGTAGAAAATCCAGCAAATTGATTTTAGTGGGTGTTTACACAAAGCTTAGAAGTACTTTTTGTCCTCGACCAGAATGAGAACCCAAAACCAGGACCAGGCTAGAAGGGGAGTAACTTTCCACTGAAAATTTCCAAAAAGACAGACAGCCTGACTAAGTAAGTGCTAAGAAGGAAAGAGAGAGAGAGAGAAAGAGAGACAGAGGGAGTGAGAGAAAGAGTAAGGAAGACAGAGCCATCAGAGTAAAAGACGAACAGAGCAACGGAGAGAAAGAGAGAGAGAGAAAGAGTCAGAGAGAGAGAAAGCACACGCCCCAGACAAACCTAACCCCATAAAGGGCAAGTGGCAAAACCTCACAAATGGCAAATGGCAGCATTTAGTATGATTATCTAGGCGGGGTGGAGTGGTCATGAAGAAGAGCTTGTTGAAATGGGATGTGGGAGGGTTACCCAGAGGGGAGGTTGCTTTTCCTCTTCTGATGGCGACAGCATTAATGTTGATGCTGATGCTGATGATGACGATGAGGGGATATGGATGGAGAATTGGGAATGAGATGAAGGCACAAGCTTTTGCTTGGGGTTTGGGCTATAGCAAAATGGCCTGGGTGTGTGCCTCCATTTGCCCAATACTGGGGGAGGATTCTCGATTCAAGGATTCGTATTCCGTCGATCCGACTTTTAGCTTTCCCATTTCCCCTAGCATTTTGAATGCCATTTCTTTTATGGCTTTAATATGTTAATAGCTTTTTGTTGCTCGCTTTTCGCTTTTTTTTTGTGATTTCTTTTTGTTCTCTCCCATTTTATTCAATTTTTTTTCTTTTTTTACTATCTCGGTTACGGTCTCGAATTGTCTGTCTGTCTGAATATGGTGGGAAGCGGAGGTGGTTAAGCGGGGGGGAAAAAAGGATTTTTGCACATTATCATCTTTTATTGCCATTATCATAACACATCAATTGGAGTGAGTTTTTGTTTTTTTCCGCTTTTGCTTTTCATTTTTCCTTTCTTTTTTTTGTTTTGCAAAATGTTTCATGTGTAATGTGTGTAGTGAATCCTTGAGATTTTATATTTTGGCTAAAAGAAGTGATGTGATTTGAGGTCGGATTTAAGGGTTTTTTTTTGGTTATATTCTAAGTAGTATATAGTATATTATTTAATGGAATTTTGTATTAGAGATCTTCGATGCGTTTTGGGTGAATTTCTTCTTGTAAAAATTAAAGTATTTGGTCACTTGCAAATCAACTTAGTAGAACCTTTTAAACACCTACTAAATATTACTACACGTAAAAGACTTTCAATTATCTTATGAGTCTTTTGTTTAGCATCTTCCACTTGGTTGAAATTAATAACTTTCTGACTATTCGCTAGATAAAAATGAATCTATACCCGATAACCTTAAAAAAACTACCAACTTTAGCAATTGCTTAGAACTTAATGCTTTTGCCACTCTCTGACTGTCTATGGATATATAATCTGCCATAATATAGCAGCAATTTGTATTATTGAGCACATAACTTTCTTCCCGGCAACTTTACCCTTGTTCTCGCACCCTCAAATGATGATACTCCTTCTCCCCTGCTTCTCCTCCTCCTTGTGTAGAGTGAAACTTTGTATACTCGTGTTCGGTGCTCCCTTTACTTAATCTTATCTAATAAATGGCTTGACTCTTGTCTCGTAAATCACTTAACAATTTGCACAGAAAATTTTCGACTTCACCCCCCTCCCCCTCAAATACACATAGAGAACACACACAAAAAAGAAACATAAAAAGGAAGCACAGTAAGAAGAGAAAGCACATTTTCTATAAGTGCAGAAATCGTGTTAAGGTTTTCTCAGATTTTGAATGTGTTTTTTACATGCCAATGCATAAGTGGCCCTAAATCGCATTCATATATGTATGTATGTGTATTATGGGGGGAGGAGGGTTGTTTTTTTTTTGGGGGGGAGTAACGAATCTAGTAGTATCGTTTTTTGTTTGACCTGCCATTTGATTTATTTATTGTTGGTTTATGCCTGATCTTGCCTCAAATTAGCATTTATCATTGCCATTTTGGCTCCACCCATCTACCTAAACAGCCAATTCAAGAACAAAGAGCCAGACAAACGAACAAAACAAAAACCAAAACACGAAAAAACGAAACCCAAAAGTAAAAAACGAAAACAGTAGAGCACAGATTTTGTAATACCCTGTACATATACATTTGAGGTTTTCGTTTTACTTGGTCTTAACTGAGACTCACTATTATCTGAGCTAATTGAGCCGCTCCACACTTTGCCAACTGTGAAACTCGGATAAAATGTCCTTATTCGAGATGATGATTAGACAAGGAAACCTGTTTCTCACATTCATAAATTTCGACCTTTCCATACTAGTTTATTTAGATAGGTTCAGGTGAAATTTTTTATCGTTTTCGTTTCTTGTTCTCATTTTCGTTTCATAACAAAAGGAATCTAAACAATTTTTGACTCTACTAAAAGCGAATCGAGGTGAAATCGTTCTGATCGCAGTTTAAACTAATCATAGGAGGGGCGATCTGGTCGTTTTGTTGTACATTAGGTAATGCTTAACTTCGTTAAACAATTAGAAGCGAAATCTATTGATTGATGTTTATACAACCCTTTAAATACAGGGTATAAACAGAATGAGAAACGAAAATCTCCAACAAATTGTTTAAACAAGTGTAACGTAATTTTTCAAATGTACCCTTTGTGCTCCCCCCGCCTCTCCGCGCCTCACACTTTCCAGCTCAACCCTCGCCTCTCTTGCTCACTAAGTGATTGATTGCGATTATGTAAATTTATCTGAGGGAGGAGGAGCAAGCAGTGGAGTAAATACATTCGTCCGATGGGTGTGGAGGAGTTACTGCTATTGAGAGCCCAAACAGTCCAAAATAATCATCATCATTGTGCCAGGCACCTACTAAATAGTAAAACCTTCGACTCACAATTGGCGTTGCAATTAGCGCACAATAAATTTCAAATAATTATGCAAAAGCGTTGGGTTTATGAGGCCAGAGCACATCAAGAGAGAGAGAGAGAAAGGGAAACGTACGAAAGATAATCCCTGATTCCAGTAAAACAGTAGCCAAAACCAGTGATAGACTCTTGGCGAAGAGAGGGGGAGACAGGGACTTTTGTGGAGGGCAACAAATTCACAACGAGGTGAGGCAAGGTGTAAGCCTAGCGACAATTTGTGTCCGTTGTCACTAATTGCGTGCAAATGACGTTTGTGCCTTGCATTTTCGGGCCATGCATATAAATAGATTAATAGATTAGCTAAGGTCCCCTATCTCTCTCTCACTCTATCTCTCTAAATATATGGGAGAAAGGTGGCCCTAAGCACACACAGACCTAACGGCCAGCCAACATGGGTGCGGAAGGGGGATTAATAAGATAACTGCAAATTTAATTACTTTAAATTACTTTTTGTTGGTAGTTCATTTAATAGTCATTTCATGTAAGTACTTTTTAAATATTTTACAAATTAATAAATGACCAACCAGTAATTTTGTTAATTGAATATTGATCACGCCTTTAATTACTTTCAATTACTTAGTTAATTAAATATTATTTTGTAGGTATAAATGTACTTACTACCTTAAGTTTTCAATGTTTATACTGAATCTAGGTTTTATTTACCTTTTATTAACTTTAATTTAAATATTAATTACAATCTTTTCATTTATGTAGGTACTTATATGTATTAATTCAATTACCCCCTAACCTATGTAAATACAAATCATTCTCAGACGGTTCTGTGTCCCATATCTTTTGCCCTCGCTTAACGGATCATAAATTATTATATACCTAAATATATATGTATGTATCAATATATATTCAATAATGTGAAATGGCTTCTGCTGTTATTAGATGAGCTGCTAATCAGATTATTCCATCATATTTTTAGTACAATAATTTTATTTAATTTGTTTATTTATCTTAGAGTTAAATATATGCGCCTATTCTAACCCACAATAAACCCATTTTGTTTGATTAATGAATTGATATAGTGATAAGGAATCGGACTACTGAAGTATACTAAATCATAAAGATATAAACGAGAAACTCTAGTAGCACTTCCCATAACAAACAATGAATGACAAACGAACGAACGAACGAATGAACGAACAAACGAACAAGAGGGCGAAATATTTATGATCCAATTATCCTGTATCTATATACGACAGCTTTAATTTCAATCAACTCAATCGGAAAGAGGAGAACCTGATCTGGTTATGGATACCCTCCATTGGCTGATACCAACAGGGAGAAAGAAAGCGACTATAGAGGAAAGCGGATAAGTGCCGGCGAGGGGGGAATTAGGGGGTGGGGGGGAGAGGAAGGTGTGTATATATTTGCTATTGATTTTGAAAATTATGCACACAAACAAACAAACACAAATAAACAAACGTTGCTCCAAGCTCCAATCTCCAACGAGAAGGAGAAGGAGTCCGCTGTAGCTATGTGCTACGTGCCTCAGTCATCATTTCAATTTTCGACTTTTCCATTCATGTTGACTTTTCTGTTTAGATTTTCAATTAAATTTGTTGACACACACAACGTACCGAGCACATTGCCATTAAGTCAGAAAGGGATAGCCAATAGAAATGGTCTCTCTCGTAATATAAATTGATTATTTCAAATTTATTTAAGGCTCTCGCGCTAACCGATAGCATTTAATTAAAAACTCATCTGTGCAAACACACACACACAGCTCCACCTCCACGTTACCCCACTTTACCCCAGCACAACACAACACTCACTCACCTCGTCACTCTGTCCCCGTCAAGCCGTCAACTTAGGCTAATAGATGGACGGCAAAATAACACGACTCATTACAGGCTCAAGTACCAGACTTCTGACTCTGGTTAACGGACCGAGAAAACGACGACGATAACTGATAAGCAATGGGTATACCCCCCATATACATATAGTAAGTATGTACATACTAACAGCAGCACCAGCAGCAGCAGCCCATAGAATCGAAAAACTTTATCTGTCTTTAACATCTGTTTATAATTGAAAATGCAGCTACTGTCTGCCTATAGAAATGTGACATGAAAATTGACGCCAATCGACTGGGGCCATTAGTGTAAATATTTCTAGAAAAGATTGATAGAGAGAGGGAATAAGGGAGACGGAGAGGCAATACACGGGAATCGGAATTCAAGTGCCTATCAATTGTGAAAAGGTCACTAATTAACACCCGGCTTCCCAGTGGGTTCTACAAATTTTACTTTTGTCTTGTCTACATAAAGCTAAAGGCAAATTAATATTAGTAATTTTTATACCATGCACCCATAGGGTGAATTGGTATATTAAAGTCGCCATAATGTATGCCGATCCCATAAAGTATATATATACTCTTGATCAGGATCAAAAAAATTAAATAAAACTGATTTTCTCATTCAAAGCTAGAACCACCAAATTTGCTATGTACATTTGCTTAGTATGCGCGCAGATTATGATTATTGAACATTTTTGCCACGCCTACTTACGCCTCCAGAAACTAGAAAAGTACCGATTACCTCCTGCAATTTGCTGACTATCGAAATTCAGCACACTAATGTGCCCTATTAATATCTACTAACCTATCAAATTTTATTCAAATCGGACGAGAAACATGGAAAATATACGTATTAACTAGTTTTACTAGGGCGGAGTTGGCCGCAGGCTAGCTGTGGCGCTAGAGTGCTCGTTTGGTTTTGTGAGAGTGAGCGAGATAGCATATGCTATGTGGCGAATTTAATGGACATTGGTTGTTCGAAATTTAATTTATACCGAAGTCGGCTAGACGACTTACTTACTTCATTTTACATAAATAATAACAAAACTCTTCATAGTAAATACAACTGAAACAAATGCCACAAAAACAATATGAAATATTAACTCTAATCCCTATATCTGCTTTATAAAACCGACTAAAACAAAGGTTCAAATAGATCTTGAAAAAGATCTTCAAGTTGTTATTATTTATGTAGATTCTGTCATATCATTTTAGCTATTTAAAAACTAAGTCAACTCGACTAATTTGGAACACCCTAGAGCAATATATAAGATCATATTCATATATTTCATAGTCCTTAGAATATTTGTATCATCACCTGAGCATTTGAGAATAAAAGAAGAAGAAAAAATGTTGTAATAAATGTCCTCAATGGGTTAATGAGGAAAATGCCACTGTTGGCTGCAATGTTTCGTCCAGTTTTTAAGGCAAATTAATACCAAAGTAGATAAACACAGTGAGACAGAGAGACAGAGAGACAGAGAGAGAGAGAGAGATGGGGAGAGTCAGGTGAGCAGGAGTGGGTAAATACATCTATAACGAAAAACCCCAACACACAACACACAACGTGACACTATCAGGTTTAAATAGTCAATAGGAAAAACAATAAATTCTTCAACTACTGCAGTTGGAAGAGATCTTTAGGGTCTAGGTAGTAGGTAGTATTCTACACTTTGTGGTTCAGATAGTTGCGTTTCGTTGTTGTTGTTGTTGTTGTTGACTTTTTCATATTTCTTCATGATGACATTTTAATTATTAGTAAAGTGCTTTCAACTGCCCGATAAGATATCGCCATGGCGTATTGGATATTTACGATAGTCCCCCAGAGTAAGAAAGAAATACAAAAAAGAAAAAGACAAAAAGCGAGCAAAAGGGAGAGAGGGTGGATAGTAGAAAACTACATTAGTTTTTTTTGTTCTTTTTCAATTCTTTAGTTTTTTGTTTGTGCGATCGAAGTTCAAGTTAAACAGCAAAAGGAGTAAATAACCTGCACGGTAGCAATCCATTGATAACACGATTTTTCTCGACTTGGGAAGAGAAGAACTTTGCTAAATGCATTGGCCTTTTATTGTTTTTAGTCAAGTGTTATATAATTTTAATATATATATATAGATAATTAAATTACATTTGTATTAATTTATTATTCGTTTTAATGTTAGAAATTAACAAAACGATCGTACGCTTAAGAAACAAAGCCTGAAATCTCACGCGATCTAACAGTTTTATAGGTTTCCAAGACAAGTTGAAACTATATTTAGTTTCCCAAAAAGAACAAAAATGTTGAAACTTGAAATGGCAAAAAAGCAGCAAAAACAGAAAATCTAACAAATCGAGGTGCTAGTTTATTTAATTGTGATTACCCTCAATTGACTCCTTTTGACCACAATTTAGAAAGTGTCTAGTAGAAACCTCTACGCCTTCGCAGTCTAATTTGTTCCTTCTGGTAGATCACTTTCTGGATTCCTTGATCCAACTTCATTTCGATATTCGCTATAATCAAACCAATTGAAATTTATACATCAGCTCATAATAAAGTCAAACTGACGATGTTTGTTTTGATAAAATGATGATTAAGTTGAATTTCATAATTCACAGAGCCTGAGTAAATATTTACATATCATTAGTCCGAGTTCGATGTTGTTTAATTGCATATTAAAACAATTGAGAAAATTATCTCACTCGTTTCTCACACCTTCTCTTCCCCCCAGCACACACACACCCACATACATACATATGAGAATGCAGTGCAATGGAGATAGAAGTCTCAACAGGTCTCAATGTAGATTGCGGGACTCAGTTGCAGTCAATTTATTGTTTACTCATCAGTTTTCAGGAGGGGTATAGCCCCATCACACTCACTTACCATCTAACCTCTTCATTTCGACCAGGTCACGTACTTCCTTGGACAAATATCACAATAGACATACAGACAATTGGAAATTATGAAGTCAACTTCTAGTTAGCTGGTGATTAAAAGACAACAAATGCAACGACAACGACAACGAACAATAAACGAGGATGAGCTACGATGACTACGTTGACTGCCTTACAAGTAGACCACAAAAGCTGTCAGACTTGCAACTCCATCTCAAAGCTGTCCAACCCCTCCCCCTCCTACCCAATCCCCTAACTCTATTGCTTTTTGGGGCCACAATTGCAATTTATCTGCTAGGCAAAATTTTCACCCAGAGACCAACAGAGAGAGAGAGAGAGTGTGGTAAGGAGAAGGATGAGAAGATCAGAGGAAATGGGAATGCTAAAGGAGGTGTGAAAAGTCAAGTTTGTCTGTTTTGGCTGGGCAAACAATTTTATAGGCAATGGATCCACTTGGCACTTGATTTTGACTACGTTGGTGTTCATACATACATATATGTATGTATGTATATGGAACTCGTCTTCCCCTTCCTTTCTCTCTCTTCCATCTGCCTCTATGTGAGTGCCTCTTTATCTTGTCATTGTCCTTTCTTGTGCTGTAGCTATTCAAAGTTTCATATGAAACTTTTGTGTCATGTCACAAAATCGTGATGAAAATTTTGAAAATTTTATAGATTTTGATATGCAATTTCTTGGCCAATTTGCATATGTGTTTAACGAAGCAGAGAACAGAGAAAGCTATACAATCAGAATGAGAAAATGGAGACAAACAGGAGCAAAAGAGACCGCAAATTTGTATATGATTTTCTCGATGTGCGTCTGTATGAGTGTGTGTGTGTTTTCTATGTACGGCAACAAAAGTGTTGCCTGCTTTTAGGGGTCTTTTAAGTTTTACCAAAAACCAAAAATAAAAAAACAACACAATGTTTATGTATATTTATGGTATTGTGGACACACCCTAAAAAAAAGAAAAGGCAGCAACAACAAGAGCATCAAAAAATAAATAAATACCAATTGCCTGGCTTGTTCTAGCCACGCCCCCAAGCCCCCCTCCTCATCCTCCCCATTTCCCACTGGTGAAATTCCTTTTTTCTATTGTTCTGACTGTTTTGCCACAAAGCCAATGAACTGAAAATTTGTTTCAATTTTTGTTTACTTACAGCCTGAAAATACAGGGTCAGAAAAGGCCAAAACACAAGACTTACGAGATGTGCATGAACAATTGTCCAACTACCTTCCCATATTCAGATGT
Source organism: Drosophila paulistorum (assembly GCA_018152135.1). Taxonomy (NCBI): domain Eukaryota; kingdom Metazoa; phylum Arthropoda; class Insecta; order Diptera; family Drosophilidae; genus Drosophila; species Drosophila paulistorum. The sequence continues at coordinate 16,860,689 of JAECXG010000606.1, read as the reverse complement.
TTTATGCTCTCTAAAACTTATCAACCACATCTCGCAGCCAATTTAAGTGGCAAGGGAAACAGAAAATAACCACAACAACAATGCCAAATGGCATTATGGAATGAAAAGGAATGGGGTATAAAGTAGCGACAGATTCATAGGGTCCACAATTTAATTTTTGGTTATTTGGCAATTTTTCACTTCATTAAACCTTTTCGTCCTAAGGATTTGTCATATCAATTTACTAAGACCAACAAAAGAGGGGTGGGGGGCTGGGGCAAAAAAAAGGTTAAAGGGTTAAGAAATTTGTCTTAAAAAAAGGGGGTTGATTGAGACATAAAAAGACAAATGAAACAAAAGCAAAGACAAACAAATTTGTTATGCCAAGTAGATGAAATCAATGTCAGGCCATGATGTCAGATTTCTAAGCACTCTTCCTCTCCATCTCCCTTTCTCCTTTCTCTCTTCTCATGCGCTCTCAGTTGAAGACGCTTTTTTCTTTTTGGTTTTATTTATTTTTATTTGCATAGAAAACATTTGTTTTTATGCCTAAAAAGAAAATTATATAAGCCTTCGACTCTTTCTTTTGCTGGTTTTGCGTGGCCCGACAAATTCTGACAAATCTGTAAAAATTTGTCAACGACATGTTTAGCATACTTATCGGGGCTTCTTCACTTATATCATATGTAAGTATGCATGGATGTGGGGGGTGGGGAGATATCATAATCATCAATTCAAGTCCCTCAAAAGTTCCATTTGTTTCTCGGCTATTTACTCTGCATGTTGTTTGCCATTTCCATGTAGTGACACAATGCGTGATATTTGCTCTTTTGCGGCTCAAGAATCGAGTTATCCTTAGATGTGTGAGAGATGATGATGATGATTTTTTGCCCATCTCCCTGGAGCATACTTAGCCCCCGTCCACAATCTTGAGAGCATGTATTCTGTTGTTATTGGCCTGGTTTGGCGGTTGCCAAGATGACAGCAGCAGCAGCAGCAGTTGGAGGGTTACTGGGATTTGCTTGTTTGCACAAGTGTTGTACCATAATAATAAATCTTCAGATTTTTACACATTTCCTTTTCCGAACAAAAATGTCACATGATTAGGACAAATAACATGGAAATTGTTATTCAAAAAAAAAACAATGAAATATAGTCAAATGAAAAGTTTGCTTTTTGTTTTCCAACTAGTTTCTGATGCATATCGAATGTAACCATATCTTTGCAATGACTAATGTTTTTTTTTTAGTTTTCTTTTTACACTAGACTAACATGATACCCTACAAAGATGGACAAAGGTAGACTTCAAGTTAACGTATTACGGAAATTAAATCGAAAACTTATTTATAACTTTTGAAGAGAATTTCTAGTTCTTTATTGATACACAATCGCAGCAAACGATCAATTATCGATTTATTATTTCACGTTCTCATTAAGAATCAGAACCTAATAAAACATCTATCACGATCCCTACCCTTCTGATCTAATGCTAGCACAAATACTTTTGGAGGATAAGTTATAACTAAGAAAAGATTAACCAGTAGTTAACCGGGGCTAACTACAACCGCGTCAAAGTTTGTATAACCTTGCAAGTTTTTTGTTACTCTTTCCTTACCCATGGCCGTCTTTATCTTTACTTTACTTTTTATCTGAAAATTCAAATGTTTGCAAAAGAACGGCCTACAATCTTACCCTTGTCCCGTAACACTAGGTCGCTCCAGGTGAAGAGGCAACGGATCTTGGCCAGCGGGATTTCGCTGGGCAGTCAAGATCAGTCGTTGCAGTTTCTCTTCACCACCCCCATCCCTTAACCCTAGCAACACTTATTCCTACGTTTCCCTCTCCTTCCACTTTCCCAGCCCAAGAGGCAACGGACCTTGGACGAGCGTGATTTCGCTTGATGGCCAGGATCAGTCTTTGCAGCTTCTCTTGGACTCTCCTTTTCCCTTCCAGTCCCTTCATGCGGCCTTCACTTTACTCATAATACTCTCAAGGTCTTCAGAATCAAATAAATTTTCTGTAAAGGGGACTCTGGAGACTGAGAGTTGTACCCCAGCCAGAGCTTCCTTACAGATGGTGACAAAAGTCACTGTTTTCCACCGATCGTTCCTATGGGATCTTATTTTGCAATTTCGATGACCTTTCTTAATTGTGTTAAATTAGTAGGTACATTTCCTTTCGAATGGGAAGAAAAACCTTTTTATTTACAACTTAACATGTTTGATACTTTGATATAGACAGGGAAATCATATAAATACTTTGGTTAAGTTCCCTATATAGACTTATTGGAATTATTATCCAGACTTATGCTTTAAGAACTCTGTTATTTAGTGTGAATGAATTTTAATGAAACATTGTGGCCAGCCGTTTCAATCATTCATAATTCGATCACGTTTATGCTCAGGCTATGAAATCTATTTGTATCTATTTATGTGTATATATGCATATAGACAGCACATTCCATCATATCGTAACCAAATATGCTATGCAAATTTGTCATTCCTTTTTGCTTCCCCCTTATTTTTTCTTTTTGTTTCATTTCATTTTGGTTGTGGCTTATTGATGTGTAATAAACCAATTGCATTTGTTTTGAATATATAAATAAATCACAAAAACAAAAAATGCTTACGCCATTTTTTCAATACGCTTCTTCTTTTTGCTGTTGCTGTTGTTGTTGTTGTGCTCTTCTATGTTTCCGTTTCCTATATTTCGTTTGTGTATGTTTTTTTTTTGTTCTCCATTTTTTGTTTGTTGTTGATGTTGTATGGGATTAAACGTGCGTGGCATACTAATTTGGACTAAATGTTGGAACAGAAAATAGATACAAGCCATCCTTCCTCCTATCTACCCATGGGCCATCAGCAACACCCCCCCTCACTCTCTCTCTCCCACTCTCTCACACACACACACACACACAATGTGTGCCTCTATTTCCCTTTTGGGTTGTAAAAACATTTGATTAATCAAACAAAAAGTGTTGAAAATGTTATTTTTGCCAGCATTGCAAATGGCGCATTTGTCGGATTTTTATGTGGGCCCCAAAGCACAGATTTTTATTATATGTGTTAATACACACACACACACACACACACACACACTTACATATATGTATGTATGGTTGATTATATGTGAAGTATAGAGTCTATATAGTAAGCCACAAATGGAGCTATAAACTTGCCCAAGACAAACATTTACAAATCATAAAAATCAAAGAGCCAAAAGAAGGCGCAAAACGCAGCCAAAAAAGAAGGTTATCATAAAGTAGTTTGAGGCTTGACGACATCAAAGATACCCTATAATAATTTAAATCGCAACTTCAAAGATTTCAATTTCATAACAATCATCACAGCCTAGGTTTTCAAATGTCCGACAAATCTTTCTGACTTGAATAAGTACTTCTTAGCTATAAACCCTAGAGTTTTGATTGACTCGGTATACCTCAAATACCATTACCATTAGTGCAGGGTATGTGAAGAAAAATTTAGAAAAAGCGGGGAAAATGACAAGAAAATAGGAAGAAAACATTTTCATTGGTTCAATCAGAACATAAAGTAAGTTAGCAAATGATAATTTGACTTGTTAGGGCGTGGTTAATGGTGCCTGGTGGCTACTTGAAGGATGAGAAGTTAAGAAGCTCATAAAGATGAATAAAAATACGACAAAAATTTATATGTGAACAAAATAAAAACAGATATAAAAGCCAGCTTAATGATTAAACTAACCAATAAGAGCTACTTCTAATAACAATCCAAACAGCAAAAATAAAGTGTTATGAATTTGAATTTGGCTCCAGTAAAATGTGGAATTCAGAATTGTTTTCCAGTTGATTTTCAAGTTTGAATTTAAATGGTTTGGACAGAGCGATTATATATAGATATATGTATACTATAACTATAACTAAATGTTAGAATTATGCACTTAATAAGAATTCTAATTGTAAAACTAACTTTCTCTTTCTATTCTCATGAGATTCATTTGAATATATACTATATTTAATATGTAATTTACATAAAATATCTCAATCGACAAAGAAAAATCTAAGCCCGTTTCATGTCTCATCAAAAAAATACGTACCCAATACAAATTTGTGTTTAAAATAGGCGCCAAAGTCTTAAAATTCGAAAGACAAATCACAATTCCAATTTCTTTTGGCTTTCGTCTTTATTTGAACTTTTTCCTTCCAAAACGAATAATGAAAATTGGACGCAAGACGAAAAAATAAGTTTTAAAGTGTCCTGCAAATGTTTTAATTACCGAAATTTTCATAGTTTAATAGATGTGCTAGGTTAAGGTAAACGATTATATATTACTTAAACCTGACTTTAGTTATTAATTCATGTAACTCAATCAACTAAGTTAGTTAAATATGTGGCAAACTGTTGGAAGTTAAGCCTAATCAAAGCAAAAACTTGACTGATTTTCAGCTTCAAGCCAAATATTAATAGACACGTGAAAGCTACATGAGTATGGTAATTGGCTTAAAAAAAGGCTTTAAAATTACACTGAGCAACAGAAGTATACACATATACACCATGATATGCTGACGCTTGTGTGTTGTGTGTACATACGCACTATATACATATGTATGTATGACATTTATCAAGGTAATTAGTCGATTTCACTTTATACACAACAATTTCCAGCAAATTGTAAAAGAGAGAACCAAAAAAAAAAAAAAAAGGAAAAACAGAAGAAATGACAATTATACGAGCGGCTTCATTAAGGCCGCCGCCTCCGACTCCATTCCACCAAAAACAAAAAAGGGGCCACGCCGCACCTCCCCATCAAAAAGTGAAGTAGACTAAAGGATGGGCAGAGGAGGTGGGGCAGACTTTTACTATAGCGAAATGCGAAAACGTGCCATAATCTTGTATACAGTTTGTCATTTAACAACATTTCGGCAAACGTATTAAAACACCCCATCATTGCCTTAATTAAGAGCCATAAAAGCACATTTACTTGTTGTATATGGCCACTCGAACTCGGAATTCGGAACTCGGAGCTCAGAACTCGATACCATCCGCCGCGCCTTTAGCTGTGTGTGTGTTGGTGTGTCTATCGTATGTAGCACGTCTTTTGGGTTTTATTTATACCCTGCCCATCCGCGTCCACCCGAACACCATGTCATTCTCCTTCCCTACCATTCATTCTCCATTCCGTTTGCGTTCATTTGTTGTGCTTAATTCATGGCTAAAGTTGGAATTAAGTGAATTTTACGTTCATTAATGTGCGAGGGTTGTGGCACAGTCGTCGCCATGTTGCAAAATGGTGGTGAAGTGGTGGAGTGCTGAAAGTGCCATCGAGTGGGTAGAGCTCCCATTTAAGTGGTAGATTTGTTGTATGAGTGAGGTTACCAATGGGTACATTTCTAGTTGGCCAGAAAAGGGAAGTAAATGGGGTGGGCGGCTAGCTTCAGCAGAGACTAGCACACACACACACACAAACACAGACACACACACACACAGTGTTGATAATTAGGAGAGCGTCTAATGTTACACTAATAACAGAAATTTGTGGGCAAGGATTGAAATGCGATGTGAACTGAGTGAAAATATATAAGTAAGCTACAGCAAATAATGTGCTATTTGGGCAACAGTTTTTATTCACTTTAATCGAGTTTCAGTGATCAATTTTTATTTATATTCTTACTCTTTGAATTTCGGTAAGCAGTTCCAAGTCAATTCTGTTGTTTTATTAAAATCTCTTTAAAATACATCTCTTTTATAATAATCACATGTAAAAAGTAGGGAACTTGGCGCCTTAAAGTATGCAATTGACTACCAAAGTCAACAATTTTCGTCAATTGGCAAATTCAAAGTTATTGCCTACTTTAAAGGGCCAATTTTTGGCAATTCTTGGCAATAAACATTACTTGGTTAGATAGATAATTAGAAAAGTTACATGTCCCTAAATCGTTAAGCTCATAAAAATACTTTTTTTCTTTGAAATGTTTACGACTTTGTTCTACATTTATCTTTATATATGTACATACGTATTCAATGAATAAACTTTCAACTTTTTTCCAAATTTAATTGGACATGTGCAACAATAAAAATAAAAGTAAAAATACTAAAAATAAAGGAGAACTACAAAAATTTGATTTAATATCTCATTCTAAAGTTTTCAGTTTCAAGTTCGCCCAACTTAACTGGCCACCAAAAATGTTGACCATACACACACACACACACACACAAACACACACAGTTCACTAACTCACTCATTCACACATATACATAACCAAGAGAAAAGAGAGAGAAAAACTGTGCCGCAATGCTACGAATTGCCTGTTAATTAGTCTCACTTAGAAAATAAACTGCAGTAATTAAGAAAAACCTCTCCCTTATCGTCCTCCCACCAACTGGCAAGACTCTGTCCAGCTGACTGTCTCTTTCTCTTGCTCTAAATATGTATGTATGTATCTCTGTCGACTTTTGTTTCTTTTTTTACATTCTATTTTACCATTTTAATTTCAACGCTAGAATTCTAATTAACAAACAAATCCGGCAAAATACACAGTAGAGTCCCGACTCAAAATGAATAAAAAAAAATATATATATATATATATTCTCCATACCCAATCCCCCCTTTGGAACAATCCTCTTGAGAGAGAACAGAAAAGCCAAGCGCGCGTTATTGAAAGAGAGAGAGAGAGCAAGAAAGCCAGCAAAAAAGTATGCTATATAAAAAAGAAGAAAAAAGAAAACGCTTGCAGCAGGGTGTAGTTGAAGGTGGATGCGGAGGAGGAGGGCAAGGATGGACAAGTGAAGCCCCGTGAGCCATGATCTCCCAATTTAATATTATAATTGCTACAATTATCATTCTCATGCCATTTACACAGCAATTGCACAGAGAAAAGAGAAGCGACAGAGAAAGAAGGAACGCCAAAAAAAAAAAAAAAAAAAACCAAGCAAAAGATGAAAAACAAAACAGCAGGAGCAGCAGCAGCAGCGGCAGCAGACAAAAGTTCACGTTAGCGTCGTTTGACTGGCTGGAATATGTACGCTAAATTGAGGCAATTACCGTTGGCAAAACCTACAATAGTCACACCAGCCATACCCCCAACCCCCAGTTATTTCTTTGCCACTCACTCTGTTTTCTTCATCTCTCTCTTTCGCTTTCTCTCTCTCTCTCTCTCTAGCTTTCTGACTTGCTCTGGCGTTTTAGGTGTGTGTTTGACTCCGCCCACGATAGATATATATGTATGCTGCTTCTCTCTCACTCGTTGCTCTCACTCTTCCCCCTCGTTCGCTCTCTTTTTCTCCCACACACACACTGGCTCTCTCTCTGAGGCTTGGCTTAGCTTTGCAATTGACGCAGGCGTCAAAGCCAAAAACAAAAAACAAAAAAAGGGCGAGAGAGCCAAAATGAGAGTGTCGCATCATGGCGGCAGCATCTCCGTTATAACTGTAAACGATGTAAATGATGATGATGATATGCTGCAGCCACTTATAACGTTTTTTATACATTTTTAAAATTAATGGCTAAAGTTTGCTTTTTGTTACAATTTTTCGTCTATTTAAGCTAAATTATGATGATTTGCTTCAGCGAGTTTTTTTCCTGCTTTCTCTCCTACCACTATGTGCAAGGGGATGAAGGGTAACTTTTTCTAGATGAATTGACTGTTATTCTTTTACAGAGTATAGGTCAGCGAGTATTCATGATTTGTCAGATCACCAAAAAACAGATACATATGTAGCTTACTCCTTAAAGAACGTTTTTTTTCTGCTCTATTACTTAAAAATGTTAAAAAATGTTACACTTTGAAATATTTTCAATAGATTCTTTAAATATTTATTAGATTATTTTATTCACTTTAGCTTGTTTGTCATTAAATTTAACATATTTTTATCTATATTCCCATTCATAACATATTTCAATGCATTATCTATCCAAACAACAAGAAGAAAACAAACATTAATTGATTGTACACAGTTGGTAGTGCCTATAGGCCGATTGGTGGGGCGTCAAGAGGGGGGCGGTGGTCGTTGGGGATAATTATGAAGTGAAGCAAAAATTGATTACAAAATGTTTGCAGCTGTTATTATCAAAAATTAATTTGTCATCAAACAAAAAACATGAGAATGGAAAGAGAAACGAAAACAGAGCAAAAATCTGCATAAAAGTCAATTGGAATTAGTCCCCGATGTGGGGAAAACTTAACATGACATCAGGTAATCAGACACACACACACCACACACACACACAGACACCCAGTGAGTTGTTTGTTATGATAAAACTCCGTAAATACCCTAAACAAGGGTAAAAGATTAGAAACATGTAAATCGATTCATATTTTATCTCTAATTGAATTTGATAAAGAGTTACATATCAAAAATTATGTGTGAAAGTTTCCATTAAGTGACTAAAAATGATGACAGCTGCTCTTTGGTATAGAATAGTGAAGTGGATCATCATTGACAAGTACAAAGTACAGTTAAGCAATATAATTCAATTGTTAAGTCATGTCATGTTTTTAGATAAGATGAAACCAGGCGGGGGAAAAGGCAAAAGTACCAAAAACCTCACCGAATCGAAACAGAAGCCAAGTCATGTGTGTAATTATTGTTGTCACTAATTAAAAGTGCTAGCTACAATTTTTTTTTTTTTTTTTTTTTTTTGCTTTCCACTTAGACGATTTGGCGTTTAAATAGAATTTCCAATCCCATTCCTTCACACACACACACACACACACAATTGGTAACAAAATAATTTCAACCTAATGAAATTATCAACTCAATGAGTGTTCCTCCTATGTGTGTCTGAGTGGGTATTTTTATGGTTATTCATTAGCGTATAAGTGGTTTGTTGCCTAATTAACACACTAATTGATTTAGTATGTTCACGCCGCAAATCAATAAATTGACCGTGATTACTTCAGAGAAATTTGAATTTGTGCGCCATTTGTACAATCGATAACGGGGACTGCTTATCGGAGTCGGATAAAAATATAGTGGGAGGATGTCGGATAAGCAGTCGGATAAATATAGTGGGAGTCGGATAAATTTGTCTCCGATGGTTACCCATCTCTAATTGATGGTTGCCATCTCTAATTAAACCGAAAGTGCTGAAAATTGCGTTGTTTTGTTTTTGTTGCATTCGGAAAATATGCAACGAAAGAGATTTCTAACTTTGCTAATCATTGTATTGTATTCCATAGTCTGGGCGAAGTCCACGCCTTTGAGGTAAGTGCACAAAGCGCCAGAGACTGGTGAAAGAAAAAATAAAGAAATCAATCCTTGGCCAACAAACAGACTAGTATCAATATATTTATAGACCTAGTCGGAACAGAGAGAGGTAGACAAAGCACTCAAGTTCAAGGTTGACCCAGTGACACGCTTTCCCACCCCACAAGTAGTATCACCAACCCCCAACCCTACTTCTAAGGTGTCTAACACTTCTAGGAGACACCACAAAAATCAATAGATATAGATAGAATATTAAAAATTAACCGCTGGCACTGAATCCAAATTTGTTCAAATTTGCAGCCAAGATGACCTAGCCAATTCCGATGAGTCCAATAATGGAGAGAAGGCGGCACAATCGTTCGAGGACTTTCCCCACGATGATGATGACGACGACGACGATGATGCCGACCACAGCAACGACAGCGACTCGGATGATGAAGACCATCTACGTGTAAAGGATCACAATTGGGATGTCCTGATCTTTACCCAACAATGGCCAGTGACAACATGCTATCATTGGCGTGAGAATAATCCCAATCAGGAATGCGAATTGCCACAGAAAAAAGAATTCTGGACCATTCATGGTATATGGCCAACCAAATTGGGTCAACTTGGTCCCGATTTCTGTAATCGTACAGTCAATTTCAATATCACCCAATTGGATGGCATCGAACAGCAATTGGAAACATTTTGGCCAGATCTAAAGGGCCCAAGCTCTCAAGAGTGGCTGTGGGAACACGAATGGCTTAAACATGGCACTTGTGCCATGGCTTTGACCGAATTGGACAACGAATTGAAATATTTTGACCAGGGCCTGGCCTGGCGTGAGGAGTATGTTATGTCACGCATCCTGGACTTATCCGATATACATCCCGATTCAAATAACACTGTTGTGGCCATAAACAATGCCATTGTCAAGGTGTTGCATAAACAGCCATCGATTCACTGCCTCTTTGATGGCAAACACGAGATAAGCTATCTGTCCGAAATACGAATTTGTTTCAATAAATCTCTGGAACTGATTGATTGTGATGGTGTCAAAATGGGCGATGCTCGCCCCATACACTATCCCAGCGGTTCGGTTATAACCAATTGCCATATAGGTAGTCCCGTCCATTATCCCAGCCTCTTGCCCCCATTGCTGCGCAAGGAGAACAATAGCAAGACATGGAAATTCCCCTTGGTCAATGTCTACAAGTTGTTGCAATTTCTTATGTGGTTTACCCTGTAACTTTCTCAAACAAAGATCAGCAAATTGAACTAGTTTTAATGGGTAAAAAGCAGCCGCCACATATTCTAGATCAATGTTAATCCTTAGAGTAGATAACAAACAAAAATGATATACACTTTAGGGATTAGATGGGTGGGCGGGATATCAAATTGGAAGTATTTTATATATATTATTTTTGTGTTTCTGTTTGTAATACGCCTTAGGAGACTCTAACTCTAATCTTTAACACGCTATCGCTATGATTATTAAAACAAAAGCCATCATCAGATATTGTCCAACTATTCGTTGAAATATTATTGCACTCAGTATTGTTACACAAGACTCCTCTCCGAATAGTAGGAAACATTAAAAAAGACAACAGACTCATCAATTAAATTTAAAAAGGGACAAACTAACTTTGTAAATGAATTTATCAACAATAATAATAATAATCGGACATTGTTTAATCAATAAATTCATCTTATACATATGATATAAAAATAAAGTGGCCTTTGTATAAAGTTTATACAATTATATGGAGGGGTAGTCCTTGAATTTCTTTTTAAGGATGTGCCAAAGTATTTTGAGAATATTTAACCCAGGAGCGGGTTGTTTTTGTGCAAATTACTCAAAATTAATGATCTTATTTGAACAAATCCTAAAAACATCGAAATGTAATTATTATCATATAAGTTTTTTAATATAGCTTATAATGATTACGGTCCCTGCATCGATATCCCATATCTTTGGAGATTGTACTAACTAGTTCACTGTGAAAATTGAGGAATTCTTGTCGTCAATGATGGAATGAAAGTCGTTGTTCCTATTCAGTTGTCCAATCTCAAGCAGAATGGAAAAGGGACTTGGACAAATGGATCTCAACTCATATGCCATATGCATATGTATATCATTCGATAACTATATAACATAGAGATTAATTAAATATTTGGTAAACCTAATTCATTCAAAATTTGTCAATTTCGCTTTACTATTAACAATATGTGTATATACATATATAATTTTATCTTGGGGTTTGCAATAAATACATTTTGGGCAATATGGAATATATATATATATATAATACAAGTACAATTGGATTTAATAGAAGCGTCTGGGTGGAGCCTTGAGTTGCAGTGCGCCTAATTCGAGGGCAGAGGATTGACTCAATAAATGCTGACTGGGGCAGGGCAGACGCATTGGACTCGTACGGCTGTCACCGTGATTTAGCTTTAGATGCGGAGTCGATGGCAGCGGCGCTGGCATTGCTGCACAACGTGGACATGGTTCATCACCTTCTTTGAGTTCCTCTTGCCTCTCGATAAGGCATTTCTCATGGAGGGAATGCCCACATTTACCCATTATCAATACTGTCGAATCGGGGGCACCACCACCAAGTCTTTGCCGGCATATGGAACATCTTAAGCTGGTTATCCACAAACCACGACGAGATAGTTTTTGTTGCTCAACGAAGTCCTTATGCAAATCTTGGCATAAAATCTCACTAGCTGTGCGTAGAGCCTCGGTCTGTTGACGCGAACTGACCAGCATTCCCATTAACAGATCCTTAATGTCACCAAAGCTGCTCGAAACATTATGCGTTTGCATGATTAGCTGGACTAGATTATGCAAATCGATATGCTGGGATGCCTCATGCAGCAGAGACTTGGTCAGAGATTGTAGCTCCTGATGAGGTAGAATGTATTGCAATAGACTAAACCAACAACGCTCCAGCTGAGCAGTTGGCAATGTTTTCACCGATCGCCCCAATAGAGCCGATATCTCCTGGGCCTCCTTTGAGGCTTGATTTGTTGAGTCAGCTTCGCGTAGCATGTCCATAGATAGATCAAAAGCCTTTGCATATGACTCTTGTTTCTCATATAGATAGATCACAGATCGTTTCAATTGCCCACAATTTTCGACTATTTCAATGGCTTTGTCCAAACGATAACCCTCATGAGATCTCAGGAATTCTTCAATCTGTTCGGGCGTCTGCAATTGGCAATATAAACGCAATAATAATTCTATTTGCATGGCATCCATTTGAGTTTGTCTCTCATTCAAATTTTGCAATAATACGAAAAGATATTTTGCATCGTCCTTTTGACTCGACAATAGATCAATTAATTCGCTTATTTTCTCGGGATAGTGTAGAGCCACCAGACGTGTCGTTTGTTCTGAATTTATGTCAAGCATTTGCCTTAGATTATCCCTAAGCTGATCATATATTTGTCGTTCTGGCTCCTGAACATGCCGTTCCATATAAGCAAACATCATGTCGTGTCTTGAGGGATTCTTAATGTAACAATCCAATATATGATTATATGATTTCATTTTCTCCAACAAATATTCCTCAACATAGTAGCATTTGGCCTTCTTGGCCAATTGTAATTGCTCCTCATCGCTGCTTATTTCATTTAGACAATTCTGCGATAACAGCTCATGCCAAGCCGACTCACGTTCCGAGTGCTGGCGACTCGATTCATTTGCTATATGCTCCTGGGCCAAATAGCTGAGGACTCGTTCGAGTAAATGTCTATCACAGGGCAAACATTGTTGCGATATTTGTTGGGCAATAAAGTTCAACAAACAACCGATTTCCGCCCACTAAAAAAAGAAGAGGAACAATAAATAATCAAGCATATGGTAAGCAATTCCATTTTGTCACTCACTGTGGCATTTTCCGGTGTCATAATCTCCAATAGCAAATTGATGATCCTTTTCCGATATGAATAGCCCAAGTCATTGCTAAACTCTCGCTCCTGGAAGGCCAAATTAATGACATTCAATGTTTCGCGAGTATCGAATTTTAATAAAGTTCTTAAATAAGGGTAGGGTAATTCTTCCTCGACATCGTCGGCAATCTCTTTATCCCTGGAATGTTGTGATGTTAAACAGCGTAGAACATCGTGTTTGACCTGATGCCTATGCTCAAGTGGTATATCTCCAGTGGGAAAGCCACGACCAGCCAAACAACTAGATATATAGACCAAGAGGCAATTACCCAAATGCCTGGAGGAATCCAGCCCAGTTGTCGTCACCAGGGGCAAAAGTTCGGTTAACGGCGATGTATAATCATTTAGTGCCTGAGTATTTAAATATATCTGCGCCTTATACAACTTATGCCGCTTGACGGCCTTTAAAACTTGATTCAAATCCAATGAGAGCCAATCTAATTTCAAAATTAATTGCTCCAATTTGATGGGATTACGATTTAACCAAAACTCAACCAAAGCCTGTGATATAATTGGATTAAGACTATGTATCGATTCCTGTTCAATGTGTTCGGAAATGTGTTGTAGAAATAGTTCGCTTGAGGTTTTCGAGGTATTTTGTAAACGCTCCCAGAGCTGAGACCACAATAAATCCAATTCACCAATAACAATCATGCAATTGATTATGGAACCGAGACAATAGTCTGGAGGTGGTCGGGATGCATTGCTTATGTATTCCTTAAAGAGTTGAATAATCCTCTCTTTGGCCTGCAAACGTTTGCGTGGACGCTCTGTTGAGTTTAGATAACCATCCAACGCCAATTGGCAGGCCTCTTGCCATCGATGGTTCTTCACTAGAAAACTGATTCTCTCCGACCATGAACGCACACCAATGATATGCAGGGAATGATTGCCCAGGATATATAATTGTGTGCCTCGTGAGACTATGGAATTGTAGCAGGCATTTGTTCCAGCCAAGGCAAAGGCCGGCGATACGTTGCCGCCAGTGGCGAGGCCCTTAAATTGGGCGGAATTGTATACTAATCCGGCATTGGCCATATCCATGCACTCCATTTCCTTGCTCGAGCGTACGTCTATCAAATGGCCCACTTCCGAGGTATCCAGAGAAGCCACACATTTGGGTCCCAGCCAGTGGGCAGAGAGAAGATTTGACTGCAATTGGACATGACGCAAATAGAGCAACGTAATGCGTCCATTGGCAACGAATAGTTGATGGAAAAATAATTGATTGCCTCGGCCCACCACCAAGACGGGATCCACAGAGCGTGTCGCATCGGCGGCTTGTATTAATACCAAGTGCCAGGCCAAGAGGGGTAGACAATCCGCTGGACCCTGTAGACTATGATATTTGATGACTCTCAGTCTTGGTCGAACGGTGACAATAAAATATTTCGATAGGGTGGCCAAAGCCACAATGCAATATTGATCCAACTCATGACGTCGACTGCCGAATCCTTCCATTAGCAGCGGTTCTATGGCACACACTTCGCCGCGTGCACCCGAGAAGAGGCAACGCGATTGGCAACCTCTTATGCCCAGTTTGCGGGTAAAACTCAAGGACCATACTGAACCACCGGCATCGGCGCACAATGCCAGGGAAGATCTCGATGTCCATTTCACATGCAGCACTCCCGTATTGGGTGTTATCACTTCAAATAGCTCTCGCAGAGCATCGCCCGTCTGTGTATCCATTACAATGACTAAGCCACGGGCGTAACCGGCCATTAAGCGCGAGGAATCACCATTGAAAGCCAAACTGGAGACAGATCCTTGACTATGCTTATCCTGATGGGCCCATCTCAATGTTTGCGTCACATCGAAATTGAGTATATGGCCATGAGAAGTACCCACTGCTATATAGGCAGCGACTGCACAACAGCTTGCTGCTCCAGCATTCACACGCTCGGCGGCCGATGATAGCTGCGACGAGATGCCATGAAGGAGTGTATAACGCATTATGGAACCACCACCGCCCACGCCACCGGCTCGCATGCTATCACCATCACCAACCAGTGATGGGGACGGGGTCGGCATTGGCATGCCCAGTTCGGAGGCTACATCGGAATCCAATTCGGTATCGAATTCACTCATTACCGCCTCCAATGATGGTAAAACATCTGTGGGCGGTATGGCATATTCCTTATCATCTAGCTGCAAGTGGAATCAATATTAATCGGTTTAATCTACAACTTTTGTCTCTCTCTCTACCGCTCCACCCACATCGTCAAAATCCAGTTGCAGGGATTCTGCCAGCAAACTGTCAGTGGATCCGCGATCTGAGTCCAGCAGCGATTGCAGCGAGGGTGCCTTCAGTTCGGCCATGACCTCAATATTTAAATTTCAACTTTAATCACTCTTATTAATTATTAATCTGGGATTTGGTTCATGAAATTTAAGTTGTGTTCCTTTTTTTGGTATTTCTAACCTTTCTGGTATTTTTGTGTCTTTTTGGTATTTATCACTTCAAACTCGGAGCGAGCAAACTAGTTCTCACGCGTCTTTAAAATTATTAAATTGCGCGCGACTTCATGGTTCATTCATTAATGAACTAGTTCCACACAACCAATTATAAATTTAAATGTTTAAATATTAAAACTTAACAATATATCCTTGTAAACCAATTGTTTTTTGTCAAATTCACACAGTTTGTGCGAACCACAGAAAATGACAATATATTTATAAAATTTAAACATAACCATTGCTTAGCTTACCTGAAAGTTAAAAAGTGTTAGCACATACTTTATGAAGTAATTGTTTTGAGGTGTCTTACCTGTATTTACATTCATATAAATTTCTTTGTGCTGTTTTCCCTACGATTTTCCACGAACTTCTCGATGGTGTCTCAAAAAAGCGCGGTCCACACGCTTCTTTCTCTTTCACTCTAATATGCTTGCTATAGAATCACTCAAGTTTTCCCGAAGTGATCCCAATCTTTGTATTCTTCTTTATTATAAAAATAATTCCAAGCATATAATGCTAAAAGAATTTTTGGCCTCACTGTGAATGAATTGTACTCTATTTTTCGTTTTTTGTTTAACTTTAAGCCTTTTCGTGCGTGTTTAGTTTTGGTAAACTCCTTTATAAAAAAGCAGTGTTGACTTACTATAGTGTTGATCAAATAATCGTTATGGATTTGAACCCAAAATATTACCGGAAATATACCGGTCCCCAGACAAGCAAATCCATGGCCTGAAGAAGTAACACAATTTACAATGAAATATTTTGTTTTAAAGCTTATATATGGAATTCAAAGAAAATGTGGAAATCTAAGATCATTTTACATCTGTAGATGACTCCATATCCAAAAAATGTTAACATTTATATTTTTTACAATGACGTAACAAACTATAACAACTTTCGAAAAAAAAAACGTTCTTATTATAAATTCCATATTACTGTCATTTTTTAGCAAAAATGATCTACTATCTATACTTATCCCAATGGGAAATTATAAGTATCTATGTATGTATGTGTATATAAGATTAAGCTATAGTAAGATCGATTGATAAATGGATAATATTTCGGGACAACTAAAAATTAAGAAAAAACAAAAAGATTAAGTGAAAAAAGCAAAACAAGAGATACAATTCTTGGATTATTATTTGATGGAATATTGTATTTAGAAAATCTATACATACATATAAATATATATATATGTATATATGCATATAGTGTGTTGTTTCGGTTGTGTTTTTTGTTTGAAGGCCCGTTTGTTAAATATTCTGTGTAAAAGAATTGTGGAGAGAATGGAGATTGTTGTTACTTCGTCATATTGGTATTTACTGCTGTTGAGTGGAATTGCCATTGTAAGTGGCCTTATTATCCTTGTCATCTTTTTTAGTATCCTGTAGGCGTCTTATATTGGCATCGCCATAGCGCGGTGGCTGATAGCCGCCAGGACGCTGTTGGAATTGATGCGATTGTGTGTGAGGTTGAGCCGCAGCCGAGACTGACGCGGCTTCGGATGTTGCAGCCTGTGATTGATTCGTGGGATTTCCTGTGGGTGGCGTTACCGCATTCTCTTTCTGATCAGACGTTGGTGTATCAACCGTAGGAACAGATGGCGTTGAAGACGGTGATGATGATGATGACTCCGGCTGTTGATTGCCAGGATTTTGCGCTGGGCGCAATTGAAACATATCCATATTGCGACGGGCGGATCTGAAAATATTACAAACCGAAAATCAAGATAAAGTAATTCGGGTTCCTACAAATTAAGATTCGTTTGTTACATACGCAGTATTCCCAGGGTCTAGAACGACATCATCGGCAGCTGCCTGCTGCTGTGGGAGTGGTCGAAGCCAACCCATGTTAGCCAATCTTTGGGTCAAAGGCTGAATGCCCATTTTATTGATATAATCGAAAGCCTTGGCTGCCGGCGTAAGCAAGGCCCAGAAGAGGGTGGCCAGAATTGTCAAGATGGAGCCACCAGTGCAAACAACTCGATTAACCTTCTCCTTGGTCAAGACCAAAACCAAAGCGTTTGGTACCAAATTCAATTCAGTCAATGTCTTTGACTCATCTTCGGTTTGGAACTCACGACGTGGATAACTTGTGGCCAACGTGAAATCTTGTATATTTCTGCCCGCAAGCAATTCTTCATGTACATAAATTTTTACCGTGGAGAGTAATTCACCAGATGGAAAGGATTTTGTGCTATGTTCACCGCCGGGCAAACGGATCTGTAAACGTGTCTCATCGACTGCACTAACCGGTGTGGTGGCTGCTGCTTCAGTGGAACCGCCAGTGGATGAACTATTTGTATCGGCACTTATTATCACACGACGAGTCATTTCTGCTCGATCAGCTGCTATCTGGGCACGTATACGTTCACGGGCCTCTTGCTCCTCCTGGCGTTCGCGACGTATGCGTTCCTGGAATAAGTAAAGGACATTAATTTCAAATGTCAAACCAAACAGAGAGAGAAACAGGGAGAGAGAGAGAGAGAGAGAGAGAGAGAGAGAGAAACAAATACTAGTTCTTTTGTCTCACTCGACTTGAATTTAAATTGCTTTCTCTATTTCTCGAAGTTCACAGACCTGCATATTCCTAATTTCCTGCTCTTTGGATAGAGCCTGTTGACTTTGAGCCTCCTTTCCTTCACGTCGTCGACGCAATTCGTTTTCCTTGTCACGCTTTTGCTCTTGAGCCAAGCGTTCGCGTCGTTTCTGGTCTAAAATATTCTGAGCATCTGCCACCATCTTGGCCACGTTTTCAGTTCCTTCTTCCTGTTGACCCTGAGGTTCAGCACCCGCTACCGTGGGCGGTGGTGGAGAATCAACTGCCTCTGCTTTGGCTGAAGCGGCGGCGGCGGCTCTCTTCTCGGCCGCAACTGCAGCTGGAGCGGCTGTTAAAGGCTGCTTCACTTCCTTGACACTAGAGGTAGCCACATCAGAAGTGACTTCCACATTAGCCATTTCTGAAGCAGGTATGGCTGAGGTCGCGGAAGTTGCTGCCTTTTCTTCCTCAATATCTGTGTTCTTATCACCATCTGTTCCAGCTATTTTACGGTCTGCATTCTCAACTGGAATATCAAATAAATTTGATACATCTCCGGGCGTTTCCTTCTTCTCTTGCTGCTTTCCGGCTAATACCAAGACCTGGTCTATTTTGTCCACTAGCTCTTCCACATTGGCTGTTATGCCAGTGGCAATTTCCAAAGGAGTTCCCGTTTTGCCAATAAAAAATATGGACGGAATGGGAGCAACTTTATCTGCAAAAGAATGTACGAAGCACAGATTAGCATTTTTTTTTGGTTTAAACCCTTTGAAACGCTTTAAAATTGGATGACGGGAATATTTGTGTTTATACATATGTTTACAACTTATGATTATCAATTAATTCCACTCACAAAGCGATATAAACTGTCCATAGGCCGAGCTATCTCCTTTTACTTTAATGGCGACAAAATCTGATGTTTCTAATTTTGCTCGGACGCGTTCATCATCCATAAATTTCTCCAACTTGGCGGACATCTCATCCTGACCTGCATTGAAGAGGTAGATAAATCAATTTCATTTCCAATAAACGAATGACGTGTTTTTTCTTTTTTTTTTCTGTTTTTCCTATTACACCTTGTACCTTCTATGTAAACCACAAATATGGCATCTTTGGCTTTGGATTCAGCCACCGCTTCTGCTATGTTGCCCGAATGCCAATTCATTTTATTTTAATAAGTTTATGTTAAAATCAAGTTTAAGTGGGAACGTAGACGACAAACAGTAAATTTAATTTTGAGTTGTTCCAGAAACAGTCGTGCGACAGCTGACTTGAATATTCTTTATTGTTTTGGCAGGAAAAGAAAAGCAGTAGTGTTGGAAAGTGTTATTTTCGTTCGATCAAAGGCGTAGCCAACTAAGAGCAGGGGTGAAGCATTTTCGTTTGGTTTTTAAGAATCATTCAATTTAATATAAAATATGGTTAACTTTTTATATGTACACAAAATTGAAGATTAAAGATAAAGTTCCATTAGACTTATTTTTAGGAGTTCAAATTAATATATATACCCCCAATTTGAGCCCTTGCTACACTCTTGCCATCGTTTTGAACTACAAGTGCAGTAAAATAAAATGAATTTCAAAATTTTGGCAAATTTTCTTTTTTGTATTTTTAAACGGCCGTGCTTAATATCCTAAAAGTATATTGGATCAACTATAACGGCAATTGGTTAGAGTATAGCACATCTGATTAATGATGATTAACTGCTAACCAACACTAGCAAGTAGCTACCGTAGTGGTATATTCAAAATGAAAGCATACATATTTGTATGCATACATTTACGGTAATACAAATAATTGTTGCTTAAGGTTATGTGTAGAAGTTTGCAGCCGACAATGCGATGTATGTATGTATGTATATTTGTGTTAGTCTATATATTTATATGTATCGCCCATTAGTGACAAGTTGTGGGCAAGTCTCTTTTCCCTCCTTCTTTCTGCTTGTCACCAGATACCTCCTCCTTCGCATTTGCTCAAGCTATTCCGTGTCAACTAAAATTAAACAGTTTTAATTAAATAAGACTGCCCTGTTTTAAAACGGTGTCTTGATTATACGCACTCTCTGTTTCCTCTTCCACTTCGGAGTTGATTATGGAAGCGGCTGGTGTCACAGAAACCTCACTGCGCTCCGTAAAGAAATATTGTGGCAGGCGACACACGCACACTTTAACATGCTTTGGCTTCAATTGTTTCGGGAACATCTTAAGGCGCTCTAGATTAACCCGACATTTGCGTACACGATTGGGATTCTCTTGCAACAGATGGTCGCTGTGCAAATTTAAGTACGGATGCCGGGGAATTCTAACAACCATTTTCTTCATATTGTCTTGGACAGAACGCTGCGACATTGCAAAAAATAAACAATAAATGCACAATACGCCAGTGGTGATGCCAGCTGTGAATCCAAAGACGCTATATTGGTCAAGTGTTGGGCAACGCTTGAAACGAACAAACTTGTTTAGGTCAATTAGAGATGGTTGTTTGTTAAGAGTACGTACCTTTTGGTCGGTTCTAGATTAAACTACTTGCAAAAAATACAACTCGCATCTCTAATCGAACAGTGCAGAATTATCAACACTGGTGCTTTGTTTTTGTGTGTCATTGCTACAACAAAAACGTAAAAGGCAAAAAGGGACTCAAGGTCTGAAACTTTTAATTTGTTTTTAAATTCAAAACTTCTGATTGAACAAAATGACTGATCTTCAAACCTTGGTGGACATGGGTTTCTCTCAGAAGCGCGTGTAAGTATTTTAATGCCGTTCCCGCTATTACCGGCTTTTTCAGCATGTTTTCTCTCCTGCCATTTGACATTTGCTCACCCTATATAGGGAATATGCCTTAAAGGTGACCAACCATAAAGGTGTTGAGCCGGCCATGGAATGGCTATTGGCCCATGTTGACGAAGAGATACCGGAAACAAAACGTGAGGAGGCAGGCGAAGGTACACCGGCTGGAGGAGATGATCCTGGCAGCTCCAGCAGTGCTGGCGGTGGAGGTGCTGGGGCTGGGACTTCAGCTGCTCCAGAGGGTGAAGGCGTTGCCAAATCCGTGGTATGCGATGATTGTGGCAAAGTCCTGAAAGATCACACAGAAGTTGAATATCACGCAGCCAAAACAGGTCACAACAATTTCTCTGAATCCACTGAGGAGAAAAAGGCTCTGACCGAGGAGGAGAAGAAGGCTCAATTAGCTATTATCGAAGAGAAGCTCAAACAGAAACGCATAGAGCGAGAGGAGCGCGAAAAAGCTGATGCCTTAGAACGTGAAAGGAATCGTATTCGTTCGGGCAAGGATATGACTGAGGCGCGTCGCCGCATGGAAGAAATCGAAATGAAAAAGATTGTCGATCAACGTAAGCGCGAAAAGGAAGAGGAGAAGGCAGCACGCGATCGTGTCAGGGCACAAATCGAGGCCGATAAGGCAGCTCGTAAAGCTCGCGAACAAAAGGATAATCCCACTGTCCCCAATTCTTCGTCGGTTAGCTCCACTACACCACCAGCGGCTGCTGTCCTTTCACCCACTGCGGTTAAGTCTCCACCACGAGATTATACCGAAACACGCATACAAGTTCGTCTTCATGATGGCACGACACTAACCGAAACCTTTAATGTCAAGGAGCAGTTGTCGGCTGTTCGTGTCTTTATCCAAGTGGCAACTGGCATTGATTCTCCATTCGCTCTAATGACCACATTTCCGCGTAAAATTTTCGCCGACGATGATTATGAGAAGCCACTGGAGGTCCTTGGCTTGGTTCCATCCGCTGTCATTATAATGACGAAGTCAACATCAGCTTAAACAAGACAATGAGAGTGTTAGAAGAGGCTGATTCATCATCTGAAGAAAAACCATAAATCCTTTATACTAATGACAAACAAAATAACAATTATAAATAAATAAATTTATTTATTTAAAATGATATTCCCATCTAAATTATAATGAAATAAAAATAATGATATGAAAATATAAAATTTAATGTACGATTTTATATGCTAAACAAAATTAAAGAGTAATTCTAAATAATCCGAAATTGAACTCAATCTCAGTACTCAGAAATTAGCTGACTCTACATAAATGGCTCAATGAATCCTTTAATTTTCTTAACACTACGCTCGGCTGGTCTAATATTCAAATGTTGGCCAAATATGGTAAACTCCATGTTGCCCACGTGCATTCCAAAGACACATTCGCTCTTGGGCACAGTTCGCAGTCGATGATCAGGGCCCAGAAGTTTCAGTACATTCTTTGTGTCCATGACACAAATGCCAGCTATGCCGACGAGTGTTTCACATTTCGATTGGATCACCTTCAGCTTGGCTCCATGGAAATCCATTTTGACCAGCAGTTTGCTGAATTCCTCATAGCGAGGCTCATGAATTTGGGGTACTTGATCGCCTTCCTTCAGATTTAGGTGCTCCCTTATGTAGCCACGCCACAGTTTATGCAGCGGCATGGCCTGTTCATAGCTCATTTGTCGGGTGGGCAGTGTATTCAGTCCAAGATTGGCATACTCCCGGCGTGACAATGTTTGTGATTTGTGGGCCCGTCGTTTCTTGGAATTTTGTTTCTTTGATTTGGTGCCATGCAGCATGGTTATGTGATCCGGGATGATATTGACATTGCAACGCTGGTGAGGAATAACCAAATCTGTAAGGTATTCCTGCAGTGGAGCCGTGCCATGTTGCAGTTGTTCCATGGTCAAGAAACAAAAATGTAAACAGACGAATTTAAATATTAAGTTTCTCAACACTGTTGGTTATGTTGAAATTGGTCAAAATAAATTTTGCTTTTTTCCGGGTTTTGACTATCGATAACTCATCACCGATATACGATAAGTGTTAACATATGGTTGGTAGTGTTGGTAGGCGGCGGATTCAAAAGGAGGGAAAAGGGCTTATAAGGGGATTTTTTTTGACTAACGGAATAAAAAGTTCGATAACACAAAAAAAAAGTTCAAAAGAGTTTGACGTGATTGCTCCACCGTTAGGAAAGAAAAGATTAAAAGACATCCAACGTAAAACGGCAATAATTACGCCACTGCCTAAGGACTTATGGATGGCGGTGACACGAAATCACTGAAAGCAACACAAATGAAATGTTTGTTGGGTTAGTCCGGTCTAAACCACCACCAAAATGCTTGCTGGATTGCTTAGACTAGGGTTGCCACCAGAGTTGCCAGAGTCGCCAATGTGAGCGGACGTGTTGCGGATTTTCTTGTTTTGGTTTTTCACGTGAGCGGATGTGTGTCGGTGGTTTTTGTTGAAATTTTTTTAGACGTGTACGGTGCAGCAGCGCAGTCCTCCTCATGAAAAGTTTCGGTCCAAAAGACGCCGCGTGTGAGCACAAAATGAAAAATAATCTACAATAAAGCAACAACTAAAAAGAAATACCAATTGCTTGTGTGATGAATAAAATATATTAAAAAAAAAAGAAGGAAAATTCTCAAACAAAACACTAAGCCGAAAGAATTTGTTGCAAAAAGAAAAATCAAACAAAAAAGTAATAATAAAAAGAGAAACGTGACCCAACCAAAGTAAAAAGAAGAGGAATTTTTTTTTTGTGTGTTTGTCTGCCTTTGTGTGTAAAAGTGTGTGTTTTGTTGTTGCCTACTACTACTACTGCCGATTTTGCGGTTAATATGTATGTATATGTGTGTGTGTCGCGCTGCATTTTTGCTCTCTTTTAAAACACAACAGCAGCAACAACAACAAAGAAAACAACAATAGCGACAAGAAAAATTTCGGTATTTTACAGTTAGAAGAGCAGATTTTTCGCTACTGCTTCCTGTGCTCCCCCAGCGTTTACTTGTTCCTCATATATTTTACTTTGTTATCGCGCGTCTGGGTCCCGTTGTCCCGTCTCTTCCTTACGCACCATCTCCACCGCCACCCTCTCTGCCGAAGACGACGCTAACGCCGCCACCAGCACTACCACCACCACCGTGTGTCGTCACTCCTAACTCCCCCAGAAGCGTTAGTCCCAAACACACACACACACAGACATATACACACCCCCACAAATACCCCCCTTTGTCCCATCGTTTGTCAATGCGGAAGAGTTGCTGCCGCCGACGCTGTCGCCGCTGCTGCTGCTGCTGCGCTGTTAATATTGCTGCCGCTGTCACTGCTAAAGCTACTGCTTCGCTGATTTTTTAAGGTAATTAAAATGTAATTAATTTTCAAGTTGCTTAATATTTTAGTTTCTTGGTGTGCTATTACTTATTTTCGGTTAGTTTAAAATCCCCCCCACCTCCGCCTCCCGTTAGCTTAGTTTGTGCTGATGAAAGATTTTTGAGCGCATTTTTTGCAGCCACGCGCAGCAGAGCAGCAGCAGAGCAGTAGCGCCGTTAGCCAATCCAGGGAAAATATTCTCACTCAGTAATTCGAAATTCACTCACGCATACATGCGCACTCAAAAAGACACAAACACACACACACGCATTTACGATAAATTGTTACAATCCAGACGGCGACGCCGCCCTGGGCAGAAAGAGAGAGAGAGAGAGCGTGCAAGAGAGTGAGAGAGAAAGAGAAGCTAGCGCAGCCCAAAAGGTTTTTTTGTTGGTACCATTTTCCCTGCAAGAATTGCTTCAAAAATTATATTCACTTTATTTTGTATTATTTTTAAATGTTATTATTACTAAAGCCACACCTTTTGCCCCCCTCTCTTTCACTTTTCTCTCTCTCGCTCTCTCCCTCTCTCTCTTGTGCTCTTTGACGTATCCTTGATTCAGTAAGCCATCGTTTGACTAACGGAACATTCCTTGCAGTAAATGTAAATATAAATGATTGAACGATTTTTGAAATCATTTTTGTTGCCAACTTTTTTCATTTTGCCACGCCCCCTTTGTTTAAAAAATAATATTAATTACTTCCTGCAACATTTTAGCTTAATAATTTATTATGTTGTGTTCATGAGATCGTAAATCCTCCCCCCCCACTTTGCGGGCAGGGTATACCGGTGCAAAGACTTTACTTCCATCATTACACAGAGTAGAGTTAAATATTGTTAAATATATTAGATATATTATTTATATACAATTATTAATTTGAAACTCTATTTTGTTTTAATTACAGTTAAAACTGCCGCAAACGTTGTCATTGCCATTAAAACACAAGCAGAGGAGAGAAAACAAACAACGAAAAAAAGGATAGGAAAATAAAGGAATTCCAGCAACATCAAAACGAAAATAGAAACCAAAGTAAACCAAAACCAACAACAGCAACAACAACAACAAGAACAACCAACAAACCAACAAAAGCAATGGCCAACAATAATTATTGAATGGCGGCCATTAGTGGCCCCAAGCGGCATCCATTGAGCAATCAACACCATTTCTCCCACATCATCAAATCAAGCACCACAACAACCACCACCACCTCTACCACCACCAACACCAACACCACCAATTCCAATTCCAATTCAACCATTAACAATACAGTCAATAGCACAACAACCAACAGCATCAATTCCAATAAAACTAACAACAAATCGTCCTCAGCAGCAGTAACAACAAAAGCAACCACAGCCAACATACCAAAAATTCTAAAAAACCAAAACGAATCAACTCAACTCAATAATCAACAGCAAAAGCATAGATCAACATCCTCATCAGCAATATCCTCCACAATATTATCACAAAAATCCTTATCTGCATCAGGAGCAGGAGCAGGATCAGCAGCAGGAGCAGGATCAGGAGCCGGAGCAGCATCTGCAACAGCCTGCTGTCCAAATTATACCGCTGAAACGCCGCGTAGTTCATCAATGAGCGTTTCGATGTCGTTGGTACAGGGTGGTGCTGCCGGTGGTGCGCCACAGGGCGCTAGCGCAATATTAGCTGCAGCGGCTCCATATTATCAACCGCCAGCAGTACCCCAGGATGTACAACCGGATCGTCCCATAGGCTATGGTGCATTCGGTGTTGTCTGGTAAGTTCCCTCTCTCAGTATTACTATGTGTGGTGGTTCATCAACCTCAGCTAAACTACAACTATTACTACCCCTATACCCCCCACCACCACCACCGCCACACTGCCAATATGGGGTGACTTTGTCCATCCCCATCCCTCTATATTCCTTTTCTCGTTTAGAAAATTAAATTTACATTTTTTCCTGTGTAAAACTAAAATGCTTTACTTTAAAAAAGAAAAAAAAGGTTATGCATTGGACATAGATGCACCTGGAAGCGCGGGTAAAAGCCAGATGACATTGTAAATTGCATACATATCTCCTTTTGAACGCTGCAGAAGAAGGTGACGAAGAGAATTCTCACTATTTTGCACTTTGATATGAGATAAATGTAGAAGTTTTCAAATGACAAATGTTTCTCATTGGTGTGAAATTTGGCAACGTGGCCGCATTTTAGATTATTTGTTTTTTTTTCTTCTTCTTTCTTGATTTGCTTCTCTCAATATATTTTTCTTTCTTTTTACTACTACAAATTTCATTCACGTGTAAAACGGCATTTCCGGCTGCAATCAAACGCAAAGTGAAGCCCAAAAACCCTAGTAAAACGAGCAAAGAATTGGTAGGTAGGAGACGTAGAGAGAAGGGGAAAGGTAGGATAGGTATATAGGTGGGAGAGGGAATACCCAAGAAGCCAGTGAAAAACTGGCACACGTTAAGTGACGACCAAAACGGCGACGACGACGACGACGACGTCTTTGGAGAAGTTGGAGCAGAAGAAGGCGGCGTTGGGTTTAGGCACAAGGAAGTACCCAAAGAACGATGAACACAAGACGAAGGAAGAGACGAAGAGAAAGAGAGAGAGAGTCAGGAGGGTGAGGTAGATAGGCCCTAAGCATGAGAAGCAAAACTCTAGGTCTGACTTAAAGTAGAAGCTCTATCCTCCACCTTCCCTGCCCCCACAACAAAAAAAGCAAAGAATAGAGTCGTTGACGTTTTGGATTGGGCTTTTTACCATTCTCCCTCTCTCTCTCTCTCTCCCTCACTCTGTCTTCGTTCTTTCTTTTCACTGTTGTACTTTTTAAAGCAATCATCATCATCATCATTGCAGCAGCAGCGGTAGAAATATTAATATATAGACCTGGGCACCTGGGCCACACCGAAATGCAATCAAGCGTTAAATTTAAGTACCAAATGTCGAATTTGTTAGGTGCAGAGAGAGTGAGAGAATACCTAAGCCTAGGCTAGGTTTTGTTTATGGCTCAAAGGAGAAACAAAAAACAACAGGAGAGCAGGTGAAGGTTTTTACGGAAGGAAGTTTTGCTTGGTGCCTGCTGGGATGGCAGAATACAAATGGGGGTAAACAGGAGCAAGCCTTTTACGAGAAACTTGCCAACTTGTGTAAACGAATTCCTAATGCATAGTAAAAATCGTATTGCCAGGAATAAAAAATCAAAAACTCCCCAAAAGTAATCTATAGTTTTTATCTTTTAAAACGTTTACATCATTTGGATGACTTGTAATCATCAGCATTATATATGTATATATATATCAGTTTCCTTCAACACACACAAAATGTTTCTTTAGATAATCTCTCCTCCGGCCCCGGCCCCATACCCATACCCATATCTATATCCATCTACTCAATTCATTCTCATCGATGATTCCAAGAACGAAGAGCTGCGTCTGTTGTCCCTCCACCCCACTCTCCTTATTCGCCTTATTCCCATATCAACAACAACAAGAGCCAAAACATTAAAACCAATTAATCCTAGGCAAACTTCTACGAATTTTTCTCACTGCAATGCAACGGTCAACGAACAAACAAACACACACACACACACTGTTACTATATCGGCCCAGAAAGAGTTAAGAATGGTCAAAAAAGACGAAAAATATATATGTATATATGCATAGTTGTATATACATATATATATATATAGGTAGGTTTACCCAGACTCCTCCGCCGTCACCTTCGCTTCGTCTTTGACTCTTATTTTCGACTCAGGTTGCGCAGTCGCATAAGAAATATGCTTTAAAAAAAAGAAACCAAAATAAATAAAAAGAAAAACCGAATCGTCTTGGGTTTACTTTAAACTACCTGCAACTGGTTTTTAGAAGCAGGCAAAAGGCTTCGACGACCAAGACCGAGACCAATACCAAGAAGAAGAAGAAGACGTCGGCAAACTACGTAGTCGACGTTTTGTGTTTTTGTTATTTTTATTTTTTGTCGGTTGGTGTGTAAAAACCTTTTTGCTGCCTTCTGCCTGCATATATAAAACTTGCTTCCTGCACGACTTCATGTGGTCGGTTGGTCGGGCGGTCGGTTGGCCTGAGCATTGGACAGTAGTAGCAGTCTCTTACTCCCTCAGCATCTTCATCCTCTCAATCGTTCTACACAACCGAACTGAACCGTTCATGGTGATGGTGCTGGTGGCTGATGGTGCCTTTTGCAAGGTGTCGTCGTTGTCGTTTTAGACCTGGACTTTATCTTACGGCGCGTTGCCTGCCTGCCTAGGCTCACTCATTGAGTGACTTTGACTCTGAGTCTCTGGACTTTTCTCGCCCTCTCTATTGGTCTCTCTCTCTCTCTCTTTCTCGGTCTGTCGTTGATACTAAACACAGGACAACATGAAATGCGTTTCAGATTTGGAAGTTATATACAGTACAGGGATAGGATCCTGATATTTTCAGGACTTTTGTTTGGAATTCTTTTAGAGGAGCTTGCTTAATTGGATGAAAGGTACAGCAAGTGCAATTTGAAATCCTTCATTGACCAATTTTGTCTATTGGCAACAGCATATCCTGTAACTAGCAACTTAATAGGACGTCAAAGATTGTGATGCCTTTGTTATTATTCGAGTAGTTTAGGGATTTAACAAATAACTAAAGTTAATTGCATTGAAAATGATGGTGAACAACTATTAGTTTTTGTCTGTTTGATTTTATTGTCGCCTATTTTTGTTGTCTAGTGTTGTATTTCGGCTTTTGTTTGTTTTTTCTATTTCATGGAGATGGCATGGCATGGCATGGGGCACATCCTTTTGCGACCAATGCGCCTGTTATAATCTCCAAAGTCCAATGGCCTCATCTGCTTCTTCTATTCCATTTTCATCTTGTCGTTGTAGTTGTTGTTGTTAGTGTTGTCGTTTTCGTGTCCCGCATTTTGAACTGATGTTTAATCGTTACGGTGTATATTCATTTTCGTTGACGCTTCCAAATTTTCACCACCGAAAATCAAATGTGCAAAAGTGCATTGGTTGTTGTTGTTGTTGTTGTTGGTTTCTCTTACTGATTTTCGGTCTTCCCTTTTCATATGATGTGGAAAAACCAAAAGCAAAACCAAACCTACCATCCAGCCAGTCATCCATCCATCCATCCATCTATCCATCCACTATTTTTATTTTGTCGCAGACGAACAGCTGCTGATGCTGGGTTCTCTCTCTCTCTCTCTCTCTCTCTCTCTTTCTCTGCCTCTATATAAGTTGATGAGGTTTGCTGATGCTGCTGTCCCTTGGTTCTTCTGGTGGTTGGTTCGCGCTGGTTGAACAACCTTCGCCTGTTTTTAGATATTTTGTCTGGCCCGGCACACTCACACACACACATACACACGGCCAGCCGCTTACAGGATATGCTTCTCGATTGTGAGTCCCGCATATGTTTTTGTTTCGTCGTCCGTCGCCCCTTTTTCGCTTCGTGTTTCGATTGAAGTGGCTCTAGGGGTAGAGGTAGAGGAAGGGTGTAGGAAAAATGGTCTACGATGGCCTCTACACAATTTTGCTGCATCCCTCTGTTAGGTCTCCGTCGCTCTTTCTCCCCCTGTTTCATTCTCAGTCGCTCATGAACTGAATGATGTGTGTGTGTGTGTGTGTTGACTGCAACAACGATAAAGTTTTTCCTGCGATGCGTTTGCTCGTTTTTCCTGCTTCACTTTTTGGTAAAAATATTTTCATATCTTAGGGTACATGTGTTTCTCCCTTTTTCATGTGTGTGTGTGTGTGTGTGCTTGACTTTGAAAGTGTTTGAATAATTATCCTGTTTTTCAGTTTGCCCAGAATTCATGTCCTTATATTTCCCAGAAAATAAGTGAATGAAGAAATGGCCAGAGAAAATTGGTTTATAAATTTTCCCAGACAATTTTTTGTTGGCTTCCTCTTGTTTTTCTTTTCTTTTTTTGTTTTTTTTTGTTTTGAGCTTTACATTAATTGGGCTCAAATGTAAAATGGATTGAACGTTCATAACTGGTTTCAATCTCTAGAACATAATTGAAATGTAATATTTGGGCATTTGTTTATTTATTTTTATGCAAATTTGATAACAATAAACACTAAAATCAATTGGCACTTGTCACTGTTTGATTTTCGAATTGATTGGAATAGAAATCCAGAATTATTGCAAAAATAAAAGATAGTCAATGGAAAATAACCATTCATACGATACCTAACTAGAGGGCCGGGGCTAACTTCGACCGCGCCGATGTTTGTATACCCTTGCAACTCTTTTAGTAACTCGTTCCTTACCTAGAGCCATCAAAGTGGAAAAGCGTTTTATCTAAAAAGTCTAATGTCTGCGAAAGAGCGGTCTTTCTTAGCATAGGAAATAACGAAGTTATTGATCAAAGTCACTGTTTTCCACCGATCGTTCCTATAGCCACTCGATCTTTATCAAATTTGGCACAGTCGTTTATAGGTGTAATAGACTAACCAATATCTAACTTCACGACAATAGCTGAGAAAATAGCGAAGTTATTGAGAAAAGTCACTGTTCGTGACTTTGCCGTTTGTATGTGAGCTATATGATATAGTGGTGCGATTCAGCTTCTCATGCTGATCAAGAATATATATACTTTATATGGTCGGGGATGCTTCCTTCTATGCGTTGCACACTTCTGACCAAGGGTATAAAAATGGTATTAAAGGGTAAAATTATTCAAGTTTCATTACTAAATAAAAGTTCGAACAAAAACAAAAACTTCTTAATCAATTTTCTTAAATGATTGCAAGAAATATCTCAAAAAGAAATATATTTCCTGTATTTATTGATTCACCTTGAAGTTGGATCAGTTAGATTAACGTTATCATTAACTTTCAATCAACTCTTAAGCTTTTTGAATTTTGACATAGTTTCAAGTTGAAACATTCTCTTCGACAGTCTCATTATTTCCTATTGGATTTCTGATATCCTTTAATATTTAGTAATTTAATATGCAGCAGAGTCCTTTTACCAATTAGTCTTTACATTTTTTTATACAATATTTGACAGGATTCAGGATTGTCATAATTTTTCTTTGCTTTGGAAAATCTTTAGCACAATGGTGGAAAGAGAGAAAATGGAAAAAATGGTTTATATATTTTTCCACCCATTTTTTGTTGTTGATGTTGTTGTTGTTGTTGTTGCTTTCTTTGTGTTGTTGTTGTTGTTTTCAAGCCCCTGGCACGACGGCACAAGGCACTCAGCCGCAACGAGAAAATCGTGCGAGCGTTTAAAGCACAGCGAGCAAAAGGTTTTTAAGCAGCCACAGAAGCAGAAGCAAGTCAAGACCATTGTCTGTTATTTATGCTAAATTGTGGGGGAGGGGGAGCTGGAGGTGGAGGTGGAGGGGGGGAGGTTTACACACAAAAAGCAAAACAACAAAAAATCTTAATCCATCTTACAACAATAAAATGAAGTCTGCCAAATGTAAATGAGCCCATCATGTGATATGAACAATTAAAAGTACAAAAGTCATTTTAATGGCCCCGCCCTCGTTCGCCCAATCCCCAAAGCGAAGGCTCCATCTTTCTGTTGGATTAATTGGCATTTAATCAATACAAAAATACACAGATTAAGCACTTTGCCCAATAAAAGATCCATTATAAATTGAGAATCTAGAGGGCATCCGATATTCAGACGCAATTACACCTGACAATTTGACAAACGAAAAGACACATGGAGATGAAACTAGACCCAGGGGGGAACAGAAGGAATCCGAAGAGAATTGTATATGGAAAACTCAATCGAAACATAAATTCAGTAAAAGTTAGGACTTTAGTATTGATATTCTGAAATTTCAAGCCGCTACATCAACTGGTTGGGAATTATAATTTGTAACACAATTTCCTAGGATAATTGAGTTGATAAGAACTTTTTCAAAAACTTTGGCATAACTCTATTGAGATTAGATAGATTTGTAAGGCATAAATTGTGAGGCCCTCACTTGCATCGAAACGATTATAATATTCTTCAAGAAAAGTAACAGAGAGAGAGAGAGATAAAGAGACAGAAATGTAGTTTGACGCAAAACTTAATTAGTTTCTCCTACTCCCTTTCAATATACCTCTATATACATGTATATATAGACACACCCAGTATGTATGAGAGTTACTTCTAGATGGGTTGGTTTTGGTATTTTTGTTTTTCCTCTTTGCCTTTTTTTTTTCTTCTTTTCTTCACCCATAGTGGCTTCATTAGGTTTGGGTTCAAGTAGTTGACCGCCGCTTCGAGCCATGTCCAAGTTGTCTATTTCAGAGTTTTTCCAATGTACTTTACGAGCCAGAGTCAGAGCACTACGCTGCGCTTAGCTTAGAGAGAGGCAGCAGCGGGGTTGGTACACACACACACACACACACACGATGATTTATTTGGCACACAGAGTGTGTGTGTGTGTGTGAGAGAGAGGGAGACATAGACATAGACCATAGCAAAGTGACTCTAGAGGGGAGAACGCATGGTGCTACCTGCGCTGCGTTGCGTTGCGTTGCGCTAGAGTAAAATGCATTTTACTTTTGGGTTCGTTGTAGGTCTTGAAGCTTTGGCACTTTGTTGACTATTATTTTTCATTTTAAACGCACACACAACTATGAAGTGCACGATGGGACAACGGGGGGGAGAGAGGGAGAAGACAAAGGTGTAGGGAAACAAATTTCCAAGTGAAAATTATTTCAACATACACACACCGAATAGAATTAGAAAGAGAGAGAGAGAGAGAGAGAGAGATACGAAATAAACCTCAAAGATACATTTTCGCTTTAGTTGAACCGTAGCAACGCAATTCAAGTGAACTAAGCTAGACTATAGTAGAAATATATATATATATATATACATATATATATATATATATATAGCCATCATGTGAGGGCGAAATGAAGCTGTGTTTCATGTAGTTCTCTTTCTTTCTCTGTCTTACTTTCTGAACATGTGTGTGTGTGTGTGTGCGTAAATTGTAGTCGAGGAAAATTGCGTGCGTAAATTCTTTGCACACAAAGTGTTTTTCGGCCAAGGATAAGAAGGGCAAAAGCAAAATGAAAGAAGGTGCTGGAAATGATATTTGGTTGTTTTTGTTCTGTTTCTACTACTCTACTACCTAAGACACATTTATACATGCAGACATACATACATACATACATACATACATACATACATACATACATACATACATACATACATACATACATACATACATACATATATAGTTTGTATGTATGTATATGCCTACATCTCACTATAAGGCATACATTGTTGCCAAATTTCATAGCATTTGGCTCTCACTGTGCCGTTTCGCCAAATTAATTTGTTACAAAATATATTTCCATCATTTAGAGAAATTTATATACATACATATATGTGTATCTGTATGTGTATATGGCACAGATTCATAGGTAGACTTTACGAATGAAATCCTCTAAAGACGATTTAAGTTGCGTCTAGAACCTCCACCAGTCTATGGACCTCTAAAACCTTTTGGCAAATCATAAATACATAAACTCTATCGATTTTCGATTGTTGGCAAATCTAATTTCTTCACCTAACTATGTCTTAAATACATTCGAATCCAAAACCTCCACAAGTCGATGGTCTATCGAGTAAATTTCATAGGAATAATCGTTATCTGCCGATATTCCATATGTAGAATATTCGAAATCTTAACTTATCAATTCATTACGACTAAAGGGAAGACAAATAAATCGTTTGCAATATGTCAGCTGTGAGATTTTATCAGTATCATCCTTATGTTCTTAGGGCATCTATTACAATAATCGCCTAATCGCCTCTTTTATAGATCTTTGTAGGCGTGGCACAAGCATGGTGGGTGTTGTATTGCCAACAAACCAACAAACTATTCAATACGTCAGAGAGCCTAACTTATATCTCAAACTTATAAGTATCCATTTTAGAGTATCCGTGAAGCATTGAAGTGGCGCCTAGACTGAACACTAACTACAATTGAACTTTAACCATTTAGCGCGTTTAACATATCTTTGCAGCCTCAATAAAACGAAAACAAACAAAGAGAAACACCACAACGTGGTCATCGTCTAAGCGTTTCTATTTGCCGTCGCCGCATAGTCGCCGACAAGGCATTAAAATTCTCCTACGTTAATTCCTGAAGAAAAACTAAAACGCTAGTGCAGAATTGCATTTTCCACACAGAATCATCATCATCGTCATCCGCATCATCATCATTGGTGTTTGTCCACTAAACGCTTTTGACATTTCAATTAAAAATCCAACAGAAAGTCAGTCTAGTGCGCGTCTCGGTAATTGCTGCCAACTCTCGACCATATGACTATGCATTCACTGGTTGTTGGTTGTGCCTGTTCCCTGTGCGGTGTGTCGTGTGTCCATTCTTAAATTTTTGCACAAAATGAATGCAATTTGAACTTCAATTTTTAATTAGACCTTAACTAAACTGTGTAAGATCAGTCGGCCGCTAAAAGAACTAACTGACTACTGACCGACCTGGCGACACACCCAATAAGATGATGACGAAGGCGACCGTTGATGATGATGATGATGACGATGATGAGGTAGTTCACCTCCATTCAATGGCCATGACATGGCTGCACACATTTTGTTTTATTGCGTTTTATCGTTCCCGTTTTCTTTCATGTTTTCATGTATATTTTGAGTCAGCTTCCATTGTCATCTGTCATTATTGATGTATGATCTTGATTTCCCCATTATACAAAGGATGGATACATGCATGTATACACATACATACATATACACATTGTTGCCAAAAGGAGCAACTGAGTGAAATATGTAAATGCTTTACATTTTCTCTTGCTACCTTTGTTTCAGCGCTCAGCTCATTAATTTAAACGTAAAAGAAACCTTGTGCTGCCGCTTCGCACAACAAAATCATTGAACTTATCCTGAAAACTAAAGCAGAGCACAAAAAAGAAAAACAAAAAGGAAGAAAGGAGAGCAGGTGCAGGAAAAAGGAATGATCTCAAATTACTGCAGAGCGCGAGGGAGAGAGAGAACGGATCAATGGCATAACAGGATACACCGTTCAAGTACCTGCCCTAGTCCTTATTATGTACACAAGTGTCCTTTGAGGATCCTTTAAGCTGTCTCTTTTGATTTTGCAGCTGCCTTTTTGTTATGTTATACATATATGTACATATTGATTTTCATCTCTTCTGGTTTTTGCAAAAATTAAACGAAAAATACTTGGCAGATGGTCAAGATAATAGCTGATGATCATGTTGACGATGCTTTGGTACATTGAACTGATCAATAAGGACGAAGTAGATGTAGCAAGGAATACAGATCGTTTGGATTTCCATGTGGAACATTTTAGAATCTCTTCCTTTTTCTTTAGGTGGGTTTTCTTCTTCTTTTGTTTGTGCTAATCACTATCGTTTATTGCATAACCGAAACGACCATCAAAAATATTGCTCAAGGGGTGAAGAGGAGGCAAAAAGGAACGCAACATTGTTGTTGTTGTTGGTGGCACGCATGCCCAGAACAACTTGCTGCTACAACACACACACACACACATGTGTGTATCGAGTACGTCTGGGCAAACGTTCATTGCACCCAAAAAACAAAAAAAAAAACCAAAAAAAAATAAAGAAGAATGAAATTTTTCGTTCATTATTATTGTTGTTGTTTTCGTACCTCTCCTCTCCTTCGTCTTCTTCAAGAAAGAACCGGATGGTTGTGGTGCCCCATCCAAAATACAAAAAAAAAAACGTAAGGTCCAGGCGGTTTCTCTGGACACAGGCGATTCTCGTTCGTTTGTCGTCGTCGTTTCACCACGTTTCTTCTTGTTTCTCCGTCTCCTCAATCCTCGTTCATACGTTGTGGGGCAAGTTGCTTGTCTTGTGCCTTGTGCCTTGCGGGAGCTCTCCAACCTATCCCAAGTTGAGTTTTGACACGCATCAAGCCAATGCTTGGACTTGCATAAGGCTCATCCTCATCCTCATCCCCATCCTCTACCTCTCTCTCCTTGAGGCAAAAGAGCAGTTTAAATATTTTTAATTGAACTTTGCCAACCAGCGGATGAACCAACCAACCAACCAACCAGCCAGCCAACTTGTTGGCCCAAACCACAAAGAACACCAAGGTGCTGATATATGGAGGGTGGTGGTGGTAAGGGATTGATGGTGGTGGAGCAAGCTGCTTGCGGTTATTGATTAGATAGATATCAGAACCCAAACTACAGTTAGCATATAATTTGCCTTGTTAGATGACTCACAGCAGACATAGACAGAGAGACCAAGAGGGGCGAGCTAATTAAGAGGAATTTCTTTCTCCCTCTGGCTCTGTATCGCTTAATAAATATTAGGGTTGGCAAATAATTATAGGCTACGATTCATGTAGGAAATAGAAACACACACACACACACATGCACAAAAACCATCTTGATGTAGAGGATGTGAATATTTAAGAGTTGTTTGCTCATGAATTTCACTTGTTTATCCCATATACAAGTGCAAGCAACATTTATGAAGGTTATTTGAGATGGTGAGTAATAAACGTACAAAGAACAGAAAGGATCGTTATCTACGCGCCTATGCCCACCCATACCCAAACGTTCAACGACAAAACTAGTTGGGAATCACAGCTAAATGAACTCAATTTTTGTTGTGCCTATGAAACCGAGGCAACTAACATTAAGAACATCGAAATCTATACCGAGAATCATTAAAAAACAATATGTAATTTAATTGAAATTCACTTTTAACCTATTATTAATAATTAACCATTCAAATGAAACTGTAACTAATCTATTTTCTTTCTATCTTTCTACTTTTAGGTAAGTTTCTAATGAGTTTTTGTACCCTAAAATGTTTGCCATGTAAGTTAAAAAACCTAAATAAATTACCCTAGACTTAATGGTAAATAGTAATTGATAAGTTTCGCTTAAGCCGCCCACTGTGCCCACTTCCAACATATATATATATACAGATATAGAGAGAGAGAAAGATAAAGACGGGAAGAGATCTAGCTCTTCTCCTTACTCTTTTTTACGCCTTTGCCTTTTTCTTGTCTTAATAAGCCTATCACTGACATTGGACATGATCATAAAACTCATTCAACGACAGCAAGAAAATGCATTAAATTTATATGTGTGTTCTTTTCTTTCTTTTTTTTTTTTCAAAAGCAAACATAAAATTAAAGTTTCATCAAACCAAATTTTAAAGACAAAGATGATGAAAAGAAAAAATGTAAATGGAAATTGGAATTGGAATGTGAATCTGCTTCTTCTAGAAGTAGAAGTGTCGACAATGCTAAAGTGCTGAGATGAGAGGAGATGAGATGGGATGAGATGCATTGGTAGCTTCAAGGGTCAAATTTCACATATGTGTGTAAAGTGAGGGAGGATTAGGAGAAGTGGCAGGATGAAGTGCCCTGTTTCTGCTGCTACTGCTACTGCCGCAGCGGAATGAGTAAAAGAATAATGCTTATGGAATGCATGTAGAGCAGTAAAAATAGCGCGGACAATGAGAGTCCTAGAGAGAGAGAGAGGGAGAGAAAAGAAATCAATAAAGAAAGTAATTTGAAACGTGGACAACAACGTTGGACTTGGACGACTATGTCGACTATGCAGGACAAGCTTGTCTCCTTCTCTCCTTTCTCCCTCCTAATCCTCTGCCTTTCTCCACTTTTTTGGCATGGCCTGTGTGGGTGTGGGTCAGTTCGGGGCCAAAAGGCAATTTATCTAATGGTAATATTGTATGGTTATAAAACAATATTGGCAAAAGGCGAGGCAGGCAGCTAGTAGAAATGTATACACACACACATACACACAGAGTGTGTTGTGAGAGCAAGAGAGAGAGGCAGTGGGCGGGCCAAGAATTTTAGTCACTTGGTCAGTTTTCTTTAATTAAAATAGCAAAAATTTACAGCTAACGAACAAAAAATTCTGAAATGCCAGCTAATTACCAGGAAACCATAATGCAAAAAAAAAAAAAAAAAAATAATAATAACAATAAAACGCGATTGTAAAAAAATGTTAAAACATTAGTGAACACTTTGAGCAATGTTTTGGCCTACAAAAATGTTGAAAACTAATTATTGACTATTATTTGTATTTAAATTGAAGAATGCTTGCAGATTTTTGGAATTTATGCATTGGCATCTTAGTTTACTTTCCCTTAAAGGATTTTTTAAATTAGATTAGAGATGAAAAGTTGCTGCTGCTAGGTGAGGACCGGAAACAGGCAGAGAACAAAAAAACAATACAAAAACAAAAACTTCAATGAGAAAACTTGTTTACTTGTGTGTTTGTTGTTCCTGCTGTTGTTATTTGCTTTTGATTTCCTCATGATATTTGCTAAATTTAAATTGCTTCACGACATTGATTTGTCATCGCTTTCTCAGTAAGAGCCAGAGAGTGTTTCTGGTGCTGGCTGCTGGCCGTGCCGGTTGCCTCTCATCAAATCAAACGAAACGTAATCCCAAGGCGACTTTTGAGTCATTTCATTTGCTGACTGCTGCTGCTTTTGACTTCTTTTCTTTTTTTTTTTTTTGCTGTTTGTAGTTGTTGTTTATTTTGCTTCTCTTCTTCTTCTCGGCTCTATCTCTCTCTCTCTCGGTCTTTCTCTCTACTATGACTTCTTTGACTTTTCGACTTTGTCTCGGTTTTTACAGTTTCCGTTAATGTTCTTTTTGGTATTTATCCAGCTGTTAATTGTGAGCTGATGTTGATGCCTCTCCCAGCCCTAGCCCCCGTCCCTGTCCCTGCCCCCAATGCCTTTGCAGTTGCCAGTCAGCCAGGGAACAGTTCCCCCCATCAGCAAACTGCGCCGCATCTCTTGAGTTTACTTTTGGGGGCACTTTTTAACTATTTTTATATCTTTGTGAGGGGTCGCTTTCAGTTGCCCTCTCCCCTTCTCTCTCTCTCTCTCTCTCTCCCTCTCTCTCTCTCTAGCGTGCTTGTGTAGTTTTCCAGCAGCAGGCAAAGTTTGATGACCTTCATGGAAAACCGACTGTGTCCCCTCTTTTTCTTTATATGGTTCTCCCTTTTCTGATTCTATATTTTAAATGAACACATAGAGTCTCAAAATTTACAAATACCCTGCCACTGCTTTGGCTAAATTCGAGACATTCAATCGGCATGGCAAGGGAAGACGATCCAAATGGTCCAACAGATGGCCCAACAGTCGCGGGGCTTAGAATCTGGCAGGGTATTAGAATCTGTGTGAAGATTTCTATTTCGTGATTTAAATTTCATTTCTCAATTGAAAAGTGTGTTATTAATTTGACAAAAAAGAAAAAACCACACACACAGACATGCACACAAAGAAAAGATACATTTTATCCGGTATTTGTTGATCCTCCTACTCTTTCATCTTCATTTCTATACCCTCAATCCCCTTTTGTGTTGCAATGCACCATAAGAAATGGGAAAACATGGAAACAACAAAAGCAATAATCCCTTTTTCTCTCTTTGTGTTGCCATATTATTACTTTTTACCTCGTGGCAACCTGCTGAGAATTTCAAATATTTTTCTGTTTTGTTGATTTTTTTGCAGCAGCAATTTTCTCATTCTTTTTATTTTGTGTTTCGTTATATATATATATTCCCTGCTGTAATGTTATTCCTGGAAAGGAATTTGTCATGGTTTTTGTTTCTGTGCACCGGCTTACTAAGTAAGGCGTCTCCAGGGGAAGTAGTAGTGCAGGTCTAAGGAGACAAGGATATGAACAAAGATTTCCTTACATATTTAACGATGAAAGAAATTCTTGGACAATTGCTAACCAATTTTTCCACTGTAATCCCATTTGAAGATGACAAAAGTATTTCACATTTGAATCATAAACTAAATTAAATATTTGTGAATTACATTTCTTTTTTTCTTGTTTTCTATACAGACTAATTGAGTTTTATTCTACTTATTCAACACTTGTGCTTAGATACAGGAAAGATAAATGAATGCTAAGAACTTTACAAGAAACTGCAAATATTTCATATTCGTATTAAAAATAATATGGAAAATGACGACATTTTAGTTGTTGAAAATAGCATTTAAACATTTTAGTAAGTGTTAAACGATCGCTTGAAAAATATTTGTAAAATAAAAAGTAGGTACTAAACTTTAATATTCTCAAACGTTTTTCACCCGTTTAAGAGGTGGCAGAGTAGGAGGAGGAATGGAGGCGTGACTGAGTCAGCTGACTATACTCTAAGTGC
Source organism: Drosophila paulistorum (assembly GCA_018152135.1). NCBI lineage: Eukaryota > Metazoa > Arthropoda > Insecta > Diptera > Drosophilidae > Drosophila > Drosophila paulistorum. The sequence continues at coordinate 16,820,277 of JAECXG010000606.1, read as the reverse complement.
GAAGAAAACTCCTCATGGAAACTCATTAAACAAAGTACACTTGAACGCTCTGGCCATAGATGAAGCCAACACAACACACTGACTACTACCACTATTCCCCTGTCTCCATCGCCACTCCCTGTCCCCACCTGGCCAACATCGTCTTTTATTCTACATCCTCTCTTCCGCTTTGCCATTCTTTCTGCTGCTAGCCTTTTGTGTTTTGGCCATTATTTTGCGCTTTTCTATGCCAGCGAAACCAGCCAACCAGCTCGCTGACGACTACGATGACGTCGACAACGAAGACGACGACGACGACGACGACGACTTATTACAGCTATATGTATATGATAATGATGATGATAATGATGAGTAGTAGTGGAAAAAGTTTGCATTTCAGTTTCACACCTTGTTTTTCAGCAACATTAAAAAAAAAACAACAAAAATTAACAAAAAATTACATTGAAATTTGCAAAAAAAAATGTAACAAAAAACTCTTAAAAGCGCTCTTTAACAACAAACTGCAGCAGCAGGTGAAATAGAGTATAAGAGAAAGAAACTGAAAAAAAGTGTAGCACAGTTTTTAGCGTCATGACATGCAAACTGCTGCAAAACAAGTAGAAAAAGGCCAAAAGCCTCAACTCGATGAATAAGACCATGCATATTGTTTTAGACCCACACTCTAAAGTCTACACTGAACGAAATTTGTATTAAATCATGGGTAAAACATGTTGAAATGAAACTGAAATAAAGTAAAGTCTTTCGGATTTGAATCTAATTGGATTTTAATTAATACTTTATTCATCAGACAATTTAATTGACTTTCTTTTGTAATTCAAGAAATATAATAAATTTTAATCAACTAGTCGAAAGCCGAAAAGGAATATATTAAATTCCCAAAAGACTGAATCTTTTTGAAGTTCACCAATTGCCTTGTTTTGCATTCCATAAAAGGAATGAGAGAAATTCCAATTGAACTTTGTGTTTGTTAATTCTGCAAGTGTATGGTGTTTGTGTGTGTGTGTGTGTGTGTGTGTGTGTATGTGTGTTCTTTTGGTGCTTGCATTTGCAAGCTATATCGTTCGCATGTGTTTTTGCTTGTTAAACATTTTGTTGGCGCCTTGATGCATGCAAGACTTAATTTTTGTTCTTCCCCTTTCTCTCCCTTCTTAACATACACACACTGAGACACACACACACTTCATTTTGATGCTTGTTGCATATCTGTCTGTGATACGCCTCCTATGATGGTTGAGCAAATGTGTCTTGTTGTTGTTTTTGTAATTGAAGCGAATTCATAAAATTCATTTTCTAGTCAAATAAAATTTGGCAAAACTTTCAATTCATTTTTCCCCACGGGAAAATGCTTAAACTATCTATATCTCTATACATTTCTCATGGTGTCCTTTTTCTTCTTCTTCTGTGTCTTGTTCGTGTCTCATTCCCATTTCACTTGTGTCGGTAAGGCTATGCCACGCCCATTTGCAAAGAGGGAAATAAAAATTATGCACATAAATTCAGACGCTTTTGTGTGGAGGAGAGTCGTAAACATTTGCGACGTTATTTCGTTTTCATTTTTTTTGTTGTTTTTTTTTTTCTTTTTAGCTCGGCATTGAATGGCCATAGAATTTTTCTTCATGTTTTCCTTACAGTTTTTGCCCCAACCCCCCCTCGAAATTCATCCCACATACTCCTCTTGACTCATTCAATTTAGGTTTTGTTTTGCTTACTCATTGCCCTGGCATTTGAAACGCCTTTGTTGGATTTTCTAATGGTCTTTCCCAGAGTCATGTTTTTTATATTCTTCTTCTTTTGCTGTTTATGTTTCTTTCCTTTTTGTTTTGTTTCGTGCACTCCTTGCCACACACACACACAGTCCCCCCACATTATCCTGTTGTGGCATGCGTCTCGTTGCCTGCCTCTCTCTATTTTGCGAAAATAAATTGCTTCAACTTTTTTGTTGGACTAAATTTGCACAATTTTTTAAACTTTTTGTTAAACTTTTCGAGAAGGCGTAGTAGATCATGTGTGTCTGTCTGTGTGTGTGTGTCTCTTTCTGCTTTTGGGGTGTGGCATATTTAAGGTTTAGAAATTTATTCGGCAAAACAGCGCAAGAGAAAGCGAGAAAACAACCAAAAAAAATGGTGGGCAAATATACATAGACATCTAAAAAGTAATGGCAAATATTGTGAATAAATCCTTGGACCTATAGCAGTTCGATTTTTAAAGATCTTGGGCACATAAACTAAAAGACTGAAACAGTTTTAATGGACTTTTTACAATTTAATTGTTGAGGGAAGTTTTTAATTTTATCAAGATGAAAAAAAAACAATTTAGGATGTGAAAAATTGTCATATCACTTCCTGGGTCTACATAATACGTTTTCACGTCTATCAAATACAAACTTGGAGTAACTGGGCTAATTTGTATACCCTTGCAAAGGGTATTATAAAATTGGTCAGATGTTTGTAACGCACAAAAGGAGACGTTGCCGAACCCATAAAGTATATATATTCTTCATCAGCATGCGAAACTGAGTCTATATAGCTATGTCCGTCCGTCCGTCTGTGCGTATGCGTTTTACTCAGCCATCGTAAGAGCTATCGGGATGGCATTTTTTTGGGGGGCTTTTTATTACCCGGGTAAGATAAAGTATGAAAATAATCGGGATCGGAGTACTATATCATATAGTTCTAGAAGAAACCTTTTTTCAGAAATTGGAGTATCCCCATGAAATTTACCAATACGATAGTATGGGATATAAAATTTCAGATCCCAAAATTTGAATCTGATCGGATAAATAGAACACAAGCAATTTGTTTGGTTTTATTTTTGCCCGTGGAAGAAGAAAGGATGGATATGGAAATGAAATGAAAATATAATTGGCGTTTTTTGTCAAGGCTTAAGAGTTGAATTTCAATTTTGAAAACGAAGTCTGAAGAGTCATCATCGTGTACATTGAAAAAGTTAATGTAATAAATGTTGTTAGATTGCTATTTGGGAATTCTCTACCCCTCTATCTCTCTCTCTTTCCTCCCTGGACATACAGATAAATTTAATTTTGCGCATTTTAATCAATTCGCCAAAACCAACAACAAAAAGAGTTAACAATAAATAAAAAAAAAAGAAAAACGTAGCAACCAACCGGACAACCAGCTCGTCTTTTGCATCATCATCTCTGGGGGAGATTCCGTACCGCAGGCACAAAAGAGCCGAGCATCAACAGCGACAGACAGCCAGACAGAAGCGGAATAAAAACTGCAAAGCAACAAAAAAAAAAAAAAAAAAAAAATAAAACGAAATAAATATTTTCAACTTTTATTCATGCTAACCATCTCCTCGTTCCATGTCCTCCAACCACTTTACTGTGCCGAAGGTTTTCCTCGGTTTTTGTTATCTGCTGCCACACAATTTTCACCAAATGCGAAATACGGAAAAATAATTTCGACTTCTCGGATTGCGGTTGAGATGGATAAATGTATATGTAGTATACATACATAAGGAGACAAGCAGTCGAATAGTAAAGGGGGAATGGGAGGGGGTTGAGGGCAAACCTGGGGGGAACCAAGAAGTAGGGTAGGGAAACTTTTGCATATTGTAAAAACCGTCGCTTAAAATTAAACAAAACAAAGTTCGAGGTGAATTTCTCAAAGATGAGAAACGAGAGAGAGAGAGAGAGACAGAGGGGGCAGGAGAGGGGGAGAGAATCTCGGTAAAAGTCAAGCCGGAAACTCCCTGGGACACATGGTCACACAAACTTACTATTTCTCTCTTCTCTTCTCTTCTCCCATTTCCCTCATTCACCCTTGAGAGACGTAATCTACCAACTACTCGAGCGGCATAAATTTTTCCCTCATAGGGGGGGGGAAGAAAAACAGCCAAATATCCACCAGGCGACTTGTGCAGCATCCCAAAAGTTATAGAGCAAAACTGAAAATTGCAGAGAAAAAGAAGAAGAGAGAGAGAGAGAGAGAGAGAGAGAGAGAGCAAGCGAGTCTGTTACATCACAAAATGCAGAAGAAGCGGGGGCGTTGGTGCCAGCAGTCAACGAAGGAAGATTGAAGCTGGCATAAATAATTCTACTCCAGCCACTGAACTTGGCGACTTGGCCTGCATAAGTAATAAAACTACAAACAACAACAAAAACGAAAAAAGCAAGAAAAATATTAAAAAAAAGAAAAGAGAAGAGAAGCAGCGCACTTGGAGATTGTAATTTGCTCATAAAAATAGTTGCGCTCAAGTAATTTTAACGATTATGATCTTAATCAAGTTATTGGGTCATAAGACATCAAAAACAAACAGTTGCTGAGAGAAGAGACAAATTAAATGCTAAACTGACTGACTTGAAGAGAGTAAAAATCTGAAAAATCGCCTAAAATATTGAATCCTGAAATCAAATATAGAAATAAACAATGAGGTTTTCTTTTCGCTAACACATACTCATTTCATTACTCTATATGTAATCTTGTAATCTTTGTAAAGAGTAAAAGTTCTGATGTTGTTTCGGCAATTTTATTCCTAATACTTTTGTGTTCTTTCACCGAGCCAAGCTTAGTTTTATGAAACAAATTTTGTATATGTATGTATGGTAAATGTGTTTAGACTTTCATCTTATAACCATCTCGTCCCGTCGTTACGTAGATTTTGGCAATTTCCATGCTAAATACTTTTGAAATCTGTTTTAACCTTACCAACACCGTCGATGGGTGGAGTAAATCTCTTTACCCCAAACCTAAACAACATCATGGGACTGTAAAGCGCTTAAAAGTAGGCAACATAGTTTGTCCCTTTGTTGTCCCGACAGACCGACCTAGCGAGCTACCAAAAACGACCAACATACACACACACACACACATACACATAGACACACACGCTCTGCTGTATGCGTAACATAAAATTAGCCACAGGATTTTGCGAAAAAGGACCACCGAAAAATGCGCGCGTCATTCACATGCGAGAAACGTAGAGATGTGTGTGTGTGTGTCTGTGTGTTCGATGGGGGGCGGAAGGGCGTGTATATATGGGGGTCGCACAAAGGACAAACGAATGGAGCAGCAGCAGCAGCCGAGAGTGACGAAGGCAACCGAAAAAAGGGTGGCAATTGGTGGGTAACGACGGCAACGGCAACGACGACAAGAAGAACTAAGGCGCGCGTGGAATACACGTGGATAGCTGAAAGGAAGCGGAAAGAAACGCTGTGGCCAGACGGGAATGAAGGGCGAACAGATTTGGATTGAAACTTGTGGCGGAATGCAGGGCGGGCGGGCGTGCGGGTGGCAGAGGGTTGGGGTGCAAAGAGGTGGCCTGTTCAAATTTAACCGCTTATAGCACCCTCACACCACAACAATCTCCTTTCAGCTTGTGTCCTTGTTACATTTTCTCGCACCCTCTGAGTAGATTTTCATGTCTCTTAGTCTCTCTCTCTCTCTCTCTCTCTCTCTCTCTCTCTGTATGTGTGTGTGTGTGGTGAAAATTCCCAGGCAAACAGCCAGTAAAAGTTGAAGAAAAAAAGTCAAGTCAACACCCAAGACCAGAATCAGAATCAGAATCGTTTTCTCTGAACATTGAGATTTTCTCATTTTTCGTTTCGTTACGATTTTTCGATATTTCTTCATCTTCCTTTTCTCGTCCTTTTTGGCAACGATTTGTTCTTGTTGTTATTATGGGATAGAGGAAATTTTAAACTATCACATTAAATTGATTTGATTGATATATTCGATGCGAAATATACAAATTCTTTTCCCCCTCAATCGGTGAAAATCAGTGAAAAAGTGGATTACGTTTAAAAAGTAAATTTAATGCAAGTCTTTATAACTTTGAAAGGTATTTTTATGTTTAAAGTTGATTAATAAATATGAAAATGTAATTTTGTGTTACTCGTTTTTTGTTTTAGTTTGATTTTGATTTGTTTACTTAATCTAAATAGATTTCTAGTTGACTGTGTATGAAAACTCCGTCTCTTTACTTTTGGCCTCGTCTTATCGCTCTAGACTAGCTGACAAACAGCTGTTTAAACAAGCCTCCTGGCTAACAACAACAACACACACACACACACCGCACATTTACCGCAAACAAGAATTTTAACTTGAACATTTTTATGCTGTGCAGGAAAAATGTGAAAACCAAGAAAGAAACTGACGAAAAACACATAGATTCAGACAAATACATACATACATATAGGTTGGTAAATGGTGAGACTCTGCTCTGAGACCCGAGACTCAAATCAAATTCTAACAAATCAGCATTCAACCTAGTTCATACGTCAGTCAGTCAGTCAGTCAGTCAGTCAGTCAGTCAGTCAGTTAGTCAGTTTTTGTGTGTTGTCCTTCAAGCGTTTTTTCAACATGCTCATGCATATTTACACACAGAAACGAAAAAAATTATATATATTCCCACAGCTAAGAGGCATATGCCACGCCTTCTCTCGTGGGAGCAAAAACGGTTGTCTTCCTCCATCATCTCTGCCCCCGCATTTATGTCTCTGTCCTTGTCTCTCTCTCTCTCTCTGTGGTTTTGGTGCACTGCATAAATTTTCAGCGCATTTCTTTGTGTACCCTTGCCCAAATGAAGAAAGTACATTCATTTGAGGAGAAAAGACATCAGTCATCATTAAGCCATCGTAGTTGAAGAATGATAAGTCAAGTTAAAGAATATCTAATTAGTAGAATGGATTCAAAATGATGGAATAGTGAGAAACCAGATAAAATCAGCACACAAATGTTAGAAACAAAATCGAAAAGAGATGAAATCTAAAATCAAGAAGATACAAAACAAAAATAGATGGAATTCGAATTTAGAATCGACAGAGTAGACGATTTTCATTTAAGATAAACATAGAGTATTATAATATTCGGCTATGCCGAAAACCTTTTGATTTTGTCCCCCCATTTCAATTGAATTGAAGTCACTTGAGACCATTTTAAGTGTTTGCTGAAATTTTTACATTTCCCTTTTGACAATATTTTCTGTTTCCCCCTCGCCGCTCCCTTTCGTTTGTATTTTTACTCGTTTGTCCTGCCAAAGTCACTTGAGACTTCAGTTTTGGTATACAAATTTCCAGATTTCAAATTATTAATATTTTTTCGTTTCGTTTTGTTCTATTCTCTTTCTAGGTAAGTTTTCAAATATCCAAAGTCCAGCGAAATTCATGGATCAGTGGCTAAAAAAAAATAAAGTGGGAAATACACATATATCCATAAAGTAGTAAGTTAAAGTTGAATACACTCACACAGCCACAACCAGCTACACAACCCCTCCTCCCCCCTCTTGTTGTATGCGTGTGTGTCTCATTAAAATTATATGAGATAGTCCGTTGAAGATGGAAGGTGTGGGGGAGGGGGAGTAGGAGTAGAGGGGGTAAATGAGTTGCCTCTATAACCACAATAAAAAGTTGGAAAATTTATTTCGAGCGTTGACTTTTACGGGCTGTTGAATCAGCACCAGCAGCAACAACAACAACCAAACATTAGCCACAACTATAACAACAAAATGTTCAGTTATCTTTTATCTATGCAAAATTTGTTGGCCATAAAATGCAGAAAAGAGCTGCAGCCGAGAAACGGCTTGCAACTAATCACTACCTGAAACACACGCCCTCCCTGCCAGCACCGCCCCCGCCGCCCACATCATAACAAAGTCAGAGGAAAATAAGCTTAGGATAGCGTTTTTTTTCTTCTCTTCTTTAGCGTGTTTCTTATTGCAGAAGCAGATAGAAAAAGAGAGGAGAGATAAAGAGGAGGAGAAGTGTAATCTAACCAACCATTTGGCTTAATTTGCCTGCCACCCCACCCACACCCTCTCGGCGTTCTTCGTTCTTGTCGCCAAATAGCATTTCAACAAAGTCAACGACATACATTTTTAATTAGAGAAAAGACACACACACACACACACATACATATATATATATATATCTACATACATGAGGATGGATTTATGTTGTTTTTTTTATATGACAATATTGGTTAAGGCAATTGACCCCAAAAATTCCAACTAACTCCAACTAGATGTGACGTGGATGTATCTGTGTATATGTGTGTGTGTGTGTGTGTGTTGTTGCTTTCTTCTTTTTAATTATTAAAATTAATAATTTGATTTAATTAGCGGGTCTTTGATTAAAATTGAGTTAAATATTGGTTTCAAAATGGAGAAAAGCGAAATGAAAGCAACTGAATGTGAAACGTTAAAAGTTCATTCAACTAATTTAATAATAATAATAATAGCACAAATAAAATCGTTTCAACAAACTTTAAGACATTATGGCTTTAGTTATCCTTTCCAAATGAAGCCCTGTGTCTGCTTTTCATTTGGTTAACATGAAAATAGAAGAAACTAAATACAAAACGCTTATGTTTTTGCCTTCCAACCACAAACCACTTATTCTAGTATTATTTCAACAAATTATATGTTCATTGTATATTAACTAGGTTAATAGAAGATATTAAGGAATGATTAATACTACTCTCAACAAGTGGACATTAAACCTAAAATCACTTGGTTTAATTCAGAAATTGAAGTAGCCTTGAGATCGATAGACAGTAGATAGTCTCTCGATAGATGATCTCGCCAGACCGTAAACACATCTTAAAGTTGGCGTCCTTTCGAGAATCTCTTTCCGCTTTGAAAGATCTCTGGGGCATGACTTTGCTGTTATATGTGGACTAGTTGGAGGTTTTTGAATAACCAATTGTTCAGTTGTTCACACTTCCAGATTCTAAGAAATAATCAAAGAATCTTTGTACATATTTAAATGGAGGCAGGCAGTAGGAGAGGGGAGGACTACTATTGTTATATAATTTTAAACTGATTATGGGGCGGGGGAGGCTGTTCGAAAAACACGAATTCTTGACTAATTTTGTTGGGGTTTTTTCCTCGGTTTTGTTTTTATTTATTTTATTTTTTTTATCTTTTTTTTGTGGCTGCCACTTGAAACCGAAATGCAGTTGCTAAGAAGGCAAACGAGAAACTTGTCTGCAACTTGCAGCTGCTTAAACTTGGTAAATGGTTGACAAAAGCCGAAAAGAAAAACAAAAAATGTATACATACATAGATAGATGTTTATGGGGCAGCAATAGCAGCTGATGAATGGATATATGGATGAATCATGCCCAAGCCTAGGGAAATACAATGCCCATATAATTGCCAGATTGTGATAATGCTTGGGCAACAGACAGACAGACAGACAGACAGAGGGACTGACTGACCGATCTCTAAGCTATATAATTTGAAATGGTTTTGTGATATCTTTTTTGAGTGGTCTGGCCTCTGGTCCCTTATACACTCAATGAACTCACTCTGACTGGCCCCTTTGAGTGACTGAAGTTAACTGACAGTTTGATAATGTCCAATGTCCAACAGCTGTTGCCATTTTTATATGTAGCTATGCAATTTTCATTTGTCTCTTTGATCGTAGAAGCAATGAAAATCAATCATTAGGCCTTCATTTGTTAATAATTTGCTAAAAGTTTTTCCAAAAAGTAAACGAAAAAAACAAAAGAATCGTTGGAACTTTTCATCGTTCCATTGTCAGTTGTATTTTTGCCTTTTTGGCTTTGCCTTTGGCTCTGGCTTTGCAGTTGAAGTTTTTTTTTTTTTTTCAGTATCGTTTTGTTTTTCTTCTTGTCTTGTCTTGAAGTGGGTTAGTGGCACACAGTTCGCTGCGCTGCCAACTGCATTTGTTGCATGAAATTTATTTACATTTTGTTGTTGTTGCTGTTAACATTTTGTGTGTGTGTGTGTGTGTGTGTGTGTGTGTGTGTGTGTGTGCAGCTGACAAAGATAAAATGCAGCAAAAGAAAAAGAAAACCAAGAAGCAAAAAGAAAAAAACAAACCAAAGGCTACAAAAATTAAAACAACTAAAATGTAAAAACATTTGTTTTTCGTAAAAAAAATTTTACAAATATTTTTTCCTTTTGCTTTGACATTTGTGTGTTTGTTGTCTATCTATCTATCTATCTATCCATTTGTCTGTCTGTCTTTTTGTCTTATTGTCAGTAATCTTTGCCAAATGTTGCATTCGACCACAAGGTTGTTAGCAGTTTTTCTTTCTCTCTCTCTCTCTATCTTTGTTGGTGTAATTAGCCAATATTATTAACACGATAACAATGGAAGCAATATCTATTGATTAGACAGGGACGAATTCTTATTGGAAAGGAACTAAAATGAATAAGGAACTACCAATTCGAAAATGTGGAATTATGTTTAAATCCTTGATTTTTAAATCAATCACTAAATATTAAGTGCACCCTTTTGCTCCTCTATAAGGAGCTATTCATTTACAATTTGCTAACAAGACTTGGTTTATAACTTAAACCAAATTAGTATAAGTTCAAATAAACTTAAAAGATAAAATTATCAAGCGAACCGAAAAAAGAGCTTAAAATGAAAAGATAGAAAACTTCAAACATCAAATAAATTAGAATGATGTTGTTTTCCATAGTTTTTTCTAAAAGTTTTCAAATTTATCAACTTATTTTGGGGAATTGTTTTATTATTGTACATTTGACAATATAAATTCTGTTCATTTCCGGTTTCCTGTTACCATTTGATTTTTGTTTTCTATATCCTTTGACTTTGTCGTGACTTTGTAGGTGCGGTTAGTTTGTTACTTCACGACCCTCTGACATTTAGTAGTCCGTGCCTGATGTTAGAGTCATTAGTTTTCATTGGGAGCGGCTTTGTCTATCTCTTCTTTTTTTGTTTTAGTTAATTGTTTTTAAAATGCAATTAGCCTTTTTTGTTGTGTTTTTGTTGTGGGGTTTTGTTTTTTTTTGGTTGGTTCGATTGATATGCATCAGTTGAGTTAATTTGCATAAAATTGTGCAGTTAACACCTTGTTGTGTCGGCGGTGGCGATGGAAACAAATTTAGCAACCAACCAAAAACCAAAAAAAGGTGCGCCAATAGTCACCAGAGAGAGAGAGAAAGAGAGAGCAAGAGGGGACACATGCAGATAGATTATTTTGTGAGCTTAAAGTTCTTAAATCAATCTCTTAAAACTCTTATTAATCAAAGTTAAAAGTTGTTTCCCCATTAATCGCAAAAAGAAGACTATATGCAGGAATACTAAAGTTAAATCTCCGGTATTTTCCTATTTATTTTTATATATTTTGGATATTTGTTTGATTTGCGTGCTGCTTTTATTGGCTCTACCTCCCCCGCCAGCCACAACCAACCCCTTCCCGTATTTGAGTTCTTTGGAGTTTTTGAAACTTTGACTAAGATAAACAAATAGTTAATAAAAAAAAAAGTACCGACTACAAAAAATAATAAACAGAAAACTCAGCCACAAGTGAAGAGTTTAAAGTGGAGTGCACACAGGAGAAGGAGTAGGCGGAAGGTGCGTAAGAAAAACCAGAAGCAGGAGTGCGGTGGGCGTTAGGCGCAGGGGGAGGAGGCGGAATGGACGATGCTGGGAAGTCAGTCTGAAGTAGATGCAACAACATTCAGTGGCTGCCGCTGTCTGTGGCGACGACTGCGGCTGCTGCCTGCTTTTCTACGCTTTTCTTTCTTTTATAATTTTTCCAACTTTTGACCCAGTTTCTTTTTTTTTTTCTTGGATTGCGCCAGTCAGCCGCCGCCTACCTTTTGCCATCTATATGTATATATATATATATATAAAGTTCTAGTTCTCTGGAAAATTTTGTTCTAGACTTATAATTTCAATTAGACAAAGAGATGAAATCAAAGCTAACAAAAATGATAAACAATAAACAACAACAACTGAAAGAAAATAACAAAAACACTGGGAGACGAAATAAAAAGTAGATTCTCTCTCTTTCTCCATACAACAAACTTGTATAAATAATGACAACAACAGCAGGCAACAACAAACAGAATGAAGAAGAAGAAAGAAAAAATACTTTGAGCACGTTTTTATGTCATGTGCATAAATTGCAAGTATGAACAGAGAGACAACTAGACAATGCAGGGTGAGATGGGGGAGGGACATAGGGAGAAACAGACGATGGTGGCGAACAGGAGGGTAGGAGGAGGTAGCAGGCAAAACAAGGCAACGTATAGAAACAGAAGCTGATATGCATATACATATGTATATATATCCATATAGAGGAGACACATATATATGTACATATGTAGAGGAGATAAAAAATGAAGCAAAATACTAAGTGCATTAAATGTGGATTGGTTAGTTAGTTGGTTTAACATCTTCTCTCTGTCTCTCTTTAAAAGGTAAAAGGGTATTTCATCTCAGCAAATTGTCTCATAATGGCAATTGTCATTCAAAAAACAATAAACTAATGACTTTTACTGAAATACGTCCAAACATTTTCCCACTGAAAACATTATGAGATTACAACATTGAATAATCATATGGAAAAGTACCGAAAAGTTCTACTTGTTTTTGTAGTATGTCCTTATGGCAAGTTATATATTATGTTTTAAACAATTCGTCATATTCAGAAACTTAATAATGATTTTTGCAACATTATTTAATAATCATTGAGCGTTGACTTGAGTAAATTTGAATGAGAAGCAAATTTGTTTTGTCTAGTTGCAAAAGTTTAAGTTTTATTCAAAACTTTGTGTGATTGTGTGATGGAATGACACTCGCATACGTCATAGGATTTGGGATTTGCACGTGCTGGCTTCAAGAAAAGTTGTTCCTAAGCAGCAGCAATCCGAATGGATTGACTTTATCTTTTTGTCTCAGCCGAAGTGCAACCTGCTAAGCCGTCAGAATACATTGAGTCAAGTGTACATGCATATATATCTAGCATATCTATATCTATTTATACCCAAGCACGTCAACGACTCTGTTAAAAAGAAAACCTTAGCATATGCAAAATAAAAGAAAAACCAACATCAAACTATACGAACTAAAAAGTGGGAGTGAGTGAGTAAGTGAGAAGAGAAAAACTACGTCAAAACTATCTAAGCAGACAAAGCTTCAAGCTAAAATACCAATGGGTTGGTTTGCAGAGGGGGGGAGGGGGGTTTTTGGTTAAGCAATCAAACCAAACCAGACCAGATCCAGAACTCAGAATCAGCAGCGACGCAGAAAGCTAGAGAAAGAGAGAGAGAGAGAGAGAGAGACAGAGTTAGTCAGTCAGAGTTAGAGCCAATAATGTAAAATCGCATAACACTTCAAAAACAGACAGATATGAACGGGCCGAGGAGGGGCCAAGGAATATGAGTTTAGGAAAGAGAAACGGGAGCTGCATGGCCCATAAGCCACTCGAAAGTTGGCATTGCGCGCCTCCAAATACAAAGGCTTTGGCTCTGACATGAACAAGGATGGATGGACGGGACAGAGATGCATAAGAGAGAGAGAGAGTGTGAGAAAGAGCAACGAAGAAGGAGAAGGAGGGAGGCTTTGGGGTTCCTCTGTCGTAGTTTGGCCAAAAGGAAGTCACTTGATATAATGACACTTGTCGTTGTCATCCTCATAGTCGACGTCGTCGTTGTCGTTGTCGTCGTCATCGTCATCGTCATGGCGCATTGCGTGCAAAAGCCGCAGCAACAGCAGCAAATGAACCAAAAGGAGGAAGAAACTGTAGCATACAAGAGGAAGATACCATCAGAGACACATAGACAAGCAAGTCTCGATACCGAGGAGCAAGCAACATGGAATTGATAATGAAAATCGCTTAAAACTTTAAATCAAGAGGATCGAAAATATATGTCAACTTTGGAATATTTTTATTTCAAGAAGGAAGAATGTATGCATACTTATACATAGGATGGGTTAATAGGAATTCTCTTCACCAATTGATGAGAGTCAAAGGATTTTTGCTTCCTTTCGTGTTTCCCTGCGATTCATCGGAGCTGTCTGTTTGTATGTCAGTCTATCACCTGTCTATCAAGTGACACCCACACGCAGTCAACTCGGAACGTTTATGGACTCCTTATAGCTTGGTTTCGCATAATTGGCCTGCGGCAGGCCATGAAACTGTGGCAACCATTTAGAGACAGAGAGAAACACAAATAGAGATAAAGCGCCAAAAGTGTATGGAGCGAAACAGAGATAGAGAGAGAGAGAGAGAGAAGGATATTTTCCTTTTTGTTTTTGGTGTGTCACATTTGCATATTCTTCTATCGGTGTTGGGTGATAACTTTTCCACCATTTTCATTCGCCCCTCAAACCGGGCACCCCATCATCATCAACATCATCATCATCATCATCGTTGGTTGTCAGCTTTAACTGCTAATTGAAAATGCAGCAAACAAGTTTGATTAGAAGAAGATTCTCTTTAATAAATTGTTTAACCTGCGGTTAAATTCGTGTCTTAATGATTTAAACAACAACAGCAACAACAAAATTATCGATAGAAGACCCCAAAAAGGGCGCCCGCAAGAAATAGAAGTAGAAAAACCACAACACAACAAAAAAGAAAATATTATTAATGGCTAATTGATTTGACGTTTCGTTTTGGTTTCATAATTTGTCAAAAGGTTATCAACTTGGTTATTATTAACTTAACTCTTGACTTGACTCTTGACTATTACTTCTTTTTTTCCACCTTTTTTGTAGAAAAAGATCAAGCATTATGATTCTCTCAGGCCCTTAAAGGTCAACTGAAACTGCTGGTTTATGTAGTTATTAGTTAGTTCGGGTTGAAGGGCAAATGTAATTATGTATGGGTATCTATTTACATACCTTTACTTTATATACACACATATACATTTGTTCTTTTTGGTTTCTTCGTGAGAAGTTATCAAAATGCCTTTAACTAAATTAAATCAAAATCAAATTTTGTTAATCTAGCAAAACAAATGAATTAATAATAGAAATATGAAAGAATAACTCAATACAAATTAGTCGAATTGAGCATTAATATAATTGCTTTTCATTAGTATAAAGTTAATTTTATGCCCCGAAAATGTTTTGATTTAGTCAATATGTTGAACAAATGAAATGAAATAATTGGGTGAATTGGTCTAGTTTGGCTGCAACTTCAAATATAGAAATGAAATATATTGATTGTGCCTGCCGCCTCACGATTTGAGGTGGCTTTTGTTTTTCAACACATTTATCGGTAATCAGGGCAGTGGAAAAATATAACAAAAATCCGCATCAATCCCGCCAAGAGGTAACATTAAAATACCTTTTTTTTTTCTTGCTTTGTATTTCTTTCAACATTTTGTTTTGTTTGTTGCCGCTTGGCTGCTCCACTGGCCACATTTATTGCCTACTACTACGTTCGAACAGGCAGTCGGCCAGCTAGTCAGTCAGCCAGCCGTTGGTTGTCAATTACCCTACAAACCTCCAACTGCTGCTGCAGTAACAACAACAACAACAACAACAACAACAAGTTAACCCAGCTGATTGTCTTTCATAATCGCTGACTCTGAGAGCTGCAAGAAGTAAAAGAAGTAGGTGTGGTTAAGGAAAAGCAAACCCAATTGCCTGTAAATCGAATTGTAGATGCTCTTTAATGAAGTATTTACCAGAAAAATTGCAATTAATTGCAATTTTTAAAGTAAATCAATCTATATTTAGTTGGATAACTTAAACACGTCATTAAAAAATTGATGCAATTTTCCTCTAATATCGACAAATATATCGATAAATATAGTTCTTTAACAGAAGAATAACTTGAACGACAGGAGGAGAGGCTAAAAAAGTTAGCTTCTAATTAATCATCAATTAAAATTAATGTAACTTTATGTAAAAGTCAAGAAAACATAATAAAGTAGCAATCATAATTAGAAAAAAGGTTTCGAAATTTTTGAAATATTATTACTGTAATTTCCTTGTTGATGTCTATTAAAGCGACAGAAATGGGTCAGGATGAGAAAATCAAAATCGTTTGATGAGAATCAATAAAAAAGAGAAAAATGCAAACTGGCGGCTTCTTCTTTGGGATTGTAAATGTATGTTAAGAGCTTAATAAACCTTATTTTTCTTATGGCCTCTGCAGGGTATAAAAAAAAGCTGTCTTTGAGGCAGACTGAATACCTTTTTGTTTTTTGTTTTGGTGTTGTTGGCTGACTCAATGTCTTGCCTTTTGTTTCACTTGCTCCCCGCTGTCCTGGTTCGACTGTCTTGATTGCAACCTCTGCTCATTGCAGCTGCATCAAAGTTCAAGTGTTGCACTTTGTTTCTTTATTTTATTATATAGGTTCAAATATATATGTATATAAAGTTTTTTTTTCTCCTTTGCAGGTGTGCAAAGATTTGTTGTCTCTGTTTTTTTTTTTGTTGTTGTTGCTGCTTCCGTTTGGCCCTCGCCCCCTTGTCATAATTATTTGCACTTCACATCATCTGCATGCGAATGGAATGGAATGGGATGAGAAGAGACTTGGCCTGGCTTGGCTTGGCTTTTCTCACCCTTTCCACTTTAACCAACACTAAACTAAGTCGAACCAACTGGTGTCCATCTGTTGTCCATGTCATAATCAGCAAAAAGGCAACAGCAACTTTGCTTGTGGTCATCATGATGGCCCTATCTTTGCCTTCGTCTTTTCAGTCCCTCTGTCTCTTTGCTGGGTCTGTCTGTCTGTCTCACAAGTCTTGTCTGTCTTTCTGTCTGTCTGTCTGTATGTCTATGTGTCTGCTGTTTGCTTGCCAGTCTTTGTGGTTAGCTCCTGTAAATTGCCACTAAAAGTGTTGAGTGCTGCACTTGGGTTTTGTCATTAGGGGCAGGATCGTTGAGGCCACACTACATATGGTGTGCCTGTGTGTATGTGTATATATGTGTGTGTGTGTATATAATATTCATATTAAATTATGCACAGTTGTGCGGGTCTTATGTGTATATACTTAGTCTCTTTTATACAGCTTTCACGGCACTCAAATTACATGAATAAACTTTGAAGCAAAAAATAAAAAGAAGAAAACAATGAAAACCATGGAAAAAATAAAAACTATGAGTATTATGTGTGGTTTAATTCTAAATCCCACAAGATTCATACTATTTTAAGTATTAACGACTTTTAGCATTTTCTGAAACTGTTCATTAAAAAATATATCAAGTATTTCTATTAGATGTCTTTACTAATGTTTTGTGAATATTTATTAGATATTTGAAGAATATTTAGACTTGTTTCCCAATTATGATTTATCGTAAAAAGTTTATAGTCAAGTTGAAAATGAATGAAAAAACGGAAGTTGGGCGGATACATTTAGGAGATTTCAACGTTAAGACTCCGACAATATTACTTTTCGCTGTTTCTAGTATAAGAAAATGCAACAAGAAGCTCACATTGTCTTAATTAAACAATAATTGGTATTAAACCCCCTTTAACACTTCCCTCCCCCGCCCACCGTATTTCAAGTTTGAGCATATGTTTTTCTATGGCCTTCTTCTCATGGGTCATGCTCAAGGAAATTCAATTTTCCTTTAACCATTTTTTAATGGATAATAATTGGCTTGTCACCCCAAGATACGCCCCTTTCCTTGGTCATAATCTATTTTTAGAAACCAATACTTTTGCACACACACAGAGACTGACCAAGGAAGAACTAAAACTCTAATCAATAATCCAGGCTCAACGCCAGCCGCCCTTTTTGTTGTTTTCTTTAGTTCTTTCAATGACAAATCGCTTTATTAAAAATGCAGAGAACACAAAAAACGCCCCAATAAATATGCAAGTAAAACTCTGCGACTTGGACTTGGCTTGGTTTGGTTCGGTTCGATCAAGAAATGTTAAATACACGTAAATAATTGTCTATAATTTTGAGTTAATTTATGGCAAATGCTTTCAGCAACATTTGTTGCGTGCAACATGTTGCCAAACGAACGATCATCATCATCGTCGCCATCCTTATTGTCGTTGTTGTCGCTGTAGTCGTTGTCGACGTCTGTTGGTAATCGAAACCGAACCGAATCATTGATTTCCTGCGCATTTCATGAGCTTCAAGAGGAGCCACGACGAACAGAAGAGCCAGAAGCAGAAAGAGGACCATGAAAACGACAGAGGAAGAAGCTGCCTCAGATGGTGGTAGTGGTGGTGCTAGTGGTGCTGGTGTATGAATAGAAGGAAGAGACCTTGTTGTTGTTGTCGTTGGTCGTCGTTGCATATACGCATCGATTTCACACACTTGCCTGCAGTTTTGTGTCCATTTGCTGAACTGGTTCTCAGCTTCTGCTGTTGGCCCGTATCCCGCATTTTTCTGCTCCATCATCATCATCATCATCATAATCATCATGATGATCATGATCCGACAATGTTTAGTCTGGTTTTTGTTTCACTTTTCTCAACGTCTCTCTTTCTCTCTCTGTCTTTCTCTTATATCCCTCTCATTTCTTAGTTTATAACTACTTCTTCTGGTTGTTGTTGTTTTTTTTTGTTTAGAGACATGGAAATAAAAACTAAAAATTCATTGAACTTTCGCATGAAAATGCTCTCAAGGTTATCAACTTTAGGCCTTGTCCAGCAGCAGCAGCAGCAGCAGCCAGCAGTTGGTGTGGCGATCGTCATCGTCATCGTCATCGTCGTCGTCGTTCAGGTTCTCTATGGTTTGACTTGACTTAGCTCCGCTTAGTGTGTGGGGTTTATTCAACTTGACTTGGTCATTGCACGACATAAACGATATGGACACGCCCCACTCCAACCAACTCCCCGAGACTTGACTATATTCAACTGGCTTACGTATTGGCTGCCTGCCTGACTGTGGCTGTCGCTTGGAAAGTAAAGTTTATTGCTCTAATGTTTGTTGGTATTTTGCCTTTTGCCCAATTCTAAATACATATAGATAGATATATGTATGTAGGTATGTATCATCAAATAATGCCCCCCCTGTGCTGCCAATAAAGTGAAGTAGATCCTCACATGAAATCATTTCCGTAGAGACAAATCTCTCAATTGAGGCTACCTTGTAGAGTGTTGGAGTTTTCTTTTCTTTCTGCAAAAGTTTAGTTCAACTAAAAGATACATTTCTTTTGAATCTTTAAAAGTTCAAACCTTCCATTTTCGGACAAAGTTTTTCATGTTCGATTTATTGTAGCATGTCTATTTATTAGGCAAATAGATTGGAGAGGTTTTGTTTGTTAACATTCTTTAATAAAAAGTTCAAAATATTTATGACTTTTGAATGTTATTTTATGAAATTCCTTTCCTAAAAAAAACTATTTAATCTTCTTATTTAGACGTCATTCATGAAAAATTGTTGTTTTATACATATCTCCGAATGGAAAATGGAAACATTTCTTACTTTATTTATATTGTTTGATAAATTTTCAATTGAAATTTTCAGGCGATACTTTGTTGGGCCATTAGGCATACAGTACCAAAGTACTTGACATTATAATATAATTTATGCTTCCCCTGTTTCAGTCTCTGCCCCCATTGCCCCTTCACACTCTTTAGTATGTACACATGTGTTTTATATGTTGCACACACAGACACACACAAACACACGCACAGGCGAACTCTCTTAGAGATTTTTCGTGATTTGATTTAAGGCCGCACATTAAACGAAAATGTTTTTGAGACATTTTTAAGGGCAATTTATCAGAAAATATAGCCACATTAATAACTCAACAGTTGGGAAGAAAACGAGCTAAGAGACCTTTCTCTCACACATACATACATACATACATACACATATGTATGCAAGCATGTGTCTTATATACTCTTTGGCGTAGTTTTCCCTTGAAAGTGCCAATTATTTTCTGTCTTATTTGTTAACCAAAAAAGAAAGAAAATTAAGCAAAATTTCTTACTTTAGTCTAATTACATGGCAAATTCCAGTTTGTCAGTAGAGACAGTTGGCAAAATTGTCTGTCTGTCTGGTTGTCTGTCTGTTTTCCTGTCCGTTTGTCAGTTCTAAGCCATTTGCGTGTCAGTTTTGTTGTCGGCTTGTACCTAGTTGAGATAACTGATTGCTGACTTTAACTACAACCTCTTTTTTTTTCTAGTTGTAGTTGTTGTTGATGTTGTTTCCTATTTATTTGATACACCTTATATAAGCATAAGTTAGAAGAGAAGGCCGGCCTCTTGGCTTACCGTTTTTGTTTGTTGTTTTTGTCACCTTCCGGCAATAAGTAGGTATGGAAAGCATTTTGGTTACTTTTTATTCATTTCGTGCTACAATTGTTGAATAATTTTATACAATTCTAGTATGCCAGACACGTTCAATGGTGTTCAATGATGACTTCCTGCTTGTGGAAAATTGTTTCGAATTTTCTTGGAAATAAATGAATTTACTTCAAGTGTTATCCTAATTGGTTTTATGTTGTTTTGTCTTTTATTTGTCATTGATGAAAATCCTTAAAATTGGTTTGCCTTTCTCTCTCGCTCTCTCTCGTCTTTGTCTCTCTGTGTATGTGTGTGTAAACTTCCGTTTCCTTTTCTTATTTGTTGCTGCCTTTTCTGCTGTCTCACAATTTTGCAATTTAATTATTATTATTAATTAAATTTTTGCTGCTAACGGAAATGCATAGAAAGCAAACAAGATTTCTCTCTTCCAAGAGATTTCCAAACTAATCAGTGATTAGCCAATTCAATGAAAATTCTCTATGCTCATTCTGATTCTACATATATACAAGAACATTTTAACATCTTTCCATCCCCTCTTCCTCCCTCCTCATGATGGTGGCAGCTTCCCCTCCAAAAATTTCTGATTGCAATTAATCATTTTTACTCTTGCCATCTCTCTCGCTCTCTTTTCTGTTCCACTCAATTGAAAAGACAACAAAGTGTCTGCGGAGGAAGAACATTTTATCGATTTTATTTCATTTTTGTGGTCGCTGACAAAAGCTTCAAAGAAGAGAGACAGAGACCGACTATTTGGATACCCTTCTGACAAGTAAAAGCTCTAAATAAATGCCAGATGTGAGCCGTATTCATAGCCCATTTGGACTGATATGAATTGCGATAGGAAACACAACTGAACAGTTTGACATTTCTTATGTAATTTTGATTCTAGTTAAGAGTAACCAATTGATTTTTGCTCATATTAATATGCCCGTTTGGAGTTTTCTTTGGCAACAGAGTATTTCAGTTTGATTTGTAAATGCATTTTGTCTGTTTGACTCTGCCCACTTTGGCGGCTTGCTTAATTGATGATGTGTGTTTTAGACTCATTATTAGTGTGTGTGTGTGTGTCTATGAGGGTGTGCCATTTGTTTTACTCCCCCACATACCATATTTCCGATGTATATTTAAACCGTTCATGAACCTTGAAATCCAATTATTTAATATTCCATTCAAGAATCATGACAAACTTTTCGTCGAAACTGCTAAAACATGGAAAACCGAAATCTGCAATCTACAATAAAAAGCTAATTAATCGACATTAAATCGATTATTGAGAATGTGTTGAGAGTGGCGCAATTAAAAATCTCAACTAAAGATTATAATCATAAATGCGATATATCAGCAAATAATTAAAAACATCTAACAAAATGACCAAAAACCTATTGCAAAACTAGTTTCGAGTGTGTGTGTGTGTGTTTTTTCAATCATTGCGAATATGTTGTTGCATAAATGGACATAAATAGTGAACATAAATCGGGCACTTGTCCTGTTTCTCTGTCTGACTTTACCCTCTCTCCCAGCGTGTGTGTGTGTGTCTGAGGGGTGTGGAGGTTTTGCGGTTTTGATTTAAATTTATGACACATTTTCTATCTGTCGGGGCTCTTTGATAATAATAATAAAAATAATTTATACAAAAAAATGCAACCCAGAAACTATTGATTAATCAAATCTTTTTTCTCTTTCTCATTGCAGGTAAGCTCAAAAATCCTGATACTAGTTATGGTAGACGAAGAAAACGACGAAATCAAAGGGGAAAGTGGGTGAGAGATTGTACATAGGATGGAACTGGTTTAGTCATTGAGTTTTATGTGCTGCGAATGATGGCCAATTGAAATTGAAGTTTCAGTCACTTGATCAATTTTCACTTTGCATTTTAAATGAATTTCAGGTGAAAAAATTTAAAACGAGGAACTATTTTACATTGTTGGATTAGATTAAGAAAATGTAGTCTCTTTTCCAATTGATTAGTCCTAAAAATTGTGGTTTAGGGGAAAGAAAAGTTCACTTTTTTTCATGTCATTGGCTGGGTGAATAGTTGACAATGGGCAAAAGTAATAAGCAGCTAACAAAGGCTGCAAAGAGAGAGGGAGAGAGAGAGAGAGATATATATATATATAGAGACAACTCTTGGTGGTTCTTGTCATTGCTTTTCTTTTGTTGTTGTTGCCTTTGTCAAGGTTGCACATTTTCATTTTGTCTCTTTTGTGTTGCTCTGTGCGTCGTCGTCTGTCGTATGTCATTTCTGCATTGCTGCCAGGCAAGTTTCTTTTTCTTTTGCCTTTTCTCTTTAGACAAGCAACAACAACAACAACAACAAATATAACAAAACTAAGGTAGATTTCCACCCTTTTTCTCTCTACTGTTGGTGGGGCTTCTATTTCCTCTAGCGTTAATTTTTATATTCACTGTCACAAAGTTGTGCCAGGTTCTCTTCTCTCTTGACAACATATAAATGAAGCAAAAAAATTTGCACACTAAAGATATTTAATAAACAAAAAGTTGAAACTTTAATTTCAACGTATTTCTCTGGAAATACATATGTATAAATTATTCTCTTTTGATTCGTTTATCTATATAAAGACAATGTGAAGAATATTTTTGGATAGTAATTGAGCTCTCTCTATGTCTTTCTCCCTATTTGTTTTGTTCTCTCTCTCTGTCTGTGTGTTTTTTTTTTTTAGAGATTACGTGGGGGGTATTGCATTTGTTGCAGTGACTTTTTTACTCCCCCCTATTAAAGTTCAATGACCTTCTCGCACACACACACACACACACTAAAAATCATCATCATCAAAACCAAATTAGTCATTTCCACAGTTTGTGTTAGACAAATAGACACAGAAATAGGAATTGAAATACGTTTTCTGTTTGTATATAAGTATTATCTGTATGTATATATATATATATTCCCATAGTGTTGTCTATTTGGCCCACAAAGCGGACATAACATTAATGCATTGCCTGTTTGTATGCTAGGTAACCCCCCCAGCTCCTCTCCACCACCCCACACACACATATGTATATATATATCTTTAATGTGTCGTCGCCGACGTCGGATAAGATAAGAAATGAAAACATTTCCAATGTTTTCCAGTGTGTGTGTTCGAATGGATCTGATCATCATGATGATCGTGCAACGATCATTATTTTGACGATAATTGAACTGGCGACCATTGAGCAAGTCATTATAATTGCCACTGATCTGCTCTCAGAGGAGGGGGGAGAGGTTGTTAGGAAATTGTGCAAGATTTCCTTAGTTGATAACAGTGCGCAATATTTTATTGACAAGTACACAAAGGCATTGAACTTGAATTAGCTTAAATGAAATGGTTCTATAAACTCTTATTAAATCGTTAAATTTTATAGTCATTTAGATCATGAAAACTATAAAAATCAGACGAACATAAAAATTTCATTTTAAAATTCTCGACCCCTAAACAAAATTCAAATTCTCACAACTTTTCCACGTTATATAAACTTTTTCGATTCAAAGATATTTTTGTATATGCATAACATTCAGTAAGACGTTCTCGTCCCAATTTCATTCTCAAAACATAATTTTAGCTTAACTAGCTTTAGGATCTCTCTGCTCTTAATCTCTTTTGTCTAACTAATTAGTCATATTTCTTTTGTTTCCCTCACCCACCCAACAATGCCACCATCAATCCATTTCATCTCGTTTTCCCATTTGCTTCATATTGGCCATTTCCCTAGTTGGTTGCTAAGAGGCAATTCAAAAAAAAAAAAAAAAAAAGATGAGATGAAATATTTACTTTATGTTGTGTTTGCGTCACATTTTCATTCATTTTTCCCAAACCACTTTTTCTCATCCAACCGCCCACATGTCATTGACTTTGCTGCGTGAGTGTGTCTATTTCTCTCTCTCTCTCTCTCTCTCCCTCTCAGTGTGTGTATGTTTGGGTTATAAATTATGATAAGGCCATAAAGGAAAAACGGCCAATACCAAGTGCTAACTATTTTGGTAAGAAAAAGTGACATGGGAAAATAAATTTCAGACTTTGATTTTCATTTCTCTATGACATTTAACGACGACAATCCCTAACTAACTTGGCTAGAAATAGAATGATGAAGGAGAAGAAGAGTGTGTGTGTGTGGTGGTAGGGGGGGATGGGGCGAAGGAGATTCTGTTTTTATTTAAATAAAACTTACACTTGACACAATTCTCTTTTAATAGTTTCTAAATAAAAACAAAACATTTTTCGGCCAATAAAAACCAAATGAGTGAGTGGCCCGCAGGCTTTTCAATGTGGGCGGGGCGGTGGGTGCAAGAGATGGGCGTGCTAAGCGCCTATAAAATTAAAATTAGGCGCAAACACACAACACAAAAACAGAAACATTGACAATGCCTCGTCTGCGTCTTTAACGCATGCCTTGGCTCCTCCGCCCAGAGGGCCCCTCTCCCCGTCCATCACTATCCATCCATCTATATGTGTCTCCTTCAATCTAATTCCCTACATTTGCACAGTAGGTTGAAAATATTAGAAATATGGAAAATTTGTGTGACTTTTCGAAGCCAACAAATTTTGAAAAACCAAAACATTTGTCCAAATTGACCGACCATAATAGATCACTTTTTCATAACCTTTTTTCAATTTTCAAAGCATAATCATTTATTCAGAATATGGCCGAAATGGCTAGCTGAAAGCAATTGTCTAGGCAATAGACATGAAGAATCTTTAAACAATATAAAAACTTAACAAAAAACATTTTGTTTTTCCAAAGGATATTTTGGTCAAAGGAATTGTAATTTTGTTTAAGATTGTGTCAAAGTGTTTAAAGGATCAAAGTTTATAACAATTTTTTAACAAAATCATTTGGGGATTCGGTTAGAGCCTGATTTTGTTTATAAAAAAACAGATCCTAAACAGATATAGAAATATATTTAGCTAATTATTCTGTATATGCAAGCAACAAATGTCATCAAGTTTCATTAATACATAAATATTTAAGTATACGGGAAAATACAATTTGAACCCACTGTATATTTCGACCACATGGCGTGGCGTCGGCGTCGGCGTCAGCCAGGCAGGGGAGCACAATAGCAGAAAAAGCAAATTAAAATTAAAATAAAACTGCCCAAGTGAGGCGAAACAGAGGGAGAAAGAGAGACAGAGAGAGAGAGCGGATGATAGCGCAAGCAAACGACAGAAGAAGAGGAGCCAACTTGGGCAAGGTCATTAAACCACACACACACACACACAAACACACACATCCATACACATGCATATGCAAAGCAAAAGTCAAACGCAGGCGGCGACTTTTTTTAATCGTCATCATCGCCGTTTGCTTTTGCGTTTGTTTTATGGTATTGCTTTTGCTTTTCGCTTGCTCAGCTGTTGCTGTTGTTGCTATTGCATTTGATGTTTTGCTTAACATTTCCGCTTTGTCAATGCATTTTTGCTGCCCCCGTTGCACCCTTCCCTGCCCCTGCGCCACACACACGCGAGCGACACTTGTTACAGTGAAACCCGACTAAGATTTTCAAATTATTGTCTTGATACAATTCTCCTTCATTTCCTTATTGAATGTTTACTGTAGTAGACATTACTGTAGTTTTTTTTTTTTTGCATAATTAACACAAAACGCCCACCAAACTTTGACCTCAAAAACCATTTAAGTCACATTAAGTCGACTTTGTAATACTCTGCTTATACACATTTGCTATTCAAATGTAGCTGATATTAGGTATTTACTGCAATAAGGTGTAATTAACTTTTAGCTAGTCATAACTAGCATTTGGCAACTTTTTTGGCTCTGCTTTGGATTCTTCTTTAGTCTTTACATTTGAGAAATCTTTTATAGGAAGGGGACTAACAATGAGTTGCCAAAATGTCGCCAATTTAGGCAAAAGCAGATTCCAAATTAAAATTAGAGATAAGACGATTAACCTTTAAGCCTTCAACGAGTATTTTAATTATTCACTTCTGTAAGGAGTTTTCAAAAATCGTATCATACAAAAGTTATACCCTTTATAGACAGCCGACTTGTAAGTTAGTATCAATATGCTCTAATCACTTTATGTGGCCTGTCATTTGGTGTTTTATAACCATTTTCTCTTGATATTGATATACCTTTACCATCGACACAAATGAAGGGTATACATGCCATGTTGTACATATAGATATAAATGGTATGTCAAAGAAAAGAAAAAAAAATGTGGTGAGTCGGGAGAGGGGGATTCGTTTTGCATATTCCACTCTACCTGTTTGTGACCTGTAATCATTTTGCGACTTAATTTATGCATTTTGAAACATGTTTTCAAAATATGCGTGAATTTCTTCTCTCTGTGCTTGTGTTGGTTTTGTTGTGACAGTTTTTTTATGTGGGAAAATATCCAAATGTTTCTTGTTTCCCCTTGAAATGGCAGTTCCATCAATAAATGGGAGAACTAGTTTTTTTGTTAGTTGTCAATTTGGATACTGAAATATTGATTTTTGATTTTTAGCGAAAACAGTTTCGTATGCAAAATCAGCTTAAATTAATGTGGGAAAGTGATTCAATCGTAACGAATTGTGGACACATCTTAATCAATTTGGATCAGCATACAAATTTTGGGATAATGAATAGTCAGTAAAGTATCTGAAACATTAAAGATTTGAATTTCTTTTATTAATCACAGTTAACCACAAATATTTAATATAGATACACCTACTCAAATAACCACCCTAAGCGACCCACTCAACCACCACCCACTTACCCACAAGCTTATTACGCATTATTTTACCGATTTTCTTCGTGATTATGAAAATTTCATTGGCTTAAATGATTTGGCTAATTAATTAGGCCAAAGCCAGCCACGCGTTTGCTCAGTCAAAACCCAAAAATTCCCAAAAAAAAAAAAACCCAAAATATTCCGAAAAAAATGTTTAACAAAATTGAGAAAGCCAAAAAGGAAACCACAAAGCTTGAGGCTACTGCTTAGATAATTTGACACTTGAGTTGGCTGGGTTAGAAGCTTCTGGGTTGTGTTTTTTTTTGTCTTGTGGGAGTGTAGTGGAAGAGAAGTTTTGTTGTTGGTGGTTAAGGAAACCCAAAAGAATTGCAACACTTTTTCTGGTTGCCTTTAAAGACAAGAGGGGAATATTGGCCACATTTCTGTGGTTGCTTTTCGAGTGTGTGCTGAGTCATAGCAATTTCAGTAAATACCCTTCACAAGCCTCAATAGAAGAGACGGCCAAGTGAATGTACTTCTTTTTAAAGCAATTTTCCATAGAATTTATGTATGACTTAATTTGATAATGAAATAAGGAACAAATTACGTAATTTCGATGCCAAGAGTATAGGCAATTCGGCATTTGTGTAGACCCAAAAATATCCACACACATATGGTAGAGCTCATTTAACAGTGATTCAAATGTATTTGTTGCAGTGCCAATTAACACCTTATGGTTTCTTTTAAATGCGTAAATTCCGCAAGGTATAAAACAAACATTAAGAATTAATGTAAATATATTTACAACAACAATAACATGAACAAATCATTGTTCACATTAAAATGATGTGATGGCCTGTCAGAGTCGGTAATTAAAGTCAACAATGAACGTCAATGAGACATAATATACATGTATGTACATATACATATATTAACTATATACATATGTACATATATGTATTCAACCAAACTCGTATAAAATTCACAGATAAAGACACAAAGAGAGAGACAGAGCGAGAGCGAGAGAGAGAGAGTGATTGAGGTTCCAGGAACAGATTTTAATATCACTGACATTGAATAATAGTTAAAATTCGAGTAATTGAGATTTCTTAGTGCCTTAAACGTAACTTCTGTATCACATACATGCATATATGTATATGTATATGTCTCTCTGTGTATTTAATTCAAAATTCTCCTCAGATAAATGCAAATAGTAAAGAAAATGCTCTCTTTTGCTTAACCAAGCCTCAAGGCAAATGAAAGAAGTACAAAAATCACAATCAAAATATTTGCCTGCAAAATTACACAATAAAAATATATCCCAAAGGCTATAAAAAGATTATATATGTATATACTAAATGATTAAGACTTTTTGATACCCAATTTTCCCAAAATAGAAAAAGGAAGAGATTTAGCCAACATTTACTTGCCCATTCAAAACTCTTTTAGACAATAAATTTGATTCCATTCATAGATTGAAGTTTTCTTGCAATTTTGTGGACTTTGGTATACCTTTTAGTGGCCATTATGTGCTGGCTACAGGGTATAA
Organism: Drosophila paulistorum; assembly: GCA_018152135.1. NCBI lineage: Eukaryota > Metazoa > Arthropoda > Insecta > Diptera > Drosophilidae > Drosophila > Drosophila paulistorum. The sequence goes on along the minus strand of JAECXG010000606.1, from coordinate 16,792,135 downwards.
TGTTGAGAAATATATATGTTCGTTATGTACATACATAAAGCGTGGGCAGTCATGAAAGTCGAGTCGGGTTTAAAATTAAATTTCATTTATTTATGTTTATATGAATGTTTGTATGAACATAAAGGCATTAAGAAACGTTTTTTTTTTTTTCTTCTTTCAACTCAACAGAAATGAAGCAAACTTTGAAGTTATGTATGAATGTTTTTCGTTGCCTCCCCCTCTTGCTCATCCTGTGTGCTTCTCATTTATTGCCATTGCCTTTTGCTTAATCATTAAGCAGCAGCAATTGAGGCAGTAACCAGCAGCAACAGCAACAGCAGCAGCTGTTGCTCATCCCAAAAGCAGCTTGGTTGCCTGGCTGACTGCTGCATTCAATCATCAATCAAAAATTTCTGAGCTGTGCGTGCAAAAAAAATGAAGAAAAAACAAAATTCAAGGCAGCAAAAGCACAGCCCGGAAAAAGAGGAATAAAAGCCGCTTTAATGATGCCAAATTGAGCAGAGCAGTAAACTGCAATTGCACTTCGACTGCCAACTGCGTGAGTCGTGCGTGAGAAATGCACAAATATTGATCATATGCACAAGAGAGAGTAGATCACGAGTTATTAACCCCAGAGAGATAAACCCTCAATTACAGCTGAGAGAAACACAAGATTTATGAAATTTCGCAACTACTAGGCCCAGTTTAACTATCTACATCAATTAAAATCATGAATTAACTAATCACTGTGTAAAAAACTAGAACTAAAGAAATGATCTTAAGAGAAACAAAGGCAAAAGCAAAACAAAATATCCTTTAGGCGAGGACTCACATTGTCATCGCTAACATGGCGACGAGGCGCAAATTGCTAGCTTGAGGCAAACAAAAAAAATGGTGAGGGGGGGAAGAAATAGGACTGCTAGTGCTGGTGCTGCTGATGCCGCTCCTGTTCAATGCCATTTCCCTTTACTTCACTTCACTTCACTTGAGTAACCACGGAACCATTTTTTCCCTGACATTACTGCACTTTGACTAATCCATCAACAAATGAGGCTGAGGCTGATGGGTTGCAGTTGCTAGGGATGGATCTTGGGGATGGATGTTGCAGCATTGCAATTTGTGAAGACAGAGTAGAAAAAGAGGAAAAAAAAACATGATAATGTTAAGGCAAATGCAATGCAATAAAAAGCATGTCTCTGCATGCCCTGACTAGTGACCCCCTAGTAAAAAAAAGACGATGGGAATGGGGATGGGGATGGCACTGCGACTGGGTATTGCGAAATGTTTTCAAGTGCTTTTCCGTTCGGGTTTCGCCTCTTAGAATTCCTTTTTATTTTTTGTTTCTTACCATTTTCACAGGACTTTGTTGGCCAACAGCTTTCAAAGTGGCTGGCGCTGTGTTTGATGATGGTCCAGTTGGTTTTGCTATCATCCATCTATTCTCCTCTTCTTGGTCCATTGATGTATAAAAGTTTTTATGACGCACTTGTAATTTTCTTTTTTTTCTCTTTGTTTTGCACCCCTTAATACCCTTACAAAAAAGGATAGATACATAGTTGATCATCTATGCATAGAAAACTATTCAAATGTATAGGAAAATTTTAAGAAAATTCTTTCTCTTCAACCTTGATTATATCTTTAAGAAACATGTTCTTTATTAATGAAAAGCTTTTCAAAAGCTTCCGTTTTCATTTACTTCAAAGGGTAGACAACTGATTATCTTTGTGAGAAGTTGTTTTGTTTTTTCGTTTATTTGTACTTTATTTTTTTGCTGCATTGCGTCCATTTTTATGTTGAGTGTCTTTTGTGTGTCCTTGCTTGTCTTTTATACATATATTCAAAATCTTACAAGGGGAACTTCAGGTGTGCGAGTCGCCGATTTGGATGAATTTTGGATATGTTGTAGAATACCCCGTCATTTGAAGCTGTGTGAAATATTTCGGCGCACTATTCTATATTTTCCTTATAAATCGTGTTTAAAGCTATAGCTTCGGTGACTTATAGGTAAAACGCAGAGAGGACTTCAAGCAGCTCGGCGGTGAAAGGGGTGGAGGTCCCGACTAAAGTTGGAGAAACCCAGGTTCAAACCCCGCCCGAAACTGGTTAGTTTTGGATTTTTATTTTTTTGTCTTCTTAATAATTATTTTTTTAAATAGCTAAACAGGTCTTTTGATGATTTTTGATGAAATTAATTTTGTATGCCTTTACAAAAACATAAATGTAATATATACGAATATAGACGTAAAATACACGAATTAACTTCTGTCTTCACATTTTTTGTTGTGATATACATCATACATCATCGTGCTAAAATTATGCTTTTGTCCAAAAATCGACCAACTTTAAATCATTTTGAAAGAAACAAACCAAATAAAATTTTTGGAAAATTACTCTCTCATCTCATCTCATCACATCTCATCATCAACTTTGAAGCGAACCATGCATACTTGAGCATTCCCTTCAATATCAGGGATGACAAGTGGAAATGCACAAGGGATTATACTTTAATTGAATGCAGTCTTCTCTTGATAAAATTTTTCGATTTTCTTAGGCATTTGAGGAGTTTTGCATTCGCTTTAACATATTTTTAACCTGCCCGCAAAGTACAGTTCATAATGGCGTGCATATAGCTAGTATTTCCTCAAGCGTACAAGCTTCAACATATGTATATAAAAAATGTTTCCGATTACAAATCATCAAATGACCTATTTTGCTATTTCAAAAATAATTATTAAAAAAGGCAAAAAAAAAAAAAATGAAAATCCAAAACTAACTAGTTTCAGGCGGGGTTTGAACCTGGGTTTCTCCAACTTTAATCGGGACCTCTACCCCTTAAACTGCCGAGCTGCTTGAAGTCCTTCCGGCGTTTTACCCATAAGTCACCGAAGCTATAGCTTTAAACACGATTTATAAGGAAAATATAGAATAGTGCGCCGAAATATTTCACACAGCTTCAAATAACGGGGTATTCTACAACATATCCAAAATTCATCCAAATCGGTGATTCGCATACCTGAAGTTCCCCTTGTTAAAATATTCAATACAAAACAAAAAAGTATATAAAAAAAAAAGAAGCAAAAAAGTGAATCATTTCTGGAGATGCGGGGCATCGATCCCCGTACCTCTCACATGCTAAGCGAGCGCTCTACCATCTGAGCTACATCCCCATGTGGCCAACAGATAGCCGAATGCAAAGTCAAGACAAGAGCCAAGAGCCAATAAACGCACAAAAAGAAAAGAAAAATACAAAAAAAAAGAAAAAAAAACCAAAAACTATCACATAATCGTGCAAAAGAGATGGACAATTGCCGATCCATTTTATAAATAACAACTCTACCCCTCTTTCGCTCTCTCTCTCTCTCTCTGTGTTGCTCTCCAACCTCCCTCTCTCATTGTCAGCTGATTGAACTTGACACTCTGAGTTGTTGTTGTTTTGCTCATTCACTCGCAGTGATACGAACACTTACACACACGCACACATAGATAACATAACTGATTATGTATGATTTCTCGAGTGATTTCGCTTTTGAGAGCGAGAGAGAGACAGAGAGTTTTCTACTACTTTTTCTTTGCTTCTCTCTAACTCTGTATACATATGTACATATATTTTCTTTTCGCTCACTTGCCTGTAATTTACTTAATTAATTGGTTTGGCTTGGCCCTGCACAACACACACACACACACACTTACAATTTGTGCAGAAAATTACATCATATGGCCCTTAAAAACTTTGGGGCCCATAGAGCAGCTCAATTACAGCCTAATTAGCAACAGCAGGCAATGAACGTTGTTGTAGTTGTTGATTAAACACCAACAGAGAGACGGAGAGAGTGAAGAGAGAGGAAGAAAGAAAAAAGAGGACAAGTCAAACTCAAACTGTTGAGAATATATGTACATACTACTACCGTCGACGCTGCTGCCATCAACTGAGTGCCTATTATAATATCAGTTGGCAAAAAATTAGGTCAGAACTTGTTTAGACAACGTCAGCGAGACAAGAGGAGACGAAAGACGGGGCGAAACGAGACGGCGGACCATAAAATGATGAGCCATGCGAACGGTCAGCGTCGTCGACGTCAACGTCGCCGCCGCTGCTGATATTGAGATGATGATGATGAACGTGTCGAACTGAACTTGCTTGTTATCTTCCGTCTCTTTCTAACTATGTTATACCCTTTCCATCATAATGGGGTATATGTAGGTGGGACCATAGCAGAGTAGCGATCAAGCTGATATATAAATCAATATCGACAATATACCAGATATAAAGCAAATTTATCCGACATAATGGTATTTCTGTCACCTGTAACAGATTACGACAATTATGGGAATTCTTTACCTCATGAAACTTAAACATCGTCTTTGGGTCGACATTTTCTAAGAGGAAGTCTAATAATAGATGCAACCAGATATAAATGAATATTATGACAGGTTTAATAAGATGAATGTCAGATATAATAGAACCAAATACCTATATATCAGATTCCGATTATTTTCTTGTTTCCTTTCTGCTTAGACATTTCTTTGCCACAGCATCGAAATGCACCTAATGATAACCAAACTCCACTTAAACCATCTTATCAATACACTTGCCAAAAAGGGCATACGAACTTCTTTATTGATATATGCATATACTATGTCTATCTATACTTCAGTGCTCTTCTTTTAGCACCAGCTGGTTGGCAACTATTTATATATTTATGCAGCAGCTGTTGGACATTTACTTTCAATATTGCCTGAAAATGAAAATGATGAAACGAAAGACAAAAAAGAAGATAAAAACCCACAAATTGTTCCCTCTCTCTCACTCTTTGAAGTTGTTGCTTCTTTTTTTGCGCCGTACTTCTATTTGGGTCAGCTCCTTAATTCCTTTTTTTTCTGTGGCTGAGATCCTGCATGTTTGTGTGCGAATGCCATTAATTTTAATGGCCAGCTTAAAAATTGTGTGGTAACATTTGTTTGATTTAGGCCAGGTTGTTCTCTGGATACTCTTGCAGGGAGTAGTATAAAATATGTGAGATGTTTGCAACAGATCTTAATTGGTCGAATGGAAGAATAAAAAGATTAAGTTTTATATCGAATATCATGAACGAAATCGGTTTTCATAATAAATGCCTCTTTTATGTTTCGGTTGCATAATTGTTGTAGCTGTGTTTTGTTGTCATTTTATATAATTTCTAATAAATTACACATACACACACACATAAAGAGAAACACACATGGCGTATGCGTAATGTCATTAAAAATAATGCCACATGCCACACGTGCAACAGCATTGGCAACGGCAACGGCAACGGCAGCAGCAGCCCCCATGATGATTAATCGCATTTACTAATCAATACAAATGTCACTCAAGCTGCCTTGCTGACATTTGAGATTTGTGTTTGTGGTGCCCATTGATCTCTGTCTCTGTCTCTGTCACCCTATATCTATCTATCTCTCACTCTGTCGGTATTGCCCTCATTCGATTGTGTATTAAGCATACGCACAGTAGTCCTGTAAGTCAATTAGACGGAATTTTGGCATGAAAAATTGACTCATATGCAGGTGGCCAGCAGCGGCAGCAGCAATAAAAAAAAAGGAACATTAACGACATTATGTTACCCTGCAATCCAATTGGATTCAATTGATTTTTGTCTCAAATAGTTGGTCTATTAACAGGCATTTGCAATTAATTGAGGCCGAGGACGCTTTTTGCGCCACTGCCTGTTGCATGCTTATAGAAGACTTTAGTTGGTCCTGCAGTTTGGCAACTCTGTAAAGGGTATGCAAAGTGAATGGCCAAAAGTATTTACCTCGTTCTCTTTGTTTCCTAGTATTTATTTTTAGTTTCACACTTAATTGCGTGTTGAAAGAAGAAAAGAGAAAAATAAAAATAAATAACTATTGTGTACCTAACTAATAATAAGGTCAACTTGGGCGAGGTTTTTAGGCTAGTTGTCGGTTTTGGGTATCATTGGGTTGGCATTCAATGGGCGGGGGTGTAAAAGGAGGTTGTCAAAATCTTGTTTAGGTCAGCAGGAAACGCGTTTGCCGTTTCCGTTTTTGATTACATTTATTTTTACGTATTTGCTTTCTGTGCTTGCTACCGCGGGGGGAAATTGTTTGCAAGCGTGAAAAGTTGGCAAATAAATTGAAGTGTGCTTATGTGTGTGTGTGTGTGTGTGGGCGTGTGACTTAGGGCGAGTCACGTACCTAAACCAACCTACCAACCACACATTCTACTCATTCTACCAATCCTTCGAACAAAAGCACAAAAAAAAATAGCCAAAAAATAAAAATGAAATAGGCCATTTACTTTATGTATGTACATATAGAAATGTGTGCCTGTATGTGTGTGTGTGTGTGTGTGTGAGTGTGTAAATGTGTGTCGTTGGCCTTGAATATATTTTCAGCATAAGTTTCATGTTCACTTCTTATCAAAATGTTCTTTCTTTCAGTTCGTCTCACAGCTGTTTGCTAATTTTAGCTGTAAATAGTTGGATGGTTAGTCGCATGAATGGAGAAAAACGATAATTTATAAATAAAAATGATTAGTTTCGATAAAGCAAAAGAAACGAGAAAACAAGATATGCGTTAGAAACAAAATAAGCAAAAGTTTTAAGCGTTAGATAAAATATATCTTACCAACACTTGATCAGGTCAAACCCCATTTATATCCATATTCTCTTTAAGTCCCTATGCTGCATATCGAAATGTTTTTTGCTGGAATAATAAGCTTATCTCATTACTGTACGTGATTATCATTGTTATTATTATTATTATTATTGTCTGCGGACATGTTTTGACCACATAAAAATTCTGTCCTCTAATGTGAAAACTATGAAATAGCCGCCAGCCCGCCAGTCCAACGCAGCCAAGTTGGCTCAAAGCATTTGGTTTTCCTCTCTGACCATCCCTGTAATTGTTTTTCCTGTCTCCACTGTCTCTTTCTCTCTCTCGCTTTCTGTCTGTGTCTTTCTTTTGGTTGGCATAATAAACAGCTTAAAATTATAATGATGACTTTGAGAGATTAGAACGATAAACATACAGATTATTATAGATATAAAATTGCATGTTAATAAGGCAAAGATATAAGTTAACCAAAAGCATATTAATGTTATAAAGACAGAGAGACAGAATGAGACACACACACATGGATTTTGTGTAAGTCCAAATATTAGAATGTATCTTTTGGTTCACCAAGTACTTGTTTATAATAATATTTATTGTTAGACAGTATTAGGATAAACCTTTTTCCATACCAACTGCCTGTAAAAGTTGTTGAAGATTTATTTGGTTTCATTTGTTGGCTTTTGCTGAAGTTTTTTATAAGACTTTAAGATGCTTTCGTTTTGGCTTCTATGCTGGACGTCTTTGCCTTTTATAAATTAGATTCATTTTACAATTTACAGCTGAAGTCTTGTGTCATAAATATGAAATGCCATTTAATAAATTATTAAAACGTTTACAAATACACACACATACACATGTTTGTGTGCTTGTGTATGTGTGTGTGTGTGTTGAGAGTGAATCCTTTTCCTAAGCGTTTTACGTGGCTTATCAGTGAACCATCCACAAGCATCCATCCATCCATCTAGGAGGCAAAACCTGCCCACAGAATTCCACTCCTTCATTTTAGCGTTCCGCGTTCAGTGTTCAGTGGGGCATTGTGACAATGGTCTATATATATGTATATATATTCATAACTGTATAGTTGAAGAGGACTCTGACTGGCAGTTTATAAAATCGTATTATAGCGCATATAATACTTATATGTATGTATATGTAGACTACATTATATCATAGCCAAGTTGTTTCCATTCAAATCTGTTTTGGCATTGTTGAAATTTATTGAAAGAGAAAAGAGGGTAACAAAAGGCCACCCTACCACCCCTTTTATACTCCCACCCACTTCTCTTTCCCTTTTCTCTCTGTCTCCCATTCTCAAAAGATCCTTGAGCTGTCAGCTGCCGTCGGCCATTGTATTCGTTTTGCGCCACGCCCCACGCTTCCTTCTTCCGTCCCCATTTTGCTCCTCATTATATGTGTTTAGGTTGCCTAGGCAAGATTTTTTTTCCTCCCTTTTTTTTTGCACTTAATTTTCTATCCTTTTTTTTGGCATTGAATCCTATTTTATTTTCAATTTGTCAGGCACGTTAAGCTGACAACTTCAAAAAAAAAAAGCAGAAGAGAAGCTGAAAGTAAAACGCCAACAGAAGCTATTAACTTATTAGTATGAGCAACGTGGCGTATGAGCAACTTGTTGAGACAAATGAAGTCATATGTGAGGAAAAGTGGGCGAAGGTGGAGAAGAAGAGGATGAGGCGATGGGTGGAGCTTGGTTGCTTGGTTAGATGCAGCAGCAGATACAAAAGGAAAAAAGAAAGAAGCGACAAAACAAAAAACAACAACAATAATGACAGGTTGTCAAGCTTATGACAGGCCCAACACCTGACACACAAACAAGCACACAGACACAGACACATGCGATACTTTAAAGTTGGCTTCACTTAAATTGGTGTGCGCGGGGTATATTAGATCGATCAGACCACTCAGCGATGCAAACTCTCACATTCTCTTGAGAGAACATGTTGTAACTTTAAGGAATTTTGGTATTTACAGGGTATTTTGATTTTGTTTTGCTCTCTCTCCCTCTCTCTTTCTGTCTCTCCCCTGTTTCACGTTATTGCAATGTGCACCAATGGCGTTTATAATATTTACCCTCTCACTTTCTCCACACGCTGGTCTATTTCATTACATTGTTGACTGTTGACTAAGGAGCAACATCACCCCCAAAAGTCCACCCATATCTTTTTGCCTCTGCCATATATACTCAAGTCCAACGCCAACGCCCTTTTGTCTGAACAAATAATTCACACACTGACGTCGACGTCAGCGACAACGACAACGACGACGCCTTAGGAATATATTCTTTCATTTTTCTATATACACGTTTACGCCTTTTTAATGAGCAGCAGCATCAGAGAAAGATGGTAAAGACCAACGAGAAAAATTTCATAATTTTATCCATTCCATTCCTTTCTTCCTTCTGTTTTTCTTTTTTTTTTTGCACTTTTATTTCTCACCTTGAACTTTCCATGCGAGTAGAGAGAACAAATGGCTTAAAGAAGTAGGAATGGGACACAGATAGAGGTGAAAGAAAGAAGATTCCGTAAAATATGAAAAAAGAAAAAGAGAAAAAGGCAAGAAAAGCTTAGCCAGGTGTAAAATATAAATAGCCTAAAAATGACAAAGGGAAAACCCTTAGCCGCCTCTACTTCTTATTCTCAGTCTCTCTCTCTCCCCCACTCGCTCCCACTGTCAGTTGTTGTATCTGTTCATCTCTGTCTTTTGGTTGGTATTTTGATCGTTATTATACGCTTGACAAAAGAAAATGCTAAGGTTTTTTGGGGCATTAGGATAGAGTTGGTTCAAGGAGTAACAGGGGCGATAAGAGCAGAGACTGAGAGAGTTATGAATGCCTGTGGCTGGTTACTGTCATTTGTTAAACGTCTCACAGAACATTATAAACACCAACAGAGACAAGAGAGGCAAAGGAAAGAAAACACACCAGCGACAGGTAATGAAAGAACAAATGGAAAGTTTCCTTTGTATGTAGTGAATGGAATTAAGAAAGTGAAGAGTAGCAGCAATTCATTATAATATAATGAGCAATACAGGATCAGGTAATTAATATTAATCAACAAAATCGTAGAAAGGGAAGAACAAAAGGACATCAGTTACAAATATTAAGTTTTAAATACAAATAAGGAGATATCAAGCAACTAATGTTTGGGGGAAAGTAAAACACAGAACGGCGTTTGAAAATTCAAAATGAAAGTTTAGCAAAATTGTTGACCCTTTTGATTTTTAGCATTTTGTATATTGTAATCAAGTCGTCAGACCCTGAAACATTTTGGTTTTAGCCACGAGCCAACCAACTAACTATTCTTCCTGGCTTTTTTTTTGTATTCTCTTTGTGTTCGACCGTCTTTCCCTTGACTGACCTTTAGTACAATAATTAGACAATTAAGCGCATAATTAATTTAAAAGTAACCCAAGTTAGCCCGCAGGGCATACACAAATATATACATATATATATTTAAGTAGAGAGACTAACACAAAAAATCCTTTTTGGCCTTGTAAATGTTTGAAGAGCAGCTCAAGAGTGAAATGGCGAAAACGAGGAGCAGGCAGGAAGAGACTGCAGGAGGAGATGCTGGTCAAGTTGGTTGCTGCTTGCTGCTGGCAAGCTAAATTAAGCATACGGAACACAGCAAGTAAAATTGCTCGAGCATGGAAAATGATGAGAGAAGAGAGACAGTTGTAGTTGTATTTGTATTTGTATTTGTATCTGTAGTAGAGGATGAAGATTCCCATACACTCCAGTCAAGGTATCGACCTTAAGGTACCTCTTTATTCATTATCTTTGTCAGTCAATGAAGGAATGGCCAGTTGTTATATCTATCCAACTATCTATCTCAGAGTTCAAGTCGAAAAGTGTGTAGGAGTTCGACTTTTAGTAGTGGTGCAGGGTATCAAAGCGATTCCATAATGCTGATGACTGAAGTGGAAGCGAAAAAAAGAAAACGCAACTGGCTTATGTTGTTGTAGGCGTTCTGGCTATTTTTGGGGAAAAATGTTTTTCCACATACACGAACACACACAATCGTATACAAAGAGAGGGAGAGAGAGGAAGAGAAAACACACGCGCGGTCCTCATCAGGCTCTCGGGCTCATCATTTATGTCTTCAGGATGAAAGTTTTTTTTGTTTTTTTTATGTGTGTGTGTATATATACATACATATATATTTTTTTGTTCATGTGTCAAATGCACGGCCAGGGTAAAGAGGATTCGGTTTTTTTTTTCCTTTTTTGCTTGCTGTTGTTTTGATTTGCCGGGTAATTTTCCATTACATAAAGCTTTCTCTCTTCTTTTTTTGTTTTTTTTTTTGGGTTGGTTTTTTTGGTATTGCATACATCCAGGCGCGCTATGCGTCAGCGAAATAAGACAAACAAGAGAAAGAGAGGGAGTCCCACCTCTCTTACAAAGAAAGAATGACGTAAATTTCATATATAATAATCAATCAAGAAAACAAGGCTGAAAACTTTAAACACGCCAATTAAATGGGCCAGACAATTATACAAATTGAAATGAATTGGAAATTGAATTCGGAATTTGGAATTTCACAAATCATTCAGTTGCTAATCCATCTAAAAAGTCAATAAAACCATGGAAATAATTTGCATAGTTAACAGAACAAGAACAAGGACTAATTTGAATCGATTCCTTGCCCTTTTCTTAATTGTTGTTTCCATATAGTTTTTCCGTCTGTGTTCTAATTAAATTGTGATGCATTTTGAAACATTTTGTTTTCAAATGAAGAGTAATGTGAACTTTTCATTGCTCTTCTTTTGTTTTAGAAGATATTAAAGTGAAATGTATGTTTGCGTGCAATTTGTATAAAGCTTAAGTGCTGACTCGACACGAAAGTTGGGAAATTTTTGAAGAAATTCATTTGGACGTAAATTCGGCCAACTGGGGACGGCAATACGAAAATGCATTTTAATTGATTTTGCAGTTTGAAACTCATGTGGAGTGTTTCAGAAGCCGGTAAAAGTCAATGACTTTAGCCATCGATATATATGTACACACACACACACACACATATATATATATACATATATCGAGTTGTGTGTATGCTTGTTACGGCCATCCCCATTTGGTGTGCTGAAAATTCTAAATTGCATAAATTTTGCCACGCCCACTACACACGACGATTGGAGGTGAAGGAGCCAAGGGCCCGGGAGCAGAAGCAGGAAAAGGAGCAAGAGCGGGGAGAAGGTGGGGACCTGCCACCATTTAGTTAGGCTGCAGGCCATTTGTAAAATTGATTACGCGCATAAATTGAGGCAGACGACGATGACGATGACTATGATGAGAAGCAGAAGGCCGGGAGATGGGATGGTGAACGAGAGAGGCGGTGGGGAATGAAAAGGATGTAAAGGATGAACCAGATGTATCTTCATTCTCCCCTTTTCACTCTCTCTCTCTCTCTCTTTTTCATCTATTTTAGAGTCTGAGTTGTGGCATACTTTTAGGTTAGTTTTCAATTGAGTTTTCATTTTAATATTTATTTATATGAATAGTGTGGCTATATGGCTATATCTATATTTTGTCATCAAATTCAATTAACTTTAATTGTGTTAGTTTGGCAGAGTTGTTGGCTGGTTTTAGCATTTCCCTGTCCCTTTCTGCTTCTCCTCTGAGGATTTTCTCAATTAACAATAGCGAAATTTCGCAATTAATGTTGCACATTCGCTATACACACACACACACACACACACACACAGCCATGTGTGCTTAGGTTGTGCCATAATTATAACAATTTCGAAATGTCTACAAAACATGCGAATTAGCATCATCAACTGGGGAAAACTAGGTACATACATTTTCCCACATGAAAAGCGACGACACACACTGGCGACAAACTGTGTAGGAAATTACATTGAAACCAATCGAAATCAATCAAAATTTTTATCAGTTTGAAGAAAATTTTCATCAATTTTGACTAAAATATGAAATTTAAAAGCGTATATATACTCTGTAGATTTATGGGAATAACAAAATGAATATACAAGATACGAAGAGATACGAGAGAGAGATAGAGAAGAATATTCAATGCAGCAAAGGATTTTGGTAAACTAAACCTGGCAGTCATCGTTTTGAAAGGTTCAGTACATCTCATCATTAGCCAGTCCGAGTTTTGAGATACGTTTGGGGACTGGACACAAGCAGAATGATGGGCACAGAGGGGGCGGAGGTGGGAGTATGGATATTGGACAATACAAATTAGTAATTTACACGCGAAGCAGCAGCATGTCCTCTCGACAGGCATATCACGTATTACACAGATAATGGTGAAATGTATACCGATCCCACAAGTATAGCAACATATACATATGTACATATATGTATGTACAATGATTATTGTGATTATAGTCAAACTGCAATTAGTAATTGAACGAGAGATTGAGCATTTAAAGCATATTCATTATAATTCTTGTTCAATTAGTTTATAGACACATTCATTTCTCTCTCTCAACCGGATGAATTTTTTTTTGTTTTTTCACTTTGAGACAGAAAATTTGATTTGAAGTGAAAAAATTTGTTGAACAAATTCCATTTTGGAGTTGGTAGAAGAGTTCAATGAACGTGACCGGGGCGGGGCAGGGCAGGGATGAAGAAGGATGAAGACAGACGACAGCAGGAAGTTAAAGACCCCAGGCCTTGATTGCTGAGCGGTGGGGAGGGGGCGGGGCCCAGAAGAGGAAAGAGAGTACCAGAGATTCTTTAGCCTTCTTCTTTTTTGGGTACATTTGATGATGATGATGCCCGGTGATGCTGCATGGTGATGAATTATTCAAAAAAGAAAAATTATATATATATATATATATATGTATATATATTAATGTATATGTATATAAAAGGCATGTGCAAAGTGTCAGAAGAAATCAAAAATGAAATTACGTAAGAAGGAACGCAAAACAGAGTTAAAATCGAAGTAAAAAGAACGGCCAGGGAACGGGACACTGGGGCAGGGGATCAGACTGGGAACCGCCTTATACCAATTTGTCGGTAATAAGAAAAAGAGAGAAAAAATATTTATACACATATTACAGAAGAGGAACAGATGTGTCTGACCCAGAGGCAAGGTCCAAGCCCCAATATGAAACGAGCAAAGTCATTGAAAACTTTTTAACTCACATTTTCGGGCTTAAAAAGTTGATTATTATACCCTATAATATTAATGGGTATATAAAATCTGTGAACCATTTCACTTTAAGGGGAATTCTATGTTGATTCAGCCAGTAATAAGATGAAATGAAATAGTTTTCCTTCTAGTAAATTCTACAATTAATATATTACAATTTTCGTCTAATAAGAGCGAGCGAGATAAAGTGTCCTGAGTCGAGGTCGAGATGAATATAGTCTGTCTGCCTCTTCTTTGCTTATTGAAATGGGAATTTCAGCCCAGAAATCGCCTCAAGTCAATTGTAAGGATACTTTTTTTTTTTTTTTTTTGTTTTTTTGGATGGGAAAAGTGAAAATTTCAAGAGAAAAGCAATTTCGTGCACATCTTTTTTCCCCTTTCGTTTCATTTCATTTAATTTGCGCACAATTCGCAAGCGCGCCTAAAAGCAAGCAATGCAAAAATAAGATAAGTCGAATCTTTCATCCCTTTATGCTTCTATGAGGGTAACCATAACAAATTGAAAACGAATTATATCAATCAATTCACCTCAACCCAATGGAAGAAAACTCCAGTTTCAATTTACTTTTGTGATGTTTAGTTAAACAATTATCATTTAGTTATGGCACTTTTTCAACAACCCCTGTCCCAGTGTCCCCCTCTCTTTCTCTGCCTTTTTATTCTCTTTAAGTGCCGACACGAGCTAGTTCCTCTACCTACCTACCTACCTATCTATGTAGCTGGACGCCCCCTACTACCAATTTGTAGATCTACTGCTGCCAGCTCCTAGAGACACGCACATGATAAATGATTTTCCATTAACTGCTGCCATTGGAAGAGGGTAAATGAAGAAGAAAAAAGTGCAGGAATGAAATACACGATGAAATGAAAGGCAGCACACGAAGAATAAGATGGAATCGCAGACAAAACGCAACGCACACATGCTGCGTAAAGACGAGACGAGACCAAAACCATGACCAAGACCACGAGAGGTAGAAGGAGGTTTGAAAGAAAAAAGCAGATGAAAACGTGCTTGCATTTTGTCTCATTCATCATCCATCATCGTCATCATCATCATCATCATCATCCTTGAGTTTTATCATCATCGTCAATGGCATTGATCGGCATCATTCAAATTACTCGTAATTATTTCTCTCTTCAGTTCTTATAACCCAATTTCAATTGAAAAGCGTATAGATCTGAGAAATATACTCACACACACACACATATACATATATCACTATGAGTAATTTGATACAAGTTAAAGAAAAGGAGCAAAAAAAAAGACAACGAAAAGGAGAAGAAAAAACACCAGAGTGTGTTATATGCATTTGATTTTGATAGATGACCATAAGAATATTAATGCTTTTGCCCCTATTTGATAAAGAGCGAACTGAGAATTGACTTTGGCTTTTGTCAAAAGTAGTAAAGTGCTCAAAACAAGACTAAAGATTAAATGTGAGTGGAATAAATGTAAATGTCTAATGGAAATGCTTGGAATATTAATAAGATTGATAGATCAAGGAATACCTTGAACTGATTCGTTTCTTTAGCTCTGACTATTGTGGGAAGTTTCATTTAAAATTATTTTGTACTGAGACGACCACACAAAGATCTCTTTGTATGAATTTGACTCTCACTTGATAAACTAGCTGAATTCTGTATATTTCTATATTAACTGATGAAATTTCACTTTAGTTGTTATTTAACATTTATTTTCTTCGCGTCATATAATTTCAATTGAATCTCCTTTAATCTATTGGGGGTTCTCTCCTTGTTCTTGCACTTGATACTCATTATACAGTTTTTTCTTTTTCTTTTTGTCTCGTTTTTTGTTGTTGTTTTCGTTACATTCGGTTGAACCTTCTTTTTAGCATAATCGTCTCATTATCATTAACACATTAGACATGCAAATCGTTTGCGTTTCGTTCTCTACTGCGCTGCTTTGCCCTGTAATGTATGCTACAGTCTTCCATATAATAAATGATGACTCACACACACACGCACACAGGCACATAATATATATATTTGTATATGTATATACTTCAAGGCGAAAGCAATTCATTCAATCTGCAGCAGCAATTTGGCCATAATTTTTAACAGCAACTAACAATATAGGTCCTCCTAGAAGAAAATAAGATTTACGACAGCCAAAACGGCAAAAAAAAAAGAGACAAGAGACAGAAGGAGAGAGAGATGGCTGGGAGTTGAAATTGAAGTAGAGAAAGAAAAGATGCTGCGCAATTTTCGGAGGCCATAACAAAAATATTTTTCAGATTTTTCTTTTGGCCAGACACAGACGGCGACAAAGTCAGCGACAATGGGTAAATCTCATACTCACTTACGCTCTCTTTCTCACTCTGTGTCTCTCCAGTTGTTGTTGTTGGTTTGTCTCGTTCTCAGCAGCCATGGCCAATGGCATCATAAAATCTCTCGACGACGCCTCAATGTCGTTTCTCTATATCAGTGGAGTGGCGGCTTCTTCTCTCTAGCAAATCCTTAATCCTTGTTGCCTTTTGGTTTGGCTCTTTCTCTTCTTTTCTCTTTCCCTTTCTCTGTGCTGTTTCGTGCCTTCTGTCTGTTATTTGACCTTTTTACCCCTCACGTTGTTGCTAATTTCTCGGCTATGTTGTCGTTGTTTTGCCAAGTTTATCAATTGAGACACAACACACAATGCCTACTACTACTATGGCAACATCTCTCCTTTTTAGGCCTCCTTTTACTAGTTCACTGAACTTGTCCGACCATTCATCCTATCGAAGTGATGTGATATGATGTTTGTTTGTCTGTTTATTCTGTTTGTTTGTTTGTTTGTCTATCTGAATGTCTGTCTATTTGTCCTTTGCCTTTTGTTTTCGAACTTTCAACTGCAAAATGTCTGCAGGAAAATACGACTGGCACTTGACTATGACATGACGCAAGGATATGCAGAGATAACGTTATGATATTGAATAGAATAACTTTCAAATTCTCAAAACAAAGCAATCTCTTAAAGCGGTGACCATTCATGTGAATTTTTTTTTATAAACTCATTGAGACAAATTGAATTTTAATTATGTAGATTTGATTTCTTGAAGGATATGTATTCTCTGTCATGGCATTTTAGGGGGCCTACGGTGCATTTGGCGCACGAGGGTATGCTACATTTAGTTGTAAGTCACAACTGGTAAGGTTATTTGGATAACTTGAATTGTCATATAAACCAATGATACTTGTTTTCTTTAAATAATTAATGTACAATTTATTTTCTTCTTCTTTACAGGGCTGTCACAGATCCTCGCGATGGCCGTCGTGTGGCCCTCAAAAAGCTGCCAAATGTGTTCCAATCGTTGGTCTCATCGAAACGTGTTTTTCGTGAACTGAAAATGCTTTGCT
This sequence comes from Drosophila paulistorum, assembly GCA_018152135.1. NCBI lineage: Eukaryota > Metazoa > Arthropoda > Insecta > Diptera > Drosophilidae > Drosophila > Drosophila paulistorum. The sequence goes on along the minus strand of JAECXG010000606.1, from coordinate 16,775,045 downwards.
TTTTCAAGCATGAAAATGTAAGTACCAACATGTACATATATAAGTATATTTAAATGTGTATACCGTGGAAATAACAAAGAGCATTATAACTTAATACAATATTTAATTACTCGTGTGTCGTTCTGTCCCCTTTTACTTGTTCCAACCATCTCCTTTCCAATCGACAATTATTGCTGCTCCTGCTCCTTTTGCTGCTGCTGCTGTCCACATTATTTCTTTCTCAGTTCAGTTTCTGTTGTCATAAAATTTAATTAAAATACACAATTCGATTATTGGCTGCTCTTATTTTCCTTTGTGTATCAATAGTGGAAAGGGAAAGGGCCAACGGGAGGGAACTTGCTGAATAAAGAGATTGAGTGACTAAGTGAGTAAGTGATGTAAGGGCCTGGGGTGGGGTAGGGGGAAGCCGTCGATACAGAGGCCGTACACAAGTCAATATACTAAAGGCCTGGCAAATAAAAATTGAAAAAAAAAACACACACACACACACACATGAAAATGAAATGGCTCAAAGCTCATGGAAACGCCACTTGCCTTCAATATATGAATTTATTAGCAATTACTTTTTTCCCCCACCCCCCTTTTCATATGTATAAATGTAAAAAATACATGACAGAGGGAGAGATAAGCATAAAAAAGAAAGAAGAAGCCCTTCCAAATTCTCCTTTTGTAGATTCTCTCTCGTTCTTTCTTTCCTTGCCATAATTTTAATAAATTTAATTTTGGTTGATAGCTTCTCGTTGCATTTTCAATTCCGATTCGAATGAATGACCTGAATATATGTATATATGGATAATAGCTCCTATACAATAACGTACTGACTTTTGACTTCTCCTCTTCGAAATGCACAAATGCCAAACCAATGAATCAACATTAAAATCAAAAACTTTACCCAACTGACTGACCAAGCAGAACAATTCAGTTCGTTGATATGCATAATAAACTCATTTCCAGCAGCTGCTAAATAATTTATCTAACCAACAATAATAATAATAATACACTAATAGCTCCAAGGCAACTAAACAAAACGCCACGCCCACAACACCAACACCAACACCAATCCTAGGCCACATCAAACACCACACGACAACAGACCAAACCAAACTTCCCACGGCAAATCCTACCGCAAATAACTGAAAACGACACAAAAATAAAATACCCAAAAAATTGGGAATACAAAAACAATACATACATATAAACACTGAAAAACTTTAAGTCGTACTCTATATAGTTACCAATCTGATTTAAAAACTACTCAATTTTATGTGTAGAATCAATAAGGTTTTAGATTTTCCTATATTTAACATTATTTTTCTTGCTCAACTTGACACTTGGCTTAAATTCAATTAGTTAAACTGTTATTTGGTTCTTATTCTGGAGCCGTGAGTTGTTTGGACTACAACTATTGCGATAGAGAATAGTTAGTTAGTTGGCAAATCAATTACTTTAGCTAATGTAACCCATTTTCATACAATAATTTACACTGTAAAGATGCAAAATATATAAATAAATATCGATTGGATATACTTATGATGAAAACGATTGGTTTGGTTGTTGCTGTTAAATTCGATAAAGAATTTAAATAATATACATCTTTATGTCTCTCCCTCTCTCACTCTAATGCATTTAAATGTCAACCGAGAAGTTATTAGAGCAAAAGATGATAAAGATGGTGAAGAAGGAAGGGATTGATGACGGAAAATGTCGTGGACGAACATTTCGTTTCAATCTAATATTTTTACATACTTAAAGTTTTCTTTTTTGATATGTGTGAGTAAAGTTAGAGTTAAAAAAAGCAGTGAGCTGTGTGTGTGTGTGTGTGTGTAAAATATGGTGTAGGAGATTGTTAAGAAATGATGATCAAAGATGATAATGATGATGTCTTGACTTTGTTTCTATATAGCTACAATGTACATATATATGTATCTATATGTCAGCCTACGTCTTTTGTGTGCTTTTGCTTGCTTGACTGCGTGTGAATTTCGTAATGCAAAATCATAAAGAAGCAGACAACAAAAACGACAAAAGGTAGAATGAGGCATGGTAACAACAACAACAACAACAACAAACATCGTAACACCTTACCCAATATGCAAATTTTCTATTAAATATGCATAAATTGCTTTGATGAAGGCGCAACTTGGTTTGGTTGTCATCGTCGTCGTCGTCGTTGTCGTCCGCCCACCTTGCCACCTAGCCCCCTTTGCCCTGCCACCCGTCCTCACCCCATTCGACGTACCCCTAATGCTGTTGATGTGTTTCCTGTTTCATTTCCTACTATGACAAAGTCTTCGAACAAGTGCAATTAACTCAACGACATCAAAAAAAAGAAAATTGATATAAATATAGAAAAAGAAAAGTAATATATTCGAGCCTAGACAAGGTGTTGACTGGGAAAAAACACAAAGCCAGGCGAAAAGCAAAACAATTAGATATTCCAGGATAACGGAGCAGGAGCTTTATGCGCCTGGCACGTGTTTATAATTTGTAAATTCACCAGAGAAATTCTAAAGAAACACACCATTTAAATAGGTAAACATTAATTCCAATAGTTGCTAAAAATATGTAGAATTATGTTTCTCCTTATAGATCTCTAAAATGATTCATAGGGATGTCGGTAAAATTCTTCAGATGGTGATGATTAGAGCAACTTATTGTCTAGGGGTGTTAGCTTTCAGTAAATGTACATTCCATTTTACTCTACAGTCCTTTTTATTTGATCGTCCACAATGTGGCCCACATCCACTCCATTATCTTCTCGAATAGACGCTAATAGGTCAGACAAATAGTTAAAAGATTATAATGAAATTTTGATAATGATGCCATAATTCCATTCCTGGTTGGTCATGTAATGCCATGCCAAAATTAGGAAGCCTCTTGTCAGGTTTAGCAACTCAATTGCTTCCCCCTCCCCCTTGCCACTGTACAAACAGTCTGCATTTTGGGTAGACTTCATTTAGAATTCACACAAATGGAGGCAAAATGCTTTTGCCCCATTATTGTGTTGTACACTCTTTCAACAATTGCAGAATTTCAATAAACTGGAAAAGATTTTTTCCTGCCACGTACGTGGCGCACATATCAAAAGCAAATGCAAAAACCCTTCCCTTACTGCCGTCTTCCAACAACAGAAAATCTCATTTTGAATTTCAAATGAAATCAAATTGGAATGCCAATTTAACACAGCTGCAACATATTCGAAAACATTTCTCAAAATGATCTTTTATCTCCACACAGCTGAAGTTATCTCTCTATTTCTCTTCTAATTATATCAACAACCGCTTTAGGTTTTTTGGGGTTAAGAAGACTAATTTTTTAACTAGAAAATAGGCTAAATACTAAAGTAAAATACTTTTGCTTTTGTTTGTTTTACGAAGAATTTTGTAATGAATGAAGGTTTATGGGAAACTAAATTGAGGTAGTAACTCACATCACAAACAAACTGAGCAGTTTCAGCTTAGTTAAACTTAAATGTTGCTTGTACTTAGAGTATGCAACATTTTTCTAATGCCTTTTCGAAAAGGGTAAAAACAGAAAACGGCAACAACAACAACAAACTAAATTCAGAGGAAGTTGTAAAACGAAAAGAACAACAAAAATGTTGCCCTCAAAAAAGACGTCGCAGCTGTAAAATGTATTTCAACAAAAGTTTACCCAAGACATTGTTGTTGTTGTTGTCTCTAATTTGTTTAGTTTCTGTTGTCTTCAAGGACAGAGACTGACTGTGGACAGCAGCAGCAGCAGCAGCAGCAGCAGCAGCAGCAGCAGCAGCAGCAGCAGCGGCAGTTTTAATACTTCATTTTGCTCTTTGTTAAGTTTTGGTTTGTTATTTTCTTCAATTGCCAAGTTGAAAAATGTTAATTAGCTACAACCAAACTGAAAACCCCACTCACATCAGGTGGGGGCATGGTTGGTTGGAGGGGTGGAGGGCTATGGTCGCCTCAAAGACTTCAAAAATTGCAGTTGTTATTGCACCATGGCAACATTGAGATAATTACGCGCCTGCGCATTCAATTCGAATTCGAGGCAATAAAAAAACCAAGCCGAAAACGAACACAGAAATAGAAACGAAAGATTTTAGTTCTTACAATTGTTTCCATCTCATGGGGTAATTGCATTATTTTAATGACCCTATTAAGGATCATAATATACTAGTTTTTGAACTGATCCACATTCTAAATACCAGATTCTAGCTTAAGCGCAGAAAAACGAACTTCTTGTACAAGTTTCATGGAAAGGGAAGGCATGTTATGTTTTTGATTGGCAATTCGACATGGATCAATCCGTTTTTATAGTAAGCCTGAATATAACAGGCAAAAGGAAACGTTTTCTACATTAAATGTTTAAATTCTTGGTCAGTATTCATCTTTAAGTTAAGTTAATAAAAGAGCTAGACTCATTCAATGTAGATCAAGACGAAATACTAAAAGAATTTGTATTAAATTTGGTACTCTAATTGTTATTATCAATATTCTTTTGTCCACAAAATTTCATAAAAATGGAATAAAAAATGGCCAAGTTATAGGTGTAAACATTTGTCACTAGGGAAACCGAGGCTCCTAGGTGCTCGTGTGAGCACCTGTGAAATCACAGTTTCTCTATTGAGCTATGAGGCGATAGATCCGGCCCCGTTAAATCTTAAACAGATCATACGAATCTCTAATAGAGTCGCGGTGCAGATGTCAAGCGGCTTTGTTAGCCATCATCATTATCATCATCCAACCAACCCCTTCATCTTTTTTGGGTTCCTTTCAGTTCTCTTTTAAGACGTTAAACCGCAGGCTTAACAAATGCAGTTCATTCGCAGTTTGCTAAATTACAGCAGCAGCAACAAAATTATTACAGAATTTTACTCCAAACCTACAAGCTAAAGAGAAGACGAGAAAAAAAACACACTCACAAAACAAAAAAATTGTTTTTTGCCACTTAAGACGACGACGACGATTGTTTCAGAGACTTGAAGACGGCAATGGATTTGGTCGGTCGGTCGCTCAGTCGCTCAGTTGGTCGGCACTTTTTGTGTGTTGATTTTTAGCCCCCTTTTTTGTTTTACCTTTTGGTTTTCTTTTTGTTTCTTTGCTAAAAGTGCGCAAAATTGTTGAAACTGCCTTTGGTTAGTGCCGACACAGCAGAAGGGGGAGGGATAGAATGATGGTAGGCAAGGGAGAAACGAGGGCTATATGTATGTCTGTCTCGGCAACATTGTGGCTAGCAACATTTCTTCTGACTGCAGTTGTTGAATACCCTGTAAACCATGGAAATGATTGATGGGTATAGTACAGTTAGCCAATAATTGGGCACACATTTTACAATGAGATTAGGTTGTTAGGGTATTAATAGCATCTAAAAGGAAAGCATGGAAAATATAGTGTAGTAGCTTACCCAAGAAGAAATCTGCCGATCTCTGGGCACCAGTATACTGATAATCTTCACAGAATTAAGGTGCTTATTATGAATGAGATGTCTTAATGGGTATATGACAGTCGTTTAGATAATTTCCAAATATGGAGAATAATTTTGTTCTTGCATTTCGGGCTACTACTACGCATTTTTGTTGATGAAGACGATGACTTTTGCCTGGGAAGACGACGACTGACTCTTGAATAAATATTGTAAATTGATTTTAAAGGCAAGTTCGTTTGTCCCTCTTGACACACACACACACACACACACAGCAGCCCCTTATTGCCTCTGTCAGCCCCTCAGCTTCTGGTGCCCTGTTGGTCGATTGACGACCCCTTCTGTATACCTCACCCTCTCTTTCTTTATGTTTAGTTCGTCACTCAGTTGAGTTGAGTTTTAGTTTAGTTTCTGTTGAGTTGCAACTCCTTCAGTTCCTTAATCATTTTGTGACCGCAAGCAAAATAAATCAGCGACTTGTCTAAAGGGGGACGGTCTGACCGACCGACCAACCAAACAATCGTCTGTCTGTCCCGCTGATCGTCTGACTAACTTGTCTGCCTGTATATGTGGGGAGAGAATGGGAGAGAGCGAGAGAGAGACGAGTTCAGTGGCGTGTTTTGTATCTTTAAACTAAACATCATCAACGGGTCAACATTTTGCTTCCACAACTGCTCGAACTGTTCCACCTTCTCCTTCTACTGCTCCTCCTCCATTTCTTGGTTAAGCTTCTGCTTCGTTTTGCCCCTCTCCCCTGCCACAATGTCTGCGTTCGCCCTTCTGTCAGTCTGAACTTTGTGGCATTTAATGCCTGGCAGCGACACTTAACATGCAACTTAACTTGATTTTTATTTTCATGATGAATATTTCTTCCACCTTTCCTCCAAAAAATACGACAAACCCGACAAACACCCCCCAAATTGCCATAATTTATGCCTTGTGCTAGGTGTTAAATTGTAATTGTAATTTTGCTTAGTTTATGATTTACAATCCGCATAAATATAATTTATATCTCACGCTCTTTCTTTCTTTCTTTCAGGTTCTCTCAGCTTTGGATATTTTACAACCACCACATTTGGATTTCTTTCAAGAAATGTATCCTTTTCTATAAAAAAAACACAACAAAAAACTAATCTCAATTTACCAAAAATTACTATAACCAAGGGAAAGTTATCATTGGCTCGCCAATGTTTTCATATCGCAAAAGTTCTAAGATCAACTTGATATATGTCTAAAGAGGAAAGCTTTCTTCAATACACTTACTCGAAATGTATTGTATGAATTATCATTTAGAAAATGTTGGTTCAAATTTGAAGTTAAAATCTTATATAGCTGGAAGGATTCAAAAAATATGAAAGTGGGAATGTCTCTCACAATCAGTTGAATGTATGAAATCTTCTATATCTCAGAGACATCTTTCATATCTCTGAGAAACTTTCCATAACCCGTAGATCAATATCTATGTTATGCCAGAGAAACATTCTTTATTGAAGATTATAGATCAGAGAAATCAGCTATATCTTAAAGAACTACCTTTACACCCTTTAGAAAAACATTCCACATCTCAAATGATCTTTGTATTTGTCTATGGAGTCTCCTTTAGGCCAGATAAACTTTCTGGATTGAAGATAGCACAGAAGAACCTTCAATATCCTCGAAAACCATCTCAAAGAGACGAGACCTTCAAATTAAGAGTAAACCTTCTAGATCGCAGTAAAGTCTACAGACTTTCAAAATAAATATCTGATAAATAGTCCATCTATATTTTTTAGCAATAATAAAAATAATGTATTAATTTCATGTAGTAGAATATTTACACAATATCAAATGTCAATTTGATTTAACTTCAATGAAAATAGGCTTTAGTAAATGTTTAATAGATTTCTATGTTTTTTTTTTGCGACAAACTTAAATCGAAAGTTAAACTGATTGAAAAAGGTTTCGCAAAATTTTGGAGATTTTTTTATTTGTGGGAAATTTACTTTAACTTTTGCTTGTCATAATTCATCAAAGTTGTGACATTTTATATACTGTAAAGAGAGAGAGGAAACACGCCCCTCTCCAGGTCCTGCCCCACTTTTCCTATAGACGGGTGTACCTATCAACTGTTGCCAGTTCGTTTTCTATGATTTTTTGTTTTTGTTTTTGGAGTTCAAACACCAAACTTTTGGCCAAAAGCAAAACTAATTGAAAAAGTTTTCATAGCAAAAGCAAAAAAAAACAAACAAACATACACAGAGAGGGAGAGAGAGGGCGACATACAAACAAACCGAATAGAAAGGCTTCTTTTCTCCTTTGACATCTCTGTCTTTCTCACTCACTCACTCTCTGTCTCCTTTAAATTGATTTTTAAGGTTTTATTTCAACTTTGAATTTGGTTTTTGTGACTTAACATTGAAAATTCTTGAAAAAACTAACAGCTATGTGATAACGGAATTGCTGCAATCGGATCTACATAAAATTATAGTCTCACCGCAACATTTATCTGCCGATCATATTAAAGTCTTTCTGTATCAGATATTGCGAGGATTGAAGTATTTACATTCAGCCCGGATTCTTCATCGTGACATTAAGCCCGGCAATCTGCTGGTCAATTCGAATTGTGTATTGAAGATATGCGATTTCGGTTTGGCCCGCGTCGAGGAGCCCGATCAGGCTAAGCACATGACCCAGGAGGTGGTCACACAATATTACCGAGCCCCAGAGATTCTAATGGGTGCCCGCCATTATTCATCGGCTGTGGACGTTTGGTCGGTGGGTTGCATTTTCGGTGAGCTCCTGGGACGTCGCATTCTCTTCCAGGCCCAGAATCCGGTGCAACAACTGGAACTAATCACCGAATTGCTGGGCACACCCACAATGGATGATATGCGTCATGCCTGCGAGGGTGCCCGCACTCATATGTTGCGTCGGGCACCGAAACCTCCATCCTTCTCGGTACTCTACACCCTGAGCTCTCATGCCACCCATGAGGCTGTGCATTTGTTGTGCCAAATGTTGGTATTTGATCCGGTAAGACGATGCCCCCCCTGGCCCCAACTATTTATCGATGTTTCGTTGTTTCTAACTCTTTTTTTCTTGTGTCTTGGCAGGATAAGAGAATTTCTGTGACAGATGCCTTGGCTCATCCTTACTTGGATGAGGGTCGTTTGCGTTATCATTCATGCATGTGCAAATGCTGTTTCACTACCTCGGCTGGAATGCGTCAGTATACAGCAGATTTTGAGCCATCGGCTGGTCAGCCCTTTGATGATCTATGGGAACGTAAATTGACCTCAGTGCAGCAGGTTAAGGGTGAGTGACTCCTACCTCCCTATTTCTCTCTCTCTCTCTCTTTCTCTGTTCGATTATATATGTATATATGTTCACTTTTTCAGAGGAAATGCACAAATTTATTGCCGAGCAATTGCAAACGGGTCGAGTGCCGCTTTGTATTAATCCACAGAGTGCGGCATTTAAGAGTTTTGCCAGGTGAGTTGATCAAGTTGGAAATCCTATAAAACTGCACGCCCTCTCTCTCTCTCTCTCTCTTACACACACTCTCTTACTCTCTCTCTCACTCTGTCTCTCTCTCTCTCTCTCTCTTTCTGTCTGTCTCTCTCACTACAATTGTCCCCTAAAACCACCACAAACCACCAAGTCTTCCCTGTGACCCCCTTTTTATTTTATTGAAATGAGAAAATTTGACAAATTCTGTTACACTCTTTTTTTTTTTTGTTGCCCCGTCCTGCTATATTATTATTTATTTACTTACATATATTCGATTTCTAATTTATTGTTTGTTTGAAATAAATTTAAAGTCATGGCTTTGTCCTACACACACCACCATCACACAAAATCAACCACCCAACCACCCAAAAGAAAACCCTTTCCAATCACCTGTCCCCCTGCCTTTTAGAACTTGTTGTTATTGTTCCTTGATTCCATCTCTATAACTTTTCTATATATTAAAAGAAGAAGAAAACAAATACATCTATCAATATATATATATATATATTTCTCTCTCTCTCTCTCTCTATATGATTATTGTTATTATTTTTTGTTATATGTATATTTTTCATTTGTTTTGATATATATTTATTTTTTTATTTTTTCTATTTCTCTCTTTTCTTTCTCCATTTCTTGTTTGTTTTTTGTCTATGTTCGTTTTGTTTGAATATATTTTTTTCTCTTTGGTTCTCTTTTGTTTTTTCTATGAAACTTTACAAAAAAAACAACAACTTTTTCTATTCAATTTGTTTATATATATATCTATATATATATAAAACTTATACTTATTATATTTGCGTTGTTAAGCCAATGAGAATGAGAATATCTACTACTACTACCAATACTACTACTACCACTACCACAACAACAACAACAACAAAAAGAACAACTACAACAACAACAACAAGAACCAGAATCAGAACAAGAACTTGAACTTGTTGCATTGCTGCTCCTGTCGCTGCTGCTGCTGCCGCCACAACAACAACAACAACAACTACTACTACTATCGCCTCTGCCGCTGCTGCTGCTGATGCTGTTGTTGCCTCCTACTACTACTGCTACTACTACTACTACTCGCAAGACCCTCATGAGACTCAGAAAGAAAGAAATCAATCGATCAATCAATCAATCAACAATCAAGAGAGCCCACAGCCCCCGAAAATGAGAATGAGAATGAGATAAATAGGCGCGATAACTGAATAGTTAGGCAGCAGCTCAGCTCTCAGCTCGTCCTTCGTCCTTCTTAGGTCTGTTGAACAAAAAAAAAAAAAAAAAAACAAAACTCAATAAATAAATATCAAAATAATAATACAAAATAAAAAAAATAAAAAAAAAAAAAAAACATTAAAAACAAAAAAAAAATGAAAGAAATGCCAAATAATGTTTATAATTTTCTATATACATATATTTAGTTTATGATTTCTAAAAACTTTTATCATCTACCCTCTGGCAAATTTCTTTCTCTCTCTCTCTCTCGCTGCTTTCTTTTTTTGTTTTACTTTACTTCTTATCCTTCACTATGCCTCTCTTTGTCTCTCACACTCTCTCTCTCTCTCTCCATAAAGCTAACTTCCTTTCACTCTCTCTGTCTCTGTCATCCTTGTCCTTTGTGTATAAACGTTTTTCCTTTCATTTGCTTTGAATTTATTTTATGTGAATTTTTTATTTCAATTTTCATTTGATTTTCAAATGGGTGTTTTGCTTATAACTTTCACTATCTCCCTCTCTCTCTCTCTCTCTCTCTCTCTTTCTCTCTCTCCATCTTTGTTTCTCTCTGTATATCTTATCTATATATATACTTGTATATATATTTATATACCTATATGTACATACATATAACTGTGGCAAACCATCTAACTTTATGAAATTTTTCTATAAATGTTAAAAATTAAAAAAACAAACAAAAAGACTAAACAAATTATCGAGAATTGGCCCTTTCCCCGTTGTTAGTCAAAAAGATATAGAAATTGGCAACAATCGATGATCGAAATCAAAACCAAATTCAATAGACACTTCTAACAATTTGTTGTATACCAAAAATAATAAAAATATAATTGAAAACAATTACCAAAAGTAAAGCTCATGCTCTCTCCCTCTCTCTCCACATACATACATACATATATATATAAATATTTCGTGATCATTATCAAATTTGTGTTTTACATACTCCTTCCACCTCCTATATATATATATATATACAATGCATATATTGAAACTTTTTGCTCTAGTATATGTTTCAATCCTTTTCTGTCTATATATATAATTTTTTTGTTTTTCTTTTTGTTTATGCAAATCATATATATATATATATGCATATAATATATATTTTACATTATAGTGTACAGTATATTCAATTACAAATTCATAAATTTTAATCACACTCACTCACACAAAGATGCCCAATCACTCAATATTTTATATACAAATCTTTAGATGCCACATATATCTTCAAGTATTGGCCGATTTATTGCAGATATATTACAGATTACAAGAAAACATTTGCATTCTTTACATCACACTAGAAAGAAAGCTTGTAATCAATTGAAAAGTAAAGAATCTTGCCCAACGGGGTCACCAATCTAGAGATGGCCTTAATCGTTATCGATTTTTCGTGTTTTGAACAATTGGAACGTTGGAATTTGAAACATCGAGTGTCACTAGAATTGACAAAATTTGTAAAATTTGGCACTTTGTGTTAATTGTTACCTACATATTTAAACAAGATGCGATTACTCTGAGTAAAAGTTTAAAAAGATTCAAAAAATCCGATCAATTTACCTAGAGGACCATAGGAAAAGCATTTGAACTTTGAATACATACTAATTCATTTAACCAAATACGTTTTGCAAGAATATTTTAGGAAGCTTGAAAGAAAGACCAATTGAATTTATCTTAATAATCAAAAACTCAGAGCATTCTAAATATCTCAAATGATTTTCACTCATGCGTCATCAAACGAATGTAATCGAATGACTAAAACACTCGAAAACTCACAACTAGGAACTATTTAAACAATGAGCGTTAGTTAATGGCAAATCAAAGCACTTGAATCATTCACTTGCATCATTCACTTGAATCATTCACTTCTATCATTCACTTGAATCATTCACTTGATCCATCAACTTGAATCATTCACTTGAATCATTCACTTAAATCATTCACTTAAATCATTCACTTGAATCATTCATTTGTTCGAGAACTCTAGTTTGAATCCTACTCATGCAAACAGTTTAACTCTATTAATATCTAACTACATGCCATTCGTTTCTTTATATTCATTCAGTTCAACTGAGTGTTAAACGTTAATGTTAATGTTTATGTATTCGAATTCATTCATTTTCATTCATTTTGAAGACTGAATGACGCTTTTGAATGCATTCATCGAGCAGCTCTCGAAACACATTTGAATATATTCAAATCGATTATCCGCATTATCAGTCATCCGCACTCCTCATTCTCTCTTTCACTTTCTGTATGTATGTATGTATGTATGTCCCCCAGCATCTTTTCCCCATTTTCCTCTCAGTTTCTCTCTCTATCGCTATCTCTGTCTCTCTATATCTTTGTCTCTGTCTCTCTGAAAAACAATCAACGAACTCAGTGCAGTTAAGCAGCAGTGACAAAAAGAAAAGCAAACCAAACTGATTGAAAAGGCAACAATAAGAAAAAAGAATATTTAAATGTGCTTGAACAACATAATTATAAATTCATTTTTGTGTATAAATATATATATATGTGTGTATCGAACTATGCGTATATATATTTTTCCTCTATTTCCCAATACATCTCCAAACAAACTGCTTCTTCTATTTCTTCTTTTTCATTATTATTGTCGTTTGTTTGTTTGTGTATTTTGCTTTTGATTTTTTGTTTTATTGCTTTGTTTTAAGTGTCAAAATTCATTTCATTAGTATTTTTTCCCTTCTCTCTGTCTCTCTCTCTCTCTCTGTCTGTCTCTGTCTCCATCTCTGTGTATCTTCCACTCTCATTTCCTAATATTGTTAATCATTATTTAAATGTATTTGGTCGTTTGTTTGTTCATTTTTTTTGGGCTTAAAACCATTTTGTGTATATGATTTTCTTTTTTGTTTTGTATTATTATTATTATATATGTATGTATGTATATGTATGTACATATTATATATATTCAAGTAGATGTAAATGGCATGACTTAACTAACTATAAATGTATATATATACATAGTATATATATATATATATATATATATAATTCCAATTTAAATTTAAATCTGAATGGCAAAATTTGTTGGCATTAATGTTAAACTTTTCTCTTTCTCTGTTTCTCTCCCTTTCTCTCTCTCTCTCTCTCTGTTTCTCTCAACCTCAACATTTTTGGTGTTGTTGTGTTGTGGCATCACACTCTAGCTCCACTGTGGCACATCCATCCGAGCTGCCGCCATCGCCACATCAATGGGAATGACGGCAAAATGAGGCAATTGCTGCCTAAAGATCAAACCAAAATCAACATCATCAACGTCATCGTCATCAACAACATTCTCATCATCAGCATCCACATCATATTCATCATAATCAACGGGCAAATCCGGAAAATTAAGGCCGGAGAAGGATGGGGGAGGGGGTCAACAACAAAACAATGTAAAGGATATGTGGTAATGGGAGGGAGGGATGGGGGTAGGGGGTAAAAATACTTGACAAGTGACAAGGAGAAGTAAAACTCGATAAATCAGTGGAACAACGATTTAAATTTTAAGCAACAACAACAACAAATGACAACCAGCAAGCCAGCAGCCAGTGTGTGTGCGCGGTTCGAGAATAACAACAACAACAACAACAAAGAAACACAAAATGTTTAAACAAAAAGAAAAGATGATGAACAAGTAAAAGCATTCCACCACCACCGACTAAACAAACAAACAAAAACTAAACTAAAATTAAAGAATTAGTAACAAGCATACACACACTCGACACACACACACACACACACACACACACACACACACTTATACACACAGTGAGAAAATACTGTGTGTAATTTGTAACTCAACTGAAACTAGTCTTAAAAATGTAGTTAAACCAGCAGCGCAGCAAAAAACAAACACAAAACTAAAACGAACAAGTTGAAACTTTCATTGAATTCTACACAACAGCAAAATAACTAAAATGTAAGGCACACACACACACACACACACACAACAATTTGACAAACAAAAATAATGAAAAGTAAAACATTTTCTGTTTCATGTGTATTGTATGTATTAAGCTAAACAAAACTCTATGTAAATGTGAAACCAACAAACAAACACACAGACAGACAAATTATGTATTTCATTATGCTTAATTTATAAACAAACAAGTTTAATACTAATAATATAATAGTAAAGCAAAATAAACAACAAAAAACAAAAAAAAAAAATAAAAGCAGAAACGCACTCAATACTAAAAACAACTAAATTTTCGATCAGAAGACAAAAATTTTGAAATTTGTTTGCCAAATTTACCTCAAACAACAATTTCAAAAACTAAAAGCAAAAACAACAACAACACAAAAATGTTAAATGCAAAACTAAGTAGTAATAACTTGAAAAAACAACAACAATATATATATATATATATATATATATATATATATATAGATTTATATGTATTTATATAAATGTGTAGCAAGCTTAAAAAGAAAATACGAAACAAAACAAACAAATTAAAACATGTTGACGTTTTGTTTGTAAGTTTTTAAATTATTATTATTATTTTTATATATTTTTTTTCTCAATTTTGTAACTGGTTTCTCTATATAAAATACACACACACACACACAAATTGAAAAAGAAAAAACAATTCTATAAAGAGAAAACATAAGAGAAATATTAAAAAGTCATATTTCCTGTATATTTGTCTAAACTTATGAACCTAAAGCTGTCTATGTATTACATGTGTGTGTGTATAAGATTTTAAATGATTTCCCTACCCAAAAACCCAACCCAACCCCCCCACCCCGCCACCCACCCACCACACACTCCAAACAAAAAAGAAAGCAAAGAAAACCCAACACTTTCTGCATTAGTTTCATTAATTTTAAACTCTAGACTGATTTAATGTAAATTGAAGAGTTAGAACCAACAAAATTTCGAAAAGCTATGGCAAATTGTTGATAAACATTTTAGTTAACTGATTTCGATTATGTAATAAGCAAACACAACAACAAGTGAACAAGGACACACTGCCCGAATCCCAGTGAATGATTTTTGGCTGCGACAAGGAAAATTGAAGGCAAAAAGAGAAAACAATTGTCGTTTAGTTTGGCCAACAACAAGAAAAGAATATTAGTTTATTAAATGATAATTATGATTACTTTATATATATGACCAACACACACACACACAAACACATATATCAGATACTTCAATTAACTATTTTAACTCCTAACTAAATTCTAATTGTTCTGGCTTTCTCTTGTTCTTTTTTTTTATTATTATTACTGATTCGGCTTAGGATACATTATATATATATAAATACATAAAATTGAAGGAAGGAGAAAAATTTACACAAAAATGCTCATAGGCCAACTAAATGCTAACGAAAAGAAAGACAGATATAGGATCTTATCGTGCTCTCCCCACTTTCCCTAAAACTAAATAATTTTAAGACTGAGTTTCTTTCCCCCCACACACCCCCATCCCCTCCCTTGAACTATGCTCACTCTAGATAGCAAGGCAAAAGGAAGAAACTTCGGTTACCGAATTTACTATACTCTTGCCTCGAAAATCTCTCGAACCAAAACGAAAAGAAGATCTCGCTTCACTCGCTTGAAATGTATATATTGAACCTTGAATCTTATATACACAACTGATCTGTGTCATGTATATTTCGAATTGAAATGCAATTTTTTGATTGACTAAAGGATTGAAGCAAGAGTGTAACAAGCTTGACGCGAAACGCATTGAAATGTAGAAGAAAATCCAATGAGCGTATAAACAATTTTGCCCCCAAAAGTAGGCAATATTAAGCTGTTGTTTGAAACAAAGAATACAAAATTCAAGGCAAATATTGTTGGAAACAAACAAATTCATAAAAGGGACATTTTGGCAGACTATTGCATACTTTTGGGGCGGAGAATTGCTTTTAGTTAAGGAAAATTTTTGGAAAAGTGTTTAATCCTAAAGTCGAAAGAAAAGAGCTCGTTCTTTTCATTCGTTTCAAATCCTTAACATCCTTTTCATCAATACACACACACACACACACACACACATGCGCTATTTTCTCTTATGTATGTACAATTTAAAAACATATATGCATATATATATATATATTTGAATGTGTACATATAACTAATTTAACAAGCATAGAAAACAAAAGAAAAATCAATTCAAAAACTTTCAAGGAGATCTCATAGCAAAAACAAAACAAAATGCAAATGAAAATGAATGAAAAACGAATGGGAAAATATACATACATGTATGAGGTTTAAATTGTATAACTACTTACATATATATGTATATATAGAATGGCATATATGATTAATCCAACCATATACATATATACATATATACTTTGATCGTACGCACTCGAATCCAACACACAACAAACAAAAGTCATGGGCCTAAATTATAAAGAAGACGATTAACTGACTGAATAATATGAAAAGTCTTCGATTATAGAAAACTGAGGCATTTCATTCCATGAGAAAACTTCAACAAAATTTATATGGAAAACACACACACATTATCATTTGAATACACATACGACTAAATATCTAAATAAATAAATGTGTTTAGCGTTTTTTTTTTACTTTTTTTTTTTCTTGTGCTTTTGTGTTTAAGTTTTAGTTTAGTTTGTAGGTGGATTATAAACAAATGTAAACTAAGTTCTAGCACCCTGTATATATAGAACACACACACACACACACACACACACATACATTTAAACACCCCACCAAGTAAAATATATGATATAATTAATTATGAATAATTAAAATACTAATAAAAAGGCATAAATATCTATGCAAACTCTTCTCTCCACCTTAAACCGTTTTCCCCTTTCTCCCCATTTCACATTAAGAAACTTTTCATCATGATTTTTAGTTAATAAGCTAAACAAATTTATAAATAAAAACAAAAAAAACAACAACCATTTCTCTATGCTTAGTGAACACAAACAAAAAAACAGAATGTAAATGTCTTATTTTTTTTTTTAAATCTACATTAAAGAAGAAAATAAACGAAAGAAAGAAAATACTTCAACTATATATAAATAATTTTTATTTGCTAAGTTTAATTTAATTATCAATTAACAACAAGTGAGAAAAAGTAAAAAATTAAAAGCTGCATTAGTATTTTTTGTCTTAAAGTATGCCTAATTATAATATAAATATATATATATATATATATATTAAATATATGATATAAATCTAAATATATTAGAAGCAAATAAAACTAAAAAAAAAACTGTGTAAAACTGTTTGTATAAAAACAAAAAAGAAAAAAAAAAAGAAAAACAAAAAACAAAAAGAACAAACTAGCATTTTTTATTATTATTATTATTATACTTTTCCATTTTATTTGCAGTTCGAAATTTGATAAAAATAAATAAAAAATAAACCAGGTGAATGAGAGGAAAATGTAAAACTAAACCAAATGCATTTGCAATTTAGAATTTATAGCTATAAACGAGAAATATATAACAAAAAAAACAAAAACAAACCGAATACATATATAAAGTTTTAACAAACAAATAAGTATTAGGCTCTCAATCTACATGGATATGGATATGATAAAGGACATGAATATGATATATATATGCATATATATGTGTGTATCTATATCTATATCTATATATATGTATATGTATGTACGGACAATATAATTGAAAAATTCTATAGATGTTTCCCTTTGACATAAAACTTTTCGTAGAATTTCCAAAAATAAACAAAAAGTTACAAAAATTAAAAAAAGAAAAAGAAAACCATTAAGCTCAGGTTATATAAATAAAAATAAATAACAAATGCAGAAAAAAACACACACACACACACAAAACTCCCTTAAAATATGCATAAAAAATAAACAAATAAAAAAAAAATGAGAAAAACGTTTAACATGTTTAACAAAAAAGGCTGTTTGTAGAAATTGTGACACAGTAAAAAGTGAAAAGAAAAATTTTCCTCCTTTTCGTCCCCCTCGCCACCAGCACCACCCTCACCCCCAGCCCCAAAGAAAGATCCTTTAACCTTTAGAAAGAAAACAAAAGAAATTTTCATCCTAAAAAACATAAAAACAAAAACATATTTGCTGCTTTTGTGCACTAAGCTTGTGTAAATACATTAACCTAAAAAATGAAAAGAAAACAAACATTTTTCTATAAACTAAGCAACTTTAAACAAATTATTCGTAGAGAAAATGATGATGAACTTTGTGATTTGCTTCTCATTGATAATGTCGCCAGATATAGAACGAAAAGAATAACTTCAGAATAATAATTGTAGAGCTCTCTTTCACACACACACACACACGCAATGTAGGTAACAATTAATCTAAAACCAAAAAGGAAACAATATATACAAATTAATCATTAACAAGAAAAAAAACGAATGAAAATGGCAACAAGCTTAATCAATTTACATACAAATTATATATATATATATGTATATATATACCTATATATATATATATACTATATGCGCATATTCTGTATGTATTATATATAACCGGATCGGTCAAATTTATTTCTTGTTTGTTTTATAGTTTTCTTTGATTTCACTTTGTCAAGACTCGCTTGAGCCACTCTCTTTCACTTTGTGTATTAAAAAGGCAAGTTAAAAACAAAAAATAAAAGAAAAATACCTTCTTAATAAAAAGAAAAGCCATTTCAAGGAACTGTCTCAATGGGCATAGCACAGAAGTGGAAGAGTACAACATTTTCACAATTCAATTTGGCTAATTCCGTTGGCCGATCGATCGATATATGGTATACATCTTTTTTTTGGCTAAATGTTGTAAAGAAAACCAAGATACGAAAACGGAAAACAAAATAATAGGTATTACCAAAAGAAAAAGAAGAAAACTATCTATGTAGGCACCCACTTTGGCAAACAAAAATAGTTATAAAGGAAAATCTATTCGATTTCTTGACTAAGCACAAAAATTTGGTTTCCCCCTTGCTGGAAATTCCTCTGAACACAGTAGAAATCGAAGGATTAAAGGAACCCAAAAAACTGTATATATGTAATTATATATATTAATAATATTTATTCACCAATATTAATCACTTGATAAACAACAACAAAAATAAATAAAACTCATATGGTATATACATATATACTCTACTTCTTTGTGTAGTGGAACGAAAATTGGTCCTGCAATTGAATGCAACAAGTTGTACATTAAACAAAATGAGAATGGAAAAGCGACAAGAAACTCGAAACTCGAGCGGAGAATGGAAATTTCTAAATGAAAATACAATTTTTTTGTCAACAAACAAATTATAAACACTAACACATACATACTAACCCCATTGTATTACCACAAAGCATTAGACTTACTACAAGAACAAGTAAAATTATAAAGTAATTCTAAAAGAATCGACGAGAAATTTCCAAAAACCAAAAAAAAAAAAAAGAAAACAAAGAGAATGACAGTAAAAAATGCTTTCAAACTAAATAAAGTTCTTTGGAATTAACAATGCAAAAAAAAAAAAACATACGAAAACAAAAAAAAGATACGAAAACAGAAAAAAAGAAATCGCAAAATAGAGTTTTTAATGTTTTATCGGTTCTGGGGTTTTCTAATTAACAAATAAACTTGACTTTTCTTTATGCCACCCGAAGCGAATCATTTAAAGGACATCGCTTTCCGGATTTCCGGACTCAGTAACCTTCGGACATGTTTCAAATATTTTAGTTTCGCTTTTTAGCTCCAAAATCCGCAAATGGAACAAATGTCCTTGTTCATATCTAGAAATTGGCAGATCGGTAGTCCTGGTCCTGGGGGACTCAAAAGGGTGTGTCCTGTCGAATTCGGCCAACGTCCTGCTGAGATATGGCCTCGAGAAAATGATCCTTTTTCCGTTTTTTAGCTCTAAAATCCACAAATCCTGCCGCAGGACGAAAGGACATTGTTCTCTAGGATGTCCTTGATGATCTCTACAGATTGGCATCAAAAAAAGTTGGGGTCATCTAAGGATGCACGTCACAAAATTTACAGGAAAGGTCCTTTTTCTCAGCAGTTCGAAGGACATTCCAGGATCTGATAGTGTTTGTCGAAGTGGGTCATCAAGGACTACCATCTGACAATAGGACATCCTAATCGTCCTTGAAATGGCTGAGTTATAAGGACATTTATGGATTTTTTACGATTTTTGGCCATTTTTCTGACTAACCCCTTACAAAAATTCGAGTAATATTTTTGGAAGGATATTGAATATCCTTGAATGCAGATCGATAGTCCTGATCCTGGAGGACTCAAAAAGGTATGTCCTGTCAAAATCGGTAAGTGTCTCGGGAAAATAATCCTTTTTCTGTTTTTTAGCTCTAAAATCCAGAAATCCTGCCGCAGGACGAAAGGACATGGTTCTCTAGGATGTCCTCGATGATCTCTACAGATTGGCATCGAAAAAAGTTGGGGTCATCTAAGGATGCACGTCACTAAATTTACTGAAAAGGTCCTTTTTCTCAGCAGTTCGAAGGACATTCCAGGACCTCATGATATCAGTCGATGCGGACGAGAAAGAACTTCCAAATGGCAAAAAAAACATCCTGATTATCCTTAAAATAGCCGAGTTATAAGCAGTTTTCTGATTTTTGGACTTGTAATTTTTTAGCTTAAGTGACAAATTTATGTAGCATACTTTTGGGATGAATAAAATATGAAATTTTAAAAAAAGTGTTGCCTACTTATTGGGGGAAAAAGGAATCAACAAATATTTCGAGTATCCTTTGAAGGATCAGGACGAAAGTGGTGTCAAACGAATCCTTACATCAAGGACAATCATCTGTGAAAAGGACATTCCGATAGTCCTGCAAGGAGCTGAGATATTAAGGATTTTCTGTTTTTCCGAATTCGTTGCATACTTTTAGGCGGTTGGGCTTGTGGGGTTCCAGAATTAATTTTTGTTGCATACTTTTAGGCGGTTGGGCTTGTGTGATCTACCACAAGCTCAAACGCCTAAAAGTATGCAACAAAAATTAAATTAGGTACCAAAATGAATTTTTGCTGCATACTTTTAGGCGGTTGAGCTTGTGTGATCTGCCACAAGGTCAAACGCCTAAAAGTATGCAACAGATTTTAATTTTTCTACCCCACACGCTCAACCGCCTAAAAGTAGGCAACAACATTTTTCGAGGATCTGAAATAAGCCCAACCGCCTAAAAGTATGCAACAAAATCGGAAAAACAGAAAATCCTTTATATCTCAGCTCCTTGAAGGACTATCGGAATGTCCTTTTCACAGATGATTGTCCTTGATGTAAGGATTCGTTTGACACCACTTTCGTCCTGATCCTTCAAAGGATACTCGAAATATTTGTTGATTCCTTTTTCCCCCAATAAGTAGGCAACACTTTTTTTTAAATTTCATATTTTATTCATCCCAAAAGTATGCTACATAAATTTGTCACTTAAGCTAAAAAATTACAAGTCCAAAAATCAGAAAACTGCTTATAACTCGGCTATTTTAAGGATAATCAGGATGTTTTTTTTGCCATTTGGAAGTTCTTTCTCGTCCGCATCGACTGATATCATGAGGTCCTGGAATGTCCTTCGAACTGCTGAGAAAAAGGACCTTTCCTGTAAATTTTGTGACGTGCATCCTTAGATGACCCCAACTTTTTTTGATGCCAATCTGTAGAGATCATCAAGGACATCCTAGAGAACAATGTCCTTTCGTCCTGCGGCAGGATTTGTGGATTTTAGAGCTAAAAAACGGAAAAAGCATCATTTTCTCGAGGTCATATCTCCGCAGGACATTTACCGAGTTCGACAGGACATACCTTTTCTGGTCCTCCAGGATCAGGACTACCGATCTTCATCCAAGGATTTTCAATATCCTTCCAAAAATATTACTCGAATTTTTGTAAGGGGGTTAGTCAGAAAAATGGCCAAAAATCGCAAAAAAACAATAAATGTCCTTATAACTCAGCCATTTTAAGGACGATCAGGATGTCCTTTTGTCAGATGGTGGTCCTTGATGACCCGCTTCGGCTAACACTATCAGATCCTGGAATGTCCTTCGGGAAGCTGAGATAAAAGGACTTTTGTGTTTAAGGAAAAATGACAAATATCTCGTGAGTCCTTTAAAGGATCAGGACGAAAGTGGTCTCAAAAGATTCCAAACATCAAGGACTATAGTCGTGGTAGAGGACGTGGCGATAGTCCTGCGGAAAGCTGAGATATCAAGGATTTTGTAGTTTTCTGCAGTTTTTTTGGTCCTCCGACTCAATTTGGGACTTGTAAAAATATTCATTATATTTGGGACTTAGAACAAATTACAAGTCCAAAAATCAGAAAACTGCTTATAACTCGGCTATTTTAAGGATAATCGGGATGATTTTTTTGCCAGTTGGAAGTCCTTTTTCGTCCGCATCGACTGATGTTATGAGGTCCTGGAATGTCCTTCGAATTGATGAGAAAAAGGACCTTTTCGGTAAATTTCGCGACCTGCATCCTTAGATGACCCCAACTTTTTTTGATGCCAATCTGTAGAGATCATCGAGGACATCCTAGGGAACAATGTCCTTTCGTTCTGCGGCAGGATTCGTGGACTCTAGAGATAATAAACGAAATAAGGAAAATTTTCTCGAGGCCATATCTCAGCAGGACGTTGGCCGATTTTGGAAGGAGACATAAATCGATAATTTTAAGGGCGATTTAAATGTTCTTTCGTATGATGGAAGTCCTTGTCGATGCGCGTCGGTTGACATCGGCATATCCTGGAATGTCCTTCAAAGAGCTGAAAAAAGGACTCTTTTTCAAAATTATATGATCCGTATCCTTAGATGACTTAAACTTTTTTTGTTGCCAATTTGTAGATATCATCAAGGACATCCTAGCGAACTAACTTCTTTCGTAATGCAGCGGGCTTTGCTAATTTTATTATTTAAAAGCGACAAATTTACAGTAATTTGATATTTTCTAAATTTTGTTTCCCCAAATCAAATAATTGGGGTTCACTTTCATTGATTTCTACACACAATTCTGTTTTCAATTAGAATGTCAGAAATAAAATATATTTTGTTTTTTTTAAGCTAAAACTCATAGTTCATTTATGGCTAACATCGAAAAGATTACCCCTGTATTTTTATTTCGGGCAATATAAAAAAAAAAAACATTTTTTGTTGAATACATTCTTAGGCACTAATTTTAAAATCTAAGGGTGTTTAATTGGTGCTTCATCAGTCTTAATTAACAAATTAAAAAATGCCTTTTCCATTTCCATTGAACTTCCTCATACATTGGATATGTACGTAAGTAAGTTAGTTGATTGGGCAAAAATATATACTCTCTTATAAATCTAGTTAAAGTAATGAGAATACTAGAATCGCTTAGAGAAATATATGTATATATATTTAGTCCTTCTTGCCATAGATACTATAACTTTTCTCCACGAAAATCTGTATGGAACGCTTGACATCCTGCTTATGAGGCTCTGGCAATTGCTCCAATTTGGGTAATATTTTCATTAGGAAACGAAAATCTGGCGATAAATTGATATTAGTTTCCAGATCATTTGAAGCCATCACTTGATCATCTTTTCGAGACGGTAGAATAGTTACACTATGTGGTGACGGTGCAGAAGTTTCTGATTGATTCGATGATGATGATTTTTCCACTTTCATGAAATTGGTGGGATTCTTTTTAGGCGGCAATGTTATCGGCGATTTGTTGGCAATTATCGATAAAGGTTTGTTTAATGCTTGTGCAGATGATGCTGGCGGCGGCGGCGGCGGCGGTGGCGATGGCGATGACGACGACTCCTTGCGGCTATGTGGCTGTTGTGTATGTTGCTGCTGTTGCAGTTCCTTCGTCTGTATGCAGTTAAGTAATTCGGGTAAAAGTTTTTCCAACTTCTCGCTAAGATTTCTTGTTGGACCACCAACACCATTTTGCTGTTTATCGGTCATAATCATCAATTTCTTTGATTGTCCATCCTTCTCCTGCTCCACCACAACGAACATTTTACGTTTTTTTGTGATCAGACCATTGCCATTTGTTAGATCTGATGCATTCTTATTTGTTGGTGTCGTTTCATCATATTTTTCTGTTATAACATATAGTTTACGCTTTCGCCCACTCTCTAAATTCTCCAAGGATGTGGCCTCACAATCGGAGTTGATTGATTGAACGTCGCTGGAGGCAGACGAACATATCGAATGCGAGCGCTGAGGTGGCAATAGCAAGGGTGGAGGTGGCTGAGGAACTGAAACCATTGTTGGTAGTGTTATTGTCGTTACGGAATTCTTTTTTGACGTCTGATGATGCTTTTGCTGGGCAACAACCTCAATGGGGGTCTGTCGGAGAAATATAATTAAATGTATTCATTTTCCATTCAGCCACACAAATTATTTAGATTGCTTATAAAACTAGCTAAAATTAGCCTACCTCAACTAGTTCTATGGTTGTGGCATCATCCAATAAAGGTTTCCCAGTTCCTGTTCCATTGATAATGGTTGTTGTTGGTGTTGTTAGTGTATTTGTTGCTGTTCCATTCCCATTGCTGCTGTTACATTGCTGCTTGGTCTTACGCAGCGGCGTCATTTTGATGCGCGTTCTGGCCATGACCTGAACCTGGCTTTGGCTTTGGCTTTGCCTCTGGTTCGTGCTCTGCCTAGTTGCCGTTGCAATTGTTGTTGCTGTTGTTGCTGCTGCTGCTGCTTGTGGATTGTTAAAATGTCTATGGCAGATGCGCAGCTTGTTTAGACCGCCAAGTTTGGTCAGCAATTGATCGCTGATTCGAAAATATCGTAGCCAATGCTTGCACCTAAAATGTAAAACAAAAAAAAACACACACAAAATAAGTAAGAAATAAATGAAATAGCAACAATAACAAAATACAATTTTGTAATAATAAATGCAAGCTTTACTTTTGCTTTCGTGTCGCAATAAGTGAATAAAAATGCAAATAATGTTAAGAACCTTTTTTTTTTTGTTTATTTCGGTTAATTTATTTATCTTCTCTTTGACTTGCGATCACTTTGGAAGTTCTTTGTTTACTGACCAACATAAAATACAACAACACAACAAAAAAAAAAAAGAGCCAAAAACAACGTCATACAGCAAAAAAACTACAAACTGCATTGAAGTCTCTGTAGTTCTTTTGGGGCATTTCCTTTTGTATGCAGCAGCAGGCTGCGGCTGCGGCTGCGACTGCGGCAGCAGAGGCAGAGGCAGCGACAGCAGTAGCTTTAAAATTAGATCCCAATGTGTGGTTCTCTCTCTCCTCTTTCTCTCTCGAACACACACACACACACACACACAGACGCTACTAAAGTAAAAATTGTCAGTTAGTGCAAAAATAAAAGCTTTTCGGTCTCATTATACCTCGCAGCCAGACGGTGAAATGGTATATTAACATTGCCAAAATGTCTGTAACAGGCAGAAGAAAGCTTTATTGAGCTTTATTCTTGATCAGCAACCTTAGTCGAATCGCTTTGGGCATGTCCGTCTGTATAAGCACCCAAGATTTCGGCGATTATAAGAGCTAGAGCAACCAAAATTGTGGTAAAGATTCTTGTAGTGTAAACGCCTTTCAAGATTATTTTAACTTTTAGCCACGCCCCCTACGATCCCCACAAAATGGCTAAAACTGGTTTTCTTCTTTGCTTTACACTAACAACCACTATCTATCTGTTAGTGTTTAGTTAGTTAGTTTCGACTACAATTAAACTTCTATACTTAATTTTTGGTTTTATAAGTTCGAAAAACTTGCTTTACTTGTTACATGGTATACCTAAGTCAGCGCAACGCATTATTTACTCCATTTGCATTGTTTACACACATATGGCGAATATCTGCGTGTGTGTCTGTGAGTTAAACTTTTGGTCTCATTCTTCTACTCTCTTCTATCTCTCGCATTTTCATTGGCTCTCTTGCTCTGCCTCTCTCAGCAGCGGAAGTTTTGTTCCACGCCGGCAGCAGCGAAACTGATGCAGCTTTTTACTTCGACTTCCATATCCCTCTTCCTACCGCAAAACTCCATCTCCCCCTTTCTCTTTCTGCTCCCCTTCGATGGGTTGAATGGCAAGTTGAAGTGCATTATATTTGTCTTATGAGATGCAAAGACAATGGTGTCGGGTACAAGAGCCCCTCAAAATACATACATAGTTCCAAGTTAACAAGCCGGGGCAAGCAACTAAGCTGGACCTCAATGCCAGGAAGTTTGTTCCAAGAACTTAGTCATACTACATATTAGACTTTAGGTTTTGAAAAGCCATTAAGACTCCTAACATTGCAAAGAATGTCTTCACGGCCAACGTCTGAGAAATTGGGGGAGCCATTTACAAACATTTTCCACAAAGGCAAGAGCAAGAGGTAATAAACATTGCCATAGTATAAAAATAAACCAATGGGAGGGAATCATCTTTCTGCTGACTTACCCCCTGCCCCTTATGCAGCTAGTCGCCCACATCATCGTCATCATCATCATCAGCAGAAGCAGAAGCAGAAGTAGCATAATTGCAATACAAATGCAATGTAATGCTGGCATTGAAAATCTAGATACCCTGCAACTATCGAGCGTATGGGCAGGGTATATTAGGATTGTTTAAAAACCAGTTAGTTGAAGACGAAACAATTCTGGAAACACCCATCAAGAGTCTCAGTACCCAAGCGTACCAGAGTTAATCTTCTTGCTATGAACAGGGTATCAAGAAGTCTAGATGCCATAATTGGCTATAATGAAGTTTGAAAATTTTTGTTCTATGAATGCGGGAGCCAAATAAGAGAGAGAGAAAGAGAGAAAAAGTTCAATAACCTATGCGAGAGAGAAGGCACACACACACACACATTGTATGTACATGCGAGCGCAGACAGCGAGAGAGAAGGAAGAATTAAAAAGCTCAAAGCTTAAGCTTTGAGATCATAAAAACTGGTTTCGGTTTCAATATTATGGAACCAAATATCAAAAATAAAATGAAAATCGATATGGACTTACCGATTTGGATCATGAACTGGAAAACGACGCAAATCTGAGGGCTTCACATCTAGACACCCCTTCAGGCATGTCCTGGCAGAAGAGCAGGAGGACGAGGAGGAGGAGGAGGAGGTGGAGGTTGAAGGGCAAGAGGATGTGGGCTCTAACATTGCGCTGGAGGACGCCGTCGCATTGGGATTTAGCGATATGACTTGGCTTATAAGCAATTTCTCCATAACGACGTCGAATCTGCAATCGGTGGGAATCGTAATTAATAACTTTTGTTTTTTAATGCATTTTCTTATGTGCATTTACTTAAGTATTTACACAGAGCATGATGATGATGATGAGGATGATAGAATAGCAACCAAATGGAATGACAGTATTTTATAATAATAAACAGCTTTTCGAGCGAGTCACTGGGAGCTTTTTGAGAGTGGAACAACATCTGCCGTTGCATTTCAATAAACTTTGAAATTGATAAGCTTTCGACCAAGTGAACGCAGTAAATAAGCGACAACAACAACACTAAAACGCAGTAAAAATAAATAAGAAGAAAAAGAAAATATCAAAGAAGCTTAACGAATCTTCGGTTAAATGGAAGTTTATATACTCTTCTCTGTTATTTTCTTTTTTGCTTAGTCCCTAGATAAATTTGTTTAGAAGTATTTCATAGTCATAGTATTTCAATTCTCTATATTGTAATAAAAAGCTTAAATGCCAGTAGCTTTTATATTAAAGGGCTCAGATTGACATGCATACGTATATCGACTCGACTTCCCATGCTGATCAAGAATATCTGTATATACTATAGGGTCTCCTTATCTGCATTACAATCATCTGACCCTGCTCTGAAAGGGTATGCAAAATCAGAAAAGCTTTCAACGAACAAGAGCTTACACTTGGAACAATTACAAGCACACACAAAAATGAATTGAGTCGCAGCGACTTGAATATACCATGCAACAGCAATTGAAATTCCTAGGATTGTATTAAATTTAGTTGGCATGAAATATTTTAAAGATTGGCTGTCTTGCTCACTCTTACCAGTCTGGCAGTAGAAAACTTTGTTACTTTATGGGGACATAGCACTTAAGAATCTTAGTCATTACCATCTTAGTCATTACCAAACAATTGATATTCTTTACCCAACTGCTATGTTTCTATTTACAAAGAATAACATTACTGTTTAAGATTAAACATAGCGGTCAGCTGAAATGGCTTCACCAAATCAGATTGACCAAAGAAAGATACAAAACGAAACATAAACAAACGTAAGTCATAAAATTCATATGACAATTATTGCTTAATACCAAACAAAACATGCATCCACACTTTGTGGAAAACACTTAAGATTATACCAGCGGCGCGGTATCAAGTAACCAGCGCTGAGCATGAAATATACTCAATTTTCAGCCCCCGAAAACGTGGGGCATTAGAATAAGTATTTTTAAGAACAATTGTCGCTTCTTATTGTTAGAGTTTAAGAGATTTTAAATAAAATCAGTTCATATTTTGAATTCAACGAATGATGACTGGGTTATTTTCCTTCTCTCGGGGAATCCCTATTCAATTACAGTGTTTTATTTCAGGGGGTTTCCCAAATATATTTCGATCTCCTTCCCCCTAAAAAATACATATATTATTCAATTCATTATAGTCTTTAAAAAGGTGTGCTACCTCAGATTTTTATATAAAGAATTGTGAAATGATATGCCCCATTCATCACCAGCAAACACAAAATGGATACACTGCTTAATTTATAATTGTTGAGACAAAATTGTAGAAGCATATTTTTAGGGATAGAAATAAGCTGAAATCTTACAGTCCGAATACCATTAGGGCGGAGTCGATTAGAAAATAATTTGGGGATGCCTCTCAAATTAAAGTGGAGCCTCAAAGTATGCTATACAAAGTCATTGAATTCACTTTCTTCGCAAATTAGTATACATTTTTTTATAGGGTTTCAAATTTCATGAATTGTTTCCCCAGTAAACGTATTTACGGACAAGCCATAAGGGAAAAGGCAGATAACATCAGCCACGAGAAGAGTTTCCACGCCGAGTTTGTATAGCCTAGCAAGGGTCTAAAAAGTCAAAAGTTCGCTAAAAAAACAGCCTACAAGCTTAGGCTGTAGCAATGCCATAAAATTCTATGACAGCTATATAATATAGCTATCCGATTTTGATCAAATTTGGCACACTTATCGACAGTTTCATTAAACTGAAAAATATTAAAGTTTAGGGCAATCACGTCCAAAGTAACAAAGTTATTCATAAAAAGTCACCGTTTTTGCCCGATCGTTCCTATGGTAGTTATATGAGCATACGATCTTCATGAAATTTGGTGCACAGTCCAATATACAAAACCAACAAATATTAATTTTTATGACAATGGGAAAACGACAATGACTAAGAAACGTCACTGTTCGCGACTTTGCCATTTGTGATATTGTTGTTTCATCCGGCTGAATTCGAGATATACAAGATGTTTAGTATATACAAGCCTACATATAGCTCTTATGGCTTAGGCGGAGCTTGCGCTGATTCAGGCGGACGGACTGACATGGTTTTTTGAACTCGTCTCGTAGTGTTGATCAGGAATTTATATACTTTACATGGTCGGAGATACTTATTGAAGTTAGAACAATAGATGGAGGAAACGGAAAGATTTCCCTTCCACTCAAAGGATATTTAAAATGGGAAGCCAGCTGGGAGACACACACACACACCCTCTGACAACTTGCAAAGGAACCAATGTTTCTGTGATTCTTTTTCGAATTTTTTCTTTTTCTCTTCTAGGACATAGGAGCTCAATATTTTTTTTATTTTGAAACACGTGCGTCTTATTTAATCGGAAAGATGGGCGGTTGTAAGCCCAAGAAAATTTACCCCAGCGATTACGACTGCCTATTTTCCGTTTTTATGTCGCAAATTTTGACGCTACAGGAGCTTAAAAATGCGCTGTAAATGTTCGATCTTTGGCTACGGTTATAGAAGCATACTTTTTTTCCATGTTTTTTTATCGGAGTGACGACCTCACAAGGCGCCATAGAACAAATGTTTCCAATCCATGGTGTCCCCATTCGCTGCTGCAACGAACAGATGTCCATTGTATTCCCTCACCGAAGCGACTTCATTGAATTCCAGACAGGCAACGTTCCTGAAATCGTCGAAGTTCACAAAGAACTCTATAAAGAGGCTGCAATAGCCCTTGACACATTCTAAAGACGAAACGACCAAAACGAATCGCCTATTCTGGGGCAGAATGTCCATGTAACGGGCCGCTGTCCATTTACCTCTTTCGGTTCCATTTCTGTTTGGCGTGGCGCGTTCAGACGGAGCGCTCTGCAAGCTCTCCTCACCTCAAGGAACTGCTCGAATCTTACCTGGTCCAACACGATGTCGCAACCCGAAGTGATCCCGTTTGAATCTTAATTCTATTGCAGTTTAAAGAAAAAATAAAAATTCCACGATTCTGTAATCAGAATGTTTTGACAAAGAGTAACGTAAAGATCTTAATTTCGCATTATGTACCTAAATTGTTTGATTTTAATCAATATTGTGATTATGCATTAACTTAGAGTCCAAATATTTATGGCCACAATATGGAAATTGTTGTTTTTCTGGGTGTATGGTATATTAAAGTCGGCATGAGTTTTTCCAACCATCTTTACATACAGTGAAGACAAGTTAAATGTACATGGTAGATGTTTTCTTATCTTCATCTTTAATCATAAATTATTGGAAATTCTTAATTAAAAGTGTTAAAAGTTTTTCCATCAATTTCATACACAGGTGTTAAGCTGCTTTTGCATTGAACGTTTATTACAATTTGTTGTCTCTGGTTGAATTTTAAAGCCAATTCAAATGTCATAAATATAAATATTTTCTTAAAAGCTGTCACATCACTCATAGTTAAAAACAATTTTATTTTGTTTTTTTTTTTCCAAGAAGGCTGCAGCAAACAGACTGTCAATACCCTGGTAATTACCTATGACGTGGAAAGGAGCTTTATCGACATCAATAACAGACATATAAATATATAAATCTTTCTAATCAATTCAAGCATTTGAGTAAATATATCTTTCCACTTTTGAATAGATCTATTAGGAACATAATTACTAGATTCTATAGGGTATAGTGTAAGTCGGGTTATATATTGAATTCGTTTAGTTTTATTATTGTAAAGTGTTGCGAGCAACTAAACATTGGTCTCTGTGTTTTTTAGTTGTTTAGATTTTACGGGTCTGCCGATTTGCATGTGATTAAAATTATTTACTCGAAAATAAAAAAGAAAAATACATTTGTAAAAATATAAGCTAAATGCGAAATTGGATCGATCTGAGAGTGAACAGCAAGTCAGCAATTTCAAATCGATCCGAATGAGTGTCAGACTTGAAACAGAAGCATAGACATACATATGTATATATTATATGGAAGTGTGGCGATGCCAGACAGCGATAATTCAACATCATCATCATTATTTTATTATTGGTGTGTGGTCTTGTCCGACTGACAAACTCACTGACTGACTGACTGACTGACTGACTGACTGACTGACTCTGACTGACTACTGCGGGCTGAGTGAGTGAGTGAGTGTCTTACTTACTTGACTGTCTGACTGAGTCTGGGTGACTGTGACTGCTTTGCCAATGGTTATGAGTTTACAAGCAGCAGCAACAGCATATGACGATTATGTGATTAGAATATTGACAAAAACAATTAAGCCGCATACAAATTGATTTATTTGTTATTGTAGATCATTTCGGCAAAATTACTAGATTATCCCTCCCAACGCAGTCAATAAATGGAATTCCAAAGAATCGTTTCGTCTGATTGCAAGCGAGATCATCGTCATCATCATCATTAGCAACTGTGGCAAAAAATTTTTGTCAGAAGTGGGATTCGAACCCACGCCTACAGAGTAGACTGCGACCTGAACGCAGCGCCTTAGACCACTCGGCCATCCTGACCATGAGTTCATTCAACCAGAAAATTAAAATTGAACACAGCCAAATTGAACACAGCCAAATTGAACAAGCAAAAAAAAAAAAAAAAAAAAAAAAAAAAGTGAAAAGGTTAACTAATTGGTGTATCAAAGAATGTAATCCTTCTCAAATCAAAGGCATTTCAAGCTATAGAAACCCTAAAGTACATATATGTAAATACATAGAATTTTCAAGATTTGATTCAATTACGTTCTCAGATTTGCTTAAAACTAATACATAAACACACACAAATCGATTCAATTGAACAAATAAATCAAGAGACAAAAAGTCATTTTTTATTTACCTTTCAATTCTATTATTTTAATTATATTTAAAATATTTGAGCTATAGCATTTAAAAATAATCAAATTGATTGTGTGATCTGTTGCGAATTCATTTCAATTTTTATAAATTGCCGGTGGAAACACAGTCAGGATGGCCGAGTGGTCTAAGGCGCTGCGTTCAGGTCGCAGTCTACTCTGTAGGCGTGGGTTCGAATCCCACTTCTGACAAGAATTTTTTTTCACATAAGAAAAAATTTTTTTTTTTGTAAAAAAATATTTTATTTTAAAAAGAATACATATTAATTGAAAAAAAAATTGACTACTTTGAACTTTTTACTATTTAGTGATAGTGAAACACAATCTCAGTGTTATTTTTTAAATAACATGTTTTCTCTAGATATTTTTTACTCGTTTGATAATCAATTATTATTGTGAGAGAAATAGGTAAAACATTTTATGTTCATTTTTAAAACAAAATATCTTGTCAGAAGTGGGATTCGAACCCACGCCTACAGAGTAGACTGCGACCTGAACGCAGCGCCTTAGACCGCTCGGCCATCCTGACTACCTGAATGCGGCTCAGTCACAGTGATTCGATGCCTTAGAGAGTACGTATACGCCATGTTTAACATGTGTTAGGCCAATCACAATTCACACTTAACACTTTGAACTTGCCTCTGACTCGAATTCTGCGATTGCTACTGCCCACATGTTGAATTCTGGATGAATTATTGCATGTGCAGCGGCGCCCCAAAGGCAAAAGACAAATTGCATCTCCCTCTATCGCCCCTGTCCTTCTGTCTGTCATTGTGTCTGCATCGCTTTCTGAGCCTCACACAACACAAAAAGAAGAAAAAATAAAGGTGTGTACTCTGACAAGGCTCGAAAATGTTTAGTCAGTCAGTCAGTCAGTCGGTTGGTCGGTCGGTAGATGGAAAATAATGATAATAATAATACTATATACAACAACAAGAAATCAGGTCAACATCATATATCAAGCAAAATGAGCGACCGACGATTGGCAAGTGTCACTTTTTATATTTATTTCGATTTATTATTATGCAAGTGACAGCAGATTAACCGAAAATAAAAGTAACAAAGTTTCATTTGTATGTTTATATACAAGTAGTTTATGCAAAATAATTAAGTTATACAATAAACTAAACGAAAAATGTTTAAAATTTATATACCTACAAACATACATGCATGTATGGAAAAAAATTAATATGAAAAAGCTTTGACATTTCACACGCAGTTTAAGGCAGCAGCTGCAGCTGCTGTCAGTTGTTGCATTTGTTGTTGCACTTGTTGCAGTAGCAGTTATTGTTGTTGTTGTTGTTGCTAGATCGCACGCACTTTCAATGCATTTCAATTAGTTGAAGTTGACGCGCTACGCTTGCTCCACTTTGACTTTGAGCCTCGAGAGTTGCGCATTTATAAGCTATATGAAACATACAACAAAAGGGTATACAAAGCTGATCAAAAGTCCATACAATGTTTGAGAAATTCACTTGTTACAAGTCAAGCAATAGTCACTCTCTACATTATATACACATATACTTTTCCTATTACAGGGTATACATTGAGTTGAAGCCACAATCAATTACATTTACTATGTATATTTTGTGTTTATTTTTTCATATTTATAGCTTGATGGTAGACATTTGATAGGCATTTGTATATGTTAATCGGACAAAAAAGAATATTGAAAAAAGTTAATTAAAGTTTAGGCTTAAAATTCTCATTAATTTGCTTGTTAAATTTATTCACTAGACATACATGTCTTAGGCAGACACTAAATGTACCTTCCACTTTGATGGCAATTCACAAAACAATTCATTATGATTAATGATCAGTCTGTGATCGGAGTGATCAGTGATCGGACAGCAGAGCAGACAAAAAGCGCAAGAACTAGAACTTATCTGACCCATATTTTTCCACTGGGTTGTTAAATGCAGCAATTCGAGTCAGTTTGTAAGAAATAAAATAAAATTAGCAAATTGCCCGAATGTCAATCAAGCGTCATCAATCAAAATTTGTGTTTGCCACTGTCACATTGATCGCAATATAAATACGTATAAATAATAACAATTGGCAGGGAAGGGGCAGGAGAAGAGAGGGATAGTTGGGGCAATAGATGGATACACATGAAACATTCGTTGAAACTGTTTGCTTTAGGCCCAGCGGGTGGGTGCAGTTGCATTTCAACTTCGATTTGGTTGGAGTTTGGTGTTCGTTTTAGGTGCAGCCAAAAAAGAAAAAACTCATTTCTGTTCTGGAGGTTGAGTGTAAATTACCATAACAATAGGGGGGAAAAATTATATATTGGTATTTAGGGGGCTATTATGTAGGTCAACCATAGAAAATATCAAAGTCAAATGTTAAATGCATACAGCCATGTTAAATACATATTCATAATCACCTTAAGTAGATGTCCCTCTCCTCCCATCCCTTGTCATCCATCGTCTTAGCCAGAGACGTCTGCAGACTCATAACAACTTCAACTAACTTCAACTGTGGAAAATTACCAAAATTTTCCAAATTTATCGAAGAGCAAATAACTTCATCGAACAAACTGAAAGAGTTCTGTAGTTTGTTTAGTCAATTAAGTGTGACGAATTGTAGCCTTAAAAGGACCCAAATCAAATACTTAAGCCAAGACAAAAAGTGCATATCATAAAAAATAATGAAGCAATAATTTCAAAAGCAAAAACCTGAAAGGTTAAGCTTATAGTTAGTTCAACATTGTGGTAGTTTTTATACCCTTACTATTTATATGTTTAGATGATGACCTTTGAATTTGTTAACAATAGTTCACTTGATATGCTAGACAGGGGGCTACTATTATATATAGAATTGATATACTATTTTTCACTTCATTGCACAAACTTGTGGCCAAAACTAAAGTACCCAATGCGTAAGGGCAAGATACTGGCCCCTTCAATTGGTTTCAAATAAAGTTCCATCAGACAAGTCAATGATCTCCTTCAAGATCAAAGTCAAAAGATGGCTCCACCTAAAAAAAAGCAACCAACAAGCAAACACACACCCAAAATGCCGCCAGTTGGCTGGAAGATATTTGGACAAAAGCATTAATCAATTTCTGCATTGTCTCTTTTAACTCTAATTGTTGTTGTTGTAGGTTTTATTTTTGTATTTTGTTATTTTCGTGGCGACTCTTAGTGCCAAATTTGTACAAAGTTAATTAACAGGTTTCATTGTTTCATTCCAGGTCCAAAGTGTTTCGATTGCGTGGGGGGCGTATACGTAATATTTATTGAAGAAAGGCCAAAGAGAAAACGAGTCAGAACACAAACAAACAAGTTTAATTTCAAATGCAAATAATAATAATAAAAATAATAAAATGTTTGTATCTCAAATAATAATAATAACGATTTGTGCATATGCAGATATTTTTGTTGTTGTTTAATTTTTGGTTGTGGTTGCACGTGCAACCTTCCCGCCTCCCCTTTCTGCCGCACTCTCCCTCACCCTGTCTCTCTTCTTATCGTTTCCTCTTGCTCTTTCAACGGCTTACGCCTACGCCTTGAAAAGAAGAAGCCAGCAACTTCAAGCCATGGCTCAAGCCAATAAAGGTTGTACGAAAAGTATATTATTAACGTCATAAGGGGGGGTGTGTCCAATTCTGTAAGCGAAGTGAAATAGCAATAGGCCTCTCTCTTATAGCTGCTGATTAGAACTTAGAAAGGTAACGCAAGGTAACCAACCCTCCTATCAGCTTTCTTTTGGCGCGCTACCCGTTATCTTCTCTCATTAATGACGTAAAAGATGTCGGCGTTGTCTTTTATTTTCTTTTGGTATACATCATGTGGGCAGGCGGCCAGCAAGTAACGCAAATTACGCTCTCTGCCCGCCGTTGCTCCTCTCTATCTGGGGTTCTCTTTTGCTCCCACACTCTCACGCACAAACAAATACACTCACACATAGAGCGTCGGCGACGCTGTCGATCGGTTTGCTTTTGCGCTGCCGCTGCCGCTGCCGCTGCTGCTGCATTAAGCTTCAAGCAGCGTCGCAGTAAACAACTGAAAGCGCAACGCGACGGTTCGAGAAAATTTTTTGTCGTTATTTTTATGTGCTAACGGAAAGTTACAGACGAAAAGAAAAAAAACCACCCAAATACAACAAGACGAAATTTCCAACCTAAAGGAAGAAAATGATTTTTAGAGAAAAATTTATAAATTAAAGTTTCCAAAACCAAAAAAAAAAAGTGTTACAACAAGTTTTGTTGTGCAATTACGAAATCGTCAAGTAGAATTGTCCGCGTGTGTGTGTGTGTGTATTTTTTGGGGATTTTTTTTTTTTTTTGTTGGTTTCTATAAATACAAACAATTTTTCTTTTTTTTAAACGCATATGGCCAAGAAAGAATAGGAGAGAAAAAAAAATAAATAAATAAAAGAGCACAAAAGCAGCAACTGAAACTGACGGGTTGATTGACTTAAAGGAATTCCAACTCAGCCTCCTCCAGCACCCACCGCCACCGCCGTCAGCACCAGCACCAGCACCACCTACGCCTCCTCCTTGCTGCTTCTTTTTGCTCATTTTGTGTCCAGCTTCCGTTTTCGACGCTGCTGCTGCTACGTCTGCTTATCTGCCGCTTCAGATTTTGACGACTTTTGCCGCTGACATCGCAGAGACAGACGCTCGCTGCAGAGTCTCATGAATAAATTTTTCTGTAAGTGCAGTAGATAAATCTGTTTCACTCTCTCTCTCTCTTCCACTTCCTCATCTCTCTTCCTCACTCACTAACCCCCTCTCTCTCTCTCTCTCTTTCGCGTAATCAGTGCAATTTCTTGTTGTTGTTTACTTAATTTTTAGCTGTAAAATCAAAGTCGGAAATTTGAAATTGAAAAACACAGAAAAAACAAAAAAAAAATCTTGTTTCATTTGCTTCGTAAAGTTTATAAGGCAAAATTCCACATGTTAAGTGAATGCGGCCAACCGACCTTGAGAAAGTCTTAATCAAATTTATACACGAGAGTGCAATTAAATTTCCTTCTAACAAAATGTTCTCGGGGATGCCGACCCTTCCCTGAGCGGGTGGAGGGAGAGGTGGCACATAGGCAGGTGGGGGGGCGTATAGGATAACAAAATCAATTTCAAATCGCCAACCTGCTGTTATACGTAGAACAGAACTAACAGCAGTTTTCTGTTTTTTGCTTTGTATGACACCCACACGCATATGGATTCGATTCGATTCGGATTTTTAAACAAAAAACATTAATTTCCAACTTGCCCCATCCCGCCAGCCCCCTAGCCCCCCTCGCCAATTGACTATGAAATAAAATCTGATTTTCACTTGATTGAAGTTTGTGTTTTTGCACATGTTTTTGTTTATGCCTATAAATACATACATACGTATATATATACATATGTTTATAAAACTAACAAAATAAAAAAGAGAGAAAAAAAAATGGTTGTAATAAATAACAAATGCTAAATAAAATAGAAAACCCAATTGAAATAAACAACAAATAAATAAATATAGAGAGAAGGAAAGGTTCCTTAATGGTTCCTTCACAGAGGAGACCTAATTACCATAGCACCTTATGCC
Organism: Drosophila paulistorum; assembly: GCA_018152135.1. Classification (NCBI taxonomy): domain Eukaryota; kingdom Metazoa; phylum Arthropoda; class Insecta; order Diptera; family Drosophilidae; genus Drosophila; species Drosophila paulistorum. The sequence goes on along the minus strand of JAECXG010000606.1, from coordinate 16,737,215 downwards.
ACTTGATCCTGATCCTGACTGTACAAGAATAATACAAAATATTAAAGAAATCCAAAATTAAGGCTTAATTATTACCAGTGGCGGATCGAAGTCTAAAATTTGTTTGACCAAGTGAAATTTCTTAACCAAACTCTGGTTTTCTATCCAATTCAGTTAAATATTTACCCAAAATAATCTTTTTTATTTCAAAATATTCCTTCTTTTTGTTTAATCAACTATTTTGCAAAATAATTACTACTTAATTACTTTGTGTATTATCTTAGAACCACCTGATTTTATGTCCAGAGCAATTTTTTGGTTAACCAATTGGAAAAGGTGTTTTTTTTCATAATTAATCCTTGCCATAGCAAGGACTTGCCACATAAATTTGATATAGAATTTTCAAGGCAGAGAGCTCTAACAGAAGTCCTTATTGTCAGATATCCTGCAGGGTATCTTTTCGCTAGTTATGAGAACCATACAGAGCAGAGCAAGCTTTTTGGTCAGGATATTGATCACTGAGCTAACAATTTGCAAAGCAAATTAATCAATCAATCGCATAATATGCACTATTAAAAAGTTTATTAACCCTTTTCGGGTTGTTGTTTTTGTTTTGACAACCGCTTGTAAACGTGCTGGAAGGTAATTTAACAGTTTCCCACAATAATTGCACGTCTGTCGGGCAATAAAAGTGGGCAAAAAAGTTTAACTCACACACACACACACACACACATGTATGTATATATCTTATCTGTTAGCCCATGCATGTATTTTCAATGTCCATATCACACGATTTTGTTATGTTATATGTGTAGTAAGTAGCTGAGGCAATTGGGGCGGGAAAGAGGCATTAAAATGCATTAGGCGTGTGACACACACACACACACAAAAAGGGCTTTAACAAACATTGTTAGTGATTTGCCACAAGTCATTCATCATCCATATAAGTGACCATGAGAAAGTTTTATACACACATAGATACATAGATATAGGTTGTAGGTCTATGTTTTCTATTTGTGGTAACATCAAATGATTTTCCTTTTATCATTGATATGAAGAGAACCTTGTGGATATTTGTGTGGATGAATTTTTGGTTGACGTCAGATAAAAAAGCCAAAACCGACAAAAGCTACAAAAAAATAATAAAAACAAAACTGACCCAGCCAAAAATGGCATTGAGCTAATGGCCTATAAATCGGTGGAAATCCGAGAATTGCGACCGACAACAACAACAACAACTGCAAAGAACTACTCAACTCTAAACTGTGTCAATTTTTGCTTTGTTTCCAAGAATGAAAAGAAAAAAATTACGACAATTGCGATTATAAATTGTTTAATTGGTGTCAGTTTTATATTTCCACCTTAATTTTGTTTGATTTCTTTCTCTTTCTCTCTCTCTCTCTCTCTTTCTGTCAATTTTCTGCCAATTTGTGTGTTTATTTGTTGATACAGAAAATGACTTTTTGATGAATTAAAAATTGCGCAATTGCCACTATAGATTGACCCATTTTTTTTTCTTTTTTTTTGTGTTGATGATTATTAAATTAATTATTTATTACGACTTATCAAATTGGAAATGAGAGACAAAGACACACAGAAAGCTTTTTCTTTCGATTATCAAGTTAGAACTACAGTAAAACTAAGTACTAATTGAAAACTCATTTAATTAGTAATTGCAACTCGGAAAACATACGTATCAGTTATCAGTTGTTCCAGGATTTTGAAAAATTTCCGAAACATCTTGTCAAAACATTTCATTTCTTTTCATTTTCCAATTTTTCCTACTTTTCAGATAAACAAATAATTAGCCAGAAAACCGACAAAAATGCGCATTGCAAAAATTACTTCTATATATAAATCGACGTTGTATATTATCGCATAAACAAAATGTTGTTGTTGCTTCAGGCCATTGGATTTGGTTTGAGTCTCTTTCATTCATTCTCATACACACATAGACTAAAATGTCATTTAAAACTACAAAAAAGCAAAGAAGGAAAACTCATTAAAAATTTTTAGCCAGAATCAGACTGTTGGCTGGCTCCTAATGAGAAGGTTTGTGGACAGGCCCGCTGGACCATTCATTTACTTCTTCTACCACCTATTCCTCCTCGTCAAAGCTGAATGGTAACGCCTTTATTTTGGCTTAAATTCAAGAATGCGGGTCTTGACCTCTTTTTTTGTGTTACTCTTTGAAAATTCATAATGGTCAGAAAACAAAAACACACGAGAGGTACATTTGTTTTTTTCTGTTCTTTATTCGAATACCCCCTAAACATAGGGAAAGTCCCATATGGGTATATAAGAACAGCGCACATATAAATGAATTTGGAATCTAAGGGGATAGTGGGATTGCCACGCCCCATGGCGAATAAGATGGCATGCAGTTGGTATGACGTCAGAGAGAAAGTGATTTTTAGTTATGGACTTTTCTTGTAAAGTAGGCGGTACGATTTTAAGTCTACAACATTTTTTGTTTTCTTCTTTTATGACTAATCGGCTTTAAGAGGCTTGGTCTTGTTGTTGTTGTTGTTGCTGTTTACTTTGAGGAGAGATAAGAGATTTATTTATCGAACTATCTCCCTCTCTCATGCACACTCACTGGGCTTGTGTTCAACCAATTTGTCGGCTTTTGTTTGAAAAGTAAAGCAGCAGATCGAATCAATTTAATTTTCCATTATATTGTAAGAAAATAGAGAGAAACAAAAAAAAAACAAGACTTGTTATTTAACTCTCAATTAGTTTTGGTATCATAAATTGGTATTTAACAAATTAGCGATACACACACACACACACTCACAGACAGCAATCACTCACTCACATTTAATAATCAGTTTTAATTAAATAATTTGCATAGATCAAAGTAATTTTACCTAGAACAACAATCTGAAAGCTCTCTATACCTTTAGCTTTTTAGCTGCTTCTTGGCCAAATTGCTTGAATCGACGTTTTGACACACAAGCAACAACAGTCAGGATGGCCGAGTGGTCTAAGGCGCTGCGTTCAGGTCGCAGTCTACTCTGTAGGCGTGGGTTCGAATCCCACTTCTGACAAGATTTTTTGTTTTTTGTTTTTACGAAAAACCAAACAAAACTATTGATAACGTTTGTTTTCAGCAAGGCTTTACATAGTTTTCGAAACGATTAAGTAAATATTATCAAAATGCAGAAACTAAACTACGAATAAACAGAAAGACCCAATTACTTATAATTATTTTACATACAACAAGGATGTTGCTTATTAATTATCAATAATTACCAACTTTGCAGACTTTTTCATAATGCATGATCAGAATTCATTCTTTTTTTTGAAAATGGTTTCCTAGAATCAGCGTAAAGTGAAATATAGGTGTACCTAAAATTACACATCTAAAACATTCTGGAAAAAAACCTTCCACCTAAAAAATAAAAACATTTTAAATTTAAAAAAAAAAATCGTAAAATTAGCCAGCCAAGCCAAAAAAATCTTGTCAGAAGTGGGATTCGAACCCACGCCTACAGAGTAGACTGCGACCTGAACGCAGCGCCTTAGACCACTCGGCCATCCTGACTGTTACATCGGCCGAGCCAAAGTAAGCATACAGCAAGCAGCCAGACAAAACGCCATCCGCAAACCCAAATGAAACAAATTAAATTTGCCTTTAGTTTATATCTCACATTATTCAGTTATTTGATATATTTTATACTATATATATTGTGTATTTTTGAAGCCAAATGATTTAGTGCCCGTATATAAGGATTATTGCTCTCAGTAACTGAAATATAACCATTCGATTGACTCTCTGCTCCTTGAATCCCTTTACATGTGCCGTGATAATCTTCTCAAACATTTCTAAGCGTTCCAGTGTGCATAAACGCAAGCTGATGACACTGCGTTTGACTAGCAATTTCTTGGCCAAAATATGAAAATCGCCTATAAACTCTTTGAGTCCATCGTTACCCTTCTCGGCGGCCAAATCGTAGTATTTGCCAAATATTTCGGTCACATTCTCATCGCTTATATAGTTTAGCATTATCTCATCCCAGGCGGATTGCACATAGGGATCATGAAGAGATAATAAACGCCATGCGTGTGGCTCATTGATGAATTGAAAAGTTTTAAATAAATGTAATGTCTTCTGGGATTCGGCGAATATTTTCAAAACATTCTGACTCGTTAGATCATTGCGCAGCAATATAAATTTCAACGGGAAATTTGGCAATTTAGGTATTTCGGTTATTAACAAATTGGCCAAAATTTCACAAACGAACTGCGTAAGGCTATCCATTTTAGCATCCTCAAGGACACCGAGAAAGAGTACATAATGAAAATGACTCGTTATACCGCAGAGACTAAATATCAATACACTATATCTCTTATGTACCGGTATCAAATCGAAGGTAAGAAAGCATTCATTCTCCAGTTTATCGGTATTACCCTGCTCAAATATAAATGAAGTGCGTTTCAGGTACTTATTATCCTTATTCCTGTCCTCAAGACGTTCATTATAAAAGCGATCATAACATATTTTTCGATCCTGATCGTTCAGTTCCATATATGAACGTAAATGTTCGATTCTTACGAGATCCACTTCCATTTTGCTTAATTGTTTTCGTTAGTCTATTTCTGTAATTTTTTGTTTTTTTTTTAAACTGTAATTTCCAAAGATGTTTACTTCAAAGATATGTTTATTTCATTGTTTTCAATGAAAATTCATTTGACAAGTTTTGAATTGTTTTCGAATACGAACTAGATCGGTGATGGGACTGGGATCTTGTCTCGTGCTATACTTTCTCTGTTGTTACACGAATCGTATGGAAGATAATGTTAGTATATTGATCTTGTCTGTCATTAGACGCTCTTTAATGTTATTCGCAGTAAGAAAAGTATAAATAAAAAAGAAATTCGTAAAAAATAAAAATGTTCTTGTTGATTGGTTTAATCTGTTTTTTGCTCCTTTTATAAACAACTAGTTAACTTTACCATGATTTTAATAGAGACTTGTATTCGATTGATATTAAGCGAATAAATTTATTTTTGTGTCGATGTAGACAACAAGTCATGGCCAAATGATTCTATTTAACGTAATGGGGCTAACACATGCAATCTCCCTCTACCCCACCCCACCACCATCTCCCGTGACATTCAGATCCAACTTGAAATAAAATCATTTATCATCCCCGTTTACGCCCCTTTTCAATATCCAATAATTGCTCAAAAAATCTTTTAACTAGAAGTAATCGTCATGATTAATGTCAGGCATCTTTGCAATTTGCATAATTGCAATTTATTGTAAAACCAACCATGGGCAAAAAAAAAATATTTCAAAAATTTGTTGTTTTTCTCTTTGGGTATATGTACATATATATATTTTTTCTCGATACTGAAAAACTATTTAAGGTGAAGTTAAGGCCAACGGCTTTTCATTTCATTTGTGTTGTTTTTGAGTTTTGTTTATTTTTTTGTGAATATGCAAATTATTGCGCCGCTGGCACTTCAAAAGAAACTTGTAAAACGCTTTGGCAACCCTGCCAATAACTATACTCCCTGCCTGCACACACATACACAAACACAATGACACTTGACACTCTTCATCAAATGGTTTGACAATCAATCAGAATCAGAGTTGGGATTCTATTGACAGCATTGCTAATTAGTTGTCAAGAAGATGAAATGAATGCAAATTGTAAACGAAATTGAAATCAAAATGCAATTGTCAGAGGTTGCCAAGTGGGTCGACCGTTTATATAATTGATTAACTGCATCACTTGCAAAGTTTAAATGAAAATAATGTGAATTGAAGGTGGTAAGGAAAGGCCCTTAGAATGTACTGAAATTGGATCGCTTGTGATTTACTTGTTTACTCAGCCACTCATTGACTCGGTTGTTCACTGACTCACTTGTTCAGGTTTCCGCACACTGTAAACCAGTCCAATTTGAATTGGAATTGAAAATTTTTAGCAAGGCTTGATCTTGTCGCCACCTACAAAGCAAATACCCCATTGTGTTATAGCCATCCTTTATATAACAGCTATACAAGCTGCTTAAACCATTCTACAGCCGCCATTTTAAGTTTCATAGCCGCCATTTTGAGTTTCATAGCCGCCATCCTTTATATAACAGCTATACAAGCTGCTGGAACCATTCTACATATACTGTTTCACACAAGTATAAGAACAATCAGAGACCTCAGAAAACAAAAGTCAGTGCAGAACTGAACAAGTGGGCCAGTGAATCACATGATTAAGTGAGTGATGTTCATCCAAATTAGAAGTTGGACTTAACAATCCGTTAAGGGATTTCAAGGGATAGATAGCCGAGTCATATAGTCTATTTTGTAGAGTTTTTTTCGCCAATTGTCAAGCATAGTAAGAATCATGATCTCGATTTGCGAAACATTGTTTACACACTTGAAGCATTCCTTTTTTTTTTTTTCCTAATTAGTCTTTCAATTGTGGTGTCGGTTACTACCAAAAGGTGCAATGTCTGACAATGACAAATCAAGTGGGTGTCAAAGTCATACCCTGCAGTATATTAAAAGGCAAAGGCATATCATTTCGATTGCCCAACAACAAAACTTTAGTTTTATTTCAAAGTTCGGTGAGTTAGTTGGCTCATCTGAAGTCTTTAAGGCTACGTCTTATTTTGAATGCCTAGTTAACTAATTTGAATAGCTGAATAGTATACACGGTATATACACTTTTTGAATGGATTTATTTAGTGGGTAGAATAAATTTATTCAGCAGAGTTCAAGGCAAGAGCGAGTGAGTTGTGTTCTAAGATTTCATTGTTATTATTTCCAAGTAATTTAACTAAAAATGGATTTTGATTTCTTATTCTTGTTTCTATTTATTACAGATTAAAACTTGCCTATTTATGGTAAGCTGACTTTTGTCTCTGACTCTGACTCTGGCTCTGGTTAACTGAGAAAAGAACCCACGCAAGTCACGAAAATTGCGACGAATGTCGCCGCCGTTGACGACGACGACGGAGACAGAGGCGCGATGCGATGCGATGTGAATTAAATTGAACGACAAACCGCCGCCGACCACGTACAATATATAATATAAAACGTTCGCTTCAAGTTCATAAAAAACAATAAAAGAAAATATCATAAATTAAAAGTGCAAGAAAAAGAGACAAGTGGAGGTATAAAAAAAGACATCAAAGAGGAAGAGAAGGTGTTGGCTGCATTTGTTGTTTTGCTTTTGATGCGTTACCAGTTTCTTGCGACGGTGCAAAAAGTGGGTCATCATCAACCACAGTCGAAGAAGAAGTAAGAAACCCACACGGCAGAAATCAGCACGTAGCAAGGAAATTAAAATTAATAATATTTATTTATTTATTTATTTTTTTTGGTTTTGTCTGTTTATGTTTATAAAGTGTAAATTATGCAATTACAAATTCATTGATAAAAACAAGAGAAACAACAAAGAAAAAAACAACATACACCTAACTACAGCAACAACAACAACAACAACAAAACAGAGTGAATAATTATTGAGTATACGCCACCGGATACAGAGTGAGCTCTTTTCTCGCTCTCACTCTCGCTCTCTCTCAGTCTCACTCTCATTTTTGAAATATGAATTCACCACAGCTAGATCCCGTAAGTATCTAAAATGACGTAACGAAACGTAACGTAAGAGAATTTGAAATTTAACGTATTTCTTTTGGTTTCTTTCTATTAGCCCGCCCGCCGGCTAGCCGCACGACAAACTTTACGCCTGGCAATACCCAAACAACAGGGTGACTCCAGTCTACTACATGGCCATGGTCATAGTCATGGTCCTACTCCGCAGCATTATCATTCGGCTGGTAGCAATATCTATCGTTATTCACCCTCACAATTGCCACCAGCTCCCATGCTAAAGAAAACTCCAAACTTATGCTCAGGCATACCAAAATCCGCCTCACCATTGGAATCGCACAAGTTGCCCAATGTCACGCCCATTACAACGAATACCACACCACTGATCTATAATGGTGGTGGCTCATCGGCATGTGGCACAGCTGGATCCAGTTCCTCGTCATCGTCCAACTTTCTAGGAGTTCGCAAACCCAGCCTAACTCTCAATTCATCCGATATACGTAATAATAATGACCTTTTTGCCTTTGCCAAGGACATGTCACCTGCCTTGGAATTAAGTGGTAAATGGAAATGATTTTAAACTGTCTTTAACTAAGTTTATTAACTATTTCTTTCTATTTGCTTTCAGACAATACACATTCGCCCATGTTCACGGATATAGCATCCGTTAATTGCAATGGTTCGTCTCCAACTTCGGGATCGACAACAGGTTCATCGTCACAACATCATTCACAATTGGGCAGATTGTTCAGTTTAAGTCCTTCGAATATAAGAAGTTATGGCAATGTAAGTAGATTTACACGTATTCAACGAGATTCGATATTAGCTTCTATGGCATATATCGTTTTCTTTATATACAATATATTGAACACATAAGAGAATATAGCAAAATAGCTTTATTTCGCAACTGTTTTGCAATTATCTAAGAAAATTAAAAGACTGAGCTTACTTTGGTAAGACCGGTTAAATTAAATTAGAAACCTAAGACTAGATTTCTCTAAAGAAATAGCTTTGTATGTAGGTTTAATACTTTTCTGTCAGTTTAAAAAAGGTTTCGAAAGCATTTGAGTCTTCTGAAAATATCTTCAATTTGTCCTTACAAATCTTTTGCCTCATGTCCTTTGTCGGTCTTCGTTATAGAGGTTGTTGAATTTTAGATTCATTGAGCGAGCTTAATGTTCTCAAGAACTTTATCAAATAATTAATAAATGAAGGGATCTCGATTATCTGGGAGGATACGATAAAATCAGTAATTCGAGTTGACATTTTACTAGTATGAGGTTTAAATTTGCACGACCTTTTTTAAAGTCTGACTAGTTGAGGGTATAAGAAGTTTGAAAAAAACGTTCAAAATTATTTGAAATATTGTCCAAAAGCTCCCAAAATTCTCCTCCTGGATTCAGCCATAAAGGTAATTTCAAGTATTAATGGCCATTTAAGCGCCAAGATTTTTCTTGAAGACATAAAACAAACTTATTTTGTTATAAAGGTAGATCAAAACCTTAATGCATTTGAAATGTACAAATATCTAGTTTATTTGAAGTTTTCAGTAGTTTCATTAGAGAATTCCTTTAATACAAATAATAATTGCCACTCATTTAATGTCACCCATAATAATAATAATTACCCAGAGCTATTTTTAAGCACATAATTTCTCCCAAGTTCTCTTCTGGTTGTCCGCCAAAAGGTCATGACTCAGTTTAGGTTCGTTTTCAACTCCTTTTCTGCATACAACGACGATTGTTGGCCCACAACACAAACAAAGTGAGCCAGTCGGATTGTCGGAGTCAGTAGAGCTTTTGAGCCTTCATTTATGACTATATACATATACATACATATAAATATATACATAAGTATATATGTATATGGTGTGTAGGTACATACATAACTCACACCTCAAGCAGCGACTCCAACAGTCTGGAGAAGCGCGATTCCCGAAAGACCCTTTTGGGACACTCCCTTAATGACTTTCAACCAAATAAAAAAAAACCGGCTATAGCTGGCTAACTGGCTTTGCTTAAATCCACGTAACGCAAATGGCTGGAAAATAGCGTCAACTTAATTAATAAATAACATTTAGCACGTTTTTCTCCATAGTCAAATAAGCTGAGAGGGTGTAGTAAATAGGTAAAGGTATACAGAGGTATACATATATATAAATATACATATATACCTATAAATACAATATGCAAAGTGTCGTTATGGCTAAATGAATAAATCGCTATTGGGTGTTTTGATTTTTTAATATGGCCCGCCGTGTGTCGTTCATCGTTCATTCTGATTTATGCTGCTTTATGAATACCCTACACACATTCTGAGTTATTTCATTTCATTCTGTAGATTAAAAAAAGAACCCTTGATGCATTGATAAGATCAGTCAACAACCATTTAATTAAAAAGAAAATACGAAACAAATATAACAAGCCAATAGCCGTTGACCCATTTTAGAAGGGCAAGATTATTGATGGAAACAAAAAAAACACAACACACACAACACGAGGAAGACAGACACGGAGATCCCCCGATCACATTACATTAGGATTCCATTATTTCTGTTTGATATCAATATAATTTATTACAGCTTACACATATCTATATAGATTTATAATTTAATTCTTGTAATATAATTGAAATGAATCGAGTATACATGAAAAACACTTTTAAGATAAGGATCTATGTACATTAAAGATGTTTAAAACGTATGACGTTTTAACTAAATTCCATCACTAATTCTCGCTTGGAAAAATGCTAGATAAAGTTTATTACCAGTTGGTACAATATCAATTGATATACACTTTCATTGTACTTCTTTCTTATGCTCTCTGATTAACTCTTCAAAGGAGGAAAGAAACTGAAGAACGTGAGCACAAAGCAGATTAGTATAGAACATAATTATTAACTCTGGATATCGCACAGCAAACAAGAGACAGAGAAAGAGTGTTAAAAAAGAACAACAAAAATTACTAAATCGATTAGTATACAAAAAGCAAAGAAACTTAACAATCCATGTACCCCTTATCCATATGGAGTATATCGTGAATCTTTCAAACAAACCAAACTTAGAACTGGATTTAGAATACCAAATAGCGTCATATTGAGCCGAAAAGAATACTAAATATGTTTATTACGAATCAATTTAGATTGTTATCCATCTTTCTCATCAGGTTTATGCCAAAATGCAACCCTGGAAATTCTTTGTAAATCCAATCCAGTTAACCAACTGTCTGCCTGTCAGTACTTCATTTCGTTGGTCTTTCATAGTCCAAACTTTTAGCATAAATATTCTTGATCTTAAAATGAAATGGATTTGTCTAATCCATCTGTTATACCTATTTGTTTGGCTGTCAATCCATTCGCTGTGCCTTTTAACATTTGCCATCATCAACTTATCAGATGTGGATACATATTTGGTATCCAGTGGCCGATTTAGAAACATTTCAACGGATATCCGCCTCTCCCTTAGATCGATCAGGGGAGATGATATCTTTTCATCGTAAGATTTCAGGGTTAACTTATTTATATAATTTTATCTTCAGATGGTGCATTTGTTTTCTAGATGTCGATAGTTTTATAGGGTAACTCAATTTCGAGGCCCTGTTCTATAATTCAGGGAAATTTGTTTTATTTCGAGGTTTTGGCATGACCCACACGGAGAAAGGGTGGCCAGGGAGGGTGAGAGTAGCTGGTTGAGGCGGGTTAGAGGAAGAAGGGAGGGGGAACTATTGAAATACAAATAAAAACACACACAACACACACCATTATGATAATGATGATGATGATGATGACGCCGGCTTTTAGGTTTGGACGCCGAATTTTTTGTGTTAGGCATAAAGCTCACCAACCAACGAACCAACCGACCAACCAACCAGCCCAATGAAGCAACCAGCCAAGCAAAAGCAGAGGAGAAGCACACACAGATACAAACAAACAAATAAATAAACACACACACATAGAAATGAAAGCTACTTATAAACTGACAACTGTTTTTTTTTTTTTTTTATTATTGTACGGCATTTTGTGGTTTTCGAAAGAATTCCATTTTCAGTATTTGCTGAATTGAGATGCGCGCCGGTTGGGGCCACGATTCTTCCCAGTCAGAGAGATATATACGACATATGTGTATTAGAAATTTTGAAAGAAAAAAAAGTATAAAAGTCAAGCAAAATCTGTAATTAATTGTTGAATGCCGTTTTTGTGTGTATTTGTTTTTTGTGTTTGTTTGTGTGTATGCTAATGTTTGTGTATATATACATATATATAATGTGTATCGTGTTGTTTGTTGTTAATGTTTCTTGATTAATCCGATGTTAAGTCATGGGCAATCGTTTGAGTGGCTTGTGGTGTAAAAAAACAACAACATTAAATATCACTAATAACGACAACGAGAAGCAACACCAATATCAACAACAACAACAAGAACCATTCGAATCGAGCGATAAAAGTATTTGTAACCATAATAAATCACTTAGAAGGAAATCAGGTGGAACATTTGGCAGTGGAGTTGGCTTTGGTACCTTTCGTTTTGGTAGCGCTCGTCGTTTATCTTTAACAAATTGCGTCTCCAAAGATAAACGAACGCATGCAACAACAACAATACCAGTAACAACAACAACAACAACAGCTACACCCGAAATATTAAATGATATTTCAATTGTAGAGCAAACATATCAACGGGCTTTAGAGGAAGATTCATCCAAATTGAAACCAGAAATGAAAGTTAATGCTCAACTGCCCATTGTCAAGGTGAGTTAAATACCACCAGTAGCACAACACCCACCTACCCCCCCCTCCCTCCCCCCACCACACCACCTATTGTTCTTTTGTTTTCGAAAATTCCTTTAACAATTATGTCATTTGTTTATTATTTTTTACACTTGCAGAAAAATATAATAAAAAGCTTTCTAGTAAAAGAAAAAAAACTCTTTGTGGCTATTGAAAATATTTACTAAATTATTATTCAACTGTGTAGAAGAAGTGTCTCCAATGAAGATTCTCTTTCCTTAAAGAAAGACTTTCATCAGTTGAAAATTATATTTCTGGATTTTTAAAACAATCAACCATAACACCCAAGTAAAATTTTTCAAATTCTGATTCGATATTTTATTTTCTTGTTTTAAAAGTTTAAACTATATTCATATATTTTGAATTGTTTAATAAGTAAAGATTTTAATAATAATATTTTATACAACAATCTTATTGCCTTGTAAAACGTTCAACAGAGTGATCATTAGTGATTATTTCCTTCACCAACGTTTCTCTCAGTGTATTCTACTATGAATTTGTATAAATAGCGTAGAGTTCATTTCATCTAAGCTTTAATTATTTTGATTATGACTGTGTCTCACACCGTCTATGGTGCCCTGAGTGTGCGGTGTTTTCGTAGAAGTTCATGGGCAATAAGACGAATTTTTTAAGGTCAAATATTAGATATACGGGTAGATTTCAATATAAATATATAAAAATATGTATTATTGTTGTTGTTGGATCGAATTTCGATTCGGTCATTAGCTGGAAATTGATAAGGTGTAAAGGCGGATGCTTGTTAAGAGTCAATTCCAGTGTGCTTAGATGATGGTGTGTGAGGGGGGGATTAGGTATGTACATATATAAACTTGAAAACAGATTTATGACTAATTTGTAATTGAAATGCGTTATGAGCTATGAAAAATGAGACACAAAAACAATTTGTAATAACCAATAGATATTATCATTATAATGCATTATCGAAGACAAAAGGGAATTTCCACTCAAAGGGGAACCATTATAGATAGTTATACATATATTTGAATGATAATAAAAACTTATTAGAACTTATGAATTTCATTTGCCTATAATATAAACTTGAATTGATCAGTTTTAAAGGTTCTCTGCATCTGAAAGGCCAAGTTAAAACTGTATTCCACTTCATCATGAAGATGTATCTAAAATCTAATCTTGTTTAAATACAAAACATTTCTATGAATTTTTGACAGCTATATTTGTATTTTTAAAGGTTTAGAAAAACAGACTTGCATATACATATATCTTCACGGTTTTTTTTTTTTTTTTTTGGTTATTGTATTTTTGAAAATTTATGTGATTTCGATAAGAATTTCTTTCCATTTTGTGACCCAATTCCAAATCATCAATCATATACACACAGAAAAAAAATACAAAACTCTGGGGGAAAAAAACGTGTTAAGCACGCTTTGCACATAAATCTGAAGAGAGGGAGGAGGAGGGATAAGCGATCGAACAAAATGAAAAAGAAAATGCATAAAAATCAATTACGCATGAAAATTCAACAAATGATCAACATGATCACGATCACACAATGATCATGATGATGATGATGACGACGATGATGGAGGTTTTTTTTAGGGCGTGGAATGATTAGCCCACGGGCCCCTTTTTGACTACTACTATGTACATACATACATATGTATGTATGTGGAAGACCTGGGGAACTGTTGCTGGTTAGATGAAAGCTTGAGTATGAGTCACATATGAATGAATGTCTGTGAGAGAGAGGTTTCTCAGAGACAGACACGACGACGATGAACCACAACAATTTTCTTGTTTCGCATTGCATTTTTTGTATTTTGATTTGCCACTTGATATACCCCATACCCATAATACCCATACCCCGAACAGCCAGCCAAATGAATGAGTCAGATGACTCAAAGACAGAGTTTTAGGCGAAAGTCGTATCGCCATTTCGATATAATTGAAGATGTTTTGTATAATCAATTCTGTTTAAGCGCAGTTGCTAGTGATGATGATGATGATGATGAGTCAGGGCAAAGGAGGATCATCATCAAACATTATCCAAGATCTTGACTAGCCAAAAAAGATCAAAAAGAAGATCACGAGCAGCAGCCAAGTGACATGACTAAGTGACCTGAATGAAATGATTTTGGTTCTTGGCAGAAAAAACAGATTTTCTATAGATTTTGAAATTATGATGGATTAGCTTTAGCAACCAACTAATACGAAAAGATTTTGAATCGCAAATTTTAGCTATGTGAAAATTGCTTTTTATTTTATTCAGTGTTCTGGGCGCTTGTTTTTTTTTTTTTTTGTGTTTTGTTTGGTTGAGCTACTTTGAAATTTCCTGGAAACATTAAAACCATTTCATATAAACACAAGAGCATTACTTTTCTCTCTCTCTCTTTCTCTTACACTTTTGTGAACTTTTTGGGTTTTTTTTTCTTTGGTTTTTGCGCTAAAATCAACAAACATTTAATGCACGTGTCGATTTCCATTCAATCAATAAGAAATACCAGCAAAAAGTCCGAAAACAACATGAAAATGTTGTTTTTTGTTTATATTTGCCTAAGGTAAATATAAAATCAAAACATATATAAACAATTAAAAACTACGGCAACAACAATAACAACGGCAAAAAGAAGTTTAGTTTACTTTTATTCAATTTAACGAGGGTCAACCACAAAGTTGGGTAAAATCGTAATGTAGATGATAGCCACGCCAAGATCTTTTGCCTTTTTTGAATGCTCTATCACTTGTCTCGATGATGGCTTATATTAGAACATTCCTGGTAAGCATAGACAGATCCATGTAGGATCCTTACACCTTATTAGTCAGACTTCGAAGACAAACGACCAACAGTAAAATTTACAATATTTTTCAAACCGAAAAATCTTGATTTCATATCGAAATCCCCCTAGACAACATTTTCATTTTAAATTAACAACAAACTAATCATTGGCATTATTGATTTGTCTTTCTAGCATTCTCGAAATTCAGTGGGTGTAAAACATATTACTCAAAGTCAACCAGAAGAGATCCCTATAGAAGGGATTATGGAATTATTTCTACCTTCTATCCTCTACTTTACCTTCCGGGATGGAGGACAGAGATCTCGCATATAGACTAGACCTTTTAAACCGATTCTTAGTACAACTTTTAAATTTACCCTTATCAAATATTGCAAGCTCTTTTTCTCTTTCACCCTCCACCAACAAAAGGAGAAGATCACAAAGTGAAAGATACACTTAGAGAGACTAGAGAGAGAGAGAGAAAAGTGTATGAGCGATCACTAAAGCTAGTTCTCTCTCTTTATCTCTCTTTCTCATGATCTTACCTCTCTCCATCTCTCTCTCTCTCTCTCTCTCTCTCTCTCTCTCTCTCTCTCTCTCTCTCTCTCTCTCTCTCTCTGTGTGGCTGTCTTTCTTTGCTTCATGTTGAACCTGCTGAATGCCGCTGGTTTTGGTTTTGGTTTTGGCATAGAGAATATATATTTTTTCAGTCAGTCTTGTGTCGAACACTCAACCGTCGAGTTCAGACGTAACGAAACGTATCGAAGACAACGACATTTCAATGCATAAACATTTATAAAACAAAAAAAAAGAAAAAATACAACTTGTTCTTCGTTTTTTGTTTTTGTTTTTTACATGACATGGTGAAATTGATCCAAGAATAGGTTAAAAAGTACGTAATAAAAAATGTGGTCCAAAAATTAAAAAATAAATGTCAAACGATTTGAAATCAGTGACGTCTTTATATATGCACATAACTATATATCTATGAATTTCGTAGATTTTTATGCATATATAATTTTGTGTGTGCTAAACTAAATAACAACAAAAAAATGTGCTAATGAAATTTTCAACAAAACTAAAAGCTAGAAATTTACATAATTTTTTTTCACTCTTTTTTTTTTTTTGTTGAAAACAAGTTTGTGTGTGTGCTTTTTTTTGTAACGTTACAACGGTGGTTAATGCAATCAACGGAAATTCATTAGCCAGTTTATATGGCCCGAAAAAGAAAAAACCAACAACAACAACAACCACAACAATAACAACAAATATTTCATAACAAAAATGCAAACGGAAATGGGGGGAAAAACACACGTGGGCTGATTCCAAAAAATCTGTGTCTCTGTGTGGGCTTTGAACTTGTAAGACCGCTCCAGTCCCCAGTCCAGTCACTAGATATAGATACATTCGATTGAAAGAGTCAAGGTCTGTGTATAAGATACAAAACACAACTCAAGCCACTCTATATAGACAAGGAGAAGAGATAGAAAAAGACTAGACACAAAGAGTTTCATGAGAAATCTATGTATACACAGATGAAAATCCATTGGTCTAGAATTTTATGGAAAATTTCACATGGAAATCAGTCTAAATTAGGTATCTACAAATATAAATGAATATTGAAAAATATCCATGAAGTAGAAGAAGGTGTTAAACAATTATATGTAAAGATCCATTGTTTCACAATTTTGATATATATTTATTTCGGCATATCATGTTTTTTCAATAGTTTTGACTCTTTTTCAAGAATTCAAAGAGATTATGGCTTAAATGAGCGTTTCTTTTACGAGTTGTAAACACGCGGGAACTTTAAATGCATTTCTCACGTTTCTAGAACTAAAATAAAGTGGTTTGATTTAGCTAAGGTAAAATATTAACTCAACTAGCAAAAGGATTGCATTCAGGATTTCCTTAAATACTTCAACTTGACTTCCATAGAAGGAACATATATATGTACATACATATATATATCAAGAGATATAGCTTAGGCAGTAAATATTGTCACTTTTCAAGAAATTCTTTTTCTTTCTTTCTTTTTTATTTGTGGTAAGCATAAACCAGTTTTTTTTTTGGTAATTCTTTTATATTGTATTCTCTTCACTTGTTTGGGTTATGAAAAGAAAGTATATAATAAAGGAAGAAAAAACTTGACTAAAAAGGATAAACAAAGCCAGAGGTTGATTTAGTTGGTAATTTAGTGTCTTTTGCCAAAAGTTAAGATAAATTTGCCTCGGCACATGAATAAGACAACAGACAGAGACAGAGGGAAAGAGAGAGTGAGTGTATCTTAAGGTCGGCTTAGAGTTGTTGATGGTTTTTTCTTTCTTGGACAAGGCTTTCTTGTTCTTCTTTCTGAACACAGTCGTCTTTAGCATTGTGTTTCGTTTCATCTTGTTTTATTGGTTAACGGTTTTTGGCTTGTGCCTTTTTGTTGTTGTTGTTTCATTGGCAAAAACCAGATGCCTGAATTTAAAACAGAAAAAATAAAACAACAACAAAAATAACCAGAAATGTTTACAAAATATTTTTCAACGAAAGAAATAAAAGTTTCTTGAAAAGGAATGTTAATTGTTGAAAATTATGTTTTGTTTTTTTCCCCCCTCCCTCTCCATAAGCCAAATATTTTATTATGAACAACTAGCAAAAGGAAGGAATGCCAATGAACCTACCGACAAAAAATTCCAAATACCAAATCAAGTGAATAGAACAAATATAACCAGAAACCAATAAAAATCAAAGAAAAGCCAAAAGAAAAAAGTGAAAAACTTAGTGGAACAACAAATTTTGTGTTTGTTTTTTTTTTGTTTTTTGTTTGCTTTTTTTGTTGTTTTGTTTTGTGCTGGTGGATCAACAAAACATGGTTGTCACATCCACACGAAATCCACTGCAGACCACAACCAATTCCAGTGGCAGTGGTAGTCATCATCATCATCATCATCACGCTGCAGCACCAACAGCAACAACAATGCGCTCCCGTTTGATATTTCCACGACAACATTATCAGGTAATGTCCCCAACCCCAAAAAACCGCGTTTCTATAGCAGGCAGTTAAAGAAAATTGTAACCTAGATGGGGTTAAGAACCAACATTTCGGTAGGCATATGTATTTCTCTATATAGTTAGCCACCAAGTACATTAACCCCGAGGCGCCGCGGCTTGAAGTGACCAACAAGCGGCAGGCCAGGCAGAGGCAACCCGGGCAAAGTGACGCGGCGCGTCGCCTCTAAATGGTCGGAGTCAAAGTCGGAGTCAAGTGAAAGGCAGACAGCAAAATCTATTTATGACTTTTATTTTTTTATGATTCTTATAAGAAGTTTGAATGGTGCGTACCAGTCTCTTTCTATCTCTCTCTCTCTCTGTGTGTGTGTGTGTGTGAAAACGTGGACAAAGAGCATGTCACACAGTATTGAACACAAATTGTTTCATCCGAAACGATCTTTGAAACGTGAAATTTGAGATCTCTTCTATATTGTTCCTAAATCACTTGCTAATGCTACCTGAAGAGCTAATAATAATATGAAAAATTGTTACTTATATTATCCATAGATAAAGATTTCGTATTTCATTTTACTAGAGTTCCATTCAGTGGCGGATTAAGGGCAGCGCGGGGCCTGTTTCTAGATTTGAAGATTATTTTCCCATGTGAAAGTTAGGACATAAATAATGAAGTAAGTAAGTCGTCTCGCCGACTTAGGTATACCATACACCAGTAAAACAAATATTTCAAATTTATAATAACAAATGCATTTACGTTTTTTTTCTCAAAAATTCTAATTACATGCTTTTTAGAAGCATATCTCAGTATCTCGCTCACGCAAGCTTACGAGCACCCTAGCGCCCCCACCAGCCAACGGCCACCTCCGCGCTTATGGAAAAACGTTTATGTGCATAACTTGGCTATTTCTAATCCGATTTTGATCAAATTTTGATTGCACAAGGTAGAAAACTACGTGAGATAATCGAGTTTTTCCAAATTACGGGGGCGGAAAGAGGCGTGGCAAAATCTTTGCATATACAAAATATGCGCATTTATTAAGCAATCATACATACCAAATTTGGTGTCTCTAGCTATTTTATTCTTTAAGAAAATCAAATTTGTTTAAATTTCGTGGGCGGAGAGGGGCGTGCCAAAAATTTTAAATAAACTTGACCACCGTAGGAAATTCACTAGTCTACGTAGCAAATTTGGCGACTCTAGCTCTTATAGTCTCTGAGATCTACGTGTTCATATGGACAGACGGATCGACTCGGCTGTTGATCCTGATCAAGAATATATATACTTTATGGGGTCCTTCTGCCTGTTACATGTTTTATTTAACATGTATGTATGTATATACATATCTATGAGTTGATCGTTATAAACTTTTTTCTTATTCTTCTTCGTCTTGAATTGTTGAAATGTCCTTGTACAAAATTGAAAGGAAATCTCATTTCATATGAATATCACACTGCAAACAAATGACAAGCTTGTCAAACTGTACATATGAACATGTATGCATGTGTGTGTGTGTGCTTTTAAAACTGTAATGCGTTTGTGATGTGTTTAATTTTTAGCACATTTTGTGCATTTGAAATAGCATTTTAATTATTTTATGGGGCCGCTGGCACAAAAATTTCAAACGCATTTTCAAAGACTTGGTCGGTCTCGACTCTCCTTTCATTCGTCACCCCCCTATACCTCTCTATACCCGTCTAACGTTTTTGGTCTCTAGAGAATAAGCAACAACATCAACAACAATTTGTAGCCACACTATATGGTTAATGTTGTTTGTGTTGTATTTACCCGTCGAGCAGCATTTTGGGTGTTTTGTTCTTTTTGTAGTTTTTGCATTCGAAATTTGTTGATTGCAAAAACGAAAATGGCCAAAAAAAAAAAAGCAACAACAACAACAACAAAAATTCTAACAATCTGTGGAAAGGATAGAGAGGGGAGGTGAGGGCGGCAGCGGCTTCTGCGATGCGGGGTAAAATCCATTAAAATTTTGGTCGGCGTCGGCACAATACATAAATTTTGCGTATCGTTTATTTGTTTATAATTTAACATTATGTGGTTGGGTTTTCGGGTATTTTTTTTGCTCCTCTTTTTTTCTGAGGGGGAGGGGGAGGGGGTGTTGTTATTTTTGTTATTGTTATTGGGTCGTGGCTAGAGGCAAAAAGGGAATATGTAGAGAGAGAGAGAGGGAAAACGAAATGCGTCAACTAGTAGTGGAGCGGCTTTCTAATTATAATCCCATAAGTTGCCTGCTTGCCCCTTTTTTTCCGGCATACCGACAATATATTTTGCCATATGCCGATTTGCACTCTCGACCTGGGACAAGGCAACATAAACACAAAAAAAAAAAACAAAACATTCATCCATTTTTTCGTACTAGTTTAAAGTGTTTTTTATACTCCTCTTTCTCACTCACTGTCTTCTCTCTGTTCACGCTCTTTTATTCTATCTTCTCTCTCTTTCTCTATGTCTCTCATTTTATATTTATAGAGAATCTTTTTGGAATCAGTTGATTTCTCCTTTTGTTATACGCAATTTGAAATATATTCTATACTCTCTGTTACTCTACTCCACACCACTTGCCCATTTCCACTTTCCACTCTGAAGTGCCTTGGGATCGCTGATTCTGCTCTGCTGGCTGGCTCCGCGTTCTCTACGGAAAGCATCATTTGATTTCATTTCCAGAACGTGCCGACGATTCCCCAGATCAGACAGACGGACAGCCACCTAGTCAGGCCTGCCCCACTCAGTCAGTCACTAACTCTGAAAGCGGCGCCCGTCGGTTTGACGTCAATTGGCAATGGACGGAGAGACAGACAGACAGACACCCGGAATGGACAGTCGAGTCGGCGCGTCATTGTCGGCAAAGGGGGCAACAGCCAGAAGCAGATTGAGAAACGACACTGTCTGAAAGTTGAGCGAGAGACAGAGATGGAGAATGTGTGGCGTGCGGCAAATGAAATAAAACTAAAAAAAAAAAAAAACAGCCATACACAACCGATATATTATCGTGTATATATATATATATGTATACGGATTCTTTAGGGGGCAGAAAGAAATCTGCCAGTTGTTCTTATTGATATATGTTTGTACTAATATCAACTAGCTACATGAAGTTATTTTCAATTAAAGATCCTCAGAGGAGACAGAGGCAGGGAGAGGAGGGCATTGAAACACTAACTAATTTAGCTATAATTAATAAATGCAATTTAAAGACCTTTTATTTATTCTCAAATAAAGCTATAAATAAAAAGCAATTTTTGAGTTTTATAATACTTTTATTTTATTAATCAAGACAATAATGACTAATAAAAATAAAATAAAGAAAATCCTTTTTAAATTTAGTAAACAACAGATAAAATGTTACCTAAACTAAATTGGAACACTAAACAATCCATGGAAACATGTAGTAAATGTAGTATTACAAACCCAATATACATATATAATTTTTGATCTGCTATGGTCTATAATTTGAAATTCTTGAAAAAAAAAAAACTGAATAAACTAAACATCAAAGAACCACCCAACAGAGAGCCATTCACCTTATGGTTCACAGTATTATAATTTATGAATGAATTCAATTAAGATAGCGGGGCCAAGTGAAGGGGAAGGAGGAAACCGGCCTAGCTAGATAGACTAACACCTCCCTTCTCCTACCCCCGTCAAGATCGACCATTACATTGGACATACAGATCAGACAAGTTAAATTGCAGTTCAATTTAATTAAAAGGCCTCAATTCAAAATGCAACGGAAAAGGATCGAGCTCGAAAGCAATTAAACAGGCAGCAAATGGATAAAGTATCTAACAGATACAAAACGCCACAGCGAGAGAGAGAGACAGTGAGAGGAAGAATCAAAGAGCTCAACAAGTTAAAGCTCTCTCTTTCTCTCTCTCTATCTCTTCTCTCGCCGCCTCACAGTGGTTAGGAAAGAAAAGCTTCTCGAAAAGCACTATAAAACGTTTTTTTGTATTTTTTGTTGTGATTCGTTTTGGGCCAAAGAGTAGTAGACGACGCGTGGGGACTGGGTCTGGGTCGGTGGGGGCTTTGGGATCAGGGGTGAGAAGAGTGAGCGGGTGCGGGTGGAGGCGGTTAGGCGGGGAGGCGTGTTGCAAACAAGTTTATTGTGTGTTTTCATTCAGTTTTTGTTGCTCAGTTGTGTTCGTTGCTTCCGCGCGTGCAAAAGCTGAACAAAAAAAAAAAAAACACCACAAAATACATTTTAAACAAAAAACGAAAAATATAAAGAATAAATATTACAAAAAACAAAAATAAAAACAAAAAATATTTAACTAAAATTGTGCCGCTCATACATATTTTTTATTTTTGTTTTGTTTTTTCGTCAAGTGTAAAAGTAGAAAAATTATGAAATAAAATGCAAAAATTATGAACCAGTCAATGTATTTCTTGTTGTTGTTGTTCCTCTCAATTCAACAAATTTTACAGTGTAAATTGAAAAATTGTTTAATTTACTGTTAACTAAAACAAAAAGGTAAAGGCAAATGATTACTGGAACAATAGTTTTCATTATATGTGTATATATTCTCTGGAATCGACAGATATATATATAATTTATCTAGAATTTCGCACAATCGTTTCATTTTTTGTATTTTGTTTTGTTATTTATGTATTTTTCCCCATTGGTTTTTTAACGAACCGGTTTTCCTTTTTTCTGCTTTGATTTTTTTTTTTTATGGTTTCCTTTATATTTTTGCAATTTTTTACTAGTGTTTATTTATGGCTTATCTTTACTTCGGGCCTTTTTTTTTTTTTTGTTTTCGCTGTTGTTGTTTTTGTTGTGTTATCATTACTAAACAGAAAAGTTGTCAAAAGACATTAAACCAGCCCACGCAATCGAGCAATCAAAGCTAATCAAACACACACACCCAGAAACACACACTCACACACACACACACAGAAGAACTAATAAAGGAAAGGAAAGCTAAAAAGTATTGCAAGGACTGCACTAAAGGAAATCCCGCATTGAAGGACTGACAAAAACTAACAGAAATTGCTTTAACCAAACAAAAGGATTTGAAATCGAATTTAGTATGTGTTAGACATGAAAACTAACACAACTGAGTAATTTATCAACTAGAAGATTTTAAGGTAAACGCAAAACACATTAAGAAAAATTCTTTATGAATTTGTCTCTCTTAGAAACCATACGATGTAACAGAAATGTATCTTAACTTATAAACTCGATTCCAATAACTAAACAAGATTCGTATAAAAGATAATTCTTAGTCTAAACAGACCAATATAAATCTAACTAAAGTCAATTAAAAAGCAATTGTTTAGTTAACAACTATAAAAAAGAAGTCTAATTGTTTAATATTCAAATGAATATAAAATTGAAATTTTTAAGCCAACCGACCAGCTCTAATGCAATAAGCTTTTGCATGATAGTTTTATTAAAATTCTTACATAATATGTTTTAAGAATTTTTAAATTGAAATCATAAAAATAAGTTTTGTTTTAGTTTGTAGTTTTCCGTTAATGAAAGCAATCAATTCCGCTATATATGTATTTCTTATACATTAGTCGTAATCGTCAATTTATTTGTAAATAGAATGTCATTCTTACTTTATTGTCAAATAATTGAAATATTTGCAAAATGATCATTCCTTGCTGCTTACTTTCCCCCCTCCCTCAACGTTCTAGTCAATGTCTTTTAACGCATTTCCCTTCCTTTATTATATTTTGGTATTAGAAACATTTTGCAAATTAAATTGCATTTTACAATATAAATTAATCTCTGGGCTAATGAGACAGATTTCGTTTTGCTGCTATCTTTCGGTTGCTGCTGTCTCTGCTATGAGGCAAATCTTTTGGGTAATTGGCTGTGTAATGCAGCTGTTTTATTTGCCCCCTTCCCCACCTTCTTTACCTGTCGCTTTTGTTTGTTGTGAGTGTCACTCTCTCTCTCTCTCTCTCTTTCTATCTATTTGTCTCTTATGTTTTCTGCTATGACCTTGAACTTGCCTATGCCTTTTGTTTCTTTCTCCCATCTGTGTGTGTGCTTTCTAGCCTCTCCCACCAACCTCTTTTCACATTTAGATTTTTGCAATTACCTTCTTTCCGATCGACTTACACCACCCTCCACCCACCCTACTTTCTCACCCATTAACATGCCCCATTATATTATCTGCTATCGGCAGAGAGAGGCAAATGCAATTTGTCTAGCTAAATTATTTTCCGTCTATTGCGTTAAGAGGGAAATGCCTTTGCCGTGTCGCATGTATCTAGTATAGTTATTAGATTTTATGAATTGCATTTTCACTTCACATTTTAGCCCTGCTAAGAAACAACAACAACATCAACTACTATGAAAAAAATTGCGCACTTGGCAGGTGGGCAAAAGGTGGGAAGTGCAAATTGATTTACTTCAAGCTGAGAAAGTTGAGGCAAAGGCGGCAACGTTGGCAGCGGCATCGACAGCGAGCCAGCCTGGCTAGACATACCCAAAATGGTTGACAAAATCTAGACTCGGTCACAGTGAGTGCCAAAAGTGTGACATCAAATGCAAATTATGATGAAA
This sequence comes from Drosophila paulistorum, assembly GCA_018152135.1. Classification (NCBI taxonomy): domain Eukaryota; kingdom Metazoa; phylum Arthropoda; class Insecta; order Diptera; family Drosophilidae; genus Drosophila; species Drosophila paulistorum. The sequence continues at coordinate 16,712,598 of JAECXG010000606.1, read as the reverse complement.
AAATGAAAGAATCTTAAAAATTTTGCTGTATTTGGTTTTATGTATGTTTTATATAGACGCAATGGAACATCATTATATACCCTAAAAGTGTCCTTTACTTTTAAGCATAGGGGTTCCTTTTTTAAAAGGACGAAAACTTGCAATGACAAGACGATTCATTTATCTGAAAAATATTCACATAAAGCCGTTACAATAGCTTTATAAATGGAAACATAATGCATTTAGCAGGTTTAAGTGTTCAACTGGCATTTGTTTGCCATTTCAATTGGTGTCCATCTACTTATGGCAAACAGTGTGCCATCAGCCCACATGCAGAAGTCAGAATATCGAACCTTTAAAGTTTAAACCAATGCATTGTCTTTTCGCTTTATCGTCTACCCACATCCCATAGAATTCTAATAGAATTGAGGGCGATCCTCTAAGGTTTATTTTTTCTAAGGTTTTTTGTTATTTTTAATATTTGCTTTTCATTTGCAATGTTCGTCCCCCACACTCACCCATCTCGCTTCTGAACGCAGTCAGAACAATAAACTTGCTTCATAATGAAGGAAAAGTCACAACAAACAAAAGTTTGGCATTCATAGATGAATAAATGACACTCCAAAGAGAGATAGAGACAACGAGAGAAAGATGCGGACATATACACAGACGCACAACGAGAGGTGTGGAGAAGCGTGAGCGGGAGAGAAGAAGCCTAATTAAACAATAATAAAACGCAAATAAAACACACACATTTTGTATTTTGTTTTTTGCTATTTTGGACTTGACTTGGGACGTGTATCTGCAAGATAAAACAGCAACAACGACAACAACAAAAACTGTCACGAATACATTAAAAATCACTCAAGCGTTGTCTTCTGTGTGCCATTTTGCAAAAAAACAACCAACCAGCCAACCAACCCCTCCCAATCACTCACTCCCTCCACTCACTGCCACCCCGCCCCCTTATTTTTAAAAAAAAAAAGAGGAAAAAAGTGGTGTTCATTTAAATCACATAAAAAAATTTACAAACCAAACCAAAAAAAGAAACAAACAAAAAGATAGAATCAAATACAACAAACTTTTTGTCATCCAGTTTTTTGTTCTAACATTTTGTTGTGGATCTTGTTGTTGCTGAATGAAAAGCCGTATAGGTATAGGAAAAGACCTTGAAATAGTTTCAAATTGTTTGGGAATTTTGGAATTATTGTGTCACATGAAGGAAAAAATTTGAAGACAAAAAACAAAAATGTAACAAAAAATAGTTTACTTTGATACCTAAGTTTAAGCATTTAAGATTTTTGTTCTCATTTAGTTAGTACAAAAAAAAAAACCCGAGAGATAACAAAAAACATAAAAAGCTAGCAACAGAATTGTGACTCTCAAACTGTTAACCAAGGCATGTAAAACTATACAGTTGTAGAGCAAAGAAAAAATTCCAGTGATCATCTCGGTAAATTTTCTGCAAAAATTCTCTTGCATGAAATAAAGACATTTCCAATTTATTTAATTTATGCAAAATGCTCATAACTCAAAGCGACAGGTGGCTATTTTTAATTTCAAACCAAATGGTTTGTCAAATGATGACAACAACAAACAGCAACAACAACACAAAAAAGAAGAGAGAAGAAACACCAGTAGCCTGCCTGGCAGTGGCCCTTCCCCCCTACCCCAATGAACCGCCTCTTGAATGAAGTGTGGGGAGAATGGATGGGGGGGGGGGCTATTATATAGTCAATGTTAATAACTCTCAAACAGGTGTAAACTGTCAACGAAGTTGAGCATGGAAATTAGTCAAAAAGCAATGAAACGATATTGAAAATTAATGAATTAACAAACAATGAAGTAGAAAAATTAATGTACAATGGATACTACTTGTGGCTAAGGAATTTCAACTTGAAGAAACAACATTAATATGAATTTGACTTTGAGTTTTGAATCAACAACAACAACAACATCATGGAGAAATTCACGTGTGCCGTGGTTTGGATTGCTTTGCTTTGTTTGGTGGCTAAGGTCAAAAGTTCAATTACCTTTCTGGCATGCAAAATAATGTAAGGTCATATAGTAAGAGTGTATGTATGTAATTAGCAGCCTTGACGAAAGGACACTAAGGACGACATTTTGGGCAATGGGCATTGGGCGCTATGGGGGAATCGCGTGTTCTCTTGTTCTATGGCCGCACCCAACTACCCCCAAAAGAGCTGTGAAAAATGGGCCATGCGTGTGGCATGTGCGAACCATAACCACATCAACAAAACTAATGCCCCACCATAAGACTTACATATTTCACATTGAGATACCCTGAAGAGAAAACGAAATGAAAAAGATTACAGGGTAACCAATGGCTTACTACTTGAAAATTTAGTAATCTCTTCTGTTTCTTTGAGTTAAATCAACTTTTCATCCTTTTTTTTTTGGAATAAGTTAAATATACCTATCAAAATTAGCCATAGGGTATTAAAAACGCGAATAATAAAATGCACACACACACACACGACAAACGTACACGCGAAAAAGAATTCATAAAAAATTCGGCTAAAATCAATAAAACCACCAAAAAGAAAAGAAAAAAAAAAAACATTTAAGCCATGCTCAGACAAGGTAGCCTGACAAAATGAAAACAGGCCAAAGTGAATCACTTTTTTCGGAGATATTTCGAGAGACTATTACCAGGAAAACAAAGCACAATGTACAAAATCCGCATACGGTCACCAAATCGCAATCGGTCGAACCAAACTAGGCGGATGTGTGTATTATAAGACGATGTTACGCGTGGGTTGACCTGTGGTTGGTCCATGCAAAAAAAGAAAAGAAAAATGAAAAAGAAAAAACTGCGTCATTATTTGTATTAACATCCAATACAAATTCTTCACTTTTCCTTGCGAAATTATGAGAGGGTCTCTCAACTTGTCAACAGGTTATCTCATCCTCTGCATATGGAAAGGCAGCAAAGGAATTCCAAGAAACCATTGAATAATACAAATATAGATTTATATATACATACTATGTAGTAAACCCGGCAAACTCCGTTTCGCCACCGGATGTTTACTGAGTCAGAAATGACACCTGTAGACATCTTGCTCATGTCGATCTAGTCGCGGTCTGTGCGCGGGATTTAGCTACCCTTCCCCTATGCAGTTCACTTCTTTGCGAGCGAAGCAAGCCTGGCTGCACGGCTTTCGGCTGGTTCCATAACAATCCTCTGCCTTTGCCTTAGCCGCTCCATCTCCCGTAACGCTCTTCTTCAGGCCTATTCGAAACATAATCAGAAGAAATTTCTGCGCTGAGAGTACGACGACTCAAATTCGCTTTTTTAGGAGGCATTATTTCGTTTGTAACTGAAACAGGAGAATTTGTATTTAATAAATGCCCCGCCTGCTGCGATCGATACACGGAAAGCCGTTGTAAAACCCATTTTATTCGCGCTCGCCAGTATGATTTCGACATACAAATTAGATGTTGGCCGATTCTCATAGATACCGGATAAGCACAAAAATTTCCTCAAAATCGGTCAAGGTTATTATAATCACAACGTGCATTCACGCGATTGGCAACTGCGCTTCTGGAATCCTCGCCGCCCATAAAGTAGATTTGTAAGAATTTATGAGGTTCGTTTGGCATTGGCAGCAGTGAGCCCATTTTATGCTAAACTTGGCCTCTGATTTTGAATGTAGAATTGAATTGTTGTATTAATATTTCGACATATTTCTATTGCTCCGAACGATGTCATTTAAAAGCATGAATTGAATCTTCGAATTGACTTCAGGAACACGTTAGAATCTGGATCCGTGCCGATAAGTAAGCCGTTCAATGGTTCAAGTGGTGTTTCAATTTCAGGTAGTTGCCCTTTTCGATATAGCATAATATTCAATATCGGGCTCGTACTGAAATACTAGACGCAGGAATGAATCAGATATAAATGCTCGATGTACCTGTTGTCGTTGTTGGTCATTTGTTCTTCGTCTATTGACTGTGAAACGGCGTGATTGTCGTTGTTCTAATCTTCTGACTTCATTGCGTTCAGCTCATGTATCTTCTGGCTCTTCCTGATGCCATTGCACCATTCTGACACGTGCATCAGTATTTTGTTGCTGGATTTGCACTTCTGTTCTTTCGGATCTGCTATTTCGCAAGTACCGAGCATTACTTGTAATGCGGCTCAAATCAGCCCCTTTGCGTTTTCTTGGCATTGCTCACTGTACAAAACATACATAAATAGAATTAATGAAATTATTTAATGACCTAGTTGACCCGGCAAACGTTACAGGAATGAATGAATTTCCTACAACGTGGTTGACATCTAACCGCCCCGCCTATTCTCATAGATACCGGATAAGCACAAAAAATTTCATCAAAATCGGTCAAGCCGTTTGTATGGGAGCTATATGATATAGTGGTCCGATCCGGCTGGACTATCTACAAGCCTTCATGCAAATTATCAGCCCTGTAGCTCTTACGGTCTAGGAGGAGTGTGCGCTAATCCAGACGGACGGACATGGCTATTTGAACTCGCCTCGTCGTGCCATTTAGAATGTCAAGTTTGGAATTGAAAAGAGAAAATTGAAATATGCAATTTAGTGAATTTTTTGTTAACGAGTTTACCAATTTTCCATTGTTATGTGGAATGTTAAATATGTATCTCTATTTGAAATGAGGTTCTTAACCATTTTGAAATGCCCCCAAAAACATTTACATTTTATATATAAGTACATATATTTTATTACATTGATTGTGAAACATTCTATAGCCTATATACAGATATAATATATATGTATATAAATATAAAAAAGGAAAGTAAATTTGTGTAATAGCAGTCAAAAGTAAAATTTGTGGCATAAACAATAAATATTATAAAAATAATACTAATTAAAAACAAAGGAACATAGCGAGTTTTTGTTTCCATCAACAAATATGTATATGTAAAAATATATTGCACATATGTAGAAACGTATATAGAAAAAAAATCATATAAATTTATATATCACACACACACTATACATACACACACATATATATAAATATATATATAGGTATACATATATCAACTAACACACACATTAAGGTTACATGGATTTAGTTTTTAGTTAATATTTCACTTATGCCTTAATTTTGCGCCCCAATTTATTAATTTGGTATTTGTGGGCAGTTTCACGGCCGGAGGAACCACTACCAGTTCCATTTCCGCCACTACTATGACCACCGTGCGCTGAAGATCTATGTGGAATTTTGCCATTTGACTTTGTGCGGGTTTCGAATAAAACATCTGAATCGGTTTCCGATTCGGTTAGCGAAGTGCGTGAATCTAGAAAGGAACAAATTGATTGATATATGTATGCATCTGAGAGGTAGATTACAATTACTTACAGTTGATTGCCTCCTCATCTTGATTGCCTATCAGGGCATATTTTTGAACTTTCTGGCGTAGTCTTGGCTTCGTTTTGGTTTGTCTACAAGCGCAGGCTATGGCCCAAAAGACACCCGATAATAGCAGGCAAGTAAATATTACACCGACAAACACATACAGAATGGACCAATCTGTATGCAAGAGAAATCAATATATTGAGACTCTGCTGTCTGATAATCTGTATCTCAATCTTGTACTTACCACAATTAGCCTCATCGTTGGCAAAGAAATAACCAGCCGAAGGCATCCAAAATGCCTCACATATGCAGGCTCTGGTTGTGGGATTACATTGACCATGTCCAGAGCAATTGTTCTGACAGACTGTCGCACGTATATCCACAAATAGGGCACCCAATATGGAGGCATCTTTCTGTAGTTTAGCTCGTAGTAATCTCTCAACGTGCAGACCATTTACCGCCTTCGATTCGGAGCCACTGGCCGGCGATATTCTCATTACATAGAAGACCAATACAGCTGCCCCTGTATTTAGATCATATTTAAGTTCCCTAATCTCAATTTTGTTATCATCACCCAATAGTAATTGCAATTTTTGTACTATGGAATCTAGTTCGGATTGGGTTAGTATGGTTATATCCATGGGTAATGTTATTTGTACCAAATGCATCAACATCGGATCGGGATGGACATTAATGCTTACGGTATCCGAGCTAGTTAATCCCTGATCATCGCTAACAGTTAGCTTGAAAACATAACGTCCCTGCACAAGATTGCTTAGCTGCCAAGAAACAAATATTAACAGAGAGAAACTTTATATAGTCGTCCTCGTTGAGTTTTCTATATTCCATTCCTCTTACAATCATTATGGCTTGTTTATCCGTATTGCCAATAATGACGCCTGCTGCCAAACTATTATCTTCACGTGTCCATTGATATTTAACGACAGCCAAATCATCCCAGGATTGCGAACCATTCAAATATATAGCCGTCATGGGCAAGGTAATGCTATGATCTCCACCAGCATTGGCCACCGGTGCGGCATTGCGTTCTTGGGACAAAGTAGAACCATTAGCATCAATCTCACCCATTGATATGAGGGGTGATGACTTACCTTGAACTATTTTAACCCAAGTGGAATCGCTTGCTGTATTATTATTCTCATCCATTACGCTTAATTCAAATTCATATAGACCCAGTGTCAGAGCAGTCGCATTGGCCATCTTAAAAATTAAAAAAAAAAGTGCACATTTTCTTCAAATTCTTTATAGAATATATAGCTGGATTTTCTTACTGAAGTGTTCGCTTCTAGTATTATGGCATCTTTGGGTCCACTTATTTGCTTCCAGTGATAGGTTTTAATGCCAATATCATCTTTTGATTCCGAACCATTGAGTAATGCCCAATTGATGGGCAAACTGGTAGTCTATATAGAATGATATGTGATAATGAATCACACTCACTATCTTAATTCAGATATCAATTCGTTTCTCACCTGATTGCCACCTGCTTTTGCTATTGGCGGTGAATTAGTTGGCTGCTTAACAAATACATGAACTTTAGCTGTACTCGATTGGCCACTGCCATCGGTTACCTTTAACACGAATGTATACATGCCCTCCTCCAGATTCGATAATTGTACATAAGGAGTTCTTGTATTTTGCATATCGACAGCTTTGGCCTCATCGCTAGCATCTTTGGTCCATTCCCAGGCAACAATTTCATGATCATCCGAACTGGCCGTGCCATTGAGAGTGACATTGTTATTGGGTAAATAGAGAATGACAGCATCACCGGCATTTGCCACCGGGGCATAATCGGTCTCTTTGAGCAGAGCTATAAAGGCTGTGGTCGAATTCGTGACATTATTGGAATCGGTTACAGTCAACTTGAAGGTATAGTTTCCCGGTGATGGCAGATCCAATTGCAATGTGTTCACCTCCGGCAATTGGGGTTGATAGCCAATGGGTCCGGATATTACCTCCCAATGCCAGTTGATAATCTTGTCATCATCGGTACTCGTACTTCCGTCGAGTATGGCATTTGTTGTGGGTTTCCGTATGATTTGCACGCGTGGAATTATAATAACTTGCGGTGCCTGATTGATACGCTTCTCGGGCAATACAGTGACATTTGCCTCCGCTTCACCAAATGATAGATTATCCTCACTGGTAACAGTCACTTTGAATGTGTAGAGACCCTCGGAGAGATTCGATAGCTTCACTTTCGGTTTACTTTGATCAGAAATTGTGCCATTCATTGGACCCTTTGGCTGTGATATAAGAGTCCATAGATATTTGTATTTCGTATCGCTTGTCTGCTCATCGGGCACGGTAAATGCCGCCAGAGTAACCTCCTGTTCGGGCAAACGGACTTCTTTGGACATCACCGATACCACAATATCCTTATCTTTGTCTTTCTCTTTCTCCTTGGGCACAACCATATCTGGGGACATTTCAGTGCCCACATCTGATGGCAACATCGGTTGCTGTTCCTGTTCATTACTGCTGCTGGCGGCTGCTGTTAAATAGGAACGATATGGTATTGCTCCCAATATGCATTTACGTTGCTTATTCCGTCGATAGCCAGTGAGGCAAGTGCATAAACCTGTCGCTGCATTCGGCTGTAAGGGTACACATTCCTCTTGCGGTGGACACGGCGTCTCCAAGTCACATGTCATAAATTTTCCCTCTGGTCCACCGAAATAGTTTAAATCCTCATTGATCAAGACATCATTCTCATTGTCCTGCACATTGGCGGCAGCGGCGGCATTCATCATACGCTTCTCGGCCATGGGTGGGAAATCCACTTCATCCTCATATGAAGGCGAGTCCGGCTGTATTTTGTTGATTGAAACATTAGTAAACAAACTAAACACTCCTCCCCCTCTTTCTATAAGTCTCTACTTTTGTTTTATCAATTCCTTTTGTTTGCTAATTAGATTCGCCCTGCTTATGTAGACAGGAAGAGCGTTAGGAATACTCACCTGGGCGCGTGTCAAATATGGCAATCTTTGTCTTGGCTTCTTCCAAAAATTCAAGACTTCCTCATCGTAGGTTAATATCTCAGTTTTCTCATTGTGTTTGGCCTTTTTGAGTATTTGTGACCACGACTCATCTGTATCCTTTGGATTGACCAAAACCATTTGAACCTTTTCAAGCTCTTCGACTCCTGGTACGCCACCACCACCACCATTACCACCGGCTCCTCCTACTCCACTGCCGCCACCACCACCGATTATTCGTTGGGATTTCTTGGGTAAACATGCCTCATTGCTAACACAATGGATGTGAAAGCATTTGGCCTTGAAAACCAACACCACATTGCAAGCATTGGCAGTGTGATTCTTATTACAACAGGCCTGCAGGCAATTCCACAGATAAGTCTCTTCTCCTAGATCACGGTCTCCCTGGGCCGCCGTTGTTGCCTCCGATGGTGGGGATTTGTATTCCTCAAAGATTCCTGCTTTCTGCTCATCTCTGGGTAGGGCATTCTCAAAGACATGTCGCAGCATTCGAGAACATATAGGAGTCGCAGTCGTTTTGCCATTATTGCCCAGAGAAGTCTCACCTGCTGCTGCTGCTGCCAGCTTTTGCTTGGCTGCGACGACGACGTCGTCGTCGACGTTGGCATATGCTGACGCCATCAGGAAAAGCAACAAACAAATGTAGCAAGTCCAAATAGTTCGTATTGCGACTGTCTTAGCTGCTGCTGCTGCTGTTGCCTGTGCCATTGTGTTAGCAGAGGATTTGTTCGTTTGCTGCTTTATGTTGTTGTTGTTATTATTATTATTATTTTTGTTTTGTTTTGTTACTTCGGCGTTCGGTTTTAATTAATTTTAATTAAATTAAAGTTATGAATTACACATTTTCAATGTTGCCAGAAGCGGAATTCCGCTAATTCTGGCAACACCTTGGTACAACTTCACTTTGTCACAAGTTACTTTTCATCGCGAAGTCTGGCCACACTGATTACAGATTACAAGGCGCCACAGTGCAGCCAAGTGCCGCCAAAATTCAAACAGCCAAAAGCTTCCAAAAAGCTCATTCATTGGTGTTTCACAATAGTTTTGCTCTGTACTTATAAACTGTATGATTGTACCCGTGTACTTATATTAATAACAGCAATAACGAAAAGTTAATTTGCAAAATTATCGATTTCCGAAAGCAAAGCACAATAAACACACCCACACATATACAAATGAGTGAGTATGAGTGCTCCCTCCCACACACAGAAACGGAAATGTAAATTTTTCAATCGCAAATCAAACTGAAAATCGAAACACAACAAAACATTAATTACAATTTCAATTTCAATTCTTAAAAGGGGAGGAAAGACGAAGAAGAAGCAAACAAAACAAACAACAAAATAGCAAAATGGCCATAAATCACAGCTATTGCTAACTATACATATGTACATATGCAAATTTATCAACTCTACAAAAATCAAAAATAAAAACAAATTAAAGAAAAATGGCAAACAAAGACGGCAGCAAAACAAAAATCTTGTTGAAATATTAAAGGCTAAACAAAAGATAATAAAACGTAAACTATTTATTTACTTCAAAGCAAAGAAATTAGCTGGAGAATTCGCCAATTAATATACTTTTTGATTTTCTTGTAAAATCTTTTACACAAATATGTGAAATTGAACAAAAAACAAATTTAAATTCTAGCAGCTTGTGTCGGCTTTTTGGTGTTTGATAAATTTCATGGCAATATTTAATATATCTCACTAAATAATTTAAGTGGCTTTTGGTCTGACGTCTATTTTAGTGGGGGGTTTTATTTATCTAAATCTTGGGGCATTAAAACAAAACTACATGAAATTGATAAAGTTTGTAAGCCATTGAGCGCCTACATATACAGTTTGACAATCACAACACCTCACAACTCTTTTTATTTGTTCAAAAAAAAGAGCAAAAGAAAAATGGGAAATGTTAATGCATAATATAAACACAAACAGATTTATCTGCTGGGATTCACAATTATTTGTTTATTTTTCAATTGTTTAAATGTTGAGAGGCAATTTTCTAATAAAAACAGTCCAGTCATTCATTTAAGTGTGTGTGTGTGGGGGTGGGGGGGAAGATATTGAATTCCTTTCAGTAAATGAACCTCTGCCAATATTTAATTTCTCTTCTTTTTTATTTACTATTGCAGATGACAGATTTCTCGGATAGTTCGACCAATGGAGTCGGCGTGCTGAGTCCAGCCTCCACTTTGATTGAGAACTTTCACAAAAAGAATCACAGTAATAGCAACACCAACAACAACAGTAGTAGTAGTAGTAGCAGTAACAATAATAACACCAACAGCAGCAGCAACAACAACACAAACAACATCAGTTGCAGCAGCTCTGCTAATTCACCTCAACCACCACCTCAATCACATCATCAGCTGCAACCAAGTCCACCCAATTGCCTGGCAACAACAACGACAACAAATGGTGGTTCCACAGGCAAACAGATCAACACAAGTTCTAGCTCCTGCAGTAGTCTTAAGGAAACCTCACATCAGTCCACTTCCACGTCACAACAGGTAAGCAGCACCCACCACCGCCCTCGCCCTCGTCACGCCATGCCCTGCCAAGCAAGGTGAATGATTAGACGAGAAACGCATATACGCATAATAGGGCTATTTTTACATTATTACCTTTTCAGTTGATAAAACAAAAAAGAAAATTCAACAATGCATACATTGCTAGGTGGTTGGCAGGTGTAGGCAGGGGGTAACCCTTCTTCGATTAGATTAAAAATTATTGGGGGCGACACTTTGGCTGCTGACCATCACCACCACACTCATTGATCGATTACATATCACCAAATATACCCTACATTATTATTAGACAGAGGTATATTGAGCGAAGATTCTTGTCTTAGATCTTTAAGTTTCGTTGTCGACATCTATGAAATGAAAGTTTTCAACTTTCGTCATCATTTGACACCTTGCGTATACGTAATAAATGATGGGATGCAGAACATAAGGGGCAGGCTGACTTGCCTTGACTTGACCTGACAAGTTTCTTAAGGGTATTGAAACTTTTATCATGACCTAGGCGCCGCTCCCGCTCCATGCAAATAAAATGGCCAACAAATTTCGTATTATTTCCGCTACAATTTTGTGTGATAAGAAAGTCAAATGTAGTTGGTCAAAAGTTTTGCCTAAAAATAAAGCATTTTCTAATTGTCTGTCTATCTCGGGCCTATCTCTTAGAGCCCCTTATTCATCCAACCATCCCCCCAGCTGTCTGCCCCTGTCAGTCAGCCAGTCTATGACACATATTTTATTTTCAAAAAAAACTAATAAAGCAATCAACAAAGTTTAGTTCCGATTTCATTGTCAGTTAGCATCTCTCTTTCAAATGGAACAATCTTAATATTTGCTTTCTCTCTTCGTATAGACCAGAGCCACTATCTCTCTCTCGCTCTCTCGCGCGCTCTCTCCCTCTCTCTCTCTCTTTAGCAGTCTTCTAAAATTGTTAAGTATGACTCATTTGCCGGCATGTGTATGGCACACGAGTCTGTTGATATATCATTCGTCTTGAAACATTCGACGTCAGAAGCGTGTCTAACTGGCCCTCTCTCTCTCTCTCTGTCTCTCTCTATCCCCCACGCTCCCTCCGCAACTCTATCGCTCCATCCATAAGGCGGATGTAGATGATGATCTTTGAGGGCTTAGTTGTTAATTTAGATTATCTTGTATTTAAATTAGTTAGTGCGCGGCCCCAAAATGATTTCTTACTTCCATAAATGGCACTAGCTTTGGGTCTATAAAAGATCAAGTACATTCGTGTGGGTGGCTCTTGGAGGTAGTTAAAATTATGAACATTTATAGCTTGTGCAAATTGCACTAGAATACGCAAAGCAAATATTTAGAAGGCTGACAAATAACACTTTCATTCATGACACGTGACAATCCTTTATCGTTTCATGTGGTTGTAATTCCCAACTAGTTTAAGGGATGCGATAGAACTTGGTGGTTCCTCACCTGCCTATAAAAAAACTTCTTCGTAATGCTTGATTAACTTCAGAAGATCGATATCGAGGGAGAAACGACTGTTGCTTTGGTTTTAATCGAATGTTGTTTTTAGACCATTTATATGCCACTTGAAGAGGGAATATACATAAGTAACACGGTGTGCCGCTGCCTTTAGTTGCTTTCTACAGAATCGATGAGAAGTAGGCAGAAGAACGGAGGCGGCGGGCGACCTCATCCACCACACTTGATTGGGTGGTATGACAATTTCTGTTTTCTAGGTAAAAAAGCTTTTTTTGTATAGTCCCAATGATATGGTTAACAATATTTCGCAGAAATTGTTGACCTAAGCGACAAGGAAAATTATTCGCAATGAATTCTATATGTACTATATAGAAAACAGATAATATAAAACTATATGGCAAAAGAAATGTTATTTCTTATATATCCTTCTCTTTCCAACTGACAAGCACAAAAGCCAACCGGTTGGTTCATTTTGAATTTATATATAGTCAAATATATTGAACTAAACAATTTATTAAAGTATTAACACCTAATTATGCATACTAATACTAATTACCTACTAGAAAATATAAACAAATATTAAAATGAAACAATAAAATACAAAAAAAATCCCACTCTCTCTTGCTCTATCTCCATTTATTTCTCTCTCTCTCTCTCTCTCTCTCTCTCTTTCTTGGCTAATGTGAAAAGTTAAGAACGCAAAAAATCAGCAGAAAATAAAAACACGAGATACAAATCTTCTGAGCGTTGGCATCAGCTTCAAGCAAAACGAACGCGTTAATTAGACACACACACACACACAACATGTACATATATATAGAGAATAAAGACTGAGAACGTGAAACGCACACACACACACACACATCCAAGCTGACACAAGCAAAATTTGATTGGTAATGCAAAAATATTCAAAAGCATAAATTAAAATATAGACAGAACTAAAACTACCCACCAGGAGAAGGAGGTATTCAAAAACGTAACTTTGTCGACTTCAAATTACCCTTTAACCCACATATCGAACACTTTTTTACATAGTGTCACATTCTTACCTTGCACTATAATCATTTAACTATTTTTATTATATTTAATTAACAGTCATCTTGTTCTTAGATGCTCATGCTCACGCTCTTCCTGTCTGTTGATGCACTTTTTTTTTTTTAGTTTTTTGAGAAGGTGGTGAATGGGACAGGGTATGTACATACCTATATATATGTACATACTCACATCATATTTACATAGAACACCCAAACACAACAACAGCGATTTCCTAGAATTCTCAGCTCACTTAGCGGCTCTCGTCCCCTCTCTCCGGCAAACAAGCCAACAGGCACACACTTAAGCTAGTGCCAGCTCTTTCGCTCTCCCCCAAAGACCAAAGTGATCGTCGCAAAAAAAAAAAGCAGCAGCTGTCAGCTGTCAGCAGCCGGCGTCGCTGCCGCTGCGCCGTTACGGCGGCGGCGGTTGGCTAAAAAAGCTCTCCCTCCCACTGAAGCTCGCCAAGTTAGAACTTGCTCAGCCTCAGAGAGCTCATTTTTACTTTAGTTAACGAAACGAACGAACACGAGGGTCGCGCCACTAGCAAAAAAAAATTAAAATTTTCAAATATTAAATAAAATAATAAAACAAACGAATTCAAAATACCCAAATAGTTATTCAGTTGTAGTTTTTGAAATTTTTGTGTGTCATCTTTCTTTTGTTTTTGAAACGCATGTGTGTAAAACCCTCAAACGAACTTTGGAGAAGAAAACCAATCTTCTATTAAAAATCGAAAAAGAGGCATTTTCTGTTTTGCTTATTATAACAACAACACCAACAAGAAAACAACGAACATTTTTTTTTTTATTATTATTATTGTAAAGAAACGAACTCGCCTCTCCATACCTTGTATACATATAACAACAACTTAGTGTTATCAGTATTGAAAAAGAAGAAGAAGAAAAACGAACAACAACGAAACAACTACAACAACCACAAAAGAAAAAGACAAGAATTGTTAAAGTTCAGTCGTCTAGCAAATTCGAACAGGGAAAACGCGGAAAGCGAACGCGAATTTTGAGCCAAAAACAGAAAACTGAAAACAGAAACGGGAAAAAAATTGTGCAAAAATTATTTGATTTCGATTTTGGTTTACATTTGTTTTTTTTGTTTGTTTGTCTGTTCCGTGTGTCTCTGTGTGAAAAGAAATTTTGTGGAAAACATTAAATATACTATATAAATACCTACAAAATATACATGGTATATATAGATAGTTGTGTCATTCGCAATGATAACCAGTTGCCCGCCCCGCCACTCTGATTAGGCGACGTATCGTATACGTAATATTTGGCTTGGCTAAACAAAAATAAATATTAAAAAACAAAACAAAAATAAAAGAAATACAAAAATACAAAAACAAACCTCAAATTTCTATTGCAATTTCATAGAAATTTGTAACGAACTCGCAAAATATAAGAATATACACATATATTTTGTAATAACTCGAACGGTTAGTATGCGGAGCAATACAAATAACTACAACAACAACAACATAACGATAAATTAGTAAATGACGCAGTGTTTGGTATGAAGAAACGAAAAGTAAAAAAAAAAGTAAAATGAAAAACATTAAAAAAAAACAGAATTGAAGAAAAAGAAAAAATGTTATAAAATTGATATCTAATCTTTTATTTCAAATGTCCGACCGTTCGTCCGTCCGTACCTCCGTCAGTCGGTCCAAGAGTATTTCCACTTTACACGAATGCTCTCTAGAATATTTACTAAAAAGAACTTGTCGATAAGAAGCAAGTGAGAAAGACGAGACATAGAGAGAGAGAGAGAGAGAGAGAGAGGGAGAAAAAGGGTGAGAGAGAACGAAAGAGTGATTGGAGGTGAGGGGGCATCATTTAAGGGCGGGGGTAAAGAGATTAAGACAATTGATTAGGCAAGTTAGTTGAAAGTAAATGTTGAACTTATTTTTCGACCAACATGGCGTATACTTGATATTTGTTTGCAACTTCATTAAGTCTACATAGTTGGATAGATATGTATGTATGCATATACACTTATGTACATACATATATGTACATATGTATGAAGAAATCTGTCAGGTCGCATCACTTGTATATAGTCGCCCACATTCCTTTTCATTATAGTCTTAAAATTAGCATTAATTCGTAATATCTGTGTGTTTGCTGCTTGAGTGCCATATTTGTCGCACAATTCGTGAGATTTCTTGGCTTCTGGTCTGAGACCTTAAATAGCCAAACACAACAACACAAAAACCACGATAGAAACCTCTTTAGACTTTTCGTATCGCATCGTCAAATTAATCATGGTTTTCTTTTTATACAACCAAAACTTTCATCATCATTTTTATTGTTTAATAATAATAATGGTCTTTAACCAGTTGAGGATGAGTTCATTCCGTTCGATGGTCAATGCCGACCTCCTACCTGAAGTCATTGACTTAAATATCAATTTAGAAGTGATCGTGGACAGTGGAAAATGCCCATTACAAGACTATAAAGAGAGAAAATCTTTACATCAATCTTACATGAAGTATATATACGGTATTTCATTCAGCTTACAAATACAAACTGAAACGGATTTTCTATCATTTTTAGAGCTGACCAAGAAAAGTATCTTAAAGTTAGTAAGTGATCAACTGGAAGCAGGTTACTCATTTACCCTCTCTCTCTCGCTTCCTCCCTCTTTGAAAAAGTTTTCATTTAATTCTTGTTGCACATTAAGCACCAGATAACAATTTGCATAGCAATGTGCTCTTATCATTGTGAATTTTTCTTGGAAACACTGCTTAATGTAAAAATTGTTGTCTTATCAATATGGTGTTAGGAGATAGGATAAAATCAACATTCAACTCACTGAAGCATATCACATGAAGACGATTTGCGTCTTTAGATTCACATAAAAAGTGTTTTATTTGCCAATGATCAAAATTTCTGTTAGAATTTCTTTATCGCAAAAAGAAGAAACCAAAAATCATCATCATCATCATTATCATTATTCCCATATAGTGCGCAGTGGAGGTGGTGGTTGGTAGGTTGGAAAAGCCGTGGCTAAAGTAAATAGTATACGGCTTCATGTCAATCCCAAAACAAATGGCCCCAGTTGATTTATGTATCAAAGGCAAAACAAAAAAACACCAGAGGGCCGGGGCTAACTTCGACCGCGCCGAAGTTTGTATACCCTTACAAGCCTACGTGCAAAATTTTAGCTCTGTAGCTCTTACGGTCTAGGAGGAGTTCGCGTTGATCCAGAC
Source organism: Drosophila paulistorum (assembly GCA_018152135.1). Taxonomy (NCBI): domain Eukaryota; kingdom Metazoa; phylum Arthropoda; class Insecta; order Diptera; family Drosophilidae; genus Drosophila; species Drosophila paulistorum. The sequence continues at coordinate 16,695,998 of JAECXG010000606.1, read as the reverse complement.
GGACATGGCTATTTGAGTTCGTCCCGTCGTGCTGATCAAAAATATACTTTATATGGTCGGAGATGCTTCCTTCTATGCGTTGCACACTTCTGGCCAAAATTAATATACCCTTTTTGCAAGGGTATAGAAATGTTAGAGCGCCAATGCCATAAACAGCCAAAAAAAAAAAAAAAAAAAAAAAAAAAGATAGCGCCACAGTTTATCAAGTAAAATAAAATATTTACTCTATATTTTATTGAATAATGCAGACAGACAAAAGGGCGGACGAGCGGACGGATGGACGGATAGAGGAGTTGAAAATATTTTGGCCAAAAGACATTTTAAATATTTATTGATGTTTTTGTTTTATGGTTTTGTTTCAGGTTGTTACCGGCAGCAGCAGTTTGACAACGCGTGTTGAAAAGAAATCGCAGCGTCTGCATCATCATCAAATCACATCCTCGTCACATTTGTCGAGCTCATCATCTCAGTCAACCACACAGTCCTCCACATCATCGTCCTCATCGTCATCGTCATCGGAAATGAAAGCAGCGGCCGTAAAGCGTGATCTCACTAATATACAAAAGTCCATGTCGGAGATAAACGATCTGGCCATTGAACGTATGCAAGGAGGAGTAACCGGAACCGGAACAACGACGTGTACAGGAGGAGTAGGATTAAACAGCAGCATCACAGCATCCAACACACCAGTCAATACCAATAACAACAACAACAACACAATGGCCACCACCATTGTGACGCCATCAACAAAAATGACATCGACCCATCCATCGATCGATGATCTCAGGGGTCTGAGCAGTCAGGACAAGATAACGCGGTTACAAAAACAGTAAGTTTTAAAGATAAGCGGCGTTGTTGTTTTTTTTTTTTTTCCAAACCTAAATTTATTACGATGTGTAACCTCTAGCCTGATATCTTACTGAAGCTGTGTCTCATGGGGAATACCCCATCTTTTGTTCTGAAAGTCACTCACAAGCAATGTAGGTCAGATTAGTTGGGAACACAGACAGCTCAAAGCTCTTTGGATAATCGACACTTCGACAGCATGCCGATGTCTGTATACCCTTCCCAATTCTTCCAGGCCCTGCAAAACTTTGACACGATACGTTCCGTCTTAAGGGGCATTCAATAAATTTCAAATGAAGAAGGAGATAGGTTCAGGAAAATCTCACTGAATATCAACTAAGATGAGAGACACTCGAAAATCTCACTTCAATTAAAAAAAAATTATATAAACTAAAGTGCGAAAAAGTTATTCATTGGTACATCACATTAACTTTTGGCATTCGAATTTCCAATGATTCTCTTCAGTGATATAGTTAACTCTTTTGCTTGGGGTTCCAAAACTCTTCGTTTAGATGTCTGTTTAGATGTTACCGCTTAAGAAATTTTTCTTAATTGAAAACGTTTTTAGGATAAGTCATTCCACAAGGAAATTTTATCATGTAGCTGTCCGATTCAATTTTGAATACAACACTGATGCTATTTAAGTTTAATCCTCATGGTTTTTTTTTATAAATAATAAAGGATGATTAATAAATAAACATAGCCTACTTTTCTGGGCCACTTTTTAAACTAATGGCTATGGCGATTTCTCACACACTTTTAGATTGCGCACCTCAATCGAGAATCTAGTGGACGGCAATGATGACTGCAATGTCATAGTTACAATGCCCGACGACGATGACAATCCGCATCATCATCATCATCCATTTGGCAGCGGTTTGGATTTAACTCATCCCACTGCCGCCCAATTGAGTGCCAGCAGTGCTTTGAGCGGCTCGAATAAAACTATCGATACCATTAAGTTTCAAGAGAAACGCACTAAAACCGAATCGAAAACAAAAGTGGTCACCGATGGTTACAGTTCAGAGCAGGCGACAAGCAATTCGGCTGAAATGAAACGTCTACAGGCGGGCGATATAGATTACAAAGAGAATAAGGCTGCTGCGGCGATGAGAAATCGTACGGAAATGGATGGCGTTAAAACCGAGGAGAATGCTGCTGTGATTCAGGTTAGTAGTCTTCACCCTCGCCCTTCGACAACGGGAATTTACCACATCCCACAACAACCGATTCCATCATATCAAAGTTAATAGCTACATATGTATATGTATAGCCGGCTAGCTTATCCCACCCACTTGCCTTTGCTTTGCCCCCAGAGACGAAGAGCTTTTTATGGGAAAAGCTTACAAAAGAATGACGTACTCCTATTCAATGAACACCCTTTGGGGGTTTGTTTCGGTCGGTTGGTCGGTTGGTTGTTCGCTCGGTTGTTTTGGTGCCTTAGCCAACTGTTAGACACTCCTTTTTAGTTTTAGTGTGAAGTTCATTGCTTGCATGTTTGGCTCGAATTCCGTTAGATGGATGTGTGTTAATTACATTACAACAAAAACGAAACAAAGAAAAAAAAAGAAATACCAAATAACTGAGAAAGTGTAAATTACTTGCAAGTGAAAGTAGTGAAAAAGAAGATATTTTTATTGATTTTTATATGGCCCGAAAATAGGCAACAAATTTTTGTAATTTTCTTTTTTTTTTATTTCAATGTGAAATGTTTTTAAACAAATGCCTGCTCTTAAGGAGCCCCAAATTTTCATTGTCTCCGCGCCGAAACTTTTGCAAAAGTGACGACATCAAAGATAGCAAAAGCAAAGCTACTTCTAGCCCTTCGTCTTCTTCAATGCTGCGAAAATTTCAGGTACATTAGGGCCGAATATACCAACATTTAGTTGCCATTGGTTACAATAATTTACCATTTGTAATTGTTGTTGTTGCTGCTGCTGTTGGTCTGTGGTGGCCTTATCTAATCAGAGCTTCAGTAGATTGCTTTACATCCTTTATTGAATGATTTAGGCATGGCAAATTAGCATAGATTGTTTTATGATTCCAGCCAACGATCATTCAATCAACGACGACTATTTTTTTGGCTGATGAAATTTATGGCAAATAATTGCATAATAAGTGGAAAACTTTGCTCAAACATTTGCGTTTCTTTTGTCTACTTTTGGGGGAATAAACTTTTAAATTTCTCTCTAGAAATATTCATGTTTCTCATTCGGTGGCCTAAACAAAATAATTCGCTTGACTCGTTTGACTTCTGACATTCTTAAGGCTTCTCTTATTGTCCTTTATGTTTTGAAACAAAATAAGGGAAAAATATTCAATAAACAGTTGCAAATAATCTGCCAGAAACACATCAATGGATCAAAATAAAATATTATCATGTTTTTTATTTACCTTATTGAGTTCTCCCCCGCTAAGAGACGACATCATCGTGCCAAATAGGCACATAATTTCCCATATACACATACGATATATATGGTGTTGGCTCTGGGCCAACAAACACACACGTTCCCGGGTCAGAATCTTGGATCGGGAGGAAAGGAGGAAGGCGTTTAACAAAAGCCCTCAATAAAATTCTTCAAAACATTTATTCTGTGTGTGTTTGCTAATGTTTCTCATTGTTTTTCTTGTTCATTTTCGATGAAATTTTAGTAACAATTCAAAATCTTTGGGACCCCTTCTTTTGCGTCAATTTGTAAAATCCATTTAACGAGGAGGCAAAAAAGGCACGCATTGCAAGCACTTCCAAGTAACGCGATCGAAACTATATGTATATATATGTACATATGTATATAAATATACATTAAAATAATATATATATATATATATAGTTCTTTTCTTTTTTGATTTATTTGCCATTATTTTACGCTCTGAAACTGTGATGATGTTGTTGTTGGTGTTGTTGTCGTTGATGTTGTTAGAGTGCTCTAGAATTTTGCGTTTTTTTTTTTAAATACATATACATATATATATATAAAACATTGCTGAGCGTTGATCGGACGTCTCAGTATCAGACAGACAGAGCAAAGCGAAACATCGTTCGTTACGCCATGTAGAAACAAAAGTAGAAAAATAGCAACAAAAATCGAAATAATTATTTGCATATATTTGAAATTTACTAAGTATACATATAAACATATATACATGTGCATGTATAGGATAGATAGAGAGAGATATATACATATAGACGTAGATATATGCCTCTATTTGTGTGTTGATCGGTTCGAAACTGCTGAACAAAATGTGTCTATTTGCACTTCCAAAAAGTAACAACGACAAAACAACACAAAATGACAAAGTCTTCCTAATTAAATAGCATAATAAGAATAAACCGACAAAAAACGGCTGTGAAAATATTAAACGAAATCTCGAGTGTGAAATTTTCTTAAGAATATATACACCCATTCAAAATAAGTAATACCTTCACACGATATTCAAAATACTATAACCTGACCTTCATTCAAAGTTTTTCAAACCAAAAACTTTTAATTCCACAAAGTGATGAAATCAAGTGTGGAATGTAAATTGTCGGCGGCTACGTAATGAAACAGGTGTTCTTTTTGTTTTCTTTTTGGAAATTGTTCTACAACAAACTGAATGAAAGTGACAATTTGATTGCTTCTTGTGGTGATATGCTCGAGAAATTTTGTGCTTTGATTAAAGAAACAAACTCAATGTAATCTTAAGAAGCAATTAATATTGCTCAAATCTTAAAAACAGCAATAGTTTTGGAATTTGACGACAAAACTTAACAAAAGTGCTCAAGTAAAGAAAACTGAACGAGAAAGTGTAAAACAGATCTTTAAAGGATAAAGAAAACAACCAAAACCTACACAAGAGTGCTAGAAAAGAAAATTAATTGCACTCAAAACTTGCAATACTTAACGAAGATTGAAGAGTGTTTAATATACATATGTCCCAACGAAAGATGTACAAAAATCAAAAGCCAATAACTAATTAAAGTTGACCCAAACCGAACCCAACGAAAAATCGCTACGAAACAAATGTTTTAAGCTTTCTAATTGAAAAAAAGACTGTTTTTCTAATCCCAACGAGGGATAAACACACCGCAAAAACGAAAAACTAAACGAAAATTGACAGGCTGCAGTTTTTGAACCCAACGAAAGACTAATCTAAGGATGGGCTATCGTTTTCGACGTTATGTGAGCTTCAATTCTGTTCTGTTCTTTCAAAAAACACCAAAAACATATTGTGTACAGAGCAACAAGTGTTTTGTCCCCCAATGTAAAATGTCTTGTTAATTAATACAACAACAATAATAATAATAACAACAATAACGACAAAAAGTTCAACAAAATAACTGTAAAACTCGTACAAAACCAATTTGTCGGTCAGTGTCACAGACATAGAGAGAGAAAAACCTACACACACACACACACACACACATGCACACTAAGCAAAAGAGACACACATGGATACAAAAGGCAATTTAGTGCGCTATTTTTATGTGAATGAAACAAAATCGAAACATTTTGTTTAAATTATATGAGAAGGAGAAAGAAAAAGATAAAAACAAGAGAGATTTCTTCTTCAAATACAAAACGAACCAGAAAACATTTATATTTTTCTGCCTGTTCACATCTTCGTGTTTTTCGTTGGCATTGAAATTCCCTCGCAACGAATCAGTCAAATCAGTTTAGTTCCGTAACGCCTTTCCGTCGTCCCGATGTCGCAACAAGCACCTTGGCCTGTCCGTAAGGGCATCTTCCGTTCGAGTGGTCAATCGGATTTTGTGCCAAATCGTTCACCTAGTCCCATTGTTGAGATGCCATTATCACCACCACCGCCGCCTCAGTCCAACACAAGCACATCGAATCGTTTTTCTCATGGTCGTTCCAATTCACCAATGTCGCCGCCTCCACAGCCAATACAAGTTATCAATGTTGGTAATAATACATCATCTGCCATGTCATCGTCCGCTGCCGCCAGAATATCTGGATCAGCTTCCAACTCTGCCGCCACCTCTTCATCGTCTTCCTCCTCCTCCTCTTCTTCGTCGTCGTCGTCGTCGTCATCGGCTACGTCTTCAAGTTCTAGTTCACATAGCACCAGAGTACGTAAAAGTTCTAATCCACCTTTACAGCCAATTGCCAACTGTCCTATGTCACCGTCACCACCACCACCACCACTACCACCACCAACAACAACTACAATATCAACACCACTTTCTCCGCCACCCTCAACAATATCAACAAATTGTCATTTAAAAAATGTTCGCGAAATACCCATCGAGGTAGAACAGAGCAAGGTATAACACAGTCTGATTGACTTGATTAGAATTTCAAGTGAAAATGGGTTATAAATATTTATTTATTGGGCAAAAAGTCTCTTTTTATAATGTTAAGCAATGCTGCTCGGAAGTTTTCAATTGCTATAACTGCTATGTAACGGCTTATATTAGCTTTTTATCTTACAAACTGTTATATCTTACACAAACTGTTTTGGCTACTAAGTGTAATGAAATACGTCTTATAAGTGCATAAAACTGGAATAATAGTGTTTTTATTGCTTTAAGAAACTGTTATACATCATTTATACACACTTTTTGGTTACGGCCAATGAGCGGATCATCGGCTGAGGAAACGAGGCGAATTTCCTACCTCTTAAACTGCTTAAAATTTGATATTTCTCACAATGTCCACAACTAAATACATAGATCAGTCCCAACTTTGGAGTATAACAGAGTAAACTGTTATATTTTATCTTCTTTTTGTTAAGCATGTTGTTTTCTTGATGTTTTTTGGCCCCAAACATTATTTGTTTACAATTTATTTCGATCGAACTGTTATACATACATATGTACTTACTATCTCTCTCTCTCTCTCTTTCTCTGTCTTATCCAATCTATTCTATAGGAAGCGCTCTCACTACGCACCGGAGACATCACACAACAGGCCAGCAATAATGTGGCCGCTGCCAGTATTAAAGTCCAAAGCGATACGTTTTCGGCTGACAAGAAGGCCATTAGCCAATCGCAGCAATCACAAACAATGACCACAAATGGTGGCATCATTAGCCAGGAGAAGCACATGTCATCGGCCAGCCAAGCCAATTATTCGATGACCCACAAGGGTGTCTCGAGTACGGGCAGCAGCATGATCACCTCCTCTTCTTCCGCACAAATGTCCTCCGCTGCCATGAACGGTCATCAAATGATTAAGCTAAACGATCTCAAATTGGACGATTTGAAATCGCTAACAGCAGGCAGTGGCCAACAAGAAATTGAGCAGACCATCAACAAGTATTCGAATGTCCTAACCTCATTTGTTAGTTCACTTCAAGAGGACGAGGGTGGATCAACGGCTGTTATTCTTAATAGTAATGGTGGATCAGCAGGAGGAGGAGGAGGAGGAGGCACCAATTCTGGGATCAGCGGAGGCAAAGAGAAATCCGAATATCTGGAAAAGATCAATGAGGTGATACGTCGTGCCTGGGCAGTGCCCACACATGGCCATGAATTGGGCTATTCCCTATGCAATTCTCTGCGTCAAAACGGCGGTTTGGATTTAATAATGAAGAATTGTGTTAAACCCGATCTGCGTCTGCAATTCTCGTCGGCCCAACTGCTGGAACAGTGCCTGACCACAGAGAATCGCAAGCATGTTGTGGACAACGGCCTCGATAAGGTCGTCAATGTGGCCTGTGTGTGTACGAAAAAATCGAATATGGAGCATTCCCGTGTGGGTACTGGTATATTGGAGCATCTATTTAAGCATTCAGAGGGCACATGCTCGGATGTGATACGTTTAGGTGGCCTCGATGCCGTACTCTTCGAGTGTCGTACCAGTGATGTGGAGACATTGCGTCATTGTGCCAGCGCCTTGGCCAATCTATCGTTGTACGGTGGTGCTGAGAATCAAGAGGAAATGATTCTACGGAAAGTGCCCATGTGGCTTTTCCCATTGGCCTTTCACAATGATGATAATATCAAGTATTATGCCTGCCTAGCCATTGCCGTTTTGGTGGCCAATAAAGAGATTGAGGCCGAAGTATTGAAATCGGGTTGCTTGGATCTTGTAGAGCCCTTTGTCACCACGCACGATCCATCGGCATTTGCCAAATCCAATTTGGCCCATGCCCATGGACAGAGTAAACATTGGCTCAAGCGATTGGTTCCCGTCCTGAGTTCAAATCGTGAAGAAGCTCGCAATTTGGCTGCCTTCCATTTCTGTATGGAAGCTGGCATCAAACGGGAACAAGGTAATACCGATATTTTCCGCGAAATCAATGCCATTGAGGCATTAAAAACTGTGGCCAGTTGTCCCAATGCCATTGCCTCGAAATTTGCCGCCCAAGCCCTGAGACTCATAGGGGAGACCGTGCCGCATAAATTGTCACAACAGGTGCCCTTGTGGTCGGTGGAGGATGTCCAAGAGTGGGTTAAACAAATCGGTTTCAATTCATTTATCAATCAATTCGCCGAGTCCCAAGTCGATGGGGATCTTCTATTGAAACTCAATCATGACAATTTACGCAGTGATATTGGCATCACGAATGGCATACTCCTCAAGCGTTTCGAACGTGAATTGCAAAATCTCAAACGTATGGCCGACTACTCATCGAAGGATACGGCAAAAATGCATCAATTTCTATCGGAAATTGGTTCTGAATATTGTACCTACACGTATGCGATGCTAAATGCTGGCATCGATAAATGTGCCTTGCCCCATGTCAATGAGGATATGCTAATGACAGAGTGCAGCATTAAGAATTCAATCCATCGCTTAAGGATATTGAATGCCGTTAAGAATTTAGAGAATTCTCTGCCCAGTTCATCGGAAGAGAATATGGCCAAGACATTAGATGTATTTGTTAGCTACAGACGTTCCAATGGCTCACAATTGGCCAGTCTACTAAAGGTATACCCGATTATCCCATCCAAGTCTCCAATTATAGCTAACTATTTTTGTCCTGCTGTCCTCTTTAGGTACATCTACAATTGCGCGGTTTCTCAGTGTTCATCGATGTGGAACGTTTGGAGGCTGGCAAATTCGACAATGGTCTATTGAACAGTATTCGTCAGGCAAAAAACTTTGTCCTAGTATTAACACCAGATGCCTTACACCGTTGTATCAACGACGAGGAATGCAAAGATTGGGTGCATCGTGTAAGTACATCACTCTCTCGAATTTACTTAAGATTTAAGTTTTCCTTTGTGCATGGGCATATACCAAAGTCGATATTTTATCTCGATATTTCTTGATTTCATAGGAAATTGTGGCTGCACTCAATTCCAATTGCAATATTATTCCGATCATTGATCAGCATTTCGAATGGCCAGAGGGGGAGAAGCTGCCTGAGGATATGCGTAGTGTTACGCATTTCAATGGCGTCAGTTGGATACATGATTATCAGGATGCATGCATCGATAAGCTCGAAAGGTATATTAAGTGGCGCAACTAGGACTTAAAGACTAGGAACCACGCACAAGCACAAGATGGCTAAAAATCGAAAATAAAACCAAACCAAATATTAAATCTCTATTATATATATATGTAACCTATATATTATGCGACAGATTTTTGCGCGGCGAAAAGAATATCGATCGCATTGCGGCCATGGTGCCCGGTACGCCCGGTACATACCAAAGAATGCACAGCAACGATTCCGACTATCAGCAAAACTCTGGCTCAGGCGGCGGAGGCTCAGGAGGTGGAGGCTCTGGCGGAGGAGGAGTGGGAGGATCAGGTGGTGGCGGCGGCAACGCAGGCAATGTGGTGGATGGCCTAATGACGGCCAATGGCAATGGCAGCGGACAAGGTGGGCCAACGAGTTCAATACAAAATCAATTACCCAACTCAGCTCCAGCGTAGACAAAAAAAAAAAAAAATTCCCCCTATCGAATATATATTTTACTATAACAAAAACTACGTTAAGCAAAAAAAAAAAAAAACAACACTGAAAAAGATAAGAAAAACGACCAGAAACAAACAAAACAGAAACCAATCAGAAACCTCGAAAACCCAATCGACCAATTCACACACACACTGCACATCACTCACTCACACACACACTCACACATACATACACATAATACATAAACTTTCTACTCTATCTAATATTGCATTCGGCACACCGAATTGATATGCTCTTGCAGTTTTCATCATTTGATCCGTTAAAAAATAATCTGCAAACTTTGAAATTTTCTTAGAACCAAACTGCAAGTGCATTAAGTAAGACTACTAATTTATATATTTATATATACGTCTATATACATATATTTCCGTTAAAAGAAAAATTTAAAATCAAACCAATTCAATTCAATTCAATCCACACCTAAAAATGTTGTTGACCCGCTCCCCCCTTACAAAAAACCATCGGCAGCTAATCACCAGGCAAATAGATACCGGCAATCCCCAGCACCCAGCGGCAACCGTCAACGTGGCACCACCGGCAGCACCTCGCAATTGGTCAGCTATGGTCGTCGTCCTCATAACAGCAGCCACCATAACATATTACCACCATATCGCACACAGCAAGCGGCCTTGCTGCATAAATCCAGCGCTGGTTCGGCCTCGATGCAGAATATGATGCCATTATCATATCTTCCACCGCGTAGAAGTTCTGCTGCTGGTCTGGCGGGACTCAAAAATGGCATGGATACATCATATCGGGCCCATAGTGTCGATGGTCTACTCGATAGTCATCAGCAACAACAAGAAAATACTATGACAACGCCAGATCAGCGGATTGCGGCAGCAGCTGCCTTGGTTACTGCAGGTAGTGAAGCACTCACATTTGCCAGTAGTTCAAAAACGAGTACGGATACTCTACAGCCAGAGGAGGAGCAGCAGCAGGATCAGCAGGGCAGGGCAAATATTCAGGCAACCGTACAGAGGCGAGAGAAACCATCATCGAATGTGCAACAACATCGCAAATCGCGTAGTTTGGATCACATATTGTCAAAACAAACACTGGCCGAGTTGAATATACGCGCCGAGCCAAACAGTATCATAAATGAACCAGTCGATGAGACGCAAAGTTTGCAAAATTTGTCCATGCCAATGGCAGATACAGCTACGTGGCGAGACACTACTGCATCCTCGTCATCATCATCGAAGTCGCCAACACCCGAGAGACCAGCAAGAGGTCCACCACCGGCATTACCAACGCTGAAGCGACAAAGTCCTGATGGTGTTAGCTCTACGGAAAGTGAGGATCAACAGCAGCAGCGTGAGGAGGAGGATCAGCAGCAGCTGCAACTGCAGCGATCGTTGCAACATGGCAATCAGCAGAGGGCCTCGGCACATGTGCATCGTGGCAATAGTTTGAACAGCAATAAAACTTCCAATTCATCCCTTGGCTCGAATGCCAGTGCCAACAACAGCAACAACACCAATAACAAGACGATCTTTAATCGTACGATGAAAAAAGTACGCTCGCTGATTAAAAAGTAAGCCAAAAAATCAAAACAAACAACCAAAGCGAAAGGATGATATAAAACGCTCCCGCTGCTTTCTAGTTCTATATTCGCTCTCTATCTCTCTTTCTCTCTCTCTCATTTAATTAGTTAAGTGCCTGTTACTCGTTACTCGCTACTCGTTACATTTTACTACCGTCACTATCATCAATCCAATACAAACACACACACACACACACACACATATTAACGTTAAAACAATCCAAATCGAATCTCATTATCTACCTTTTGCAAAGTAAATATCAGCGAAATCAATCGACAAATAAATAGATATATAGAAATATGTATATCTGATCCAAATTTAATTTGTCATTGCCAAAAGTGTATGAAATCAGCGGCTTGGCCGTAGTCTAAAATCATTTCACACACTCAGTCAGTCCATCCATCTAATGTCTCTCTCTCTCTCTCTCTTTACAAATTATATATAACTCGATCTGGTGCTGGTTCGCTATAATTTATTTACAAGTAACTCGTTGTTTTCACTAAAACTCGCCTGCGTTGCCTGCCCCTGCCCCTGCCCCCAAAAACGAAAAACAGAACCCATGCTCACGCTCTGACCAAAGCCGAGCTTTCTCTCTCTATCTCTCCCCTCCTGTTCTTTCTCTACTTCTCTCTTTACGTCTGTCTCTATCACGTCACTTAAATAGTCGAAAGGAATCTATTTGCCTTGTGATTAGATTGTCAAAATAAGAGAAAAAAAATCTTTTTTGTTCAATTTTTCGAATTTATCAAACAAAAGTAAAGAAAAAAACAAACAAAACACCATTCAACCTTTTATACTATATGTTCTATATGCAAACATTACATACATATATAGATTGTATGTTTACCAATATTTATGATTCGTAATTATAAACCAAAATTTGTAAATCTCTTTTTTTTTTAATCTTCAAAATTACATACATAAAACAAAAAACCTTGTAACCAGGGCTGCTGCAAAATGAATGGCGCACTGCTTGCTGGGGAGAAATGAAATATTTCTCTTTATATACATAGATACATATATCTGTTTATTGTGTTTAATTCCAAGATTTTCGCTTCATTAGAATTCGCTTTATACATAGAAACTCGAGTAGCAGGCAGCAAGCAGTGCGCGTATACGACACAAGCAGTTTGAGTATTGTTGTGCAGCCCTGCTTGTAACCGTCCCCCCCTGCAAAGAAAAACGTGGCTTAAAATCGAAAGGGAAAACAAAGTGAACAAGTAATAAACACTATTTTTTAGTGATATTTAAATATGACAAATTTACAAAACACAAAAACAAAAAAAAACGCTGTACAATATTTAATTTTAAAAAACGCAAGAGATTTTTTTAAGGTTCTTTTTTTTTTTAATTGCAATATTATTATATAAAAAATATTTAATATTTAAATACCGCCTAAAATATAAAGAAAACAAAACAAAAAACATCAACAAAGTCAAATAAAAAAAAATTGTAAACGTAAAAGAACAAGAAGAATCTGTGTGTATTATTACGAAAGCTCCCTAACCCGCCCCCCGACCCATTCCTTGCCTTCTTCTTGCTATGTTCAATTATCATTTTGCATGCTCATCCAAATGTTATTAATGTTTCAATGTGTTTATTTGTCTTTTTTCCCAATTGTTTAATTCGCTGTTATATTGCTCATTTTTGCTAATAAGTTTTTTTTTTTTTTTGGTATTTTTTATTCTCTCCCTCTCTTCAAAATATGTTTTTTTTTTCGTTTGTTTCTCTTCTATTTGTAGACCTTAAAAGCGAAATTGGCTTCTACAATTTGTTGTAACTGTTGTATTGTTGTTGTGCCTGCACCTTCCCCTGCACCATCACTCCTTTGAAAAGAACAATATATACATATACATATATGTATGAAAGAGAACAAAAAAAATAGTTCCCCACATCTTGCTCCCACGCACTTCATCACAATATTGTACCCATGATGGGGGTGGTGAGAAGACGCTGCGCGCAAATTCACCTCAACTCAACTCAACTTTAAGGAGCAAACACAACACAACACGCACACACAAGAAAATCAAACTACACATACAAATGGAGAAGAAAAAATACCAACAACATTCATTGTTATTATTTATTATACAACCGCAACATCCAATAATAAATATATATATACATATATACATACATATATGTATATATAGATCTGTATATATGTATAAAAGAAAAAAAAGACTAATTGTATTTGTTTTCATATACGTATATGTATATAATTGTAATTGTATATAGCAATGATCTGGAGGATGAGGAACTATCAAGCATAATACTGGCTAAGGCAACGGCTCCCAGTGCTGGACGTATGATATTTTGGTAACCAAAACCGAAACAATCGAAACCAAAAATTTCAATAAAAGCGAATCAACAGATTTTGAAGGAAACATTGTGTAAATTATTCTTAAGGGGGTTCCCGGGATTGGCAGGATCTGAAAAAGTCCGATCCCAAGTAAGTATTAAGTATTAAGCTTAAAAGTCTTAAAAGTTCCTTATTAGACAACTCCATGGCTCCATTCACTCAATACTCAAAATTGAGTACATTCGAATGGAATAGAAATGAATGAGCGAGATGCAGACAATGAATGTAGAGTAGTGGTATATTTTGACCCTCATGCAAAGCGAATTGAGTGAGAATGAGACATGAATTACTCGGGTATATCGTGTGGAGTGCCGAAGTTTAACAGTCACAAAAATGGAAGGAGAGAAAAATAGCCACTACGTCACACACACACAGACAAATTGGCAGTCAATTTCGTTTTTCTGCAGAGCAAAAGAACAACAACAACCGTTTTGACATTCGAATACATCCGAAGCCTATCCTCTCATTTTCGGTTGTTTCACTCGTACTCACTGCTCCAACATTGTGCGTCCGAGTGCTTTGCGAAATCACTCACTCATTCATACTCATTCCGCTTTGTACTCAAATTCACTAAACTCAATTTAGCTGTCACTTTATTGCAACTCATGCAGATATTTATTCCTTATTCACATAAAGAGGGTCACAACTGTTATTTGGAAGCTTAAGTGATTTGTTCTAGCGGCGATGTTTTCGATGTTGTTTCAATAATCGATATCACACTAGGTTTTTTGTCAATTATTTGCCACCACCAACGATAAAGTACAGTAGGCTGTTCTCTTAGCTGTCATTTCATATGATTGCTACATGGGATGTGAGATCTCTGTGCATAGTCATTGTTGATTTCGACCTACACTCATTCACATCGTTTGGCTCCCAAACTGAGAAAATAAAATAAGTAACAAAAAGCACAGTATATAGTTTAAAAAGTTCGAAAAGAGAAGACAGTCGACGGATAAAAGAAGAAAAAAAACAAACAATAACAATGAACAAAAAAAAGGACGCTTTGCTAATACTGAATCCCGAGCAAGAGTTAATTTTCGAAGGACCCTTTAATCGGGCCATCTCAAAAATTTTGGTTCTAAAAAATCCGAGCAAAAGTACCCGTGTTGCCTTCAAAATGAAGACAACATCTCCTCGCTTGTTCTTTGTGCGTCCCAATATTGGCATTCTGCTTCCCAAACAGCAGGTCACTGTGGAAATCTATGTGCAGCCACTTTACCAACGTCCCGACATGCAACAGAAGCGCCACAAATTTCTTATTCTGGCAGCCGAGGCATTGGCCGATGTAGAAATGTCCAAATTACAGGACTTTTGGAAGATGCAGAAACCTGACGATATATGGGAGACCAAAATCAAGTGTTACATGTTGGCCAAAAAGGATGAAAGAGTTCGTGAAGCCGGCGGTGGATCTGAACCTCTAAAGCTGTCCCAAATGAAATCTATACCTGTCTCTGTTGACAGTCAAAACGGCCAAGACAATAAGCAAGGAACTGGTGGTGCTGCTGCTGCTGCTGCTTTTCGTGGTGCGCTGGAGAATATCGGATCCTTGCAGATGGAGCTTCCACCACTTACGCCAGTTTCTATTCCCGCCGATTCGTCGTCGAAATGTCTTACATTTTTCTATATATTGGCCACCATGGTAGCCTTATTGGCTAGTGTTCTTGCCATCATTGCCTTTGGCCGCCAGTTCGATGATTATTAGAGAGCAAAACATCAAATGTTAGTTTTTCCTTTTGTTATGTACATACATAAACCATATTTTGTATTTCAATGTATTCACACCATTTAGCTAAACATCCTCACTCCATCACATCAAAAAACCAACAATGAAAAATTATTTCTGTGTATTCAAAAATTCAAATATAACCTCAAAATTTTACCAAGTTGTATGTAAAAAGATATATAAATATGTACATACATATGTACGTACATATTTTAGTTTTATACTAACATACAGATGTATGTACATATGTATGTAGGTATGTACAATACTAAATTCATTGCGATTTGTAAGCAAAGAACCGTTTAACGGTGAATGACTCACCAATTTTCAATTCATTCTTTCCATCGTTCTCTTTCTTACACACTAGCAGTCCCGTTCAAACGAAACACACTAACAAAAACAAGAGCAGAAATGGCGCCAAAAATCAAGCTTGGGTATCTCGCCATGTGTGTGCGAATGAAAAGGAAAACCGTTTGCTCAATCCTTTTTCCGATTTATCAAATTCAAAGCAGCTTATGTACATACATACATACATAAGTATGTACATATACATACATACTTGATCGAACATATACACATGTGAATATGTACATGTGTATGTACATATATATTCACCTAAAAAAAAACAGCTTAATGTTATTTTCAAAATTCACACTATCAAAAAAAGGAGATGCAACACGCGGAAACACTTGCAATAAAAATAGTATTAAAATGCCATTGAAAAAAGTATTTGTCAATAAAAACTTATTCTTAAAACAACGAAAATATGTTTTAGGAAGCACGATATCACTAAAAAAAAAAAAAAATAAGAAACTGCGAGAAAGAAGTTTAAGCGCGAAAAGCAACGGTAAAAACAATGGCATCGCAGTGTGCCTAGATACCAGTATTTCAAAAACGCTATCAGAACGATCAATAGTTGTCTAGGCTTTCAAAGTCAAACAATTGCACTTATATATTTTATATATATTTATTTCGTATATAAAAATAACATTTAAAAGGCAAATGCAAAGCACTTAATTACCGCGGACTTTGAATATCATATTGCATCAAGAATCGATAAAGTTGAGGTCAACTGAAACAAACGACGAGAAAAGTGCGATAAGAGTGTCATCTCTAAAAAGTTCAGTCCATCTCTGATTTAATTTGTTGTTAAAAAAGAAGAACGGAGCAGAGCGATGCCACCTTGTTGACATCATATATAATATATATACATAAGAATTTTTAGGAAATCAAACACAATATGTCCGTGCGTATGCTGAAAAAGCTTCAAAAGGAGGCAGACCTACTGAATGAACTAGTTCTAGACGAAGAGTCGGACGAATTGACAGATAATGATGAGTTGCAGGGTCCAGATGTTGTTGCGGCGAGGAAATCAAACTTAAATCCATTTAATTTGGTATGTATGTATATAAATACATACTTATATGTATGTATGTATAAGTAAATAGCAATTTTTAAAGCCATTTGCTAATGCCAACTCAACAAATCCAAATAGCTGAATCAACAGGGCGAATGCCTGTCGGAGAGTGAATTCAAGGAAGATGACAACGAGACAGAACATCCATCATCGGCAGCTAAAGCTCCAAGCGCTGGTCAGAATAATGCCAATGCATCAGCTACCAACAAGAAGAAGAAGAAACGCAAGAAGAAGTCCAAATCGAATGGCAATCATATAAGCAGCGAGGATAATGAGCAGCAAGATGCAAAAGTTAATCCCTTGCTGGCAGATGTCTGTGATGTAGAGCCTAATCAGGCGAAACAGGAGAAAGAAGGCAAACAGCAGCAGCAAGGAGCGAAACAGAAACAAACATTGAAAGTGGAGCAGGAAGCGAGACATCAGCCACCTAAAAACCTATTAAATGTGGAGCTTAAGCACTTGAATGCCCAAAACGAAATGAGGCGAACGTTTGGCAAGCGAGTGGTCAAAGTACAGTAAGTGCATGGAATGACCAATCCAATTAAATAAGTATATATATGTACGTATGTTTCATTTTATCCAGAAATAGACGTGGCCGGCAGAAGGTGACCTTAAAAACCACCCATATGGTAACACCCAAGGATACATGGCCGCCATTGACAAAGAATGCCGTTACCATGAGGCTAATACCCACTCCAGAGCAAGCCGGCTCCAGCAAATCGCCTGCAAATTTACAATGGTTTACGTTCGAGCATAGCGAATACTATCAGGGTATCCAATCAATGTTTTTAACAGCATTGGAGCGCATCGATTCAGAATTTCTGATCACCCTTATCAAACGCTGTCCTTACCATGTGGACGCGCTGATCCAGTTAAGTGAAGTGTGCAAGATGACAGAAGATTATGCTTTGGCTTCGGAACTTATGGAGCGTGCTCTATACCTTTTGGAGTCTTCGCTTCACATCAACTTCAGTTTGACATCGGGTCTGTCTTGTCTGGATTATAACTACCAAGAGAATCGATCGTTCTATGTTGTGCTCTTCAAGCATGCCCAATATTTGGAAGAGCGAGCCTGTTCACGCACTGCCTTTGAAATAAGCAAATTGTTGCTTAGTCTTCAACCAAATGCCGATCCATTGGCCGTCATCTTGGTCATTGATTATTATGCCCTAAGAAGTAAGCAGTTTGCTTGGCTGGTGGAGTTCTATAATGAGTACAATGCTGTCAGGAATCTATCGCAGTTACCTAATATGGCTTACTCCTATGCATTGGCATTATATATGCTTCATGGATCCTGCGAGCGTTCCAATGAGGCATTACAATATGCTTTGCTTATGTTTCCGGGCGTTCTACGGCCCCTGCTTGATGAGATGTCCGTGCAGGCGGACAAACGCGTGTTGGCTTCGTCTTATTTCTTTGCCGATGGAGCGGGCAAGTAAGTTTCCTTCTAAATCGCTGAACAGGTGTATGCATATCATCATTTTATTTTTCTCCAGACAATCACCGGCACTAAATCAGCTAGTGTGTCTGTATATATGTCGTGCTCGTGTCGTTTGGCGCCAAAACGATTTGCTGCCTTGGTTGGAGTCCAATGTGAACGCTGTACTTGATCGCATTGATAACAAAGACCCATTGATTAAGGATTATCAGAATAAACGCCTACATCGCTATGCTGGGACACCACCACGCCCCATTCTACGTCATGTTATACTGTCCGATTTTAAAGAGAAAGTCCCATTGGCAGTGTTCATTTCCAAGGAGAAACATGCCATAATGACCTATGATCCATTGCCACCAGAAGAAAGCATCAATTCGTATCATAGGTGAGTTAAGTGCTGCTAATCGCCAGAAGGGGAAGATGAACTTTTGTCCCTAACATTTCCATTTGCCTATTGAAGAAAATCACCGACGTCGGCGGACAGCAGCCCTGCAACCACAACCAGCACTGTATCCACATTTTTCCAGTCTTTGTTGCCATCATTCAATTTACAGCAGTTCCAACAGGAGCGTCTTAATGCAGAAATTGAGTATGCGGCAGCAGCCGTTGAAGGAATTGAGGCTGCCCAAGCCGCCCTTGATGTAGTTGCAGCTGCAGGTCAACCCAATGCCCCCACAGCCAATGCAGTTGAAGGTAGACATTAACAATATATATTCACATTTGCCTTATCATGCGATGGGATTGCGCCAGAGCAATCCAATTCATATTGTTATTATGCGTTGTTGTTTCCTGTTGCGTTATAGTATAGAAGTAATATTTATATACATATATCAATTGTAGAAGCGGGACTACATCAATCTTTGAACCAAATGATGGATGCCATGCGCGAGTTTTTACAACACTTTCGTTTCGAGCAGTTTCGAACACAGGATATGGCCAGTGACGAGGAAGATGATGAGGAAGAGGGATCTAGTGACTATGTGGATTAAAAAACTGTTGACAACACAATACGCTTTAATATACATACATACATATATCTGATCTGCTATAATCGCCACCCACAGCCACGTCACAAACAAATTGCTACTGTATGTACATAATATATAGTACGTGTTTAGAGAACTTATTTTTCAATTTAAAGTAATAAAAATTTCCATGTATAAAGCTTTAATGAACAAAATATCTGTGTGTTATCTGAACATCATCAATGGAATGGAAAGGAAAACTCTGAAAGAGTTCATTGATTGAGAATTTTTCAACGAGAATCGCCAATGCATCTACTCTTACAAATTTGGCTATATTTCGAAAAATAGTTATCCAATTTGATTGAAATTTTCATTTAATGTGCCTACTAAGATTTAACTTGGATTATCTTATCTTTTCATTGAAATGCTAAATGCCAAATAGATATTATTTTCGTTTTTATTTATTGGTTTATTGATTTAATTAATGCCTTTTCAATTATTACGCTTATCAATATAACAAACAGATTTCTCATTTTCATTACTTTTCTCATCAATATTTCTTCAGTTGTTGTAATATTACTATGACAAGTACAATTTTTGTTGTGTATAGAGCGGGGGCAATGATTCGGTGTGTGTGGGTGTGTGTGTGTTTGTGTGGTGTCTAAAAAAATGTAAAAAATAATGCACCTTATAGGAAATGTTCAACTGGCATATTAGAACTATTTTTGTTTTCTTTTCTTTTTTTTTTTTGTTTTGTTTTTTTGCTTAACAAAATCATCACACAGAAGAAGAACATAAAATGTATAAAAAAAACATTTGGCCAATTTTAAATCCTTTTTTCGTTTTTTGTTTGTTTGGGATTTTCGACTAAACATTAATAATGCCTAGGCAAAAAGAAAAAAAAAAAAATACTTTAGCTTTGAATAATAATAATAATAATACATAGAAAAGAACAGGAAATTTTGTTATTGGAAAATAATGAAAAATAAACGCAGAATTGGACAGGCAGATCAGATGATAAATAGATAATGGAAACGCGCTTTCGTTATCCGATCCAGGATCCAATTATGTCATGGTACCAAAAACAGGATTGTGACGGCAAATGCTGGGACCATATTCCTCATAGGCAGCCTTCGTGTGACAGACTTGATAAAATTCCGGCTGACAAATGACAAAAAATATGAGAAAATTATGCCAAATTGGCCAAAAGATTTAGATACACACCGTTGAGGCCAACATGCTGCCACCGAACCACACGGCGTATCGCTGCATGGGATGCGTAATCACTTTGACATCAATTGGTTTTGGCTAAAGACAGAAACAGAAATGATTAATCAATCTGAACAGGTCTGAACACAGTGAGTCATGGTCGAGAGTCAAACCTTGATGCGTCCCTCGGACAAATTCTCGCTGATACGTAAACGGGTGTCCACCGAACGCTTAATGTCACGCTGCAAACGCCGGCCGAAATCCTTGAACATTGTGGATCCACCACTTAGTACAATATTATTATACAATGGGCGCCTCACATCGATGGGGCAATTTTGTATGACATTATCAACAATTTCCGATAGTGGAATGGTAAAGTCGGGATTCGAAAACTCCGGATGAAAGAATATTTCAGGTCCTAAGAATCTTTCATAGCCGACATCAACTTGGAATGATTGTTTTGTGACCGTATTAGCACCAGTATAATTGCGTATCCATCGATTTGGTTCCGCATCGTACTTGGCAAACTCTTTGGCAATATCTGGACAGATGTAGCAATGTTTCTCTTTGATCGCTTTGGCAGTTTCCAGACTCTGTTCGGGTGGTATGCCCACTTCACGTTCACGCAATAAACTTTGAATAAACGACGTAATATTGCGTCCGGCAATCGGTATATGCTTAATGCACGATCCAATCACATAGCCATCGGCCTGTAAAAAGCAGAAAGAAAATATTTTAAGGTGTGATAACGATAACAGCAGAAACACAAACTAAAAATGTACATAAATAGCAGAATGAGGTCAAATCCAAGTTAATGTTTCCCTATGCTGATGCTGAAGCTGATCCTGAACATATTTAACTATAATAATCAATGGCATTTTGACTGATGATGCATTTCCATGCTAGTTTAGTAATCTAAATTTCCAAATACTTTTCCTTTCCTTTCTGAGCAAGTGCTTACTGTACATACTTCAAACGAGTATTTATATACATATATAGTAATGCTGATAAGATATGCTGGGTGCCGCTGCTTACCACGGGTATAACATGCGTCACTCCATCTCCACTATCCACAACAATGCCTGTTAGAGTGCGCTCCTCAACTCTGGAGGCCCAACTGGCTGCCAGGGCGAGAACAGCCTGTACGGCTATATACAGGCCAGGAACATTGAAAGTCTCAAACATAATTTCAGCCGTATATTCGCGATTCTCTGGCGTATTTAGTGGTGGTTCAGTCAGCAGGAAATAATGATCCTCCGGTTCAGCGCGCAAATACTTAAAGACACACTGCTCCAAGAAGCGTTCCATCAAGTCCCAATCCTCCACAAGGCCATGACGTACGGGATACTGCAAGGAATAGAAAAAGCAGAACAGAAATTAGCACTCACATGAAGATTACTACATATTTGCAATCAAAAATACCTTACCTTAATCGAATAGCCAGTGGCATCGAAGGCTTCGTCACCAATGAAGAAATCCAAATCTTCAATGCCTTTTGTGATGCGTCGCGTATTGGTGTCACCAACTCGAGCCGATTCCTTAATGGCTATGGCCGAGGGTATAATGAACTGGGGCTCCTTGTTGCCAGCGAATCCCAACTTGGTGTAGCTGTGATAAAAACAACAACAACGTTTCGAGGGAGGGGATTAGGCTTTATTGTCTTTTC
Organism: Drosophila paulistorum; assembly: GCA_018152135.1. NCBI lineage: Eukaryota > Metazoa > Arthropoda > Insecta > Diptera > Drosophilidae > Drosophila > Drosophila paulistorum. Next base: position 16,673,948 of record JAECXG010000606.1, on the reverse strand, counting down.
CCCACTTTATTTTCTTGCTGTCTTCCCTTTGGCAACATCTAACAAGGGGGCGGGGTCCGTTAAAGGCGGTGTGGGGGGGCCAAAAAAAAAAACTTACCCGGTTCCAACGTCGATTACGCATGCCGGTAGCCTGCCTGCCATAGTCTTTGCTGTTGCTTTATATGATATTGTATTCCAATTTAATTAATTTGTCACTTTAAGCTTATGTTTAACACTAATTCAAATGCGTTTCCCCTTGCTGATAAACACTAAAACTTTAGAAATTTTCAACCACACCTCCGCGATGTGTCACTTTTGCTCTTTGTCACACACACACACACACACACTTATACCATATATGCAATTGGGTTCCAGAGTTGATTTTAGTGTGAAAAGAGCCTCAGAACTAGTTCATAGAACTAGTTGAAAAACTGATAAAACTAAAAAATTAAATATTAAAAAGTCTTTGTTGGACCTAACTTGGCCAGTATTCATGAATTATAATTCCAATCAAACCAGCAAGCTACACACATATATATCTATGACTTAAGAACTATTTATTTTAAACTGTGACTTTTACACTTTACTTGTCCTAGTTACTTGTCTTGATTAGTTTTATATACGGATGTATGCATGTATTTTTGAATTTTGAATGGATTTTTCAGATTATTTTATTGGTTAGTGGGTTACCTTATTATTCTGTAAATACAGTGACTTTTAAGAACTAATAATATACTACTTTTTAGCGGCATTCACGAGCGCTGAGAATTTATCGATATATCGATAAAGCTTTGGTAAAGTTGGCGGTGTGGCGCTGCTTGTTTTTCCACGTTTTTTTCCTTATTGGTTTTGCATGTCTTCTAAAATATTATTCACCTGCAATAATATCTAGAGAACATTTAGAAGCAGTTAGTGGGTGTGTACTCAGTAGTACTGGTGGTCAGAATTGTAGGTGCGTGTGTACTGCGACCGGCGAAACGTGTGTACTGTGCCCAAGACGGTATCAAAGAAGAGAACAACGCGTGTGTGCGAGAGAGAACTAAAACGACTTAAACGACAAATTAAAAAATGGAGGTACAAAAACTTACGGAACTGTTGCGTGCAACGATAGATCCAAATCCTGAGCAAAGGAAGGCTGCCGAGGATCAATTGGCCCAAGTAAGTGCAATACAGATTTTTAGCTAAAATGCATTCTCACCCACACACGGAAGCACGCACACACCTACCTAACCCCCACCTCGCTAGCCCGCCCACAAGCTCAGCTGGAAAGTTGCGGTTTCTGAGGTGGCGCCATCATCTCGTTGACCAAAACCATGTGCTTTTTTATAATTGTTCGCTTTTAACCTACCTACCTACTACTACTATCTCTCTCTTTCACTCTCACTCTTTCGTTTTTGATACAAAATTCATTTGAAGTGGCGAATCCACTAGCGGGCGGTGGGGTAGAGAGAAAAATGTTTTGCGGCAACAAGTATCTGGCGGCGGCGGGCTAAGACCGAGAAATGACCAGAGAAATGAGAGAGCCAGCGATGAAACGTTAGAAAGAGAGCGGGAGAAGGGCATAGGTGACTACTTTTACTGTTGCAATTTTTGTCCATGTGTGTGTGTGTGTGTGTGTGCACTGTGGCCCTAAATTATTAAAATCATTTAGTAAGCCTTTAATTAAACTTTCTAGTCAAAATCTTTTCGATTTAACCCTATCATCTCATATAGCTGATGAGTTCACTCGTCAACAATTTGAATTAGCCTAGACCAAAGATTAGAATTTCCATTATAAATTTAACCAATTAGCCAATTGTTTTTGTGTCACTGTTCTGGCAAAGCATTGACTCAGCTTAGCCACCAGCCACAGCCGCAATCGTTGTCCGCCCTTCCCTTTTTTTTGTTTTTTTTGTCGTTCAAATGGTTAATTAACTTTATCAGCATTTATAGAAAATTGTTGTCGTCGTCGTCGGCGTGGTCGATGGGGCTTTTGGGCTATGTTTCTGGGATTGTGTTATGAATTTCAATGAATTCTAAACACCTGACCCGACCCAACTTCCAACTCCCAACTCACCCCCCGCTGCCACCAGCACATGTTATTTATTTTGCTGTTATTTGAATCTTTTTTGGCTAAAACCCTCCACCTCCACCCACACCCACAGCAAGCAGCATCATCTCCACTTACAATTTCTCCAGCTGTGTAAACACATAGAAAAATCTATTTAGACTTTTATTTCTCTTTCGGCATAACATGTTTCTATCCCTCTTTTTCTCCACCTCTCCCTCTCTAGATACACAAAATCATTGGATTTGTGCCGACCATATTGCAAATTGTTATGCAGAACACATTGGAGCAGCCGGTACGTCAAGCTGCTGCTGTCTATTTAAAGAATTTGATCAATAGCAGCTGGTCGGATCATGAGGCAAAGCCAGGCGAACCGATACCATTCTCCATACACGAACAGGATCGGGCCATGATACGTGGTTCCATTGTAGATGCGATTGTCCACGCCCCTGAATTAATTAGGTAAGAGGAGAAGAGTAAATTGTTACCATCAGAAGATTCAAATTACTCATATTCTACCTGTTTTGTTTTCTTCTTTTGCTTAGAGTCCAACTCTCTGTGTGCGTTAATCACATAATCAAAGTAGATTTCCCTGGAAGATGGCCACAAGTGGTCGATAATATAAGCATATATCTGCAAAATCCCGATGTGAATGGCTGGAATGGTGCCTTTGTTACCATGTATCAATTGGTCAAAACCTATGAATACAAACGATCCGAGGAGCGTACGCCATTGAATGAGGCAATGAATCTGCTATTGCCAATGATATATCAGCTGATGCGTTTACTGACCAGCCAGGAGCAGCAAACGGAACAGACGGTGCTATTGCAAAAACAAATACTCAAAATCTATTATGCATTGACACAATACAGTTTACCATTGGACTTGATAACCAAAGAGGTATTCTCACAATGGATGGAAGTATGCCGTCAAATAGCCGATCGTCCGGTGCCAGATTGTTCGCATTTGGAGGACGATGAGCGCACCGAATTTCCCCATTGGAAGGTCAAGAAATGGGCTCTACATATTATGGTTCGAATGTTTGAGCGGTGAGTGGTTCAAAAATTCATTTTACCTATGTATTCAAACTTATCTTGTCTTTCCTTCTGTAGTTATGGCAGTCCTGGAAATGTTGTTAGCGAGAAATATCAAAAATTCGCCGAATGGTATTTACCAACCTTTAGCCATGGTGTCTTGGAGGTACTATTAAAAATTCTAGATCAATATCGCGGTGGGGTTTATGTTTCGCCACGTGTCCTTACTGATGTTCTCAATTATTTGAAGAATGCGTAAGTTTGTTTCCCATTTTTGAATTGGATAGAGGTCAAACTGTCTATCATTTACTTCTCTAGTGTGAGTCACGCTTATACGTGGAAGCTGATTAAACCCCATATGGTTGCTGTCATCCAGGATGTGATATTTCCCGTTATGTCATTCACCGATTCCGATCAAGAGCTGTGGGAAAGTGATCCGTATGAGTATATACGCTTGAAATTCGATATATTCGAAGATTATGCGACACCGGTGCCGGCGGCACAATCCCTACTCCATTCGGCTTGTAAGAAACGCAAGGGTATCCTACCCAAGGCCATGAGTACGATAATGCAAGTGATCACGTCACCCAATGCGGATAATAAGCAAAAAGATGGCGCCCTCCATATGATTGGTACTTTGGCGGAGCTACTATTGAAAAAGACTCTGTATCGGGATCAAGTTGAATCGATGCTAACCACCTATGTGTTTCCGGAATTCCAAAATCCGGCTGGACATTTAAGGGCACGAGCGTGTTGGGTCCTACACTACTTCTGCGATGTCCAAATCAAGAATCCCGAAGTCCTACGCGAAATTATGCGTCTGACAACCAGTGCCCTGCTAACGGACAACGAGTTGCCAGTGAAAGTTGAAGCGGCCATTGGCCTCCAAATGTTCCTATCGTCCCAGGAGAAGGCACCCGAATATGTTGAAGGACAAATTAAAGAAATCACCAAGGAACTACTCACCATTATCAGAGAGACCGAAAATGAGGATTTAACGAATGTTATGCAAAAGATCGTATGCACATTTACCGAACAATTGTTGCCTGTCGCTACAGAGATCTGTCAGCATTTGGCAACCACATTTAGTCAAGTTCTGGAATCGGAGGAGGGTTCCGATGAGAAGGCAATCACAGCCATGGGTCTATTGAATACCATTGAAACCCTATTGAGTGTAATGGAGGAGCATCCCAATGTTCTGATCAATTTGCATCCAATTGTCATTAATGTGGTGGGTCATATATTCCAGCATAATATCACAGGTAGAGATCACTTTAAAATCACTTTGCCCCAACCATTTCTTTAGTTTCTCTTCTTTCTTTTTTGTGTGTGCTTGCAGATTTCTATGAAGAAACATTTTCTCTGGTCTACGATTTAACTTCCAAATCGATTTCACCCGAAATGTGGCAAATGTTGGAATTAATCTATCAGGTTTTCAAGAAAGATGGAGTCGATTATTTTATTGATATAATGCCAGCGTTGCATAACTATGTAACAGTGGATACACCAGCGTTTCTTTCTAATCCCAATCGTTTGCTGGCAATTTTGGATATGTGCAAAACCGTAAGGCGATCATTATTGATTGATTGAATTGATATATTCTAATTGTTTTTTGTGCAACACAGATGTTGAATGCCTCGCCTGGTGAAGATCCTGAATGTCATGCCGCCAAAATAATGGAAGTCATCATTTTGCAGTGCAAAGGACAAATTGATTCTGTTATTCATATGTTTGTTGAATTAGCTCTATCGCGCTTGACGCGTGAAGTTCTATCTTCCGAATTGCGCACCATGTGCCTCCAGGTTGTCATTGCGTCACTCTACTATAATCCCCAATTGTTATTATCCATTTTGGATAAGATGTCACAGCAGAACAATGAGCCAATTATATCGCATTTCATTAAACAATGGCTACACGACACGGATTGTTTCCTGGGGTAAGTTGCAAACTCAATAGTTAAAGCTTTTCTCTATAATTTTAAGATCCAATTTCAGTATTCATGATCGCAAACTGTGTGTTCTGGGCCTGTGTACGCTTATCTCATTGGGCGATGCAAAGCCTCAAGTATTGAGCGAAGTTGCCCCAAAGATAGTGCCCTCGCTGATTCTTCTTTTCGATGGCCTAAAGCGCGCTTACGAGTCCCGAGCACAAGAGGAGGAGGAAGAGGAGAAAGAAGAAGATGGTGATGACTGCGAGGGTGAGAGTATAGAATGGATTGAGCATTTTAACACATTTATCAATCTATGTATATGTTATTACAAATTTGCAGAAGCACTATCCAGTGATGAAGATGATATGGATGAAATGGCTGCAAATTATTTAGATAATTTGGCAGAATTCGCCAAAGCGAAGGGTGCCGAATCTGGTTTCGAGATTAAGGCCGAACTGAAAGACGACGATGAGGATTCTAATGATGAGGCCGAAGAGTCTTTGGGTGATCTAAATGAAACTGGTCTAGAGACATTCACAACGCCAATTGACGACGAGGAGAATGACTCTGCCGTTGATGAATATTGGACATTCAAGGAGGTTATTACAGGTAAAAAATCATACATACATGTTTTATATTTATATGAAATGCATTCTATGGATCATTTAAAATTGATTATTCTCTTCATTTAGCACTTTCCGCCCAAGATCAGGCCTGGTATGCGTTACTCACCTCTAATCTGACACCGGAGCAGGCCAAGGCTCTGCAGGATGTTGTTGTGACTGCTGATCAGAGGAAAGCTGCCAAGGAATCAAAATTGATTGAAAAACAGGGTGGCTTTGCCTTTCCCCAAACCACTGTGCCCACTTCATTCAAATTTGGCTCTTAACTGAGAACTTTGGCGACAATTTAACACCAATTACAACAACAACAACTACAACGTACATCGAGACTTGGTTTGATTTTTGGACTTGATTAATTGTTTTTTTCTCATAATTCTTTCCACACAAACGATAAAACATAAAAACAAACACACAAAAACTAAAACTACGAAATGTTAAATGGCTGTTAAGGCATTCTCTGGATTTTCGTACATTCTATTGTACAAAAAAACAATACGCAAAGCATGCTGCAAAATATATACATATTATATTTATTTTATAGATATAGAAATATAAAAAAAAAAACACACACACACACACACTCAAAGAGAAAACGACAAATTGGCCGGAATAACTTCGGCCGGGTCGAAGTTTGTATACCCTTGTAAACTCTCGTTTGGGCCGATCAGCTAGGGCTTTTTTCTCAATAGAACAATTTTTATTTGGATCTATCGTTCCTATAGAAGCTATGTATATGACAATGCACTAATCCGATCGCATTGTCCGATTATTATTATTATTATAATGTTTTTTTTTTTTTTTAATTGAGAGATCAAATTGTATGTACAGTCGGATAATGTCGCCATTAAAACATTTTTTGAGCTCTTTTTTTATTTAAAAGGAATAATGTGCTTTTTGTTGCAACGGTATTAGGAATATACACATGCACCTGTAGGATTACTTCGGATAGCCGAAAAAGCTATATGCATAGCACTATATATTCTAGCATTTTTCTGACTTTGATGCCTTACGGTATTTAAGTCACTTTCTCGTTCACTTGGCACGCAATTTTAAGAACTTAGATAATATACCAAAAACTTATCAATAAGAATATATTTGTATGTATATGATAGAGTAGCCCGATCTGGATCGGACGGATCGAAGGTACTTTAAAACACCTGGATACAAAATTTGATCCTCTCAAAATCTCCTAACGAAAATACTAGTTAATACAATTTGATTGACCATTTATTTGCTAATGGCAAAATAGAGAAGACTAGTTGTGGCTAAGAACAAAGGTTCTTGCTGAGCATGGTAGTACTTTATGAAAGGGTATACAGACGGACAGAGTCACTAAAAGAACACTTTTTTTTCGAGCAACTATACTAAAATTGTTACGATAATAACTTTAAAGTTGCAAAGTCCATTTGTAAATCATTGTAAAATGTAAAAAAAAATTCTCATAAAATGAGGCCCAAAGTCCCCTAAAAACTTCATTATAACTTCTAACCTACCTTTCTCATTTCTGCCCAAGCAGAGAGAATTAGAATTCAACACAGAGCATTTCACTTTATATACACACACATGCACACCATATATATACACACGTATATAGTTGTACTAGATGGAACGATATTTTTGAAAATAAACAAAAAGAAAATAACTTACAAATGTTTAAAGTTCAACAATTTTGTTTTAAAGACACATACATACATAACATGTGGCAAAAACGTTTTTTTTTTCCCCTAAATCTTGTTTCTGAATAATTTTGAAACATTAAAAATCTGTTTTCTTGATTCTACAGATTTGGTTGCTAATGGTTTTACTATGAATGTTTAAATTAAGCGCCACCAAAAGAAATTTCAGTTCAACACTTATATTAGTGATAAACGATATTTCCATTGAAGTTAGGAGGACTATCGTTTACTTTTTGTGTTACCCAACACTATTACTCATATGCACATCTCTAATTACTTATCACAGCTGAACGGCCAGGTATCCGCTGTTTTATTTTTGTTTTGCTTAATTTAAATGAAAACTTTAATATTTTAGATGTCATTCTCCAGTAAATTGTTGCAGCAGAGCTGCCGCCTGTGGCAGAGTGTAAATGCCACTTGTCGCTTCCACATGTTAACCCGACCGGCAGTAATTTCCACCCACATCAATTGCAACAACAGTAAAAGCAACCATCTGGCTCCTTCCACAATAGGAGGACTTGGAGGATTGCTGTTCCCTTTCAACAGTCTTTTACAGCAAGTAGCCGGCTTTAAGGTGAAAGGACGTCTCAAGAGACGTTGCAAAGATTGCTACATAGTTGTGCGACAGGAGCGGGGTTATGTCATATGCCCAACGCATCCGCGCCACAAGCAAATGTCCATGAAGAAGCGCGATTCTAAATCTTGGGTATTGACTCATGCCACACAATCGAAAGAAAGGGGGTTCTGAATATTAAAGGCTTGGCATATTGTTAAAACTTAATAAAAATTTAGAAAGAAGATAAACCGCATTTAATTTTTGACATAAATTCCCTCCCAACTTTACCAACACTTGATTACGATCAAAAACAACTGTGACTTCTGAGGTTGTCACTATTATCTGTCACGATATGTTAACTGTGACTTTAAACATGTGATTGCCCATCACTATTGTAAACGGCTGGCTACGACTTTACTGTATTTTGTTTATCTGTGGATTTCGATTTTCTCGGTCGAGAAGCAAGAGAGTGTCAGCTGGGGCCTCGGCTGATAAAAAAAAATGACCGCACACTTTATTAATGTGCTGCGTCAGGCCTTTAAGACATTCGACCGGGCCAATAACAACAGCTTTCAGGCAAACCTCCAGCAATTGAAACTTCTGACAGATGAACTTACATACCGCGACTTGGATCTCAAGGAAGAACTGTTTCGCAATGCCGCAATTTGCAATGCTGGCCGTGCTCCTTGCACATATATGCATATCTTTGAGGATGAACGCTTTTCGATGAGCCTATTCATTGTGCGTGATAGCAGTTCCATTCCCCTGCATGACCATCCCATGATGTATGGCCTTCTGCGTGTTATATGGGGTCAATTGCATATTCAAAGCTATTCCCAGCAATTGGAACCTCACGAGCCATTAACCTATGAGAAGAATCCCTCTGTGGTCAGGGTTGTAGCTGAGCCATCCTGCCTAGCCACAGTGGAGTCACCCACTGTTTTGCTTACTCCCCGCAAGCGAAACTATCATCAGATCACACAATCCGTCACCCCAGGCGGCAATGGAGTGGCAGCGTTTTTTGATATCCTAAGTCCACCCTATGATGCCAATATCCCCTTATATGGGGCACGTCGTTGCCGCTTCTATCGCTCCAAAATATTGGATAGCAATGAGGTGCAATTGCATTGCATACCGTCGCCCCTTAGTTACTTTTGTGATATGCTCGATACGCCGGAGACGATTCTGGCTTGTGGTTTTCGTTGTGCCGCCGAAGCGCATGCAGGAGGAGGAGCAGGCGGCGATGCAGGAGGTGGTGGTGGTACAACGGCCCAAGGACAAGGACATGCCTCCAAAATACAGTAATACTTATCATGGAAATCCATTTAAATCTGATATTCTTTTTTTTTTTACCCTGTTTAACTTATTTAATCTCTATGCAAAAAACAAATTAGGCGACAATTGCCAAGCATTTTCTGTGTTATTTAAATAAAAAAAGAAATTTGCCTCTTTTTTTTTATTTAAATGTTCAATTATAAAGATCAATCAATTACTTCCATAGGTCCTCTGCTCCCGTTTCTGTCAGCATGAGTAGAATTTGTATTGTAGATAGACAAATATCAAGCCATTTCAAATATTTTCATTATTTTACACAAAATTCAAGGTGGATTTGTCGATTTGTGTGCTTATAACTAATTTACGAATCAAAATTTGAGTTGAAATATCTAGTTTAAGGTATTATTTTTGTACAATTAATTGTTCATTTTTTCGCAATATTTTTAACTAATCACATTAGTCGTCGTCTTCGTTTTGATAAATACTTTGATTTCTTCTTTTGAATTGTTTGGGACTACCAAGCACAGCAGATGCCGCCTCATCATTTGGCTTATCCACAGACACATCCTGAGCATCTTCATCTGTATTTGGTTCATCGGGCAAATCTATGACATTCTTATCGATATACGCTGTCTCTGTGTCCTTTTCATTATTGTCGCCTGCTGTGGGAGCTGGCAAATTTAAAGTCAATTTCCTTTTCGATGGTGTAACTATTGAATCGCCTTTAGTTTCTTCCAGTTCTTTCATTTCATTCATTGATTGCTCTTGTCTTTCTTCTTCCTTCTCGAATGCCATCATGGATGGTAATTGCTTGCCGTTGGCCAGAAGTGCCAAGCAAAGAGGATCATCTACTCCCAAAAGGGCACAGAATTCATTAGATTGTGGATTCAGCTGAGGTGTAGGTTGTTCTATATACATTTTTTTATAATTCGATTGCTCCAAAGGATCGTAAGCCTTGGAAGTAATTTGGAAATTCTCTGGTATTCTCAGACTGCTGAATTTCTCATGGATTATGGCCAATTCTTCTGAAGTGGGTGTAAAATTACAGCGTTCTGCAAGCTCTCCAGCCTTCTTACCAGGCAAATAGTAATAATTTTCCTTGATCGAAATCAAATGATTCGTGTTAAGGAGTATAGACAACCATTCTGGGTCATATTCTAAATGGGGTTTGCCCTCTGTGGGGTTGCTTGGTAGATCAAGAACTTGAAGAAAACCACGTCGGGGCAGACATTTGTCCAAAGCTAAGAATTTTGTTGTGGTGACAGGCGATTTGGGAGCAAAAGGAATATCTCTGACATCGTTGTCATCATCATCACTATCGCTACTGCTGGATGAGGAGCAAGAGGTTGGTTTAGGCTGATGTGGCACCAAAGCGGCAAATTTGCAATGTAAGTGGGCTGCAAACCAATATTCCGGTTTTACTGCCTTTAGCAATTCTTCCAGCGGCACACTGCCTAGTTTACCAGTTTCCATATCGTTTGCAAAGAAGGGTTTTCTTTTCAAGAGCTGCTCTTTGTTGCCGAATTCGTAAATGCCGGTGGGCCAATCATGTGACATGAAGATATCCACCTTTCCCGACAACTGTTTTAGTCGAAACACCTCTAATTGTCGCACATGATAGACACTCCGACAAGTGCTTTCCGTATAGGGTGGAAATTCATGGTGACCCCTTAGAAAATCGTGGCCTTTGTAAATGCCACTGATGCCAGCTATGCGAAGTCCATTAACTTGCACCACCCCAGCATAGCCAAGATAGTAGATATTGGGTGCTACCCATCCACCATAAGGTAACTCTTGCAGGTAATTTGAAGCTTCGTGGTTACCGCCAATAAAAATGGTCAGCACAGGAGCCACCAGTTCCCCGCTGTAGTATCTGGAGAAAGACACATAGAGAGAGAGAGAGGCGCAGTGAGTGAGATATAATACGAAACTGTGTTGTTGCATTGCTCACTTGTAAAACGTGCAAATGTCCAGATACTTTTTGGGCACTGCCATAGTTTGTAAATCCTTTAGATTCCTGGTGGATTGAAAGTCGCCGCAGCATAGAAGTAAATCAATTTTAATCTTCTGCTCATTCTCAATGCCCTCTATTGTGTTATAGATACGTTCCAATTCGCCATGGGCACATCCTTCTATGGCAATTCTCATGATTCTTAGCTAATTATTTGTTAATATGTATTTGTTTTGTAAACAAAAAAGTTGACCGGCATATAAAAGTGTGGGAAAACACGCAGTACGTTAGAGATGACACTTTTTGTTGTTGAAATACATGGCGCCACTGTGCACTGTTGCAAGTAACTTATCGATTACTAATAATTCACTGCTCGTGGACAATAATGATTTATCAATAAACATTCTGCTATTTGCACCATCTCTATCCGGCGTCATCTTTTGCAAATTTTAACGCGAATTCTTCTTTGATTTGATTTGTGTGAATAATTAATAACTCGATTGTTCGAAAGGCAAATTAGTTGCGAAATGGCTGCATCTATTGATGGCGTATTTCCTGAGTCTTTGCAAGAACTAGTTAAGTCATCAAAAGTTCTTGTCGTGGGAGCCGGTGGCATCGGCTGCGAGGTGCTGAAAAATCTCGTCCTAAGCGGTTTTCTTGATATTGAAATTGTGAGTATTGGATGGACATTTGACTGTTTTATTTTTCAAAGAATTTGTTAACAATATGCCATGTACGTCTATTGCACAGATTGATCTAGACACAATTGACTTGAGCAATTTAAATCGACAATTCCTTTTCCATCGGGAACATGTGGGCAAATCCAAGGCAAATGTAGCCCGTGAAAGTGCTCTAAGTTTTAATCCGGATGCCAAAATAATTGCCCATCATGATAGTGTAATATCGTAAGTATAAATTAAATTTGTTGAAACAGATCACGTTTAGATTTAACGGATAATTGACTCATTCTTTTCAGCGCTAAATATGGTGTGAATTTCTTTAAGAAATTTAATGTAGTTTTGAGCGCCTTGGATAATCGTGCTGCCCGCAATCACGTTAATCGTATGTGTCTCAATGCTGATGTACCCCTAATTGAGAGTGGAACCTCCGGATATAATGGTCAAGTAGAGTTTATTAAGCGCGGGCTAACGCAATGCTATGAGTGTACACCAAAGGAAAAGCAACGCAGTTTTCCAGGATGCACAATAAGGAATACACCATCGGAACCCATACATTGTATTGTATGGGCCAAGCATTTGTTTAAGTATGTTGCAAAATCAGACCTAACCTTAAAATCACAACTAATAACTTCTGTTTTTCATTTTTCTTATAGCCAACTTTTTGGAGAATCGCTGGAAGATGAGGATATATCACCGGATTCAGCTGATCCAGAAGCCCAGGATAAAGAAGATGATGCTAAGGAAGACAAAGCTACTGGAAATGCACCTAATGAAAATGAAGCTACTGGAGCTAAAACTAATGAAAATGAAGCTAAAGAAAATGACGCTAATGAGAAAGAAGCAACTAAAGATGAAGCTAAAGAGCAAAAGAAAGAAGATAAGGAGGATGATGGTAGCATTGTACGGATTAATACCCGTCAATGGGCCAAAGATTGTGAATATGATCCAACTAAATTGTTTAACAAATTCTTCAATGAGGATATCAATTACTTGCTTCGCATGTCGAATCTGTGGGAATCTCGTAAGGCTCCAACCCCAATTGAATGGTCATTGCTACAGCCAGTCGAGGGCAACGTATCTGAATACGGGAAACAGCATCATAGAATTTGGTCCATAGGCGAATGCTCTCAAATTTTCGCAAATACTCTGAAAAACCTAAGTTCGGACTTTCTCAATTTAGAAGGAGATGATACTTTGGTCTGGGATAAAGATAATCAAGCGGCAATGGACTTTGTTTCAGCCTGCGCTAATATACGTTCGCACATCTTTAATATAGAGAAAAAATCTCGTTTTGAGATTAAGTCTATGGCTGGAAATATAATCCCAGCCATAGCTACTACGAACGCAATTACTGCTGGACTGTCGGTGATGAGAGCATTTAATGTCCTTCAAGCCAAGTGGAAAGATTGCAAATCTGTATATGCTCGTCTACGCACAAATGGTCGTAATCAGTTCCTGGTACCGGATCTCTTTTTCCCGCCACCCAATCCTAATTGTTATGTGTGTGCCAGTGATCCGGCCATCATTCTCAAAGTTGATACGAATCGTATTACCATTAAGGATCTTCGTGATGAAGTATTAATCAAAGCACTAAACATGGTGGATCCGGATGTTACTGTCGATCGTACCGGTTCCATTCTACTTTCCTCGGAGGAGGGCGAGACCACGGAAAATGAGCCAAAACTTTTAAGCGAAATGAATATTGTCGATGGTGTGATATTGGCTTGCGATGACTTCCATCAGAATTACAAACTTGGAATTATCATAAATCACTTTGATGCAGACCGAGATGATAATCTATTCGAAGTTGTAGCCGACAAAAGTCAACTGCAACCAAAGGATGAAAATAAAGAGGCCGAAGTCAAGCCAGTGGAGGGAAAGCGATCTCGCAAGCGTTCTGTCAATGGTAATGAAAGCCCAGATGATGGACCCTCCACTTCAAAACGATCACGACCCGATCCTGCGGAGGACGATTGCATGGTCATTGAAGACGACGATGATGATGTGGTTATCACATCGCCCCCTCCCGATGATGATAGCAAGCCAATTCCTTCTCCTAAGAAGCCAGAAGCAGGATGTAAGCGCAAAGCCAGCACAGATATAACAGAAATTTTGGACTCATCTGATGAGGATGTTGACGACAACATCCAATCCAAAAAGACTAAGATGGGTGATACTCCTTCTGATGTCATAAATATCGATTAAACATTTACATTCTCAAAATAATGGAAACATGTCTTTAATACTTTGAATAAAACAAATCGATTTTTCTTTTTAACTGTATTAACTTTTAAATAGCAATTTATTTAGTAAATTGTTTGCGACTTTCATTGATTAAATGTCTAAGTAGGAGAGAAAAAAAATCTAATTAGTTTTGAAATATTTGAATATTATGCTCCCACTATTCTGTGATTAACATTGTCATCACTGTCACACAGCTGTTATGTACAAACCAGAGGGCCGGATCGCCGAAGCTTGTATACCCTTGCATGTTTCTTTCCTTACCGAATGTTCGTCAAAAAACCGCCTACAATTTTACGATGTGTATGCTATTTTTTATCGCATTTTTATTTGACAGCTATATAATAAAGTTATCCGGTTTGGATCAAATTTGGCACAGTCATTAATTGATATATCAAGCTGTTAAATATTAACGTTTGACACTTCTTACCAAAACTAATATACTGTTTTTTGCTAGAGTATAAAAATAGGGGTTCAACAAGCAGCATACGATAAAAGTGAATAGTGGGCCCTGCAAAAACAATCAAAAAGGCAAATAGAGAAAAATTCTCTGGGAGAACGGAACAGAACAGAAACAGAGACCCAAGAGTTAACAATCTCAAATTAAACTTAATAAACATAAATTAAAATCAATATTCAATTTGAATCGATTTCGGTAAAAGCGAGATTCGGTTACAAATAATGACCGAAGTGCGACGCAGAAGGATAGAGGATGAAGCAGCGCTCCATGCAGGTGAAGCAGCGCTCTCCCGAGGCGAAGTTTCTACTGGAGCTGGAGAGAAACGCAATTCATCGGCGGCTGATTCCTCTGATCATGTAAGTCAACGTTTTTTTTTTTTTTGTTTTAGAGAGACACAAAGGCAATTGACTTAAATCTGGAGCAGGCCAAATTCCTTTCCAATTCCATTTGCATAATTCAGTGGAGCGCAAAAAAAATTAAAAATCAAAGAAAAAAAAAAGAAACCAAGAAAAACGAGAAAAAAAAAACAAAACACAAATTATTTGTATGTATTCCAATTCTCGTGTGCGCGTGCATTAGTGTGTGAGTGTGTTATTGTTATTTTCTGACGCACAAGCAGGTGGGTGAAAGAGCGAGAGAGCCTAAAGAGAGGCTAGAGAAAATCCAATAACAACAGAGATGCACAAACCAACCCCCACCCTCAAGCCACCCACAGTGCTGTAATGCCCAACATACAAAATCCAATTAAGTCCACTTACATTACGGAAGCAGTCGGCTTTCCTATCTACCTCTCTTCCTCTCCCTTCCTCCTTATTATTTATCTGAAAACATCTCTCCTTCCTATCCCATTCATCCTTCATTCATTCCTTTGCCCGATCTGTTCCGGATGGTCTTTGATAAGCTTGCCATCTCTTTTTCCCCCGCGCCATCACCTTATCAGAACTCGACTCACAATTTTGGCAATAAACACGCCACCAGAGAACAAAAATTGCTTGTCATTTTCAATATACCGACTTCTATGTACCCTATAGTTATTTCAGCTATAAGCTGTAAAAATATTCTCCACAAATATTGATTGATTGTTAATTATAAATGACCTCAGCAGATGGCATTAATATTTATGAACTTTTTAATGGCTCCACCTGTGATAGACAAAGATTTTAATATACTCGAATTTACTCTTTAGAAAACTAAAGGGTAATCGTCTATGAACAACAAAAACCTAACAACAAACAACACAGAAAAATGATAAAAAAGTCGCGCAAAATTTTTTCGGCGGCGAAGAGAATTGTTTTTGGATAAAAAAAAATGCTCATGTTGATTGTATTTGCCTTTGCGTATCTTTAGGAGCTGACTGATTATAAAGTAAGTGTATGTATGTATGTCTGTGCAATATTTTGTTGTCCATTACCAATGGACTTTGAATTTAAACCATAACTGCGAATAGAAACCATTTAAAAAATTAAATCATACTCAATACTCAATAACAAAGCAGTTTTCGAAATTTTGATTATTGATGTTGGTCAGGAATATCAATAAACATATGTATATAGAAATACATACAAGTGTCTGATAAGGGAAAAGAAACATATACATACATATAGTTAGCATTGTCTAGGGTAATTTTTGTTTTTTAATATAATATATTGCAATTAATTTAATTCCATATTCTTCTAGGTCGATTCGGAGGAAGAGAAAATTCCTGAGGAGAAATTTGTTGAAGAGTTGGCCAAAAATTTGCCACAAGGCACAGATAAGACGCCAGAGTTATTGGATTCCGCTTTAAAGGATCTACCAGATCGGTATGTACACATGTGTGCGTGTGTGTAAACACAAAAATAGAAACAAAATGCGCTAAATGAAACGAAATTCCAAAAATATTTCATCATCATCATCCGACACAGCAGACAGCTGTGCACAAAACGGATACTATTTACATTTGTACATATGTACATTTCATTTCATATACATATCATATATACATATATTCACTTTGGCATATTATTTGTATTCATTTTGGCAGATGGAAGAATTGGGTCATTCGTGGCATATTTACATGGATTATGATTTGTGGATTTGCCCTAATCATCTATGGTGGACCATTGGCCTTGATGGTTACGGTGAGTTCTTAATGATTCACTTAATCACTGAGAGAGACAATCCCCTAAATATAAAGCTTTGAATCCATTTCAGACTTTGCTTGTGCAGGTGAAATGCTTTCAGGAGATTATCTCAATTGGTTATCAAGTGTATCGCATACACGGTCTGCCTTGGTTCCGTAGTCTCTCATGGTATTTCCTATTGACTTCAAATTATTTCTTCTATGGCGAGAATCTTGTTGATTATTTTGGTGTAGTGATCAATCGATTGGTGAGTAGAAAACGAGGAATAGAGGAATCATTATATTGGGCTCTTAACTAAATTTCAAATTTCTCTCCATTTCTCTATAGGAGTATCTAAAATTCTTAGTTACCTATCATCGATTCCTATCGTTTGCTCTCTATATAATTGGCTTTGTATGGTTTGTCCTGTCGCTGGTCAAGAAATATTATATTAAACAGTTCAGTCTGTTTGCCTGGACTCATGTCTCATTGCTAATTGTTGTTACCCAATCGTATTTGATTATACAAAACATATTCGAAGGCCTTATATGGTTCATAGTGCCGGTATCGATGATTGTTTGCAATGATGTCATGGCCTATGTATTTGGCTTCTTCTTTGGTCGCACACCGCTCATTAAGCTGAGTCCCAAGAAAACCTGGGAGGGTTTCATTGGTGGTGGCTTCGCTACAGTGCTATTCGGTATACTCTTCTCATATGTCTTGTGCAACTATCAATATTTCATTTGCCCCATACAATACTCTGAGGAATTGGCGCGCATGACCATGTCTTGTGTGCCAAGTTATCTGTTTACTCCACAGGAATATAGCTTAAAATTGGTAAGTGTGAAAGAGCCTAATCGATTATTACTTCTTGTTTTAATGATTCTTTTGCTTTTACCAAACAGTTCGGCTTGGGAAAGACCTTGAATATTTATCCCTTTATATGGCATTCGATTTCGTTAAGTCTGTTTAGCTCAATAATTGGACCATTTGGTGGTTTCTTTGCATCCGGCTTCAAGCGAGCTTTCAAGATTAAGGTAATGCTCATCAATCATTTTGAATGGGTAATTTAATGAATTGATATTGATTTTCTTGCAGGACTTTGGTGATATGATTCCCGGCCATGGCGGCATTATGGATCGTTTCGATTGTCAATTCTTAATGGCAACGTTTGTTAACGTGTACATTTCCAGTTTCATTAGAACCCCATCGCCGGCCAAGCTCTTGACCCAGATATATAATCTAAAACCAGAGCAGCAATACCAAATTTATCAATCCCTTAAGGATTCTCTAAGCGAAGTGCTGACCTAAACTATAAATTCTTGAAAACTAAACAAATATTAGTTTCCGACACATTTAAACTAAAACAAAATTGTTTGCTTTTAATCAGCAAAAAGAGAAAACAAAATTTCTAGTTTTATCGAGCCAAGAGGAGGCGGCAGTTAAATATTATGATTTTTTTTTGTCATAGCTTTTAGTTTAGACACTTTTGTTATTAATTTTTATGATTATTTTAACTTAAAATTTTTAAGTGCAATCCAAAATTTGTTTATTGAGCGATTCCATTAATCTAATGTCTAGGGTCTAAAGCAAACGAAACAAACCAGAAAACAAAACAAAAACAAAAAAATCAATTAAAAATGAATTTAATTATAATAATTATTATATATAAATATATATATATATATATATATATGTGTGTGTGCGTGAGATGTTGTTAGTGAATTTATATAAAAACTTAACTACTATTAATGTAGGAGACAAAGAAGATGTGTAGATGAAAGTGATTAGAATACAACAATTGAAAATTCTAATTGCTAATTTTAGTCAATGACCGAAGCATTTTAAGTTTCTAATCAAGCAAACCAATAAGAACAACACCAGCAACAATAACAACAAAATACGTAAAAAAATGAGTTAAGTTTATTGAAAAAGAATGAAAAGACTTTTTGTTTTTATTATATAATTTCCTTAATTTTTGTGCAATACAAGAAATGAAACAAAAATGAATATATATAATGATATACATATATATATACGTATATATAAATTCTTTTTTATTTGTATTCATTATTTTCTTCAATATGTTCCTTTTGGCTTAGAAATATGCATACATAGTGTTAGATTGAGTCATCAAATATGTTTTATGAGTTAAGTGTACAAAGATTTCCCATTTGAACGAAAAAAAAACTAAACTAAACTAAAGAATTTTGAAAAATAAGAAAAACTAAAATCCTCTTCAAGTCTCTCTATTGATGTTATACAGAAAATATATATATACATATATATATAAAACTGAATCAAGTGATTTTGTTGACTTTATTTCTAATTTCATTCTCTCTCTATCTCTCTCTCTCTCTCTCTCTTTGCAGCCTAGTCGGTGGCTTAGTGGAGATTTATTAATCTATAACATTGTTGTTTTCGAGTTCGAAGCCCGACGTAGGTGGCGTTTCACCCACGATTAAGCAACACTGAAACGAAGTGCAATCGAGGATAATGAAAAGGATTGACAAAATTGTTTCCCTCTCTCTCTCTCTCTCGTACACTCAATCTATCTTTGGAATTTGGAGATAAATTTATCTCGCTATGATTAATGGCACTTTTTGCTTAAGCTACATAGTGGACTAAGTCAAGTCAATAGGCTTGACCAGTAGTTTGGGCATCAATGATGTCCCTAAATCTTGAGTATGTTCACGCTTGAGATCAAAGTATACTCCTCGATCACGAGCATCATTCAATAAGGCACGCCACATATCCACCGACTGCAAGTAGACAAATTGTTTTATAATTAAAATCGTTGCGGAACTAAATAAGTTATTGTGAATTATGTTTACCTGCAAATCATCAAAGTTGCCGCATATAATGAGACATCTTTTTGCCCTGGTTAGGGCGACATTAAGCCGCTGATAGTTTGTCAAGAAGCCGCAGCCACGTGTCCGGGCATTCGATATGACTATAATATCCTGTTCCATGCCCTGATACGAATCCACAGTTGTTGGTACAATCTTCATTTCTGCGGGTATCAGTTCACTCAGGGCATAACATTGACTACTGTATGGCGATATGAGACCATAGTTATATTTCTTAGTCGACATGTGTTTATCCATTTCGATTAACAGGTTAGCCACAAAGCGAGCTTCTTCATTATTGCTTACACTTCGACTACTAATGCAGTTCGTGTCTTGGGTAAAGCTTAAATTGATGACGCAATAGGGTTTTAGCGGAGATTGAGTCCGGCGTAACGCGCATGGAGAATTGACCAGCTGATCCTCGTAGAAATAACGATTCGGCCATCGGCATATTTCCGGATGCATACGATATTGCATGCTCAATTTAAAGATTTTCGTATGGACCAAGTGAGAGCTACCGGGCTTATCCAAATGATCATTGAGACAACGCTGGATGCGATCAAACATCGAGTTGGCTAGCCCAAAATCTTGGGCTTTCTGCGATATAACAGTTGCCGGCAATTGTTGGGTATCACCGACTAACACCAAATGATTAACCGCAAAACGCAGGGGCAACAGGGTCCAGGGTTCAGTGCACTGGGTGGCCTCATCAATGATGCATATATCAAAGTAATTAATGAACCGAGACAATTTCACACATGATGACAGTGTGGTACAAACAATATTGGATTTACGTACCCACATCATGGATATATCAAACTCTTCGCGTGGGGTTAGACGCGGATTCAATTGATCCTGTATGTGACGGCATTGTTTCTCTTTCTGCTCCAATTGCTGTCTGAGTCGAGCACTCAAATTCGTTTGTTGTCTAATTTCTTTGATTTCCGTCTTCAGTTCGTGCAATTGGTATTTCAATTGCTCCAATTGTTCCACATTTAAACGCTGAAGTTTATTATTTCTTTCCTGTTCCAGTTGATGTTCGATTGACAATACTCGAGTGTCTTTTGACATTTTCTCATACCAACCAAATCGAAGAATATTAAACTTTTCTCGTGACATCTTTTTCCTGATATTCGATAAATATGAAGCAATATTATCCACAGCTGTATTCGAATGGGCGCAAATGAGTATTTTGCGATCGCGTTTATTTGCGGTGTCACCATAAAGACATTGCAAGCATAGATTGGACAGAACCGTCGATTTGCCAGTGCCGGGTGGACCCTGTATGAGTGTTATACTTGCATTGCCATCGTCTATCACACGCTGGCTGGTCTGCATAACTACATCACGCTGATGTTCACTGACATCGTAAGCGTATCCCTTGAAGGCTGACATTGGTTTTGTCACCCTTTGCACATGCTCACTGGGTGTGAGTATGCGATGAAAGAGAGGTGAACATCCCAACTGGGAGATTGCCTCAATGGCTCCCAATTCCACACGCAAACTGTCGACCACTGCCCGAGCGGTTAAGGTTTTTATTTCACTTAATTGCTTCATATGGATATTGCCTTTTAAAATGCGAAAGACCAGTTCGGTGGAATTTTCTAAACGACAGAAGATATAAGAAATAAGTGAGATACTTTTCATTGCCATTTGCTTACCCGATACTCTTTTTGCTCCAATAAGGCTGGCAAATACTTCCTGCAGTTTAGTTTCATTGGACAGTGTACAGAGACTGTGCCATTGCATCTTGTGGTTGGCTGAAATATATTAATTTTGTTTAGTAATAGACGCATTATTGACGTTATCAAATAGATCCTACTTCTGGTGGAAAGCATGTAGCTATCATTTTCATTGGTGAAACTTTTTAAATAGACTTCAAAATTAACTGTAGACTCCTTGTAATCTCTCTCAATGGTCGTCAATAGCTCCAGTTTCATCAGAGGCACAAACGTTCTGGGGGGCAAAAGAAAAAATAAATTCATGATTAATGTTTTCTTATTCTTCGTGGACCGAACTTACTCGTTGTATTGTCGATAGGTTTTAAACTCATTCGGTATGGGGACTAGGACATCCGACTCGGCAACTACATCTGCACTTCGCACCTTCAACCATTCGTTGCACCATTTTAAAATCAAGCCCATATAGTCGTTGGATCTCTTTCTCTTGTTGTACAAATCCAGTGACCATTTTCTTCTATCCTCATAGACACTAGGATATTGCTTAAGGGCGTCTTTGTGAATTCTTGAATTGGTACTATCAACAGACTCGATGTACATAATCTGTGGAACCAAATTGAATCTCACATGCCGCTCACTACGGGCCTCCTTGTCCAGCTGCTTACGCAATTCAAATTCTCTTTCCATGCTGGCAAAGGTCACTCGATTGCAAGTTTTTTGACTTCGGGCAATGGCAGCATCACGACGTTCGGGCGGCCGTCTGGCGACAGTAGATGTGGGAGGGGAAGTGGCTGTGGATGCCACAGCGGATGTAGATGCAACAGTGGAGGTAGATGCAGGAGCAGATCTGGATGCGGCAGCGTATGTGGATGCGGCAGCGGATGTGGATGCGGTGGGTACATAGGCATTATTGGCTGCTTCCAATTGCTGAGAAAACGTTTCAATACTCTCACGTCGAGGGCATGGCGAAGGGGGCTTTTTAGCAGACAATTTGGGTTTTTTTGCAGGCGGGGTTGCTTCAGTTGATGAGCTTGTTTCGGTTAGGAAGGCTCCTCGATTTGTATGATTCAGTTTGGGCACTTTCGTATTGTTGAATTTTCGCTTTTGAGTAGTAGAAGTTGCCTCCTCTTCCGATTTCTTATCGTCGGCTAGTTTCTTAAGTACTTCCTTTCGGGTTTCTCTTAATTTTTCATCATCCTTTTTTTTATCCTTACTTTTTTGGTACCATTTCGACTTCATTTGAGCCTGACAATCCAGCGATCGTTGACGCTGAAGAACCTTATCCTTGGTTGATGTTCCTTGAGCAGAGACACCGCGTAGCTTACCGCGACCAATGGGCATACATGGTGCATCTATGACCACCACACTGCGTGACCCACTCGAATTCGAGCTAGAACTAGGTGATCCCGCCTTAGATGTTTTCTTTTGCACTTCATTTAACTCCTTCTCCTGTGATGGCGACTTCTCTTTGGATCGTGAGCGTATTGTAGACTGATGGCTTGTGGTTTTGGTATCCTTTTCGTTTTTGTTTAACTCCTTTTCCTGTACTGGCGATTTCTCTTTGGAACGTGGCCTTATTGTAGACTGATTGCCTGTGGTTTTGGAGTCTTTTTGGATTTTATTTAACTCCTTTTCCTTTACTGGAGATTTCTCTTTGGAACATGGCCTTTTTGAAGACTGATTGCCTGTGGTTTTGGAGTCCTTTTGTATTTTATTTAACTCCTTTTCCTTTACTGGAGATTTCTCTTTGGAACATGGCCTTATTGAAGACTGATTGCCTGTGGTTTTGGAGTCCTTTTCGATTTTATTTAACTCCTTTTCCTTTACTGGAGATTTCTCTTTGGAACATGGCCTTATTGAAGACTGATTGCCCGTGGTTTTGGAGTCCTTTTCTTTTTTATTTAACTCCTTTTCCTTTACTGGCGATTTCTCTTTGGAACGTGGCCTTGTTGTAGACTGATTGCCTGTGGCTTTGGAGTCCTTTTCTTTTTTATTTAACTCCTTTTCCTTTACTGGAGATTTCTCCTTGGAACTTGGCTGTATTTTAGCCTGATTACCTGAAGTTTCGGATGCTAGAGGAGGTAGTTCTGTAATTTTGTCGACCGTCGTTTCAAAGTGTTCTAATGCAATATCTTCGTTTTGAATTAGCTCTGATTTGGAACGTTGACGTTTAGAAAGATCGCCTGAAGATTGAGGTTGTTTTCCAGTGCCTTCACGTGAAGACATGGATTTCCTTCTCTTGGGTTCTTCAGATGGGTTTTTAACCAGTTTATGTTTTGATCCAACTGAAGCTTTACCAGAACTCGTTGGTGACCTACCGGACTTAATAATGGGCTTCAATTTCTTGACCGCGGCGGCTGCGGACGATGTTGAAGGCATGTCCTTGGAGCTATCCCTATCTGAAGCGGATTTATTTTCAGCACAGATATCCGCCATCATTTCCTCGATTCCATCTTCTGTTGCTAGCTTGTCATCGCTCTTTTTAGTTATCTGTTGACGTCGTCGGAATAAAAGTGGTTCCTCTGTCAGGGCATTTTCTCGATTCAAACAGGCAGTAATCTCTTCCTCCATGGAAAGTTTCTTTTGACGACGAGTAAATAGAATAGCGTCCTGCTCATTACTAAACGAACGATGTTGGTCAATGGATTTCAACCGAACAGCACAACGCCGCGTTTTGGGTATAGGACTCTTTTTTGTAGTGTCTTCTCCTAAAGAAGATATATAAAGTTACGTTGTTTGTTTATAAACATAGTAATAATACTTACCCTGATCCACTCTGTGATCCACAGACTCAGAATCTTCGCTGCTACTGCTATCAATGCGCATTCGATGATAATGGCGAAAGAACTCAATATTATCATCGTCATCTGTATCCTGCCCATCATCTTGGTTGTCCAAGGGATAGGCTTGTGACAATTCCATTTCTACATCGGCATTGTTTTGTGTCAACAATTTGGAAGACCAATCGGCAACTTTATTATAAGACTCTATATCATCATCCTCTATGACAATGATCTCATCTTCATCATATTCGGGGAAAACATTTGATGCTGGCAAAGATTCCTCGTGTTTCACTTTTTTTTCAACAAGGAAATCATCATCGTCATCAAAATCAAAATCAAGTTCAAAATCATCATCCAAAGCCATTTCTTCTTTCATTCCCCGTAAGACCACTTGAGACATAGCCATATTCTCGTCATAGTCGTCCTCGGGAGGAGATGGTGGAAAAGTAGGTGGTGGATTTGAAAGTGCGACAGGTGGCGGAATTTCTGGTGGGGGCATTTCTTCTCTTAACTCAATACGATCACCATCCCGCATCAGTTTGTTACTAGTAACTGCTGAGCTGCTTGTTGTAGACAATTTGTTATAGACATATGGATTTAATTGGAGTACAGTGTCTAAAATCTGCTCATCCGGTTTCCCGAAAATGTCTTCAATGTTATTGGTCACATGGCTTACGCCTTCCTCTTTAACATCAGACAACTTGGGTAAGTGTAATCTGCTTGAGGTAGGTACTCTTTCTTCGACCTCCTCTTGTGTCTCCTGTTTTATATAATTTGGCAATTGCTTGGCCAAATTAAATTCTACATCCTTGTTACCCTTTACTTCAGGTCCTTCTGGTGGCAATGGCTCGGTATCATCGTCTTCGTCGGATGTTATGACGATCTCTTCACCGAGAATCACAGTTTTCTTTAACATGAATACCCCATGCCGAGATGGCACTGGATATTCGGGATCTTTAATACTCAGGCTAATCACATCTCCTTCGACGGCAGACTTCTCTTCGGCTTCGAGGCGCACACCATTAAGAAAGGCTCCATTCATTGCATTCTGTTACAAAAATGTTTTCATTAAAAGGATTCTCTGCAAGACTTATGATTCAACTTACCATAGATATCAGCTTCACTCCCGTACTACTAACTATGATTTTCATGTGTTGTCGTGAAAGATAATCGTAGAATTCATTAAGGACTATATTGCAACTGGAGTGACGACCAATTATGTTCTCTCCGGAGGACAACAGGACTCTGTTTCTTGTGGTCACATGCTCCAAGTACCAATCGTCTCCATCAACTAGCTCATGGCCATTCGCGTCACCTCCGTTTAAAACCATTTTGCTTTCTTTTAGTCCATTAATAAAAAAAAATGCTAAGCTAAGGAATAAAACAACAAGTGAGTTGCATCTGAAATTTCAGGGCTGAACAATCAGTCATCTGTTATCGAGATATTTATAAAAGGGAAGCATTGATTTAAACGGTTTCAGATTGCCTTTTTGAAATAATATTTTGATATCATTTAAAAGGTGAAAAATATCAAATAATAGAAGGTTAATGTGAAATACGGATTTAAATTAATGTCTGGTAGAAAAATATTCTAAATCCTTTGATTTTTTTTACCAATTATAAGCAATTGCACTTATCGAATCAAGCGATAGTTATCGATAGAAGTCGCCTGACGCGCGACAATTTCACAATACCCGCGGGGTAAGCGAAAATTAAAAATAGTTGATCAAGAATTGATTTGTAATGAAATACCCGGAAACGATTTTGCAATTTAAGCATTTTTTCGGGCAGATGACAGTAAAAGGGGCAGCTCCCCTTTTAATGCCAAGTTAGCTTTTTTGGATATCCAGATTTCGTCCGTTCTTGCCAAAGGCGAAAACAAAATCTTGTAGCGATCTTACAAGGAATGATTTGGATGATGATGTGATCTTCAAGCTGATCAATTTAAATGTACTTTTGAGACAAAAGTTGATCAATTTAATTGATCTTTTAAGACAAAACTTCTGTAACCTTCTGATGTTAAGCAAGATACTTTGTCAAGACTGCTTTATTTGTTTTACCCCATTATTAAAACAACTTTTACTGAAAATTGCAAGTACTTGTTTTATTTTTGATAAGGTTTAAGCAAACGAATATTTGCATTTATTTTTCTTAATCTAAATACACCATGCCGAGGTGGCACTGGATTATCTGGTACCCCCAGGCTAATCATGTCTCCCTCGAATGCAGGCTTATCTTCGGCTTCGAGGCGTTCACCGTTATGGAAGGTTCCATTTAAGGAATTCTGTTAAGCAAATGTTTTTTCATTAATCGAATTTTCTAGACAATTTACTGCTGAAGATGCTACTTACCATAGATCTTAGTTTCACTCCTGTCCTATCAACTATTATGTTTAAGTGTTCTCGGGAAAGATAATCGTAGAACTCATTCAGAACTATATTGCAGCGGGAATGACGACCAATTATGTTGTCTCCGAGAGACAACAGTACTCTGGCTTTTGTGGTCACATGCTCCAAGAACCAGGAATAGCCGCCATTTGCGTTGTTTCCGTAAAAACCCATTTTGCACATAACTGTATTTCTATTTACTAAGAAGAAATGCTATGCTCTAAGGCCGAGTGGTTTATGAATGCAACATGTGAAGTACATCTCAAATTTCAGGGCTGAATAGTCAATTCCATAAAGGCAAGAGTGGGGGGAAACCGTGATTTAAATGAAACATATCGATACACGTAACAGTTATCGATAGAAGTCACAGTTTTGCGCTGGGCACACTTTTGGTATTTTTCACAACGCGTTAGTACGTACTAAATGTATTGAGCGCGAAACTTTTCCAATGTCGTCAAATAAGCGAAAAGCAAATAATAACACACAGATAAATAGTTATCAACAGCCAGATTCCAAACGATTTTGCAATGAAAGCATTTTGTGGCCAGATGACAGCCAAGGTGATAGTTTCTTTTCCAATGCTAAGCTGGAAGATTTGCTCAGTGGCAACAACCATAGTAATGGGCAGCTGGAACTCTTCGGCACCCAAGCTCCGACCCCACAGCACAATTTGAGTGAATCTGACAATGGTCTATTTGCTGATATATCTTTTCCTGAACCAGCAATTACCCCGTCGCCGAAGGTGGAAACCAAAACTCGTCGCGATCTTTCCAAGATCAATCTAGACGATGATGAGACCACAGCTGATGAGATCTTTAAGCAGATAAATTTGAATGATCTCAGCGTTGCAGAAATGGAAGACATCTTCCACGGTGCAGAAGATTACAGTGATCCATTACAGCAAAATACACAAATTTTCCTAGATGCCGTGGCCTTTAAGAAACCCAAGACACCAATGAAAGATACCAATGCGGAAGTAAAGGAGACAATAGCAAGCAATGAATCCCATTTGCTATCGAAGTCCTTGTTAGAATCTACAGTCCAGGGGACACAATATGAGACATGTGGGAAGCTTCAAAACTGTTCTATGCTCGATCCCATGTTGTGGGATAGTCAGGCATTTGCCGATTTCGAGCAGCAACAACAGCAGCAGCAAGAGAAAATCGAATACCCGACATTTCCCACCAAAGGTGATTTCTATGGCCTTCCAGATAAAGTGCGCCGTATGATATTCGAGCATAAAAACATTAAGAGTTTATATGGTAAGTGCTCAGAGAAGAAGTTATTTTTCTTTTTATATTCATTAATCACCATCAATTACAGAGTGGCAAGATGAGTGCCTAAATTTGCCTGCAATACGCCAGCGAAAAAATCTTATTTACGCTTTACCCACAAGTGGAGGCAAGACATTGGTGGCCGAAATTCTAATGTTACGCGAATTACTTTGCCGGGAGAAGAATGTCTTGTTTATTTTACCCTATGTATCCATAGTGCAGGAAAAAGTCAGTGCCATGTCTCCATTTGCAATTGCCTTGGATTTCCTAGTCGAGGAATATACAGCTGGCAAGGGTAAATGTCCACCACAACCCTGCCGAAAGAGGCGTAGGCTCTTTGTGGCCTCAATAGAAAAAGGCGCAGTCCTAATGGACAGCTTGATTGATGTGGAGAGACCTCATGAGATTGGTTTGGTTGTGGTGGATGAGTTGCATTTGATTGGCGAAAAGGGTAGGGGAGCCACCTTGGAGGCTCTTCTCACCAAAGTAATGTTTCTGAATGGTCTGTGCTAGACTTTTCTTCATTGAATCACATTTTTTTGGATTGAAATTTCTTTTATTTTTAGCTGGCATTCAAATAGTGGGCATGAGTGCAACCATAGGTAATCTATCCGAGATTTCATCGTTTCTCAAGGCAGATGTGTATACCCGTGGCTTTCGACCCGTAGAGTTAAAAGAATACATCAAATGCGGCAATGATCTACTACAAATTCATCCAAATGGTAAAACTCCAGAGGAGATTTTTATCCCTTGCCGCAGGGTAAACTTTAATGTAAGTCTTGAAATGTTTTCCATATGCATGGCCATTAATTTAGATTCCCGCTTTTTCCCTCACAGTATAGCCCCGCTGTGGAACGTGCCGATCCGGATCATTTGGCTGGTTTGATAAGTGAATGTGCTCCAGAACATTGCTGCCTGGTCTTTTGCCCCACCCGCAAGAACTGTGAGAATGTCGCCCTTCTCCTGAGCCGTATTGTGCCCAAGCAAAAGTTTTTAGAACATCGTCAGAGCGAAAAAGTTGATCTAATGGACGCATTGGATAAAATCTGTGGCATTCTTAGTCCTGTTTTGGCTAAAACTTTACCCTATGGCATTGCCTATCATCATTCGGGTCTCACGACAGATGAACGAAAATATATTGAAACCGCATATAGATTTGGGGTCATCACTGTCATCTGTTGTACATCAACTTTGGCAGCTGGTGTCAATTTGCCAGCTAAACGGGTAATCATACGTGCTCCATATGTTGGCCAGGAATTTATGACATTGTGTAAATACAAACAAATGGTCGGACGAGCTGGTCGCGCCGGTTTGGGTGAGGCTGGCGAGAGTATATTGATTGCCCAGAGCAAGGATAATCTGCAAGTAGGTCAAATGATGTTCTCACCCATGGATAAAGCATTAAGTTCAATGGATCACTTGGAAGCAGTTGGATTACAGGTAAGTGTTCCATTCATTCCAAACATAAACGATTCATTTAACTAAAATTTGATATGCATGCTTTCTTTGCCGATTTTCTAGTCTCTTATTTTGAGTGTAATTGGACTTAATCTGGCTGAATGTCGTCGGGATTTGAATCGTTTAATCAATAGCACTTTGCTAGCCGTACAAGCCAATGCTCTGGATGTGGCTGTAGATGATGTGGTGCTACGTATTCTACGGGAAATGTTCAAAAACAAAGTTCTCCAACTATCGGAACCGCAGCATAATAAAATGAATAAAAATAATTGCTCAGATATTATAACGACACAGGACATCAATCAAACAGCAACAACATCAAATCGTTCGGCGGCAAATGATCGTCGATTGCTAATTGGCCAATCGACACGTTTTCAATTGACCAGTATAGGTAAAGCTGCCTTTAAGGCAGGCATTGATTATAAGCGGGCCTATGCAATAAACAAAGAACTGAAATTGGCTCAGCACCAGCTCATCCTAACCAATTATCTGCACCTACTGTATCTGATTGTATGTTTCAATTCGAATGAGCGTGGCGATGAACTCTTTCCTGCCGATGCATTGCGTCTGTTTCATGCCTACTCATCGTTAAATAGCAACAAGCAAGCAATATTCCGACAATTGGGCTTTACTGAGGCTCATGCTGCTAAATTATTTAAAAATCAATCGGTTCAAGGCCCATTGGCCCTTCAATTAAATCGCCTTTACAAGGTGCTTATATTGGATGATATATTGGATCTACAGCCACTGCCCAATGTGGCATCCAAATATAATGTGGAGCGTGGCACATTGCAGCACTTGATAAGTCAGTCGATAGCTGCCTCAAGTGCCATTGTTCGCCTTTGTGACGAAATCGATGAATTCTGGTGCTTTAAGCCATTGTTCGAGAGAATTCTACGTAAAATGGATCGCTGTGGAACCTTGGAACTGGAGCCATTATTGGAATTGCCTTTAGTGAAAATTGTAAGTGTGTGTCTACAGTATATGAAATATTGAAGAATAAACATTTTTCCATTTGTTTAGAATCGGGCCAAGCAACTCTTTGCAGCAGGCTTTAAATCTATTGAGGATATTGCCAAAACACATCCCATAAATTTAGTTAAATCCGTCGAGCATATGCCCCTTAAAGTGGCCACTGAAATTATATCCGCCTCCAAGGTATGAAGCTTAGCTGAGCTTAGCTATTACTGTAACTCTTAATGAAGTCTGTAATCTAGCAATTATTAATTACTTTGGACTGAATTTATTACCCAACTCTCTCTCTCTCTCTGGGCAGATAATCTTAATGAAAAAACTTGATCATTTGGAAGAGGAAACTGAAAATCTAAAAGTCTGCCTACAAACAAATCGAGAGGAATAGGAAACAATAGTGATAAGAAAACGAATGGTAAATAGGATTTTTATTTTTATAATTATTATGATTTTATTATATATGTCTTCTCTTTTTTTTTTTTTAATATTAGACGCTGCGACTTAAGTTTCTTAAATATTATCCCGCATACAAAAGTTGTTTTTCCTATGCGAACTTTTTGTTATACAATTTGTTTTTGTTTTGTTTAAATTAGGATACTTATTTTTGATTTTCTCTAAAATTTACATTAAGGACATCGGCTGTAAATGATTGATGTCGTCGTTTGCTGCTCTGTTTGTGGTTCTTTTTAGTTTTTGTAGTTGATTTACAGATAGAAACTACTAGATAAAAAAAAAAACACTTTGTTAGCAATCAAATTTGCCAGAATTGTTGATTTTTGTTTTGTTTCGGCTACTATCACGACAATTGAGTATTATACATGTATACATATATGTGTATATATATATATAAAATGTATACCTATATGTTTTAAGTTAAGGGCAAATGAGCAAATACAGTTTGCACAATTTAAGACGACTCGAATCGGTTTATAGTTTTAGTTCTCTATTGGTTTACTTCCATGACACCGTTTGTTTAGATCAATTTTTTGCTAAATTATTAATGAAAAATATAATTAAACATTAAATATGTAAAGTAGTGTAAATTTGTTTTGTTTAAGTTATCTTTTAATTTTGTTATGCTTCATTTTAGTTAAATGGGATGTGAAATAAAGTCTATGAGAAGAAAACTGCACAAATTAATTTAAGCTATTTGCCCTTAAGTTAAGAATTATAAGTAATTATCATTCTTTTCGACTAAAAATTACATAGAGTTAGAGAGTTTGCTTTTTTGCTGCAAGGATGTAGAAAATGGAACCAAAATGTGTGCACCATGTTGGATGGAGGCGGAACATTCTCTCGTTCTCTACCATTATTGTTTCTTTTTGTTTTATGTATTTTTGTTTTTGTATTGTATTTACAACTGTTGAAAGAAATTGAAAATTTAAAGAAGAATATGTTACTGGACGATTCGAGGATTCGATGGTGTTTTGTACTCACCTTGATTTCACAGTGTGCGAGATCTGTGAACAAAGACAAACAGACTAATAGGCAAAGTCATCGTAGAAATGCTGGGCGACCCTTACTGCTGCGGCTGATCCTCCGGCAGCAGGGTATTCGTGTCGATGTGAACGCGTCCCTTGCGGCGATGGGCCGACAATAGCCCGCCGGCGTATATCTGTCGATGAGAAATAGGAATCACTATGATAGCCACCAGCTGCTGGTGATGATGAAGCGGATAATGAGGATAATGATTGCTGAGGCTGAGGCTGAGACTGAGACTGAGTCTGTTGCTGCGGCTGATAGGCAAATGGATTATTGTAGGCACTGGCATAGGGGCGATATTGAAGCTGTTGTTGCTGTTGCTGCTGTTGCTGTTGTTGCTGTGGATGTTGATGTGGATGCGAATGCGTATGCGAATGCGAATGTGTGGATAACGGTTTAAGCGTAGGATCTAGTGCATCATTTAAGGTCACATCGTAATCATTCTCATAGAGCTCATCCAAATTAAGTTTGGGACGTTGTGGCTCTTGATTACGTTTGGGCGTGGCTGGCGGCAAAGCACTGCGCGGTGGCAATGTCGTACGAGATAATGGCGCTGGTTGCTTGCGTCTCTCATTGATAATACGATCAGCGGCATCATCATCATCATCATCAGCCACATCAATATCATCGTCATTGTTATTGTTATTATTTTGACTTCTTAGCAATGGTGCTCCATGTTCGAGCAGACGAACACCTGATATGGTGGAGCCCATATCAATGGGTGTACTCTGAGTGGTCGGTGGAGCTGGTGATGATGATGGTTTCAAAGCCACGCCCACTGGTTGCAGGCCACGCGGTAAATAAGGACTACCACCACGTGAGGGCAAGAATGGTCGTTTGACCACACGTACCGCAGAGGGCCGCAATGAGGGCTTAACTGGCTCCAATTCTTCTGCCGGCTCCTGATCATCGTGCTGCGACTGCTGTTCCTCCTGCTGCTGCTCCTCCTTGACAGGCTCTTGCGGTTCGATTCTTTGTCTTGTCTGTTTCCTTCTAGCCAACAAGTTTACTCTTGGTCGTTGCGATGGAGGTGCTTCAGCTTCATCTTTATCATCTGCATGAATGTCCTCCGCTTCGACAATTGGCTGACGTGGACGCGGTATGCTCTTACGTGGAGCTGGCTTTGCCCTCACTCGTTGGCCTCTTATTGGCGGATCTTCGTCGTCCAAAAAGTCGACATCAGCTGCCGACGATGGGGAAGGTGCTCTTGTTCTGGCCTGAGGTCTTGCCTGTTGCTGTTGTTGCTTACGACGCGTTGTGGGTGGCTCTTCATAGTAATCCTCTTCAAGAGCAACTTTTTTCTCCGTCACTGGCTTACGCAGGGGATTCCTTGTGGGTCCAGCCGGTCGCCGGCGTGAAGGTGCCAATGTGCTTCTAACTGGCAATGGTTGATCATATTCATCATCTGTCGCTCCCTCTTGTTGAGCTTCCTGTTGATAATAGTCATCATCCAAATCGGATTTTGGTGTTGTTGTAGCTGTATTTGTCTTTTGCACTGGATAGG
Source organism: Drosophila paulistorum (assembly GCA_018152135.1). Lineage (NCBI taxonomy): Eukaryota > Metazoa > Arthropoda > Insecta > Diptera > Drosophilidae > Drosophila > Drosophila paulistorum. The sequence continues at coordinate 16,641,006 of JAECXG010000606.1, read as the reverse complement.
AGTATTTCTTTTTCTCATTTATGGGCACTGGCCGGGCTATACGTGGCGGAGCCCGCGGACGTGCATAAACCGAAGCTGCAGCTGCTTTCGGTGTTATGAATTCCGTCAATGATTTGGCTGTGGATGTTTTTATTTTCTGTGGCGTTTGCTCTTCGGCTGCCTCTTCTTGGTCAACATCCGCATATGGTTTCTCGTAGTCATCAAGATCGTCCAGAGCGGCGGATGAAAGAGAACTGGGTGTGGTGCTACCCAAACGCTTCTCATTCGAACGTCGACGATTAAGCAATGGTGTACGATCTTCATTGAAACTGCGTCGTCCTTCTGCCTGCGGTTTGCGTGCTGATATTTTGCGTCCAGCTGTAGCTGGCTTTCGTCGACGAATTCCTCCACGTCGATCATCGTAATCTTCATCCAATGGATCTTCATCTTCATCCCTATAGCGATTGCGATTGCGTCGTGGTGGCGGTGGCGGCGGCGCCGCAGCGGGCTTCTCATCTTCATACTCATCGTCATAGTCGACCTCTTTGATGGGCTTTCTATGACGTTGCCTCTTCGTTTTCTGACGCCTATTGAAGCGCTCTTCATAGTAATCGTCTTCGTATTGCTGCTGCTCCTCTTCCTCATCGTAATAATAATCATCTATGGGTCGTCGATGATCATAGGGACGCCTTCGCTGAGGACGCTGTGGACCTCTACGTCTATGAGGTTGTGTAGGTGGAGGCTCTGTGGTTGAAGTTGACGTTGACGTCGTTGTGGTGGCCATATACAATTCGTCATTTCTGCATACGAACAAGATTTGTTCATCATTTAGAATGGTCTTCACATTTAGACTGGTCTTCCCCCTACTTACCTATTCCAATATTTCTGTGATCCCTCGCAGTCCACATCGGAGGCGAAATGGCAAATAAACGTACGTTGATCGAATGCCGTAAAATTGGCGCACAGAAAGTCGTGACGTATGCCATAGACACAGTGATGATAGATCTGTCAAGTCAAGAGATTCATTTTTAATAACATTTTAGCAAGCATATCTAATCTACTACCATGACTAAAGTAAATCTTTATCGTTTATTGCTTCGTTTTGGCATACATAAACTAATTTTTGAGGTCAAGATCGTAGCGGGCACGTTAAGGCGACGGCGAAAGAGAAATTACCCACCATTACGTGTGTGTGTGTGTGTGTCTTTAGGGTTGACCAATTGTCATACAAGGTTGGCGACTTTATTGTTGACGTACTTAGTTACTAGTTACTCACTTGACACTTGTATTCAATGGAGGCATAGAAACCATCGTGAAGTCCCTCACATTTAAAATGGATCTCATCTTGGGGTGGTACAGTCGATAAAAATGGATAGCTCGATAGATTATAGCTAAAATAAACCCGTGAGTTTTAACACTTGGAATAATAATCTAATTCATTGAGTTTTGAACTTACCCTCTCAGCTCTCTAGGTAAATTTGGATCCCAGATATAATCAATTTGAGGTATTCCCGTTAACTTGGAGTTCTTTGATATCGTGACATTATCATCCTAGAAAAACGAAGATGCTCAGTTATTACTTATCCGCCATGGATGCCATATCATTTTCTAGAGTATTAGTCCTTTAGGTTCTCCTACCTTTGTATTATCAGTTGCATCTCCACTGGGTGGCACTTGCTGCTCCTCATCATCAGCCGAAGCAGCCGTTTCTTGAGTTTCCGGTGTTTCTGTTGTTGTTGTTGTTGTTTTGCTTGTTGTGGAGGCGGGTGTTTTGGCAATAGAAACCTTCTTGAAGGGCAGCGCAGCATCCGTGGAGGCCAATAGACTCAATAGCAGCACTAATTAAAACAAGATACATAATATTGCATAATATTTATATGTATTTTTCTTTTCTTTTGTGAATTATATCACTTTCGATGGGATAACAGGTAGGAGCTATTAATCCGGTCTTTGGTGAACTGGATTTAAAAATAAACTTAAACCTTTTATTTTCAACTTACCTGCCGCTGGTATGAACAAAAGCCAACGTTTGGCTCTTTTCATTTTGTGGATTGCCTTTTTTTTTTTGCTTGTTTTTAAATTTTGCTGGTTTTTTCTTCAAAATTTTCCTTTTTCTGCCCCTTGGCTATTTGTATATTTTTTAGCTATAACCAAAAAGAAACAAGAAGAAATAACTTTAACGAACCATAGTTCATTGTACGCTGAAAGAAAAAATAAATAAAAATAAAAAGAAATTCTCGAGTTCTGAATCAAAAGTTCATTTAATATTTTCGGCACGAATATTCGAGAACTGAATTGGCCTGGCCCACACTCACGTAGTTTGCTTTGTGCTGAACTTAACGTTATTTCAACGTGTCGGCGGAAAAGAAAGAAGGAAAGAAAGCAAGCTCCTCCCTCCCCCCCCAGTCAAGTGGACAGATTTGGTGTGTAGAAAGTGTTCTTTTAGGCTGTAGTGAAAATGCAGTTTATAATACTATGGAATGGCAATGCATTCTGTGAAAATCGGCTGTATACCACTTTTGATGTTAACCAAAAGAGTACAAATTAATTTTACATTGAAACTCAACTTGGTAATGTTTTAACTAATGGCATTTGAAGCGATTTCATGTCATATTTACATGCTTCTGACAAATATTTACATTATAATTGTGTAAAAAGCAGGATTAGCAAAAATCAAGTTAAGAGTCCAAAACTCTTAGTATACATTTAGAAAACTATGAAAAATTCAAATACTACCTACCAAATTAAGACTTTTGCAAAGTAAATGTCAAAAGGAGAGATTGGGCTTGTCAGGTTTTATTGGTAAAAAATGCAAATTTTTGAATCTTTACAGTCCTAGACATAACTTCTTAAGAGAATGAATTGAATGAAATTTTTTTATTCTCTATTTCAAAAAAAAAAAAAAAAAAAAAAAAATTGATCTAATCTAAAACTAATTAATTAATATGATTTTTAAAAATTGGCATAATCTTCCATATTGAAATCAAAAGAATTAAGAGAAGATTTAAAAACTAACAAGTTCGTTGCCTAAGTCATTTGTTTTAAGTCATTTCATCTACACACACTAAATAGATAAGTCTGGTGTAGTTGCTCAAACTCTTTCAAGCAAAATACTAATCATTTATATAAAGATGTCAATTCAAAACTGTATGAGAAAATTAAGCGAATTGAAATACTAGTTTTTGAATACAATGAATAATAATTTTTTCGGTATTCAATTTGCATTTATTATTTGTTTCTTTGTTGCTCTCTCTTATCCATTTGATTATACAATTTGCCAATAGAAGAAAAGAAGATGGCATTTGCCATCTAATAGAATGCAGTTATACAATACAGATTATAATCTGTCGACAGCAATTATCATATATTTTGTCAGTCAAAAAACAAATATACACAGATACAGTGTTGGAAGAAATAATAGAAACGGCATAGAATTTACTTACTTTTGTGTCTGTCTTTGGCAAAACTCTAATTTTTTGTAAACTGAATGGATTATTATCAAAACGCTAAACCAATGAATCAAAAAAATTATGTTTTGTATATTCTAAAGTAAATTCAATATAAAAACTAAGGCATTTATTATGAGTCCCTTGGAAGATAAAATAGAAACGATAATTTTTAAAGTAAAAAATAGGAAGTTGTTGTTCAAGAAACATAGCAATTTTTGGTTTCAAGAAATATTTGAATTAATATGAAGTCATTCCACCCTTATTTTTCAAGACTTCGCGGCAACGACATCCCACGGAATCAAATAACTTGGCGCAAATAGCTGATTTTATAGAATACCATTTAACCTCGATCTTTTCCGTATATTCTTGCTTATTTTCTGGTTTATATCCAGCAGTTCCATTCTTTAATATTCCCCAAAGGTGTTCTATTAAGTTTAAGTCCGGGGACTGGGATGGTGGCTTTAAAACATTAACTTCATTTTCCTTGAACGAGCTGGCAAACAGCTGGGACGAGTGTTTGGGATCGGTTTCCTGCTCATATTATCACATTAAATGCAATTCTTCTTCGGCATAAGGAAGCATAGTATTGTTAAGGACATTTACTTTGTTGATGGCGCACATTTTATCCTTTATCCAAACTAACGGACCGACACTTGAAGAAGAAAAGCAGCCCCAAAACATAATTTTTTCACCTTAGTGCCCAATGGTCTTTAAAGCGTGTTTTGGATCATAAGCTGTACTTTTTTGCTGTCTTACAAACACCCTGCCATCAGATCCAAACAAATTTACATTTGTTTCATCCGACCACAGCACGTTTTTCACATAGGCCCGAAGCACATGTTGGTTAGCAAAATCTGGTCTATCTTTTATATTGTTCTTGCTCAAGCACGGTTCTTTTCGAGCACTAAATACCTTTAACCTCTTTGATTTCAATCTTGAACGGATAGTTCTCCTGGTTATTGATGCATTTAACTTATTTTTGAGCTTTTCCGATGAAAGAAATGGGTTTTTATTCGCATCCAGCATGATGATCTGTTCGTTTTGACGTTGAGACGTGGGGCGGCCACGATTTTCTTGCTTATATTCACAATGAATAGCGCAAAGCCCTGTTACTCTTGGGCAATTCATTAATTTGGCGATTTTTCCAATTGGACGACCAGAGTTTCTTAGTTTTTTTATAATTTCCCTTTCATCCTCTAAGAAGTGAGTGCCACGTACCATACTGCATATAATGTTATTAAATTTAGTGGACTTTAAAACCTTTAATGTAGAATATTAAATTAAAACCAAAAAATTCACATCTATGAGACTTAAAATTTTTTTGACTGAAAATATACGGAGCGTTTCTATTTTTTTTTCCAACCGAAAAACGGGTTTGTTTTACTATGAAGCATGAAGAAGAAAAAGTTTCGCGAAAATAGTGTCGAAATGTATGAAAATAATAGAAGTATTATCCCACATTCTTAAACACTGATTTTTAGGTCCGATAATTTGCCCAACGTTGAAAAAAGAGACTTCAAAATCAAAAAAGGTTGCCGTTTCTATTATTTCTTCCAACACTGTATATAAGTTGGGGTACATATAGAAAAAAGCAATCACAAGCCATCAACTGAAACATTCATTTGCAAAATGTCAAAAAGTGCCAAACAAGCATCAGAAATGTGCATTTAAAATGCACAACACAATACACGCAGTCACACACCCACACACACACACACATACACACTGACATGGGGTGTGAACAAAACAAAATCTTTGTGCCACGAATAAATGGAAAGGATGGGCCGTCGTCGTCACATTTAGGCATTTCAATGAAACGACTTCAAGGAAAAACCGAATCAAACAATGGGCAATAAAATGAGCTGATTGCAATCCCAATGATCGATATGCTCTCTCTCCCTCTCTCTCTCTCTCACTCTCTCTAGCAATGTAGTATCGATTGCTGCTGCCAAATTGCAATGATCCAATGAACTTTTCTAAACTATGTACATAGTAAGCTTTAGATATAATTAACTAACGTGTGGCTGTATGTCTGTCTGTCAGTCTCTCTACGATATAGGCATGTCGGTGTTTCATATATATGTTGTTTGTATAGTTTGTATTTCACTGCGTATTGAAAATGAAAGTGTTCAAATTGCTATTCGGTTTTCAATTTGATATAGTTATGCATTGTTATTTGCTCAGTTATTCATTTATTGTGTGTACTCTCTGGGTAGCTACCCTTTCGCCTGCTGGTGGTGCTGTTTGCTGCTTTTGGCCAGTTAACTTACGTAAAGTAAGCAAAAAGACGTTTAGAAAGACAGAGCAAGAGCGAGAGAGAGATAGGGGGAAGGAAAACGAAATACAAGCAAAACGAACGAGCTAAAATAAAACGCAAAGTGACATTGAAGGCTGTGCAACCTAACTAATTATGCAATTACTTGCCACTTGACGCGTTTTCCCCTCCACCACCACCACCACCATACTCGCCTCTCTCCCCCTCTCACAATTTATCTCTCTTTCTTGATTACTGTCTCTTTGTTTAACTTAACGGAAATCGAACAGCTAAGAAATTAAGTGCTAAGATAGCCACATTTTAATTTTAGCTGAATTTGTAAAAGTATTGCTCAGTGGTGTGCGAAACTTGATGTTCAAATCAAGATCGAAAATCAATGAAATTTACTTGTAAGTCAAAAGAAATATTTATGTATTTATATTAAATTAATCACGTTTTATAAAAAAAAAGGAATATAATTCAAATTTAACATTTGAATGGTTGAATGTCAAGCACCAACTTGAATCCTTGGCTTGTATCCTTCGATGTGTTATAGTAACGAAGGAAGCAGATGAGATACTATCAAAAGTGTTATACTAAACTTATGTCAATAATTATACAATTCTGTTATAAAAACTATAGCATAAACTTTCATACGATAACTTTACTTAACCTATTTCGTGCATATTTTATGAGCTCTATTATATTAGAGCTAGTTGGTGTATGCAGCACTGTTATACTCAAAACTGTTATACAAAACAACTATTACAACCTCTTATAGAGCCCTTTCAGTGAACAATTACGTAGAATCTTCTGCAAATCTTGCCTATAATTCTGTTCGCCTCGATTTTACATTTCAATTAAACTGTTATACACATAACTGTTATACAGGTGCAAAAACCCCCAATTGTCGTCGACTATAGTAAATATCGAGGGACTTAATGAAATAATAATGCAAACGATTCAATACAATTGTTGAAGATTTCATTGATGAGTGGTAAGAAAACGTATTGATTGATTTTAAATCTGTTAAAAGAAATATATATATATATATCAAAATATGCCAGAATAAATCAAAATTCATTGGAATTGAAATATGCAAATGGCTGTGTCTATCTCTGTGTGTGTGTGTGTGTTTTGTTTTTATTTCTCTCATTTTTAGTATCTATGCGGTGGCAATTCTAATATATATACATTTTTATTCATTTTATATTTTAATTGTATTCATTAGTTTTAGAAAACAAAGGTCATTCCTCAATAAGTCATGTCTTCGAGACTTTTATGATAAATGAAGCCATACAGCTAAATAAGGTAAATTTATGGTTCAGCCTTTTGTGTCTGGGCTACTTTTGTGCAATGTATTATTGTCTAACAAAGTAAAATATATGATATAAATGGCCTATTAATAATGAATGTTGTTTTTACGGTTGTTATTGTTGTTGCCTCTTCGTTTTAGGCATCTAATATTTTACAGCCCACCAGCAACACCAACACCAACAACAACAACAACAACACCAAACAACTTTGTCTCTTGCCTGGCTTATTGTCTTTAATCAAGTTCAAATTCAAGGCTAAGTCATGACACACTCACACAATCGTACACCCCATACGAGGGCAGACAGAAAAGTAATTTGATCAATAGCGATTATGAATTCTATTCCCTTTTAGGTCTATTAACCATAACGATAATAATTTGAGAATACTTAAGTTAGTTGAGACGACTTTGGCTTGATCTGTAGTTAAGTGTTGGTCCAAATAATTGATCCATCTGTAAACATTTTACAATTGATTCTAAGCAACAGCAAACTCTTGTGCATGCCCTCGTATTTATATGGATGAATACCCGGCGGATACATAATATACCGGTAAATAAATGATGATGCATCATCAACCAGATCATCATCCACTTGATCATCATCAAAAATGAAACGTTAAGCATAGAAACAAATCTAGATCTGATTTTAGGAAGTTCCCAATTAAATTTTATGTAGATTTTTTTTTTTAATTTGTTGGTTTTTTTTTGTTTCTGTGTGTTTGCCATGGAAATTTCCTTGAATTTGTGCAAATTTCCCATAATTTGTTAATAAATTTCGCTTAGAATTAAAAAGAATAAAACAAAAAAACGAGATAAAGATTATTCTTAAGGTTATTCACAGTCTAAACTTAAAAGACAATAAACAATTAAAATTAATTTTTGTATAATTTTTTTTTTCGGTGTCTTTTTTTGCATTATTCAAGAGACTCTACACTCTCGATTTCATTTACATTTTTCTTCGACGTCAGCAACTGGTTCCCCCTTGGCGCCCCGTAACCCACACTCCCCGTTTTTTTTTTTTTTTTTTTTTGTATGAGTTTTTATGATAACTAATTTGTTGTTTTTGTTGTTGTTGCTTTTAGTTGGGTTTAGTTGCCTCAACCGGTTGCAGACAGAAGTCAAAAGTTGTTGGCGTCGTCGTCTCTGCAGCAAGAAATTAGCATCTCTTTTTTTTTATGTATTTTTTGTATTAGTTTTTGTCATTTTTTTTCTTTCTTGGTAGCTTTCAAGGTCGGGTTTTGATTTTTTTTTTCGCTTTTTTGGTTATTGTTGTTGCTGGTTTGTGTGTGTGTGTGTGTGTGTGTGTGGTCTAGTTGCAAGATTATTGATTTGTTAACCTTTTCTTAGTGCTATTGTTGTTGCTTAATGACTTCTTCACTTTTATCCGATTTGTGGTACGTGTTGGCACCATTTTTACGTAAATGCTCCATATTAATGGCAGATCATAAATCTACCGGCTACCCATATTTGGTTTGTATCTTGTCTTTTTTTGGTTTTGCTTGTTTGCTGTTGGCTTAAAGGTGTGAAACTGTTAAATTTCGGTTGACAAATTGATATAACCTTCAACTACTTTTTATAACGCTCGAAAATGGCAATTACTAGAGTTATTTGAGACAAAAGAAGGAAGTTGAGTTTATGGTGCGTTTAAATAATAACCTCTACCATATGGAAATGGCGGATCTTTATTATGAGACATTTCCCATCTTAAATTTCATAAATCAAATGTATGTTTTGAATAATCGGAAGTGTATCATAAAAAATGCTATAGCCATTCAAATTCCATTCCAAAGTGAGTTTTTCTTTCCGCAAATTTGCTTAAGGTCCCTAACGTTATATATATAATTGAAACATTAATCTTATATATATCCCTAATATCAGATATTAACATAGGATCGAGTAAGTGATTTTTTGCAAATATGATAATGAATTGGCTGTTTAAAATACTTATTTGGCGAATATTTCGAGTTCGATTTCGTTTTTCGATCCCTCATTATTCGCTGTTTTGTTTTTTATTTTGTTTGTTTCTCTTTTCATGCAACTGCAACGGCATCTTCACACGAATGAACGAAACCAAATCCATCTCGTTTGCCAAGTGAAAACTGAGAGTTTCCTTTTTGAAAAACCATTGCCATCAAATTCAGTTTGTGTGTTGTGTATTTGTTTTATATTTATTTCTATACCATGCACCCAGGAGAAGCATGAAATGGTATATTAAAGTCGCCAAAATGTCTGTAACCCTTTCCTAGGCTTGTCCGTCTGCTGATTATGAGGCTAGTCTACAAGGGTAAGCAGACCAAGTTGTCCTTTTTATCCCCCTAACTTGGTGTTTTGGACGGAGTTGCCCGTTGGCGGCGCTAAAGTGCTTGTGTGTAGGAGTGAGCAGGACAGTCTTTCGGGATAAAGTGTATTTGTGCATGGTATAACAAAGTCGGCGCGACGTTTTACTTAGTTAATTTCTTTATATACTTATATTTGCCGTTCAACAAATAAGTTTAATCCACCGATTCCGGTTAGGTTAGGGGCAGATGCGAATGAATGTCAATGCGAATTATTCAAAGTTGATTGGAAGACCGAAATGATGGGATATGCAAAGAGACATATTACGATTATGTCTTTCTTTTACTCTGTCTCTCTCCGTCTCCCTTTCCCTGTCTATCTCTAGCTATGCCCACCCATTACCATTACTCTTTGGATGGAAAGTTTCTTTTTTTTTTTTTTTGGAGTTTTAACTTCTTGACTAATTAAGTTGCAACAGCAACAAAAATTGTAATAATTTTTGTTAAACGTTCAAATTAAAAAAAAAAAAAAGTGTGAAAAAAGGCAAATAAAGTAAAGAGTGAAAATCTGGCTACAACGGGAGAGATGAATGAAAGTAAAATTTCAAAATTTCGTTTGCTGTTGCTGTTGCTGCTGCTGTTGTAGTTGTTGTTGTTGTGTTGTTTTTGTAGCCGATGATGAAAGTAAAATCGGCGCAGATTGTCCGTGTATATTAGAGTATGTGTATGTGTGCGTTTGCCTGTGTGTGCGTGTGTGTGTGTGGCAGATGCGCCAACTAAAAAACCAAATTGTAACTGCAAAAGAAAGAAAACTTCAAATGATGTTGCTGATGATCATGATAGTGATGATAATGATGATGAAGTAGATAACAAACAATGTATAAGGTGCACAGTAATAATTAGCAACGCCTGAGATAATATTTCTTTTGCAAAAATTACAAAAATCAAGAGATTTGTATTTTTTTTTTGGCCATGAGTTTTTTTTTTCTTTCTTTCTGGCGTGGCAACTTTGAAGGTGTCTGACTTTTAGAGCCATTTATTCAAACAGTTTCTTGCCGAAAAGCAGAAAGAGTATTTTCGAAATACCAAAACAAATTTTAATAATAACAATTCGTATTTAACTTACCTTAAATACTTAATTTCAATTGCTTGTAATCCACAAAATGCTGTCCGAATATTATATCAATTATGGGGAAATGTTTCTTATTATTATTTATTTACTGTTTATTGTTGCAACAATTTATAGTTATTTTCAGAATTTATGTTTATATCTAATTATTGTAAATAAAAATAAGGGGCTTATGTTGTTTTCGAAAATATGGAAATTTGTTCAAAAGTAAGAAATTCCATTGATGATGGAGGAAAAACTATGTGAAATGTGGTTTCAATTGATGCCTAAAGTAAAGCTAAACCCTCTGACATCGATTTGAGGTATTTGTTTGTAGTTATTGGCCATCGGGAATCATTCGAACCATGCTCTTAACAGTTTTTGTATAGTTCAGATCATAAAAATGTGAGATAATCTTATTAAAAGATAATCTATCTAGCTCTAGTATCAAGAAGATGCAATTAATTATGCAATGGTGCAATTCGGGGCCTCTTATACCCTCTTTTAAAATGGATTAAACCTAAAACTTGATTGGCGTTCCATTTCCATTCGTCAATATGGGAAAAACCAGAATAGTTTGTTTTTAAACTATTTCAAATAGTTATTTAATTTCTTTGTGCAAACTTTTTAAAGATCTGCAATATTTAGTTTCATATTTGTTTCAATGTGATTCATTTCTTGATTATTTAAATTATGCAAATTAGCAATTTGTTTGTTTGTGGGGTTTATTCAAAGATGCATATATAATCAGAATATATGTCTGTATTCTGTATAGGATAATTCTTTTCTTTCGTAACTTTTTATGAGTTGTTGTTAAGTATTTTTTCATAAATCAAATTTAATTTGCACTTAACAAAAGTTGAACAATACGAAAAAAAAACTGCCTTTACACACACACACACACACACATGCCAACACACAAACGCACATACACACTCACACACACACATATGCACAAAGAAAATTGCAAGCCACAAATGGTTTTTCTTTGTCTCTGTGTGCGTGTGTGTGTATGTGAATTTGTTGCTGTGCCTGTGCACTTGTGAAAATTTTATTGCTATTTTTTTTTTCTGTTTCGTATTTTGTAACTTGTGAGTTTATATTTCTCTTTTGTTATTGTTGATAATGGTTTTTTTTTAGGCACTTGGGAAAAACTTTTAAACTTTAGAAGATTTAGGCACAGATTTTTCCCTTAAAACACAGCAAATTTAAAAAAAAAAACGCAAAAAATATATAAATTTAATTGAATTTGTTGTTATTTTGTTTTTGTTGTTGTTGTTTTTATATAATTTAATCTCTCTTTCTGGCACACACACACGAAGGCTAGGCGCATGCTTCGTCGTCTAACTACGTTTACGTTAACTGCCACGCCCACTTACTGCTGGTGGGCTGTGGTGTGGATTTGGCTCCCAGAGAAATGAATTGAAAAGAAAAACTCGTCCGATTGCTGCTGCCTACCTGCCGTTCACCTGGCTAACCGTTTGCAGACTGAAATTGCAGACGGAGATTGGCCAACATGAGTTGAGAGTTGGCATAAAAAAAAAACAAAAACACTGAAAAAAATGGGAATTTGGTTATAGTAAAGCTTTTGGTCAATGCTAAAAACTGGTTTCACATTGCTTTTGCGCATGCGCGGCACGTTGTCCATTCAAATTGAGCGAGAGAGAGAGAGAGAGAGACATCGAGTGGAGAAAAGGAGATGGAGAGAGAGAGAGAAAACAAAAAACAAGAGAAAGAGCGTAACACAGAGCTAAAGATACATGAAGCTAGTCAGGTTGACGACAGAGAGATAGATAGTTTGATAGATTGACAGAGAGATTATGCGATTATATTGAGAGGCACACAGAGAGAAAGAGAAGAAGAAAGAGAGCGAGCTTTTCATTTAACTTCAAGCTGGAAGAGCACTTTAATACATTGGAGCATTTTCCTTATACATTTTCCTTTTGGCACACACACACAACATTCTGCAATAGATTTTTTTTTTGCCTTTGATTTACTTTGTGACTTTGCTTTTAAAAAACTTTTAATATTGCAGTGATCTGTATTATATACCCTATTTATCAGACAAATGGGTATATTAAATTTATACACATAAAACTAAGATTTCTACTAAATATATTTGACTATATATAGTCTAGACTCTAGAGCTAGCAAATAGGCAGAAGATGACACTTTTATTCCTCATTGACACTTTTCAATTGCCATTTAAATATTTTAATTCAATTTCAGAAAATTCTAAGAATCACAACCTTTGAATGGTAAGAATCTTCGTCACTTCTTTTTATACCTTTGCTAAGGGTATTATAGATTCAAAGAATCAGAGTTTTCGATATAGCCCTTGCTGTCTGTTTCTATGTATCTCACTTCCCTTAGTTTAAATGATATTGGAATGAAACTTTATATTTAAGTTTTTGACTATATTAAGTAGCGTAAGTTCTTGATTTGTTCTGATCAGACGTCTATAAAACTAACTAAACATGACTAACTAACTAGATTTTTCAACACACAGAGTACAAACAAAGTCGTTGCCAATTTCGCGTTTTTCCCCCTTTGTTTCATTTGATTTGATGTTTTTATTTTTATTAATTTTAGTTCATAAGCAGCTTAACAGGTTTTGCTGATAAAGATTGGTTTGGGTTGCTTGCAAAATTTATATGAGAAATAGATTTGCAAAATTAATTACAAATTGATTTCCTTATGGGCTAATTTGTTAGATCAAATATACAAACATTTAAGCTAATTTCGATTAGTAATCCATTTAATCACCTTTTGCCTTTTCATTTGTTATAAATGGAAAAAATGTGACACACATCAAACAAAAGAATAAGAATGAGAACAAAATTCTAGCAGATATGAAAAGAAGGATCAAACTCGCTAAGGATATGAATATGATCTATTCAAAATGTATTCATATTTCGATAATTCAATATGACTTAGAGAAAATGCTTTTAAATGAATCACAAATTAATATGCTTCGCAGCGTAGTGAACGACCGCAATGACATAATATCAAAAAGCGAAACAAAAATTAAATAATGAAGATTCAATTAAAGTGAAGCCCTTTTTATTTTGTTGGCTTTGAAAATAATCAACTATCGGGCAGATGGTTGATGGCTGATGGCCTGGCATTAGTCACACACACGCACCACCTCAAATAAACTATTTTGTGAATATGTTGGACTCTGGCCATAATGAAATGAAACGAGCTGAAATTGTTTAAACGGTTCATGAATTATTGCGCATACGCCGCATGGTTCGGTTCAGTGCAATTAAATTTGTTAAATCAATGCATTTTGATTTTCATTTAAAGAAATGTACAAAAAAAAAAAAACAAACAAAACCAAAACTAAGTAAGTAAATCGGAATTGAATGCAAAATAATGCCCCTAGCTCTATCTCACTCTAATCGCAATCGCAGTCGCAGTCTCTTTTCATAATGAAATCAATCAGTGCGGTAACTGGCAATGGATTATGGCATATTTAACTGTCTCTAACTCCTCTGGCTACCTCGCCACTTCTGGCTCTGGCTTCAGTATGTGTGTGTGTGTGCGAGTGTGTGCGAGTGTGTGCTATTACATCACAGAGACAAAGTACTCCAGCTTAAATGCTGCACTGCATCCAATCCGTCTCTGACGTATGTGAAAGTTGAACAAAATACAGAAAAAAAACTTAACTCCAACTCGAAACTCCAAGCAACTTCAAACCAAGTCAAGTCTCCAGCTTTAGCTTCAGTTTCAGTTTTAAAGTGCGATTGTCTTGGCTTATTCAAATTGGAACAACGTCGCCAACTCTCTTAGAGTCGTTTACCGCATGCGGAATTGTTTTTTGTTTTATATATGTGTATAAATATATTTGTTGTTGTTGTCTTTTTAGCGGCGTGTGCCGCCTGAAATCTTGTTACATTTTTATATAGTATACCTACATATACTTGTATATAAACTACTTTGTGATACTGCATGGTCATATATTAGTAGTAGTAGTAGTATATAGTTTTGTCTATGAGAATGGGAGCACCGTGTCGACTTGAAATGCATATGTGTGTGGGTGTCTTTCTCTCTGTGTGCGTGTGTGTGTGTATGAACCGGTTGCAGTTGCTGCTGGTGGCAGTTGTTGTCGTCATATGTTGTAACTACTTAACTGGTCCACAAAACTGAGTCCATTCCAGCCAGCTGACTGATCAATATCGATTTTGGCGCCCAACATTCTCCAAGTGTAACAAATTTTCCATGTGCTGTAACTGCTTAAACTTAATCTATCATAGATATAGTTTTTGTTGTAACATATAACTTAACTATAAACTTATGATCTTCGATCAGTATCAGTAACGTTCTACATTAGTTTTAGAGCTATATGTGTGTGATCACAATTTCTTGACGATAATGCAATAGGAACTGTTAGTCTAATCAAACTTTTGAATTCAAAGTTCTTTGACGACGCAAGGTTATTTTTAAATCGAAAAATGTTTGAAAAACTTCTCGATTTCGGCAAATACCTTGGCTTTTATCTAGAAAATACAGAAAAATAAAGTTCATAGTTTCAAATGTATAATAATTCATTTTAGTATAATACAGCTAAAACTATTTATTAAAATCTAATATTCTGTTTCGTGCTCCATTAATTGTCGCCTATGGGCAACACTTGATCTCAAAAGGTTTAAGAAGAATGCATTTGGACAAAGCCAAATTGTTGTATTATGCGTCACTTTTAATTGTTTGTTGGAATGTCTCTGAAGTCACGATTTGTAACAATTTCAATTTATATCCCATATAAATGTATGTTTACCGTTTGTTGTTTTTGTTTTGCACTTACCTTTACAGATTTCGTTAACTGTAAAAAATCATTTGTGACTGCAAAATGCAAAATGTTATAATTATATTACGAGCTGTTGCTGTTGCTGCTGCTGCCTCAAAAAAGGTGGTTCAACTTGTTTTTGTTTTTTCTTATTTTATTACTTTTATTTTTCATTTATTGTTTATTTAAGTTGTTGTCGTTGTTGTTGTTATTATTGTTGCTTAACACAAATTACAAGAAAACCAGAACCAAGCTGACAGGCGTCAACTGGCAACTGGTTCGATTTTGTGCTTTTTATTTCTTTGTGTTTTTACATTCTCTTAGAGTATAGGGCCTTGGACAGCGATTGCGATTGACTACCGACTGAATTGGGTTGTATAAATTTAATGGCGAGGGGGGGTTAGGTGTGGTTTCTTGAGGGGAGGGGCTGAGCGGTGAGGTCTAACTGGAATTGCAATTTCAATTCCAATTCCGCGAAAACGTTTTTTGATTAAATTCATCTAGTTATGCATGCTTGTATGGTTAATTGACCTTGTCACTGTTTCTTTTTCTTATTTCGTTTAAAGTATAAAAAAATTAACAATAAAACGAAACACTTTACTCAATGTACTATTCGAGGGTGGACGATCTCCTTGATCTCTCCCATTGATCAAATGAGCATCGATTTGGGCTTCCAATTCATCGCCGTAGCGTAAAATATACCATTCGGCTATGAAATATAGAATCAATGTGATGAAAGCATATTTCAAATAGATTTTAAATATATCCAATATATGGATGCCCAGCTGATGCAGCAGTTCGCCGAGATCCATGTTAATTGAAAACTGTTTGTGCTGGGCTAACGTTGCGTATGCGTAATGCAAATCTTTACTCTAGTCTCTATATTCCTCTCTATTTGATGGCAATTTTTTTTCTGGTTTTTTTTTCTTTTTGTTGTGTTATGTTATTTTTGCCTATCAAAATTGAGGTCGTCTTCGACTTGGGGTTCGAGTTCGGCTTGGACTTGGTCTCGTCGTCGTTGATGATATGTGTTGTAGTCGCAGTTGTTGGTTGGTTGTTGTTGTTGTTGCTGCTGCTTGTTGGTTTTATTATTATGCAATAAACGTTTTTAGTTCGCTTCGTCTTAGGTCTTCTTTTTTTTTTAGCCCCGCGCTGCACATTTTTCGCTTTTGGTTTTAGCTCATTTGAAATTTTTGTATAGTATGTTGGAGCTGTTGCCGATGCTAATGACGACGATGATGATGACGATGATGAAGATGTTGATGAAGATGATGATGTTGATGTTTAAGCTGCTGTTGCTGCTGATCCATTCCCTTTTTGGGATGCTCTTCGAATGCCCCTCACACCGCTGTTTTGTTTTTGTTTTTTTTGGTTGGTGGGTTTTAAGTTCGGTTTCGGTTTGTCATTTGATCATCATTATGCGCGCACCTTAATTATGTTAATTTGTTTAGAGCAGCTTTTGTTCAAAGTTGCCTTTATTGTTGTTGCTGTCTTTACAAGACTTTATTAAGCTCTTTCTTTCACCGCATCGGCCTGTAAAAATGGTAAAACACAGAAATTTCATTTTAATTTGATTGAAAATTAATTGGTCTTTGGCTTTTTGTGTTTCTATGTATGTAAGGCTGAAGATGAGTGAGTGAGTGAGTAACTGTTTGATGAATTTTTTGTTGTTTTGTTTTTTTGTTTCTTTAACAAATTGGATTGCGAAAAGAAAAAGGCAAACAAAACATAATAATAGAGTGAAATGAGAAACTAGATCATAGCTACAAAAGCAACAAAAACAAAAAATAAATATGTAAAAAAAGGGTGTAGCCAAATGAATTTCAAATTGAGGCAGGTCAAATTTCGTATGAAATGCTATATCTTCCAGTTATGAATTGAGCCAAAGCGAATGTATAATAAATCAATTAAGATAATTTCACTAAATTTGGTTGGCTTAAAGGTTGCCAAAGTCATGGGAACTGTATCAAATTTGTAGGCAAATAGTTTCGGGATGAACTGACAATATTTTTTGTTTGTTTTATAAAAGATTGGAGAAAAGGTTTTTGAAAAGATTGTTTAACATTTTTAATATTTACGACTTTGATTCACTTCTAAATAACAAAATTAAACTTTATGAAGATGGAACAAGTTTGATCAATAATGAAGCACTTAAAATTCATCTTAAATGGAAACTTAATTCCTTTTCAACTTGGTCAGGAATTAAATTTCATTTAACAAAAAATCCATGAAAAATTCGAGAAGAATTACAGATTAACATTTTTCTAGTTAAAAGTGACTTTGACTTAAGTACAAATCACTGAAAATAGTCATGGACTATTAAAATACTATATATAGATCAGCATCCATAAAATCTGCATAATTTAGCTTAAATCAATGCCAAATGTTACGCTTTAAATTTAAAAATATCACATAATCATTTTCATAGATCGTTCACCTTTCTATACAATTGACCCAGAGACACTGAACTCTTTAGTATCTATTGGCCTATTATTAGCCAGTCTGTCCCCTCACTCTCTCTATCTATCTATCTCTTAACCTTCAACCCAACACGAAATCGAAACTCCCCGTTTATTTGCTACACGTTTCCTATTTCCCCCCACAAGTCTCCCCCAAAAACAAATCTCTGACTCGATGTGTGTGTGTGTGTGTTTGTTTTTGGTTTTTGTGTCTTCTCCACAAAGAGTGAAGAAGTAGCCAAAGCAAATCTTTGACAAACCCAAGTCAAAACTCGCTTAAGATTGCACATCTTTCAGTTTTGTGTGATTTGAATATTCGTACACTTGACAATCGCTTAACGAAAATCTACTTAACCTTACGATTTGTATCTCTAAGAGGTGACTCCTCTCTTCGATAATCGCAGCAATTATTTTAAGCACACATCAGCAAAATCAACTTCAACTTGGGCTTTTGAGGCTTTAGGCATAAAAAAGCCAAACAAATTGTATTACATTAACAACCGCAAAACAACAACAACAACAACAAAAATATCCACCAAGTTGCAATGTCCAAACCAGTTGCATATGAGAAGGCACAGCTTTGTGCAAAGTGGATTGCCTTCGTCAAGGAGATGGTAGATGGTCGATGGTCGACGGGAGCTGGACTTTAGAGTGCGTAGTCATGTTTTTGGCGTACATTATTATACATATATACATAAACAAATGCATATGTATGTGTGTATCTTCCTGTCAGGCAAAGAAGAAGAAACAACAGGCAACAAGCCAGCACGCAGCCAAGGAAAATGTAAATGCTGAAGTTGAATTGTCACATAAAATTGAAAAAGAAGATACAGTGAATAACACTCCGCCAGGGGGCCAGACAGCACTCAAAGTCTACCCCCAAAACTAGACTTGACTTGAGCCTCCTCGTCAAGTGACAACCTGAACGAACGGGGCAGATCCGAAAGAAGATTTCGCAGAAGCAGAAGCGTCTCATATGGGGCTTGATCTACCGGTTTTTCGATTTCGATTAATTTTTTCTTATTTTTTTCATCTTTTTTTTTCTTCATTTATTTATTTTTATTTTCTTGAAACCCCCAAGCAGACACCTTGAAAGACCTTCTGACATTTTCAGTCATATCAAATTATTTCCACTGTGTGTCTTCTTAATACCCTTACATACATACACTTGGATATCAGTAGATGAAGTGAAATGAGTTTACTAGAAGATTTCTGATTTTTTATAGGGAAATTTATTCTGAAGAGTATTTCAAAAACTTTTGCCAATTGTGATTACCTCTTTTTTTGTTTAATCTCTCTTTCTGTTTTTTGCAATTTATTAAATTTCAACATCATAAAGTTAAACTAATGAAAACATTTCTTGTTGTTGTAGTCTATATGTATGTATGTTTATTGTTGTTGCTGTTGTTGTTGATTGCTGATCATGAAATTCGCGTCACATTGTAAATTATTTACTTGCATATTAATTAGTGGTAACAACGAACTCATTTTTTTTCTCTTTGGTTTCTGCTTTTGGTGTTTTTTTCTTTTTTCAAAATCTTATTACATAAGGATTGCCCAAAGGGGCCAAATGGTGTTAACTGCTGCTGACCAGTTGCCGTTGTTGGCCCATTAACAAAAAAATATAACTGAACGACAAAAAAGAAAAAACCCCAAATCGAGTAAAAGAAAACGAAAAATGTGGGTGACCAGAGTAAAAGAAAAACGGGGAATGAAAGAAAAAGAAACATTTCTGTAATTTACCTTACAACACGAGGCAACCAACCAACCAACCAACCAAGCACCCACCCACCGCCATCGCCGCCGCCCAATTGTTGACAAGTTGGTCAAGTAAATTGAAGTTGGAGTTGGTTGTCAAATTGGAGTAGACTCGATTTAACCGGGTCACACTTTGCTGACTTGTCTGGGGCATTACTAACAAAAATTGAAAATGGCTTTTAATTAGGTTGTTGTGTCTTTCGATTTCCAGTCATGTTGTCAGTTTTTTCGGTTAAATGTGTTTGCTTTTTTCAAGTATTTCCGTAACCCATTTGGTTGGCTGGCACTCAGTCAGGTTTTGATTTATGCTTGAGTGATTGAAATTGCGTAGGTGTTGTCATAATTACCCACTTTTCATGCCCTGTATATGCTGCATTTGGGTATATTACGATCGATCAAATGCATGTAGCATTACCAGGTTGACAATAAACCATCAAGATTAAGCTAAGAAGATAGAAATCAGCTTGCTCAGGTTTGCTTGTGTAAGTCATTAAATGTATAGTTTTTACTGGGTATCTTCGGATCGTTAACTTTTTTCAACACATTTACTACTGTTTACGGAAATGAATTGAACTACTTTGAATTTGGAGTATTCAAAAAAATATATAAAAATAAATGTCAATATGTATATAATCATTACTCAAACATAAACTTAGAAAAAAATGTGAACTTTAACAATATTGTTAAATTATATTGTAATGAAGAAAAGGACAAAAAATTATCCATTGATCTAAAAAAGGCTTTAGAGTTTGTATTCTAGTGGAAAAAGTGATAGCTTAGTATTTCAATTGATATCCGAGATTAGTACAATGTTATTAACTCTATGTGGAAGAGTTCAACGAACTCAATAAGATTGCTTGATTGACATTTCAATAGCTTATCATAAGGTTGCTGGTATAGACTATAGAATCCATAAGATATTGCGAATGGAACAGAAAGTGGACAGTAGATTACGCTGAAGATCTAGCCGATCAAACCAAAGATAATGCTTGGAAATTTTTCATTTCTATTCAGGCGCAAAACCTACCAAAAACGTTAAATAGAATTTCGTTTGTGGTGCAATTGTTTCGCCCATTTTGAAGTTCGGTGAAGGGAGCGATTAGCTAACTAACTTTATCAAATTTCTCACCGCTTCCTCTTCCTATTTAAATGTGGAGTAAAAGAGTCTCTCAGTGGGTTCATAGTCAGCCTTCAACATATTACATTCACTTCAATTTGGCTACTGAAAACGGGTTTTCATCAATGGGGGAATTTACCCAATTGCATTTTTTTTTACTGGCTTGTTGCTATCTTTTACTTTATCATATGTGGCTTTTTGTGTTATAATTACCGCATTATTATCAATTTTCCAGACAGACAGGTGTGTGCCAGCACCAGGTAAACAAGAGACAAGGTAAACAAAAAAAAACCAAAACAAAACTATACGTATATATGTAAAACGTTTACTAAAAAAATTTAAAAAAAAAGCGTACGAAAAAAATAACAACTGATTTTGACAATTTTGACTGGAATACGTGGCCGACTTCCAGTTGTCCATATGTTCGGTTGATCGATCAGCTGTTTGTGGCCAAGTAGAGCTTTGAAGAACAAACAAGCTAAGCTTTTCCGGCTAAATAATCAAAAGAAAGCTTAAACCATCTGGAATAATGGTTGTTAAAGATGATTGATCGCTGAAAAGTTTATTCAATGTTCATTCATTTATTAAAAAAAAGTAAATTGACAAAAATGTATTTTAAAAAATTCTACAAATTCTTTAAAAACTCTTAACTCTTCAAAAGTGATATCTCATTTCAATTGAAATTGAATTGAATTGAAGTGTAATTCACGCCCGAAAGATTACTAGAAAGTAATCTTCAAGATTGCATTAAAACCTCAAAAACTTAAATTTGGCCAATTTTCTTAAATAAAAGGTGATTATAATTTAAAAAGACAAATGGGATAAAAATTTGATGCCATTTGAAAATAAAGCTAATTCTTTTTAAAATCGGCTAAAAAATAGCCAAAATAAAGTCTGAAACAAATTAGGTTAACCAAAAATGTATGTTAAAAATTCTACAAGAAAACACTATAACTCATATTAGAACTTTTACATTGATCTTCTAACTTGCATTATAACCCCAAAGGTTAATACTTTTGTTTTTTGGCCAATTAAAATTGTTTCAAATGAGTTTGTTAATATTTCAAAAGATATATTATAACAAATATTATATTTCTTATTGGCTTAAACATTTTCTAGTGTCACTTGACCGTTACTTTACGGTAACTGGCAAAAGCTGAGCAACCTGAACGTGGCGTAAACTTGCTCACTGATAAAAGCTCTTAAGTACAATTAACATTGGACTGTTAACCGTTTCTGTTAATACCCACCCAGCACTTTTGAAGTTAACAGAGCATAATTGAGTCTTTTATGAGTCGCGCGACGATTGAAAATAGTCATATATGCGCTCATTTTCTGATCATAAATGACCCATTCGTCGGGATAAAATGGTACCCTAGCCGCGACTCATCTTGATGAGTCGCTTATGACTCTTCATTTAATCATAAAAGAGTCTTCCACGAGTCATCTTGCATGCTCATTTGGCGATTGCTTTGCATTTCGTTTTAAAACAAATTTGTATTTGAAACCAATCATACTTTGGGCATATGGAAGGGTCATTTATGAGTCTTCTTTCGATCGCCAAGGAGATTAGTCGTTTTTTAATCGTCAAGGGGACTCAAAAAAGACTCATCAAGACGATTTCTGTTAAAACAGTCTTCCAAATGCTTGTAGGGTAACAGCACTGGTCGACTCAGACCTTAGGCTTTTGTTATACCATGCACCCATAGGGTGAAATGGTGTATTAAAGTCGCCAAAATGTATGTAACAGGCAGAAAGAAGCTTCTCCGACTCCATTAAGTATATATACCTACTTATTCTTGATGAGAATCAACAGCCCAGACGATCTAGCCATGTCCGTCCGTCCGTCTGTCTGCATGAACGCCTAGATCTCGAAGACTATAAGAGCTAGAGCCACAACATTTGGACTTAATTGCAATTTCGGTCACGCCTCCGCAAATTAAATACACAGATTGTCTCGAAAACTAACATAGTTAAAGTCACCAAATTTGGAATGTACACTTAATTAGTGTGCCCTTAGATTATAATTAGTTTTCAATCATTTGCCACCACGCCCATTCCGCCTTCATTATTTAGAAAAAACCTTTTCCTCTTGCAATTTTTTGGCTATCGTAATCAAATTCGGCACACAAGTTAGAGAAGTGAAAAAACAAAACTTTTGTTCGGGTTCAAAAAAACTAAAACTTACTTTTCAATCTTCGAGAAGATGATTTTTTCAAAGGCGCCACAAGAAGGTGAGCAGGTTGTTCGTATATCTATGCCAAGACCCACCAAGTTCTATTATCAGTAGACTTTGTTGAAGAACTCAAGAATTGCAATAGCCATACCATGTCTTCAACGTTAAACCCAGTTGAGAATTGCAACTAAATGAATCGAAATCAGAGGGCCGGGGCTAACTTCGACCTGGTCAAAGTTTGTATACCCTTGCAACTTTTTTGGTAGCTTTGGGAGCTTATACCTTTTCTTTAATGCCATTTAAATATGAAAATTGTTTTTGATGTGTATTTATTTTTTTTGTATTTTTATTTTTAAATGTTGTATTTAAAATTAAAGGAAATGTGAAATATTTCTACAACAATGAATTGATGATGGTATACATGTGTATACATATGTGTATGTGTATTCTTTTTTTTTTGTTTTGCTATATACAAAATTATACAGTTTTGTTTTGTTTGTTTTTTTCGTTTCGTTTTTTTTTTTTTGGGTAACATTTTGCAAAAAGAGGTAGAAGCCAATTGGATTAAGTATTAATAACAACAACGACGACAAAGCATGCTTTTTTGTCCCCGATCCAAAAACCTTTTGCATTCTTTATCTTCCATCCTTTATCCTTCATCCTGCATCCTTTATCCTTCATCCTTCATTTTCTGCTACATTCATTCAATGGCCTCAATTATTTCATATTCTTCATCCAAAGAATGATCATAATCGATATTGTATTTATTTTTGATTTTACTTTTATAGTCACGTAGCTCTTGATCGTTTTCAAATTTATTGGGATTATAGCGTTGCCTTTGCTGTTGTTGTTGATGCTGCTGATGTTTACTGTTGCCGGTGTTGCTGTTGCTGCCGTTAAGTTTCTTTTTTCTTTTGGCATTGCTGCCACTGTTTGGTTTGATTGTTTGTGCAATAATAGTGCGATTTCTAGAACTATTTGGTTTAGATTCTAATCTAGATTTAATTCTATTCCTATGGGATTGATTTTCACTATTTTTACTAGAACTATATTGCTGCTGCTGTCTCTGTTTCTGCTTTTGCTGTTGCTGTGATGATGATGATGATGATGATGAGTATGACAATTGAGTGGAGTTTGGTGTGGTAAATCTCATCTGTCCTCTAAAACTATTTTTGGTCATTTTATTGTAGTTTGTTGTTGCAGTGCTATCTACGATTTGATTGTGATTGCTTGTGTTGCTGTTGTGATTATTGTTGTTGTTGTTGCTGTTGCTGGATTGGTGTTGCTGCTGTTGCTGCTGTTGTCTTAGAAATTGTCGCTGTCTGCTGCCTCGTTGTCTGCTTGTTGTTGTTGTTGCTGCTGCTGTTGCATTTGTTATCCCAATTTTATACTCATCATCAGCCTTATATCATACATCATTCTGCTGCTGTTTACGCTCGGGAATACGATATAATTCATCATTATTTTGATACAATTGCTCAGAGGTGGCGCAATTCACATTGGACCACCAATCGCAGACGCGTACAGCCTGATTGAATACAGTGCCATTGGGACATAGGAAGGAATATTGATGACCGGAATGAAGGCACCAATGCCAGACCTGAGTATATAGAATAACAATACAAATGAATTCCCCTCATTTCGATAGCGATATTGCAGTTGCCACTCACCTGACAACGTGTCTCCGTATCAGCATAGTAGCCCGGTTGACGTCCTTGGCAGTTGAAGGATAGACCCTTTGGTACAGCATCATAGGCAGGATAATCCTCACCAGCAATATAGCCATCAATTTGCTGTGAAAAATAGAGATCAAATACAGACATTTTAATAATAATGTTGTGATGTATAAATAAATTAAGAGAAACCCAGAAAATGCATTCCCATGTGAATTATCTCATCTCAGCCGGCGACGACCTTCATTTTCGACGAAAAGTGCCCAGAATTGCCCAAGCTGAATGCACATTAAAAATCAACAGAGATAGACCTAAACAATAACAAATTACATAGATGTATGAAACAATTGCACACATAAAACAAAACACAAAAAAAAAAAGAACTGACACAAAAATTTCAAATGCAAATGCAAAACACACACACACACACTGGTAAACCAACAAAAGAATCACCTGGTGTTGAAAATGAATGAATTTTGTGTAAACTTTGGCAATCGTTGAATGAAAAAACTCGTCGTGACAACCAACTGTCAATCTCATGCGTATGAAACCATGAAAAGCCAACAACAACATGACACCCCTTCGCCCTTCTGCCCACCCTTGCCCACTGCCTTGGCTTCTAGCTGTGAGCTCCCAGCTCCATTTGGCATTCGACACATGGCATCCGCCTATCTTGATCTTGTATTACATTTTGTATGGTAGATAAGTCCAGGAGAGGGAGATGCACTTTTCCTTTACTTCTTTGGTTTTTTGGTTGTCGGTTTTAGGTTAATGCTGAGTTTATGCTAATCGAAAATAATGCAAGCCGAGAGTGCAGTCTTCAATTCATTTGCAACTGAATGATGGGAACAACAATATTTTCTGGGTGTTACTTTATATGGGAAATTTTGATACATTTACGAAATTCAATTTCGAATTATTTGTTTATATTCACAATGTGTGAACTGCAAGAGCCAATTTTGTTTTTGATTATTGGTCTACTAAGAGGATGGACTCCCATTTAATTAGTTGAGAAAACTAATACAGAATAGCAATTTGTTAATAACAAATTGTTAACAAACAGCTGGCCCACATTTTCGCGTTGGAATTAAGTTCAGCTTTTAATAATTTTGAAAGTTTAGATCTATAAGACCAAGTAATTGGATAAATTTTGCTTCTTTATGCTTTTCCGAAGATCAAAGTGTAAAATTGTTAGCCTCAACTTAAATGTTGTCTTTTGGTTGTTTCGTTTGGTCGATTGGATAAGAAGCTATTTAGCCCTTTAGATTTCTGGCAGCATTTCGGTTTGTTGCTGTTGTTGTTGTTGCTGTTTCCATTTATTTCACTTTACTAACAATAAAGTTGCATCGATTTTCCTCTTCTCATTTTCTATCGTATGCAATTTTCACGCTAATAACTTTCATGAGGTTTTAACATTTTCAACTAAACAAAGGCAACGTCTGCAACAACAACAACAACAACAATAACAATAGTAGTGAATTTTATTTAACCGCCCATTGCCTCAGTAACCCAAACTTTACTTTGGCCCTCTTTCTCCGCCATCTCCTCCTCCTCCTCTCCTCCACCCGTGCACACTGGCAATCGCAGTCAACCTTTTCCGTAACAGTTTTAACTGGTTTAAATACCAAAAGCAGACACAAAACTCTTTACTGACTGAAGCTACATATAACAATATAGCAGGCAAAAGGAAAATGGGTAATTTTCCTTTTTCGTACCAAAAAAAAAAGAAAATTTACATTTTGTTTGTTACTTTTGTTTGTTTGAATGCTTAGGGCACCAAGGCTAATTGATAAAGTGAGTAGGTAAGTGGAAATACAGGGAGATTTCATAAAGTTCATAACGAAATTTGTATACCCTTTTAAATAAATGCTAAAGACACTAATTCTTATAGAAATATCGGGGAATTACTTGAATTCGTAGAACATTTTTTGTAATGACATTTAAAAACCGAAATTACAACATTAATTCGATAAAAAAATTCTTTCGAAATACAGACAAAAAATGATGTCATTTTAAGGGAAAACTAATTTCCGAACCAGCGCAACTTAAACAAAATGCAAAAAAAAGTTTGAAAAGATTCTAGAAAAATTAAATTGTTGTGAAAAAAAATGAAGAAAGGATAATATAGAACAATCGGCTTGAGAGTTTAGATGATGCAGTGAGGGTATCTTTGGTAAGGGTATCTCTAACACACACGAAAAAAAACCTTAACCAAGTAAAAGAAGAAAACAATGACGACACCTTCCTTTTGCTTTAGACCATCAAATGGGGGTATGGGAAGAAGAAGAAGACGAAGCAGGAGATGGTGGAGAAGAAGAAGTAGAAGGAGGAGAAGCTGCCGCTGCCGATCCCTCTGTGGCTGCTGCTGTTGGCAATGCTTTTGCATTTGCTTGGGGTTTTTAGTGGACGTGAGAAGATGTCTAACACTTGGTAGACAGGTCGTCGCTTGCACTTGCAAAATCTCGTGGAGAGTTACAATTTTTTCTTCTTTATTTTTTGTTGGTCTATTTTGTTGTTGTTGCTGTTAAAGGCAACAATTGCAGTATTGGCTGTTGTTGTGGTGGCTGCAACTTTGCGTGGGAGTTTTGCAGTTGTTGTTGTTATTGCTGGTATAGATGCATATCAAAAACAAGAGACAAATGGTGTGCGCAATCTCTTCTACTTGCAATGAGTATAGGAAAATTATCTAAGATGACACTTTTTTGGTTTGTGTGCAGTAGCAGCTAATGAAGTTGTCAAAATAGAAGATCAGATTTGGTTTTGTTGTGGGCTTTTTTTTTTTTTTTTTTTTTTCTGGATTTTTCCCAGGCTGATCAAATTTCTCAGCGATAAATCAAACGATAATTGTTATAATCCAAAAGGGAATCTAAGATTGTTGTTTTTCTTTTTGGCCAGTAAAACTTACCCCATTGACACAATTCCCTGCCAGCAGTAGACCAAACACGATCATCATTATAATGGCAGTGGAGGAGATAAAGTTGCTCCAATGTTGAAGAAGATGCTGCTGCTGCTGCTGCTGTTGTTGTTGCTGCTGTCTGTGGAGCTGCTGCTGTGGTGATTTGTTTGCTGCTGCTGCCATGATGTCTGTGATTGTTTTTGTATTTTTTTTTGGTATACGTAATTTAAATTTTACTATCTATTGAAAAAAAAAAAAACGAGAAAACCAGTTGATTTTTTTTTGTTTTTAGAAAGGAAACTGCAATTTTTGTGTTTTTTTTCTTCTTCTCTGAAGCTAGAGAAGAAGCAGCAGCAACAGTTGCAGCTTCTACAACTTCTGCTGGCTCCTTGTCCACCGCCCGCCCCTCTCTCTGTCTGCGTGTCTTCCCCCTCTGAAGAAACATGCAATTTGAATTTGATTTTTTATATTGTATGGTATATAGATATGTATTTCATTATGATTGCCTCTCTGTGTGTGTGTGTGTTTTTAATAGATTGCTTATGGCAAAACCGCACAATTTTCATGCACATTCTCTGCTTGATAGAAGGCATTCACTTTATGCGAATTACATACATACATACATACATATATATATTTTCGTATGCTCCTTAATTGATCATCAAAAACATCAATGGGAATTTGATTATTGGTATATGCAATCTACTTTTCAGATTAAATTGATTAATAACTATCATTAAATGGAACTTACTGAATTTTAAGGTATGTTTTTAATATCCCATTGATTTGATATTCTCATAGAGATAGTTAGTCATAGAAATCAACTTGAAGCAAATTGTTATCTTATCCTTAGAATAGAAAATCGAACTCTCTTTCCTATTTTAGTCAAATTTGAATGAGATGTCAAACAAATGTCATTATAAAATGTAGATTCTTCTTAAGGAAATTAGACATTTAAGATGATTTTTAGAATTTCGCTTACTGCTTGAAATTAATTAGAACAGAATCTCATATGGAATGATCCAACGAAGCGTAGTATATTACTTATTCAGGCTATATCATCTATAAATGGATTTCAATTTAGTATTGAAGCAAATCTGTCTAAGGGTTAAACTTGTTTTAAGGAGTTATTAAAGAAATTATATATGAAATTATATATTAAGTCCTGTTAATTGAACCATTTTATCTTGAACTACCATATGTTCGACACAGTTCTAGTTGAAATTCATTCTTTTTATGTGAAGAATTCCAAATCCTTAGGCATTTGGCTTCATTATGAAAGTATTGCCATTCTTCTCGTTAAAGTTCTTAGTTAAAAGTTTATATAACTATCCAAAGCTATTGAACTGCTTGTTGATACAATCTCATTTGGCCAAGTCCTTTGCGACAAAGAAAAAACTGTCTTGTTCACTTTTATCCAAATTCGATATCAATTCCCACTCCTCATGGGAACTAATTTACGTAATTGATATTTCTCAATTTGGCTTGGATTCGTTTACGTTAACGTTTTTATTTATTTTTTATTTTTTTTTGAATGCCACGCACTTTACCGTTGTGTTGATTTTTCTGGTCGAACGCACCGAAAACAACAAAAACAAAAACAACAAAAAATAAAATGAATTTCTAAGTGAAGTCAACTCAAGTCTCTGCACTCTGGTCTCTGCACACGTGTTGCCGCGTTTGAAGTTGATGCAAAAGTTAGAAAAAATTCGCATCAATTTTAGTTTTATACTCAAGAGCAGGCAGCCGCCGATGTTGCTGCCGCTTGGTCCCAATAGATGAGCGAGCTGAGCTGCAAAACCGAGCACCAGCACCAGCAGCAACAACAACAACATCAGCAGCAACAGCAGCAACAACATGGATAACATAGAAACAAAAATCCCCGTCGTCATCGTTCAATGTTTTGTTTTGGCCCGACGACGTCGACGCTGCAGCGGCGGCAATTGCCAAAGAGCAACATCATCATCGTCATCATTCGACCCGAAAGTCGAGCGAACGACCGAGCGCCAACTTGGCTCAGCCAGTTTAAGACACTCATTCATGGCTAAATTGTTTTGGTGGCGCATCTTCAAATGTAGTAGATGGCTTAGAAGAGAAGGGCGTTGGGAGGGGGGACGCGGAGAGCAATTGCTGCAGAGTGATGCAGCCGAAATTAGTGCAAAACATTTTTGCAGCTTATTGATGGATGCCAACCGCGCGCAAAAAAAAAAACAACAGAAAAACAAAAGACTTAGGCAACGAACTTGCGCTTGATTTACGCTAAGCAAACTGTTTAAAGCATTTAAATACATGCTTAATTGCTTATAATTAATTTTGATAATCCGAAATGATAGTTAAGCAATGAAAATTGAAAAGGGAAAGGTTTATGTCGTTATATAGCCGGCAGATGAAAAAAAAACATATGTGTATAAATATTCCACTTGAAAGATAGAATTAGGCCAATCTTTTTGTCACAACATGAGGGTTTTATCCTTTTTTCGATGATACGCAAGATCACTAGATGACTTAACTACTTCCTTTCTGATCCTTTGGTTAGGTTGAGTAGTCTTTTGAATTGCATCAATAATTTATTTTGGCAATTTGTACTGGGTAATGATTTGACTTCTTTTTGAGAATTAATCAAAGTCTAATAGACTACAATTCATATACTTGTGGGGTAATGAATATATCTTATGCCCAAATAGATTTCTAATCTAATTCTTGACATTTTTGAATTGGAAAATCGTCTATTAATTGAGCTAATTTTTATGGGTATTTCTATTTTGAAAACCTTCAAAAAACTTCAAAAGGAAGGAAGAATTTGAAGAAAAAAAACACATAAATCATAATTAAGAAGAAGAAACATTTTAAATTACATTAAAAAATTATGTTTGCCATTCACCCAAATGAAATGGTTTTTAAATGTAATTTATGATAAATTAGAGTCATTAGAAAAGTAACCACAAAAGCGAGGATAGAAGAGGTGGAAAAATCATTTAAATGCTAGACACAATAGAATGGAAATCATTTACGGCAAAAGTCAAGACAACTTTGATGATATTTTTACAATATACATACATATGTATATGCCACAAACACACGGCATCAACGATAATTACTTTATCATTGTTTTCGTCACGTATTAAGCCAATTTTCAAGCAGCATAAAAATATGAAGAAGCTGCCCCCGTTGATGATGATGATGATGATGATGACGATGATGAATGTACATACAACCACCTCCATTTACTGCCACCTCCACTTGCTGGGTAAAAGTCAAGGTTAACTAATATAATAAGCCGACCTGGGCCAAACAAAGTACTGCCTGACAACTGACAGGCTGTCCAAACAAATTGTGTCCAAGTTTTGACCTTGAAATGGCAGAAGATTATCAACGCTTCAGCAGCAGCAAACAACTAAAAACCCGTGTGAATCAATTGGCCCATAAGGAAGGCATAAAGTATAGGAATATATGGAATGGTATGAGGAGAGCATGTGAATGTATAGTTGGTATGTGGAGTATTTCAATCAGATCAGATCATTGAGAAATCTCATACTCATAAGTGAAGTATCTCTTTGGCCATTTTCATCTAAGTTAAAGCCAGTCTTGCCATAGACATAGGCGCTGATTAAGGGAATTTCTCACACAAAACTTGTGCTGCATTGCCAAATCAAAAGAAGTTGCTGTTGTTGTTTTCGTTACCGTTGTTGTTGTTATTGCTATTGATTGCTCTTGTTGTTGGTTTGCTGTCGTTGCTTTTTCTCGAAGGTGAACCAGAATGGTTTAGTTTGCTTTGGTATTGCAGACTCTGTCTGAGTTGCTGTCTGCAATTGAAGCTTATTGAAAGATATTTCAACTCAAGTAAGTCTCAAACTAAATTTGAACCGGATTGCTGCTGCTGCTGCCGCTGCCATCAGCATCATCTAGTTCAGGCTCGTCTCTTCATTGGAGAGACACATCTTTTTTTTTTGAAAGTGAACGTTGTTATCTGTTTCTCCCCCCCTCTTTGGTTACTTACATTGCCTTGCTAACAATTTATTACTGCATTTTAATTTAATTAGTTTAATTTATGGTAATTTCTTGTTTTTTGGTTTTCGTTTAGTACCAAATTGATGTGTGTAGCTGAAGTAGAAGCAGCAGCAGCAGAAAGAACATTTACGTAATTCAAGGTGCATGCTTTGTGTACTTTGATTTTGGTTTAATTTGAGTACTTTAAATGGCATCCGGTGCTAACTGTTCTGTATCTGAGCACTAAACAGAAAACTGCTTAAGCCAAGGCAGGAAGTTAATGCACAACTACCTTAGCAATCATTCATGGTTGAGGATAATCATGCCGATTATGATGCAACAAGTACCTTCTACAACTTTTGAAGAGGTAATCTCCCCCTATTAATATCACAAATGACTAAGAATAGTAACCAATTCCTTTAAACTTTTTTGTGCAATTCATGTGGCAATTTCTATTGACCTTATTTTCAATCTCTAAATAACAATATTGATTACAATTTGTTGGGCCAACTATTTTGACATTATCACAACGTACAGAAGTGCCCTATCACCCTATCATTTGCTGTCAACCTAATTTCCACATGATGAGAAATTTGAATTCACTTAAAAGTCACTTTGACTAATGAATACAATTTCCATCACACACTTGGCCCAAAGTGTACACCTAATCCGTCAGCAAATGTGACAAATTATTTGCCAAATAACTATATACACAATGAAAATCCAACAAAATTTCAAAGAGGAGCAAACAATAGATCTTTACAATGAGTGTGTGTGTGTGTGTATGGATTGATTACAAAATCTGCCAAACAATTTGCCACAATTTAGAGTAGAAGAAGAAACCCAAAACGTACCGAATCAACTTGAGACGATACAATATAATTTGGCAACCTTTTGCCATCATGTATGATATTTTATATGCCCTACCAAAAGGGATACATTCCTTTTTTAATTGATAACTGTTTGCCCAGCATTTGAGTCATTTTGTATACCTCTTCTTTTATTTTGTGAGAATGTGAAGCTATTGCTGCTAATCGAAGTTGAAACTGCTTTAAAAGAATTCATGGATTATGGCTTATAAGGAAATGTCGTGCCTAGGATACCATCTTCTTCCAATTCGAGGAGTTATAAAAAGCTGAAAAGGGTAAAAAAGGCTTCATCCAGTCATTCGCATATGAAGGTTTCCTAGCTCTATCTTATCTTATTTGTTTGCAAGTTTTCAAGGGTATATGGAATTCGTTGTGGACATTGCCTAGTTTTGGCCCTCTTGTTTTTGTTTGGCTTTGATTTTAGGTGGCAGCTTGCGCAAAACTATTTTTGCTGCCTGCTACTAAAGATGATGATGACGATGACGATTGGGGTAATAGTGGTGCTGGTGGTGCTACTGCTGGTGGTGATGATGATGATGGATCTCTGGCGGATGTTGGCATGTGCCTTGGCTTGTTCGGATGTTTCTTTTGGCTTGACTGTTTGTTCTTCTTTCTTTTTGCTTTATGGATCTGCATCTATTTAGCATATTCATTGTTGAGGGGATTGCATTTGCCATGATAATTATAATTCCTCGGTTCTGTTTTATCTTTTTTTTTCTCCTTTTTTTGACTCTAATTACCTTCCTTCCCTTCAGCCTCCTCCTCCTCCTCTGTCTAGTGGCTATTGCCACCATCGTCCCTTCTTTAGCTATTTTGCATAATTGCATTGTTTTTGTTGTTGCCGAAATCATCAGTCAGAATT
Organism: Drosophila paulistorum; assembly: GCA_018152135.1. Taxonomy (NCBI): domain Eukaryota; kingdom Metazoa; phylum Arthropoda; class Insecta; order Diptera; family Drosophilidae; genus Drosophila; species Drosophila paulistorum. Next base: position 16,608,039 of record JAECXG010000606.1, on the reverse strand, counting down.
TTGTTAGTTGTTTTTGTTTTTTTTTTATTGTTGTTGTTGTTGTTGCTGTTTTTTATTTGCACAATAATCAAGCAGTATTTTCTGCATTGTGTTTGTGCAATGGCAGAGAGTTCTATGTTTCTTGTGTTCTTTTTTTTTAGGGGTCCCAAACCAGAACAAAGAGAACAGATCGGTCTGACTGGTAACCTGTGTGTGTGTGGGTGGTTGTACAAACATTCATAGGTACATACATACATACATCAAGTTGCGGTCTGTTTGCATGTGGTTAAAAGAGCTCTTGAATTAATGATATTGCATATTCTAAGCACATAATAGATGCTTAAGGATGCTGAGTATCATTAATAACCAACAAATCAGTTGATCTCCAAGGAAGTATCTATGCTTTCCGATGATTTATCAAGTTACAAGCATCTTTATTTAAGACTTACATTGGCTAGTGTATAATTTTTCAAAATTTCAAAATAAATAGATCTTATCCGCACGCTATAACATAATCAACATAATTGGGAAATCACTTTGGTAACTATTCTGTCATCTTAGAATGGTCCATTTCAACGATGACTGTATGTATTACGCAAACGTGGTAGAACTGAATTGAAACTTGGTAAAATTAAGAAACAGTTGAATTTTGACCTGATTGGCAATATAACTATTTTTAAGAGGGTAAACTTCAAGGGATTTCATCTAGGAGCCCCAAAAAAAAACTTTTCAAAACAAATTCATAAAAAAAAAAAATTCCTAAATGAATAATTTAAAGTATTTGTCCACATATGAACATGCACGTTTAAGGCTAGCTTTGAAAAGTATTTCGAAAGTTTTTGTATATCTGAAGCAAACAGTTTTTGAAGCTGTTACAGCAGACCATCAAGAACCCCTTCAAGAAAAGGCCATCTTTTGTTGACCAAAACAGAAATCAAACGGATTTCGTTAAAAGAATGATAAATGTAGAACTTAATCGAAGCTAAATCATTTTGAAAGATTCTTTTCTAGTATATGGAAGCCTTTCAATAGAGACAACACTAAACACTACTCCCAAAAATTCTTCGTCGGCAGCGCATAATTCTTAAAATTTAAAAAATAATTCTATAATAAGTATACATAGTTTAGATTTTTACCAATATTATAACAATTTTTATTCTGTACTTTGATTTAAGGTTAAAAATGGAAAGACTTTTGATGGTTATCATTTTATACGAAAACTATAGATGCAGATAAGCGATAACTCAATTTGAATAGACTAACAAGAACATACCTTCAATGACTAAATTTTAATTTTAAGTGTGATAGTTTTCTTGAAGCTTTAAAAACTATGACAAAATGGCCAGAGTATTTGCCTCTTCTGCTCTTGTTTCTGTTGTAATTATGACTTACAGTGGCGAGCACATGTGGATACATGTTTTGAGACTGTGACTTTGAGTGGCTGTAAAACCCACAAAAATGCATTAATCGATTCCAAATTTTTACCAAAAATCCATTAATAATATATAAATGGAAAAACAAAACATTTTATTCATTATTTTCTCCTTAGCTAGAATAATCCAGAAAAAACTTTAAAATGAGCAAGTATCCACTTTTGCTCGTGTAAGAAAACTTGTATATAAATGATTTTTTTTAATACTTTGTCCAAAGGCATTTGGCTTTAATCACTCTATCAACGGTCTGGGCATATTCTCCATCAATTTTTCTATCGATCCGTGCCCCATTCCGCTTGTACTCGACTCCAAAGCTCGTCCACTGTCCTTGCCGGAGTATCGTAGTGCGACAGTTGCTTCTTTAGCAGAACCCATAAGTTTTCGATCGGATTTAGATCTGGGCTTCAAACCGACCACTGCATCATCAGAAAAATTTGATTTTCGACCCATTTCCTTACAATTTTGGCCGTGTGATTCCGAATGATATCAAAAATAGAATGATAAATAGAAGATCTATGTACAAATTATTTAAACACATTTACAAGATGTGAAACAAATGAAACCAATTTGATTTGTCAAGGCCTATAAATCTTTTCCTTTCTTGTAGCAGCATCAAAAAATTGATCATTTATATGACAAATTAGTTACTGGCTAGCCAAAAGTTTACCAATTTCCAAGGAAAATGCCAAAACAAAAAAATTGATTGAAAACATGAGAAAACAATTGCAACAACAACACAGCTGTCGCAGCAACTATTGATGGATGGCAAAAATTAATGGCAACGCCACTCAAAGAAAACAAAAAAAAAACCCCCAAAATATATTTAAGCCCATTGGTTGCTGACGCTCTAAGTGCAGAAGGCCAAACTAGGTAGGGATTTGAGAAGAAGGGGTACGATTTACCTATGAAACAAGAAACCGAAAACAAAAAAACCAAAACAAAAAGAGAAAAAGATGATCTGCTGAAAAGCCTGCGATGATAGACAAACGCTTTGGGGGAAATTTTTTTAGACAACAGCAAAACAAAAACGGAAAATGCCATAAATGGTGGAAAATTGTGATCGTTTAGAAGTTTTTATACCCTTGCAACTTTTTATTTCATTAAGTTTCAATGTGGTTGAGTTTCGCGAAAACTGATTAACTTAAGAGAATATTATTTAAATTTAAATTTGATAAGTTTTTGTTAATTTCATTCAAATAATAGACGTTGTTAAGTTTTTGATGAAGCATATTTACCCCCATTTGAAAATGGGTAACAAACTACAAAATGCCAGTTACAAAGAGTTTAAATTGCAATTGGAGTTGAAGTTGGATTCGGATAACAAGGTGCTAACAGGGTCAGCAGCAGCAGCCATGTCGATGGAAGTTTAAGTTAAACTCTTGGACTTGGTAAGAGACACTCAATAGATTTTCAGTCTGGGTTTTTAGTTTTTCTTCTTATTTTGTCATCAGTTCAAGTTTTTACATTGCATTTTCTTCATTGATACACAAAATGAAATATGCTTGATATGTGATATTGAGCAAAGGAGCCTCTTATTGGAAGTTACCTGGCCGGTTTTTAGTATTTCTTCTTCTTCTGTTTGTTTACTATTTTGTGTTGCATTTAAATTGAATTCGTGTAATTGGAGTAAATTTGAGGCAAGGTCATTTGTTTGGTCTTGTTTGACCATCTGCATCATGATGAGGATGAGAATAATGATCATGATGATGTTGATGATCTCAGAATAAAGAATAATTTTAATGCAATTGCAATTGGGTCGTTTGTCTAGACAAATCGCCAAGTCATAATAAAGTAAAAACCTTTATCAAAACTCGCTTCACTGATCAAGCAGCCTCAACTTGAATGCGCCCCGGCCTGGCCCCTAATTCGTGTGAACAAAATATAAAGGCAAGTAAACTAAGGACGACCTTTAGACTAGACTCTCTTAGTTTCGAACATCATTTATGAAGATGACACCTTCAATTTCAGTGTTCGTGTTTGTTATTGAAAATGACTCAGCTTAGCCATCGCATGTTTTTGAATATACTCTAACCATTTGGTTATATTCACTTTCAACGCAGGAAGTTTTGGACAGCAACTAATCAATCTTCTCTGTCCAATCAAAGTAGATTTATTCATTTGGCAATTGTCTTTTATTGTATGTTAAAAGTGTTTTGCGACTGCAACTGAATCATCAGGGTATCAAAACTTCGTCTTTTTCATTATTTAGTTTTGCCCTCTAATGTTTAGTTCATTTCAGTTGAAATCTGCTCTGGCATTTGTTTACTTTATTTTGCTGATGTTTTTAATGCAACTTTTTTTTTTTTTTCTTGGTTTTTGGCAATGATTATAAATTGTTATTGTTTTATTGGCGTGGGATAGAGCATCACCTATTTATTACGAGTACCAGCAACTACTTACTGACTACTGCCCGTGGGGCATTTCAGTGGAATTTATTTGATGGTAAGCTAAAATGAAATGTTAATTGTCGATCGACATTTTATGTTCATATTTCATTTTGCTTATTGATATATATTCAATGATAAGGCAAAAAATGTTCCGTGTTGAAAGAAGAGAAAATTTTTCTTAGGATGTGACTTATTCGCTTTTGAAATTCGTTTTGTAAGTAGATGATGATCCTTAAAGATGACCAAATCTATTTTCTATACCCTTTTTTGTTCCTCTCAGCTTACCTATAGCCGTCTAATGTGTGCGAGAGAACGGACTACAATCTTAGCATAGCAAATAACGAAGTTATTGATCAAAGTCACTGTTTTCGACCGATTGTTTCTATGGGAGCTACAAGATATAGTCACCGGATCTTGATCCAACTTTGCACAGTCGTTTATAGGTGTAATAATTTCACCAATAGCTCAGAAAATGACAAAATTATTGAAAGAAGTCACTGTTTGTGTCGTTGCCGTTTGTATGGGAGCTATACGATATAGTGGCTCGATCCGAGATATACAAACTGTGCAGTATATAAAAGCCTACATGCAAAATTTCAGCTGTGTAGCTCTAACGGTCTAGAAGGAGTTCGCGCCAATCTAGATTGACATGATTATTTGAACTCGCCTCGTGGTGCTGATCAAGAATATATATGTATTCTTTATATGGTCGGAGATGCATCCTTTTGCGTGTTACATACATTTTGGCGACTTTAATATACCAGTTCACCCTAGGCTGCATGGTATAACAAAAGCCTGAGTTGAATCTATGTATGTTAAAGTGAATTTATAGCACTGTTGGCTTACATAGTAATGTTAACATGAGAACACTTTTGAATTAGCCTTGGCGAAATCAAGTTTCAAACCATACTATTAACAGAAGTTAGGGATACCGGGTTTGCAACTTTGCTACAACATGCAGGTGTGACTTGGCTAAGGCTGGTTTCAAACCGCTTTCGTTGCCATAAATTGCCAAATTAGAGGCAAAATGAAAATCGCAATGATATTGGTTCGTTTCATATATTTTTTGAAAATCGTTTAAAATTTGGCTAGTTACAGATTCGCTAAGTTGAGAGTTTTTAGCAATTTTGCTTATTTTCCTATCTTCTTCTTAATATCGCCCCACTAAATGGCTAATCCGACACGGACTGTTCTCATTCTCCTATTAAATAGGAAATTTGTAAACAGTTCTTAGACTCAAGTCTCAAGTTAGTCCCTTAGTTTCAACTAAATCTTATATATTGATCTCGAATCCGACATTATCTTATAGTTTAGTCTAATTTAACTAAACGTATTATCTTAATTTTTTTGATTATGTTGCCAACATTTCAAGTTGACACTGATGAGTGCTATTTCTTGGCTCTCGCAATATATCAAAAGTTATCTCTGTATGAATCAGCGAAATCGATTTTTATAGTTTGAGTACCAGTTGTGGTCCCATGACCAATTGTTGGTCAGTCCATAGTTACCATTCATTATGTGCGGCCTCATCCTAGTGAGGTGGATAGTTATCTTCCACTACTATTGTTCCCGTTTACTTGGCATATGCAATTATGATATCGATTGGAGGACACTTCGGCCACGTACTACCAATTCAAGTACCATATATGCGATAATGGCTAATGCTTTATGCTATGTTCTATTGCCCAGCATGATTGTGGTAATGAATGGAAGCTTTTTATATAACGAACGACCTAGTGGAATACATACTTGGATAAACATTGTATTAACACTAACACGCATAATTGGCATATATTCAGCTGTGATCAATCGATGGAAACAACGGGCGGAAATTGTAGCTATAACATCGCATTTCATCCGTTTGTATGTGGCTAGACCTCAGGTGAAGCATTCATTTCTACGTAGTGTGATTATAAAATGGATCATTGGTCTTGCTCTGGTATCTATACACTTTTGTCTTGAACTACATGGGGCGTTTAGACCTGAATTATGGTTGACTCATGTTTTCGTAAATATTACAATTGCTGTGGAATATATCTTAAGCGCTGAACTATATTTTGCCACTTTGAATATCCTTGGGCACTATTTACTGCTCAATTGCGAATTACTTGACATTCTTGGAAAGGTTCATTTGCTTAGCTTAACCGCAAATCCCGAAAATAATCGTCTAATGACAAGGAAATGCCGTCGACTAGCCAATAAGATTGACAAATTGGTCAACACTCAGTCCGAACTACAGCATCTCATGGAACGTATTTGTAAAATATTTGGCTTACAAATTCTCTTTTCAACGGCAAACACTTATCTCACCTCAATGGAAATACTCTATCTTGTGTTTAATGTTATAAGATATGTTGTCATAGGCAAAATGAATTTGTTACCTTTGCCACTAAAAATTGCATTGATTGGTTCTTTACTTTTCCATGCTGATAAATATAAGAATTTTGTTGCAATATTTCATCTCTTGGATGCCCACGATCAAATGAAAAACACATTGGCAGAATTCTCTCTATTGGCTCCGGGACTTGACAAGCATTTGGAGAGGACTGTGGGTAAAAGATTTCTCAACATTTGCTTCCATTAATGATTTTTGTAATTCTCTTACAGTTGGAGACCTTTCAATTGCAATTGATGCGACATCCATTGAAACTATCTGTTCTAGGCCTCTTTTCCATTGAAAGGAATAATGCAGCTCTAATGTATAAGTCTTATTTAATTAATTCAATTCAACTTTTTCAATATAAAATGCTAATTCGTTGACTTGGAGTTAAATTTTTCAATTACATCAGCAAGTCAATAAGAAATGTCACGTTTTGTAGCACAAAGTAAATCTGTTGTTTAATAAATCAATGTTTAGGTTTAAATCCATCTTTCATTTCAATCGGCATGCTTCGTTAACTTTGCAACTTTTAGGATTTTACTCAATTTAGTGGCTAAAGACGAAGCTTTCGACAGGTACATATATTTTTTACATAAAGTCTCATGACTTTTTATCGTAGGGCTAAAGACATAGCTAAATTATTTAACCTTTCGAATATGTGGAATTTGATGTGAGGTCAGTTTCAACTTGAGGAGCTTTGTGCTGTAAAACCGCATGAAACAAATAAAAGAAAGAAATTTATGTATATAGAAAAGACGAGAATTGAGTTCTTTGTACTTTCTTTTGCGGTCCTTCTAAGCCAGAAGTCAAAGTCAGAGTTAGCCAGCTGCGTCCCATGCGCCATACTATTCTGACATTTGGTTTAAGTAATTGGCTTTTTCTTGGACATTCGAGAGTATGCACAGTGAGAGAAGGAGAAAGAGAGAGAGAGAGAGAGAGAGGATAATGTCGAGTAGGTGTTAAAGGGGAACGACAATAGTGGAGGGGAGAAAATATAAATACCAAGTTCACTTGAAATGCATTTTAAATTCCAATTTGGTTTATAGCTCTCCTGCTGTTTTTCTATTTGTAGTTATCAACTCTGGAATTTATTACAAAAAGCAAAAAGGCTTTTAGAAATGGGGAGCAAAAAATGAAAAAACAAAAACAAAAATGTACATTTGCATACAATGCATGACAATTTCCACTTGTACGACATCAAAGTCAAATGAATGTTTAAAGGGTCAAAGAGCATCGAGCCACACGATGGGAGCAACACTTTCTACCTTTCAAACTGTGGTCCTTTGCTTTCTTTTCTCTCTCTCTCTCTCTCTCTCTCTCTCCCTCTCTCATTTATTTAAAGCCAAAGCTGTCGATTTGATAAACAAAAACATATTAAATAATAAATGTGTGAAAAATTTACAGAAACGGAAAGGAAGGCAGTGACAACGACACTCATTGGAACAGAGTTTGGGGGCAAGAAAAATTTGTGCAAATATAATTGCCAGGACGAAATCGTTGAGCCTAGTCAATGTCGTTCAAGTTAAATGGTCTGTGTGATTGCCAGAGGCAGAGCAAAACCAATAAGACTGACTGCGAGAAAAGCAGCGATTGAGTGAGTGAAAGAGAAACAAATGCAGTAAGAGAGAGCGAGTGAGAGAAAGCGAAAAAAATATAGCTGGGATATACTTACCAACTAACTTACCCCCCATGGTCATAATGAAGACAGATAAATGGATACAAACCGAATCCAATCAGCCAAGAGGCATCAATTACAGATTGCATTTCCGACAATTTACTAAGATTTCAACAAGTGAAATGGAAAACCAGGAGAAATGGCAAAAAAAAAAAAAAAAAAAACAACAACTCGAAAAAAAGGAAAAGTACCAAAATGACTCTTAAAGGAGACAGACATTTCTCTTAACTACATTCATTTAAAGACAGAGAATATACATACATATATGTACATATAGAGGGAAGTAGAGACTGAAGCCACTGACAATTTTCTTAAATATTCTGACTTCAACTATAAATTGAGAAAGATAGTTGCTTATTTTATTCCCATGTAAATACTTTTTTCTCTGTGGATATGCAAATAAAATTGATCAAAAATGAATGAAATATTATGGCCTACTTACCATACAGATAATACAACGTGCTAACTTTGTGGTTTCCATTAAAATTCTCATGCCTATTTTATTTATTTTGATAAGAAACCCACAAAACTATGCTACACTAATTTTACAATTCAATGAGATATAAAGTTTACATTGCCAAATAAGTATGCTATGGAAATTTACAGAAAGAAATTTGTCTACAGTCAAAATCTACTTCACTTTTGTAGTTCCTTGAGTTCAATTCAAATGTAAATATATATCGCTGATTAGCGCTGCTTTGTTTATTAACTGTCCCCTAAGTATGAAACTTCTCTCATGGGAGATTATGTGTGGGATGGCAAGTCAACAGACATACTTAAACATATATATATATATATATAGTTAAAATAGGGGATAATAAATTTTATTTCTCATTTAAAATTCTCTACTCAATTATCAATTTTGTTGTCATTTCCATCTAAAGGATTTGGTAAATTAGTTTTTAATTTTCTTTTATTGTTCATGTTGTTGTTGTCTCGTTGTGCAAAACATTGAACGAGAAATTACTCACTTCCTCCTCCGATCACGCCTTAAATCCCATTTCGTGGGCAAAAAAGCGCAATAGATATTGACATATGTATGTTTGAATTGCGGCAAGTGTCATTTCCAATCCAAATCAATAAACTTTGAATGACATGTCATGGCTTTGGCTATACCCAGTTCATATTCCTCTCCGCCCCTTATGTCCGATCCGCTTTTCATTCAAAATCTCCTCTCTCAATGTCACATTTTGCTGACAGAAGTTTTGTTTGTTGCTCCGTCCGCCCGTCCACCCGTACGTCCGTGCATCTGTCCATTCGCCGCTTGTTGACAAACTGAAAAGCAGGAAAAGTGGGCGGTGAAATTCCCGTTTAAATTACAAACTCATGCATGACAAGCATACACACACATGCATACATATGTAGAGCTAGAGAGAGAAGGAGAGCGAGATAGAGTAAGAAGCAGTGAGGACTCCTGAGTAGGGGATTTCGCAGAGGCCTTTGGTTTTTGGTTTTGAAATTATAGTGCATTTGTGTTTTGTAATTAGACCCCAAATACCTATCGAGTGGATCTGGGGTCGGGCCATACAACCGAAACACACTCATGCAAATATGTATGAGTGTGTGTGAGTGTGTCTGTGTGTGTGTGTGAGCGTGTTTTGGGGCTTAATGATGCAACACTTTGGCAACACACAACAGCAAATCCCTCAACAACGACCATCCACCCATAGAACCGCCCATCCGCAAACCCCTCACTACTTGCACCCACGAGTCTTAGTTGGCATAAAAACCACAGTGTTGACACGCAAAATTTGTAAAATGATCGAATCGGTAGCTAGTCAGGTGGGCCCAAATGTTGGGGCGGGATAGGTAGATGAAATATAATCACTTCACGTGTTGAATACTTGACTAAGGTTCTTTTGGTTTGACTTGATATGCCTGAAGTGGCATTGCATTTAGCCCATTCAGCAGTATTGTACAATAAATTGTTGAAGCGGCTAAATGGCAACGGCAACGTGCAACATGAATTAAGCATAAGCAATGAGTCTATTAATTCCAAGTCCTTAATAACCTCATACATAAGAGAATTAAGAATTCTCTTTCGAAACAAGTTGATCAAATAATGCCCTGTCATTAACAAGAATTAGAATTTCTTTTGTGAATAAAGAAATTGTTATTGTCATCCTATTAGCAAGTTATTTCTGTGTTTGTAAACTATCAAAATTATTAATAAATTTTGACTTTGATTGATTTGAAGATTAGTCTAGTTAATCTATTGCATGTAGGAGAGATCAAAAGGCAGGATGCAAGAACTACTGAATGATCGAGAGATATACATATCTTACTAGCTTGTTCCAGAGAAACATTCAAGACTTTAACTATCATTTGAGTATATTCTATATCTCTACTATTTGGCATTTTGTTGAATTTGTTTTTATTGTTTCGTTTAGTTTTATAATTATCACAATCAATTTGACTCCTGCCATCGCATAGGTAAATACATATGTATATATTTTTGTTTACCTTGAACGACTTTACTCGAAACTCTGACAGATTGTTATTTGTTTTTTTTTTTTTTTTACAATTTTGTTTATATCTAAACATTCCCCTAACCTTCTCTCCCCTCTGCAACCGCTTAAAACATATCAGTTTTTTTTAGTAACATTTTATTACTTGCGCTCTCGACTCTCCACTTTGGATAAAATGCAAATTGACATATGAGCTGACACAATTGGGCTATCGATATACTACTCCATCCATAGATATATAAATGTGCACTATAGTGTGCTAAAAGAGAATGAGAGGGTGACAGGAGTAGGGGAAGGAGGAGGAGGACGAGGAGTGAAACACACATGTGGGAGAGTAAAAGTAAAATATGGAACATAGAGAGACGAGGCGGGTCTGGGCGGAGTGCGAGGTGAACGTGCGTCGTCCTGATGATGTCGATGCGTCAATGCAAGGCCACAAAATTTGTTAGCCACAAAATAAGTTTGGGAAGCAAAGTGGTTTTTTGGCTTTTTCTATATCATCGACCTTCGTAGGTGGCAGAGAGGAGTGGGGGATCAAATTGTTGCTGCTGTTTGGCAGCTGTGATTTACATAATATGTTGCCCGACTCCATAAACTCACAATATCCTCTGCATTTTGTTTCCAATTCTGATTTGTATCTCCGCCCCTGTGTGATATTAATAGGATTTGCCTCATGTCCGGAAATTGTTTTGGCTTGGCTCAACAAAGTTTTGTCAGTTAACTTTTTTTTTAGTTTTATTTTTGTGCCTCATTTTTAGTTTTTGTTTCCCTTTTGAAATCAACTTAAACAACTCAATAAATTTGATTTGAATAATTAATTTATATCAAATTTGCAATGTAGAAATTGTAAAAAGGGGGTAGGAGAGGGTGGGGGATAGAGCAGAACGACTAGAAGTAGAAATGTTTGAGAAATTTTGTTTCCATACGCATAGGCGTCTTGTGGAAATTGGTGACATGTTCATATTCTGGGTCTGAGCTGACTCTTGTCATGTGAAATCATTGTCCATGCCATTGTCCAATGTACATACATACATATAGATATATATGTATATCCTAACCACTTGTGTAAAATGTGAACCTCAATGGGTGTGTGTGTGTTTGTGTGTTTGTTAGAACTATGAAATTGTCTGAATTGACATCCATGTAGCATGGGCTGGAGCATGACACATGTTCCGTCAAATGAGTATAAGTTGACTTCAATTGAGTTGACTTGAGTTATGTTACAGTGAAACCTCGATATAACGAATCTGAGGGGGATCGCAAAATTATTCGTTATATCTATTGATTCGCTATAGGTACTGAAATGTAAAACCTTAGTCCTTTCAAGGGACTTAACAAAAAATTCGTTATATTGGGTTTTTCGTTATAACGAAGTTCGTTATATCGAGGTTTCACTGTATTTGTCTGTCTCCTTCATTTTCTTTTTCCTATAAAAAATAAAAGAAAAAGAAAGAGAAAAAAGAAGATTATTATTGATTACTACACGTGGAGATTGCATTTATAGTTTCTGCTAAACTCTCAGTGTTGGTCCTCAGTGTACAAGGTTATGCGTTTTTCTATGATTGACAAAGTGTTTACAACGAAAAGTTTGGCAAAAAGTAATAAGCAAATGAGATGTTATGTAACTTTCACTGATAGAACAAAAAAACCAATTACTTAAAGGCTCAGAAAATATCCTTCATAAATGAAAACCTGCACAATTAAGTGAAAATCACAATCTAAAAGAAGTTGATAGTTGTGACTCTTACTGATCTTTCGGCTCCTTCCAACCATCTAACCAACCTTGTGTAATTGATTAATCTCTTTGAATTCGGTAGTTAAATGATTAACCTAATTATTAGTTAATTTCCCACTCAATTTAGTCAATGTGCATTTAATCACTTAATGGAGACGAAAGTATAACCAAATATCATACCCAAATGAGCTTGGACAGATGGAGACAGAGAGAGAGAGAGAGAGAGAATGAATGTGTGTGAGAGAGGGGGCTGAGATTGATGGAGTATGGAGAGAATTGGCCTTTGCCTTTTGGTAATGCAACAAATTTGTAAACCAAAACCAAATGCAGCGATTTACTGCACTGCAGGCTCTATTAGAACCTAATCAGAGCCTAATACAGCCACCACAAACAAGCAGTCAACCGACCAAGCGGCCAAACAGGACAACCGTCCAATCGGCCAAAGGACCAAGTGGGCTACCGAGAAAGCAGCCCCACACAGAGGGAATACCATATGGCTATGAGGTTCATTCCAGACCGGAACAGATGCAATCATAAAATCCAAACTCATGAGAGAAAGGGACAAGGTAGTAGGTAAGTAGGTAGGATGGGGGTGGTAAGTGAATCCTGGCTGATGACAAATGTGGCAAGTGCAATTGCAACTTTGGTCGTAGTTCCTGACGCTGCTGCTGTTGTTGTTGTTCACTCAGTCAGACCTTGGTCACTTATTCTTATTGAAATGCAATGCGAGAAATGCCACCAGGGGGACCTAGAGAGACAGACACTGAAGTGAGTCCTCTTGTTTTAGCTATACCGTTATTAGTCCTAGTCATAAATGCACACACGCATAAGGATAAGAGGGGAAGTCTCCTAGCCGCCCGACTGCCTGCTGGTTGCCTTTTGGACATGCGTAATTAGGTTTGTTGTTGCCACTAAATATGCGTGTCAAGTTTCCAAATGCAGGCAGACAACAAGGACAACAACAAAAGGTAGTGTAAAGGCAAATCAAGGTGATGGTTGATGGGTGTGGGGAAAGAAGCTAATAACTGACTTGGCATCTAGCAATTGTTAATGTCTTTTGGTATACTACTACGGCAATATCGTTGAGTTGAATCTCCCTTGCCCTCTACCCCTCCTGATGATCCCCATTCGCCATCGTCAGCCTCAACCTCATCGTTGTCATAAATCATAATGAAACCTCATTTCCGTTGCAGGCATCTCACACGATGATTATGCAACGATTTCTCATCCACGACATAGTTAACTAGCACCTCCTCCTTTAACTCCTACTCCGACCAGTCAATTGGCTTCTGCTTCCTTTTGTGGTTTTGTGGCACATAATTGGGGTTTGCTTTTAATAATAATAAACTGTCATCAACATGAACAATAACACCAACCAGCAACCCGAAACCACCAACAGCAACCTAAAGCAACCTACAGCAACAGCAAGCCGCAGTTTTCTTGAGATGGCATTTGTGGTTAGCATAAGATTAAATCTTGTCACCAAAAGCCACTTGAAACTTTTCTACAACATGGCAACTCAATTTTTTGTATGTCCTTAAAATTGCCCAAATGTTTGACATATCCCATAATCTCCATAACGATGCCACGTCCAACTGTCCACCGTCTGGGTAAGTCACATTCTCAATTTGGAATCTATTTGGGATTAAGTAGGACGAATCATAGACCTATATGATAGGAACAATCGGACGAAAAAGTACAATTGGTACAATTGTAATGCTTTAAAGGGAAACATTTTCGAGGGAAGTTTGCCAAATTTTTGTCGTAAAACAATTGATTATTTTCGCTAGCAAAGTCTTAACTCATTCCTTTAACTAAATTAGAATTAATGTGTCAGAAAAAGGTTGACAACATTCTTTTTAAAATTAAAGGGCTTCCTTTTTGCTTCATTGATAGATGGATTAGTTTCTTAATTAACTTCGTACATACATATGTATATATGACGATTGTAATTTGATGATTCTTTTTCATTTTTATTAATTATCCCTTTGTAATTATATTGTAATTGCCTATGGCAGGATAAATGTGGATTTACTTGGACAAATGTGAAAATGTAATTGAAATGCTTGACACAAAAAAAAAAAAAAAAACCAAAATATAGTAAAGGCAAAAAAGAATGAAAGAAGAAATTAAATATTACTCACAACATTTGTTGAGTATTCTGTATATGTAATTGGGTCACTGCTTTTATGTTAGTTAAGTACTTAATTAAGTGTGAAAGCGACTAGCGTACAAGTTATTTTAATCAGCTTTATTACGAATGGAAATTCATTTGGTAATGTGCCAAACAGTCTTTAAACAGATTGCTTATAAATAATTACTAATGAGAATTCAATCAATATATGGAAGAGTAAGCTATCTAATTTGTTTTAGAAATTTAATGTAAAAACGAAATGAGCTCTGCTAGCACTTTGCGAATAGCTAACCAACTGAGTGCAAAGAAGTAAATCAACACACGGCACAAACATTCGTTTAAATCGCAATTGCGTGTATTTGTGCGAAGGAGAGAGAGACAGAGAAAGAAGGAGGGGGGATTGGATAGAATCAACTTTTGGATTCAACTGTACTTGTTGCTTGCTGAATAAGTGCAGCCCGAAAGTAGGCAATAGCAGCAAGGCATACAATTTTCCAAATGGCAGAAGGCAGAAGCATTTTCAATTAATGTAGGCAGCACCAAAATTTATCAAGGCACAAGAACGGGTGGGTGGAATGGCCAACCTCCCCCTTCACCCACCCTTAATTTCCTTTCCCATTTGTGGTCATTTGTTGCTTTGCCTTTGTACCTTTTTCTTTTCTTTCCTTACTTGAATTGAAATTGCATTTGTTGACTCGCTTTCGCTCTCTCTCTCTCTTTCTTTCTCTCTTTGGCCTTCCAGTAAGAGTAGCCACAACTGCTTCTTTACTCTTCCATTTGTTCCATTCCCATGCATTCCCATGCAGTTGGCGCTCTCTTTAGTGCATCTCTTAACTTCCATTTTCAATTTGCATCTCTCTTTGCTTCAATTTCAATTTTCATTTCAATTGCATTTAGCTCGCTTTAACTCTCTCTCTATCTCCATCTCTTTGGCTGGCGGCGCTCTCTTTATCTCTATTTGTCTTATTTGCAATAGCTGAACCCTGACCCTTGACAACATAAATTTTATTGTATGTTCTTTGGCTTAGTTTAGTTTCTTTTGCAGTTTGCTCTTTTGGCAATTGTCTGGCGATGTCAATGGATGCGATGCGATGTGATGCCATTGCAACAAAAACATGGCACATTGAATTAGTTAATTGCATAAAGTACATCTCCTCAGCTCGCTAAAACTCTGACAGACTGACTAACTGACTGTCTGACTGACTGACTAACAAAGTTGTTAGTTTCTCTGCCATATTCGCTTCTTCCTTTTAACAATGGTCGTAAACAATGCTGAAGGAAATTGAAGTTACTAGTTAGTACTAACTGGATAGACTAAACTAAATGGCCACTCATTTTGTTTGTTTGCTGCTCATTCGAATGGTCTGTCTCTCTGTCCGCTTTCTTGTCCACTCACTTACTTTCTTCTTTGGCAATGCGCCCATTTCGGGAATAAATGAAGGGAAATTTATGTACGGCTTCGAAATGGGGCATGCAATTGGCATCTGTTGACAAACAAACATGTTGCACCTAGCAACAAAAAAAAAACACAAACGACACACACAACAACAACAACAAGCATAGCAAAAGAAACATCAGGAACTCTAACATTCTTTATGGCCAAAAGCCAATCATTCGTACTGTCCTTTTTCTTTTTTTGTTTTTGTACCTTTCCTTGGATCAGTTATTGCACCAAAATGTATGAAAATTCCTTGAGTTTTCAGTTTTTTTCATGGAAAAACTAACATTGTGTAGGGTCTAAGCATATTGCATTCTATGATGATTCTTTGTTAAAGTCATGCTAATAAGTATGCTACAGTTTACGCAAAAATTCGAATGCATTCTGGAGAAATTGCAATACATGAAGGAAAACATAGAAAACAGAAAGAATTGCCTTTTACATAATTGTTGCCCCTTACTCTTCTGCCCCTTAAAGTGTGCTTTAGACAGTTTATACGAGATGTCCCGAGAACTAAAACTTAAAAAAAATGAAGTAAGTAAGTCGTCTCGCCGACTTAGGTATACCATACACCAGTAAAACATGTCTTAGCATGTCTTAGTATCTCACTCACTCATGCATATGAGCACCTTAGCGCCACCACCCGCCAACGGCCAACTTCGGCCTTATGGAAAAACGTTTATATGCATAACTTGGCTATTTTTTGTCCGATTTTGATCAAATTTGGTGGGTATTAGTATTAAATTTAAGTGTGCCAAATTTGATTCCACAAGGTTAAAAATTAGGGGAGATAATCGAGTTTTTCAAATTTCGGGGGCGGAAAGGGGCGTGGCAAAATCTTTATGCATACAAAATGTGCGCAATTACTGAGCAAATATACATACCAAAAATGGTCTCTCTAGCTGCAATAGTTTTTGAGATAAACGTTTTTTTTGAATTGCGGGGGCGGAAAGGGGCGTGGCAAAAATTCGAAACAAACTCGATCACTCTACATACTACACGAGCCTACATTCCAAATTTGGTGGCTCTATCTCTTATAGTCTCCGAGATCTAGGCGTTCATACGGACGGACAGACGGACGGACAGACGGACGGACAGACGGACGGACAGACGGACATGGCTAGATCGACTCGGCTGTTGATACTGATCAAGAATAAATATACTTTATGGGGTCGGAAAAGCTTCCTTCTGCCTGTTACATACATTTTGGCGACATTAATATACCATTTCACCCTATGGGTGTATGGTATAAAAACAATTATTGGACTATTGCCTATTGCATACTTTAGGGGTCAATGTTCTACGCACTTTCAGACCCATGGATTAGCCTATGGTTTAAGTTGCCAAAATGACTGACATTGGAATACGTTCAATACGTTTACTAATTTAGGAAATTTTTCATAAGAGATAAACTCAATACTTTTTTGTAGTTATTTGTTATTATAGACAATATTTGTATACCATATTCTTAATCATTCATGAGCTCATTAACCTGGCCCTTTAATTAGTTTTTGCTTAGTGAGTCAACAGAATCTCATTACATTATAGCGTTCATTATAATTTCTAAGGAAAATATTTACACAAACTTTTTGTTGGTTGTTTTTTTTTCATGGTTTTTCACTATGGTTCAGTCCATCTCCTCATATTTGCGCAAATTAGTATTATAAACAGCTTGCAACTAAGGGGCAACTTGTTGTGAGGTGACAGAGGAAGAACAAAATGCGTTAAAAAAGAAGCGAAAAACCAAAAACAAGAACAAAAGGCATACAAAAAATTGCAATTTGTTTACGTGTTTATGTTGTTGGCCATATTCATACTCGCCGCTGTGAATCAGTGAAGCATCAAAACAATTTGAAAAGCCTGCACAAACAGCCAGATGACAGCGAATAAATGAAAAAACGAATGTCGAAAAAAAATGATGGTGAAAAAAATTTGTTGTGAAATTAACTCGAAATATAAGCAAAAGGCATAAATCATATGTGGCATGACATGTGTGAAATTACTTAATTAAATTAATTTTTGCACTTCACACACAAACACCGAATAGTGAGGGAGTGAGATAGATACACACACACACACACACACAGGGAGTAAAAGAGACAAGAGTTGATAGAGATATGAATTGAATTCTGGATTTTCCTTTCCGCTGCAGGATTTTCCTCCTTTTTTGTTTTTGTTTTCGCACTTGCCCACAAAATGTGCTTAATTTATGGGATGTCAAAGGCTGAGGCTAATTAAAAAGCAGCCAATTAGCAGTGCAGCAAGTGGATGGGAAATGCACAAACACATAATCGTTGTATGTATACATATACATACGCGCCGACATTCACACACACATGTGCATGTATACTGTGTAAACACATTTCTTAGATAAGATAACGATTTCAAAATTTGGAATACATGTAAACTAAAACCAGAGGGCCGGGCTAACTTCGAACGCGCCGAACTTTGTATACCCTTGCAAGTTGCTTGGTACTCTTTCCTCAAAGTGGAAAAACGTTTTATTTAAAAAAAAATAATGTTTGCGAAAGAACGGCCCACAATCTTAACATAGGAAAAAATGAAGTTATTGATCAAAGTCACTGTTTTCCACCGATCATTCCTATGGGAGCTATCTGATATAGTGACCCGACATGACCAAATTTGGCACAGTCGTTTATACATAGCTATAATGAACTCACTAATATACAATTTCACGACAATAGCTTAGAAAATAACGAAGTTATTGAGAAAAGTCACTGCTCGTGCTGTATGATATAGTGGTCCGATCCGGCTGAATCCGAGATATACAAACTGTGCAGTAAATACAAGCTTACATGCAAAATTTCAGCTCTTCGCGTCGACCCAGACGGACGGACAGACGGACAGATGGACAGATGGACGGACATGGCTATTTGAACTCGTCTCGTCGTGCTGATCAAGAATATATATACTTTATATGGTCGGAGATGCTTCCTTCTATGCGTTGCACACTTCTGACCAAAATTAATTTACCCTTTTTGCAAGGATATAATTAGCTTTGTGTAGCCTAGTTATGAGGTGCGATTGGGACACAAGAAAACAATCATGGCCAGATTAAAGTTTATGTTTAATTCGTTGAATTATATGGGCATGTTTTTTTGGTCCTTACACAAATTCGAATAATTACCGATAAGGAAATAAAGACAATAATTTTGAAAATCGGCCAAGGATATAGAAGGGCTTGAGAATACGAGTCTTCCTTGCCAAAACTGATTTACTAAAAGAACTGAATTCGCTAACTGCAGTTTAAAGGAAATTTATTAGGATATCCTTGGATTAGTGTAGTCCTTGTTAATTACATTGCTAAAAAAATATTTTAAAAAAATATACATATATGTAGGTATAAATTGTTTTTGTTTTTTTGATCTAAAATCCAAAAATCCTGACCCAGGACGAAAGGACATGGCTAAAATCCCTAATGATCTACACAGATTGGCATCAAAAAAAGTTGGGGACATCTACGGATGCAGGTCATGCAATTTCCTGAAAAAGGGCTTTTTTGCAGCTGTTCGAAGGACATTCCATGGTACGCCAATGTGAAAAGACGAGCATGGACAAGGACTTCCATTATACCAAAATATAACCAAATCGTCCTTAAAACGACCGAGTTATGAGCACTTTTTTTGTTTTTGGACTTGTAATATTTTCCAAGTTGAATTAAGTTGCGAAAAATATGAAAAATATCACAAAATTATTGATATCTCGGCTCTCCGCAGGACTACCGAGATGTCCTTTTCACCGAAGATAGTCCCTGCTGATAAAAGTTTTATGACATCACTTTCGTCCTGATCCTTCAAAGGACTTACAAGATATTTCCTATTTTTCTTCAAAGAGAAATGTCCTTTTATGTCAGCTTCCCGAAGGACACTACAGGACCTGTTAGTGTCTAATGGACATGTTGATCGTCTTGATTGTTTTTTTGCGATTTTTGGCCATTTTTCTGAATGCAGATCGATAGTCTTGATCCTGGAGGACTCAAAAAGATGTGTCCTGTCGAAATGGCCTCAAGAAAATTATCCTTATTTCCTTTTTTAGCTCTAGAATCCACGAATCCTGCCGCAGGACGAAAGGCCATGGTTCGCTAGGATGTCCTCGATGATGTCTATAGATTGGCATCGAAAAAAGTTGGGGTCATCTAAGGATGCAGGACATGCAATATTGTGAAAAGGTCCTTTTTCTCAGCATTCCGAAGGACTTTCCAGGACTTTCCAGGAGTCGATGCACACGAAAAAGGACTTCCATCTGGCCAAAGAACATCCCGCTTATCCCTAAAATGAACGAGATATGAGCACTTTTCTGTTTTTTAAAACTTGTAATTTTTTCCAAGTCGGGAATTGGACCAAAGAGCAAAAAAACTGCAGAAAACTACAAAATCCTTGATATCTCAGCTCTCCGAAGGACTATCGCCATGTCCTTTACACCGACTATAGTCCTTGATGATTCCAATCTTTTGAGACCACTTTTGTCCTGATCCTTCAACGCACTCCCGAGATATTTGTAATATTTCCTTAAACAAAAAAGTCCTTTTATCTCAGCTTCTCGAAGGACATTACAGGATCTGATAGTGTTTGTCGAAGCGGGTCATCAAGGACTACCATCTGACAATAGGACATCCTAATCGTCCTTGAAATGGCTGAGTTATAAGGACATTTATGGATTTTTTACGATTTTTGGCCATTTTTCTGACTAACCCCTTACAAAAATTCGAGTAATATTTTTGGAAGGATATTGAAAATCCTTGGATGCAGATCGGTAGTCCTGATCCTGGAGGACCAGAAAAGGTATGTCCTGTCGAACTCGGTAAATGTCCTGCGGAGATATGACCTCGAGAAAATGATCCTTTTTCCGTTTTTTAGCTCTAAAATCCACAAATCCTGCCGCAGGACGAAAGGACATTGTTCTCTAGGATGTCCTTGATGATCTCTACAGATTGGCATCAAAAAAAGTTGGGGTCATCTAAGGATGCACGTCACAAAATTTACAGGAAAGGTCCTTTTTCTCAGCTGTTCGAAGGACATTCCAGGACCTCATGATATCAGTCGATGCGGACGAAAAAGGACTTCCAAATGGCAAAAAAAACATCCTGATTATCCTTAAAATAGCCGAGTTATAAGCAGTTTTCTGATTTTTGGACTTGTAATTTTTTAGCTTAAGTGACAAATTTATGTAGCATACTTTTGGGATGAATAAAATATGAAATTTTAAAAAAAGTGTTGCCTACTTATTGGGGGAAAAAGGAATCAACAAATATTTCGAGTATCCTTTGAAGGATCAGGACGAAAGTGGTGTCAAACGAATCCTTACATCAAGGACAATCATCTGTGAAAAGGACATTCCGATAGTCCTGCAAGGAGCTGAGATATTAAGGATTTTCTGTTTTTCCGAATTCGTTGCATACTTTTAGGCGGTTGGGCTTGTGGGGTTCCAGAATTAATTTTTGTTGCATACTTTTAGGCGGTTGGGCTTGTGTGATCTGCCACAAGCTCAACCGCCTAAAAGTATGCCACAAAAATTAAATTAGGTACCAAAATAAATTTTTGCTGCATACTTTTAGGCGGTTGAGCTTGTGTGATCTGCCACAAGGTCAAACGCCTAAAAGTATGCAACAGATTTTAATTTTTCTACCCCACACGCCCAACCGCCTAAAAGTATGCAACAAAAATTAATTTTTGGTTTTCCCCCAATAAGTAGGCAACACTTTTTTAAAAATTCCATATTTTATTCATTCCAAAAGTATGCTACATAAATTTGTCACTTAAGCTAAAAAATTACAAGTCCAAAAATCAGAAAACTGCTTATAACTCGGCTATTTTAAGGATAATCAGGATGTTTTTTTTGCCATTTGGAAGTCCTTTTTCGTCCGCATCGACTGATATCATGAGGTCCTGGAATGTCCTTCGAACAGCTGAGAAAAAGGACCTTTCCTGTAAATTTTGTGACGTGCATCCTTAGATGACCCCAACTTTTTTGATGCCAATCTGTAGAGATCATCAAGGACATCCTAGAGAACAATGTCCTTTCGTCCTGCGGCAGGATTTGTGGATTTTAGAGCTAAAAAACGGAAAAAGGATCATTTTCTCGAGGTCATATCTCCGCAGGACATTTACCGAGTTCGACAGGACATACCTTTTCTGGTCCTCCAGGATCAGGACTACCGATCTGCATCCAAGGATTTTCAATATCCTTCCAAAAATATTACTCGAATTTTTGTAAGGGGTTAGTCAAAAAAATGGCCAAAAATCGTAAAAAATCCATAAATGTCCTTATAACTCAGCCATTTCAAGGACGATTAGGATGTCCTATTGTCAGATGGTAGTCCTTGATGACCCGCTTCGACAAACACTATCAGATCCTGTAATGTCCTTCGAGAAGCTGAGATAAAAGGACTTTTTTGTTTAAGGAAATATTACAAATATCTCGGGAGTGCGTTGAAGGATCAGGACAAAAGTGGTCTCAAAAGATTGGAATCATCAAGGACTATAGTCGGTGTAAAGGACATGGCGGAGAGCTGAGATATCAAGGATTTTGTAGTTTTCTGCAGTTTTTTTGCTCTTTGGTCCAATTCCCGACTTGGAAAAAATTACAAGTTTTAAAAAACAGAAAAGTGCTCATATCTCGTTCATTTTAGGGATAAGCGGGATGTTCTTTGGCCAGATGGAAGTCCTTTTTCGTGTGCATCGACTCCTGGAAAGTCCTGGAAAGTCCTTCGGAATGCTGAGAAAAAGGACCTTTTCACAATATTGCATGTCCTGCATCCTTAGATGACCCCAACTTTTTTCGATGCCAATCTGTAGACATCATCGAGGACATCCTAGAGAACCATGGCCTTTCGTCCTGCGGTAGGATTCGTGTATTCTAGAGCTAAAAAACGAAATAAGGATAATTTTCTCGAGGCCATATCTCCGCAGGACAATTACCGATTTCGACAGGACACACCTTTTTGAGTCCTCCAAGGTCAGGACTATCGATCTGCATTCAAGGATATTCAAAATCCTTCCAAAAATATTACTCGAATTTTTTCAAGGACGATCAGGATGTCCTTTTGACAGATGGTAGTCCTTGATGACCCGCTTCGACTAACACTATCAGATCCAGGAATGTCCTTTGAGAAGCTGAGATAAAAGGACTTTTCTGTTTGAGGAAAAATGGCAAATATCTCGCGAGTCTTTTGAAGGATCAGGACGAAGATTCGAATCACCAAGGACTTTAGTCGGTGCAAAGGACATCTCGATATATCTGCGGAGAGCTGAGATTTCGAGGATTCAATTTGGGACTTCATAAAAATTACAAGTCCAAAAAACGGAAAAGTGCTCATAAGTTGGAGTAATCAGCTAACCAAAAGTCGAGCCAAATTTTGTAAAAGATATTGGAAATGCTCGAATGCAGATCGATAATATTCACAAATTCTAAAATTTAATTGATATTATAAGTGCTATAATAATTAAGAATCATCAATTTTAAAATAACATGTAAAATTTAATGTAAGCTTTTAAACTTTAAATTTAACGCAATTTGAAAATAGTCTAGTTATAAGCCTTTATGCTTTTAATGTCCTTATAGAAATGATATTGCTGAAGATTTATTTTATTTAGAATAAACTAAATTTTATCTTTTCAGGTTCGCATGCGTTTTCAAAAGATTATTTGCATTTGTTCAAAACAACAAAACAAAAAACAACAAAATGTGATTCTATTGAATAGGTCAAACTGAAAAAATACAGAAAATAAAACGTTAATCTAAAAATGAAAGGGAATCCTCTCTGGTTAGTTGAAAACTATTTTTCGGGTGCTCTCGTCTTTTATTTTGTGAACATTTTTGTCTGGCACTAAAAACCGCATTTATTTATATGTATGTATAAATTTGTTGCCTTACTTTTTTTTTGAATTGGTCCGGTCCTTGTTGTTTGGCCATATAATTCACTTTGCTTTTTATTTCATGCCTCGTCGCCGCTTTCTGTAATTCATTTTATTTAACAGCAAACCTAGAAACAACAAAAACAAAGCAAAAACAAAAACAATAAGCAGAAACCCCCAAAAAAAGAATCCGAAAAGGGAGAAAAATTGCAGAGAAAATCTTTTGTGGAAAACATCACGCATACGCGGGGTTGTCTAAGCTTTCGGGTCGGGTTAAAACCTAAACAACAACGATGCGTTTTAACTGTTTGTCGCCCACACACGCACACACAGAGACTTGCATTTCAGAAAGAGAGACAGAGGGAGGGAAGTAAGGAGAGGAACTCAAAAAAAAAAAACGGAAAACAAAACAGGAAAACATTTAAATCAAAATGATAAAGTTGCATACTTGAGTAGAGTTATGCGAGACTGGAGAGATGAGACAGCAAAAAGGAGACAGCCAAGCGCAAAAGGAAGCATGAAAAGGGGGGGAGAGGCGGGGGAGCAATGGGGAATGCGAAAGAGAAAGCGGCAAATAAATATGAAAACATTTTTTCACATTGCGGTTGATGTTGTTCCTATGTGTACATCTTTCTCTCCCCCTCTCGCTCACTGGCTGTTTGTTTGTATGTTTGTCTATCTGTATAGAATGGCAACGAGTGTGCAAAATAATATGCCAACAACAATGCCAGTTGAAGTACACACAATACTTACACACACACACACACACAGAAAAAGTTGAAAGCACAAAAATAATAATGGTTGCCGTAGCTCCGATTTCCCATTCCCGGGGTAGGGATCACCCCCCTTCAGACATGTAAAACTCACAATGTCCCCCCACCTTCACTCACCACAACAACAGACAATGAGAGAAGTGAAGTTACTTCTACTTCACTTTGCTATTGCACCCCAAAACAAAAAAAAACGCATAACTAGTTGGAAGCCATCAACCAGCAGACCCCACCCTACTACCCCACCCCTTCCCTCACACACAATTTGCGCCCCGCCCTTTTCATCACATTTACTTACTCTTGCGAGTATCTCGCATTCTCATAGTTAAATAATTAGACAAGTTGAAATTTTGCGCAAATAACTTTCTTAATGATACAAAACATTAAATGAATGGAGCAACATTATTGAGACAGCAAATTGTGCTGAAATTTTTCACTCCATGAAAACACTTTAGAGAATATAAACACACTTGGCGTTGCCAGATGGGTCAGAAGACATCGTAGAATAACGGAATGATCGGCATCGGTTGATGTTCAAGTGTCATCTCTAATGAATTCAATTGAAACGGTTTCCACTTGGTTTGATAAACGTTGAATGCTTGATTTTCGAATCATTTAACCATCTTAGAGTCGAACGCGTGTGCTAAACACTTGGGATCGACTGCCTGAGGGTCTCTTCCATCCAAGACTGAAGGCAGGCATCCTTCTTACTCCACTTTTGCCACCACCTGTCTCATTCTCTAGTCCATGCCACCACGGTTTCAGTGTCTAAATGTCACGTTTAAATTTATGTTGCAACAACAATAACAATGGCCACACACACACACACAGGCACACACGCATGACTCTCTCTCAAGTAGAAACAAAGCAGAAAATGGGTAAAAAAAAATAGACAAAAAAAAAGACAAAAATAAAAATACTAGTGCAACGTAAACAAAAACAGTTATGACAACAATAGAAACAACAAACAGTAAAGAACGATGACAATTCAGCAGGAGCAACAGCAACAACAACAATAACAACAAATGGAGGCGCAACAACAACAATTACACACTGACACAGCACAGAAGGCAAAATGTTGCCGTGTCTTTCTCCTCCACCCTCCACCCTCCACCCACCACCCTCTCCAGCCTCCTGACCATGTTTGTTGGTAAGGGGAAGAATGCGGGCGCCACTGTCATCAAAAAGAAACAATGTTAACAAAACGAGAACGAGAGAACGGAAACAAAAACAAGAAAGAAGCAACAAAATAACTAAAAAAGGAAGAAAAAAAAAATAATTTTTCGGCATACATTAGAAATTGTCTTTTAAAGACCTTTATGCATGTTGAAAATGAGGAATAAATCAGTAAATAAATATAAAACTTTGCTGAAAAACCTATCAAAGAGAAGCAAGCATGAGATAGAAGAAAACTTAAGAACGTTTTAACTAGCCCAAGGATTGGGAAAAAGGTTTTCAAATCATTTCAAATGTTATAGTCCTTGGATTTGTTACAACAAATATTACGTATACGCAGTTGGAGTTGTTTATGGGTCAGCTTAACGTTGACCTCTTTTATATCCATTTTGAAATTATCATTAAAAAGGAACAATAAACAAATATGTTTCTTCGCTGTTTCTCTTGCGACGAAAAGGAAATATATGAAAATTAAGTTGTTGCATTTGTAATGTATCCAATTCGTCCACTTTGCGACCATATCTTTTGACTAACTTTGATGGCGGTGCATAATCTACATGCATATATAGTTTCCTATGCACATACACAAGTATATTGCTGCATAGAGTCTGTATGCTTATACTTAAAGATTACGAGGACATCATTGCATATCATCTCTTCCCTGTTGACTAGCACTTTATGCACTTCACTTTAGTTTTGTGTTATTTTTGGAAGTGGAGTAGTCGTGGGGTGTATAGAGGGGAGGTTGAGGGAAGTATATATCCACACACACACACCCACCCACAGTGCGTATGATAAACGCATAACTAAAACTGTAGCACGTTAAGCATACGTCACGGTGTACGTACAGGAGAGGCAAGGCCAACCATAGCCAGGGTAAAGGGATGACTTCACTTCGAGTGTTGCTGGTGTTGCTGCTGCTGCTGTTGCCTTGTCCTTATCTACAAACCGCTGCCAAGTTTCAAGCTCTCTCAAGTGCACTTAACCAAGAACAACAACAACAACAACAGCTTTCGCGAGTTTCTCATAGATGTGTGTGTGTGTGTGTGTGTGAATATGTGGCATTTTATTAAAGTTGATGCACGAGACCAACCCAGAGACCCAGTCAGTTTTCAGAGAGTTCGAGAGTTGAAAGACTTAAAATGCATTTAAGCTCGATCCCAAGCTTAGAGCTCAAAGAGAATGAGGGGGACAACTTTTGCAATTGTGTGGAACTATCAAATAGAAAAGTTTTGCGCTTTTCCTTTATTTTTGTTGTTGTTTTTTCTTTTCTTTTCGTTTGCGTTTTGTTTTCATTTTCTGTTTAGTAGTATGCAATTTTTTTATTTGTTTTGTTTTTGTTTATGCTGTTGTTGTGCCAAAGCAACAACCAAAGTGTCATCATGACCAGACTACTGCAAGTGCAAACTAGCATCTATGAGTTATTGCACTGTCGCCTGGCTTGATCTCCATGGTTGTCTTTTGCTTCGGTCCTTGTCCTGGTCCTAGAATTTGCTGTTGGGGGTTTCCCTTTAACTCGCGGCCAGTTCATGCAATTTCTGTTGGCTCTGTTGTTGTTGGTTTTTTGTCGCGACAGAAGGATTTAGTGGAGCTTAGCTTACAGCACATGGACAACAAAAAGGAAAAATAAACACAAGAAATAGGGGAACAGGAAAAGGAAAGAGTGTGCTAGAAGAGACACCAAGTAACAAGAAAGAATTGACAGAGAAATGGTTAATAAGAGTCAATTGCACTCAATTGATACTCAGTACAAGAGGTGTGCCATTATAAAAAATGTATATGCAAATGGGTATACTCAATAAATATACATTCATAAATTGTAACCAAGAATAAGGCTGTGATTTGTAAGAGAGTTAGAAGTAAGAACCCAAAAGTTTGCATTTCTCTAGTAAATTATGCAAATTGTCAAAATATAATCGATTATTATAAATGGATAATTAAACTAACTAAAAAATCTATCTAAACACTTGATCGATCTTTACAAATATAAATCGATAACAATTCATTGACAACCCTGTGAAATTGCCATCGATTGGTAACGATCCGCTTCTGCTGTAAGGTTTCAACAACCTAAAGCTTGATTCTTTAATCGTGTATTCCCCGATAACTTTGTAAGTAATGGTCATCAAAAGGAAAATAATAAACAAATGTGAGACAGAGAAGGCAAGATCGGGAGAAACAAATAGAAAGCGAGTGAAAAATGCAAATGCAAAAAGTTCATGTGCATTTGTTTAGCCTTCAAAAAGTTGAGACGCACATACATACATACATATGTACATCGAATGGACAAAAGCTTGGCAGGAGTCTCCACGTAGCTGCAATTCTTCTTCCCTTGATTCTCTCTTCTGCTGGTCTATCTATCTTTCCCCACCATCGTTCATCGTGTCCCTTTTGCTAGCAACTCTTTTGTCTCGCATTATTTGTTTGCACTTCAAAAGGATTTTAATCAAAGTTTTCAAGTGGCAGAATGTCCTGTCCTGTTCTGTTCTCTGTCTGCAGCTTCTGCTATTGCCCGTGCCTTTGCATTTTCTTTTGGTTTTGCTTTCTTGGCCAACTTATATACGTATTTTTTTGTGTCGTTCACTTTGCTTCTTCAGCTAGAGATTTGTTCTGATTGTCGTTGTTGTTGTTGTGTGTCTGTGTGTGTGTGTGCTTTCGGTTTATCTCGTTGCACTTGAGAAAAGAAGCAAAGGAAGAAGAAGAAGCTGGATGAAAGCTGAGCGAAGGAAGAATCTGCTGTGAGATTTATACGCCATCATTCACAGTGATTTAATTATCACTTTTGATGCTATTTCTTTTTCTGCTTCTTCATGAAATTTATGACAGAGATTCAACTTCAATTTCAATCCACTTTCATACCCTTTCTCACTCTGCCTCCCTCTGCCTCTCTCTCTCTCTCTCTCTCTCTCTGTCTCTTTGGCCCACGCTGGAAGCCATTATCTGGGCTTATGTTTTGCAATTGCAATTTGTTTGTTTTCGCATAAAATTCTCTCGCCTTTTTTCTATTGATTTAATCAAAGACCATAAAAAAAAACTTGTTCAACTTTTAATTTTTCGTACGCTCAACTTTTATCAAACTGCACTTTACGCTGCGGTTGACATTCTCATACCCCCCTTGGTGCTGCTCTCCCCTCACCACTCTATAAAGTTCATCCGTTCTCCTGTGTGTGTTTTGTGTCCTGTTCTTGGTCATGGTTATTCCTGGTCGGTTTTTGCGTTTGCCTCTGGTCTTTCCACTTGTGGCCACTTAACAAATTTTCAGCGAGCCGTTTTTGAAGTTGTCTCGCCAAAAACAGGACACAAAAAATCAACAACAGCAAGTGCAACGTAAAAGGGGGTGACGGAGAACAGAGTGTTCCATCAGAGGATGGCAACCAAAAAATGTTTTAACGCCTCTGATGATTGACTAGTCCAGACTGTTTGTGACACTGAGGTGACTGAGTGCTTAGAAAGAGGCATCACCACTTACTAACTCCAGCATGAGAGCCAGAACATGAGGAGATGGATACATGAGAATCTTTACTACATTTCCCTCTGACCAATGGACAAGTGTTGGTGCGTTGGCTTTTAACGTTGACGCCGATGATGGGCCATGATGATGTCGATGATGACGATCACGATGATGATTGTGCTTAGATGGCATGGTGATACATCGAAAACTTGTGCTAAAAACCATTCGATTTCCATTTCAGGTTTAATTAGTGGTTTTAATCTAGTAAGTAAAGCATACCCACTAAAGTCTGCACAGAAATGTATGCAAAGAATTCAAATCTTTAACCAAAAAGGTTTTTTCATTTTTTATTGGTCAGAGGTCAGACAAAAATTGGCAAATAAGTTCAGTTAAACTCTGATTCATTTCAGTTTTATTCATTTCGATGCAAAACAATAACGAAAAAAAGAAACAACAACAACAACAACAAAGAGTTGGCTATTTCTCTGGCTATTTCCTACGCTAATTTGATTTTAATTTGTTTACTTTTGCCGAATTGTTATTTGCATTTTGTTGTTCATGTTTAATTAAAAATGCATTTGTTCAATGAACATGAATGAGAATGAGTGGCAGAGAGAGGGAGATAGTAATGGGACCTAGGCAAAGGGAGAGATAGAGCTAGATAGATAGATCTATAGTGAACACTTCATTATTACAAAAATAACTCAATTACGATTTTTGGCCCCGCCCCCCCAGAACCCCTTCCTTGGCCCGACTCTGCTTGTTGTAATGGAAAACATGCGCTTTCCGTTTCCTGTTTTCCCATATACATATGTAAGTATTTATCGGTGTTTGTGTGTGTGTGTGCGTGTGTGTGTGTGTTAGATTGCGGATACCATTGGGGAAAAAAAAACTTATTTATTTACGCTTCGATCGAGCATTAAATTCATATGTATATGTATATTTTTCAACTAAACTGAAGGCAACAAAACCAATTAATGCCTAACGAAAAGCATCTATCTCAGGCTGTCTCTCTCTTTCTCTATCGCCCATCCCTTTCGCGACCGTCTCTGTCTGGCATGCAAATAAACAGTAAAATTTACATAATCAATTTGTTTATTGATTCGTATATTCAACTATTTTAATTACGTTTACGCTTGAAACTCATTCAGACAGAGACAGAGAGAGAATGATGTTGAATTTGGTGGAGTGGAGAAGGTAAAGGGCGGGGGATGAAATGGTTTTTAGTATTTTATTTTACAAAATATCCATCAGCTGCTTTTTGCCTTTTGGTTTTACGCCAAATTTTCAGCTTTTTGCATTTTACAATTTAGCATTTTGGCAAAATTTTGCGCATATTTTGACTTTAAATTAATCAAAAGAAAAGAAGAAAAAAAAACGAGAACCATCAAACAACAATAACAACATCAATTAGCAACTCTTTTATGGTAAATTGGTTGTTTTTTTTTTGTTGCCCTTTCTGGATCTTTCCCTCGCAATGCGATGCTTGTTTGCAATTTGCATTTGTTGAAGTAAATGGAAGTAACATAAAAAATAGTTGCATACTTTCAGGCAGGGCCATAAATTTGTGACCTTTAATGGCCTGAAAGCGGAACGGGATGTGCCCCCCCACAACTAAGTGGAATAAAAGTAAGTAAAGCTAAAAGAAATAGAAATAAACCAAAATAAAAACGAGAGAGAAATCTCATCTGTTAGACAACACGTTTACGAATGTTAAATCTATTAAAGTCAAATTGGCTTTTCGTTTATAGGCCATCAAATTAAACTGGATTGAATTGCTCTGCAAAGACAAGAACTTTCATTTCGCATTCTGATTAAAGTTTATCATTAAATTACCATAGAAGTTAGCATCTGCAAAGAAACGAATGCAAGTCTTGTTAACGAATTTTCTCAAAATTTCTCATACCAATTTCCATGTTTATTTTGTATCAATTATCTTTGCTTGCTTTCACGTCTTAATTTTGCAGAGAAATCCTCGAAATCCTCTATTTAACTATAACATAAATACTTATCTCAAGTGGTTTGCCTTCATCAGGCATTAACTGTCTCTCTCTCTTTCTCTCGTTTGCCTCTCAATTTTCTCCTCCTTTTTTGCCGAAACGTGTGTGACTTTCAAATCGCTTAAATTGCCTGAAGAAAGCCAAGTAGCAGTGGCAAAAGGAAACTATGGAGAGACAGGTGAGAGAAGAGAAGAAAAGAGGGAGACAAGGCAATGACAATGCAGACGAAGGCTGAGGTTGCCGGATAAAAGAGGATTGCACTTCCTACTCCTTCACATGCATATACATATATGTTCGTACACACATACACATAGAGTACGTCTCACCTCGGCTCCTCCTTCGTCGTCTTGTCTTTATCTACCAGTCTCACCTGGGTTGCCGGGCCGGTCTATACAATGGGGAAAATTGTTGCATCCGCTTTTCTTTTAGTTGGCCTTAAATGCAATTTAAACGCACAGGAAAAGAAGGCCTCCACCACCCCCTCATTTCTTTCCCAACACCATACCGAACATTGCACTTCCCAAGCATCCTACACCAACAAAATTTTCCTCCACCCCGTCGACACAACATGCAAAAGCTCGCATGATGTGTGCGTGTCTCTCTCTCTCGCTCTCTATCTCTCTCTCTCACTGTCTCGCTCAGCGTTTCTGCCCCTAGAGCAGCTTACGTTGTTTGCTTTCACTTCGCATTTGTTGTTGTTCCTCTGTCCTCCGTCCTCCCACGACACGCCATCCCCTTTTCCTCGTATAATCACTTCTTCGTCGCTTTTGCACCGCAAATTGCCTTTAATTCATTTTCCGCAATTACTCCAGGCTACACACACAAACACACAATTGTGTGTGGGAGTTCGGTGAGGAAGAGGCGTGGCGTACTCATTATCATGCATGTCTCAACTCCCCTTTCTATTCCATCTCGCTCTTGCTCTCGGTCCGCCTCTCTCCATCTCGTTCGCCCTCACTTTGGATCTCTGTCGTAGGCATTTTTCGCATTTCACAATGCATTCCATTTGCATGCCTTTAGGGACAAGTCGCCCATCTCCATAATGATGAGCAGCAGGTGACCCCCGTCCGCCACTCCTCCAACTTATCCCATCTCCACCTGCCGTTCATGCTTGTTCTGTGTGTATTGTCCCTCGCTTTAAGCGCATTAAGTGAACTCATTTTGCTCTATCTCTCTCCTCCACACTCACTCTATGCTCGACATATACTTCGTCTCAGCCTGTTAAGGTCAAAGCTGATCAATGTCAATTGCTCTATGCAGACAGGACGATGGGGACCAGTGTGGCCTGTTTCTCAACCGAAACTAGTCAGTCAAAGAGTTGAGTTGCATACAATTAACCAGTGGGAACCAAATGTCACAGCACACGCAAAGTAAACAGACAGCACGAGCATCAACTACAATGATGAGGACGACAAGTAGTTGGTAACGCCAATGCCAAGAAGATCCCCGTATAAAAAAACTAGCGATGAACCGAATCAATCGATTCAAATTGATCATGTGAAATATTCCCGATAAACCATTCCGTTCAGAGTTGCCATTGCAATCCAAAAATCTTTGCTAGACAGTACAAACTTTTTGGTGAATTTGTAACTTTTTTCATTTTTAGAAGTATCTACTCTCAAGGGTCGTCAATATTTGATATTGATTTCATTATCGTTTTAATTTATTTTTAGTGTCATCCCTAGATCGAGTTTTCTGTATTTCTCCTGGCTAACATGTCTGCGTTTTTTTCTGCCAATCGCTCATGGCCTGGCAATGATGCGTCATGTAACGGGAATTGGTAAACTTTGGGCTACCGTCTGAAGGAAGGAAGGACGAACTGGATCTCTTGCTCCCTTCATCCACATCCCCATCCCCATCTTGAACATTCAACCATCTCCCTCTGTTCTGCCCGGTTAGTTGTAACGCGTACATTTGGTGGCCATTTTCAATTTACTGACGCTGTCATGGCCGGAAGACAAATGTGTGTAACTGTGTATGGGTGAGTGGGTGTGGACATGGGTATGGGTGGGTGTGTGTCCGGGCCTGGACATGGGCATGGGCATGGGCCTGAGACTGAGCCTGGCCATGTTGTGATTGCGGACTGTTGCTTCACTCACTTGACGTGGCGGCAAGTCGCCGACCCAGCGAACTCCGGCAGTAACTACAACTACTCTGACTTTTTCTCTCCTCTTCCGCTGCATTCTCTGCTCCTCCACTGTACGTGCTGCAGCAGCAGCAACAGGGTGCTTCTATTTTTCTTTCTTTCTTTTCGTTTTTATGTAGGTTTTTTTTTTTCTTTCTGGTTTTGTTCCTGTTGCTGTTGCTTTTCTGTTGTAATTGTTGCTACGTAGTCGACGTCGTCCTCGACGTCGTTGACGCACTGAAATTGCAGCCAACTGTAATAACAAAATGGCCCCCGGAGTTGTTCCTGTTACTACCAACCAGAACCAGAAAGCGAATGTACAACAAAACGGGGTGAAGAGGGCCAACTGAAAGAGTCTCGCCTGTAACATATTTCCAGCTTGACTTATTTTGACTTCCCTCTGATCCGCCCTGCTCCTCTTACCACTCTATCTTCCACTCTATCTCCCTTCTACAGCGAATACAACAGCAACAGCAACTGCGAAAAAAAAAACCAAAGAGAAAGTCAGCAAAGTTTATTCAACGCAAAAATGTGCAATGTGAAAACGTGCGAGCTGAGGCTTGCATGTGCATGTTGTGTGGGCGTTTTTCTATATGTATGCATCTGGTGGGTGGGCGTGGTTGGAACCATTCACCAGCATTGCACACTGATTTCCTGTTGCATTTCCTTGTCTAAAGTAATGTAGGGCTTGAGCATTGACTAGGTCGGAGGGGGAAACATTTTTGTAGTGAACTTAACTTATAATAAAATTATATCAAATTTAGGTCACTTTTTCGTACGGAAATTTGAAATTAACCTGATAAACAATGCGGAAAAGTTTGTTCTCTCCACATGCAGGATGGAAGGCAGAATGTTTTACAATTTATTGATTATTGTAGTTAAAGATAATTGCATAAAGGACATTGAAAATTCAATTCTAAAAGCATATACTCTGGCTAATTCAATTTATCAGAAAGACAGAAAGAGACAAGAGAGAGAGAGAGCGAGAGCTCGACAAATTTAGTATTTTTAGACACATTTGGACACAAACAAAATGGATTAAAAGCTAAAAGAACAAAAAAGCAAAGTTTCTGGTAAGTGATTGCTAAAAGTGGAAAATTGAAAGAAACCTGTTCAACTATTTTATTTTAATTCATTTCTCATTTTTACTATTCTTGTTCGTTTTTTTTCTTAAATTGTCTTGGTCGTGATTAACTTGATGAAATTTGTTAGCTAATAAAAATAGTGAGCAACAATTAAATGTCAGGTTTACTTCCTTAAATATGCAATAAGCAGTCCAAGAATTTGATGTTTGAAACATCTTAGCAATTTTTAATTAACAAGCTATAAACTTGTTGAAAACAATAAAAACTTTTCCAGTCTATTGCATACTAAAAGGGGCCATGTTAACCCAATCCTAGATTCGCCTATGCCTAATTATTTCAATTTTTACTCTAGACTGTGTTTTAAACCCCAGTTATTAATACTTTTCAACCATTTTTGTCCACATCTCTTTATATATTTTGTAATTAAATTGAATTGAATAATTTAGTCCTACTCAATGTGGAGACCAATAAAAATATAAATAAGAAAGCAACTTTTATATGAATTGTTGACAAATTCCATTGTATAAAGCGAAATTTTCATATTTTAATAATATTTGCTTAAATATTATCAAACTATGAAAATAAAGCCTGAAAGTATGTTTTTATTTACAATGGACTGGGGCTTCAATGGCAGAAGGAAAAAAACATTCAAATTCCATTCAGAAGACATGTTTATGCCTAAAAAACAAGAAAATATGCCCTGTGGTGCCATGTAACTAAAAGCTAGTTAGTTTGGCTAATTCAAATAGTGACAACTTGGTCATTGTGTTTAACATGTTGTGCAAAAAACAATTTATAAGTGATTTACAAATGGCAGCATAGAAATGTTATTTTTAATCAACTCTTTGGCCTGCGCATTCATTTCTCATGGCAGTTGAACATTATCAATTCCATAGCGTGACAGGAGCATAAAAATTTTGTTGCCCACTTTTAGATTACTCAAGCAAGATGGCCTTCATCCCACTCCACTGTCTCCTACTGTCGTTCGCTCCTCCCTCCTGCAAGGCAATAGCAGCATGCCATTCTATGGCATTTAAAATTTATGTCAAATTAGCGGAGAGTTTCCAATGACAAATGCGGCAGATGCAGCCACCAAGAAGTAGTGCTGGGCCTCTTCTAGTGGGACGAGTAGTAGACGTAGTAGTGGTAGTAGTCGACTGCATATCCTGTTCCGTTTGCAAGTACCCAATGCTGTTGATGATGCATATATCCTTCATCTTGGTTGCTTACTTGGCGGCGGAAATTAGTTCAACGGCACTCAAAAACTGCGGCAGTTAAACGTCGCCTAAGACCTTAGGGCCAGCAGCTCCTATTTCTGCACTCACTCACTCTGTCCTCCCTTATTTTGCTTCTTGTTGCTTGTCCTATGGTTCCATGGTGCACGCCTCCGTAACTTGTCCGCCGGCACTTGTTTTTTATAGCTCAACATGGAGTGGCGGGGAGGTGGGTGGGTGCATTTGGCGGAGGGTGATGAGGGGAATGGACATTTGAAGATGATGTAGTGCGGACATAAACATAAATAATGGCAATGCGCAGTTATTACTTTTCTAGCATCCTTCGTCCTTCGGCTGCTTACATAAAAATTAAATGTACGAGAGAACCAAGAAGGAAATTGCAAGGAGCAACAAGAAGAAATAGGATGAAAATGAGACTGAGAACTGCTCCTGACCCCTGCATCCATGCTCTTGCTCTGTCTCGGTTACATCTTCATTTCATTTCATTTTCTTTTCGTTTAATTGCATTCTGACTGCCGCATCAAATGAATACGCAGGACTCGACTAATGGGTTAATTGGGTTTAAGGCAAAAGTCCCTTAGCATGGGGCTCGCCATGGGCTTACAGGATTCAGGATGAACACACAGCTTGATGATTTATCTTCTTAACGAAATTGACAAACATTTCCCGCTTAATGGCATCACATACATATACAACCATGTACATATGAATGGAGAGCCGACTTCTCGGCATTATTAATATTCATTTCAAGGAGAGCATAGCAATTGCTGCTATGATTTGCAAGATGCTGGCGGATTGCTTTCCCAAATGCAGATTGCATGTCCTGGCCAGAAAGAACAACAACAACAAGAACCCGCCAAAAGGCAGCCATTTCGCATGCATTAACCAAAAGCGAACCAAACATAACCGAACCGAAGCAAACCAAAACCGTGAGACCAGCCAAGACAAGGCATGGCACGGTAAGGCACGACAAGGCAAGGCAAGGCAAGGCAACCATCCAACCAAACAAGCAACCCATAAAGCCCAAAAATAAAGAAATAAAAAAAACATAAACAATAAAGCATCCTAAGAGAAGAAGTGCTTGAGCAGAGATGGGTTCGGATGGGTACGGACCAGCAAGGCAGGCAGGTTAACGGCGGAGGCAACGCACTTGCCGCTAATGCACCAAAAACTGCACTGTACGGAGTACTTACCCCCCGACACCTACTTTTCCCTGCCCCTACTGCTCCTCCACCCACATACTTGCCCGGTTTACTTAACAATATTTCCCATTGTGTGTTGTTGAGACGTTGCAGGTGTTTGCTGAAGCATATCACAAAAAAAAAGAATGGAAAAAAATACATACATATATATAGAGTATATATTCTTCTACTACAAGAGAGACATGGCATGCGATGAAGTTAAGGAGGGGCAGGAGTAAACATTAAACGTCAAACTAAACTGGAGATGTTAGCAGCTAGGAACTAGTTCTCTCAACAAATATAGAAATCTTTTAATCAGTTATAAAGATTTCCAAAGATTCACATTAATTTATTTATTTATAATTATCCTAAGAATAGATCTGATCATTTTCCGTCATACAAAACTAGTTCTTTGCCTCTATGATGAGCTGAACTAGTTTGTTTTTTAGGTGCGCCTAAAAGTAGGCAACAACAGCAACTGACAGCAACAATATGCCTGGGCCTGGCATTTGCCATATGAACAGAATTGCTGTGGGCCAAGAAGGGAGCTTTTTTGTGAAGAAGAAGAAGAAAGGGAACTCTAGTCCTGGTTCTTTGCCTTGTCTTGGTCTTGGCTTGGTGCTTGGCTTGCTTGACTTGCCTTAATTATGAGTTACTTTTGTGCATGCATTTTCTTAGTTGCCTTTTTGCCAACATTTTTGTTGTCGCCGCATGTGTGTGTGTGTGTGTGTGTGTGTGTGTGTGTGTGCGTATTGTTGAGTTTAAATCAACTAAGGAGTTACGGGGACAAACAGGGGAAAAAGCACAGGCACAGGGCAATTGCTTACCTTGTGTTTGCCTTTGGCCACAATGAAAGCGTGGGACCAACAAAGGCAGACAAAGTCGCTGGAGGCATTTGCCGCATTTCGTTTTGGCTTGCCTGCGATCATCATCATGTTGACGATGATGATGATGATGACTTCATGTAGGACTAGCAGCCGGGGCCACGGTTTGCGGTTTAGTTCACCTGCCGTTGAAAGGGAGCCAAAGGGAGGCACCGAGTTGTCAGCTGTTTATGCTGTGTAATTCCGCGTAAAATGCACAAAGGGACACGGCCTCCTGTGGCTCCCGTCTCTCCTGAATCCCAGCTCCTCTACTTGCACCTGCATGACACTTGCCATTGTTCCCAAAAAAAAAAAAAACAACAACAAAAAATAGACAATAGACAACCACAAAAATAAAGAGTATATAAGGGGCTAAAGGAACTAACGTAAGCGGCGTAGGCGTATAAGGGGGCCACAGCAAGGAGCAGTTACCTTTTCACTGGGCGCCTGTTTCATTAAACATTTAAATGGCTTGGCCCCATTTTTCAGCTTTTTTCCCTTCCATTTCACAGTACTGTTAGCCAAAGATGACAACAACAATCGCTCCAACAATGTCAACATTTGAATGGGTTGAAAGAGAATCCAAAACCAAACTTACCCCCAAAAACTATACACATAAGTATATATATTTGTACATATATAAAATAAAAAACTAATGCACAATTGACCCAGTTCTAAAGCAATGTTATTTTTAAATTTATAGATTGCCCAAGTTGAAATCATTGCGAATGGTTAACTTTAACTTTGTTTCTATGCTTTTGCAACTTTTATGCAAAAAAAATAAGTGAAAACGGAAATTCCATTTTGTTTGCAAATTGCAAAAACAATATATGAATTAAAGTATGAACTTTAGCCACATTTTTTCACTCGCTTTAGTGAAATTTTAAATTTTTAGAAATTAAAACAACTTTATACTATTTCAATTGCAACTAGTTTAATCTTATAAAGTTTCTAGTTTCATCTGAAATGAACTTATATTGAAAACTTTGTTTACCAATTTTCCCCCTGTCATTTTTTCCATTTGAATTCTTTCGTTCTTTTATGCTTCAATTTGAATCAATTTCTTGAAAAATACATTACACACATTTGTGTGTGTGTGTGTGTGCGTGTTGTAAAGTATCAAAATCGATTAAAGCAACAAAAAAAATATAAAATAGTTTTGACCAAACAAACCCATAAACTGACATAACTGACAAAAACTTTTTGACACCTTCAAGTGACCCAAAAAATACAAAAAATTGATGGAAACCCCAAAGGGGCTGATCTAGCTTTGACCAAGTCGAAGTTTTCATACCCTTAAGTTACCTTGATTATCCAAATATTCGTTTTTTATGACACTGTATGATATAGTGTTACGATCCAGCTGAATTCGAGCTACACAACAAACGTAGACACAAAGAAAACTATAGATAAGGCTATATAAACTAGCTGGCCAGAGCAAATGAATGTACCTTATGCGACTGAAGAGTATTCAGATGGTAGAAAAATACACAAAAAGCAAAAAAAAAAAACAAAAAAAAAACCATCTAAAAATTGTATAACAAAATGAAACTAAGAGGAACTAACTAAAGGAATGCAATTGGAACTAAACGGAAACTTTTTTACCAACCAATATTTTTTTCGCCCATGTACATATATGAATAAATATATTTATGTGAATAAAGAGAGAGAGAGAGAGAAATATTGCAAGTTTTTGTGCCATTTCGACATCATCGGAAGTACCTACATATATACATAGATGCATATATAGTTTGTATGATACATATGTACATAGAAATCGACTTTGACTTGGTCAAGTGAAGCATAAACGACTCAACTGTAGAGTCTTGTTAGTGTCTTTGCCTTTGACTTGACAGTTTGTTGGCCATTGGCCGTTGCTCGTTTGTTTGGCCATAGCCATAGAAAATATCAGCCAATTTGACGACCATTTAATGTGCGTTACATCTTTACGTAGGGCGTGGCAAATTAGTTGAACATTAAAGTTATGCCTGGTAATTGTTCCAACAGATAAAGTGAAGTTTGAACCAGTTTTTTGTTTGGGGGTTTTTCTTCTTTTTTTTTTGTCTTTTGTAAGGTGTTACACGTGCGTCCTAGTTAAAGAGCGCAAGCAAAACTGACAAAAATAAATAATGTCTAGTAAATTTTATATATCTATTTTTTTTTTTGCAATGCCCGTTTGACCAATTTTGAGGCGTATTCGACTATTTCAAATGAAACGTAGCAAGAAATTTACGTTTTTAAGGACCATTGTTGCCTAGTTTTTGAAAAGGTCAAGGGGGATAAGTAGGAACTCGAAATTGATTTTGGTTAATATTCATTGGAATGACATCAAATATATATTTTTCTTCAATGGAATACCTACTGACTCTAATAACTAATTATTAAAAGCTGCATTTGAAACATTAAATAAACTTTTTGAAAAGGTTTTAGATGGAGGATTATGGCAAGAAATCTCTTAAAGCTTTCCACTGAGGTCAGTTGCAGATAGTTTAATAAATATTTTTAGGCAAAGTATTGAGATGTCTGCGACAGTTGGGCAAGTTAATTCGACCCTCTAGTTTGTGTGTGTGTGTGTTTTTTTTTTTTT
This sequence comes from Drosophila paulistorum, assembly GCA_018152135.1. Classification (NCBI taxonomy): domain Eukaryota; kingdom Metazoa; phylum Arthropoda; class Insecta; order Diptera; family Drosophilidae; genus Drosophila; species Drosophila paulistorum. The sequence goes on along the minus strand of JAECXG010000606.1, from coordinate 16,568,063 downwards.
TGTGTTACTGTGGTCATAACTAATAAATTTCCACTGAACAAATGTTTTTCTATCCACCGGCACTCCGCATCTCTTCCTGTCACTTCACCCTCTTGCTCTTTCTCTTTCGCTCTGTGACTATTTGTTTTCTTTTTTTCTACTGTTTAAATTCACAAGTCACGCACTTGATTTTGCAATTTGCATGGCGCCAAGTTACGTGCCACAATCCCCCACACCCCCCGTTGCCCAGTGGGCAACCTACTAACCCCCTTTCCGGCCACGGAGGGTGGGGTCTCTTCAATCAATATTTGAATTGTCAAATTTCAATTTGAGAATTTCATAATTTAAAGCAGAAATTGCAAAGGTTTCCAATTTCTTAGTGTCAAAACAAAACAAAAAACAACGAAAAAATTGAATGAATCAAAAATCACAATTGCATTTTACCTCCCCCCTCACATTCATCCCATTTAATTTTCAATTACAGTTCACATTGCGTATACGCAATATGCGTTATATGCATTTTGATATCCGATAAACATACATCCATATATTTGTATATTTTGCGTATGTGTGCATATTTCTGCCAACGACTTCCAATTGAATTCGACGTTTGGCATTTGGTAAATTAAATATTTTTACATATATATGTATGTACATACATACATACTTGTGCATACAAACATTTTGCACATTTGTTTTCAATATTAATTTATTGCCAAAGCGAAAATCATGGTGAGAAAGTGAAGAAAAACTCTGAGAGACTTGTAGAGAAGATGAAAAAATGCATGAAGTAACTGAGAAACATTCCCCGATAAACTGGCAGAAATTTCCCCATTTGCTTTTTGTTTTTCGTTCATTTGGTGCGTTCTTTGCTTCGATTCCTTTCTGTTTTTTTTTTTTTTGTCATTTTAATTTTCAAGCATTCAAGCAGAGTCTTTGTTGGCCAAACGAGTGAAATGAATGGAGGGAGGGGTCAGGGGTGTGTTAACCGAAAAGGGGGAGAAAAGTGCCTGAAAAGGAGAATACAAAAGAAATCAAAATATTCAATTTTAAAGCTTAACTTGCTGTTCGGCGAATATTTTATGGAATTTCATATTTAACTGACTTAAGTCGAACAACTCGAAACCTTTCCATATCCAAACTATCCCCCATTCACATAGCTGCTAGGGAAAACATTGTCTACTATCATCTTGCCTCTAATTTACTTTCTTTATTTCTCGATTAGATAGAAGGTAGTAAGTTAAACTAATCAACAAATCAAATTAGTATGAGAAATATGTGTCAAGGCCATCTTAAAGTTCGTTGGGAAAGTCTGGTAATAATAGAACTTAGTAAAATAGACTGTTAACCTTTGAGATGGGCCTCAAATCGACTTAAACAAGGCAAGGTTTGAGGAATACCTCTTTTATATCAATTTGTAAATGAATATGTGGTTAGAAAACTTAAAAGCAAATCAATAGATACATAAATATACTATTAAGCCTTAAGCCCATTTATATTAGCAGGTAAGATTTGGCGCATTTGTGGTTTCTCTCATCCTTAGGATTAATTGCGATCCACGTCTCTGTCAATGGCATTCGATATATGTACATATATGTATACATATGTATATGTGCCGATACCTCTGTGAGTCCTCTTTAGTATTTACTTAAACTCTTCATCTCTTTTACTCTCACTCCCTCCCTCCCTTGCTCTCTCTCTTTCGTTCATAAAGAATAGGGAACTTTTGCTCATGCTCCATTGTGTTATAAATATTCATAAAGCGCTTCGCCATTTTGCGTTTTTCCAAAGGGCCGCCAACTAAAGCCTTGATTTCTTGCACACACATCCACACATGTATATATATATATTTGTATATATATTATACGTGTATGTATGTATCTATCTACACATATATTTGTGCATGTTACCAATACCCATAGCCAATAGTGAAAGAGGAATGAGTGAATGGTTGAAAGAGAAGGAGGTGAGAATGCGGAATGGATAGTGGAAGTGGAAATGGCGGGCGGGAGTGAAGCGAAAGCCTCCCTTTAACCACAAACTATGCTTTCCTAATGCCGCGTTGGCATAAATTTAAAGCAGCAGCTGCGGTTTTTCCACCGAGAGAGAAGATTCCCCCATGGCGGGAGGTGCAACATGGTGTAGCAGAAATCGGAGCAAACGGCAGCAATGGCAGCGGCATAGTAGGAGTGGTTGGATGTTGCTGTGTTTACATGCCATGGTGATACTAAAAGCGCACACACACACACTCACACACTTTACTTTGTAAAAAAAAATAAAAAAAAAATAACACTTAGCCCAAAGTTTCAAATTTCGAATACCCTCTAATTTTTTGTTTTTGCCTTCTGCTATCAATTCTAATCCAATTTCTAAACAGAAGTACTTCTTCAATCGACTCCTCATCGCTTATTTTTGAGCTGCAAATGATCTCCTCAAATAAATTGCCTTAGCATTTTTCCCTGGCATTTACTTTAATCTACGGCCATGGATTGGGCCTTAACTCTATTCTGTTTTACAGGGTATAAGATTCCCAACATCGGATCCGGCTTTAAAACACAAAAACCAGAAGAGGGTGAAAAAAAAAAGAAAGAATTCAAAGCACCAACCAACAAAAAGCAAAAGCAACATTTTATGTTGCTAATTGATTTTTCAAACACGAAGCTCAGCATTTTTGTTGGTTCTAGCCGCTGCTCCTGTTTGCTATTGTTGTTGTTGTAGTTGATTTTTTTTGTTTCTTCTTCTTTGGTGATACGCTCTTGTTTGGCGTTCAATTAACGGGAATTTGCATTTTATCTAAAAAAGGTTTTTGGTTTACCTTTTTGCTACCTTCACTTTCCTTCTCTTCATATATGTATGTATACATAGACAGATACTAACATAATCTTGGCCTTTTGGCCCACTAAAAATGGTTTGGCTCAAATGAGATTTGTTTGTTCAAAAGAATCTGTGTATGTGTGTGTGTGTGTTGTGCCATTTTTTATCGCTACTTATATAGAATTACATCATATAGCATTGATCTCTCGATTCTCTAAGTTAGAGCTTTGGTAAACAATTTGACACGTTTTTTCATTTACATTTCTCAAGTGGTTTGCTATTTTTTGTGTTTGTAATTTTGTGTGTCTTTTTATACCCTTGCAGAGGGTATTATAAAATTGGTCAGATGTTTGTAACGCACAGAAGGAGACGTTTCCGACCCCATAAAGTATATATATTCTTGATCAGCTTGAGAAGCTGAGTCGATATAGCCATGTCCGTCTGTCCGTCTGTCCGTCTGTCCGTCCGTCTGTGCGTATGCGTTTTACTCAGCCATCTTAAGAGATATCGGGTTGAAATTTTTTTTGGAGACTCTTTATTACCTGTGTGAGATAAAGTATGAAAATCATCGGGATCGGACTACTATATCATATATTGTTTAATAATCATTAAATGTGTTTTGAATTCAGTAGTTTGAAAAATATTTGAGCATATTCATAATACGACAACTAATGCTGTTGATGTATGAAATTTCACTTTTCTTATCGAATTAAATATAATAAAGAACTGCAAGGGTATATAAACTTCGGCAAGGCCGAAGTTAACTTCCATAGCTCGTTTTTATTGTTAAGTAAACTTATCAGCCTTAGATTTAGTAAATCTTCACATTAGCCAGCGCTACCTGTACTCAAATGAGGAATGTGCAAACTTCGAGGGTTGGCACTAAATGTTATCAGTTACACTTAGACCGAAACTATATGGAATCAACATGTCTTACTCTTTTAAAAGTAAAGTTTGTGAAAACTTTTTCAAATTCTTAAAAACCGTTCCTTCACGTTTTACGTATCTATCTAGCCACAAATGAGTTTATTTTATTTCAAACCTAGATAACACGCAGTAAGACAACTTACTATACACATATGATCTAATTTGTGTCAATGAAGTTTCATTTAGTTTCAAGAACGCCCTTTTTTCAATTTAAAAAGAAATATTGAAATATCCTGTTGTAAGAATTCGAGGCATGCAAAAAATTATAAATTTGATGAAAACCCTAAATGCATTTTCATCTAATTGCATACATAGTATCATCATTTTTCATCCCTAGATCTTCTAGTGGCTCCAAATTATTTTACTGAGGAACAATTTCTGATATTTCTAAAGTTCTAGACTTCATTTAAAAGTTTTAGATGTCATATAGTGTCTAAGATTCTTGGATTTTATGGCATTTGGAAATGATTTGAACTACCCCATCAGAACTGTCGATAATAGCAATTAGAATGCCAAGTTTAGACGTAGTCACACTTAAGGCCCATCAACAGCTAAAACCAGTTAGTTATTTGCACTCAGTTAGTAGTAGAAGTAAGTTGTAGTAGTAGCCTGGTCATTTTACACTGTTAACATAAACATTGGTTGGCCCCCTCAACCTTCCTATCAATGAGTGGTAATCAAGCGTAACCACGCCCACAAAACCGATATAATAAGAAAACTAAATTTAGTTAAGGCCAGACAGAGAGTTCAGTCTCAACTGGGACAAAACTCTTGAAATAATTATTATGATTATGGTCAGGTAATTTCACATGAAATCTCGGAAATTTAATAACAATTACTTTTAAACCATTATGTGCGTGTGTGTGTGTGTGTGTGTGTGTGTGTAGAAGGAGGAGGGAATAAAGATGAGGAATGCATCATAAAATTCAATGGACTATACATACATAATGTATGAGCTTGAATTGACTTGATACATACCCACATATATACATACGTATGTATGTATGTATATAGGCATGCCTATGATAAACGATACCGACAACGATAAGCAACACCACCAACCATCATTCCAGACGATGGGCAATTGCGTTTCAAGGTCAAGTTAAAGAGCCGCAAACATTAACATTGAAAAAAACTGCATTGCATTGCCCCAACCGGTTGCAGAAGAGCTCACTGGGATGCTGTTGGTCACCACCAGCAGCAAGAGCAGCAGCAGCAGTTGGCTTCTCTTCCAATGAATTTGGCAATTTCGAAAGACCCGGGAACAACCGAACGACCAGCTACCACAATGGAAGAAGTCATGTCGTGACATTGAATTGTAAATGCATGCGATAAACGAAACAAAAAACAGACCACAAAAAACTGAACCCATATAATAAAAAACAACAAAGAAAAAAGGGTTAAATAAAATTGTAAAGCCGACAACATATGTTTGTATGTACGATGCATGTGAAATTTGTGGCTCTGGCTGCCCTTTTTTTGCAGTTTTTTGTTTTTTTATTTGCAAAACTGCAATCAACCAGGAATGGCAACGTGTCACGAGCAGCTATAGGAAATGCTTAGTGCCTCGACGACTTCCCCAAAAAAATGTAGATACTGCTTAAGAAGTAGATGAATGAGAATAGTCTTAGCTGGTGAGACTCGATTCTTGACTACTCCTAATGTTTTATAAAAAGAAAACAGTTTTGTGATGTAGTAGAGTTGAAGTAATCATTATCCTTTCTTAGATCACTTTTTTTATCCCATGTCTTAGATTATGACTTGATACAAGAACAAATTCCAAACACGCTCATCCCATATAGTAATTGAGTAATTGAACAAGAAAGTAAATTGGGAAACAAACAACTGAATCGACAAGTAAATAAACAAGTGAGTAAATGAATTGATGCTTTCATGAAAAAGTGAGTAATTGATCTAGTTCATCGTTATAAGCCATTTAACCCAATACAAATACAAGTACGTACCTTTTTGAACAGTTTTCAAATTACAAGTCCAATGATTAAAACAAAATCACATACTAAACATTAATATTTAGAAGTACTTTTATGAAGGAGATGAGGATAGAGCCAAACATTTCATTGTTCTGATAGAAAAACGAACACGCTCCCATCTCTAGCACACAAATTCAAAGATTACGTATACGCAGCATGTGCGGCGACTCTGTTTGCCCTTCCATTCATATCAATGGTCAGCTTGCTGTTGTTGTTGTTGTTGTTGTTGTTGCTGCTGTTACTTTTGCATTTGCCGCTTCCTCCTCTGTACTGGCGCAGCTTGAGTTGGCCTGCTAAAGACATTGACAATTTTTCCCATTTTTTTCCCTTCTTTGATTGTGTTTTATTTTACACTTTTTCTCTTTTTACTTTGTTAACGCCATTTAATGCTTTTATACATGCTTCTTGGGGGTTTTTGTGTTTTTTTCTTTACTACTTACTTGCTTCTTGCATTGCCCCGCCCTTCGCATTGCCTTCTACTTCTTCTTCTTCTTTGCTCCCCCATTACGTCACTTTCACTCTGTAGTTTTTGCGGCTTAAGGCAACATTTGCTGTTTGTTTGTTGTTTCGGGGCACAAACAAGTGAATTGCAATAAAACTGCTCAAATTTATGGGTCGCTTGTACACACACACACACATACACACACAACTATGTATATGTATATATAGATATAGGTAAATTTTTGTTCGTTTTTTTTCGCTCATTTTGAGATGATTTATCTGAGAGTTTTTCGGCTAGCATAATTTATGGCCGTTTACATGGAGCCAAAGTTTGTGTCTTTATTTTTTCTTTTTTTTTTTGGGTTTGGTTTTTTGGTTCAAGTTCATCATCGGACTGAGTGTTGAGTTTGTATCCAGGTTTACAGTATGTTTGGTATCTTCTGTTTCACTTTTTTTTTTGGATTTTGAAGCTGTTAAAACAAATGTTTAAGCAAATTGAGTTGGCAACAATTTGTGTTGCTTTTTTTTTCCTTTCATGTAGACGATGATAAAGTTGCAGAAATATTATCACAATAATTTTGCTTGCCTAATCAAATGACAAATTTTGTAAATATTTAACATTCAAGGTTGACTGTGAATAGTTTTATGTCTTGATTTTACATTCTTATATATATTATATTACCAACTAATACCCAAACTAATAATCACTTTAAGCAAAAAGAAACAAACAAGAAACCTTTCAAATTCTTCAATGAGCAAACCAATTAAAAAAAATATCCATAAACAACAGGCGATTGGAAATATTTAGTGAATATTTAGCACTTTTTGAACATTTAACAACTAAATCTACAATAATATACTTGTGACAAAAAAAAAAACAACAACAACAACAATGACACATCAAAGACAAATTCAGATGCCAAGCTGAGGAGGAGATGAGAGGTTTTTGTTTCTGCAAGTCATCGCATCATCGTATGAAGATCCATTGATACGATGCATACAAAAACCGGAAACAAAAATGATGCAGACCTCTGAGATCTATATATGTAAATGCCACTTTAAGCGATTGATAATGCCATAAATTGTTATTAAACAAAACCAAATCAAAGCGAACCAAAACAAACAAAGCGAACAACTAAAATTGTGAATCAAACAGTCATCGTGGACCATTTGGACCACTTTGAAGACAAAGTGTCTCACACAAAAATTTGATCGCAATGCCCATGGGCATATCAATTAATTTATAAATTAAGGGCGTGGCCGAGGTATTTTATGTGTCTTTTTGGTTGCCAGGTGGCAATGTGTGATATGAAAAGATGGCAATTTGAAGATTGAAGGGAAAGGTAAATCAATTTTAAAATGGCAGCACTCATGTTTTTTTTGTTGTTCTTTTTAACAGATAAATCTTTTGATATAGACATAAATCTATGGTCAATTGGCCTTGTTAAAGTCTTTAAAAATATATATATATATCCATAATTCTCGAATGTACCAATTCTCTTATTCAGTTTGCTTAAGCGAATAAAAATTATCAGAGATATTGTCGTACTGTGTGTATAACAACAACTCAAACGCTTAGAATAAAGACCAACTCCTAGGAATCTTTGGAATAAAATTCGTCAAATTGTGTCAAATTTATAATTTTGATGAAATTCAAAATTGAAATTAACTTAAAATATATGTTGCTTTTTCAAAATCGTTGTATTTTCATGATTGAATTGTGAAAACATCTCACGCCTCACCTGTGCCAAAGTTGGTCGGTCAATAGGGTCGGTCTCTGCTCTGTGCCTGATTAACCCTCAAATTGTCCATTAGCCAAAAATACAAATTCGCCTTATCATGTGAAACTCATCGCATCAGCATGGAGGCAAAATAAAGCCATTTAGGCCAGGCAACGTGGCATGACTAAATAGACCAAATAGCCACATAAAGTAACGAAATTCAATTCAAAATTTTTGATAGAAAAGAAAATGTTGTCGGCATATGCCAAAGCAATAATCTTGATTACTCAATTCGCATTAATATATCAAATACTGTCAGTAAGTTCTACAAGTTCTTTCTCTTTTGAAATCCGTCATTTGTCATTATATTATATGATACTCTTTAGATTAGTATACAAATTGAAGACTTTCATGCCCATTCGTTTGTGCCCAATGAGATAATGGTCGACTATGCCATCGACAATGGAGACACCATTAATCTGAATTTGAGTGTACTCAATCAGTTTCCGGGTAAACTACTAATGCACATATTTGTCCGTCAATTGGCCAATGAGCCGGGTGGCCAGTGGTCAAGTGAATTGATCAAATTGAAGAATATGGATTTCTGCAAGACATTGGAATCATTGCGTAATCTGACATTAGAGCAAATCCAGGGTGAATCAATTTTGCCGCAAACATTTCTAGTATCGTGTCCATTGAAACCGGGTTTCTATTACGTAAAAGATGCTAGATTTGAGATCAAGCTACTGCCTATACAAATTCCCAATGGTCGTTACTTGGTACAATTTGAATTGATTCAAGTCTACGAGGAGGTCATCAAATTATTAAGTTGTAGAATCAAATGTAGAAAGTTTGTGCCAATCGATGCGAACAATTTGACTAATCAAACAACTAAATTCACTTGGAGTGATGAAGAGGAGGACAAGGTGACGCAAAGGACTCCAACAAAGTCTACGAATGATGGAAAACCAAATGAAACGGGAATTTCAAATGAAGTGGATAATGAGGAAGAAGAAACAGAAGATGACAATAAAGAAGAGCAGGAGCGGGAGGAAGACGACGAAGAGAAACAGATGCAGGAGGACGCTAAACGAGACGATGAGGAGCAGAGGCAGGAGAAAGAAAAGAAGCAGAAGGACGACGAGGAGCAGATGCAACAAAAAGAGGACGATGAGGAGTCGAACCACGAGAACGATGAGGAGCAGAAGCAGGAGGACGATGGGGACCAGTCGCAAGAGAACGAGGAGAAGCAAATACAGGAGGACGATCAGGAGGAGTAAGCTGAAAACGGAGACCAAAAATATGTCAATAGTATAAAATATTCTTAAATGATAACCCACTCCAAACTACTCAATTTTCTTAAACAACTTTTCGTCTAAAACATTGCCCTTAAAATTTTCTTGTTTTTAAACAATTTCTGTATTGAAATGGCATTGTTGAATAATTAAATCATTATATTTGTACTTAAACGAAACACTTAAGCTATGTTTAATGGTTGTCTATTCACATAATCATCTTCTTTTTGTTTTTGTTTTGTATTTGTCATATTTACATGGTAAATGTTTCAAATGGCCTTGAAAAACTCATTCCCTGTACGGTTATAATCAAAATTTACTTAGTATAATAAGTATTTAAACTAGACTATCGACTTCTTCAGTGGCAGATAAGCAAACTCGCCGATCTTCTTCAACTCTGACTCCGACTTGATCAACAAAAACAAAAACGAAACCCGAAAAAACAAGTCACCAAGGCGTGGTCTTAACTTTATTTTATGTAGGTATACATATACCCTTACCATAATTTTTGAGTATACACACATTGTCATTATCTTTAATCATAATCGAAATGAAGAATCGCTTATAGTCATAATACTTTTCAATAAAATCTTTAAATAAACTTTTCCCACAGGCAAATTTTGACCATTGGTTTGGATTGGTTTGGATTGACTTGACATTTTAACATTTCTAATTTGCTAAAAAAAATTTACTAGACAAATACTGAAGATATGGATTTCACCCATTTGGATGGAATTTGTGACAGAAAGCTCCTTTCAATTGTTTTGTTTTGAAAGAATTTAACGAAAAGAAGTGTTAAATGATATCCCTCTTAGGGTATACAAACTTCGTAGAGAAATTTTATCGTATTTTGTTTTGTTTTATCTGCTTTTTAGTTTCCTCTTATGTTTGTGGTTTTATTTGCAAAAGACTTTAAAAAGCCACCTGCCAAAGGGCCCCCACCCTCACCCTCACCGTCACACCATTCCATTGCACCTCGCCCTCTACAGTCTGTAGGGCGGCCCTGGTTTGGCCTTCTTTTGGTCGGGTTTATTTATGTATCGTCTGCTCATTTTGGCCACTTTTGTCCACTGACCATTGCAATTTGCAGTTTACATATGACATTATCATCGATTGGTTTCAACTCTTGCGTTTCGTTCACTTCTCTTTGTCGTTGCCTTCTTTGTTTTGGGTCTTCTTCACTGGTGGCAGTATAAAAGACCCATGGATAGATCCAAGCAAGTGCAGTCAATATTTTGGATTAACCAAGTTAACACCCAGACAAACCCTTCAAACCTCTTAATTATCCCATCAATATGAAGTTCTTCGCTGTGGTAAGTTTTTTTTTTAAACCACATGGCAAAAGTTCCTGTTGACAATGGATATTTATTTTGTTTTTTGCAGACCCTTTTCCTGTGCCTTGTGACAATTGCCCTGGTCTATGCTGTGCCCGTCGACGAATCTCTGTTGGGGGACAACTTTTACGAATCGGCAATCTCTGAGGATGTGCATAGCCCTCATGATACACAATCGATATTCAAATTGAAGAAACTTTTAAAGTTCAAGAAACTATTGGGTTAGAATAGAAACCCTTTAGAAGTTGATTGCCATTATAAACACAAAATATTATTCGTTTTGTGTGTGGAGCTCCAGTGCTTTTTTTTTTTTTTTTTATATCAATGTTGTTAATACATCTAGTCTATAACCTTCATTTAACCCTTAACAAAAATCGTTTGCAATTCGCTATGCAAAGACAAATATAAATAAATAAATATATACGTAATCTAAAGTGACAAAGACAAAAGTGATATATATGGTCGTATTCAATGACATAATCAGTTTTCTTGGTTTTCAAAAAAAGGAGCTAATCTTTGAAAACTTGTTTCCCCTCTTCATGTTATGTGTTTAGTTCCAAGTGTGAAAATTCGAAACGTGGAACTTCCTTTCGCAGTTTGGACGAACGAGACCTGTTTTACATATATAGAAAGTCGGTTTCCATTTGACCTATATATAATCTATATAGCAAGTGGTAACGACATCTTGCTAGTTGGCATGAGAATTATTTTTTGATTTTACTAATTGACTGTTGACTGTTTATACATTTTCGGCGTTAATTAAAGAAACATTTCTTAAACAGAAATTATGCTAGAGAGGCTATACTTGGGGCTTAGAAAGGACTGACAAATGTCCATGCTGAACATAATAATCGTTAATTGGAGCTTCAAGATGTGACTATTAACGTTATGAAACATTTTCTTACGAGAATTTTCCGCGGATTACCGCTCTACACTTACCTAAAAGTGTAACACCAAATTATTTCTATTCCAAGCTATCTCTATCTACATATATTACTCTATTCTTGAGGCTCTCTCGCTTACCATTTCTAATTGTTGAAAAAAACAAATCAATGTCTGTTTGGTTTTTGGGTTTTTTCCAGCCTCTTACACTAAACGAGATAGGATAGGAGCAGGTTTTGATTAGTTAAGGTGGCATAAGTTGATAATTTCAGCCTTTTAACAAAATCAACACACATTTGAAAGCAAAGGCAAAACAAAGTTTGACGGCTGAACTTATTTAGGAATGAAAAAGGGCCCACATGCACAGATGTATATGATCTAATAAGTTGAAGCGGACTATCAGAGCTTGGACTTAAAAGTTCCCCATCAAAAAGAAACCAATAAGAGCCGAATGGATTGAGCTATTAAGATGAGATTTCAATCAAACCTAGCATTTAAGTGAGGCTCGAGATCTTTTCTGAAGAAGGTTAATTCAAAGGCAGCACAAAACAGTGAGCAGATTGTCTATACAGCTATATCAAGAACAACCAAGTTCTATCATAAGCAGAGTTCTCTAAAGAACTTTAAAATTACAATGGCCATTGGCCATATCTTCAATGCTCAAACTAGTTGCGAATTACAACTAATTGAGACGAAAGAAGAATGACAAGCAAAATCCAGCATCCACACTAACCATATCGCCCTATTATAGTTCTAATGTGGCATAAACAACATGATATCAAGAACCTTTTGGTAAGACAAATAAATACTACAAACAAACAGCTAAATTATGTCTAAAGAGGCTTTTGATGCTGTATGAACGTAAGTTCCATATACAAACTCATAAAGTCTTCATGTGTATACTTATATATATATATATATATATGTAAGTTAATTATCCAATCATCAACGCCTTTGTCAATCATAAGTTTATATGCCAAATTTAGGTGATATTCCAAATTTATTAGAAACTAAGTGCAATACGAGTCCTATTTACATTTCTGGGCACATTCATCTCAGTCAATTATTCAAATGTAAGTCAGTTCGTTTTAACTTGAGATTCTCTATGTTGGAATGTTTTGTTATACCCTTGCAGAGGGTATTATAAAATTGATCAGATGTTTGTAACGCACAGAAGGAGACGTTTCCGACCCCATAAAGTATATATATTCTTGATCAGCTTGAGAAGCTGAGTCGATATAGCCATGTCCGTCTGTCCGTCTGTCCGTCCGTCTGTGCGTATGCGTTTTACTCAGCCATCTTAAGAGATATCGGGTTGAAATTTTTTTTGGAGACTCTTTATTACCTGTGTGAGATAAAGTATGAAAATCATCGGGATCGGACTACTATATCATATATTGTTTAATAATCATTAAATGTGTTTTGAATTCAGTAGTTTGAAGTATGCGTTTTACTCAGCCATCTTAAGAGATATTTTTCTTTTGTTATTGTTGTTTTACTCAATCGTTTACTGTCCATGAACATGTCGTGGATATTGTCAATAGCAGCCAGAGTCAAGTCAATTGACTTTGAAATGTAAATTAATGTCAAGCAAATTGAACATTGAAGTTATTTAGCATTCAAAATAACTGTCTAAATCAGAGATCTATCTATACGATTGCTTCGATTCGTTAGAAGGACTCTTATATATGGTCTAAAAAGAATCAAATTTGAAGCAAATAATAAAAAAAGGTGTCCTTCGATTTAGATTTAAGTTAGTACTTTTCTATAGGAATATATTTTGATGTTAAAAAATGCTTTCCTTCTCTGGTTATTGATAGTGACTGAATAAAAACATAAAAAGTTAGCTTTATTTCAATTTTGTAGGCAAATGTGAAAAAGTCTCTTGAATAGAGAGCGCTCCCCCCTTTATTCTTGTTTTTTTTCTTCTTTTCTCTTAGAATACTTGTAGTTTTAAGATTCCTTTTTCTTTGCTATGAAATATTTGACAACTTTGCATTTAAACATACATATTTTCATCTAACTAAAGATGATGGGCAAGATATCCAGACTTATTCTCTCATCCCACAAAAAACAAATGACTTAGACAACAAACTTGTTAATTTTGAAATATTTTTGTGTTTCCGTTTTTTTATTATTATTATTATTATTAACATAATATTGCTTAATGAACTAAATTCCATGTTAAGAGTACAAATTCCATTTTAGAGAAATATCCTCTTTTGCTCATTTGACTTTAGCCCAGGAACAACAGTTTCTTGAGCAACTTCAGTTTAAGCAAAAACGATTGATCATCGGTAGGACTAATTGGTTCACTGCCAGGACCCTCAATTCCTTCGGGAATGGCCTCCTCCACTGGCACAGCACTGGTCAGCATAAGACACACGGCAACGAAGAGGAACACAGACTAAAAATAACAACAAACAACAACAAAAAACAAACAAAAATTTCACTTGTTAGTCAAAAAGCGTTAAAAAAAAAAAAAAAACATTGTATCCATTCGATTAAACACAACGCACCAAAAGTAAGAATTTCATTTTGAATTATTTTGTGTTATTATTTCCTTTTCGGGTGAGGGATTTCCTTCTTTTCTGATCGATGATCGCGTTGACACTCACTAGTTTGCACTGAACACCAGACCTCTTTGAGTACGTCTATTTATATACGAATCACAAAAACAAAAATACCGAAACCCGTCTCATAGAAATTACAACAATAAAAAAAAGAAGCAAAATACGTCAAGTCCAACAATGCATCTCTTGGCCGTAGAGTAGCCTGGGCAATAAATTTGTATTTTGATACCCTGTAGCCGCAGGGTAAAGAGTTAGTTACGATAAGTACACACTATGTTTCGACTTTATAGTCATCGAATTTTCCAATTATTCTTACATAATCCCAGCAACATGTCTAGCTGACAGCCTCGTATAGCTAGCAACATTTTTCATGGCAATGCTAGGTATCCAAAAGTCGGCGACTTGTCTAAAGGTTGTCTTTAGTTTTTATTTATTTTTTTTTTGTAGTGCGGACTATTAAATATGATTTTAGTTTACCACGCAACAACAAAAAATGAAACCAAAAATCAAAAATTGTACTATTTAGTTACCTTTTTTGTGGTTCCATTGTTTGTTTAAAAGAAATTTGTGTTTTTTTTTATTTGGTAATTTGTTGACTTGTGGTTTTATGGTTTTGGTTCCTCTTTTTTTTTTTTGTTTTCTTTTGTGTGTGGGTTTTGGCTTAGTTCTGTGTTCTATTTGATTTGACCATCCTCTGCTAAATAATAATTAGCAGTCTCTGATGATTTTGGTTGGCATTAGCCTTAGCATTAACATTGCCAAATTGGCATTAGTTAAGAAATATTAACACCTCACTCGGAAACTGACGGAAATGCGATCAGTCAATAAGCAAACAGCAACTACAAAAAAAACCCACCAAGGTGTCAAGAGGATAAGACAAAAATTTAACAAACGAGACGAGAGTATACGAAAACTCATTTACGAATAGATTCTTTTGCAATTTGCTATGTAAATATACATTAATCGAGAGTTTGTTTAGAAGTAGTGTTAGATCATCTTCTTTTTGACATTAAGCGATCTGACAAGTGCGTAATTGTAACCAATTTAAAGTGAAGTAAGTAAGTCGTCTAGCCGACATCGGGATACCATGCATCACTCCAGCGACGGCCACGCCGGCCTTATGGACCGCCTAGTAAAAGACCTTTGTATATTTCGCGTGTTTCTAGATTGTAATAAAATTTGATGGGTTGATGGGCGTGAATACTAATCTAGTACACATACCAAATTTGGTGGCTCAAGCTTTAATAGTCTTCGAGAACTAGACGAACGGACGGACGGACGGACATGGCTAGATCGACTCGGCTGGGGTCGAAAACGCTGCCTTCTGCCTGTTACATATTTTGCACACATTTTGGCGACTTGAATATACCCTTTTCACCCTATGGGTGCATGGTATAACAAAAGCCTGGGTCGAACCGATGCTAAGGCCTGAGTCGAACAAATTCTTTTTGTTTTGAAACACAGAGGACGCCAGCGAGTTACGCCATTGTTTTAAATTGCGAATGAAAAAAGTGATGGTAACACTATCGACTGTTCTCAAGAATTATCGGTTTGATATAATCGATAGTCCCATCGATGGTTTCCAGCTCTAGTAGTCAAAGTAAATAATTACCAAAAAAAAAAAAATTATATATACCACATATATAACAAATTCTCTCATAAATTTCAAGTTGAAAATATGACTGGTTCCACGTTTAGTGTCAAACTTAAATCAAAAAAGGGTCAATTTATCGTTAGCGACCTGAGCGAGGCCACAACATTGAAGGATCTGAAGACCCGGATAGTCGAGGCAACTGCTATAGAAGAGCCAAAATTGCATATTTTGGTGGGCTATCCACCACGCCCACTAGATCTCAAGCAAGATAAAGAGAAACTGAAAAATCTGGGAATTAAAAGCGGCGAGACTCTTATCGTGGAGGAGAAGGCAATTCCAGCTAATTTATCTACCCTTGAGGAGGACGAGGCGCTGGCGCGTCGTCTGCAGGCTGAAGAAGATGCCGCCAATTTAGACCAAGTGCGTCAACATCAGGTATCGAGCACGAGTACGAGTAGCACAGCAGCTCCTCCCTCAGCATTACGTACTCAAAATGCTTCTACTGCTGTGCCCCAAAGTGGCGAGGAGCCACTGGCTGTGCCCTCCAATGGTGACTTTAATGGCATCCTGTTGAAAAAGGTAGTGCCAGCGGATAATTCCTGCCTATTCACCAGCATTCGTTTCGTACTCAATGGCAAAGTGGACACCAGCGAGGGTAGCGAAATGATGCGTCATATTATCGCCCAAGAGGTGGCCGCCGATCCTCAGCAATATAACGATGCCGTCTTGGGTAAATCCAATTCGGAATACTGCTCCTGGATCCAAAAGGCCGACTCCTGGGGTGGTGCCATTGAAGTGTCCATATTATCCAATTATTATGGCATTGAAATCGATGTCGTTGATATACAAAATGCCATAATTAATCGCTTTGGTGAGGATAAGAACTTCGGTTTGCGTGTCTTCCTACTCTTCGATGGCATACACTATGATCCGCTTTATATGGAAACTGCCACAAGTCCGGATCGTCCGGCTACCATATTCCCCGTGGAGGAGATATCGGTCTACCAGCAGGCCGAACAATTGGCCAATGAGGCAAAATCTTCACGTCAATTTACCAATGTGGATAAGTTCACCTTGCGATGCCTGCAATGTGATGTTATGTTAGTGGGACAGCTGCAGGCCCAGCAGCATGCCGAGTCCACTGGACACACCCAGTTTGGAGAGATTTAATACGTCCTGATCTTTGGCTTTATATATATTTTGGCTTTTATTCTGTTTGCCTATTACATACTCACCACTTAACCCACAACGAGAGAGAGACCGAAAGAGAGAGCGAGTGCGAAAACGAGATGGATGCTAACAAGAGGGCGAGGGAGAGATGAGATGATAAAAGTTAAAAATTGTTATACCCTTTGCAATGCATACAAACAAATGAATTATACAATTTGTCCGCCTGTCCGAACTATTTCTAAACAATGTTCAATGCACTTTGTATATAAATCTCTTAATTTATCTAATACATTATAAAAACAAACAAATTGTTAAAGTAGAACGCAAACAACTTATCTTCATTTAGTAATTAAAAATTAGTCAATATGATCAAATCTGGGCACCTGCTTGGGGGGGGTATAGGAACTTCGGCATAGTTCGGAGTTAGCCCAAAATCCTCTGGTTATAGCTAAATTATTTTTTGTAATTTTGTTCATTTTTGAAAATTGTGTTTCTCCTAAAATTATATTATAATTATGCATATATCATTTTTATAATTTCTTATTTATCCGCACATTTTGAAAACAAAAAAAAATACCAAAAAAAAAAAAGCATAACTTTTTCTTTAACTTAATAAGTAAAAGAACAAAAGAAAAACAAACACAGAGGGAAATCATAGAAAGAAAATCCCAATGTTTTTGATATTGCATTTGAGATAGATCAAGTAACTTACTTATTTGATCCATGTGGGTCATCAATCTGAAGAGTTTGGTTGAGATATCAATCTGCGAACGAGACAAATTTAAAAAAGAAATTAAACTCTTCAATCAATCCATATGAAAATAGGCATTAGATTACCCTTAATCGATCGACTGATCCGATCCGATTGTCGTAAAATGTGGAAAATCCACACAAATCGGCATAAAACCGAAAATAATTGAGCTTGACTGCTAAGAGAGAAGTTTCCTTCTAGATTCCTAGATCAAATGCAATGTCTTTGTTAAATATTTAGAGAATGGCGAATTAGCTTTCATTTACATTTGACGGAAAGGAAATAGAAAACGTAAGCTTGAACCCACAAAATGCCTGATTAAATTTAGCTTACAAAGTGCCCCCAACACTTGACAAAATTGTATTCATTCTAAACGATCTGTAGATGCAAATAAACGTATTTCATTGAACGACTAGAAAAACCATCAACTATATACATATACAGTGAAACCTCGATATAACGAATCTGAGGGGGATCGCAAAATTATTCGTTATATCTATTGATTCGCTATAGGTACTGAAATGTAAAACCTTAGTCCTTTCAAGGGACTTAACAAAAAATTCGTTATATTGGGTTTTTCGTTATAACGAAGTTCGTTATATCGAGGTTTCACTGTATTCGGTAGGAGTCTTTGAAACTTTAACGAGATCAATTTCATGTAAAATATAAATCTATGTACCTAATTTCGTTGTGAATAAATTGGTTATGGCATGAATGATTAAGCATTTCTCTTGTAATCAGTTTTGGGAGCTGCACCATTCCTGGGTTGGTGGATATTCCATGGAGAAACCATGTTGGACATACCTTTCAATGGATCTCAAGTTGATTCAATTTCCATCATTTTGGTTATGGAAAATGACGTCCTTCAAATTATTATACTGTTTAAGTGTTGTACGACTTTTGATGATGATGATGATGAATAGGATTATATGTTATATGTTTGCAGTTATTCAACAACTAAGTTAGTTTACGCTTCCATTTACACAACAACAAAAAAGAAAACATATTGTTTATTTAAAAGAGGAAAATCTTGTTGGAATTAATTGTCTAGTTTGTCCATTGTTTGGCAAATGTTAAGATGCCCAGGGCGGCGTCATGGCGGCAGGATTCTGTAGATATGACATGACGACAGCACTAACGCTCAGCATAAAGGAGGACAACACCTGCAGGAACAAAAATGACATTAGAATGAAGATATCTCTGTTCTATGTAAGGGCAAGACTTACCTGTTTGGCATCATCGCTGGCACGGGAGCTGGCAAAACTTATGCACGAGCAATACAGGGCAAACCAGGCACACCATTTCAACTGCAATTATAGATAACCCA
Source organism: Drosophila paulistorum (assembly GCA_018152135.1). Classification (NCBI taxonomy): domain Eukaryota; kingdom Metazoa; phylum Arthropoda; class Insecta; order Diptera; family Drosophilidae; genus Drosophila; species Drosophila paulistorum. Next base: position 16,549,264 of record JAECXG010000606.1, on the reverse strand, counting down.
TAACCAATTAAAAACTGCTCTTCTTGTTTTTCCGAAAGATACCCTACAAAATTGGCCCAATCAGGCTGATTTTTACCTTCATCATCAGACCACACATGGAAAATATCATGCCCAAGATATTCATGTAGTCGGGCAGCATGTCCTCATTGGCTCCGCCCTGACCGGCATTTTTAGGTGCCTTGTAACGATTAATTTTCTCTTTGCGACGTGGATCCACTGTAATACTCATGATTCTTTAAATTTATGATTATTTAGGTCAATTAATAGTTGGAGCAATAGAGCTGGAAGTAAAATCGATGACGGACAACCAGTCGATAACATGTTAACAACCTGCGGTTTCCAAATGCCCATAGAGTTGCCACCTTTTATAAACTTTGATTCCGATCCATCCTCGTTGGAACAAGAAAACAAAAACATCAAAGAACCATGTCTCTGGATATACTAAAGCAAGGGGCCGAGGGTCGCCTGTATCTGGGTGAATTCAAAGGTGAATCCTGCTTAATCAAGGAGCGCTTTGTGAAGAAATATCGCCACCCCGAATTGGACACTCAAATCACACGGCAACGAATGAAAGCCGAAGCCAAAGCGGCTGGACGTTGTCTGTCCGCGGGAATTCGAGCACCACGTATACTCCACTCAGATTTAAATCAACACAAATTGTATATGGAATACTTCGGTGAGGCGAAGACAGCAAAACAATTTATACAGGAAACAGTGGCCACCAATGGAGACGTTTTAGAGTCAGTTCTCATGGAACTTTGTTCTAGAATTGGCTCAACCATAGGCAAAATGCATAGCAATAACATTATACATGGCGATTTAACCACTTCCAATATACTTATCAACCCCAAAGACGCCGATTATGAGGTGGTATTCATTGACTTCGGTCTAAGCCATTATAATCAAGCCTCGGAGGATAAAGGTGTGGACTTATATGTACTGGAGCGGGCGCTATTGAGTACCCACAGCGAACAGCCCTATCTATTTGATGCCATTCTCAAGGCCTATAACACGGACAGCGGCAAAGACCAGGAGGCGGTAATGATTAAATTTGAAGAAGTCAGAGCCCGGGGCAGAAAGAGGACTATGATTGGTTAGGGAATTTCCAGTAAAACTAAAATAAAATGCAATTGAAATGAAAGTTTGTTAACAATTTACCTTGAATAATGTATGATGACTGCAATATTCTTATCTAACTTAATTATTATCCAAAACAAAGAGGATTTACTCCACCTGTTTGACTATACTTTGACGTAGACGAGGATCAGGATCATCTGGAAGTTCATTAATTTTGATTTTTTTAATGTACTTCCTTAATTTGGTTTTCCTTTTGATTTGTTCATGCTTAAGTGATTCCATACCCTCAACCTTGAGCTCCTTGTACTGGGCATAAGGACGTTCCTTCATCTTAGCTATGGCATCCTCTAACTTGAGATTGGAGAGGCCATGTTCTTCATAGAACAAGCGATATTTATCACAGAATTTCGAGTGTCCTTTTTTGTACGATGTTGTCTTGGTCGAAGGATGCTAATGTTTCGAAAAAAAAACCAAAAAATTGAATCTAATTTATATCCATTTTGAATCTATGTATTTGGTAATCTTACCCTGGCGTCTATGGCTCTGGCACAACCTCGATGAAAATTGTAGAGATGCCTTAAAAACGATTCGTTTGGTTTTAGTTTCTCCTCCAGGCACAGTTGCATGATTTCATTGATGTAGGCAAAGTTCTTTTGGGCACAACCCTGACGTAACATGGCACCCAATATGGGCATATTCATTCTAATGTCGGCAGCCTGCATCTCTTGCAGCAGTCCTCTGGCTTCCTCTTGAGTGCGACAGCCCAAAGCAAGGACTCCATAGGTAATGATATCCGGTTTCAGGCCAGCTGTTCGAATCATTGTCAAAACCTCACGAGCGCTTGCATAGTCAAAGCGCATGGAGCGTTTCTTAATCAGAATATTGAAAAAGTCAATGTCCGCTTTTAGGCCAATTTTGCGAACAAATCCCAATAGTTGCTTTTCCGCAGCATTCGTGGGTGGTATCACCTCGAGCATAAGGGTAAAACATTCAATATCCGGTGTAATCTCTAGCTGTTTCATATGCTCAAGAAACCCAGTTAATCCGCCAAGTAACAAAAATCTTTCATGGGGTTTAATGACATCGGCAAGTGATACCAAACTACCCAAATGTGGTTGGGGCAGAAGCAAATTGGGCAATTCCAAGTTTGTGTCATTACTGGATGGGGGGATCAACTCAATTTGTGAACCATTGGACGAAAAGGGATTGAGAGCCGACTGGGGCTTAATCGTTTGGTGATCATGATTGCTAGGTCCAGCAGATGATGCTTCTATTTGTTTTACTTCATCTTTAGCTGGGGGAGGACATATTGTGTTCAGGACATCACGCATATCATCTAAGCTACCAAATTTACAGTCCCTCACACATCTTAGCATTGTGCCAAAGCTATAATAGTCCGGTTTGATGCCACTCTGTAGCATCTTATGCCACGTGACCAATGCATGACGAAATCCATGCTCCTCATCCCCCGCACAGGCTTGCAAGAGAAAATTGTAGGTCTCCGCATTCATCAGCAATTTCCGTTCGAGCATTTCATCCGCTATTTGATAGGCAGACTGTACATCTCCGCATCGGCCATAGGCCTTGATCATGGCATTGTAGTTCTTGACATTTGGCTCATAGTCCTTCTCTAGCATACTCTCACGCAGTAACTGAATCCTCTGCAGGCCATCTCTGGATGTGGGAGCATTTGCGCAGGCATTCAACAAGGAGGTATATGTGCCGCCGGTTACCTTTAAGCCGCGTTGACGCATTTTCGTGTACAGCTGAAAGGCTTTGCGGGTGTAGCCTTCCTTGGCGCATCCTGATATCAGTAGATTGTATATATAGTTCTCCGGCTTGACTCGATCCTCCTTTAACATGCGTTGCTCGAGAACTGCAATCGCCTCATTCAGGCGATGGGCATTCAAATGTTCTTTGATTATGCGTGCATATTCTTTGGTACGCAATTTACGAAAATTCCTTGTTGGCCTACTTAGAAACTCCTCTTCAGCTGCATCACCGGGATCAGCATATGTTTCACCCAGATCCTCCTCCTTTACAGAGCCAAATAAATCCACTTCGTTTGATTTTGGCTTTGGTGGCTTTTTGACAGGTTTTGTAACTTGTGGCTGTTGTTGTTGTTCCTCCTCATCGATTACTGGTGGTTGTCGGTGAGACTCGTCGAATTTGTTAGCCTCACGTTTGGCCTGCATGCCGGCATCCTGGTCTGTTATACGCACGTGCAGCAGCCGGTGCGTCCCAGGATTACCTAAGCAAAAGTGATTTATGAAGCCGGTTTTAGGTGCAATAGGCAGACAGCGTCGGATATGTGCACCTAAGGTCAGGCTAAGCAAACGCAGAGCCATAATTTTCTTTGGCAATATTCTTGTATTTTATGTAATTCGAAATAAATGGGGGACCGAATTTCTACAGTTAAACCGCGACCCAGTCCAAAATCAAAACAGCTGAGACCGCAGCGTTGCCACCTGGCATAAATGCCGTTGCCGCCGGTTGTGAATGTAAACGTTTTGTTAATTTTCTTGCATTTTTTTATTTATGCTTTCTTAACCGCTAAACAAATCTTTCTCAGAAAGAGTAATGGTATTAGTAGTAGGAGATAAAAAACATTTTCGTCTTTGAGATCGAAATGAGCTACTTCTTGCCGGCTGCGGCACCAGCTGCCGATTGGTTTTTCTTATTGGCTTCCTTCTTTCCTTGATAGAATCCTGTATAGTACCCCGACATGTACCAGGCTGTTAGCATGGCCACAAAGTCCTGTTCGCCATCAATAGTGTCCCCAGCTGGATTTATTATTGGTGGCACAAAGGGCATGGGTGGCACAATCAAACCAGGTTTCTTCGTTGGCTTCTTCGAAACATTTTTTTGGCGTGTCTCTTCTTGATCCTGCTCAGCCTTTGCCTGGAGGAACTGGTCACGACGAGTCTTCTTACCCCAGGAAGGTAACAGATCGGTGAGCAGTACTTCCTGCTCATCTTCATAGCCGCAATAGCGAATCACGCAAGTGCCAGCGACCTCGTTAATAGATACTATGGAACCCTCGTAGTCCACACCATCAGAGTAGGTAGCGCGTGCAAAGTCACCCACCTTGAACACAGTCTCAGGAGAAACCGAGGCATTGGTAGCCGATTCTGTCTTATTGTCAGCTACACAAGATGCAGCTTGTGCGGCTTCTTGTTTGTTAGTATAATCGGCCAAACGGCGAGCTAAAGCCTCGCGAGCTAGGTTCACCGATTCGTCATAGGTCTTCATAAGCAAGGTGTCATCCCATGCAAGAGTATTAGCCTCGTCAGACATCCTTAATCTCTTCAACAAATTACTTAAATTGTCAACGAAAATCGAAATGAAATGGAAGAAAACCTCTTCTGGAAGCGTTGTCAGAAAGTTAGTGGTCAAAAACTGGCAACACCTACTGCGTTATCGATATCAATACGACTGAACCAGTTCCCGATTGATTGGCAACTTAAAGTTCCATCTCTAGAGCAAAAACGAAACTCATTCTCATTTGTGAAGAACAATTTGGTAAATTGTTTGAAACCATTTTCAAAAGTAATGGCATCGGTAGAAACCCTGTATAAAGAACTGACCGCTGAGTGGTCCAAGCGTCCCGTCAACCTTGTAAAATGCGGCCAGCTGCTGGATCAACTGAAGGTGGCCCTTTTGAAAATGTCCTTTCTTCCAACAGACGGCGCAGATGCCCAGAACTCGAAGAAACAATTGCTGCTGGCCCGCAGTGTCCTGGAAATAGCCGTGGAGTATAGTGTCCTCAAAAAGGAACTGCAGGCCTTTGAACGCTATATGTCGCAACTGAAGTGCTATTATTATGACTATGCCAAGATAATTGGAGAATCTGATTGCAAATACAAGCTTCTCGGCCTCAATCTTCTATATTTGCTATCTGAGAATCGGGTATCTGATTTCCATACGGAACTGGAGCTGCTGTCGGTGGACATTATCCAGAACAATCAGTTTATTCGTCCCATTTTGGCCTTGGAGCAGTATATCATGGAGGGCAGATACAATAAGATATTCCAAGCAAATTCCTCAATGCCAGCGGAAATATACAACTACTTCATGGATCTCTTAGTGGAAACCGTGCGTGACGAGATTGGTGCCTGCATTGAGATGTCGTATGACAAAATCTCGGCCAAAGAGGCAGCCAAACGTTTGAATCTCCGTTTGCCCGAAGAGATGAAGGCATTCGGTGAGAAGCGTCAATGGAAATTGGAAAGCAACGGCAACTACAGTTTCACAGATCGCAGCATTAAGCCTAAAGAATTGCTACCATCCGAGGAACTGGCGGAGCAGGTGCTCAGCTATGCCAGAGATTTGGAAATGATTGTTTAAGCAGCAGTTCACATTTAATTGTAATCGAAATAATAATAAATCCCTTTTTTTGTATTAGATCTATTGTTATTGCACGTCATTATTGGAGTTTTCCCCATTGCTCTTTTTACTGAATCGAACTACTATAGCATATAGAAATCGCCAATAAAAACAAAAAAACCAACACAAAATGCCTATGACGGCTTAAAGTGTGAGAGAGATAGAAGAACAATAACTATGGCCCTGTCACACAGCATTAGGGATGACAAAAACTTTCTGTTTCAAATGAATAATAACCACAATTTTTTTGCCCAGAAACTGGTCACATTGTTTTGACATTTCACTGTGTGGAACTAGTTCTTCACTGGCCAAAGCGAACGACACGGCGGAGCATAAAAATTTTCGCTCTGCGATTATTTAACTAAAACCAAAATTGCTTAAAAAGCCCTTGCAATAAATTAGTAATTAACCTAACGACCATGGCCTGCAATGCCAGTAAAACGCATCTATTGCGTGCTATCGCTGTAAGTTGCCATCTTCGACTTAACCCAAAAAAAGAACAACAAAATTACCACTAGTTCTATTTTCATTTTTTTCATGTTACGTAAAACTGAAATTACACAAATCGGTAATTATCCTGTGTGTCTTATTATTTAGAAACGAGGCTATGCCACCTCTCCCCGGCCAGTGGGTGACGCCTCCGCCATCAATGTGAATGTGCTGGAAAACAAATTGGTGGTAGCCACTGCCGATGCCACTCTGCCCGTTTCCCGTGTGTCCATCGTGTTGGGGTAAGTCCACATATGTTTTTTATTATCATATATTCGCTCTCACACACACACACACACACACATCTGATCACACAATTTAGGGCTGGTTCCCGCAATGAAGCCTATGATGCTTTGGGGGCTTCACATCTGCTCCGTTTGGCCGGTGGCCTGAGTACCAAGAATTCAACTGCTTTTGCCATTGCCCGTCATATCCAACAAGTTGGTGGCAATCTAACCACCTGGGGTGATCGTGAGGTTGTTGGTTACACTGTGGAAACCACTGCCGACAATGTAGAAACTGGTCTGCGCTATCTCCAGGATCTGTTGCAGCCTGCCTTTAAGCCCTGGGAGCTTAAGGACAATAGCAAAACTTTGATTGATCAATTGAATGCTGTGACCACTGAGGTAAGTCTATCCCAATGAAGCTTGGCCTGAATTAAACAGTTTTCTTCTCGTAATCTCAGCAACGCGCCATCGAGCTGGTTCACAAGGCTGCTTTCCGTTTGGGCCTGGGTAATTCGATTTATGTTCCACGTTTCCAGTTGGGTAATCTCTCCACAGAGACTCTGCTGCACTATGTGGCCAATAACTATGCACCCAGTCGCGCAGCTGTTGTCGGTGTGGGCATTGACAACAATACTTTGTCCGGTTTCGCCCAAACCCTGGAGTTCCCCAGTGGCAGCGGCAGCGGCAAAGCTTCATCGGCCAGCTACTACGGCGGTGATGCTCGCAAGGATACAGCCGGTCATCGCGCCACAGTGGCTGTTGCTGGTCTAGGTGGAGCCGCCTCAAATCACAAAGAGGCTCTGGCCTTTGCCATTTTGGAGCAAACTGTTGGCGGTGTAGCAGCCACCAAGCGTGGCAATTCCGCTGGAGTGTTTGGTGAGGCTGCTAGCTCTGCTGGTGGTTCCTCCACGGTCAAGGCTTTGAATGCTTCCTATTCGGATGCTGGTCTCTTTGGATTCGTTGTCTCTGGCGATAGCAAGGATATTGGCAAGACTGTTGACTCTTTGGTGCGTGCCTTGAAATCAGGTTCCGTTTCCGAAAAGGATGTGGCTCGCGGCAAGGCCTTGCTGAAGGCCCGCCTTCTGGCCAAATACTCATCCGACTCTGGTCTGATTAAGGGTATCGGTCGTCAGGCTGCTCTCACCAGAACCGTATTGGATGCCGACACACTGATTGCTGCCATCGATGGCATTTCACAACAACAGGTCCAGGAAGCCGCCAAGAAGGTGGCCAGCTCCAAACTGTCTGTGGGCGCCATTGGAAATCTGGCGAATGTCCCATATGCATCCGATTTGGCTTAAGTAGATCAATGGATTCATAGGATCCCCCTCCTTCAATTGTAAAGAATAAAACAAAACAAAAACACAAAACCTAAACGATAACAAACACATAAAACAAAAAGTATATAAATAAAATTCTGTTGGAATTCAAGGATCGCATTGAATATTTTTGAATTCGGCCAATTATTTAACAATACAATGTCAAGTGATTATATCAGATCTGTTGAAAGTCAGTTTCTCTCATTTACTAGGGGAGTTAATATAATCAAATAGAGTAGCACAAAGTCGGTGCCCATCTTCGTTCTCTTTCACTTTTAAGTAAAATTCATCAGAGCCTACGAAAATAAGTAGCACAAACCGTTTCCGTTCAATATGCCCAGCTCAGTGAACTATATATAGTCTTCTTCGATATCTGTAACCAAAATAACTTGAAAACTAATAAATTGATTATTGTTAGCTAATTTTTGTAGCCGAATTCTTTGTTTTTCCGTTGTCAAGTCACACATTTTATATTCGAATGTTAGTTGAAAAATGATGTTAGTATCTAGTTTAGTTTAATATGAGATGATTCCATTTGTTAAAGCTGAAAGATTTGAGATAAACCACCAAATTACAATTTCAAATAGCTCTCTCCTTTCAGTGGTATATGTCCATATCCCTTAGGTCGATCCAAACCATTAGCTTTGTGCGTGATCTTATTAAAATACTTTTAAGATGGCCCAAAAAACATTTATTATTCTATTTGATATTGGATATTACATATACATATATGTAGATATATGTATATATATATATATATATATTAGGGAAGGTTTCACTACACATTTATAGCAAATACACATTAATTAGTTAAATTTATGTTTCATGTTTTCCCTTTTTTGTCTTTTTCGGGGTATTTATTCGACGATTTGAATAATGTTAATTTTTGTTCATCATCTGGAATTCAGACAGACATGGACCGAAAGGAAACGCCTTGAATAATAATTAGATGCCATCGTGATATCGCTTAGAAATTACGACAAAAAATCTTCATAGACTAGAAAAATGGTTGATTGCTAAATATATATAAATTGTTGTTTTGGTTTTTCATCGCTTGTTTGTTTCTTGTATAAGTATACTTAATTATGCTTCTTTGTTGTTGTTGTTGTATATGTATGTATATGTATATTAAGTAAACGCACATTTCAAGTCACACTTACACTTATGATATATATATAAAATATAATTAAGGTCTTTTTAACAGAAAGAGAAAAGCAAAAGCTTCCGCAAGTTAATTCGATATACATTTATATAGACAAAACGAATCAAATATTTAAATGAGAGATAGTAGGAGATATCAAAATGGAATATTACTGGCCGATCAGACAAATCCATTGCCTTCTGGATAACTTTGATCGTGTACGTCCAAGAAATTGATAAGTATTGGATTTGGTTTGGAATGTTGGATGAAAACGAGAAGCTTAAAGGTTATTCAAAACTATGACACAGCCTAAAAGTAAGCCCGGTCCTCCCCCCTCCTCCTCCTGCTCCTACTGACTGACGCCGACCAATGCGTACTCCCCCATCTCAATCCCCAGGAGAGGGGGGTTGGTTCGTTTGTGGATTTAGTCATTAAATACATACATATATACATACATAAACGTATGTATGTATTCCATAAATTATATCAGGTTTTGTAAATGAACTTATATTTGTTTATAACAAAAATGCCAGAGAAAGAAATAAATGTAGATGATATTTTTTGTTTAAACTATGAGCTAAGGATGATTTGCGTCGTGTGTTGCTATATATTTTAATATCAGTTTGTGATCTGAATTTGGATCGGATCGGATCTGTCCGTGGTGTGTGTGTGTGTGGGTGTTGGTGTGTGTGCTACAATACATAATTTTTGAAAATAGTTTGCAAATAGAGAAATTTCAATTAAAATCAAGAAAAAGAAAATGATTACGAAATTGTAATGATGTTGTGATCGGATCATGAAATCTTTAGCTCATAGTTTGGTTTATCTTCCACCTCTTCTTCTCTCCTCTTCATCCTTCACCTCGGCGACTCTCTAGCTGTCTCTTTTTCTATTTCTCTGTCGCCTGCTCTATCCGTTTTTATTTGTGTTTAGTTTTGTTATGCTGTTTCTTTGTTTTGTAGATGCTGCTCCTTGTGTTGTTGTTGTTGGTGCAAAATCCGAATTGATTTTTGGTTTGAATGCCTCCCGATATAATGCTTCTCATTTGCGTCTGCTGCTCACAGTACTCCATCCTCTTGCCTCTGTTTGCAGATTCTGTTGTTGTTGTTGTTGTTGGTTCTGCTGATAATGCTGCTGCTGCTGTTGTTGTTGCTGGTGATGTTGGTGCTTGGCAGTTGCAGTTGATGTTGCTGTTGTTGTTGTTGTTGCTGCGAGTAATTGTGAAGCAGTTGTTGTAGACGCCGCTACGGCATCATCTCACTTTTTACCGGGAGGCGCTATTGGTTGGCCGCGTTCCTTGCCACGTAATTTTATACCTAGCACACGCTCCATTTTACCCAATATCAAATTGTTGGGAATTCCACGTCCAGCTTCATAATCCGTTACCACTTGCTGCTTCTCACAGATTTTCTGCCATAAACAAAAACAAATCAGGAAACCCGAGAAATTTGTTAACAAACATTGTTAGCCATAGATTCTATCTAATCAATAATCCAATCTAATTCATATCTTACAGTGGCCAAATCCTTTTGACTGAGCCCCTTGCCTTGACGTCCTTGTTGGATTAGTTTGCCCACATCGAGGGGAATTTTATCATGGCGCAATTCCTCAGTCTCACGATCCAGCTTGGCAGTGTTCTTGGTGGTCACATGCTGCTTGTTGGTGCCGGCACCATCTGCGAATTCAAAGTAAAATTGCTAAAATTGCTCAAATTTATCATGGCATTTCAATGGGCAAACAGAGTGATTCGGTTCCTACCTAAGCCAACCTTTCGCGAATGCAAATATATATGTTTATGTTTAGATTATATTACTTGCCTCACACACAACATGTGTGTGTGTGGGTGAATGTAGGTCAGAGTGAAAGTTTATAATTTGTTTGTTTGTGTTTTTGCATTTGTGTGGCAATTTGAGCCAGTTCTCCTCCTACCCCAATGACAAAAGGAGTAAGAGTTGGCGTAGTATTGTAGCAGCTTCGTCTTCTGGTTGCCTGTTCCAATAAGACTGTTGCCCCGCAGCACTTCCAATAGGAAACTAATGGGAAAAGCACTGAATATTTGATTCGATCATCTTAAAAGTCGTTGAAAATGTTGCATCGGTGTACAGGAAAAATCAATAAGTACAAGTACTTGTTTGTTTTTGTTTTTTCTTCTGTTTTGCACATGATGAAATGTAAAGGCGGATAATCCGCATCCCGCAAGGTTTAATTTTCAATTTTACACTCCACCATAAACCCCCTGGCGTCGCTTGCACCTCGCTGTCTCGCTCTACTGTCCCTTTCCGGGACGTTTCAAACTAGGCCAAAAAGCTTTTTCTCCCCCTTTCCCACACTCTCTCTCTCCCACTCTCACTCTCTCTCTCCCTTTCTTTATGCCAATGCATTTGTCATCAAAATGCTGCTGCGTGCTAATTGCCGCAACATTGTGAAATCTAAAACAAACAAAAACAATAAGAATAACTAAACAGATCAACAACAATAACAAACGCCACGCAATAGCACACATATCAATTGATTGCAAAAGGAGGCAAGGCAACGGTAACGGCGGGCGGGCGAGAGGAGAGATTGCCCGGTTGGCCGGCAGGGGGGCTTGTCGGGTGTATGACATAGTGCGGTTAATGCATAATATTTTATCCCTACTATGTACTTACATTTCTGTTGAGTGTCCACTGCGACTCCTTGACGCCGGGCCTGATTGACAGCCGATTCAGTCTTAAGCGCCGATGATTTGGGTGCCTTCTTTCTCAACACTGTAACTGTGTCCCAGTCCGACATCTTTTTTATATGGGATTTCGCCAAAAAAAAAAATTGGGATATTTTTTGTAATCGAATTACGGAAAGCGTGAAAAGAAATGAGAATTCCAAATAAATTATTTCAATTGTTGACAATCGCCTTACACTACTCACATTGACTGCTTTATTTTACGCCCTCAATTGCTCTTTCAAAATCTTAATTAAAAACTACTACAAATTCCAGAACTATCTCTGAAGTAAGTATGCATGCGAATGCGTATATATGTATATGTATTTATGTCTATGTATATGTACACACTCTCGCACACACACATGCACCAAATATATAGTCTGATTTTCAATCACATGTGTTTTGCAATACTTGTGGGGGACAGATGCTTGTCAACACTGGGTTTATGTGTGGAGTTAGCGGGAAAAAGCTCAATTTCCAAATGTATCATTTGTGCAATCCATCGAGATTTGATTTGAAGCGGGTTTATCTAAAGCTTCTTATATTTCTGAAAATGATATAAATTTACAAATATATATAACAAAAAAAAAAATGCTAAATGAACACAAAGTTGAAAACTCCATTTACCAACACATGTTACTGAGTTTTTGTTATGGAGTGACCAGATCATTTAACAACAACTCCAATAAATTTGATGACTTTACAAATGATAAAAGAATGAAGAAAAAAACAAAAGTCGGTCAGGGATTTTTATAATTTGAAAAGTTTAAGGCTCTACCATTTTAACAATTAAGTCCACTATTTTTTCGGTTTTCCTATTTTGTTGTTATCGTTCGCTGGTCACACTAGACTTTGCACTTTCTATCAAGAGTTGGCCACATTGTTGTTTTTTTTTTAATGTTGTTTTTATATTGGATGTGAGCGGACGTGTGGATGTAGCGGATTTTTCGTGTTCGTAAATTTATAAAATTGATTGTGTATGGATCGTCTGTTCATCGATTTAATGAGGTCTTGGACGTAATCTACCGGGATATTTTTGCCACTCCTCCAAGATAGTTGCCTCGAGGTCATTTTTGTTTGTCGTTGTGGATGTCTGTCTGTTCGCCAAACAGTTGAAAGAGGAGACAAGAAAAAAGAACGAGCTAGTCGGTTAGTGTAGCGGGTGTGCGTGTGTGTGTGAGTGAATGTGTGCGTGTGTGTGTAATTGGAAAAATGCATAGATATATGTATGTAGAAAAAGAGAGAGAGAATAAAAGTGCCAATAATTGAAAATAATGTGAAGAATGTATTAAATCTTTTCCTTGGCAAATATTCGAAAGTGAAAGAGATTCAGGGAGTGAGAGAAAGAGAGCAGCAGCGAGAGCAGCAGCAGCGCGAGAGAGACGAAAAGTGCATTTTTTAGGGCGTGTTTGTCGTCCGCCCCCCCCTTTTTAGCACACACACACACGCACTTGTCTTCTCTATCCACTAAACAAAATAATAAAATACATAAGAAGAGAAACGGAGAAACAAGAAATATAAAATAAAGAAAAGATGCAAACGAGTTAAATAATTGTAAAGAATACAGACAAAAATCGCAAAACTTCCTTTTTTTTCAAGTGAACAAGAAGTAGAGAGAAAAGAGTAACAGAAGAAGAAGAAGAAGCAAGGAAAAGAAAATGTGCAAATAAAGTCAAAGTCAAGCAAAAAGCAAAAAGTAAAAAAAGAAGAGAGAAAAGAAGAGAAAAAGTATTCAAAAAAATCCACAAAAAAACAAAACAAAAACAACAACAACGAGAGTGCAACAAAAGAAGAAGAAGAACCACCCAAAACTCCATCTCCAGCTTGTGGGCCAGGAGAATGGGTGCTCAACAGGGCAAGGAGCGCGGCTCACACTCGAGCGGGGGAGGTGCCGGAGGCGGCGTACCCGTCAGCTGCATTGGCGTATCCAACAGCAGTCCCGTGGCCTCAGTGTCGCCCCACTGCATCAGCGGCGGCGGTGGTGGCAGCGGTGGCCTGGTCAGTGGTGGTTCCTTGGCAGCCGGCTCCACATTGCGTGGCTCACGCATTAAAAACTCCTCAGCGGGCGTGGGCCATGGTCATAGCAGCAGCGGCGGCGGTGGAGGCGGTGGCAGCAACAGCAGCGGCAATTCCAGCGGATTATCACAACGGAGCGGAGGCGGTGGTGCCGGCAGCGGCAAGGATAATCGCTGTAATCCCTCGTCTGTGGGCCTCAATATATTCACCGAGCACAATGGTGAGTGACAATTTGCAAGGACTTCGAATATTGCATGGCATTTCTCATCATGGCACCCACCCAAAAACCCAACATTGAAATGCACTTTAACTCATTCCCTTTGCTCCCACCACCCAACTCCCCCGCCTACTTTCCTTCTCTTTCACACGCACACACACACACAGAGAGCATGCTGATATTTACACTGCTCAACAAATAAACAAATTTGAAACCCTTTAAAAACCTCAAGGGAATCGAAATATTTTGAAAAATACGGTAAATATTATAACGTATTTGCGTTTCTAATAACCCATAAGGATAGTTTATGTCTTTTTCTATGTTGCGCAGTGTAAAATTTTGTATAAGATGCAAGGCGACACTCCCACTCGTGTTACTCCCACCGTGTTACCCCCCCGATACACACTCTCTCTCTTTCTCTCTCACTCTCTCTCTTGGGTCTTTCGCTCTGATTTTGTCTCTCTTCCTCATTCTCTAATACACACACACATATATACACTGAGACACTCCACATGCTGCTTTCCAATTGAGCCAATTTCTACGTTTTCATTGCTTCCGATTATCCATAGATGACGACAAGCGCGGAAGAAGAAGAAGAAAAAAAGAGAAGAGAAGAGAAGAAATTGAAGGCTCAAACGAAGGCGAAATGCGCGCGTGTGCGTGCGAGTTTGTGTGGTGTGTGTGTGCGTTCACTCTTATTATTTTGTTTTGTTGTTGTTGCCGGCTAGTTTTCTACTTGTTGTTTTTGTTCTGCCGTCGCCTTAGCCTGGCTTTGGTTAAATGGGGGCGGGTTTTTTTTTTCGGCTGCATGCATCTCATGCGTCTACCCTTGTCACTTTACACCGCCCAACCGCCCGTCCGACCGCCCGCACAATACACACACAATGAATTGGTGGAGGAAAATTTGTTTTGTGACCTAGCCACCCCCGCTAGGCGTTGAACTGGCTCAGATCGGCTTGCCCTCTCCACCTCTCGCCTTTCTGTTGCTTTGAAAATTTTCCTATTTCAATCATTTCATTACGCACATTTCGTTTTCTGTGTGTGTGTTTCGGTTGCTTTACAAGATTTTCCTTTTTGCCATTTTTATTATTACTCATTTGTCGTCGTCCTACCGCAAATTTCTGTTATCAAAAGAAAAAGGAATCACTTTTAGCAGCTGTTCAATATCTAATTGGAACAGATGTTTCCGACTGATTGACAAGTTGAACTCCAACTGTAAATGTATGAATCCAATGGCAATGGCAACGGCAACGGCAATGGTTAACGGTAATGGCAACTATGTTGCAATTGCAATTTGTGGGCAAAAATGGAGAGGCCAACCAACAAGAACAACAACAACAACAGTAGAAAGAACGAAAATGTCTCAATCAAGCAACGGTACCCGAACGATACCCTATCATTTCGTTTACCATGGCATACCCCGTGTAAAAATGTCTGCCCTAGGGTAGAGTATCAACTGAGAGTTACCAAAATAAACATCAAAAAGGCAAAAGCGCAAAAGGATTTACGACATTTGATTGAAAGTGGGCAAAACATGGCATGGCATGGCATGGCACTTCACTTTTGTTGTTGTTGGTTGTTGGTGCTGGAAAATGTGAAAACTTCACTGCAGAATGAAGAGTCTCTTCTCTATATACATATACATACATATATGCATGTATTTCAATCTATTAATAAACCTAAACGAGACAAAAGATAGAGCGAGAGAGAGAGAGAGAGAGAGAGAGAGACAGAGTCAAAGAGTTTTATAAATATTTTTCTACAATGTTATTCCCAAACATTTGATTGCATTGATTCACAGTGGCGTAGAGAGGAGGGGAGGGGACAAATGGAGGGACATGAAAAGGATATTCAGTTTAGCCTCAAGCAATAAATAAAAGCATTTTCTCACAATAAGTGTAAACAATTTGCTGTGTCACCTGTTAGTCGGCTCCCTCACACACACACACACACACACACACGCTGCTTTCTTGCCCTGCCCCGCCCCCGCCTTGCTCCTTAAGTTCAACATTAGCCTTGTAAAAAGTTCATTTGCCTCGTCTCATAATTTGCCACTTGCATGTCAAGCAAAAAGCAGGAAAACTTGACAGGCTACTCAGATTACCAGAAAGTGAAGAGCGAGAGAGAAAGAGAGTTGGTAAGTTGGTGCAACGAGCTACAGGCAGAGTGGGAGCGAGAGGGTGCTCTCTCTCTGTCACACTCCTTTGGGGGGAAAGCCTTGGGCCTTGGGCCTCCCACTTGAGTCTATTTTTGAAACGTGGTTAGCTTCGAATGAGTGTGTGTGTGTGCCGCATATGTTACCCATTTGCAATGCAATTTTTTTGTTCGCATTGGCAAACGCATTGAAGCATTGCCAAGATTATTATTATATATACTTTTGTTGCCTTTTTCCCAAGCGATTGCAATCTATTCCAGTTTACACATGGCACATAGCAGATGCCACCAAAAAAGTATCTGATTACAAGTATCTACTACCGCCTACAACGCGTCTCAACCTGGCTTGACTATGGCCAGTTTTGTGGTTTCAAAAAAAAAAAATAGTTACTGTGTGTAAATTAGCCCAAATGTCTAAAGAAAAGCTTTTATTTCTTTCTTTTTATTAACATTCGATAAGTTTATCGACTGCAATTTCATTTTTGGTCTTCCTATTTAGCTTGTTAGTTGAAACAGTTCATCATAGTTCGTTATAGAAAATGCTTTCTCCGCTCTTGACAGCTTCCACAACAAGCAATTTCAATTAAAGCCTCTCAGATTAACTATAGTTATGTATTAAGCAATCAAAATTGGGTTCACTTCTATGTGAAACGTTAAACTATGTCAAATAAAAATACCTAAAAAACCAGAGGGCCGGGGCTAACTTCGACCGCGTCGAAGTTTGTATACCCTTGCAAGTTGTTTGGAACTCTTCCCTCACTTATAGCCGTGAAAGTGGAAAAACGTTTTATCTAAGAAGGCTAATGTTTGCGAAAGAACGGCCCACAATCTTAACATAGGAAAAAACGAAGATATTGATCAAAGTCACTGTTTTCGACCGATCATTCCTATGGGAGATATATGACATAGTCACCCAATCTTTATCAAATTCGGAACAGTCGTTTATAGCTATAATGAACTTGCTAATGTGAAATTTCACGAGAATAGCTCAGAAAAATGTATTAAAAAGAGAAATAATTTGAATGTTTCGTTTGTGTATTGATGAATTGAGTTGCAGAGAAAGAAATTTCAAAATGTAAAAAAATTATTGCCAAGGACTGCAAGGGTATATAAACTTCGGCATTGCCGAAGTTAGCTTCTTTGATATTTAAGTTTTCAATTCCGCCTCACTCAAATATTCCTCTCCCTCTGACTCTCCTTCTGCCTCTCCCTCTGCCTTTCTCTCTCTGAATCTGGTAATTACCTGTTAATTGATTGTTTAACAACTTTGCAATCCATTTAAAAGGATAATAAAAGTTTTGCCAATAATGGGATAGATACATTTGATCATTTATCTTGCAGTCAATAAATGTTAACAATTTGTTGACCTTTGCTCCACTGTGCCTCCTTGGTGGTTTGTCGATTGTCATGTTGGGTTTGTTTGTCGCCTCACTCACTTCACCTCACCTCCTGTTCGAGTGTGTGTGTGTGTGTGATTGAGTTTCGCGACTCTGAGATCTGTCCCAACAATTTACCTGGTTGGTTTGGGGGGGGATTGAGGCTTTTGGGTTTTTGGTTCGTCTGTTGTTCGTGTGTTTGGAGCAGCTTGTAATCTGGTAACCTCAGACAACACAGTTTTTACATTGTAATTTTGTAATTGCATTTGCAGGCACGAAATGAAACGAAACGTAACAAAAGGCAATTGCCAATTGCCTTGCATCTCCTTCTGAAAAACCCCCCCTCCCCAACCGGCCTGCCCTTTCTTCTCCCTCTCTCTCTCTCTCTGTATGATTATTTCAACTGAATAGAGAGAAAGAGATGAAACTTCATGGGAACTTGACAAAAAATATTACTTTATGTGAATGTTGTGGATGGATGGGATGGGATGGGATCGGATGGGTGACTCAATCAATAACAACAAATGTAAACATATATACTAAAAACTGGCTTATCAGCTGTATAATGAGTAAGGAATGGATGCTGCTGGGGAGGGGAGTGGAGGGAAGGGGAGGACGGATCAAATAAGTTAATTATAATATGCTAGCATTAAATAGCTCGCAAATCGCTTGCACAAATGAGTTTGTAAATGAAAATAGAGAGTGATTAAGTAGCAGAAATGTTTAAGTCACAGTTTCGGCGAACGGAAATACGCGGAAAGCCACGCAAATGTCACAAATCTCGAATTGAAGTATTAACTTGGGCACAAAAATGCTTACAACTTGAACTAAGAAGTATATCTACTTACAAATGTGTGTGTGTGTGTGTATAAACATTTTTCTTTGTCTCATTGTCAGTTTAAAGTTTGTTACTCAATCTCTCTCCCTCTCTCTCCTCTCTGGCACACTCTACTCCACTTTGACAAGCCGCCACTTTCCCCAACTACCATAAAGCTGAAAATTGATTATTTTTTGCACAAAGAACATTTGCAATCGAAGAAATAAAAGAGCCAACTGTGAAAATAAAAGGGAGACAGCGACACAGTAGCCACAGAGGCGAAAGAGTGAAGAGAGTAGCAAATCGAAGCGAATGAGATAGAGATTAGTGTGTGTTTGTGAACGTGCCAGGTTGGCAAGACATAATCTCCATCTCTTCTCACCTTCCAAACTCAGCATAGCGGAGACCAACCCCCCACCCCCTTCATTGCCCTCTAATAGAATAAGTAGTTGCAATTTCGAACGTGATTTGTGCAAATGCAATTCGCGTTTCCATTGATGGAATCAGAATTGCTTATAAACTGAGAGAACTCGGTGGGGGGTGGGGGGCGGGGAAAGAATAGTCCCAACAAACGGGTTTGACTCACTGAAATTTTGTAAAACTATTTAATAAAAGTACGCAAAATACATACATACATATGTATGTACATACATACAAATATATGTATGTACATATGTACAGTGGCTCCATCGCATAATCGGACACAAGCTTTGGTTGATCCATAACTGCCCCAAACTTACTCAAACGCCTTAATGTTATTGAGCATCTTTGGGAAGAATTGGCAAGAAGGGTATACAAGAATAAGAATAATACGTTGGATCAGTTAAAAGAGGCACTGCAAGCAGAGTGGAACTCCATACCACCTGATGTATGCCGCAACTTGGTAAAATCCATACCAAAACGCTTGGAGTCTGTTATACAAGCAAAAGGTTACGCCACAAAGTATTAATCTGTTGTCTTTTCGATTCGTATAGTTAAAATTTGTCAGTGTCCGATTATGCGATGGAGCCACTGTATGTACATTTATCAAGTGCAAAACAAAAGTGAAATGTTTGTATATATTAATATTTGCTTTAATAATTTCGGCCTTGGCAGCTTGTTTAACGGTAAACATACAAAATGTATACATGTAGGTGGCGAGGGGTAGGGACAGAGGGGGGAGAGTGGATTGAAATGGAAACAAATCGTCGTTTCAACTTAATCAAAAGCATACAAAATGCATATAATAAACTTAAGCCGAAATGAAATAAATATGTAAACAAAACATTTTTTTCAAGGGGAGACTCCCAAACCTCCCTTCCCCCTTCTCAGGGAGACTTGGCACCCTCTTTCTTAACAACCTCCCAAACCTTCCTTCCCCCTTCTCAATTACTCACTGGAAAGATAATGTTTGAAGCAAATGGTCGGACTCGTTTCAGGTGGAATTCTAAACCAAAATAAACTTTCGCTGGCAATTAATTAGCCTGAATTTCCAATCAGAATGCCCATTTAACGAATAGAACGAATGCACTCGGGTGCTCTCCCTCTGTCCCTCTCTCTATTTTTATCTCCCTCACACTATCGAGTCTCCCCCATAGTCAATCAATCAAAGTGGCGTCAATATTTATGACCTCAAATAATCACAACAAGAAACAAGAGCAACGGAAACTGAAGAAAAATGAGTGGAGGAGGGGGAGGGGGAACACTGAAGCTAAAAGTATATAAAACTTAAGAATCTTTTAATGCTAATAACTTTCTCCTCCCCCTCACTTCTCCACCTTCTGCTTTGCCCCATACATTCTCTTTATTTTCCTTCTTTATGTTTCGTCAGCTAATTTATGCAAACAAATTTCAATGAGGCGGAGTCTCTTGGCAGTCCTCTGCTCTTCTCGGTCGTTCTGTCACTCTGTCACTCTCTATGCTCTACTGGGAATTAGAGAGAATTGACGCGTTTGGAGAAGGAAATGGGGGAAAATGTCGGCAATAATACAAAAAATACTTTAATAGAAAGAAATTATGTTTTTAATGATTGAAAATTATCCATCATATAAATATATGCACATGTGTAGGTTAGAATTTAAAATAATACTTAGTATTATTAACCACAAACCACTCACTTGCTTTGTTTTCATAGAATTTGGTTGAGTGAACAATTGCCATTCCTTTTATAGAACTCTTTGGCCACATGACGCACATTTTAATTAGCTATGTTTCACACACTCACACACACATACATATAGGCAAAAGGTTTTACATTATATTTAACACCCAATGTCAGAATGAGGTTATAATAAATACTTGAAATATTTAGTCAATTATTGTTACAGTCGAGTCTTGATAATTTGTAACCGGCTAAATCGACAAAAAACTTCTATCCTCTTGAAAAAAGTTGGTTAATTTGTAAAAATTCCATGCATTTTGGGACCATCCAGGACTCGACTGTATGTACAGTCAAGGGAAAAAGTCAACATACACCCCCATTTTTGCCATAATTCGGCTTTTTGTGTGGCCACCTTTGGCATTTACGACTGCTCCCAAACGTCTATTCATCGATTGGACCAGGTTTCGGACATATTCCACTGGCATATTTTGCCATTCTTCCAAAACAATGGTTTTCAGATCTGTTTTGTTCTTGGGATGCCTCTTCAGATAAGCCCACAAATTCTCAATGGGGTTTAAGACTGGGCTTTGAGCTGGTGTATCCAACACATTTTGACAGTTATAAAGCAGCCAGCACCTCACAATATTTGCCTTATGTTTGGGATCATTGTCTTGATAAAATCTAAAAGTAGGTTTACCACGGACACTGGCTACTAAATGTGTGCGCAAAATGTCCAAATACTGTCCAGCATCCATGGTGTTCTCAAAAAAACATAGGTCTCCAACTCCTTTGCATGAGATGCACCCCCAGACCATTACCGAAAGCTTTCCAAACTTTACAGTCGGTATTATATTTTTCGTCTCGAGGGCTTTAAGAGGCTTGCGCCACACTCTGGTTGGACCATCGTTGTAATATACCATCATTTTGGATTCATTGCAAAATATTACATCATCCCAATATGAATCTGGCTGATTTCCGTGCATTCTAGCAAACGTTAGACGCCTTTGAACGTGATCTGTCGACATCAGTGGTTTTTTTCGGGCTGCTTGGGACGAGAAATCGTTACGTTTTGGCGCACTTCTAACACATTCCCGGGAAATGGGTATGCCACATTCCTCCTGCAGCTCACTGGCAAGCTTCCTGGTCGAAATAGTTGGTTTTTCTCAGCATAATCCGCTCTGCCCTGGGTGTTAATAGGCGAGGACGTCCAGTTGCGGGCTTTGATTCGAGTCTGTCTTCTTTTTTTGCACGGTTTAGTATATTATATACCGTTTTCCGGGAAATCAAAAACATTCGGGCAATCTCTGTGGCAGTTTTACCCAATAGACCAACTGGGCCATATAAATTTTTTGCTATTTTTTTTTCTAAATGGGTACATATTGTTATTTTCTTTTACTTACTAATAAGTTTACCTATTTTGATTAAAAAAATAATCATATTCTTACTGTTTTGATTTCGCTTTGAAGCCAAAAACTAAAATGTTTTCCCTGTGTAAACACTTTCTTGCCAAACTTTATGTATCTGTGTTTATGAAATTAAAGTTTCTACTGTGGGCATAATGTTATTATATTTTCGTTTATTGTTGGAGGAAAATAGAAATGATGTCTCTTCTTCTTCATCTTCTTCTTGGCTAGAAAATAAACCATTTCAATTAACTCTCCCTTTAAAGACCTTTCACTCTAATTTCATCCAATTTCTCTTTAACAAAAGCAAATTCTGTCATTTTTTTGTTCTTCTTTCTTATCAATTTTCTTTCAACTCCCATTAACTGCACCCCCAATGCCACCCCCCTCTCCCATTGAAATAAAAAGTCATTAAAATAGACAGCTCCAAATTTTTGAGTTTAGTGTTGGTGTTTCTCTATTTTGTTGTTGTTTTTGTTATGTTGCTGTTGCTATTTTGTGCACACAAACAAAACAAATCAAGAAAATTGCCAAGTATTTACCGTAAATAACGAACAAAATAAAAAGAAAAAGCATGACAAATGCCAAAGTGAAGAAAAGAAACCTGTTTAAACATGAGGATGAGGACGGCTCTGTTTGGCGCTCTCTCTCTCTCCATCACTCTCTGGCATGTCTTGTCTTGTTTTGGTGGGGGCTGTTGCTGCTCTCTCCCAGCTGACCGGCATCGGCTACCACCCGAACGCTCCTCCTCTCTCATTCACTTGTCTGCGTGGTGGTCAGTGAACCGTTTTCTCTCTGTTTGTGAAATGAAAATTATGTCCAAAAAAGCACCAAAGAAGTTAAAATTAACCTAACTGATCTGATGATCTTTTGTGTGTGTTTGTTTGTGTGTAAAATATCTTTTTTTTTTTTCTCTCTCTCATAATTAATGTGAAATTTAATTCCCTTTAATTGCTGTGCCTAATGGCCGGCCGGCCTTTTTGCAACTTCTTTTCGTTACTCTAACCGACACTTTCGGCCCCAAAAAGGGTCTGGATCAGAATGTTCTTGGCCCAAGTGGAAGCGACGGGTCCTTCATCCATCCAAAAGAGGAAAGGGTATCTTAATGGTCGTTGCTAGCTCACAAATGTAAAGGGATTTCGTTTCGTTTCGTTTTGCTTTTGCCTTGGCGACGTCTGTCAATTTTTTTATGCCTGTCTGGTATAATATTTAAACGACATGCCACATCCACATCCGTGGCGTCGTCGTCGTTGTCGTCGTCGTCGCAATTGCACTTGCTTCCAAGAATTCTGGAGAGGAAAAAACACAGAAAACAAGAACAGCAACAACAAAAGGGAAATGAAGAGGAGGCCGAGGCCAAAACCGGCGACTGAATCACCAAGGAGAGGAGAAGAGAACTTCAACTAAACTAAACAGAAATCGAAATACAGAATCTTCCTCTTCTCCTTCTATGTATCTGTATCTTTGTCTGTATCTCTGGTACAGTGAAAACCTCTATACTTGGCCGGAACTTGGCCGATCGTTGCCCACGTGTCAGTTCATCGAGTTTTCACGGTATTTATGACCAGAAATGAAGTGTTTACTCTTTACTCCTGCTCTGACTTTAAATAGTTTTCACCATATTTCCTCTTTGCCGACATTGTTGTTGTTGTTGTTGTTGTCGTTGTGAACGTGATGAGACGATAGAGACGATGGAATTGTGGTATGTCTGCTGTATGTGTGTGTGTGGTGGGGGCGAGGGCGTTTTGAGGGGGAGTAAGTGAATCCAAACCGCACCTTGTCCTGTTCATGTCACTGACAGCTGTTTGGCTGCTTTTTCGATAAGAAACTCTTCTTCATGTCCAGAAGAACAAAAAAAAAGGGAAAAACTTTCTTTGTTCAAGCTAAAGTCAAAGTATGTTTGTGTGTGTGTGTGTGTGTGTGTGTGTGTGTGTGTGTGTGTGTGTGTGTGTATGAGAGTGTGGGTGATGATAAATTGTCTGTTAAGTTGTTACGAATTGAATAAATTTCTTTAAAATATATATCAACTTGATCCCGAAAAAGTCATGAGCAAACCCCAATTGACAGATGGAACATTGCGTCTCCCCCTCCCCCGTCCCTTTCCATCTTATCTTTCTCTCTAGCAAGCAACCTATCCCAATTTGGTTGTGACACACACACACACTCACACACACACACACTCACTGTATAGCTTATCAGTTGTTATTTGCTGCATTATCACTTTTTTGCAGTCTATTAAATTCATTCATTAATTTGTTTACTTAATTACTTTGAATGTGCCGTGTGCTCAGTTCAATCAACTTGGCTGCCTGATGAACAGGTGAAAATGAAATAAAAATGAAAATAATGTGCTAAACTTTCACTTTGCACTGATTTCTTGCCAATTTTAGTGTGTGTTTTCGCTCCTCCTGCTCTTCATTCATAATCGAAACATAAACAAATTGAAACAGCTTTATAAACTGATCAATCATCAATCATAGAAAACGAAAAACGAAAAACAAAAAATTAAAACTGTTTTCGTCGGCCTCTCAACGCTTGAGTAAAGCTGAAAGTCGAATTAAGCCGCATAAAATGGAATAAAACGAATGAAAAGAAGTAGTAACAATATTATAGAAAATCATTTTACTGTGAAAATGTTAATAATTATAAACAGACACACAAATATATATATCTTTAGGAGGTAGATATATGTAGGAAAAAGTGAAAACTGTGGGTAAAAATGAAAATACAAACTTTTTTGTTTGTTTGTTTGTTTCTTGGGTTTTTTATTATTATTATTATGCGTAATTTGTTGTCTGTCTGCTGTTGAGTGTATGAGGTAAGGCCTAAAAGATTATGTAAAAGGCAAAAGAAAAGCGAAGAACCAAGCGAAAAGCAAATACAGCTGAACAATTGAGGGAATAAAAATCAACCAACTTCTGTATATGTATTTTGCGTACTCTTTAAAGCAAAGAGGACATATTCACTTTGTCTAGAATTTTGCAATGTTTGTCAAAAGTTTCCATTGGCCGTAGAGTCCTTTTCATTCTTGCCAAAATGCTGAAAATAAGAAGAAGAAAGAAGCAACAGAAAGCGTTTCCTTCGACCCTTATATTAGTAGGTATATATTAGAGAGCTGCATGAATGAGAGAAAAGTCAAAGTCAAATGAATCCATTCGAATTGAATTCGAATGAATGAATCACAACTCCACAATGAAATGAATGAGTGTGAGTTAGTACTTGTCAAATCTCTAAAAATACGTAACTCTGTTTAATGAAAGGCAATGAATTGAGTGTCAATGGATCGAAATGTACCAAGGCTAAATGTACAATATTCGCTAATCCATCATATACACGATGGATCTACCTTTTAATATTACTTCACTAGGTGGAAAAAAAATGCATCTCTATCTCTGTAGGGGTTTGAACCCGATAACAACAGCATTGAAGTTTGGGTAGGCCCCCACTGAACCACCGACCACACTAGTTTTGCCGTATAGTTAAAAAATATACAATACAAATTAGACTTGGGTAAAAGCAGCTCATCGAGGTGAACTGGCTCACTCGTTCTCTTTTTTGAAGTGAGCCAACTCACTCATTTGGCTCACTGGCTCACTTGCTGATAGCTCATGATCCGATAGTAAGAACTGAAGTAAAATACGTTACATAGTTGCCGGATGATTGGTTTTTAATTGCCTATTTAAATTGCCTTGTCCTTAAGACACTTGCAAATCTGATTTCTGATTATTTGGATATATTTTTTCTCGAAACGTCATTATAACCGGTTGAACTGGGGAAAAATATCGTCGCTATAGGCGGTTCGTCGTTATAAGCGAAGACGTACTAACCGGAGGCCCTTTCATATCATATCAAGTCATCCAACTTTAGTCGCTATAGCCGGACGGACGTTATAAGCGGATTCTACTGTATATACTTTTAACTGCATCGCCAATGCGTAAGAAGAGTATAACACTTTCGTTGTTAACTTTGAATATTTGTTGTTGTTTTTTCTTGATTGTTTCTTTTTTGGCATTTTCTGTCATTATCCAACAATTAGCTGGACAAATGAACGGATATGACAGACAGTTGTTTCGAGAAGAGTTTTTGTTTTCGGTTGCTTTCAGGTTATGTAAACTGGGAAATAATGCGACAATGACAATGACAGGGCACTATAAGCACAGCACCACCAACCAGCAACAGCTCCACCAACATCCAGAAAAGCAGTAGACGAGGGCTTTTTTTTTGGGGGGAAATTATGTTCATTAAAAAGGGGTGTGGAGGGGGGGGGGGGACTGGGTGGTTAATCAAATTTTTTTACCTTTTCCTTACCGTCTGACGTATAACTGAAAATTGTGCGTACTTAGATGATGAATTGATTGCTCACTGAGTGCCTTCCCCCTCTTCCCCATCTCCCGTAATTACACGGTTGAGTAATAAAATAGTAAACTTTGATCTCTCTATATATTTCAACTTCGACTTTTGGTCGTTAATTGGATATTATTGGTATGATGAAGAAACTTTTTGAAGTCACATAATGCGACAGCAAAGAGAGCGTGAAAAATTTCGAAAAACCTTTTAAATAACAAAACGACACTCGAAATTTTAGGTCCATCAATTAGATTTCTTAGCTAATAATAGCTATTATATCTATCTATATATAGAATCGATTTCAGTTAGAGTTTCTTTGTCTAAAACTGTAGTGTAATAATGAGTAGAGAGATTCCCAAGAAATACATCCACCTGGAACACAGCAGCAACAAAAAGAAGAAGAAGAAAAAGCTAACGATAATTTTAGATTTAGTACACAATTTCACATTCCAACAACTGGAAAACCCACGCATTTATAATTCTTTCATCTTTTCTGTTGTCATTTTCCCATGGTGTTCTTTGTCAAAGGGAATTCGTATACGCCCCCCACCCCATACCCACCCCATTGTCTGGTTATACTCTTCCTCTTCCTCTGTGTGACCCTCAAAGTTAAAGCTTTTATATGGTCAAATGGTAGAGAAGTTCAGTTTTTTATCACTTTGTACAATTTATTATCTGTAAGATACGCCCACGCTTTTTTTTGAAATGTTTGAGAATGAAAATGTTTCACTCTTACCAATATCATGCAAATGAACGAGAACAACAAACGCAAACGCAAAAAGAATACATGACAATGAGCCATAAAACATAAACATAAACAAAACAAAACGAAGCAAAAACAAAGGCGAACGCAAACAAGGAAAAAAATAGATGAAATCTACATTTTGTTTTATCTTTTTTATCTAGCCAATGTTCATATACCCTAAGTGAACAAAACAACCAACAAAGAACACTTTATAATTGTGTAATGGCATTAACTAATTGTCTTTACGATATGTGAAGCAAGTTAGCTGTTTATTTAATAAAACTAAAAAACTCCTTAAAAAATAGTTTCCAATAAAATTCAAAGATGTTTTCAGTAATAGAATCAAGAACGGATATCGGTCCATTTGATTTCGTCACAACGCTCAATCGAGGAGTATTCAAAGGTATCGTTATATTTTCTAGATCTAGATTTGAAAGTCTTTAAAGTGTCTCTCGACAGGATATATTCGAAAACTTATGGATAATTCTTAACGAAAAAAACTCGCGTAAATTGCAAATTAATTTATAATTAAAGTAGCTCCATTTTTCTGAGAACTTTTCTCATAAACAAATTGATGCCTTGAATTTCAAGCAGAACATTAAATACACTTTAACCAAATTTGTGTGTTTTCGAACCACTGTGCATGCCCATGATGCCGGCTGGCTGACTGCCTGGTTGAATGAATGAGTGAGTGAGTGAGTGAGTCATTCTGCTTGTGCTCAGTTTGTATGTTTGACCAACGCGATGACGATACGGTGGCGTATGCTTATTTTTGTCTCCATCTCTCTCGCTCTCCCTGTCTCTCTTTCTCTTTTGGTTTTACGAGTGGCTAAAGTCATTTGCATAGCCACAAAAATTGTGCATGCCAATGGATTTTCTTTTATTATTATTATTTGCCTTTTTCTTTTTTCGTCAACAGACGCGTCGACAACGGCAACACCAACAACAATTAAAAGTCAATTTCATTCACAAAACAAATACTAAAATAGACAATAAATATGTGTGTGTGTATCTGTCTGAGTGTGTGTTTGTTTGTGGACAGAAGGGCCCAGTGGTCGGTTGGTCGGTTGGCCGGTCGCACGGCTTTTTGGTCATCGTTTTCAAGTCACGTGATGAGTGGCCTATGAATATGAATGACATTTTCATGTCTGTAAACTTCAAGTTCAACTACCTTATAAAGATGAGCACACACAGACACACAATGCTAACTTAAATAAAAGCAATTGTTAATAGCCACTACTAAAAAGGCTACTAAAACGATAGGGACTAACAAATTTGAAGCCTTAGTTATGATTAGCTAAAGCTATAGCATAGTTTGGACTTGTTTCTGGTCATGCTTTATCGAAAATTCAAAGAAGATTATCTTTAAGATAGAGCGAGAAAATTATCCTTACCCTAAAACGATATTTTATCTCTTAAATTACTAAAATTTCAATATCAAGATGATCGATTGTACTCTCCCTAGATTCGCTAATGCAATAGTTTTATTAGTTGGCCATTGTTAAACATAAAACTAACTTTACCTTGAAGTCAATGGTAAAAACACACCTACACACACATACACAGACACACTTAAAGTTGCAGCAGGTGCGCAGAAATAAAAAATTGAAAACGAAACTTTCAGTTTTTCCCTATAGACATATAGACATTTTGTTTTTATTGGCCGCCAACGTGAGGCGGCAAGGACATAATCAACATGCAACATGCCAAAGTGAAACTAACCAACCTCGAGACTCTGACGACCATTGAGGCGAGAAAAAGAAGAGTGTCGGTCGGGTAGTCCGGTGGTCGGGTCGTTGAGTGGATCGATAAAACAGTTGGCGCTGCTGCTGTATAACAATTTTGCAGTGCACACAGAACACTTCTATTCGCTGCCTCTCTCCCCTCTGTCGTCCACACTAGCCCTTTCTCGCTATAGAGCCAGCATCAGCTTTTTCTTCTTCTTTCCAATGACATTCAATTAATTTGCCCACTAGAAAACATAAAAAAAATATTTAAGAGGCGAAGAGAAGATGATGATGATGATGCGATTTCATGGAATGACACTTGGTGGGCTCTTTGCCAAAGGTTTTTCCCCATTATTGATTTTTCTCTTGCTTTTGTATCTCAGTCTCTCTCTCTCTCTCTCGCTCTCAGTGTGTGTATATCTCTTTCTACGTTCCATACGTTGTTTCACTTTAATAATGTGTATTTATTGCACTCACTTGATTTTTACATCAACTTCTTCTGCGTACTTTCTATGCAACATATGCTGGCTGTGGTCTGGTCCAATGTGTGGGCTCTCTAGAGAGGGCTTCTGAGTCGAGTCAAAGTCGTCGTCACATGTCAAACACGACAAAGCTGAATGACGTGTATGTGTGTGTGTGTGTGTGCGCCCTTATCCCTTAGCCTTGAGTATGGAATCCTTACAAAACGACGACGAAAGAAAGAAAAAAGTATTAAAGTGGTAAAATTGCCCGCTGGCGCTACGTCACATTCGTCCTTCCAACCTTCCCTAGCTCTAGCCTAGCCAAGGGTGGAATTTTCTTTCTTTTGCCAAGTGCAGGGCCAGGACCAAGCCTTTACCAGGCACCTTCCCGCCCAGCCCTTCCCTTAACACTCCTTTTGTTTTCACATCTTCTTTTTTCACTTCTCCGCGTTGGGTTTTTGTTTTTCAACTTGGTTGGATAATTTTACTAGTTCTCGTATAACATTTTTTCGCACTTTTCGTCCGGGCGGCGGCGACGGGGACGGGGCAGGGTCAACAAAAACTTGCCTCTAAAGTTTGCTTCTTCTTATTTTGTGCGCCCTATGCAAATATGCATTTCAATACCGTGTAGTAAAGTGGTTTCGGTTGAAAGAAGTGAAATCTGTGTGAATTTCAAAAGGTTTCTTACTATTTACTTGGGTGGAGGGCATCACATAGTCGACTTGAACATAAAGAAAGGGGAAAGGAATAAGAAATTAATATTGCTCATGCCATTTAAGAAGTTAAAACAAATGTTTATATAATAACTCTATCTACTCGTTATGCATAGGAGCTAGAAAATTGAGAGCTGATTTCATTATGCGGGTCCGGTTCTATTAAATTATATTTCCATTTCATAATTCCCAAAGCCGCCAAATTGAAATCAAACCAAGCAAAAAGCAAAACAAAAAAAAAGGAATGTTTTTTACCCCATTTCCCTTGGGTACTTTTATTTATTTTTTTTTGTTTTTACATCGCCTTTAACGGAAGCCAGAGAAATGACTAATTAAATTTAAACCGTAAAAGTTTATTACTGTTGACTGGCCACGCCCCTGACTAGAGAAGGGGTAGGTAGGTGTGTGTGTGTGCATGTGAATGAAATCGGACAAGTATTTTAGTAGTTAAAAAGGAGAAGTAGAAGCCAGAGGCTAACTTAACTTAAAACCAAAGCTCATGGCCCAAACCCCTAGACCCAAGCATGATACAAAAGCCCTTGAGCTGAAAAAACCACTGAGAAAACGTGAGACAAGAGAGAGAGAGAGAGAGAGAGAAAAGAAGATACGACAACAAAATGCATTGAATGGACTGTGAACGAACTAATGAATGAATGAATGAATAAATGAGAATGAGAATGACAAACTGACTGAGTGACTGACTAAGTAAATTATTGAATGGCCGACACAGACAGACAGACACAAGGAACGTCGACGACGACGACGACGACAGAGTCTGCAATGAAATGAGAAAATGAAGCATAAAAGTTCCTTTAAGAAGTGCATTTCAATAAATCACACAACATTCTCAACAACATTTTGTACACATGATGGGCAATAAAGGCGAGGGGGTGGGCCAGGAGGCGGGGGGCGGGAAGAGCTCTGTGTATACGATGACAATAATAAATGAGCAGACACATCAAGTTTAATAGAAGCTTTCTATGCTCTATGGACAAGGCCAATTGTGAAACAAAAGAAGAATAGAAAAACAAAACAAAAATACAAAACCAAAAACAAAAATGTCATCAAAGACCAAAGTCATTTAATGGTCGAACAAAACTTAAAAAAAAACCTGTCTAAAAGAATATATTGAGCAAAAAACAAAACAAACAGAAAAAAACATTGCTCAACAATTCAAAGCTTTTTTTAAAGGAGTTTTGTTTGATAATTAGCGAAGGATTTCTTATCGGGGATCGATCAGAGTCAATATTTCACTAACAAGTTGTAGGCATTTTGTTAGCATTTTTCAAGATTCTCTAGCGAGCCCAAAAGTGTCTAAAATCGATCGATATTTGGTCTGTGATCTTAAAAGCCGCCACAACTCTTTTAGGCCCTTTTAGTTGACTTGAAGCATTAAAGGGAATTTCGGAAAATTAAAGACTAAACTTGATAAGTTTTGGCTTTACTAACGATAACAAGATCATTGTTTCTGGGGAAACTAAACAATTAGGTATCCTGGGTATCCTGGTTAACCCTACACAAAATGTCCTGAAGCATAGGAAAGTATGGTGACTTGAGTGAGTGCTCTACATTTTGGTTTAAGCCTCATTTCACTTGACTCTCTCTCTGTGTGTATGTGTGTGGCCATTTAGCTCAACTTGAGCCGAGTCCCACATCATCACTATGATCATTATCGTCATCGTGTCATCCACATTGGCATAATCTCTTTCCCTCCCCCTCGTCAACATGAATGAAAACTCTCAACAACTTTGCTCCAATTCCTACTAATAACTTGCATAAGTAGCTATAATGGCGCGGAGATGTGAGATGAAGATGTCTCCTCCCATGCCGCATGCCGCATGCCCGAATGTCCCCATGTAGCGTCTCCTCCATCAGCCATGTGCGGTAGACAATTTTGAAAGTTCATTGGCCTGCCGGCCGCTTTGGCTTTGCCTTTGCCTCTGTCTCTGCTTCTGCCTTACGATTTCAAGTTTAATTCTTTTTTTTTTTTCTAACAAAATTACACTTTTTTTTGTGGGGGCGTGGCTGGCGGCCTGACAACAACAACAAGTGAAGATTCTTTACTTTTCATTAAATTTTTCTGTTGTTTTTCTTTTCGATCTATTTTTCACTTAAAGCATTTAGTATATGTATTAAGTTTGTACTCTGTAGACTTGGCTTAGGCTCTCCTCTCATCTTGGCTTATTATATTTGTTGTCTCTTTCTAATTGGCCTGTTGTGGTTGTTTAGGCCGCTTTTCAAGTCATTCCATCTCACTAACTGTAAATAGAATTCTGTACATACAACAACAAAAAAAAAAAAACATCGCATCATCTTAGAGTTAGTTATTTCTTGTATAAAAAAAACAACACAAATCAAATGATGATATTCTATCTCTCTCTCTCTCTTTCTTTACCTTCTGTTTCCCTTTTCTCTACGTCTATTGCTCTATCTCTCTTTCTTTCTCTCTATTTCTTCTGCAGGTACGAAACACAGCTCTTTTCGCAGCCACCAAGGCAAATATCACATAAATTTAGGTAACAACAACAACAACGAAACAACAACAACAAAATTGAAACCAATTTTTGTTAAGTGTCATTGTTATTAATTAAGTTTTAGAGTATAAGTCATGAAAATCGGTCATCAGTTTCAGTCACTTCATGGTTTGATTTGGACCGATATCATCATCTGAAAGTGCTAAAATCCATTATATTTCCATTTCCATATTGCTAGGATTTGACCTGATTCCAAGATAATGAATGTTTCAAAAGTCTAGTCGACGATGGGTTCTCATTTATTCTCTCTGACTCAAAATATTCTTTCGAATGACTCGATGCAAGAAAGTAAACATATCATATCGATGAGTCATACAGAAAGAACAAAAAACAACAACAAAAATTGGACCAATTGGATACACAATTACCATAAGCAGCAGCTAATCTCTGTCAGACTCAGTCCCCGGACTGTAACACAAACACAAACACACACACTCACACTCACAACAACAGCACCAAAAATTGATATATTCCACATATAATATCCGCTCTGCACAGATCAAAGTCCCGTCTGACTCTTCCCCCCTCCCCCCAATCCAATGCTCTGTTTCTACTATATAGTGCAATATCATTATGCCCTTCCCCGGTGAGGTTACCTACCATGTTCTGTCCCGGACTATTAATATTTCCTGTCTCGCGCGCATAAATTAACCGTATTGGGGGCCCATCTATTTGAAGGAGTGGTAAATCGACAGAAAGAAGTGAAAAGGGGGGAGGTGAAGCGGAGATGATGAGGAAACCCGAGAGACAAAACCCTTCTCAATATATTTCATTAAGTATTTATTATTTGAATTTTATGACTTTGAGAAACACACACACGCACACACACACACAAACACCACCACCGCGATGCACAACACCCACATCTAAAGAGCTAAACGCGAGGGAAGAAGGGGGAGCGCACTTGAGAAAAATGAAATAAATTTAGAAAATTTTGGTTTTGACTTGGACTTGGAGAATAGCGGTGTCTCATGTCATGGGATGAGTTAGGGTGGGGGGTGAAGGGAAAGAGAGGGGTTGAGGGAGTGTGGGCTCCAAAACGGAAGTGGGTAAAAAAAACCCGTTGAACGAAATAAATATGTAAATTTTTCTCAATTATTTGTAATAAGCCAAATGCATCAGCAGAGCGGGATAGGAAGAGAGAGAGAGAGAGAGAGTGACAGAACACAATGATAGAATTTAGGGAAAGTGGAAAAACTTTTAGCAACGACATTTGGATACGCTGTAATACGAAAGGGTAGCGGATCTAGAAGGAAACCATTCCAGGGGAAAATCTCTCTTGTTTCCCACAGGAGTTTTTATGTTGTTGTGAGTTTTCCCACAGGTGAACATTTTAATTGTTAACCCCCCCGCCCTCCTTATACACGAAACCTGGTAAGCGGGAGAAGAGTATACGATGGAGGATCCCCTCCCCACCCCACCCTTCACACAGTTGTGGCGACAGCTTCAGCCAGAAGTTAGATCAGTTAGAAACTTCCCACAATAAAGGCGGATTGTTGTGTTGTATTTCGTTCCTGCTTGAATCGTTTTGTGTAATTTTATGCCGCTCTTTATGCATAATTTATTTTCTCAATGGAAAAAGAGTTTATCTCTCAACCATCCGTTCGTGTTTGCACCCCCCCTTCTCCATTCCCCCCACACACTATTCCGCATTTATCCAATCCACAAATGCTCCACAAATTGCCCGCATTCCTGTGTGTTTGTCTCTCTCCCTCTCTCTTTCTTTCTCTCTCTCTCTGTCTCTGTGTGTGTGAGAAACGGGTTTACCTTGACAGTAGGAACATTTGCTCTTGTACATTGTTTTGTTATTTTTTATAAGATCGGTTCACTCAACTTCCAACTGCAACTCTAACTAAAAAACTGTATTCTCCTTTCTCTTTCTTTTTCTCTCTCTCTCTCTCTCTTTCTGTCTCTCTCTCTCTCTCTCTGTTTCTATGTCTAATCTATTACAGAAGCTTTGCTCCAATCACGTCCATTGCCACACATTCCGGCCGGTAGTACGGCAGCCTCATTGCTAGCAGATGCCGCTGAATTACAACAGGATTCCGGTATTCTATCATCAATGGGTGGAGGTCATAGTTCGACCACATCTGTCTTTGAATCAACACATCGCTGGACTTCCAAAGAGAATCTCTTAGCCCCAGGACCAGAAGAAGATGATCCTCAGCTATTTGTCGCATTATATGATTTCCAGGCTGGCGGTGAGAATCAATTAAGCCTGAAAAAGGGCGAACAAGTCCGTATCCTGAGCTATAATAAATCCGGTGAATGGTGTGAGGCACATTCCGATTCGGGTAATGTCGGTTGGGTGCCATCCAATTATGTAACGCCGCTCAATTCATTGGAAAAGCATTCCTGGTATCATGGCCCCATCTCACGTAATGCTGCCGAATATCTATTAAGTTCCGGCATCAATGGAAGTTTTCTAGTACGGGAAAGTGAAAGTTCGCCAGGCCAAAGAAGTATTAGTTTGAGGTAAGTCCCCATACCCACACGCCGGAAACCAACACTTTAGAGTTCTGGATGGATGATGGAAATGTTTCTCATTTTGCTTTCACATAGATACGATGGTCGCGTCTATCATTATCGCATCTCTGAAGATCCTGATGGCAAAGTATTTGTCACACAGGAGGCCAAATTTAATACGCTCGCCGAGCTAGTGCATCATCACAGTGTACCACATGAGGGTCATGGCCTGATAACACCTCTACTCTATCCAGCTCCTAAACAAAATAAACCAACTGTCTTCCCGCTTAGTCCAGAGCCAGATGAATGGGAAATTTGTCGTACCGACATTATGATGAAACACAAATTGGGCGGTGGCCAATATGGTGAGGTCTATGAGGCTGTATGGAATCGTTATGGCAACACCGTGGCCGTCAAAACACTCAAAGAAGATACAATGGCTCTCAAGGATTTCTTGGAGGAGGCTGCCATTATGAAAGAGATGAAACATCCCAATCTAGTGCAGCTAATTGGTAAGTGAAAATTGCAAGTCAAGACAGCTTTGAATTCAACAAGAAAAAAAAAAACAAAAAAAAATGTGTCTGTCTGGATTTCAGGTGTCTGTACACGTGAGCCACCATTCTATATTATCACCGAATTCATGTCACATGGCAATCTGCTGGACTTTTTACGCTCTGCCGGCCGTGAGACTCTAGATGCTGTCGCCCTTCTCTATATGGCCACACAGATTGCATCGGGAATGAGTTATCTGGAATCACGTAACTATATCCATCGTGATTTAGCTGCCCGCAATTGTCTGGTGGGTGATAATAAATTGGTCAAAGTGGCCGATTTTGGTTTGGCCCGTCTAATGCGAGATGACACATATACG
Organism: Drosophila paulistorum; assembly: GCA_018152135.1. NCBI lineage: Eukaryota > Metazoa > Arthropoda > Insecta > Diptera > Drosophilidae > Drosophila > Drosophila paulistorum. Next base: position 16,513,997 of record JAECXG010000606.1, on the reverse strand, counting down.
GCGCACGCTGGAGCCAAATTCCCAATCAAATGGACAGCGCCGGAGGGATTGGCGTATAATAAGTTTAGCACTAAATCGGATGTATGGGCCTTTGGCGTTCTACTATGGGAAATAGCGACATATGGGATGTCGCCATATCCGGGCATTGATCTCACCGATGTCTATCATAAGCTAGAGAAGGGTTATCGCATGGAGCGACCGCCCGGTTGTCCGCCCGAGGTTTATGATCTGATGCGACAATGCTGGCAATGGGATGCCGCGGATAGGCCCACGTTTAAGAGCATTCATCATGCTCTGGAGCATATGTTTCAGGTGGGTGGTGACGGTGAGCACATCCAGGTGGAGGTTGAGGTTTGGGATGATGATGATAATGATGATAATAATGATGATGATGATGATGATGAGAATGATTATGATTACGATGATGATGATTATGATATTGATGATGATTATGAAGCTGATGGCGACGATGATGACGATCATAATAATAGATTAACTAAAAATAATACAAATAAAAGTAATAATAATAGAAATGGGCGACAACACAATACAATGGGCAACAAGCACCACCAGTTACAGCATCCGCACCATTCGCATCCGCATCAGCATCAGCATCGTCAGCGTCAGCGTCAGCATCACAACCACCACCATCGTCGTATCGAGGACGATGGCATTGAGCTTTGATTACAATCAAAGGCATCGCAGGCAAACAGTAGTGATAGCAACAACAACAATATTGATCCACATGAACGTGAACGTATCTCATTCTTCGCTCCGCAGGAATCGTCCATTACCGAAGCGGTTGAGAAACAGCTAAATGCCACAGCAGCGACAGCAACAGCACCAGGATTGGTTGGAGTAACTGCAGCAACAGCTACCCCAGCCAGTGCCTCATCATCGGCATCGGCATCTCTAAGTCTAACACCGCAAATGGTTAAGAAGGGTTTACCACCACCGCCGCCGCCAAATGCCTCCAGCCTAACTCCAGGTGGTCATCATGATCAGCAGCAACAGCAGCAGCAGCAAGCCAGCACACCCATGTCAGGTGAGCGAGAAAAATAAACCATTATTCTTTATAGCCATTTGTCCGTCGCCCCCAAATACGGTTATTATTCTATGTACCATATGTATATTCCCATTCTGTCCACAGAAACTGGTTCCAGTTCTACCAAGCTTAGCACCTTCTCTAGCCAGGGTAATAAGGGTAATGTGCAAATGCGCCGTACAACCAATAAGCAAGGCAAACAGGCCCCAGCACCGCCCAAAAGAACTAGGTAAGTATTATGTTTACCCACCGACTCTGATTACTGATCCTGATCATTTCATTTGTTGTCATTATCTAGCCTGCTCTCTAGCAGTCGGGATTCAACATATCGTGAGGAGGATGCACGCAATTTCATTGATGAACTCAACAATGCCACCGCATCGGCGACGAATGGTAGTAGAAATTTGAAATCTGTCAACCTTTTCAGTCAGACCCTTTGTAGAAATTTTAAAACCCAAATTCCTACCCATATACCACAACAACAACAACAAATACGTACACAAACCGTACAACAACAACAAAAACAACATTTATTACAACAACAACAACAACAATTGCCAGTACGGCACCAACAACAACAACAGTATTCAATTAAAAAATCGTCTTCCTGCAGTAGTTTCCTTTACGACATATTTTTTCGAGGTATTTTTTGTCAATGGATTGAGAATTTCCATTGTTTTTTTTTTTTTTGTTGTTATTATTGGGTTCGCTTTCTCTGTTTTCTTCTGTTAATATGTTTATCTATTTTGAATTTTGTTTTATATTAAGTACTTAATACTTCAAGAATTGTTGGTATTTTTTTGTTTGTTAATTTTTCTTTGTTCAAGCATGTTTCTTTTGAAATGTAATTGTTTTACAATAGAGTTTTGTTTGTTTGTTTATTATGCTTCTACCTTCTACAAAAATATCAACAATTCATATTGTTCTATACCCTTGCAAAGGAAATAATTTTATATATGTATATGCATATATTTATGTCCGTATGTCTGCGTTTTGAGATTTTCAAAGTAATTTGGAATCCTTTTAACTGCTTGCATTCTATATTTATAGTGAAATGTTAACTATTATTACTAAACAAGACACACAGAATATAGGTATATATCGTTTTGTTATAGAATTTGATGCCATTGTATGAAATTTTCTAACTTTCATCTTTTAGATTAAAATAGACACCAACAAATGAGTTTATTTTCTGATTATAAAGAGTAATTGGGCTCCTCTTGATGACTTGATTAGGATGCAGTTTCGTTTAAACCATTTTGACTAATTTTAGACTCATTTTTGGTATGTCTAATTGACCATAGCCTTAAATTTCTGTTATTTTAAGCATTCGGAGTGTCATTTTAGAGTCTTCTTTTAATCCAGTTTGTAAATAATAACTTTGTATTCAACAAGAGGACTCTAAATAGACTAACCCAGGTAATTTCATCAAAATTCTGGATGAATGCTGCTGCCCTATGGAAATTTCATCACTTTAAATGCAAGAAGGGTATAGAAGAGAGGATTCGGCCTAGTCGAATTTGAGTTTGACTTGTTTTCCCCTTTCTCTAAATTGGTTCTATGTTTTAGTTTTCTACTTTATGTATTACTTGCTAACTAAATTTTAATGAATTGTTAATTCCTTTGTTGCAGTAAAATCTCAAGTAAGGATTATAATATTTAATTTTGAGCTTTCCTTTTCAAGTTGTTTTCCATTGCTTATCATAATTATATTATATTATTTGTTTAACTAATATCCTGGATGCTTACAACAATTTGAAATACTTTTCCTATATCTATTATATTAATGATTGTTGAAATTTATTGTTCAAACATTTCAAAAACAACTAACAAAATCTTTAACTGATGTCTAAGAAGAATACAAAATAGGAATCGAAAAACTTAATTCAAATAAAAATTAACTTAATAATCTACAATTTTTAGTTCCATAAAAAATGATTTTAGATTTATCCTAAAGCTTTTTGCCTGAGTTTCTGTAAGCATTCCAAAATCTATTTGATGTATTTAGAAACTTTTTGTTTTTGTTTTTTGATGTTTATGTCTAAAATGATGGGTATTAGTTGTTTAATTTTTATCCGCAATATTTAGCCGTAATTTTGTTGTATTATTCTTAACTATTGTTTTGGTGTGTTTTTCTTTTGGTATTGGTGTCTTTCTTGTTAATTGATTACTCCTTGTACTTCGCCTGACAAATACACTACCAAAAAAAAAAAAAAACAAGACCTCACATAAACCAAATACTCTCACACTCACAACACCTACACACACAAACACACACACCAAAACCTGTCCTTAATACCATTGAATTGAAGCACACATCGAAGCACGTTACGGGCATGAGTTATGACTATAGTTTTTGTTTTTTACATATATGAAATGGTTTTTAATTTTATGGTCTTGGTTTTTTTAATGTAGGTCTCACACGTGACATTAACAATTTGACTCAACGCTATGATTCGGAAACCGATCCGGTGAATGATCCCGATACAGATGCCACTGGGGACAGTCTTGAGCAGAGTTTAACTGCGGTGCCCACTAAAATGCAGCATTCGTTGCTTTCCAGCGGCGGTTTGGGTCCCCGTTCCTCCCAGCAGCATAGCTCATTTAAGCGTCCCACTCCGGTGATGGGTAATCGTGGTCTAGAGACGCGTCAAAGTAAACGTTCTCAGCAGCATCAGCAGCAGCAACAGCAACAGCAGCCCATGCCAAATGGTACCACATCATCCTCTCCACTGTCGGCTGCCCATCCTATAACCGTGGGTGCCCTCGAGGTGATGAATGTGAAACGTGTGGTCAACCGGTATGGCACTCTGCCCAAGGTGGCCCGTATTGGAGCATTTCTGGATAGCCTCGAGGATAGTACGAACAGTGAGGGTGGCAATTCATCTTCCTCGTCGAATGGCCATGCGCCAGCTACGCCAGCAGCTAGGATGGGACCATCAACAGCAGCCGTTGTCGGCGCCACGCCGCCATCGGCGAAGGCTGGAGGAGCCAATAGCAATGTGGCCATGTCTGGACCTCAGCAAATGATCCGGAGCAATTCATCGGGCGGTGTAACAATGCAGAATAATGCGGCAGCCAGTCTAAATAAATTGCAACGACATCGCACCACCACCGAGGGAACCATGATGACATTCTCCTCATTCCGGGCGGCTGGCTCTAGTAACTCACCAAAGCGAGGAGGTGCTGGCGGTATTGGCGGCGGCGGTCTCGGTGGCGGTGTAGGTGCACCGCCAGCTTTGGCAAATTTAGAATTTCCACCGCCACCGTTGGATTTGCCACCGCCACCAGAGGAATACGAGGCACAACCACCGCCACCACCACCAGCACCAGAGAGTGCTGTCCAGGCCATACAACAGCATTTGCATGCCGCCCATTTGGTTGCACAGAATCCAAATAGCAGCAGCAATGATGTCAGCAATACGGCGCCCAGTGTGGAGGAAGCCAGTTCCCGGTTCGGTGTCTCATTGCGCAAGCGAGAGCCATCGACAGATTCATGCAGTTCGCTTGGTTCACCACCGGAGACGACCGCCGAAAAGAGTCTTCAGCTGAAGGAGAAACTTATTACCGAAATCAAATCGAAGGCGAATAGCGAGACCACCAATGGTAGTCTCCCATCGGCTGCTCCTCCTCTAGTGGATCCAGTATCACTTTTGGTCACTGAACTTGCCGAAAGCATGAATCTTCCCAAGCATCAGCAGCAGCAGCAAACGAAAATAATGACAAATGGCAATGTGCCAAGTGGAGCTGGAGCTGGAGCTGCAGCTGCAGCTGGTGGAACTGGTGGTTTTAAGGCCCAATTAAAAAAGGTGGAACCGAAAAAGTTACCACAAACTATAACCAAAAATGAGCCAGCCACAAATATAATCGATTTTAAGGCTCATTTGCGTAAGGTTGAGCCACAAGGAGGCAACACTACTAACAATGTTAATAGCAGCAGCAACAACTCCACTACCAACAACTCCACCACCAACAACTCCACCAGCGCCAACACCAACATCATCAACAATGACAATAAAAAGGCCATGCAAAAGACTGAAATCAAAATTGAAACGGCGTCATCGTCAACTATGGATGCGGGGGATGCTGCAGGCACGGCCGATGATTTGGGCAAACGACGTAGCACAGGTAGTATTAATAGCTTAAAGAAACTTTGGGAGCAACAGCCAGCTGGTGGAGGAGCAGCTCCTGATTATGCCAGCAGCTCAATTATAAATGGCTCGCAGCTATCACCCAAATATGGGTTAAAAGTAGTAGCAAATCCCAATCCAATCTCAATCATAACCAGCACTAAGCCACCGCCGGCTGCCCCACCACCACCGCCCCCGAGCACGACCACCACCTCCACAACCACCAACACCACCAATAGCAGCAAGCAAACTATATCAGCAATAAACAAATCTCTTTCAACGCAACTCTTCACAGATGATGATGCCGCCACCGCTGCCGACCAGACACCCGAGGATGCCTCCTCGCCACAATTGCCCACGGATCATCATCATCACCACCATCAACATCAACATCAGCAGCAGCATCAACATCATCATCATATGGCCCATATGACCCAATCGCTATATACACCAACGCCGCCCACTATACTCCAGCAGCAACAGCAACAGCAATTGCCACAGAAGCCAGCTGTTCCACATAAACCCACCAAACTGACCATCTATGCCACGCCCATTGCCAAATTGGCGCAATCCGATAGCAATAATTCGACACAAATATCCCGGGAGAGCATATTGGAGTTGGTCACACTGCTCGAGGGGTCACTCAAGCATCCGGTGAATGCCATCTCAGCCTCACAATGGTTACAATTGAGCGATAAATTGAATATATTGCAAAACTCATGTGTTATCTTTGCGGAAAACGAATCGATGCCGCCGCATTCGAAATTCCATTTTCGTGAATTGGTCACCCGAGTGGAGACGCAATCGCAGCATCTTCGTTCCGCCGGTAGCAAGAATATGCAAGATAATGAACGTCTGGTGGGCGAAGTGGGTCAATCCCTCAAACAGATATCAAATGCATTGCATAGGTAAATGATAAGAACGGGGATGGACACGATGAATAGTGGTGGGAGGAACGGGATGGGTGGTGAATCATCATCAAACAATAGTGGCATTTGGTTAGATGCCGAAGGTAATTTCATAAAACGTAAGTAGCCACCATCACCCCCCACCGGCCACCGGCCACCCACCCACGACTAATTCAACCATCCCCGTGCGAGAGATCATTTCGCAGATATCATCAAGGACAACGAAACCAGAAGAATTGAATTTTGAAATGAAAACTGGATACGGCAAACCGAACGAACTTCAAGCCCAGCGATGAAGCAATGAATGGACATTAGAAACATAAACAAACACTACTCTCCCACACACACACACACAGACAAACATACAGACTTACACACACACATCTAACTAATTAACTAACTATATATATATATACACGTATATATATCGTACTTGGTAGCCATGTAGTTCTATCTTGTAGTAGTATCTCTATAAAAGGAAAAAGCAAAACAAAAAAGATAAATTCATATAATTCTAGTCATATATATGTGTGCAGAGAAATAGCTTCGAAAAGATAAAAATGGATAACTGAGTTGCAAAGCAAATTTCTAAATTATATATATACATATACAAACATATATCCATATAAATATATATAAATATTTGAATCCTTGTTTTTTTTTTTTTTTAATTGTAAAGTAAAGCCAAGTCCTTCCTTTCCTTTCCATGATTCCCCCGTCAATGCCCCAAAAAAAAAAAAAAAAAAAAAAAAAAATTACCAAAACGTATTCTCGCTTTGTTTTTAACTTAACAAATATAACATAAAACCTATTTAAAAAATAAAAGAAAAACCAACTTGTAGACTTTTTCGTATATAAATATATATAAACATTTTTTTTTTTGTGATCGTGTCTAAAATATATATATATATATATACATATATCAAAAACAAATATTACCAACAATATGCATAAATCCCAAAGATATTATTATTATATAAACAAAATAAAATTTAAAAAACACAAAAACTAAAACAAAAAAAAAAAAAGAAAACTCTACTCAATTGGTAATACATACGATACGATACATACATTTATATATATATATATATATTTTTAGTGGCAAAGACTAAATTTGATTTATGTTCTGAGTACGAAAAGAAAAAAAAAAAAAAAAAGAACCACACAAAAACTGCTTTTAAGACATATATTATTATTATTATTATTATCATTATATTATACACATCAGAAACGAAAGCGATAAACGATGCGACTAAGCGAAACCAATTGTAATTATCTGATATTTTTATGGATTTTAAAAAACAAACACACACAGACACACACACAACTTTTATACGTAAAACCAAATATTAATAAACAAAGGAAACCACATATTATCAACAATAATCTCTCTTGATTTCAATACAAATCTTAAAATTCACATGCTCTCATCACCCATGCAGCCCCGCCCCCAATTGTTTACCTATTCTATAAAACAAAAACTATAAAAAAAAAAATTAAGAAAAGACAAATTTAATGCCCAATCTACATACATATATATATATAAATATATTTCTGTAACTTCTATATTATATTAAAAAAACAAACAAACAAAAGCATAAATTTAAAAAACTGTGCGTTTTGATATGCGCTACAGCATAATATTATACGAAAAAGGATCAAAAAACCCAACAACAACAACAAGAAAACACAGAATATTGCAAAAGAGAAATAAAAATGATATTTAAAAGAAAAATATTAATTCGGTTTTGTTTTCAACAAAGGGTTTCAAAACTAATTGAGTTGGTCGGGAAATTCAAAAACAGCCGCCATTAATCAAACCATGTGGCAGCGCGAAATATTTAACTAGTGTTGAAAAATGCATATGCATATAAAAAAGGTGGCAGCACTGCAGTAGCGAAACATGCGCAAATTTTGTAAATAAATCTTGACAAATTAACATTCACTTTGAATAAATAGAAGCCATTGACAAACTGTAAATAATGGCCGGACGAGGACGTGGTGGAAAAACGGGAACCTTCACCGCCGAGCAATTGGCTATGCTCGGCTGTAGCAAAGAATTACCAGTACAATCTGCACCGCCGCCCACATTTCCACCTGTGCTCAATAAACCCATCGCCCTGGACGCCACAGATGCCGAGAGCTATCAGTTGCAGTGGAAGGAAAAGTTCCTGAATCGCATGCGCGACTCTCCTTATTACTTAGTCTCGGCCACCAACGAGAAACCCAAAACAGAAATCAAGGACTGGCGTGAACGGGCTCTGGAGGGATTGAAACCCAAGAAGGAAGCTGAATTCAATTACAAGTTTATGCCCCGCGAGCTGAATACATCGAGTCGCAAGCGTAAGGCGGCTGGCGATACGAGACCCAAACTGCTGGCCAAAAAGAAAACCAACATTGAGGATAGACTGAAACTGCTGGAGCAGAAGGAACTGAAATCCGGCGGCGAAAATGACAACGATGAGGCCAAGAAGGAATCGGATTCCGAGCACGAGGACGAAAATGATGCGGATCCCGAAGCGGCCCTCGATGATGAAATGGATGAGGAGAATGACTATGGCAATAGCTATTTCGATAATGGCGAAGCCTACAATGAGGACGAAGACAATCTAGACGATGGTCCCGTCTACTGATTAGCCAATAAAAACAACCAATACAAATTTACAGACTTAAAAAGTTTTGAATGACCCGCAAAGGGGCGACTAAAGTTCCTTACCCAAAGCAGACCAGAGATTGATAGGAACTGCGTAGGAGGCAATTAAAAGCGAAATTCTGAATTTATCGTGTTTGGATCTGTGGATTTTACTACATAATAATGCCACTTTAAGCTTATTTAACACATAATTTGTTTATCATGGTACAAGAAAAAAACTTTGACGGGGCTTCTATGACTTAATCCGTGCTGCTGGGGGGGCTGTAGTTGAAATGGATCAGGCCAGAGGCTTTAACCTGTAAAATATGGAAGACATTGGATTGTTGTTGATTAAAAAGTCAATCCCTGGGCATGGGCCAAGGAAGAGTCACTCACAAAGCCAATGGTGCCAGCCAGGATGAGAACGCCAGCGGCAAGAACCGCATTGTATTTGGCATTCTGCTGGCTGTGCTGCTCCCTCCAGTCACCAGCTGGCACGGGCAAGTCATTCATGGTGGAATGCTGATGGTGACCACCATGGTAAGCGGCGCGAGACATGGCACCAGCTGCAGAAACAAAAAACAAAATGAAAATCAGTAAAAATTGATTTTCCCCCCGCTTCCTCTTTTCCAACGTTATACACTCTTGTTATGTAATTTTTTTTTAAGGGTTAAGCGAAAAAGGATTATTTTAGGGTCCCAAACTTACCATTCTTGAGCAGAAGCCCTTGCTTGACAATGTGCTTGACCAACATGATTAAGATTTGCTGTAAATAATTAAAAGTTGTAATTTTTCACAAAAATTGTCGGAGCAAAAACTCACCCAAAGATTTTATTAATACAATGTGACCAAAATTATAAAAACTTTAACAAATACCAACAACAGCTGTTCGATCACTTATCGACGAATTTGCAGCAAAAGCGCCGATGACTTATCGATAACGTTGATTAGCCGTGAGTAATTATAGCTAAAAATGGCCAAATTGCCATATCTGAGCAGAGGCGTTTTTATTTTGGCAAAAAAATAGTAATCTCCATAGAGGTTGGGCCCTTATTAGATTGCTCGTAACATTCCCCCCCACTAGACATGCTCTCCATTGGCACCTTGGCCAACATCAAGCACATCTTGCAAAAGGAACTGTTCCTGGCAAGCGGCGAGCGACTTCTCTCGGTGGTCACAGTGGTCAAAAAGAAGGATAAACGGGCCTGCTATCTCTGTGTGGTGACAACAGCTCCACCCGTTGCCGTGGTCAGTCTGGTCCTGGTCAAGCAGTCGGAGCGCGAGCGGGAAAATGAATACAAGAAGAAACGGAGTTGGCAATTGGATGAGATCAAGTGGATCGATGGGCGGAACGAGCAATTCGAAACCCACGAATTCGATATACAATTGGAAAAGCTATACAAATGGTATGCCCTCAATCTGCACGAGAGACAAAATTTCCTGGCTGTCCTCAATAGGCAAATCCAGAAATATGTACGCGGCGGCCAGCGTGCCGAGTTTCGGAATGTGCCCATTGCCTGGTTGTCGGAGAAATCTCCCGAGAAGATTGCCATTGGCGGCGGCAGCAGCAGCAGGAATACGGCCAACAATCAAAAGACCAATCAGCATTCCGATGCTGATGATGACGATGATGAGGAGGAGGAAGCCCAAGAGTTTACAGCACTGACTGACAAGGAGGCAAATGAGTTGGGTAAACTGTTCTCTGAATGTGATTTTGCCATCAAAGATGCAGAACAATTCATAGAACAATTGTCCAAAGAACTGCATGACCTAGATGGGGTAAGCAAACAACACAAATGCATTTCTCTAAAGGATCTCTCTCACTCTCTCTCTCTTTCGTTCAGGCCAATATACAAAGTGTACTGGCTTCAGAGCAAAAGGTATTGAAAATGATGGAACATATAGATAAGGCCATATCGGAGGCAGATGGGTTCGAAACTCGTCTGGACTCGTATGAGGATATACTAGGACATGTTAAAGAGACAATGGAGAAAATAGGCGGCAAGAATGCCATGATTGAGATAGCGAACAATAATAATATCAAACTAATGAAGGAGCTCAATAAAGTAATTGTAAGTGTAAAAGTTTCGAATTGATAGTTGGTAGAGAGCGCTTCTGTTTTAAGCCTTGCCTTTGCCTTGCAGAGCCAATTGGACTTGCCGCATAGCCAGCAACAGGCTTTGGATGAGCCAGACCTCAAGACTGTGGCCGGTAGGAAGGCTGCAATAGCTGCTGCCCAATGTCTGCAGCAGGCAATGAATAGTGATATAGATCCGGCCCTGTTGCGTCTGGAGGCGGTGCAGGATCAGAGGAAACGTTTCGAGAAATGGAAACAGAAATTCTCGGCAACGGTTAGTCGCTTTATGAATAATCTCTTTATCCATTTGGGTAACGAGATTGGCGACATGCCATTAACAAGTACTGATCTAACGCTGCCCAATCACTCCAATGTGCATCGGGAGCTGACCCCATACACGGAGCTAATGCACTGGTGCAAGGCCATGGATCGCAAAACCTATGAGGGACTGATGAAGGTCTATACGACATCGTTGAGCAAGATCTATGACAGGGATGTGAGAAACTTTTTCAATCTGGTAAGATTTTGCATGCCCCGAAACAGAGGAGTAGGAGTGATTCTTCTAATGCTATCTCCCTCTCTCTCTCTCTGTCTCCCTCTTTATTTGTGTAGGCAAAGCTTCAGGTGTCGGAAAAGCTACGTAATTCACGCGAAGATCTCGACATGTCTACATCATCTCGAAAATCCACTTTATCCTCTACACAATATGGCACTCTGGGTGTACATCGGGATCAATGGGGTCCTGGAGTGGAAGCTGCCGATCGAATACGATTCGATGCTCTGCTAGAGAAAGTCCTGGCCGAATTGGAACCCATTGCCCTGCAGGAGCAGCTCTTTTGCATCAATTTCTTTCAAATGGATGTGATAAGTCCCACAACAAAGAACACACAAACCACATTGGAAATGGAGAAGGCAGTCCCAGACATGATGTCCCAGTCGCTGATAGTGGGATCGTCGTCGGCGTCGGCTGCTGCTGCTGCGGCATCTTCACCGTCACCCACTGTAGATGGAGTGCCGCCCCAGGATAAAATCGATCGTCAGATCAATGAGGATGTAAGAAATCTAATGATTGGTCTTTTTGGTTGCCTAGAACCAGAACTGGTTAGCTTCATACAAAGTTTCGAAAGGGTGGATAGCTTGTGAGTCATTGGCCATCTCTGAATGAAACATTGAGATTCATTTTTGTGTATCCTCCCATTTAGCTACTCTCTCTATGTATTCGTTCGACTGACCCAGCATGTCATGTCTGCCCGGGATACACATTCCTTTCTAAGTAAGACATTCGGGTTCGCCTTGGTACAGGTCAAAAGGAATTTCGATCGTTTCATGACCCATCAGCTGCAGACCATCAAGGATTACAAATTGCACAAACGTTCCAAGGCCATTCTGCCGTATGTGGAGAATTTTGAGATTTTTGCCCAAACGGCCGAGGGCATTTTCCGTAAATCGGATCGACGTACGGACATGGATAAATGGTATCTTCAATTGGTCAACGCCATCTTTGAGGGCATCAATTTCCATTCGCAGAGCCATCCGAAGGCGCCCTCGCAAGTGGTCCGCATGGAGAACTATCATCATATGTACGCCCTATTGGCTCAACTCAAGGTCCCTGGTCTCGATGCCCTTAAAAAGGAGGCCAAATTACGTTACAACGATGCCCTTAAAGCGTATGTGACCCAGTATTTCGGGCGGCCCTTGGAAAAGTTAAATGTATGTAGAGGAAACTGGCCCATAGCGTCGTTTATCTAATCCTCTTTCATCTATTTGGCAGCTCTTTTTCGAGGGAGTGCAACAAAAGGTGGCCCAAGGTGTCAAGGAAACCGAGATTAGCTATCAAATGGCCTTCTCCAAGCAGGAGTTGCGCAAGGTCATTAGCCAGTATCCCGCGCGGGAGGTCAAAAAGGGATTGGAGAATCTCTACAAGAAGGTAGAGAAACATTTGTCCGAAGAGGAGAACCTATTGCAAGTCGTCTGGCATGCCATGCAAGAGGAGTTCATTGCCCAGTATAATTATCTCGAGGAGCGCATACAGAAATGCTATGCAGGAGCCATGATCAATCTGGAATTTAATATACAGGATATTTTAGCCTTCTTCTCGGACATAGCGAGATCACATTAAGAAACTCAAACACAACTAAAAAAAAAAAATATTTATCTTTTAAGTGCAATAGTATCTAAAAAAAAATGCGTGTGTGTGTGGTTATTGTGCTCTCCGATAAAGAGTATGAGGTCGAAAATCGATCATTAATAAAGGTGTTCTTTTAAAGAAATATTTTAAAAACTAAAATCAAATTGATTTGAATTAAAGTATTTAGCGTGAAAAAAACGCCACTATTATAACATCTCCCAGTATTTTGAACCACTATTTTTAAAATGCCGCTTAACAGTGGAGTTTGGTTCGAAGCGAATTCGTTTTGGCTGATGTTTGTCACCAATCGATATTTTTTATGTATGCGCGGTATTTTCAAAATAATTGATTTATGCCAATTTTTCGTTCTTTTCCTTATAAATTTTAAATGTTCGTCTTTTGCTTTCACTTACTAAAACAACACTTTTATAACTTGTTAAAGCGTTTTTTATATTATTTTCTTCAAACATACAGTTTATTCGAGAGCAATTAATTTCATGTTTTTGGTAAGTGATGACATTTGTGTTTGAATCAGTTGAATATACATAATTAAATTTGTGTTGGTTTTTGTCATTGTTTAGATATATTAGACCATGTAATAGTACAAAATCTACATCCTTGACCGACTTATTTAGGAAACAATAACGCTTTATGACTGAGAAAACTAGTAGTGGGAAATTTCCTTACTTTGATTTCTGAAAATTTGCAATTTCTTAGCCAACTCAATTCAAATTGAAAACTATCGATAGTGATTACTCGATGTTTTAAAAAAATACAAAACCAACGATGCTTGTTCCAGCTCCAGGTTCGGGTGGTTCGAAGCGAATATTCAGTTTGGCTGTGCGAATTCAGTTGGCTCGGCGAAGATTCAGTTTGGACGAGCGAATAATCACTTTGGCTGGGCGAATATCGGTTGCTGGTGGAATTCGTTCTCTTTTGTTCACGGCAAATGGGTAAAATTTTACGGCGAAGGGGCAAAAAGTTACGGCGAATAGCCAAAAAGTTACGGCGAATGTTCAAATTTTACCGCGAATTCGGCGTTGTGGTTGTTGAGCGAATTGAAGAGAGTCACGGCGTAGTGTCGCGGGGGCGGGGTATTGTTGTTTTTGTTTTCAAGCTGTGCGGTTGGTTATACGGTCTGTCTGCGGGTGAATTAAATGGAAAATGAGAAAAATGGGAAAACGCCGATAAAAGAACGACAACAACAGCAACGTGAAATACTTGCCGCGGATTCTTAATTATTTTTTTTTTGTATTTGTTTATATATGCAGAAGGCAATTGGCAAAATGCATTTACTGTTTTGCATTGTCTCCAAATGCATGTGTGATGGTTTTCTGTGTGTGCGTGTGCGAGTGTGTAAGTGTCTGTAAGTGATGTCTATGCAAGTGTGCGTTAGCGTCGCTAAAAGTGCATGTGAGGCAGCAGAAGGCAAGGAGAAATAAATAATCAAAGAGAGGCAAAAAAAAAAAAGAGCGGCACGCAGCGAAACAAGAAAAAGTTAATAATAAAGTAATAAGAAATAGTTTAACAATTTCTTGCACCCAAAAATAAACGCAAAACGGGGCGATAGATAAATCACACCAAAAAGCAAACGGCAATTGCACCAGCAGCGGCAGCGCAGCAGCAGAGAAAAAAATTCTCCTTATCTGTGTGCATGTGTGTGTTTTGCATTCAAGTGTATTCGTTCTCATGCATGTGAGTGAGTGAGTGAGTGTGTGTGTTGAGAGTGCAAACACAATTGAGAAATAAACAACTGCTGTGTTTTTGCATTTTGCATTTGCCGCCGCCGGGGTACAAATTCCAATTCGAATTTGAATTTTGCATTTTTTGCGCATGCGTGGCTGTTAAAAATAAATTAAAAGTAAAAGGTGAGTGCGCTTAGCCATTAAGTTAATGTTACTAAAACAAAGCAAAACAAAACAAACTGTTAACTATTATTTGCTTTGAAAATGTTGCCATCTCTTTTCCACCACCACTCTTTCTCTTGGGCGTCTTGTGTCTGTGTGTGTGTGTGTCTATTCTTTTCGTTTGCGTGTTCTTCTTGTGTTCTTCTTCTTGACTTCAGTTTGCCAGTTACGCTTATTCTGCTGCTTTTTGTGTCTTACTCATTTTTTTTTGTTCATTCTTCTCTCTTTCTCTTGTGCTTTGTACTTCTTTTCATTGCGCGCAACTTTTGTTTCCCCTCATTTTTCTTTATTTTCTTTGCGCGCTTCTGTGCTGCAGCTGAGCAGAGCAACTTTTGCACCAGCAGCGCTGCCATCGTTCGATCGGTCTTCATAATTTCCTTAACTTGCTATGACTTTTTTCCATTTGTATGTGTGTGTGTTGTTTCTTCTTTTTATTTCGCTTTTTTTTCTTCGCTTACTATCTATGTATCTCTTCTACCGTTATGTTTTCTTTTCGATTGCGATTTCGTAATCTCTCTTGCATTTGAAATTTATTGTACTTGTTGTTGTTGTTGTTGGTATTGCTGCAGCGTGGGTTGACTTAAACTCTCCTCGCTCGTTGTCGAATATAGATATCAGCTGATAATATATCGTCTATATTGTCTATATATACAGATATAATTGGATTCGTCCAATAAGAATTTTGGGTTTTCTTTTTTCCTTAACGAGAATTGTTATCCTATTTGTATGTATAGTGACTCATAGCTTACTTCGTACTGGGGTACTTAAAAACTGAGATTTGCAACGACTAACTGTCGTTTTTGTTAGGCGAAAGAATTACCACTAAATATGTTTTATAATTTATCTCATTGAGATATACTAACAATCCCTTCTTGGGCGGAAATTCCAGACCAATTCAACAGCTAAAAATATGTTGCTTAGGATTATTCAAACTAGAGATGGGCGTCGGGATCGGGATTTTCGGGAATCCCGCGGGACCCGAAAACTTTATGGGAATTGGGCGGGATGGGAAAGATTTTCAAAAAACCGGGACGGGACGGGATAAGAGGTCGATCCCGAAATTCCCGCAGGTCCCGGAAAAACTATCGGGACCCAAAAAATACTCGGGACCCAAAAATAAAATGTTCGATAAAACTTTAAGAATGTTAAACTTAAGAAAAATGTGGATATATTATCTTTTTGGAAGCAGTGCAATGAATTGCCATTATTGCAAATGCTGGTTAGGCAAACTTTAAATGTTCCGACATCCTCTGCAACTAGCGAAAGAGTTTTTTCTACTTCAAGTAGAATTTTGGAAGACAGAAGAACTCGGCTTATTGGAGACAATTTTGAAAAAATACTGTTTTTAAATAAAAATATGGATATATAGAGTAAGAGTTTATTGGAAAAACAAATATATAAATAAAGTAATATGCATATAAAAAAAAAAAAAAAAATTCGGGAAAATGCCGGGACCCGCGGTCGGGATTGAAAATTTTTCGGGATAACCGGGATGGGAAAAGCAAATTTGATTTCGGGACGGGATGGGACGGGAAGCATTTTCTTTCCCGATCCCATCTCTAATTCAAACCTTACTTCAAAGAAAGTACCACATAACTGCCAAAACAAATCAGTCTTACAGTCTCTCTGATAACTTTAAATACAACTCCCAAAATGTTCCCAACTCTTAGTCTCTTAGACATTACTTTTACCCTTACTTGGCCCAGATTCCTTTTGACGACCTCTTTAAAGACTAGGGAAGCATTTTACAATCAAAATAGATTCATGGTCAGATATTTGCAAGGATCTCTCAAAAATAATAGTGGGCAGTTTCCCCAATCAGATTGGGACATGAAGGACAATGTACTTACATATAGATTAACCATTCTTGATCAGGTTCCAAGTTATATCTGTATGGGAAGATCCTGGTTTTATCTGAAAATCTTTATCCAATCGTTGCTAAAGTATAAATATGTTAAAAAAGCTTCAATATTACTATGCAACAAATTAAAGGTTATTAAAATCAAACCAAACCGGACCTTATTTTTCTGAAAGTACATGTATTGAATAGCATAACCCTATTTAGGTTTTTCAAAGTTAGCTCGTTTTTTTTTTAAGCGAGTTGAAATTTTTCATTTTGGGGGTATTTTTTAGTTTGTCATATGAGCTAAATATGACTTATATATCGATTTCTTCTTCATGTATAATTCATCCTTATTTATTGTAGAAATATTGTTAATGGTTAAATAAATTCACTTTATGAATGTTATATAACCCAAAATGACTTTTACAGCTACAGCACTAGAAAAAATTACAACTAAGCCCTTTTTAGAGTAGTTTTGGGAAGTATTTTTAATTTATAACTATTTTTTGTGAGAATAATATGAATTTAAAATGAAGTAAGTAAGTCGTCTCGCCGACTTAGGTATACCATACACCAGTAAAACAAATATTTCAAATTTGTAATAACAAATGCATTTGCCTATTTTAAAAAAATTCTGTTCACAAGCTTTTTACAAGCATATCTTAGTATCTCGCTCACTCATACATATTTTGCTGGGTATTAGTATCAAATTTAAGTGTGAAAAATTTGGTTCCACAAGGTAAAAAATTACGGGAGATAATCGAGTTTTTCAAATTTCGGGGGCGGAAAGGGACGTGGCAAAATCTTTATACTTACAAAATGTGCGCAATTACTAAGCAAATATACGTACCAAATATGGTGTCTCTAGCTGCAATAGTTTTTGAGAAAAACGTTTGTTTTGAATTGCGGGGGCAGAAAGGGGCGTGGCAAAAATTTAAAACAAACGCGATCACTCTACATACTACACGAGCCTACATTCCAAATTTGGTGGCTCTATCTCTTATAGTCTCCGAGATCTACGCGTTCATACGGACGGACAGACGGACGGACGGACGGACGGACGAACGGACGGACATGGCTAGATCGACTCGGCTGTTGATACTGATCAAGAATATATATACTTTATGGGGTCGCAAAAGCTTCCTTCTGCCTGTTACATACATTTTGACGACTTTAATATACCATTTCACCCTATGGGTGTATGGTATAAAAAACGAGCTAACTTTGAAAAACCCAAATAGGGTTTTGATATTCAATACATGTACTTTCAGAAAAATAAGGTCCGGTTCGGTTTGATTTTTGATGTTGCACAGTGTAATTGGTTACAAACTATTACAAAATATTAAATTAATGATATCAATTGCTGTAAACAACAAATTGTTTCACACGCACTCGAAGAGGCATATTAACTAGATGATGATGATGATTATGAGCATGCAACGAACAACAAAAACAAATTTTTAAATAAACAATATAAGTGCTTTACAGCAATAATTGACACACGTGATGAAATAGATATAAACAATAGAATTGATCGAAACGAATGAAAAAAAATACATTCTGTTTATTTTGGTTAGTTTTCCCTCGTAAAGTGTGTCGCATTTTGTTGTTTATTTGAGGCGTTACTTGAGAGGAAAGAAGAGGTGGGGCGAAAGAGAAGAGACCCACTCAAGTGGCCTGCTTTTTGGCTTGGATTTAACTACCTCCCTTTACACCCCTCTACGTGGTTTGTTTTGCTTTCCTTTGGTGAATTTTCGCTTTTTTTTTTTAGTAAATTTATTGATTTTCCTTAAAGAGTTTTCACCAGACAACCCCCCCCCCCCCCCGTCGCCGCTCTTGCGCTCTTAGTTTATAATGGTGCACTTTTATGATCCCGCCGACCCAATGGACCCAATAGACCCAGGTAGGTGGGTGGATGGGTGGAATGGATGGATTGAATGTGGCCACAAACGGGGTTAAGAGGCGCGAGCCAACCACCGCGATGCCTTAAAGCAGATTAAAAGCGCGTCTTAATGCGATTTGCATTCATATTTCCCTATTCGCCATTTCCATCTTTCGTTCATTCGTTCGTTCGTTCGCTCATTCGAGACTCAGTTTTCAGTTTTTCATATTACTTGAAAAATCTAATTGAGGAAATGCTCATATAGGAGAGTCAGCCCCCTCCTATCTTTGACTTGGCTCATGCTTTTGACCCCTTCCTTACGTGCCGTGGCAACACTTTTTGGGGCCTGGTCGGTCTGTCATGTGCGTGGCAAATTTAGCTGGAGTCGACCTTTCCAAAGGCCTCCTCCTCCTTCATCTCCTTCTTTTCTCTCTTTTCCTAGATGATGATAAGCGTGTTAATGGCTCATTAGTGTGTCGACATCAGTTTAAAGAGAAGTTTCAAGTTTTAAAAAAACCAGCAGAATCATCTACAGGAAATTGAAAATGAAAGAAACTGAGTTCTTAATTCATCTCGGACGGACGCACAGATGATAAGACAAAAAATGAAACCCATTGAGAAAAGTTCGAACTCTATTTAGGTCAGAGACAGAGAAAACGATTTACTATTTAAATGGGATAAATAATTATAATCATATTAGATTAAAGATTTGTATGATTTTTTTTAAAGCTAATTCAAAACCAGAGGGTAAGCCCCGGCCCTTCGACCGCGCCGAAGTTTGCATACTCTTACAACTATGGTAACTCTTTCCTCACTTATAGCCATCAAAGTGGAAAAACGTTTTATCTAAAAAGAGTGTTTGCGAAAGAACGGCCCACAATCTTTGAAAATAACGAAGATATTGATCAAAGTCACTGTTTTTCACCGATCATTCCTATGGAAGCTATCTGATATAGTCACCCGATCTTGATCAAAGTCGTTAGTATGTGTAATAAACTCACCAATATAAAATTTCACGACAATAGCTCAGAAAATAAAGAAGTTATTGAGAAAAGTCACTGTTCGTGACTTTGCCGTTTGTATGGGAATTATATGATATAGTGGTCCGATCGGGCTGAATCCGAGATATACAAGCCTACATGCAAAATTTCAGCTCTGTAGCTCTTACGGTCTAGGAGGAGTTTGCGTTGATCCAGACGGACGGACGGACATGGCTATATGAACTCGTCTCGTCGTGCTGATCAAGAATATATATACTTTATATGGTCGGAGATGCTTCCTTCTAAGTGTTGCACACTTCTGACCAAAATTAATATACCCTTTTTGCAAGGGTATAAAAATATGTTTGTATACAGTTCTTTTGGCTTTAATCCAGGGGTAGGCACGCATACAATCAAAAATGAGGCTTTGCCTTTGTGTGTGTGTGGCAACAAACACGAAGGACGAAATGTTTTTCTAGCTTTACACTAAAAAAACTGTTTATCTAAAATAATTAGTCAAAAATGTTTCGTATAAAGGTAATGTATAATTATTATTTAATGCATTATAGCCAGATTTAAAGGAATTTTGACATGTGGACTAATTATTTTTGTTGAGAATCATTTTTTCTGACAAGCACGAGTCGAATTGTTTCCGAAGTGCCGTTGCCGAACCTACACGAGCATTTACAGCATGATGAAATAGCATCAGGTGGTCTCGTCGGAAGCCGAAGCTTACCGAAGTACTTAACTTCAGTGCACGCCTGTGCACTCACACTACTATCTCACTCACACTCAATACAACACTCAGTATACTAATCGTTTCACTCGCACTTACTGCAAGCATACGTTAAGTGTATGTCTCTTGCCGACGGGACCACCTTATATTATTTCTCCTTGATTTACAGTGTATGCGAGACGGCAGCGCTGCGGCAGAACTAGGTCCTAGTCCGGGGCATGATGAAATAAGTACAAGGTGGTCCGGTCCTGTCGGCAGCAGCGCTGTTCACGACGAGGTCTTATTTCAGTTGTCGTTCGACTTCGTCATCAATTGCCAGTTGTCGTTATACTTATTTCATCATGCATAGGACCGTACAATTTGCGTACGGGAACACCTTGTACTTACCTTGTATGGGCCGTGCCGACCACTGCTTTAATCGCACAATTATGCAAATATCTTGCATCTCATTCATTTCTTAATGTGTATGGCAAATTCAATGATGGATAATTGGATAATTACAGTTATATGTCCTCATCCTTTAAAGGAGTCTCGTGTTAATGCTGCTTGTATATCAGTTGCCTGAAGGACTTTTCAGTAACCTCAGAAGAAGGTAGAAACACTACAACGACACTGGAACTTTGTAATGCAAGGATTTTAGACTAGACTAGTGGTCCGAGCAAACAAAGTAGACTTAATAACAATTTGTTGTTGTTGTTGTTTAGTATTTAATTGGCAAAAAGTGGAATAAAGTTGTTGCCCCTCCCTCTGCCTATTAAAGATAATCATCTGGAGCATATCATAAATGCGCGCGCCCCAAATGATCGGAGTTAATTAACTATTGTATATATGCAATGCATATTCTAAGAAGAAGAAGAATTGGAACTATTCCGCAACATTTCCTCCACATAAAATGAGAGCACATTACCATTTGAATTTGATTTTTGCCATAGTTGAATTATTTTTATGCCTTATTGCGTAACATATTTTCCAAACATTGCAGGAAATTGTAAAATATTTTCCTACCTGGTAAACCCCACCCCCACCCCACCCTACCATCACACACACACACACACCCTGTTTGAACCATTTGCCAAAGGAGGGGAATAGAATTTTGCAATCATCAAATTGAAAGTTCTTACTAAACGAAAAGGTGGCGCGAGGCTGCTGCTTTTTGTGTTTCATTCATCCACTTTACGCACTTTACTCCCCCACCCGATTACCACTTCTTGGCCTCCTCCTCGTCCTCCTTCTTCTGTCTACTCTTTTGTTTTACTCAAGTCATCACTTATTTAGTTCGCTTTTTGGTTTGGTTCAGCATCAACAAATCTATGAACTGTACTTGCTGTTGTTGTTGCTTGTCCCGCATTTTGTGTGCCAATATAGTTGACCTCGTTTTGATTTGTTTACAACGTAACGTCACAATGGGGGAGAGGGAGAGGATACAGAGCAAAGGGAATAGAAGAGAGGGGCCTGTTATTGTTGCTACTGCAAAGGAAGGTGTAAAATGAAAAGTATAGCGTTCAGTTTTTTTTGTTTTTAGGTGATTGTTATTAGTTTTTACAGGGCCGGATTACATGTCCACGTGCTAGGCACCCACCGAACAATAGTTATCAGATCAGATAAGGAAAGTTTAAATGTACGGAAAAGTTGCTTAAGACTACAGTAGCGACGAAAATCGTCGGTCCCTTGAGCGTCGTTATAACCGGATTCTACTGTATTTCATTTTGACTTGTGGTAGAGATTAGGAGGACTGGAAAACCCTTTGCCCTGATTCTTATAAGTTTGGAGGCGGGGAGAGGCATTTTAAAGAAGAAGAACAATTTATTTGAAATGGTTTACTTTTTAGTTAAATGTTTCTCGTTGAAAACGTTTCAAAAGCATTTTCTAAATGCAAAAGTTTTGAACGAAAATGTTCATTTACTTAAAAGTTGGAATTCAATTTAAAAAAAAAGAAAAGAAATCAAACAATTCTAATCGTTTTGTTATATATTTTAAAGCCTGGTCATGGATCTTCGTCGTGAAACATCAATCATTCAGTTTATTCTGGTGAACTGAACGCCTAAGATGCATGAAGCTTCCCTCTAAGATGTATAACCCGTCAGAACTGCTACTCCGCCCCTGATATGTATGTTGCGATGATTTTGTTGATGATGATGATGATGGTTGGGCAATGTTTAACCTCTAGTTTTTTTCTTGTTTTTTTCTAATTTGTTTCCCCTGCCTGCTGTTTGTGCATTTTCTGAGTTAAAAGTTTGTTTTGATTCGCCTCGATTTGATTTGATTGAAGTTCCTTATATCATTATCGATGTGATGCGATGGGAGGAAACTTTTACTTTTCGACACATACAAAGAGAGAGAGAGAGAGATAGAGTGTGTGTGTGAGAGAGAGATTTACCCACCATGCCCAGCAGCAGCCTCTTTTGGCATTTGCAGTTGACCCTTTAACTTCCAAAAAAATAAATAAATTTTTTGTTTTTGTTGTAGTTTTTCTTAACAATGTCCGCATTGTTTGTTAGCTCATTAATTTTCCAAAAAACCGAGGGGAGGGGGGTGCTTATTTTCCATCTTTCTATCTCGTTTGGTTGAGCTTTATCTGCATTTCCGCATCGCATCGTAACTTGCCACGCACGAACATGCAACTCGTGTATGTGTGTGTGTGTGTGTCTTTGCTGCTGTTGCATGCTGAGGGAGTCGTCTCAGCCAATTGATACGCCCACAAAGAAAATATCTTTCTGTGTCAGCCAACTACCGATCAGATCAGAGATCAGAGCTCAGAGCTGTCTTCTGTTTCTCTGTTTTTCTATTTATATTGAATTTTTTGCGCATATCAAATTAATATATAGTTTTATTTTTGTTTTCGTTTGTAACCTTGAACCATCATCATTCAATTCGAAACCGGCTCAAAATCGTTTTGCATAATAGACACCACACCGCACCACCTAAACCACCAAACCACAGCGCAATATATTCTGTTCGCCCAGATCTTATTAGTTTCTTTTCATTTTATTTTGGTGTCTTCGGCTTAACTTTGGCTCAAAGGCAATTAAGTAATTTGGAATTCGAAACTAATCAAAATGTGAAACTAGAATTTGTTGAGAAAGGATCGAATAACCGGAACGCACACACACACACAAGAGAGTGTCTTTTGAAATTGAATATTGTTTTTTAGGTTTTGTTCGTAAATTCCACAATCAGAAATTATTTGACAATCAATTTTCTATTCAAAGATAATGATGAAATCAATTTTTCACATACATTTTTTGTTTTATTTTCTTAGAAACCAATTATTATGGATTTCGATTGTTGAGTTTTCAAAGAAAAAACTAATATTATTATAGATTGCACTCCCGATTTGATCGTCCTTGTGATTTATTAACATAATTTTGTATTATCAAAGATATAAACTTAAACTGTGCGTATTCTTAATTGACAAATGTGGACAAAGTGACGTCAATGTAAATGGTTGAAATGTCACATCGATTGTCAAGCATTTTCCAGCCATAAAGTGACCAGGTTTCAAATCATTATTGGAACTAAATAACAGCCACACTGTTTACCATTACAACTCTGTCAAACAAGTAGGCCTTTTCCGGAACTTTGGTATAAAAGGTCGCTTTATTTTTCAGAAATTTCATTAAGGTGCTTGCCTCCGACAAGGCAACATCTAATCGTTTCATATTCCTTAATTCAAGTGACCAAATTAACTTCATAATTATTGGTCTATAACTTATTGGCCTATTTTTTAGGCTGATTACATGTTCCTTAATTTTTGCTTATGAATTAGGCTAATCACCGAAAATCCATTATCCCATTATTACTATCCCACATTCTTAAACAAAGATTTTATTATTTCTTCCTTTTTCCATTTAACCCACTGATGCAATTTGTTTTTTTAAAACTGTAATGTTATATTTTGGCCTAAAGATTTTAGACTATGTGCGAATATTATGCACAATTTGCAGTTAATAAAACTTGACAAATACATACATGTTCCTTAATTTTTGCTTATGAATTAGTCTAATCACCGAAAATCCATTATCCATAATACAGTAGTATCCCACATTCTTAAACAAAGATTTTACTATTTCTTCTATCATGTTCCATCTTGTTCTCCTTCCTGAATTCGTTTTCGACATGTTTCCTTCAGTTTTCGCTAGATATTTTTCCATTTAACCCATTTTTTAGAAATCCATGTCCGTACGCCACTGAATAACATCTAATCATTTCATCCTCCTTAACTCAAGTGACCAAATAAACTTCTAAATGATTTTGGACTTATTAGTTTATAAATAAGTCTAACTACCGAATATCCCCATTTAGTGGCTATTATTTTCCTTAGTTTTTATTATAAATATTTCATTCTTATGCACAAAGTCCTCTTCCTTGTATAATTATCGATGTCATGCGATGGGATGATGCCTTGATCCATTCTTTTTTTTTCATTTTACGAGCTTTTCAAGGGTCGTCGTTTCATTCTTTCACATCAGGATCCTAGAAGTGAACCGGATTCCCTTTAAATTTAGAGTCAATTTATTAAAATAATTGGCTGTACAATAACAGGATTATAGATAGATCCCTCCACCGATCGGTGGTTAGTACTTCGTCAAAGTTGAAAATGAAAGAAAATTCCCCATGTCAACTTTGTGTGTGTGTGTGTGTGTGGAATAAGATGAAATGCCTCATTTAGTCGATTTATGGGCTGTGAATGTTGAAAGCTGAAAGATAGTAAGTAAGAGAGAAAGAAAGAAGAAAAAGACAAGTAACAAGGATAATCACCTTGGGGGGAAGTTAGAAAAAATGAAAAATGAATGTCGAACCCTGAGACAGGTGACCAGGCCAGGCTAGGCCAGGCCTTGGCCAATAGTCAGTCGGTTGGTCGCTTGTTGTCTTTGGTTCATTCGCACGTCTAAGCAATTTGTGGCATGCAAACTTTCACATGGGGCAGAAAACAACAACAACAACAACAGCAGCGGCAGGCACTAAAAATATATAAATAAAATCGCCACAACACCCACCACAAACAGCAACAACCAGCAGCAGCAAGGCAAATGAAAGTAAAGTGAAGAATTGATGGACACCGTGTTACCTCTATTCACAATGCTCTCTGTACTACCCTATCTGTCTCTCTCTCTCTCGCTATGTCGCTATCTCTTTCCAACCACTACAGCCTCCTGTTGCCCACAAATGGTAGGCGTGCCACACATTCACATGACAAAGCTGGTAAACAAATGCTCGCCAATTTAATTTATGAGCCTTAGACTGAGCCTGATCCTCCTCTCTCTAACTATGTCCAAGATGACTATCGCCCGACGAAGCGTAACGCCCTCATGCCGTTGGTGTAGTGCGGGATCCCCCCCAAAACGGTAAACGCTGCTAAACTGTATCCGAGGGGGAGGCGGGAACAGAAGGCGGCCCACAGGATTCGATTCGATACGATTCCCCGATTCCGATTTTGCTTAATTGCATAAATTTTTATTTGCATCAGCCCAGGCTAAAAAGCCGATCAAGCCTGACGATATGCAAATAAGGTGCGCGCTACTCGCAACACAAGGAAAACAACCAACAACAACAACAAAAGCGAAAAGCGGACGACTTTCGCGTTTATGCGACGGAAAATCAAATGAAAAGAAAATTCTTCAACAAAAAATCACAAAAAAAGGGTCGACTTTTACTTTATAATTGTAACAAAATGCTAATTACACATACACACACACAGACGACCAAATAGAAATGGAAAGTAGTGTGCACACAACAATCAATATTGTGTGTGTGTGTATGTGACAAGGTGCTAAGTCATTTGCCAATTCGTGCGCTTTAACGTGTTCATCACATGAGTAAAATGTGTCAAACGTTTGAAAAATTAAAAAAACAAACACCTAAAACTTAACTTAAATTAAAAGTTAAAAAAAAAAATCACTTCTTAAATGTAAATAATAACTTCTTTAACGAAGGCTTATTAATATAGTTTTAATTAGGAAATGAATTTTCTTATATTTTCTTAACTGACTAGATCTTAGCACTTTTTCAAAGCATAAACTGGTTGAGAATTGCAATAATTGAGTTTATACGTGGACTTTGAGTTGGCTTTAACCATGGGGCACCTGGGAGGGGGTAAATTCTCGCAGGATCAAGACAACTCACATCTCAGTTCTTTATGGGCACTAAAATCTTGGCTACTAATCAATTTCATGGATCACACTCGACACATTCCACATCAGGCCTGTCATTCGATGTCATAAAATAAGATTCCATGCGCAGTTCGTTATGCATCTTGAAAGAATGCACTAAATCAAAAACTTGACTCATCCATTCCATTCCAGGCGATCATCTCGTATATTCCTGAAATTTTTCATTATTGTTGTCGCAATGAGGGTAACTCTGAGAATGAACTCTATTTTTAACACACACACACACACTCATCTTACTTCCAATAGCTCCCCTTGCGATATCAAAAACAATTTCAACATTTTTCTCTCTAAAGGTCTAAAAGTCGCGTCCTCTTCTTCTCGACAAAATTTTGTGGTTCATTAAATCAGAGAAAAAGAATAAGTGGAAGAAGAAGCTGCACAATTAAAACATAAAGATGAAGGGAGATAGAAAGTCGAAATGGAAGCGGAAGGGAGGGTAGGTGGGTGGGTGGTTGGCTGGGTGATGATTATGATGGATCCGTCTCGAACCATAAATTGAGTTGGAATAAGCAGGCAGATAATAAAAATGGTTCATTTCGCAGGCAAGATGCTCCTCTGTTCGCTTGATCTTCCTCCTTCCTCTTCCTCTTTCCTCTTCCTTCTTTCTCTTCATCTTCATCTCTCTATACATAGAATTTGCTGATGATGGAAGGGCTTGGTTTTATTTTTAGACACATGCAGCCAGCGCATACCAACAGCAGCCCCAACAGTCAAGAGGATAAAGAACAAATTCCTATTAAACTGACAAAAAGAGAGGGAGAGTGAGAGAGATAGAGAGAAGCAAAGGCATGGCTAATCTCTCGCTTGATACTTAACATATATAAAAATAAAATGCACATTTCAAACCTAAAAGTGCAAGTGTCGGCCCTCTGGACGACTCCTCTCTCTGGCACTTTTCCAATAAAACGAAAACGAAAATTCCAAACAAACATGTGACAAAAAACAAAAAAGTGTCCGCTAAGTGGCTAAAAAAACAAACTAACTTTGTTTATCTCGTTATTCGCTGTTGAAAATTCCACTTGAGTTTTATTAATGATGTCGATTGTGTACTAGAGGAGCCGCCGCAGCAGCACAGTCAACTATGTTCCCAGAGAGTCACTCAGCCAGCCAGCCGTCTGTTGGAGATATAGAGTCCGTTGTCGAGACTCTCTCGGGAAAACGCAACACGCTTTCAAACGCTAATTGCAACTATTTTTAAGCAACTATGCAAAGTTTTTTTTGGGCAAACCAAACGAACGAACGAACGAACGTTGCTTGGAATGTGATTGTGAATGGAGATGAATGAGTGAAGAGAAATACACGACGACCTCAATAGCTAATAATAAACGGAATAAATGAATAAAAGGAATTGCAATTAAAGACTTGTTTAATCACAAATCAATAAATTAGAAACAAAAAGAAATATAATTTTAATTAAAAGTGTCGCAAGAACAAAGACAAACAAAAACCCATAAGTTTAGCATTTTGCATTTAGCGATATGCAGCCACACTATTTTTTGTATGCCCTAAAAAAGGGGTCAGAGGCAAATAAAAAGTCTTCTATAGTAGATGGTTCCTCTTTGTTTCTTCTTCGGTTAATAATTGGTGTTTTTATACTTCTAATAATTATAGATAGAACATTTTGAAATGTTCTTATAACAAATAAAGTGCCCAACTTTCAATCCGATTCGATAAACGGAACTCTTAGAAATTAGGAAAGAGTTTGTGAGAGGAGAATAAGTTATTAGGTTAAATCTTTTTGCCAAAATCTCCAAGAACTTTTAAAAATTAGGTGTTTCTCTGAGGTAGATCGATCTAGATTGATTTCAAGCCAAGCTAAATGCCATTTTTGAAGCTTTTTGAGTTGTGATATTCCCACACCCCCCCGCATAGCCCCACAACAAGAATGGAGTTAAACTGTCATTTCCACTCTCCAGTTGGGTCCATAAATCACAGAAACAAAAACCTTAAAACTTTAAAATCCACTTAGCCTCTATTCTGACTGCTCTTGGCTGGTACTGCCAATTGCCAATTGCTTTTGACCCGTAACAAAAAAAAAAAAAAACGGAGTTTGTTTTTACATTTTGCAAAACTTATTAAGTCTGACAAATGTGACATCTGACGAATTGACGACGATGACGATGACGACGATGAATGAATGCAAGTCTAGATGAATGAATGAAAGAGTAGATGGTTGGATGGATGAATGACGGAAGGAGAAGAAGGACAGTTAAGTTGTGGTTTTTATGGCCTGGTCTCATTTCCTTCCCCTTTTGCTCTGCGGTTGGTTTTATCTAACAAGCAACAACTGCGGCTCGACTTAAATGCTAAATTGGTTTTCTGTTGCTGTGACATTAATTTACAGTTTGTCAATTGGCTAACAAAAAACGCCAAAGCCAAAACCGAGTGACAGAGAGAACATGAAAACTCATTAAAAACATATTGAAGATAAGCATATAAGCGACAACAAATACACTCAATATACATACATGCATACCCACATACATACATGCATACACACATATTCTATATATGTTACTCACAAGACTCCAAAGCCAGGCAACAATTTATTGACACTTTTAGTCGAGTTAGTGGTTCTTGTCGTTGTTGTTGTTGTTGTTGCGTGGTGTCTTATGTATTTACACTTACTTGTCTTTTGGTCCACTTGACTGACTTTGGCAATTGGCCTAAGAGGAAAACAAGCAAAAACTATAGGATAGGCAATCAGAGTTTCAAGATATGAACTTTAATATTTTGACTATATGAAAAGAAACCGAATTTTCCAAACAATCTCATTAGAATTGCTTGCATTTTAAATATCTTACAATTAGACCCACCAAACTTTTGAGTTTTACTATTTTAAAAGAATTATCAAAGTGAAACAGTGAAAAAATGGGGGAAAAAAAGAATATTTCATTTTTGAAAGGATTGAATTCATGGCCACAAAGCCATGATCCTTTATCCTGAACATATTTTTGGTATACTTATTTGTGTTATTCTTGCTAGAGATGATCAAGTGAAATGAAATGGAGTTTAATCGGTTTTTGATAATCGTTTATCGATAAATCGAAAAAAGAGCATTTCTTTAGTCGTTTTAAACTCTCCTCTCCCTATACATACTCGTTTATTCATTGTTGCTTTCGCTGTAAGGCAAAAGCAGGCGAATGACACGTTTAAAAGTCGGCTGATGGATTGATGTGGCTTCGGTTTCAGCAGCACCAGCAGCACCCAGAGTCGAAGAGATGGTGGTGGTTACCCTGAAAAGTGGCGGGCGAAGAGTATGAACCACACAAAACAAAAAAAAAAAAAACTGCGGCAAAGTTGTGCGAAAAACAACCAACAGTGTTCTAAAGAAAAATGAGTCACCACCCCAAAAACTAGTCATCATACAACATATGCACCACCACCACCACCACCCAACCCAATACCCTCCACCAATGTTTGCATCGTTCGCCTGATCGCATACGGAATGAAGGAGAGGACAATAAACTGCATACAAACGGCAGAAGGCAGGCCTGGCCAGGCCAAGCGAGGCGTCCCTGAAAATATATCGATTTCGTTTTGCATTTTTCTGTGGACTTTGGTTCGTTTTCTTTTTGTCGTTTCGTTTTGGTTTGCTAAGAAGGCATTCACCTCATTTCCTGGATAGGATGATGAGCATCAGCAGCATTGCGTATTGCTGTAAAAAAGGTTTATTCATTGACAGATCAGAAAAAGTGCTGGATAATAAATGTTGGTCAATGTTGAGTGAGAATTATTATTAATTGAAAGTTCTTTCTGCTGATCTTGGCCTATTAAACACTCATCAATTTAATGACTGTTGTTCTGTTTGGGTTCATTCATGTTGTCAATACAACAATGCTTGGCTTTAATTCAATTACTCTATATGTACATGACTAAAATGTCTTAATAAGAAATGACACACCTCACCAAAAATAAACGACAAAATAAAATATAAAATGCACATACTTACTCGAATCACTTCACTTTCAAAAGCATTTAATTGCTTTTGAAGTTTTTAAATGATACCCTTACATTTTACTACACACATGGAGTATATTAGTCTTTACATTTAGACGCAGCAAAACAACTAATGTTTCTCTTTTGTTTATCAAATTGTTGTGTAAATGATAAACAATTTGATTTCAATTATTAATATATTGATTGATTCGTTGGATTTCGTTTTCTCATCAATTTAGGGTATTGAAATTTCGTTATAAGGCCGGCCCTCTGGTTTGTTTTTATTGTTTTGGGTGGGTGCTGCTGCTGTTTTGGGGAAATAGGGAGGGAGGGCATGTGAGGGGGAGTGGGAGGTGACACATTTGTTCACACATTTTAAGTTTAAGGTGGGAAACATTTTCAATCGTTTGGTGACATTTTCTGACATTTAAATCGTGTGAGAGGGCGCCCACACTTAAATTTAATTAAAAACCCCCAAGAATTGGGTCAACATATACAGTTTTGTTTCTGCTGGGAGTGGAATTGTGGGGGGAGGTTGGGAGAAACAAAATCAAAAGTTCTCTTGGCATAAATTACTTCCTTGTCTTGTTTAACCTAAATTTCAGCCATACAACCTGGCTGAACTACTCAAGACTACTACTTACATGCATCCATGTTGGAGCAACCGGCTGACCAACCGACTGGCTATCATATCACGCCCCATTGTCCTACTTATGCAATCGCACCAGGCTTTCAAAATAATAAGAAAAAATTACAAGTGTTGCCCTCAGGCTCAGGGCTTGACCATCGATCGAACGGTTTGGATTGGCTTTCCCTCTTTTCATATACCCTTTGCTCCACACACACACAGACTAAAGGGTATATACTGGTAAGGTATAACACCTTGACTGAAAAGTAAAGGAAATGGAAATGGTTTTGTAATATTGTTATAATTCAATCAAAAGTAGAAAGTATTTACCTATTTGATTAATACTCTGATCTAATAGCTTTAGATTTATTGATATCACATTGAAATTGAATGAAATGGGAAAGGGTATATCAACTTCTTCACTATATTCTAGTTTCAAAGCAAACACCCTCTGGGTTTTCGTCCAAAGTTGTTTTTTTCTTTTTGTGGCTTAACTTTTTTGGGCTAATTTTTGTGGTTGCATGTTGGACTTGTTTTCAATCACTGATATTATGATATTTGAAAAAGCCTTTCGGGGACGACTTCTTTTGTATTATTTGCATTGCGCTGCTCTGGATCATTGTTGATTTGCTCTAACGATAATGTTTGCCCAGAAAGGATAGTAATAGTAGAAACGTTTTTGTTTGTCTGTCTTCTTCACTGGAGTTTTCAACGTATATAACGTATATATATGTATATAGTTTCTTATGGTCAACAAAGCAATTAGCGTTGGCCATTTATGGTACCAACACCTGGAAGAAAAAACAGAGAGAGATAGAGAGAAAGAGATTGAAACCGTTACACAATGTTTCTTTTGCATCTTTTTTTTTTTCGCATGGTCAGTACAATTTATGATGCTTTCGCTTGCTGCCTTTTGATGCTGCTAACTGAACTGCTTGTGGCCCGAACGGACGGCCGGCCGTCCTAATCATGTCTCTAAGATGACATCAAAGTTTATTTCTCGTGGGGCAATAGCATAATTTTCTAAAGAGATTATGTGTTAAGTGTTAAAATGATTATCCTGCTATGGACAATCTTTTTGCCCTCTGGGGGGAAAATGGCAAACGAGCGAAGCTCTTATGTGTGTGTGTGAGTGTGATAGACAGCCTGAGAAAGACAGCGTAGAAAGAGAATATTTATCATCGAAAGATGATCAGTGAAAAGATAAGAACAAGTTTTTATACCATACATAGGGTGAAATGGTATATTAAAGTCGCCAAAATGTATGTAACAGGCAGAAGGAAGCTTTTCCGACCCCATAAAGTATATATATTCTGGATCAGTATCAACAGCCGAGTCGATATAGCCATGTCCGTCTGTCCGTCCGTATGAACGCGTAGATCTCGGAGACTATAAGAGATAGATCCACCAAATTTTTTATGTAGGCTTATGTAATATGTAAAGTGATCAAGTTTATTTCAAAATTTTTCCCACGCCCCTTACCGCCCCCGAAAATTTGAAAAACTCGCTTATATCCCGTAATTTTCTACCTTGTTCGATCAAATTTGGCGCACTTAAATTTGATAATATCCACCAAAATACCAAATTTGATCGAAATCGGACAAAAATTATCCAACTTATGCTTATAAACGTTTTTCCATAAGGCCTGAATTGGCCGTTGGCTGGTGGGGGCGCTAGTGTGCTCGTATGCTTGAATGGGCGAGATACTAAGATATGCTTGCAAAAAGCATATGAAAATGATTTTGTTTAATAAATTTGAAATATTTGCTTTACTGGTGTATGGTATACCTAAGTCGGCGAAACGAATAACTTCATTTTTTCTCTCTCTTCTTCTGTTTCTGTTGTTCGTGAGAGAGTGAAGATCGCAGGCAAGCAAAAACATCAACAGCTGTTGCTCTGATGATGATTTCTTTCAACGATTATGCAATTAAATATATACAACATATGAATTTGTACTTTTAATTACAAATTTGATCTAATATTAAAAATGATATAGGTACTTGTAATGAGTTTAGGACAGCGATAATTTGACCAATACACTCATATTTCTGAAGTATTGTCGTCTGTACTCCGATCTTTACCCCCGGTCAGTACTTCGATCTTTACTCCTAAATCTACTCCGACTCTTTAGTCTGGTCTTTCTTCACCTTTACTTGATCTTTGGACACATTTTTTCTCCAAACCAATCTTATACTTAACAGTGTTTGTTGTTTCGTGATCAACTTTGGCGGTCAACTCATTCGTGTCCCTTCAATTCTCTCACCCTAGTCAAGTATTTCACTTTCTTGCTTCATTTTATCACCCCACTTCTCCTTTTTATACCTATAACATAACTACATATAGCTTATGTAATCCCCCTAGTTATTAGTTTCTTATCAGCAGTGATACAGAATTGATAAGATTACGATGGTCTCCCATCCACACCTGAATTTACATTGCAATTGCAAAAAGTTTGATTAGCAACTGCATTAATCGTTCTTCTATTTACTTGACGTGTGAAATATTTCAATAAATTTTATTCTTGTTTACTTTCCAGGTACGTTTTCTGCTGCTGTTGTTGTTACTCACTCATTATTCACCTAAAACAAAAATGTCTACAAATAAAAGGTAAATTCATATTAAATTCTTTGAAAGTTTTAGCCGCACCTCACTTTATATAACCAAATCTCTGACCACTCCCACATGAAATGTTGCTGATATTGTTGTTGTTCCAGGAAGTCAGTGTTTTCTCTTTACGTGATCAAATGACAAGTATATACATATACAGTGTGTGTGTGTGTGTGGATGGCGCCTGTCCAACTCTTGCACTGATTTCCATGGCTTTAATTACGCATGAAAAAAGAAAACACAAAAAAAAAGTGGACGGTCAGCAACATTGGCCCACATTTTGTGGGCCTACATATGGTTGGTCAGGTGGTTGTCGTCGTTAAGGATGGCATAGTGATGATGATGATGATGGGGCCGATGCGTGTGGAGGGAGTACCGTATCGTTGATTGCCTGCCATCACAACAACAATCCGCCACACCTCCTTGTAAGGTGGCTACGTTTTCACGCCTCAATCAATGAGTAAACACAAAAAAGAAAGAAACCCCCTTAAAAAAAAGGAGGCAGGTTTCATGATGGCAAGATAGAAATCAGATAGATCTCAAGCAAAAAATCAAAAAGTCGAATTAACCCTAATGCCAACTTTATCTTGAAAATTTCCTATTGTTACGACAAGTTTTATCCAATATCGATATGCAAAAGAGAAAGAGACTATAAAACGAAAAAAAAAATGCATTATCTTCTCCAACTACTCCTCTTTTTTTCGGCGTAGGTGAGGTTAGTTGAGTCGGCGAGTTGTGATTATGCGGATATGTCGCGACATTTGATTATTATAATCCGGCATAATGTTGGACATCTGTTGGTGACCGGATATGCACCGTGTACTATATATATGATAATTTACCCTTTCTCTCTCTCACTCCTTCCCTTCCTTCTGTTAATGCAATTGAATGGACAAAAAGCAAACCATATTTGGAACTCTAATGGAGGGAAACATAACTTAGCTCAATAACATTTTTACGTGGGTGAAGATACCAAATGAAATGACATAAACTTGTTTTCAATTTGCTGACACAAATTTTCATAATCTCTCTCTCCCTCTCTCTCTCTCACTCTGTTTTATTCAATTCAATCAAAGTTATTGAATGATTTACTGAGTTTTAATCAATTGTTGTCTCCTACTTCTATAGGGATCTGGTGGTAAACGACGGCGTCTTCGTTGTTGTGCCTCTTTGGCCAATGCGACATAATGTTTCCTTTGCTCTGACTTCATATGTTTCCACATATCCCTGGCCAGGCGTTGCAATAAACCCAAATCCTTGAGACTTAGCTGACTAGAAGGCGGCAACTGTTTTCCCTGACCATCGGCCATCGATGATAATTGCATACGGTAATAGGCCTCATACATATCATTGACAAAATTCTGAAAGGCCGATGTCTCAGCCTTGAGTAACACTGAACGATGCGATACATGCTCCAAAGTACTCGGCGAGAAGAAGACATGACGACTGTGCGGGCGGGAAGCGGAAGAAGATGCTGCAGCAAAACGACTAAATGATAGAAGGGAGGTGTTAGTGGTTATCGGTGGTGATGCGGGTGGCTCAAGGTTTGATGGCTGTGAACTGGACGTCAGTGAGCCGTGCATGAGGACCTTTAGCCAATTCAAAATTCTATTCATTATATTATTATTTTGATTGATTTTCCAGAGTTTGCTCTATTTTTTTTTTTTTATTTTATTTTCTTACGAAATGTAAGTCACTACATAATTTTTATAATTGAACTAAAAACAGAAACCGATAAGGAACTCATCCAAGTGATTTGATCACAAAGTTGATCAAAAGTTGAGGAAACATATGAAAATATATCAAATAGAATCAATAATGATTGATATGTGTTCCCATTATACCGAACATTCACTTTCCTACTGATAATCTATATATAATTAATGATAAGGTTTATTTCAACATAAGTGCTTAGAAGTGTTTTTTAT
The DNA here is from genome assembly GCA_018152135.1 of Drosophila paulistorum. Classification (NCBI taxonomy): domain Eukaryota; kingdom Metazoa; phylum Arthropoda; class Insecta; order Diptera; family Drosophilidae; genus Drosophila; species Drosophila paulistorum. Next base: position 16,478,457 of record JAECXG010000606.1, on the reverse strand, counting down.
TTTCATTCTTAATATGACAAGTTTTTGTTGTTTCATCATTGGTTTAGTTCTATATTGTGGCTATAAAAGCCATTCAACTTTTGATTACAAAGGTGACAAAGCGGATTAAGAAAATATTTTTTCCTTATATGTACCTAATATCAAATATCCTAAGTTTTGTCTCGTTAACGTTTTGAATGTTGTTTTTTCTCATTTGAATTTGAATTGAATTTGTTTTTGAATACAATCCAATTACAGTGGAAGAGTTTTGCACATTTGATTAGTTCAGTTTGCTTTTACATATGATGTCAAAATTCATCAATGTTTATTCATTAAAAAGAAAGGGAATGAGCTTAGCCAAGCAGTCATATGAATCGTAAATTAAAAGTCCAACAACTTGGACATGTCCTCTTAAAATCTGTACGTGAATAAAGTGTAAAGGTCCAACTTTTTAATGGGTTTGTTTTTGTGTTATTTCGGATTCAAATTAAACACTTAATTAATTAATTGACGCCTCTTCTTCTCAGATGCCTGGTAAATGAAAGGAATTTAAAAGGACTTTTAAGGGTAATTACTCGACGTGATCGTTATTTCCAGAGCAGATATTATAAATCAGTCGCTAAAAATCGATTTACGGATAATAATTTCAATAGTTTTTATCTGAAAAGGTTAAAAATGTGTTTGAGAATTCATTAAGATAGAAAAAGTGATCAAGAATTCATACAGATAAAAGATATAGCCGCCTCTTGTGGGTGACGTTAAAATATTCTACTTGTCTACAGTGAAGGGAAAATGCAAAGACTTTGTCTTGGGCATGTTCCATACAGAATGCTTATAGATTCTAAAGGCGTGAGAGTTGTGGGTGATCTTTATTATACCCTTTAAATAGCCTGCAACGTAGAGGAATTAAAATTTATGCGGGTTGCCAACGCTTTGCCCCGTCTTCCCTTCCCCTCAAACTGGTGGACGGACTACAATTACTTTTATATGGCGGCGATGTCGACATCGGCAGTGAGCTGTCAACATATCACAGTTGTTTTTTCCGTTTCCCTTTTGGACTGCTAGCCCCTCGTGTTGCCTTGCTTTGCTTTGTCTCCCCTCCCCTCCCCTTTGGTCGTCTGTGGTGTGTGTGTGTGTTATTTCTAATGTGTTTTCGTTTGGCAACTAATTGAATTTTTTCGACAAAATTGGAAGTTCTGACATCATTCCTTCCTATATGCCTCTTATCCCATGTGCATGTACACATACGTTCCCAGGGTTTTGAATTTTGTTGTGTGTGTGTGTGTGTGTTATTTTTAGGAGTGGCTGGGCAACCACCAAACAAACAACCAATGGGGGCAAAACAGAAACTCAAACTCAAACGGCAACATAATCCTTTTGGCATGTCTTTAGATCACCAAGTCATATTAAATTGTATTAGCAAATTTATTGCATTTGTTTAACAGAAAAGAGACATGACAACATTTGAAATTGCAGCGACAAATGATGAAGGAGGGGACTGACTGCTTGCCATGAAGGAGGGGCCAAAAGGGGGTGACAACCACGCACAGGAAAACTTGCTTACACACACACACACACACACAGAGATACTAAGACGCGCACACCCACAAAGCTCATAAAATATAACGGAAAGGGGAAAGGAGACTCTTGACAGAAATGTCAAATTGGCAGACAAAACAGTTACAAAATTTTGAATGAATTGACTGGCAAAAAAAAAAAGGAGAGAAAAAACCCAATAAATCGTGAGAGAGGGAGATGGAGAAATTGTGTGTGTAACAGAGAGAGGGAGACAAATGAAAGGTTGATTGAATGAGTAAGTGAGTGAATGAATGAGTGTCTGCCTATCTAAATATCTACTCGTATCTATCTTCGCTCGTTTTTTTCTTCTTTTTTTTCTTATGATGCAAATAATGCAAGTTGAAGTCTATTGAAAATGCAATTGGCAAACAAGGAAGCAATGGAAACTAAGAAAGAAAGCAACAAATGAAAAAAAAAAATGAACGAAGAGAAGAAGGAAAAAAAAACCGATTGCAGCAGCTGTGGCAGACTCTCCCGTCTAGATTAAACTAATGTCGATGCAAATGGAAAACGACATTTAAACGCAAAACTAAGTAAATTGTTTAGTTTGTTGTTCGTTTTTTGTTGTTCAGGTGGTTGGTGATTGGTGAAAAGAATGTTTCGTCTAGTCTTTAGTGGTTCATTGGCCAACTGACACACCCACTAATTGACCTTTTCGAGAGAGACAGACAGACAGAGAGAGGGAGGGAGAGATAAAGGGTTTAAACGTTTAAGATGTATCGATAAATGGACCTTGACGTGCCCCATATTAGAGTGAGTGAGAGAGCAAGAGAGAGAGACAGAGAGAGAAACTGAGGAATCTCTCTCTAATGATGTCTAATTAATTTGATAGGCTACAAAATGGGAATGTGTTCTGTGTCTGTCTGTCTGTTATGAAAAATGAGTGAAACGATTATGTAAATGAGGGGCTGGAGTTAGAAGGAGATTTCTTTTGAAATAGAACACAACAACAACATCATCATCAATAATCGATCATAAGCCATTGCCCCAAATATATGTATGTAGTTTGTTTTTATTGAAAACTGAATATCTGGGATTTCAATAGAGGTTTTTTTTTTTTAATTACAAGGCCATTTTATCAATAGCTTAACCTAGTAAATAACAAAAGACTTTTATAGATGGACTATACTAGGTTCTTGTGCTAAAATACCAATAAAATTTCAATATTTGTTCAATGTTTCAATATTTCATATTAAAGTCTATATTCATATATAATTTATGTTGGTTTAATATATTTGGGGTCTCTCCATTAATTAGATTTAGACTTCTTATTAGACCCCTTTCTCTTATGTGAAACTTATATGGGGACGGGATTACAATTTAAAGTGGAAAAAAAAATGTGTGTTCAACTAAAGTAAACTACAAAATACCCTTTCCAATACTCAATACTCAATACCAATACTAAATAAATGCTTAACTAAAACCAGCCAAGTCTCGCTTGGGCAAATTGAATCTCTAATCCCACCGAGAAATTCATTTTTCATATTTACAAAAAAAGAAAAAAAAAACTTGTTAGAATTGGAGATGTATTCTATTCAAGGTGTTTGCCAACATTTAATTCAAACACAAATATCTATTATATATTATACTCTTATGTCATTTCTCAAAGCCAAGCCCAGCCCCGTATTAAAATTGTAGTACTATGCTTTACCAAGTTTTACCTCGGTAATGAAATTTCAAACGACATTTTTTTCGAAAGACCTCAAACAAAAATTCATATGCTAATTGCGTGCCAAGAGCATTTGAAACGATCGACCCTGAAGAGGGACACACTGAAGATATCGAATATATATACATATGTATGTAGTTAAAGAGCTTTGCATTTGGAAATATGAATATAGCAAACAGCCAGAGTTATAGTTATTAACTGAGGGTAGGAAGGTGGGGAGGGGGGAGAACAGAGATAAATCAAATTGCAGCAATTTTATTTGTTGTGTTGGTTTTTGTATTTAAGACGAGTCTCTAACTTGAATGCTCCACTGCGCTCCACTGACAATTTACAAGGGGAACGCTTTTTAATTGCGTGTTGCACGATGAACTGGTGGAGGAGTTAAATGAATGGCGGGGTGGGGGCAGGCGAAAGGTTGCTGTTAGTTGGATGGACAGATGGATGGAGGGACAATAACCAAACGGAGGCGTGCGTGCGAGTGCTCAATGAGCTCAATGGGTAAAAGACAACAGACCCCATGCTGAAGTCCGGCCATAAATATTAACTGAGAAAAAACAAAAAAACAAACCTGAAACAGTAAACAAACTTGCGACAGTTAAACGGAAAGTGCAGTGGCAAGAGGAAGAGAAGAGAGCACAAGTGACCATTAAAAGCAATTGAAGCGCCACATTTAAACGAAAGTCAAGAAGGAGGGGCAAAAACATTCAGAGGGGCAAGACCCACTCTGACTGTCTGCCAGTTGAAGACTCCATTAACAAGGGGCAACAAAAACTGCGTGGGCTGTGTGTGAGGTTGGTGAGAGAGGTTAAAGGCTGATGAAATGTGAAATTTATCAAGAAAAACCATTTGGTTTTTTTCTCTCATTTTTTCTTTTTCTTGTGCTTATTTTTCTTTGCCAATTTGCATCCTTCAAAACAATTTTCCAACGATTTTTTCTCTCCACTGACCAACTTTATGCATGGGAAGCAGGAAAACAAAAACAGTTTTCATTTTGTTTACCAATTTGACGAGGTTTTTCCTACTTGCATTGTTTGCAATTTAAAGTTAATACCCTCTCATTCAAAAAGGGCCACGGGTTGTATTAGACTAAGTTTGGTTTGGTTTGGTTATTTGTTTGCTATCAATGCTTCTGATGTTCTGATGATCTTTGTTCCCATTATAGAACTCTATGTTCTTTAGGAATCGTTAAATAGGGACATTTTAAAATGGTTGATAGTCTGAATAAACTATCTAGTAAACAAAGTTCATTAGACTTAGTTTTATTGTTGACAGGAAGGTCTAAGTTAGTGAAAAATATTAGTCTTAATCCTTGCACAGGGTAACTCAACGATCGATGTCAGTTTTCGATATGGGATTTTCTTTTTTTAATAAAGAAATTGTTTACTTTTCTTAATGTTTAACTGGTTTTTAACAAATTGAGACATAACTGTATTTATTGCAGTATCCCCCCTCCCCCCACATACATATCCCCTTGTGCCTATTGTTGTTGTTTTTATAATGCATTAACATTTTCTCTGGGAATGATGCCAGTTGGCTGGCAAAACGCATGAATAGTTGACGCAGAGGGGGGAGAGGGGAGGAGCGAAAAAAAAGGGAAGCAGCTCAAAAGTATGTGAAATACTTCCTTATACAAAACGCATTGAAAATTGTGAAAATGTGGAACACCGTGCATTAAATTTGATTGTTTGTTAATATGAGAAATACTTTAAGCATTACAACTGAAAAAAGCAACAACAAGGTGGAATAATTCATATGAATAAACTAGTTAATCATCTTAAACCTACAGACAATTGCAAGAATTTGGGTTACTTTAGCAATGTTGAAGTGAATTGGAATGAAATCCTTTTTTTTTTTTTTTTTTTTTTTTGAGAATTAATGTTATGCGATATCGTCCCGTTTCCTGGCTATATCTGTATCTGTTTTTATATCTGGGCTGTGTATGTTGACCCATTAAGTAAGCAAACCAAATCCATTTATCAACTTCTTTTCCCCACCTCACCACTCCACTTGTTCGCTTCACACGCACGCACGCTTACACGCACCACCCCCCCACCTCACCCCAGCCCCACCCTCACGCCTTCTCTGGCTGCAACATTACAAAGAGATGATAACTAACCAGAGCCAAAAGATAATAAACTTTAACTTTCCAATGACCTCATTTCACACCCCGTAACTGCTCTGCAGCAACTTGAATGTTTTTGGTCTTTCCTTCCTTCAAGTTTTCAAGTTTAAACCATTAAAAATTCTTCAAAAACAAAAAAAAAAAAAAAAAATCAAAAAGGGTGACCTACCTATGTACATTGATGCATGGCGGGGAATCTAGAGGCACCAGCCAGCAAACCGCATAAATCTCTTTAATTACCTCACACGCAACTTGATTTGCCGTGCTCTGTTTTTTTGGCGGCACAAATTAATTTGATATGTTTATCTCGCTCTCTGCATCAGGAAAACCCTAACCAACATTACATCATTAGCACTTGACGCCAAAGAGTTGAGAAAGAGTTTGAAATCTAATAAGCAAAAGAGTTGAGTTACACGAAACTGGCTAAGCTTGGCATTGGCATGGCCCATGATAAATTAGAATATAGAATATTCGAATATGTCTGCATTAACTTGATTGGTTTCAGTTCATTGCAAGTTAGTTTTCTTTTTCTCTTTTCTTTTTTTCATTCCAAGAAAATTCAATTTATACAAAGTCAAAGTCATCTCTTTGTCCATTTCAATGACATGACACATGGCTACAGCTACATAGCTATCCCACTCCATAATCCTCCTCCCCCACCATCACATAAACAACCATGGAGTGGTGTTTCCTTTTTTGTTGTTGTCTAGCAAGACAACAGCCCCTCAAAAGTAGTACTTTGCATAAAAACCGTTGGCTCTCTACACTTGAAGAAACAACTTCATTGACCATTTGTTGTTACCGGGGAATCGATGACATTCGCTAGTCGATGGGCTAAAAAATTTCGTAGGTCTCTTTTGAAAAAATCATTTGAATATTTCTATATTACCTGCCTGATAAGATAAATTTATCCCCAAGAACCATGTTCATAACTCCTAAACTAGCATGTTGTCGGCATAAAAATATGATTTTCCTCCGGAAATGAACGATCTTAAGGTGTATTATATATAGAGTTCCTCGCTAAACCATTGAAATTGAGTTGAATGAACTATCAAGTATGGATCTTTTACAATGAATTTCCTATAGCAACCATTAGTTAATTGTTAGAAATTGATTGCATTTTTAATGATCTTCAATAATATGAATGGGGGGCGAAAAGATTTCTGAAAGTGTATATCAATCGGAGGGAGTCGTGGCAACTAATTGTTATTGATTTGGGCTTTTGACTAGGCAGACTTTTGCCACATGCACTTTTGTGTGTAAATATCATCATCATCATCATAATCATCACTATGACAATGCTTAAACAGGAGTTGGGGGAGGGTGAGGGGGGGAGTAGAGACGGAGGAAGGAATGACGTGACGGGTGACGGTGACGATGAAGAACTTATTTGGGTGGGTGAGGCCTAGACCGTGCACTTGACCTCTCTCTCTCTCTCTTTCTCCCAGTCTTTCTCCCTATTTATGATGTATCTCTCTTGAAATGCATGTCTGGAATGCCAGTCTTTCTGTCAGTCAATCAGGCAGATAGAGAGAGGGAACGATCCAACCGAACTGCAACTTCAATCTTGAGAAACTAATTACACGCTTTAATATGTCGGCGTGTGGTGTTGATTGAGGCGTGGCTCTGGCCCCCGGTGTGGTTCTCTCTATCCTAGCCATTAGTCAGCTATTTTACGTTGTATTTTTTTTTTTGTCATAGACGGCGGCATTGCTGTACGATGGCAGGGCGGAGGGGGAGGGGGTGGGAGTGTCTGTTGCAAAGCACAAAGAGGGGGAGGAGCAGCGTGTCATGGATACGGGAGTATATGAGTTTTACTGTTATTTACACTCATGCATGCGCATTTGATGTTTATCTAACGGTCGAATGCGCTCCGCCCTCATCTTTCAATTAGAACTCCATTTGTTGTCGTCGTCGTCAAAAAGAAACAAAAATAAATGATATATCCATAGGTGCAAGCTTTTATTACTCAATTTAGGTTGTCAGGTCACATTATGAACGGAACAATAACAGGGCGGTAAAGTGGAATGAATATTTATTTATTGTTAATTCCCCATTTGAAGAACATAACGAGGAGAATCTCATTAACAAAATCTATCTTATCATTTCGATTCAAAGTGTTATCAGAAATTGAATTGAAATTCGCCAACGTCGCCAGTGAAATTCGACAACGTGTAATAAAACGTTAAAAGTTTATAATAAATTTGAAGTTAATCAACACTGGGTTTAAATCTTAATAATTCATAAGATTTTAAATCATAGACAGCACAAAAGGTGAGCAGGTTGTGTATATATCTATTTCCAGAACCACCAAGTTCTATCATCAGCAGACTTCGCGAAAGAATCCATCCACAGTTGCAATGGCCATACCATATCTTCAGCGCTAAAAGTAGTTGGGAATTCAAACTACATGAAGCGAAAAAAGAACGGCAAAGCTTGCAACTGCAGATTCTAAGTAAAGGGCTTCACCTTAACCAACTAACCTTTTATAATAAATATTAAAAATATATCAAGAATCAAACAATAAATATTTCAAATAAAATAAATACTAAAAAGATGAAGAATAAAAGAACATGCGACATCTTTAAGTCGCTCTGTAAAAACAAACTTAAATCATGGCAAGTTGGCATAATTTATCAACTGCCATGTGGAAATTGTTTAGTGAAATTTGAAATCGATATGTTTGCCAAAGTTTTTTGTTTTATTTTTTAGAGAAATTTTTTGGCAAAAAAAAAATAGTCTTTGCTCTCTATTTCCATAAGACTTTGGCTAGTTTTTTTTTTTTTGTTTTTACGTTAACGGCACACAAATTGGAACTGCCCAAGTCATTTGCATAGGAAAAACTTTGTCAGCCTTAGGCCGCCTCTTGGCCTCTCAGAGCTCCACCACCATTAAGAATGCAATTTGCGCGAGCGCAGAAAAAGAAACAGAAAAAAAAAACATCGCTAAAGCCCCGCAGGTTCTCTAAAATAAAAACTAAAAAAAAAAAAAGACACTTGACAACTTGTTTTTATTAATTTGTCAAGATTTTTTCTATGCTTTTTTGGGCTGATGGGTGAAAATTGCCAAGCTGCCAGGGTGACAGCCGGCCATAGCAGGTGAAAATGAACTGTGGGGATAGGATTGGAGATGGCCATGGCAATGCCGACAGCGGCGAAGGTGGAGACGAAGGAATGACCAAGCCGTTAGAAGCAACAAATTGCAAAAGAGGAAAGTAAGTCAAATGTGCGAACACAGAATTTGATGGAGTGTAACAAATATACACATGGAGAATTTCACTCTGTTGGCCTCAACTTCCGACTGACCGAGCGACCGACTGACTGACTGACTACTATAATATCTGCTGTGGTGCTGGTGCTGGTGCTGGCTAGCTTTCCCATTTTCCCAAAAATGGAATGTGCAATTTATCTTTTTTTTTTCGATTTGATTTGGAGAAGATGCGAAATAAAGCAAAATAAATCTAATTGAAAGGTTTTTTTTTTTTTGCTAAAGAAACTTGGTAGGCAGGTTGTGCGTCTGTTATTAATTGGAGTTTTAATTTCTTGCAGGTTGTAAAAATTTCAACTAAATCAGACTAAATGGAATAGAATTATATAATTTTTATCGGTTTGCCTTTAGACTAGAATACGAATAGGAATACGAAACATCGATTCGATTTCTTAGTTATTCTTTGTTTTATCTATCAACATTAGTATTTTTTAAATGCATTGGTCATCGGGACGAAAATTACTTCTATAACCAAATGCAAATCCTTTTTGTTTAGTGGAAAAAAGAAAAAGAAAATAAATACTTGGAGATGCCGGGGATTGAACCCGGGGCCTCTCACATGCAAAGCGAGCGCTCTACCACTGAGCTACATCCCCATATTTATACGGCTCAAAAATTGCATTTATGACTTCCAAATTCTAAACAAAAAAAAAAAAAAAAAAAACGCGGCACTAAATTTCCTTTTTTTGAGTTTATGATAATGTTTGCCGATCAATCATTTTACCAAACATATATTTTTTCTTTAAAAATATGAAGTTTTTCTGTGTCAGACATCTGCATGGCTCCATTCACTCAATACGCAAAAGTGAGTACATTCGAATGGAATAGAAATGAATGAGTGAGAAGCACACAATGAATGTAGAGTAGTGGTATATTTTGACGATCATGCAAAGCGAATTGAGTGAGAATGAGACATGCTGAAAACATTCGAATTACTCGGATATATTGTGTGGAGTGCAGAAGTTTAACAGTCACAAAAATGGAAGGAGAGAAGAAGAACAACAACCGTTTTGACATTCGAATACATTCGAAGCCTATCCTCTCATTTTCGCTTGTGTCACTCGTACTCATTGCTTCAACATTGTGCGTCACTCACTCATTCATACTCATTCTGCTTTGTACTCATATTCACTCAACTCAATTTAGCTGTTGTACATTCGAATGTAACTTTATTGCAACTCATGCAGATGTCTAGTTAAAATTCATAACTTAGTCAGACTCAAATTTCTGAATTGTCTTGGATCTACTCATAAATTTTTTATCATTGGACTTTAATGACATTTTACCACAAAGTGTTTGTTCTACTTGTTTCAGTTAGTTATGTAGTTTTGGGTTTTTGAAAGCCTTTTCAATACTCAAAAATTGAACAGGGTAATAACTATAGTTTTGAGTTTTTTTTTTTTTTTTAGCCACCGAGATGCTTTCGACACATCGGCGCCATGGCTATTACGTGTGTGGGAGTTTTTGGCTCACCAAATGACATGATATAAATTTTTTAGTTTTCAATTATATATGTATGTATGTATGTTTGTTGTAGGATTTACGTTTGTCTTGATGGAGGCGGACGACGACGGCAAGCAGTGACTACTTGATTGCTGTCGTCCACTACAAACAGAGTCCTCCCCCAAAACTCTTTGGCTTCTTCTCTGTGTCCATTGCATGCAGCAGCAGCTGGTGTTGTTGTTCCTGCTGCTGCATCGTTGCTACCGTCGTTGACGACAAGTGAATGTGGCTCAGAGTTTGAAATAGACACAGACACCCGCATTGATTTTGACTTTTTATCCAACCCCCTTCCACCCACCACAATCAATCCTCTAGCCTGCTCTGGCTACCGTCCAACCAATTTTCCAATGTCTTTTTAGTAGCCGGACTCTCTCTCTTCGCTTGTTTTTTTTTTTTTTTTTTTTTTTTTGAGACTTTAATGAGTTGATTTCTGTCTCGTTTGCTGTTGTTGAGAAAATTGCAGTTTCTTGTAGACAGTCGTCAAGGTGAAAAGTCTGTTAGGTTAATGTTAATGACGTTTTTAAAGAGCACCAAACGACGTGATGTGGCTGCTGGTGGTGCTTGATAGTTGGTGGCTCATCCATTCATCCATCCATGGGGCAATTAAAAACTAACTAGACAGAGAAATTAACAAGGCCCTGATCATTTGTAATCGAACAGACAACACAAATAAATGATAAACGATACAAAATAATCAATAGAAAACCAAAATGAATCTTTCGCGTTTTCTTTTTGTCAAATTTCTTGAACAACATATTCGCACTTTAAATTGACAACAAAGAGAAATTATAATTATAATGAACAATGCAAATCACAAAATGGATTGACTAACTGATAGACAGAAAGACAAACCAGACCAACTAAACGCCATCTATTAACCAATGCCCGCCGCCGGTCATTGAACGTTTTGACATGACATGACACATGCCATGACAATTGCCATTTTAACTCCCCACCCCACCTCACCCATGCCGCAGACCCCGAGGAAAAATTTCTAAAAGAAAAAAATTTCCACATTTCCACATTTAGTTAATAATAATGTGTAAAGTTTTCGCTTAGAGCAATTTGGGATATTTATGGCAGCTCCCATTCTTCTTGTCTCACCTCTTTGGCACGGCCATCTAGACGACCGCCCCCATTTCCCCTTCCCCCTTTCAGACTCACAGACACACAAGTGTTTGCTAATTAAAATTCAACGTTTATATGTCTACGACTTTTGTTTAACTAATTTCTATGGGGTAACAACAGCAGCAACTGCAACACCAACATCAACAAAAACCAAAAACACAAATGCCGGCTTTCATATAAACTTGGCCTAAACACGCGATGGTCGCAATTTTTGTTTATTTGTATGTGTGTTTGGTTTTTTTTTTTTTTAATTTTGTGTGTGTGTTTCTTTTTTTTTGTTTTTGTGTTTCCAATTGCATGTTAGACCACCATAAAAAGAGACGGAACACAACTTGAGATAGACTAACATTGACATTCGAAAAAGGACACATGCGTTTTACGTGGCATTTAGTCCAGCTGTTAGCATATCAAAGGAAAACTTCCTTTTTGACCGCCAAACCCTTGAATTCAAATTTTTTGGGATGGTCTTTGGTTTTCTAAGTGACTTTTTAAGGTTTATTTTGAGCTTTGGCTACTTCTTTGATAAAAGATTCTTTTTCGCCATGTGCTATTCCCTTTAAGGGCTAGCAAATTGAAAGGGTATCAACTATTCATGTAAAATCGTTGTCTTTATATAGTTGCAACATATTAAACGACCAAAAAAGTATTGCAATTTTCAAGTTATGTAAAATCCTTGTGGAAAAAACGCCTATAAATGATACGGAAATAAGGCAAGCATTAGCTGTTGGGTTTATACTTGGACTATTTGTAATCACTGTATGCATTAGTGACTGACTTGAGACTTGGTTGACTGACTGACTGATTGACTGACTGACTGACTTATAGACCTACCGCATACATTCATATATGTATGGTATAAAAATATGATGAAAAGGCAACACACAGACAGTCGCAGCAGCCAGCCAGCCAGCCAAGCAAGTAAGCACCCTGCTAAATAGATATTACAAACCTGTAAGCTGAGCCAATAAACTAGCCAACGGTCGAACGGGCCAACACATACATATAAAGTAACTTACACACAGCACCAGCAGCAATTAAAAATGCATCAAAACAAGTTTCCTTCAAGCTTATTTTTCGTCGTCATAGTCATCATTGTCGTCGTCGTCATTGTCATTGGTACTGGGATTGGGATTGGGAATGGGAGAGGTGATGGCCATTGGAGGAGGCGACTCTCTGTTTGTTGTGTGTGTGTGTGTGTGTGTCGCGATGAAATTGAGCTACTTGTTGGAATTTTTTGTGTTTTTCTCCTTTTTGTTTTTACTACTTAGTTCCTGGCATCTGGAAAATGTTCATTAATTGTGCAATTGGCAAATAACAACAACAACAACAACAGCAGCAACAACTTTGCCATTGTCATAGTTTTCGTGTGTAGACTTTTACTTTAGACTATGACAAACAAACCACAGAGATAAAAAAAAGAGAGACGGACACAAAACATTCAGTTTTTTGGCCAAAATGTTTTGTTTCCTGTGTGCTGTGTGGATGTGGATGGACATGGACATGGAATCGGTTTTTGCTTTTAATGATTAATTGACTTTTGCACCCAAAACACGTTCGATCTTGTTGTTAGTTTGTTCAATTGGAAAATTGCTCGATGTTTTTGTTGTTGTTGTTATTTCTCTCTTTCTCGCTCTCTCCATCCATCTGTCTTTCCTTTTGATTTTGTATGTTTATTCAATTTCCACCAACATTTCTTTTAATTTTTTTCAAACACATGTGCCACATAGATTTGAGATGGTTTCGTGAATGAAATTGCATTTTGGCATTTGCCATTTGCCATGTTGGTTTTATTTTATAATTAAAAGTAGTTGGAAAAGAATTCAATAAAGGATTTTTTTTAACAAATTAGAATCAGGAATAACCTAGGATGATATACTTAGGAGAGGATCTAAAAATAAATCTTAGTAAACAAGTTTTAATAAACAATTAATAATATAATAATAGTTAACTCGTAATTCTTTTAAAATATAACTTACAATGATTACGATCCTTGATTATTTTATCTAATAGATACCTAACAGAATACTCCTCTAGGAATGGTCAATGAGAAATGAAGTGCTCTTGGGTTACTATGGGTTTCTTGGTCTAAATAAGGTCAAAGCCCCTTAAGAAACCTTTCATGGAAATAGAGATCAGTCTAATAACTTTCAGGCTACGACCCGTTTATTGCCTTTTGAAATGGCGACACAAAGTGAACCAACAAAAAAGAGAGTGCTCATAACTAGGTCAGATTATAAAAGAAATATTAAATTTATTGATTTATTTTGTTGGTTGTTTTATTGGTGCTACAATTAGAAACGATTAGATTTGATATAAGAAAACTTGTAAAAAAAAAAAGACGTTTGTTGGTGAAATAAACAAAAGGATAATTGCTTTTAAAGTTTCCTTAAAGGTAATGCAATCACGCACTCATCTCTAATCTATCAATTGTTACTTATGGTTAAATTAATATATATGTGTCTCTCTCTCTCTATGTGTGTGTGTGTGTGTGGCGGACCGTTTTTACGGTGCTTTGTTGTTTTTGTTTGGTTTGGCTTGTTTTCGTGTGATTAATTTATTGTTCAATACAATTGCGTATGAATTATTGAGATAGCGTCAGAAAATGACATGCAACGGCCGCCGACGACGACGACGACGACGTTGCCTCAGGTGCGAGGCAACCTCCACTACCTCCTCCACCATCTCCTTCTCCCCTTGCTGCAGAGCAAAACGAAACCACTTCATAGATCCATAGCCATTGTCTGATTCCAGGCATTGCCTGCTGCCCGCTGTAGCTGATGATGATGATGATTATGATGATGGTGGGAAAAGCAGCAAACGCAGGTCTCCATTGACTTTTTTTTTTTTGTTGGGGTTTCGTTTGTTTTTGCCCCTCTGTGTATGTACGTACGTGCCCAGTAAAAATGCATTTCATAAATGTATCTAGGCAAAGATATTCGAACTACTTGGCATTGTGTGCATGCATAACTCTCAGTCTCAGTCTCTCTAGCAGTTCCAGAGTCAGCACTTTCACATTGAACTCCAACTTCAAATGGCCAAAACGACATTGGCCATTGGTGAACTTACACATAAAGCTAAACAGAGAGAGAGAAAGAGAGAAGGGGAGAAAAATATATCAAAATCATGAGGGTTAAATTTCCTTAAAAAATGACCACAATCAAAATTTCAAATTAAATAATATGTACATACATATGTGCATATGGAAACTCGAGAGATGGAAAGTTTCTTCAAGTGGAATCAAGAATCTTCTTTCTCTTGCCCCCTCCACGCTCTCATAACTCTTCTGCTGCTGTTGACCAAAAGTGTAACATAATCTAAGCCAAAATGCGGAACCAAGCAGAAATTTTGCTCTATTCTTTTTCGGTTGTCTGAACACTGGAAAAACAAAAGATTTGTTTTTTTTTCGCTCTTGTCGTCGTTTGTCATATAAAACCTTTGAAAAGGTGTCAAGCAAATATCAGGTGAGACGACAATTGCAAAGAATAAGTTAACAAATTTTCTGTTGTTTCATGGGAATGCACTTAAAAAATTTATACAAATTGCAAAGGAAATGAAAGTGAAGAAAGAAACACAAAAAAAGAAGCTAAACATATTTTTTGTTTTTTTTTTCTCGGCCCACTTGCGTTTGAATGCATTTGTTGGTTTGGATAGATGGAAATGCTGGCTGGCTGCCTTGCAATAGAAAGTGAAATGCGTTTGAGCCGCCATCAACTACCAAAAAAAAAAGAAAAACCACCAAGATGTTAAAGATATGGGACGAAATCCCAGACAACGACATTGTTAGTAGTTAGCAAAGATATTCCCCCATCGCCCCCGCCCCACACACTCTCTTCGCATTGCCTGCATTTCATATGACCTTGTTACTTTTGGATAGAAAATGGCAAATTCTGTCCACAACAAAACAAACGTCGAACACATGGGTGCGCTCGCCGGCAGTTCCCATTCCTGGCTCTGGCTCTCCTCTTCATGCACACACACACACACACTCCAAGGCAAAAGCAAACCAATGCCAGATTGGCATCACACATGGTGAAATATTTGAGATTCACTTTCAAACAAACGAAAGTCAAATGCAATAAAAACAATGCGCAACACACACACACACACAGTTCGACTCCAACTCAAACTCATAGATAAAATATCTTTTTAACTATGACGCGACTTTGACTTCTCAATGGGTACACGAGAAAAAAAAAAAAAACAAAATCAACAATGAGCACCAAACCGACCGACTGACTACTGGAAAGTGAGTGAGGAAAAACTCGTCGTCGCTCGTCTTGGCTGCTGTTGTTGTTGTCTATGGAAAACTGTCGTCTTTGAACGATGTGTGGGCTGAACGTGCACACCACAACTCCCGTTCATCCAATAGATTCAGTTTTGATAAAAAAATAAAAAAAAAGCAAAATAAATAAATAAATGCTTTGGCGACAAGTTGATCAAGAAAAAGTGTCACACATTGTGGCAAAAAGGAAGACGAGACAGACTCCTTTAGAGTGAGAAAAGTGCGTCGTGTATGTGTGTGTGTGTGTGTGTAATGTTACTTTTTCACTTAATTGGGCCACGACAAAATGCTGCTCCAAATGCTGCTGGTGCTTTGGTCAGGTAATTGATATGTTTACAGCTCTATTTAAGTTCGATTCGAATCGAATTGAGTTGAGTTGAGTTGAGATGATGATGCCACCAAAATGGTTTCAATTCAATTAAATTCATATCATGCTGTGTGACAAGACGAAAGACACAACACAACAACAACAGCAACAACAACAACTACATCGAAATGGAAAATGAAACAATTAGAGTTTCGATTTGTTTTGCTTTTGAGTTAGACTTTCGATTTTTCTCTTAGGTGAATGCGTAAATTGAATGAGTGTTTGGTGTTTGGTGGTTTTGGGTGCTCTCGCACTTGCTCCTTTTGAATGCCTGACAACATTTACTTTTCACATGACTTTGGCTTTTATATTCATTTACCAACTAACAATAAAGTATTCAAATTTAAGCCCATTCCTTTTTCTCTTTTAGCTGAAAGATCTGGGCTTGAAAACCTCTAGGAATCTGGGGGGAAGACTGAAATTAACTACTGATCGATATGTTTTTGCTAAAATTAACTAACTATTTAGATAGATTAGAAAAGAGGAATTAGTCACAAATGATCCAATCTTCCCATAACGTAAAAAAATAGAAAATAAACTCCAGATTTTTGAGCTTTTAAATTAGGATATTTTCTAAATTGAAGTCACATTCGTTTTGAATTCAGTGATTCTTAGTATTTATTATTTGAAAAGTGTAATCTGGTTTTTGTGCCTGAGGATTATCTACTCAAATCTTTAGAAAACCTTTCCTTTCCAGCATAAGTAGCCAAATTAGTCATTAATCATTCTAATTAAAACTTGTTCTAAGCATGAGATTTTAGAGTTAGAGGCTAGAATCATAAATCTCTATAGCCCCCTATGAACGATTCGTTGAAAATTAATATTCTGGTATAATTTAAACCCTTTTTAATTTTTGTCAGGCCTTTGAAAGATCAAACTTTATATTAATTAGTTGTTTCTTCATTTCATTTAGTTCAGATAGCAGTGGTCTTTGGTTCTTGGAGGGAAATTAAAGTCTTTTTGTTTTGATTTGTGTTAGAAGCTGGCTTCGGGATCAATAAAGAGAGAGGACCGGGTCAAGGGTCCAAAATGAATTGTTTCCCTTATGGTTGGTTAGGTTGTAAACTTGAATTAAGATCTAATCTACTTTTACATGTTTGGCAATGGACAACTAAATACCGTGTACAATTTGCAAACAAAATGTTATCGCTTGGGTACAATCAAAATGCCCCAAATGAAGCTTTTTAACAAATAGATAAATTGCTCCTGTTGTTGCTGTTGCTGTTGCGACTGTTTGTTATGATTTGAATGTGTCAAAAATTTGTTTGTCTGCAAAATAAAATTAGAGAGACATGAAAATTGAAATTCCCCAAAGCCCCGTTGCCCCTCACCTTCTGGCGGTGGCGGCAGCTTGTCTATCTTTTTCTCCTCCATCTACTTCTACTACTCCTCCTCGTCGTTGTCGTTGTCGGTGGTGGTTGTTGCAGCTTTTGGAGCTATCCATCCATCCATCACCTTTCCACTCATTCGAAAGGGACCCACTTATCGCCTGGAGACTTTGTTGTCGTCAGTCGATGTCAGTTTGTTGAATGGTCGGTTGGTGGGTCGTTTGGTTGGTCGGTCGAATGTCTTAGTCGTTCCTTATTGTTGTTGACCGCTGCTGACGCTGACGATCGACGGATCAGCCAATTGTTGTGCCCATTTCCGACTTTAACAAGTTGACCACAAAAAGTCTTTTTCTTTTTGTTGGTGTTGTTGTTGTTACTCGGTTTCTGTTTGGTGTTGCCAAAGTAAATCGACAACAACGTTCATTTGGCTGGTTATTCGTGCAAAGAGAGAAAAAAAAATTTTCGCTGAAGTTTTCAGTTTCTTTACAAATTGCCCCGTAAATGATATTTTCACAACTCGCATCGATTGGCCGGTCGGCTGGACAACGGACTGACGGACGGACGGCCGCCTCTCTGACTGACTGACTCTCCTCTGAACCTCCGCCAGAAGTGAGTTAGAGTTCGTTGAGGTTAATGCGACCAATAAATTGTTGTTGTTGCGATTTGTGTTGCCTGTTTGATGTTTTATGAGCCATTTTTTGTTTTCGTTTGTTGAAAGGGGCAGAGAGAAGGGTTTGGTTTTCAAACCTAACGGCAAAAAATGTGACGAGAAATATTGAAATTTTTCCGTTTTGTTTGCGGGGCATCGAAATTGTTTTCAATTTAATCGACATTGTTAAATTTTTCATGATTTTGTTGAGTGCAAATATAATTAATGATAATGAATTGTTATGACAGAGTGAGTGAGTGAGTGAGAGAGATAGAGAGAAGTAGAAGAGGACGCCCTGGGTATAAAATAGTAATAATAAAAAACAAAAAAAAAAAAACAAAATATTTGTCGTGCCACAAATTTTGTTACTTCCAGTGGGAGTTGTTTTGGTGGTTTTTGAGCCGCAGTTGAAGTTGTCGCTGATTTATCACGCGGAATTTTTCTTTTTCTCTTTTTTTTTTTTTTTGACTCTTGAGAGCGAAAGGTTGTCCATAAAAATGTTGCTAAGCAAATGTTGCCAAGTAAAAGTTATGTTTATGTCTGACTAGATTTACATACATATGTATGTATATATTTTTGGTTATATGTGCACACATAGACAAATTTTGTGTTTGTTTCCAAGTCCCTTTTGTGCTTTCCATTCGCGCCATCGTCGCCGCATTATGCAATTCGCCTTGGCCTCGTCTGAAAAGTGCTAATAAAATTTGTTAAACGATTTTCCATTTTCTTGTCATTGAAAAACTGAAAGGAAAGCCACACACCAACTAAAGCTACACCCTATTCAAAGATTTTCGACATTTTGAATAACACAAATCACATCAATTCTTTCTGAAAATGAATCTTAACCAGAAACTCAAACAAAACATAGAATAAAGTGTATAAAAAAGCCACTTACATATTTGTTTTAACACGCATTTTCGCTTTTTATTTCTCCTTTTTGCAGTTGTGTCTTGTGGACAGACCCACGGATAGAAGGAGCAATCAACCGCCACAGTAGCCACCACTCAATCCCATCAGCTGCTTGAAGTGCTGGTCCATGCGCTTTTGGGCTTTCGCACAATTCAGTGCCAAGATTTCACACTCGATTATGTGAGTAATTGTCAAAGATTATTAACTTTAAATGACGCAAAATTATGCACTCTTGTTTTTTTGTTTGTCTCTTGTGAGACGTGCGACATGCAAGCAAAAGTTGTTGATGATGGTGGAATTAACTAAAATCAGATAAATAAGCCATGGCTAGTAACTTAATGAGTTAGTAAATAGGGAAACCCAAGCCAAATTCGCAAATATCAATAAAAATGTAAAGTAAAAAAATACACTCGGTATACATGAAATAAGTTATATAAATACATTATCAAATAATAAACAAATATTTCATAAATTGAAAAGGGAAATTAATAAGAAAACAAACATTTATTTGATTAGATTTGATTTATTTAATTTGATTATAAAATATAAGTTTTTCTCTACTTTCCAAGGGTTTTTAATTGCTTTGTCAAATGTTAATTTTACTCTAGAATTGGGCAACTTAATTTCAAGTAAAAATTTATGAAGAAAATTGGGAAAGAAAGAAATAAATAAAAAAAAAAAACATTTTTAAAACTGTTTAGAACTAGGAAATAGTTGAAAAAGTATTCAATTTACCCTTACCTTCAAAATTTATATTCAAATATCTCTTTAAATGTTCAGTAAGCTTACGAAAAATATAAAAAATACTTTATAATTAATGAACTTTCGAGAAGGGTATATCAAAATAAATAAAATCTATGCAATAAATCTAGTGTTTCAGGTACTTATACATTTGGCCCGATCTTTTCTTTTTTTGCACTATGAGTTATAACAAACAGTTTCTTTGACTAATCCATATCGAAGGTTTGTTAAAATAAAGGGTTCCTGTTTTAATTGTTATTCTTGATAGAATGATTATATTGATTTATATATTATTTTGGCCACAACATTTCTTCAATTAATCTAAGAGTACAGTGAAAACTTCTACACAATTTCTGACCGCCCTTTAAAGGGATATCCATCCAAGATAGCCGTCGGTTTTAATTTCTATTCGAATATATGATTTGTTGCTGCCCTATTTCCATTGGGCCTCTTTTGGATGTCTAAGCTTTGTGGGAGGGCGTTTTTGTTTTATATTTTGGTTATTCCAGGAGTTATTTACAACCACACCACCTGTCACCAGGCACCACCAAAGACCCAGACACAACAATCATCTTGGCCATAATAAACGACTTCCCTTTGACTTTAGAAAAAGATGAGAAATAAAAAAAGCGCAGAGCAGGCATGGCTAAACGGGACTAGTTTCTAAAATAGCCACCGTTTAGAGTAGGTTAAAAACAACTTCAAAACGATAGCAGAACAAATGAAATCTTGTTTCAACCGCAAACACCACAAAAACTAAAAAGAAACACTATAAAACACGACACATTTATCATGCATGTAAAGGAATTTCGTGTGGGGAGGCAAAAGACCAAAAAAAGCAATATATATATATGTTTATAAGTTGTAGACAAATTTTACCACGCTCTCTAAAAAAAATTTGAACAAAAAAACGAGGCAAACGGGGGCCAATTGGGTGGATGTTAACGTGGGGGATATGGAGGACATTGGTTTGCATGTTTTCAAAATTTGTCCACTCGGGCGAGAGATAACTTTCGTTTTTTTTCTTTTTCTTCTCCCTGTAGTCGATTTTCAGTTTTTTGGGTTTGGACCACACTTCTCCTAATTGCTCTGACTCTAAAAAAAGAAAAAAAGGAAAAAAAATGTATGTATTCCTTTGTTATGCTTTTGTTTTTTTTTTTTTCTGGTGGCTGTTTGGCCTTTTTGTGGCAAACTTAACATTTTATATAGCCGCCGCCTGTTGTTGTTGCAGTTGTTGTCCTCGATCGGTGTCGTGTCCATGTTCATGTCACCAACTGTCGCACCACCTTTTCGGCTACAGAAATATTTCTCTGTCTTTTTCGATCTGCACTTTGGCTGCCTGGTGTTGCTTGGTTATTTGGTAGTTGCATGTGGGGAAGAAGAAAACGCCAAAGGAGCGCCACATAAAGTACAAGTAGAAAGAGAGAGACAGAGGGGGGAAAAATGTGCATAATGGCAAAGGCGAAGGTATTTGCAATATTTTCATTTTTACTCTGACATTCGGCACATTTTTATTTTGTTTTCCCTTTTTTTTTGTTTTGTTAAAGTTTGGCTGAATGGATAAAATGGAAATCCACTAATTTGAAGTAAGCAAAAAGTCATCTTTTGATTAATTATGATCATTAGCTGATGCAATTAGTTTGCTGCAGCCAAATGTTGCTTAGATTAGATATAAAACATTTGGGTTCAACTTGTTTAGAAAACCAGAGGCAACAAGTAGGAACTTTAAGTTTGTAAAATTAGATGCAACCTTAAAAATAACCAGAGGGCCGGGGCTAACTTCGACCGCGTCAAAGTTTGTATACCCTTGCAAGTTTGTTAGTAACTCTTTTATCTAAACTAATTGTTTTATCTAAAAAGGGTGATGTTTGCGAAAGAACGGGCTTCAATCTTAGCATAGGATATAACGAACTTTCTGATGAAAGTCACTGTTTTCGACCGATCCTTCCTATGGGAGCTATATGATATAGTTACCCGATCTTTACCAAATTCGGCACAGTCATTAACAGATATATTAAACTGACAAATGTTAAATTTGAAAGCAATCGCATCAAAAGTAACGAAGTTATTGACAAAAGTCACTGTTTTTGACCGATCGTTCCTATGGGAGCTATATGATATAGTCACCCGATCTTGATCAAATTTGGCACAGTGGTTTATAGTTACAATAAACTTACTTATATTAAATTTCACGACAATAGCTTAAAAAGTAACGAAGTTATTGAGAAAAGTCACTGTTCGTGACTTTGCCGTTTGTATGGGAGCTATATGATATAGTCACCCGATCTTGATCAAATTTGACACAATTATTAATAAGAACGCAAAACTGACCAATACCAACTTTTATGGCAATTGCTTATAAAATAACGAAGTTATTGAGAAAAGTCACTGTTCGTGACTTTGCCGTTTGTATGGGAGCTATATGATATAGTGGTCCGATCCGACTGAATCCGAGATATACAAACCCTGCAGTATATACAAGCCTACGTGCAATTTCAGCTCTGTAGCTCTTACGGTCTAGGAGGAGTTCGCATCGATCCAGACGGACGGACGGACATACATGGTTATTTGAACTCGTCTCGTCGTGCTGATCAAGAATATATATACTTTATATGGTCGGAGATGCTTCCTTCTATGCGTTGCACACTTCTGACCAAAATTAATATACCCTTTTTGCAAGGGTATAATAAAGTTCTCACAAATATGAAAATTCATATATTGGTTGTTTATTTTGGCAAACTTTTGGATTGACTTCGAGCTCAGGTAAACAAATGATTTAAATGTTTTACAGTTTATTGTCTTTAATATATAGATTTATTTGTTTATAATGACAATATTATTAAAATGATTATTTTTGAGAATTAATATTTTATAATGGTTAGTTACGTCTTTACCTCTTTTTCTTCTTCTCCTTCTTCTCTTTGTTTTGTTTCTAATCTAAGAAAGTCAATCAACTAAAATTGCAAAATATGTATGTATTTAATATCAAACTTAGATCTTAGCTTAATGCCATAACTAGTGAAAGATCTAAGGAAGCAAACATAACTCTGATCTTCTTTCTTGGATTAGTTTTCTAATCTACATACATTAGTCATTACTTTTGATAATTTGTTAATCAATTAGAGAATTATAATTTACTGAAAACAAGAGTTGTTGCTGATGAGGCCAAAGAAAGTATGAAAACCATGGCGAATGTATTGGATCTGGCTTGAAACATGTTATGACTGAAAGGCAAAAAAAGAGAGTGAAGAGTAGAGAATGAAAAGCAAAAGGAAAACCCCATTTTGATAGGTTAAATCAACTGTAATACTAGACATCGCTTTGCCTTTGCCGTCAACTCCCTCGATCTCCTTGATTTCCTAGTTGCTGCTCGGAGTCTACTACAATATTGTCCAAGCAAATTAACAATTCATTGCCTTGGACCCGAAAAAAAAAAAACATATTCGTATCTCTGTTTGTCCCCTTGTTGCAGCAGTGCAAAAACCGCACCCGCACCCGCAATCCCCTCCTCTCTTTTTTTGTTTGCCGCACACTGTCTGCTCCGATTTATCTAGGTGGGCCAAACATTCATATTGTGCTTGTTGTGTGTTTGGCTTGGCGGTTGGTGGTGTTGTGGTGCTGGTGGTGGTTGCCTTTGTGGTTTGCCTGGCTGTGCCGCTGATCCCGCTGATCTCCCTTGAACTCAAAATGGTTTCGTTTGATTGGCCTGCATCGTGTGTTATTGTTTTTTCTTCTTCTCTTTGGCTTTTTACAAGTCAATATGGTTATTGTTATTGTTGTTTGCTGTATGTCTGTGTGTGTGAGTGTGAGTGTTGACTGTGTTGCCTGTCATTTGGCCATTTGCGACAAAGTAACTTTTAGCTTCACGTGTGCCAAAAGTGACGCCAAAGATCTCCTATATACAAGAGGCTCCAACTTCAACTCTCTTGGCAACATGTTGCCAAAGCAGTTAACAATTCATTAGGTGTTGTTTTTTCTGTTGTTGTTGTTGTTGATATTGTTATTGTTGCTGGTCGTCTGTGTGTGTATGTGTGTCTGCCTGTGCACAAGTTGGCAATTGGCAATTTATGGCAAGTTGCTGCTGGCTAGCAGCTAGATGGCTAGATCTACACACAGTTGGTCGGTCTGCTTGGCCAAATGTGGTCAAATTCTTGTGAAAAATTTGCTGCAGTTACAGCAGTTCCAGTTGTTGTTTACTTGCAATAGATACCAAAAGTTGATTATTTATACAATATTTTAATTATGCTCTTGGTCATGCGGAATGCAGTTCTCTATGCTGTCTGTCGCATGGAGGAGGCCTTTACAGACCTTTAAGACCTCCGACCCTCTACCCTTGCCCCTTTTTGACAATTTATAGAGTTGTTGTTATATCCGATTATATCTGTGTAGTTATTTTTCAGTTGTTCGATCTTATCGCTTGTTTTCGCTAAAAACAATGATGTCAAGGTCTCTTTTTGTCTTGATTAAATTCGCTTTGGATTATTATATATATAAATATATATAAATTGGTAAATACTGATTCTTTTTAACTAATTGAAATGGAAAGAAACATTCTAACAACACTCTTAAAGTAATCCTAACAAACACAAGCGACTCTATATCAAAAAGAATATAGAATTTGCTACTAAAAAAAACTTTGTCAAATTGTTGTTCTTCTTAATTTTAGCTTGATGACTAAACTTTTCAGTTAAAAGAGAGAGGGAGAAAGAGAGTGGGAGAGAAAAAGAGGAAGAAAGAAAGATTGGGTCATTAATTGATTAATTTTTAGCCACTCAACACTTGATTGTTGTCGTCTCTCTCTCTTGGTTTGATTAAATTCGCTGAATTGCTTGCAATGTCTTCGATTCCATGCATCGTCGTGTCTTGGCGGGGTTTATCTAATCTACTTAGCAGGCAGACGAATTGTTGTTTCTAAGTTCCAGGCATACATACAGTTTGGCAAGAAAGTGTTTACACACAGGGAAAACATTTTAATTTTTGGCTTCAAAGCGAAATAAAAACAGTAAGAATATGGTTATCCAAAATTTTTTTAATCAAAATAGGTAAATTAAAGTATAAACTTATTAGTAAGTAAAAAAAAAATAACAATATGTTTCCATTAACAAAAAAAAATAACAAAAAACAAAAAATGTAACAAAAATCAACTGCCAAGAAAGTGTTTACACATCTCGCTTTTTCGTTTCTCTTTGTCGCATATTCAAAATTTACCGTTGTTTCCCGGAATTTTCCGACAGGCAGCGATGACAGCTACAATTTTTTGTGTGGTTTCATTATTAGTCCGAACAATTACTGCGGTAATAGCAATATTTTCCCAAAATTAGAATGCCAGGCAAACGTGTACCATTTGATATGGCCCAGTTGGTCTATTATAACCACACATTGGGTAAAACTGCCACAGAGATTGCCCAAATGTTTTTGATTTCCCGGAAAACGGTATATAATATACTAAACCGTGCAAAAAAAGAAGATAGACTCGAATCAAAGCCCGCAACTGGACGGCCTCGCCTATTAACACCCAGAGCAGAGCGGATTATGCTGAGAAAAATTGACGAAAAACCAACTATTTCGACCAGGAAGCTTGCCAATGAGCTTCAGGAGGAATGTGGCATAACCATTTCCCGGGAAAGTGTTAGAAGTGCGCTAAAACGTAACGATTTCTCGTCCCGAGCAGCCCGAAAAAAGCCACTGATGTCGGCAGGTCACGTTCAAAGGCGTCTAACTTTTGCTAGAATGCACGGAAATCAGCCAGATTCATATTGGGATGATGTAATATTTTGCGATGAATCCAAAATGATGCTATATTACAACGATGGTCCAACCAGAGTGTGGCGCAAGCCCCTTAAAGCCCTCGAGGCGAAAAAATATAATACCGACTGTAAAGTTTGGAAAGCTTTCGGTAATGGTCTGGGGGTGCATCTCAAGCAAAGGAGTTGGAGACCTATGTTTTATTGAGAACACCATGGATGCTGCACAGTATTTGGACATTTTGCGCACACATTTAGTAGCCAGTGCCAACAAATTTGGGTTCTTTGTCAATGGTAAACCTACTTTTAGATTTTATCAAGACAATGATCCCAAACATAAGGCTAATATTGTGAGGTGCTGGCTACTTTATAACTGTAAAAATGTGTTGGATACACCAGCTCAAAGCCCGGACTTAAACCCCATTGAGAATTTGTGGGCTTATCTGAAGAAGCGAACCGCCAAGAGGCATCCTAAGAACAAAACAGACCTGAAAACCATTGTTTTGGAGGAATGGCAAAATATCCCAGTAGAATATGTCCGAAACTTGGTCCAATCGATGAATAGACGTTTGGGAGCAGTCATAGATGCCAAAGGTGGCCACACAAAGTATTAGTTTTAACTAAAAAGTAGTTAAATCGCTATAATGAAGTAATAGTTTTAGTTGTGTAAACACTTTCTTGGCAGTTGATTTTTGTTACATTTTTTGTTTTTTGTTATTTTTTTTTGTTAATGGAAACATATTGTTATTTTTTTTTTACTTACTAATAAGTTTATACTTTAATTTACCTATTTTGATTAAAAAAATTTTGGATAACCATATTCTTACTGTTTTTATTTCGCTTTGAAGCCAAAAATTAAAATGTTTTCCCTGTGTGTAAACACTTTCTTGCCAAACTGTACATACATATACCAAAGTCAAGTGGTTTTTAGAGAAAACACACAATGTAGATTTCAATTAATACTTTTGATTTTCTACTCATTGGCTTGAGAGTTTCCCGCCAGACAGACAGTTTTGCTTTTTTTCGTGAGAACAAAGTCGTAAAAACGTCATATCCGGTTGAAGTACTTTAAGTAAATTTGTTGTTTTTTCTTTTCTAGAGCAAATTTAAAGCATAGCGAAGAAGTTGTTAGAACGCAACGGAAGCAA
This sequence comes from Drosophila paulistorum, assembly GCA_018152135.1. Taxonomy (NCBI): domain Eukaryota; kingdom Metazoa; phylum Arthropoda; class Insecta; order Diptera; family Drosophilidae; genus Drosophila; species Drosophila paulistorum. The sequence goes on along the minus strand of JAECXG010000606.1, from coordinate 16,452,043 downwards.
ATATTTGTGTGTAACAGGAAAAACACAAAAATAAGATCAAAAGATAGGTAAAAGTGAATGTTAGAATAAAATAAAAAGTTGTAGTTTTCATTTTCAATGTGTACTTTGTGTGAATTTACATTTACAAAAGGCCAAAAAGAAGAAGAGAACAACTGAATAAGTTAATAGAAAAGGGTAAATACAACTAACCGTAAAGTATGACTTGTTATATAAAACTATATAAAGACATTGAATGACTTTTGCTACCACAAGGAATATATTTTCCACGTTTCACCTTAGAAGGCCAACTTTTTATGCTATATAACAATGAAATTCATTTATCCTGTGATCTGAATGAAAAATAAAGTAGCTCAATGTCTAAACCCTAAAGAAAGGTTATTCTCGATATGTTACTTTAATTATTTTTTGGTTTCTCAAACAATTTGCTGAAAGATTCTTTTACTTTCCATAGATTTCTCAAGGGATTATAAATACCAAATTTTAAAAAGTCAAAAATAAGCAATTCAACACTTTTTGTTCTCAATGATTATAAACCAATTCTTTTCGTAGGTACTTTTATTTTGTTATAGGCTAGTACACAAAATACTTGCCTTTAATTGGTAGAACAAGTTAAATAAAATGCTTTTTGTAAGCATTTTGCATTCAGCATTAGCAAAAAGCCCTACGGGGCTCCCATTGACCTTGATAAATTGAACCTCAGATCATGACAATGACAATCGCTTTGAATGGAATTCTTAAGTTATTAGATCACATGGATATAAATCTATGTCAACTGAATGAGCATTAAGATAGCGCAATGTGTTGGAGATTTCACGCTCGCTCGCATGTGAATTGAATTGGCTGATTGGCAATGGGTAAACTGGTTTTAATCTATGCATCATTTGTATTTGATGTTAGCTTAAAGACATAATCGACTTTAACTGAAAAATTAGCTGATCTCAAAGAAAATTGAAAGTTTGTTTTCATTTTCATTCAATTTCTAATCGACTCGACACGAGACTCATTCAACTTGACATGCTTTTGTCATCGTTTTATTTATATGACAAACTAACCATACAAAAATTGAGCTTCCCCCCTTTTTTTTTCATTTTGTATTCATTTTAACAGATTTATGAGTTTAAAGTGTAACCCCAACTCGTTTTTTTGTTTGTTTTTGTTTTTGTTATCTTCTTTCTTTCTCTTTCCGTCTTTACTTTTTGTTAATTTTGAAGTTTTCATTAAATTATGTTGTTTGTTCACTTTTTTATCTTCTTTACTCTTTTTAAATTATTTCAATGTGTTTAAGGTTGAATATTTGTCTTCGAAGAGAATATTAGCAGTTGGCGTTTAGTTGAGTTTCTAGTAAGCTTGAGCTTACTAATTTGTAAAATTATATGCTAAACAAGCCCAAAATGAAATTTTTAATCTAAATATGGTTAACAACTAACTAACTGGATGATCTCTCTGGGGTATGGCTCTAGGGTATGCGAGTGTCGTAGCTCTGACTTCCAGTTGGATTTGTTTGTCTACGCAAATATTTGGCTTTATCTTTTTATGTCTTTTTCATTATTATTATTATTTTTTGTTTTACCTTACCCTCCTCTTCTTCTACTGTCTTCTTTAGTTTTGTGCTTTTGTTTGGTTTATTAATAGCCAGTTTTTGGTCTAGGCTTCCACTCTGTTTGTCTATTGCCTTGCCGGTCATAATGTGGAACATGTTTGGCATTAAATTTGGTATTTTTTTTGTTGTTTTTGTTTTTGTGTGAAGTGTTTAAGCCTTTTAGTTTTCGTTTTTGTTGTTGTGTTTCTTTAAATTTTCCTGGAATTTTGACAAAAACAAAAACGAAAAAAAGAGTTATTACCACTTTGGTATTTGCAGGTGTCTTATGTAAGAGATGTAACAGGTGATGGATGACGTTATCTCTTTATCGCTGCCTTTCTTCCTCTTTAAGGTGATAATGTGTCAATAATAAACAAAGCAAAAAACAGGTGCTAATATTTCATAAATCTATTTAACGGTTCTCGAAAAAACCAAATATGCTTTTCCTTTTAACCAATTTGCATAACAATGCAATGCAAAGTAAAACTTGCTTAGGCATATTAATTATATAATTAGCCAAAAGACTTTTTCCACAACAACACAAATTCACATTTATGACTCATTTTATGCGGTTACGGCGCCAAGCCACCACCTCCACTCTTCTCTCCCCCCCCCCCTCACTGAATTTATCCTTTTGTCATATGCAAATTTTCACAACATGAAAGGCGAATGCCACAAGAGACTGTCTGACAGGGGGAAAAACAGTTGGACTGACTGACTAGATGGGAGGTGGAGGGACCGAGCACAGCTCTCTTCTCGTTTCCTCTTTGGACTTTTATGAAAGTCATTTCGAGTGCCAAGTGTCTGTTGTCCGTCTGGTCTTGGTGTCTGTCCCCCGGAATGGTCTACAAAAATTGTGGCGACATTATTAAAGACAATTTAATATAAAAATTTGCAATTTTTCATCTTTGCATTTGTTTTTTCTTGCGTAGGTTGTAGCAGTTGAATTATGAAATAATTGAAAATACAAAGAAAAAAATATATATATATGTCGGCGCATACCGAGTTTGTATGTGTGAGGTTGTGGCTTTGCGTGTGTCGCCGCATGGTTGTAGTTTTGGATATTTCTTATTAATGACATTTCATCATAATTGTAATATTGCGTCAGCCTCTAATTGTGTTGTGATTGGTTGCAAGTACTTTGTCGCTTTAAGAAGCACCGTTTTAGCGGGGCGTCAGCGTTCTGACGCTGTCGCCGAGTGTGGTTCGATGGTAGGCACAAAGAAGAGAGTTCAGATTCAAGGCAGTACAATTCTGAACTCGAGTGCGATCGAAACTCGCTGCGCTACAATGGCTGAAAATAATAGTGACCCGACATCAGAAGTGGGATCTGGCCCTCTACCTTCAACAGTTGATGCATCTTTGAAAACCATAATGGAGTTGCAAAATAAAAATTTAATTGAACTAGTTCGGGCCATACAATCAACGGCGTCAGGCAGTGCAGTGCAGAATAAATCAGTGCAACTACCCAAATTCAACCCAGACAAGTCGGGCGCCAACGCTTCATCGTGGTGTATTACCGTTGAAATTATTCTTCAAGAAAATGCATTGAAAGGCAGCACGTTGGTCATGGCCTTGAGCTCAGCATTAGAGGGAAGCGCTTCTCAATGGCTTTCGCAAGTGTGTTACGCCGAAATTACCTGGGCTGAGTTTAAAGAACTGTTCATACAGCGTTTTGATACCGTAGAAACACCAGCCGCAATGTTTCTAAGTATGCTGTCGAATCGACCGACTGACGGCGAGTGTCTCGCAGTGCATGCAAGCCGCATGGTTACAGAGCTGACGACGAAATGGCGCCAAATGGGAACTGAAGAGATTGCTGTCTCTGTCACTCTTGCATTGCTAGCAAGTTTTGATAATCGATTGCAGCGTTTAAGCTTCACGTCGAATGTTACAACAAGAAGCGATTTGCAGTCCGAATTAAAAGCGTTTACTTTTAATAAAAGGAAATCTGGCTTTATGGAGCATCAATCCGAAACTTTTCCCAAACGTCAAAAACAATCATCGATAGTGTGTCACTTCTGCGGCAAATTGGGCCATAAAATGATTGACTGCCGACTCAAGAAACAACAAAATCATTTTGCGAGTGGCAATGAACGACGTGGTAGACAAGAAGGTCATCACCGTGAAACATCGAGCGTAACATGCTACAAGTGCGGAGAATTGGGTCACATATCTACCCAATGCCCAAAGAAGGAAGCTAATAGAAACAAGATATTCAACCAGGAAAAGCGAGTGGAGCAGTGCAGCGTTGCAGTACCAAAGGGAAACATGGACCATAGAGGCGAAATTTTCGAAATCACCTTCGATTCTGGAGCAGAATGTTCGTTGATGAAAGAAAAGATAAGTACAAAATTTTCTGGCAAAAGATTCAATAATGTGGTTATGCTGAAAGGCATAGGTAGTGGTGGAATTTGTAGTACTGTACAGATACTAAGTAATGTAAAAATTGATGACAATTGTATTGAAATTCTCTTTTATATAATAAGTGATGATCACATGGAAAACAACATTGTCATTGGACGGGAAATATTAAATCAGGGTTTCGACATTGTTGTTTCATCAAACCAATTTAAAATTTTAAGAACCAAAATAATTAATTCATGTATTGGTGATGAGTCGACCGATATTGATACAGAGCTTGAGGGTCACGACAAAATAAAACTGCATTCATTGTTGGCAAAGTATTCAAATTCTTTTATAAAAGGTATCCCAGGTACTAAAGTCAAGGTTGGTGAAATGAAAATTAGATTAATTGATCCAAGTAAAACAGTTCAAAGAAGGCCATATCGTTTAAGTCCATGCGAGCGGGATTTAGTAAGGGAAAAAATTAACGAATTGCTAAAATACAAAATAATTAGACCAAGCTGTTCACCTTACGCAAGCCCCATATTGTTGGTCAAGAAGAAAAATGGTTCAGATAGACTTTGTGTTGATTACAGAGAGCTAAATTCGAATACAGTCGCCGATAAATACCCGTTGCCACTTATACAGGATCAAATAAATAGACTTCAAGGAGTTAATTATTTTACGTGTTTAGATATGGCCAGCGGTTATTACCAAATTCCCTTACACACTGGTTCTATTGAGTATACAGCGTTTGTGACCCCAGATGGTCAATATGAATTTTTATCCATGCCGTTTGGGCTCAGAAACGCGCCTTCTGTGTTTCAACGTTTGGTAATGCAAGCTCTAGGTGATTTAGCAAATTCGTATGTTGTCGTCTATATGGACGATATAATGATAATTGCCTCAACAAAAGATCAAGCGCTAGAAAGATTAGAAATTGTTTTAAACACATTAACAGAAGCTGGATTTTCATTTAACATTACAAAGTGTTCTTTTTTGAAAACATCGGTTCAATATTTAGGCTACAATATTAGTGCTGGTGAAATTCGTCCAAACCCTCAGAAAATTGTAGCATTAACTGCTCTTCCGCCGCCACAGTCAGTCACATCGCTAAGACAATTCATTGGCTTAGCATCTTATTTCCGACAATTTATTGGGGGATTTTCACAATTGATGAAGCCGTTGTATTTTTTAACTTCAGACAAAAGTAAATTCGTTTGGAAAACGGAACATGAGCAGATACGAAAAAAAGTTGTTTCTATTCTTACCGATAAACCAGTCCTTGTAATTTTTGACCCAAATCATCCAATTGAGTTGCATACAGATGCAAGTTGTGATGGCTACGGTGCAATTTTATTACACAAAATTATTAACAAACCCCACGTAATTGAGTACTATAGTAAAACTACTTCACCTGCAGAGTCAAGATACCACTCGTATGAGTTGGAAACTTTGGCTGTTGTAAACTCCATTAAACATTTTCGACATTATCTGTTAGGCAGGAACTTTACTGTATTTACTGATTGTAACTCGCTAAAGGCGTCAAGAAACAAACAAGACTTGACCCCCAGAGCACAGCGTTGGTGGGCTTACTTGCAGGCGTTTACATTCGATATTCAATACAGAGAGGGGAAAAGAATGGCACATGTCGACTTTTTGTCAAGAAATCCTCTTTTACCGAAGCCCACTGGTCCGGCAAGGGTGATTGACGAGAAGAGAGTTAACTTGGCTGAAATTTCAAGCAATTGGCTCATTGCTGAGCAGCGTCGAGACGCGGATATAGCCGAAATTGTGCTTAAATTAAAAGATTTTACTCTTGCTGAAGATATTGCGAAAACCTATGAACTAAGGGCAGAAGTTCTTTACCGAAAAATACAGAGGAATGGCAGAACACGTTGTTTACCAGTAGTGCCACGTGCCTTCAGATGGTCTGTTATCAACCAAGTTCATGAGTCGATAATGCATTTAGGTTGGGAGAAGACACTGGATAAAGTCTACGATTTTTATTGGTTTGACAATATGTCAAAATTCGTCCGAAAATTTGTTGATAACTGTATCACTTGTAAAATATCCAAATCAACCTCGGGAAAAATACAAGCTGAATTGCATCCCATTCCTAAAGTCAATATTCCTTGGCACACTATCCACATCGATATAACTGGAAAACTAAGTGGCAAAAGTGACCAGAAGGAGTATGTAATTGTTCAAGTAGACGCGTTTACCAAGTATGTCTATCTTAGTCATAGCCTTAAATTAGACAGTGAGAGTTGCATAAAGGCTGTTCAATCTGCTGTTTCGTTGTTTGGAGTACCAAACCGAATAATAGCAGACCAGGGTAGGTGTTTTACGGGTGGAAAGTTTAGCCAATTCTGTTCAGATAAAAAAATAAACTTGCATTTGATTGCCACTGGTGCTAGCCGAGCTAATGGCCAAGTGGAACGAACAATGAGAACGTTAAAAAATATGCTGACTGCGGTTGAAACTGGAACTCAGTCTTGGCAAGATGTGTTGGGAGAGGTACAGTTGGCAATCAATTGTACAACTAACCGCGTGACGAAGGCTAGTCCATTAGAAATGTTATTGGGAAAGATAGCACGTCCATTAGGATTACTTCCACCTAGCGATATTGAAGATGAGGTTGATCTGTCAGGTGTAAGAGCACAAGCTGAAAAGAATGTTTTAGCTACAGCAATTTATGACAAAGAACGATTTAATAAAAATAAGGCAAAAGTAATTAGACACAAAGTTGGAGATTTTGTGCTACTCAAAAGCGAAGAAAGGCATCAAACCAAATTGAGCCCAAAGTTTAAGGGACCTTTTGAAATAATTGATGTGCTAGATGGTGACAGGTACAATTTAAGGTCTTTAACCAATAAACGAAATTACAAATATGCTCATGAAGATTTAAGAAGATTGCCAGAGGGACAAGTGCCCGAAGAGCTGAATGTGTGTGATGATTATAATAATACTGTTGAGATTGATAACACGGGTGCAGCCTGTGAAGATAGTGAAAATGAAAATATTGCGAATGTTGAAGTCACTAAAGAGAGTGAAGTACACCAATAAGGGTGACAAATGATGTTGTACGGTTGGCCAAAGAAAAAGGCAGAGTACTTGATTATATGATAATGCAAGCACAAGTGCAAAACATACTAATGTTTGTTTTGATCATGGCGTGTGGGGCATTGATTGTATAACTGTAATGTTAAAAGAAGAGAATTAAATAATGTGAAAAAAAAAAAAAAAAAAAAAGAATAATAATAATAATAATGGTAACGCTAAAGTATTTGTAAGCAAACCTAAAAATATGTTGTATGAATTGAATTGAATTGAAATGAATTGAGTTAAAATGAATTGTTAACATAATGAGTTTATACGAATTAAGAAAGGAAAACTGAAATGTGTTTAAAAGTATTATATTATTTGTTTGTAATAAAAAAAAAAAAAAAAAAAAAAGAAATGAAGATGGCTTAAATGTTAGCATTTCCTACACGAGGGCGTGTTAAAGTCAGGATGGCCGTGTCGGCGCATACCGAGTTTGTATGTGTGAGGTTGTGGCTTTGCGTGTGTCGCCGCATGGTTGTAGTTTTGGATATTTCTTATTAATGACATTTCATCATAATTGTAATATTGCGTCAGCCTCTAATTGTGTTGTGATTGGTTGCAAGTACTTTGTCGCTTTAAGAAGCACCGTTTTAGCGGGGCGTCAGCGTTCTGACGCTGTCGCCGAGTGTGGTTCGATGGTAGGCACAAAGAAGAGAGTTCAGATTCAAGGCAGTACAATTCTGAACTCGAGTGCGATCGAAACTCGCTGCGCTACAATGGCTGAAAATAATAGTGACCCGACATATACATATAAGTATATGTGTATGCGAGTTTTAAATTGTATTCCACCGCCTTACTTGTTGACCCCTCCAATAGGACAGTGGCGTAGGCTTGTCAGAACACAATTGGTACAATTGGCCACTTCAGCTTGTTTTTACTTTATTGTAAGAATTTGATTTAAAACTTTTCTTAAATTTTGATAAAATTCAATTTAAATATTATATTTATTAAATTTTCTTCTTATTCTAATTGTGATTATTGGAATGCTAAACTATAGTTTAATATTTGAAATTCAAACTTTAACTAGAATATGTTGAGCTGGCTCCTAAACACTTTCATTGCTAGTTATCTTATGTTTTTCATAGTAATTTTTTGAATTTCTTATAATTTATGGTGTTTTTTTGATTTTAAAGCCTTTTTTAACAGGATATTAAAGTGTTTATTTCAGAATTTTATTTGTAAATGTTGAATTTGGTTGAAAATGGATCCTGATTAATATCCCTTTTGATGTTGAGCCTCTGTTTTTGTTTGCTCTGCTCTGCTCTGCTCTTGTCCGCTTCTGAGGGCAAACTTGTAACTGCATTTTGGCTTTTGCAATTATTATGGCCAACTTTATTTACTGCTTTTAGCATCGATTTGTGTGTAGTGTTACGCCCCGACAGTCTGTCACCGTCCGCCCCTCTTTACCCTTCGAATAACTTGTACTCCTATTTTTCTATCACCCACTCACTATTTGTGCAGCAGTTTTTAGTTTTCATATTTTTGCAAGTTTTGCTTTTCGTTTTTCATTATTCGCCGGTTTGTGTTCGTTCGTATCTTAAGTGGCTAAATAAACGCTTGCAGGCCAATTTGGGAGTTGGCTAAGTTACGCCTCCCGCCATACCTGCCTCCCTCCTTCGTTTGCACCACCAAAGAGTCTTGTCGGTCTGGCTTGTCTCCACCACCGACAACGATCCATTTGCATACAAATATGGCCCACAAGTGTTTTTTGCGACTAATTTTGTATGAAAATTTGATTGCTTGGCGATTAGAATCGTGTTCATTGTTTCTTTATTTCGTTTGGCTGGCTTCACTACCGCCGGAATAGTGGACACTGAACTGAACTGAAGTAGATTGGCTAAAGTGGTGGTGGTGGTGGTGCTGGTGTATTTGTTTTGTTGTTGTTGCTTTCCTGATTACCTACCTCTAAAAATGAAGTAATACTATACACACTACTCATAGCCACTTTGGGGCATATTCGTAATAATTGTAATTGTAATTTCATTTATTTTTTTGTTTTATTTTGGTTTTGGCTTTTTGTTGCCTTTTATGCGTTAAAGTCGTTGAACGTTTTCAAACGGTTTGTAAGTGTATTATTATGTAGTTATGCTGTTACCGGTTACAGTGGCTTTTTAATTGCCCCAGAAAAGCCCCCCCCCAAAATGTTGTTGTCATTATCGTTGTTGCTGTTGATTGTTGTGGGTGTGATATGATGCAGTGATATGAGAATCTCGAGTTACAATGTACACAATGTGTTCTCTGTATGCAAAATGTAAATAACGTTTTAAACCTTTTAGAGTTAATTATAAGTTTAAGTTTCAGAAGTTATAATTAACATATTATGAGACTTTTAGCGGATGTAGTTAAGTTATTTTTCAATATACTAAAAAAACTATTGAGTGGTTCGTTAAATCTCTATAATACTTGTGTCATTTTCCTTGAAACATGCTTTGAGAGCCCTTAGCACTTGTCGATGTCGATGATATGGTTAATAATCTTATTCACTATGAAAAGAACGAAAAAAGGACAGCTAAAAAAATGAAGAGAAGGATTACGTAGTAGAATAGAATGATAACTAAAGTAGTGTATTGAATCTTTTATAAATTTCTTGAGCAAATGAGATGAAACTGACTGGGAGTAGAATATTTATTACTCATACGTCATGTATGTCACAGCAAACAAATTTTCAAATTATAGTACTTTGATCGGCAACCACGGACATCATGAAAAACAATTTGTTAAAATCAGACATATAGAATAAAGTATCTTAAGGGTATTTAGATAAAATTTGAATTCAGTCAGAAGTAAAGGAGATAGATAGAAAAAACTATAAGCAAATGGGTTTGCCAAATAAACCTAAAATATTCTTCAATTAAAATGCATTATTCTCTAAGATTTCGCAAGTTGTTGCAGGATCTATCTTAATCTACCTTGATTAGCTTGCTTTAGAGCAAAAGTTTTTCATATTAAAAGATTTCCCAATTGCAATTTTACCATCATCTATTAATGGCTTCCAGCAGCTAGTCCAATCATTAGTAGAAAACGAGAGAGCAGTAAGAAATGGAATGTTTTAAAGTGCAAACAACAAAATACAAAAAAAAAAAAAGAAAAAAAAATGAATAAATGCATCGATTATACAAGATAAATAACCCTAACCCAGCATGATTCATCATCATCATCATCATCATTATTGAGCAGTAATCATTAAGAGAAAAAAGATGAAGAAATAATAATAATAATTTCATTCGATTTCCTTTCAACTAATTTTGTATTTCTCTTTCTTCTTTTTTTTTTGGCTTTTTTATTTGCAGTTTTAATTGCAGTGTTTTTTTTTTTGCTTATAAAAAAAAAAACAACAAGCGAGTACTTTGCATAAACGGAAACGGAACGAACATAGAGGAATCAACAGGCAGCAGCACCCACCTAAACCACCCAAGCACTTAACCACTCAACCACCGTCGACTGAAGGTCATTGTCAGGTGGGGCATGAAGTGTGAGTTAAAGAAGCAACTAAGCGAAACGGTGGCAAGGAACGCAATGGAAGCGAGAGGAAATTGCGCAGACATGCAAATTTTTGGCAACAGATTTTAAATGCATAAAACAACAACAATTTAATTCAATTAACTAAACACAAAACACACTAGCAACAACAACAACAATAACTACTACTACTACTACTACTACAATTTACCCAATTGCTAACAATGGAAATGCAACACGAAAACGATATAGCAGCAGCAGCAGCTGCAGCAGCAACAGATATAGAAGCAATTAGCAACCAAGAGACTGAAACAGCGGCCATCATAATGAAAAGCGATGATGAGAATTCATCCGTCAATGATCCCAGCATTAAAGGATTAACAGCAACAGCAACAACAACAACAACTATAACAACGAAATCAATGAGATTGGAAGATCTGGTGGCAACATTTGCCATTCCAGCCCTACCACCGCCTCCAAAATTATGTTTAACCACAAAATCAGCAAATAGTAGTCGCAGCAGTTCTCTTAAAAAGAAACAACGACGTTGCCTGACAGGAGCTGAACTCGGTGGCGAAACAACCGCTGAAGATGGCGTTAACGGTGGCGGCGGCGGAGGCGGCGGCAGCAGCAGGCGTCCAACCAACGCAAATGGTGGTGGTGGTGGTCAATATATTGATATGAAAACTTCACAATCCATGACCTCATTGCAACCGAATGAAGAGCAACAGGAAAGTCGTGATGTCATCCAGGCTAAACTCCATTTAGAGCGACCCTACAATAGCCTCAAGGTAAGTCAGTCAGTGTCAGAAAAGATGTTTGTGTGTGTGCAGTGAATGTTTCTTAGTTGGTTAGTTGATTGGCAAGCTAACCTTAACTGGCTGGCTGGCCGGCGGTTAGTTACCTGCATATGATATTATGGTAGTTACTTGCAGCAGGTGTAGGCCGACATCAGAAAAGAAAAAAAATGAATTCGCATAAATTTGTAATTGGGCGAGCAGTTCTTGTTTCATTCTACACACACACACACAACTAACGGCCTGTTTGGCTACTCAAAATGTGACAAGCTGCCGTTAGAATATGTGTGAGTGTGTGTCTGTGTGTTCATCGTTCTTCTTATTCGTGTTCTTGTTGTGTCAGCGGAAATTGCTTTAATAATTTATTAATAAATTTCATTCATTAGCATGCCATCAAAAAATTTCAACTAACGGTTCATAACTCTTCTAGTTATGAGGCGCCACATTCGCCATGAACATGTCACAGCCATTGCAAATTGACCTTTTCGATACTCGCAAATTTTACTCTAATGTTTTTCCTTTTTGTTTATAGACAAATGTTTAAAAAGTGCTGGGCAATTGATTAATATGTCTACGCTAAAATTTATTAATCGTTCCATATATCCTTGTATATCCAATAAAGACTTTTTCGATTATACGTTCTATGCTATGCTATAAAATTTAGTTGTCCGATGAGGCCAATATTCATACTTCAATTTTACAATTTGTAACAATTCAAAAGAGATCAAATTTAAATGATAAATCGTGTTTTAAAACATCACATTGTTCAAAAGATAATGAAATAAAAACGTTTAATTAAGAAAAAGAAAAGAAAACTGTTCAAACATTAGTCCCAAGATTTAAAGTTAAAGTTTAAAGTTCAAAGTTAAAAATTATATGGTATTTGTCTGATCGATTCTAAATTTACCTGGCCTGGCCTGGAGTTTTGATTTGGAGAAGTGAAATGAAAAAGAAACAATTAGAAAAAGCCGAAGGAGATTTTATTTATTTGCACTGAATTTAAGTCTTTATGGATGATCCTTTTAAAGAATACATTTTCTTAGATCCTAAAATAAAATAGAGTAAGTAAGTCGTCTCGCCGACTTAGGTATACCATACACCAGTAAAACAAATATTTCAAGTTTCTAATAACAAATGCATTTACGTTTTTTCAAAAAATTCTCTTCACATGCTTTTTACAAGCATATCTCAGTATCTCGCTCACTCAAGCATACGAGCACCCTAGCGCCACCACCCGCATACGGCCAACTCCGGCCTTATGCAAAAACCTTTATACGCATAAGTTGGATAATTTTTGTCCGATTTTGATCAAATTTGGTATTTGGCTGGGTATTATTATCAAATTCAAGTGTGCTAATTTTTATTGCACAAGGTAGAAAATTACGGGAAATAATCAAATTTCGGGGGCGGAAAGGGGCGTGGCAAAATCTTTTGTACATACAAAATGTGCGCATTTATTAACCAAATATAAATACCAAATTTGGTGTCTCTAGCTATTATAGTCTTAAAGAAAATCAAATTTGGTGACTCTAGCTCTTATAGGCTCTGAGATCTACGTGTACATACGGACAGACGGACGGACGGACATGTCTAGATCGACTCGGCTGTTGATCTTGATCAAGAATATATTTACTTTATGGGGTCGGAAAAGCTTCGTCTGCCTGTTACATACATTTTGGCGACTTAAATATACCATATCACCCTAAGGGTGTATGGTATAAAAAAGAGTTGTTGCATGTGATTAAATGCATTTAAACTTAAACAGTTTATGATTCAGTTTGTTCAAGTTTTTCCCTCATGGCCTTGTAGTTAAAAAATATATATATATATATTTACTGATTCATTTCATTGTCAAGCAGCATTTCCCCCATGCAAGCTAATTTTGGCCTCCTGCCTGCTGAACTGTGGAGACTTTTCTTACTCACTATTTCTTTCTGTCAAGTTTTCTCTAGTCATTCGTTTGCCCCTTTATAGGAGGCAACCATTATCCACCATCTGGGCCCAAACGCCGCTTATTCATTTTATTTCAATTCAATCAATTACAATTATACACAAATCATCAAATTGGCAAATGGCTTGGCTGACTGATTGGCTGGTTTGGGCTGGCGGGCTGACTGACTCGCTGGCTGGCTAATTCAATCACTTGCAATGTTTTCATCTCATTGTTACGTCGCGATTATTGGCGGCTTGTTGAAATAAGGAATTTCCTTCCACGACTTTTGTTGTTGTCTGCTTGATGACTTTCTTGCCACAAATAAAAGAAAGAAAAAAATCATTAATTAATTGTGCACACAATTGGGAGCATTGTGAACCGGTTTTTTGGCTTTGGCTTTGACGTTGATTTTTTTTTTTTTTTCTGTGGATAACTGCGCGCGCGCTTAGTGTATGCCGAAAATGGTTAATCATATTACTCCCGCCGTATTTGGCAGCCTCAAATTACTTATTTTATTAACCAGGCACAACATTTCGTCCATGCCGCACCCGACTTCCCCTTGTCCAAACTCCTGTATCATTTCTCACTCTCTCTCTCGCACTCTCCATCTCTTTTACAGAAAAACAATACAAACAAAATGCATCGTTACTCTTGGGGCAGTGGCCATAGTCATAGCAGCTCCAACAGTTTGCACAGTAATGCCACATTGGGATTGAGCTCATCGGGTAAAGACGATCTTTGGGCGGCCATACAAACCAATTATAATTATATTATGGATACAAACCTATTGGACACATGCAAAGAGGCACGCTGTGAAATAGAAGGAGCTGCCACAGTCCTGGAGAAATCCAATGAATGTTGTTTCAAGGTAAGAGCCTGCCTCAAATTGTTCTTAATATTATGTAAATGGATACAGAGTGCTTACTTTGAGTGCGTTCAAAGTGGTTTAAGGATACACAATTTCATCCATAGACTTTATAGGATTTTTGCCAAGACGAAAATGATTCACTTTGAAAACTATTCGATGTTTATAAACTATATTTAAGCTTGGTAAAACTACGCTGTAAAATTAAACTATTTTCTTAGATTCTCGATGAAACCCAACGACCAGAGGGTCTCTGCGAGGATCCCAAGGAACTACGTCGCTGGTTGCGGGATATGGAAAACAAACTGGAAAACTCTCCGACTATTTCGGAATTAACTCTTTATGGCAATGCAGACTTGCAGCGACATTTAGCAGTTCACTCGGTAAGTCGAAATATTTGAGTTATAATTCATTATTATTAATATTATTTGAGGCATACAAGTATTAGATATATCAACGTTTATATTCCTTATTTAAATACAAATTCTTTTATATTTATTTGGGTTCGAAACTTTGCTAAGTTAATGCAGAGAACAAAGCTTTTTATTTGGGCTCGAAACTTTGCTAAGTTAATGCAGCGAGCAAAGCTTTTTTAATGTGTCTAAATAAAATGTTAATGCTTTACAGAAAAGCCCAAGTTTCACAATAGTTTTTGTTACAAAAAGTGTTGCCTATTTCTTAGGGAATGTTAATGCTGCTGTTTCACTTTTTAGAGTCTACTTTAAGGGTAAAAGTTTTCTTTTACTCGCACCCTTAGGACTTACTCTCACCCTTACGACTTTTACTCGTGGACTTAGGACTATGACTCTAACCCTTAGGACTTTTAATCGCACCCTTAGAACTATTACTCTCACCTTTAGGACTATTACTCGCACCCTTAGAACTATTACTCTCACCTTTAGGACTTAAGCGCGCACTGCGCATGCGTGACCAATTAACAATTTACTTTAAGGTTCTCAGAGGTTTATTTATTTCATTTACTATGTTCTTTATATCAGCAACAATTTTAACATATTCCTTTATGTAGTAAATTGGAGATAAAGTGGATAAAAAGAAAAGGAAGATATAATCTAAGTGCATTATTAATTAATTATTAATTAAAAAATAATAAAATCAAGTCCTAGAAAAGGGCATTTAGGTGACTTGCTATCATACTTAGTATTGACCCAGTTGAAGATTATTTTGCTGTTTTAAAAGAGTTGGATCTTTCCCTATATCGAAGGTTATGCGACTTTGTAGATGTATGAAATCCATAACAAAATTGGTCACCCAAAATAGTCTGTATTTCTAATAGATTTTTGAGTCGTAAATAAAATAATGATACATTTTGGCTTCCTACCAAATGAATATCTCGACAAAAGATGCCTTCGTTTACCTACTACAAGTTCCAATTAAATACAATAATAACGAAAGAATTCTTAATTCGAAACTGAAAACTGGTTTGTCGCGTGGCACAGCAAACAAATTTTTGGCAAATTGCTTTTCAATAGATTTTTGCCTATATATATTATGACCCATCCGATGGATGAGCATCAACAGTCACTCAGCGACTCCAAGACTACTAACAAGACTCAAGTTTAACTAAACTAAAAAACCAACTTCTTCAAGATGTTCCGCACAGTAAGTCAAGCTATTGGAATCTCTATCCTTCGACTATTACATTTCGATCCTTGTTTGATCCTCGTACTAGTTGGCTGTACTCCTCGCTTTGGTTGCCGTTGCCTTGGCTGCTCCTGGTTACATTGCCGAACCCCATGTGGTTGCCGTTTCTCCGGTTGTGGTGCCCGTGGTTAAGCATGTCCATGTCCCAGTGGTGCCCGTGGTGAAGACCTACACTCCAGTGGTTCATCAAGCCTATGTGCCCGTTGTGAAATCCTATGGTGCTGTCCACGCTGGTCACTATGGACACATCTACGGTTAAACAATATTGTGATTTTTTTTTTACATTTTTTTTATGTGGAAGCGATAAATAAATAACGACAAATTATACCTCATGAAATCGAAATATCTTGCCAACTACTACTTCTGAGTTAGACACTAATAGCTTATATTACCAACGATATAATAAGGTATCAATTTCTCCAATTACCAATTTGGAAGACTCAAAATTAGAATAGAAAATGATTTTGCTGATCATAATCTTTTTTGAGCATGATCTTATTAAACGAGTTACATAATTTAACAATGCTTATGAAAGAAAACTTTCAAAACGAAAGAAGAAAAAATGTGAAACAGAAACAAAAAAGAAACATAAATCTTGATAACAAGGTTTAGGTTCAAGCCGAATCGAAAAGCCCAGGCTGGGCCCGTGTGGCCCAGGCCAAGAAAGATACTAATCGAATGAGGTAAAAGTGTAACGAAAGAAATTACACGCATAAATACTTCATTTTTCATTTCATTTACAATGACTTTGACTTTTATATCAGTTTTGAAAGAAATGCTGCTTCCGTTAGTGCGTGTAAAAACAGAAGAAGGGGAAAAACAAACTGCACTTGCCCATCCGCCCGATTCCCTCTCCCCCTCTGCATCACCAGCCCCATCCCCATCCCCTTCCCCGGTTAAGTATCAAGATTGTATAACCAAATAACAAAATGCAACTTGTTGCCCAGACCGAAGCGGAGACCCCCATTCAGTCATTCAGGCAGTCAGTCAGTCAGGGAGTCCAGTCATTCTCATGGATGGATGTTCCCCTTGTTCCCCTTATTGCTTGCATTACGAAAATTTATTGAATTGAAAGTGAAAATTGCGGCTGGTGAGAAATCAAAGAAATGATGAGGAGGCACAATAAAGAGTTGGAGAAGGAGGAGAGGTAGAGAGATAACCTCAACCTCTGCCGGACTTCACTGTCGACTGTGTCGACTGACGCCAACAACTGACACGATAATTGGCAATGTGTTCAATGTGCTTTGTTGGTAACACCTTCGATTGGGTCTAAGCTCAAGCTGTATGTGGCCTGAAGATGTAAGAAGAAAACGACAGCAACAACAAGACTAGGGGGATTTTTATCTGAACAATATTGTTTATATATATTTTGTATTGCGTAGCTTTGGGGCTAGTTAAAAAAAATAACTCTCATATTATGTAACTCTCGATTTCTCTCTCTCTCTCTCTGTTTTCTGGGAGTATGTGAATAGGAGTAGGAGTTAGGCCTAAGAGTGAAGCGACAAATCTAAGACGGAAGAGCCGCCCGTCGCCTAGTGCGCCTTTTGGCTTGTTTTAAATCATTTGAAGTTGAAGTTAAGCTTTGGTTTTCATTTCTTTTTTTTTTTTTGTTTTCTTTCATTTTTTGATGTTCAGCTTGATTGAACACATGGCGACCATGACAGCTGGACAAGCAGAGTATTTAGCTTTTCATTTTTTTAGTTTGCGTAAGAGTTACTTAAACATAACTAAACTCTCTCTAAACACTACATATTTCAATACAATAAAAATATAAATAACTGACCAAAACCAAACGTTTTTCGAGTCCTTTGGAGAGCAAAGAGTCGAAAAAAACCCTACTCAATTGAGGTATTAATTATTGTTAGCTGAGAGAGGTTCTAGAACACTTCTATAGTTATCAATAATTGCTTAAAGGCTTATTTTTAGCCCGCCCAACTGAGAAAAAACTTACCAAAGCCAAAAGCGACCTACATTGACAGTAAACGTCCTGAATCAAATGCCAAATATATGTCTCTAAAAATCTATACACAATTGAGCTTAATTTTCGTATTTCCTATACATCGGGATAAATCTTAAGTTGGTCATAGGGGTTTTCTTGCCAACATGGCCATCATGAAGCATGTTTTTTTCTGTTTTGAATTCAAGAAAATTAAATGCGGCACGTCTCTTGGGTCCTCAGTCCTGGACACAATACGCTAACGATACTCATGGGAGAGGGATCACAAATATTTTGTCTTTATAGCCGATAACTGATTTAGACGAACCTGTAGTAAAGTATACGAAGAAACACCCAGCCAGCCAACAATCGCTACCCTCGATACTTAGTACTAACAATCGATACTTATTACTAACAATCGATACTTATTACTAACAATCGATACTACAATACTGGTTTCGGTATATGCATGAGCATTTAACAGACTTTGTAAATAATTGGAATCTTACAACTCGGCCGTCCTGACGAGGAATCGACCTCGATTCCAATAGTTAACAGCTAGGGGGGGGGTAAATAAGAACCTTAAGGGGCTGGTGTCGCCTTTGTTTGGTTATCAGAAGTGCAATCCTGATCAGGGGCAACCCATAGCTTTAATTTGGAGGCTTCTAGGACCCCGTCATATGGTAGTTGGGTGATTTGGGAACCTTCTACATCCCGGATCACATATCGGTCATTCGGAAGTTTCTTATGAACCCAATACGGACCACGATATCGCCTGATAAGCTTTTTGTTTGTGCCTGCCGAAGTATCCACATTCTTAATAACTACGAAATCCCCTTCCTCAAAACTAACGGCCGGGGGGTGATGCTTCGAATAATATTCCGAATTATATTCCTGGGATTTAACAATGTTACGAAAGGCTAATCTCCGGACGTCTACCTCTGAGGCATCGACCTCCTCCGTTCTCTCACCCAACCGTTCGGTTAGTTCATCTATTACCACACCTCGTTGTTCAACACCGAATAGAAGTTAGAAGTACTCAGTGTCAGCGCAAGGGAATTACAATCGGTCACAATTTTGAACGGAATGAACTTAAGGTATGTCTCAAAACGTTTTAAGGAATACACGATGGCTAACGTCTCTAGCTCATAACTGTGTAATTTCGATTCAGCGGCGGAGGCCATCTTAGAGAAATAGGACACTGGGTGTAATTTACCGTCTGTTTGTTTCTGGAGGAGCACTGCTCCGAAACCGATTGAACTAGCATCGCAGTGTAACTCTGTTTCAGACTTCGGGTTGTAAATAGATAACACGGGGGATTCGATCAATTTCAACTTCAGTGTTCGGAAAGCTTCCAGGCATTCCTCGGAGAAGACATAAGGGGTATCTTTTCTTAACAATCGGGACAGCGGACACGCAATCTTAGCGAAACCTGATACAAATCGGCGGAAGTATGAGAATAGGCCTAAGCAACGCTCTAATTCCTTGCTATTTCTTGGGATGGGCAAATCCCGTATCGCCTGAATATGAGCTGGTTTAGGCGTGTTACCGGCGGCATTGGCTAAGTAG
Source organism: Drosophila paulistorum (assembly GCA_018152135.1). Taxonomy (NCBI): domain Eukaryota; kingdom Metazoa; phylum Arthropoda; class Insecta; order Diptera; family Drosophilidae; genus Drosophila; species Drosophila paulistorum. The sequence goes on along the minus strand of JAECXG010000606.1, from coordinate 16,432,789 downwards.
CCCAAGTACTCTAATTCCCTATACGCAAAACGGCATTTGGTCAGCTTCAGGCCTAGCCCGTTCACTCTTAACACATACAATATTTCCTTCAGAATCTCAAGGTGGGTTTCAAAGTCATGCGATGCGACTAGGATGTCGTCCATATATATCATTAGTTGACCTTGGTTTATAAATTCCTTAAGGACGAAATAAACGAATCTAGCGAACACGGAGGGGCCATTACAAAGTCCGAAGGGCATGCGTACATATTCAAACTGGCCATCAGGGGTTACAAAGGCAGTATATTTGATCGAGTCTGGGTGCATTTTCACATGGTGGAAACCGTTCTTCAAGTCCAGGATAGTGAAGAATGATTTGCCACCCAGATGTTCAATGCAATCATCTAACAGAGGAATCGGGAAATGGTCTCGAACTGTAATTTTGTTTAACGGCCGGTAATCTACACATTTCCTCATTGTGTTGTCCTTTTTCCGGACAGGGACAATAGCGGCAGCGTAAGGAGAACTACTGTGGCGAATAATGCCAGCTTTCAAGAGATCGTCACAAATCTCACGCACCTCGATGCGTTCGTGGTGCGACAGACGGCGGGGGCGGCAGAAAATCGGAGTTTGGCTAGTCAATTCTATTTTCATCTCATAGTTCATGGGCTTGACTAAATCTGGATTAACTTGTACGTACGAAGTGGAAATAATAGACTTAAGGGCTGCGGTTTGCTCTTCCCGTAACGTGGGCTCTATATCAAAATCTAACTCACTGACAGCCGGGAGCTCAATGGCATTTATCGTCATAAGTGCATCATTCAGTGTTTCCGAAGGTACAGCAGAAGTTTCTAGAAGGGGAGAATCAGACAACAATTCGGCAGATACAATCTCATTCCTGTCGTGCGGTAGTACCGCTAGATCTTTCCTCAATATATTAAAAGACTTCAGAACAGCAGTAAGTTTTGGATTTATACATTCAGTCGGTTTATTCATGAGTATCAATGATTCTTTTTTATACCCTTGCAAAAAGGGTATATTAATTTTGGTCAGAAGTGTGCAACGCATAGAAGGAAGCATCTCCGACCATATAAAGTATATATATTCTTGATCAGCACGACGAGACGAGTTCAAATAACCATGTCCGTCCGTCCGTCCGTCTGGATCGATGCGAACTCCTCCTAGACCGTAAGAGCTACAGAGCTGAAATTTTGCACGTAGGCTTGAATATACTGCAGGGTTTGTATATCTCGGATTCAGTCGGATCGGACCACTATATCATATAGCTCCCATACAAACGACAAAGTCACGAACAGTGACTTTTCTCAATAACTTCGTTATTTTATCAGCAATCGCCATAAAAGTTGGTATTGGTCAGTTTTGTGTTCTTATCAATAATTGTGCCAAATTTGATCAAGATCGGGTGACTATATCATATAGCTCCCATACAAACGGCAAAGTCACGAACAGTGACTTTTCTCAATAACTTCATTACTTTTTAAGCTATTGTCGTGAAATTTAATATAAGTAAGTTTATTGTAACTATAAACCACTGTGCCAAATTTGATCAAGATCGGGTGACTATATCATATAGCTCCCATAGGAACGATCGGTCAAAAACAGTGACTTTTGTCAATAACTTCGTTACTTTTGATGCGATTGCTTTCAAATTTAACATTTGTCAGTTTAATATATCTGTTAATGACTGTGCCGAATTTGGTAAAGATCGGGTAACTATATCATATAGCTCCCATAGGAAGGATCGGTGGAAAACAGTGACTTTCATCAGAAAGTTCGTTATATCCTATGCTAAGATTGAAGGCCGTTCTTTCGCAAACATTACCCTTTCTAGATAAAACAGTTAGTTTAGGAAAAAGAGTTACCAAACTTGCAAGGGTATACAAACTTTGACGCGGTCGAAGTTAGCCCCGGCCCTCTGGTTATATTTCAGTTCTTTCATTTTACAGAGTCTAATATTATTTTTATACAGGAGATCTCTGCCTATGATCATCGGCAGTTCAGTTGCTTGGTTCGTCAGGACTTCAAACGTATGTATTGTCTGTGTGTTGCAGAGGTTAATCCTACACTGGACTTGGCCTAATGACATAAGTTGGTTATTTCCTAACCCACGGCAGTTCAATTTATGGGGTCTAAGACGGCAGTTGGAAGGGACTTCAGAGTGACGTATAAAACTTTTAGGGCTGCCCGAATCAAGGAGAGAAAACATATCTATAAATTTCCTATCTTGCACTTCATCACAAACAAAAGCGACACTCACCCATTGTAGATGGTCTACTCGATCTCCCGAGTCATCAGCAGCGGCGGCAGCAGTGGTCTTGGTGGCATTCCCAATCCGAGACGGGCAGTTCTTGTAGATGTGGCCCACTATGCCACACTTAAAACACGAATTCGGGGGTCGAATTGGTTTCGGGCATTGACTCTTGTAGTGCCCCCATCCCGAGCAGTTGTAACATCTGGTCTCACTCATGGGGGAGCCAACCGATTTGTTTCCAGCAGTTGTTGTTGGCTGCGCCTTCACGCTACTACTTTGTTTGGAGGCGACGGCCTGCACACGGATGCGCTCGTAGCGTTCCAGGAGTGGCTTCAGTTCCGCCATTGTCCGCGCTGAGTACAGCATGCCGACTCGAGTGGAGTTGTCCCGCAATCCATCGATAATCATGTCGACCAGCTCATTCTCCGGAATCGGAGCATTCATGGCAATCTCTTGCATTTCAATCGCAAATCGTAGACATCCCTCGCCGGCCTTGATGCGCCGGCTCCGCAGAGCGTGATACACCTCCTCAGTGCTGCGCGAGCGTCCAAATTCTCGCAAGAGGATTGCTCTTAACTCCCCGTAGCTGTGCACCGACACTGTGCGCAGCAGCACCGCCGCCGTCCCTTCTAACATACGCCGGCATGCGACCAAACGTAGGCGATCGTTTAGCTGCAGGATTTCGAATGCGTCCTCCAGGTCGGTCAACCATTTTTTTACATCGTATGCGGTATCCGCTGAAAACCGAGCCACCATGCTCTCAATGACACTCACGTCGCTGACTTGCTGCCTCGGTGCTCGGAATTCGTCCATCCCTTGCTGCAGTTTGAGGATTTGTTGTTGTAGCTGCAGCAACTCGTGTTGTTTCCGCAGCGTCACCAGTTGCTCATCCAGGCTGGGGGAAGCGGAAGCGGCCGGTGTGATGGCGGCCGCGGCTGAAGACACGGAGGGCACTAGAGCGGGCATCCCTTCCCATGGGTCCGCGTCGGGACCCGTAACGGGTGCGGCGAGTGAGGCCGCAGCCCGCATGGCAGACATATAGCCATGGTGGGTACAGCAGTGGCAGCGGGTACAGCAGTGGCGGCGGGTGTAGAGGCGGCAGCGGGTGCAGCGGCGGCAGTCTGCAGAGGTGGCCTGCAAGCGGAGGACACCGCAGCGGTGGGTACAGCAGCGGCGAGCCCGGCAGGGGCGAATGTGGCCGCCGTTAACCCAGCAGGGGCGGATGCGGCAGCAGCGGGCCCAGCAGGGGCGAGTGTGTCGGCGGTTGGCCCAGCAGGGGTGGATGCAGCAGCGGCGGGCCCGGCAGGGGCGAATGTGGCAGCCGTTGGCCCAGCAGGGGCGGGTGCGGCAGCAGCGGGCCCGGCAGGGGCGAATGTGGCCGCGGTTAGCCCAGCAGGGGCGGATGCGGCAGCAGCGGCGGGCCCGGCAGGGGCGAATGTGGTCGCCGTTAACCCAGCAGGGGCGGATGCGGCAGCAGCGGGCCCAGCAGGGGCGAGTGTGGCGGCGGTTGGCCCAGCAGGGGTGGATGCAGCAGCGGCGGGCCCGGCAGGGGCGAATGTGGCAGCCGTTGGACCAGCAGGGGCGGGTGCAGCAGTGGCGGGCCCGGCAGTGGCGGATGCGGCAGCAGCGGGCCCAGCAGGGGCGGATGCAGCAGCGGCGGGCCCGGCAGGGGCGAATGTGGCCGCCGTTAACCCAGCAGGGGCGGATGCAGCAGTGGCGGGCCCGGCAGTGGCAGATGCGGCAGCAGCGGGCCCAGCAGGGGCGGATGCAGCAGCGGCGGGCCCGGCATGGGCGGATGCGGCAGCAGCGGCGGGCCCGGCAGGGGCGAATGTGGCCGCCGTTAACCCAGCAGGGGCGGATGCGGCAGCAGCGGGCCCAGCAGGGGCGAGTGTGGCGGCGGTTGGCCCAGCAGGGGTGGATGCAGCAGCGGCGGGCCCGGCAGGGGCGAATGTGGCAGCCGTTGGCCCAGCAGGGGCGAGTGTGGCGGCGGTTGGCCCAGCAGGGGTGGATGCAGCAGCGGCGGGCCCGGCAGGGGCGAATGTGGCAGCCGTTGGCCCAGCAGGGGCGGGTGCGGCAGCAGCGGGCCCGGCAGGGGCGAATGTGGCCGCGGTTAGCCCAGCAGGGGCGGATGCGGCAGCAGCGGCGGGCCCGGCAGGGGCGAATGTGGCCGCCGTTAACCCAGCAGGGGCGGATGCAGCAGTGGCGGGCCCGGCAGTGGCGGATGCGGCAGCAGCGGGCCCAGCAGGGGCGGATGCAGCAGCGGCGGGCCCAGCAGGGGCGAGTGTGGCGGTGGTTGGCCCAGCAGGGGCGGATGCAGCAGCGGCGGGCCCGGCACGGGCGAATGTGGCAGCCGTTGGCCCAGCAGGGGCGGATGCGGCAGCAGCGGGCCCAGCAGGGGCGAGTGTGGCAGCGGTTGGCCCAGCAGGGGCGGATGCAGCAGTGGCGGGCCCGGCAGTGGCGGATGCGGCAGCAGCGGGCCCAGCAGGGGCGGATGCAGCAGCGGCGGGCCCGGCATGGGCGGATGCGGCAGCAGCGGCGGGCCCGGCAGGGGCGAATGTGGCCGCCGTTAACCCAGCAGGGGCGAGTGTGGCGGCGGTTGGCCCAGCAGGGGTGGATGCAGCAGCGGCGGGCCCGGCAGGGGCGAATGTGGCAGCCGTTGGCCCAGCAGGGGCGGGTGCGGCAGCAGCGGGCCCGGCAGGGGCGAATGTGGCCGCGGTTAGCCCAGCAGGGGCGGGCCCGGCAGTGGCGGATGCGGCAGCAGCGGGCCCAGCAGGGGCGGATGCAGCAGCGGCGGGCCCGGCATGGGCGGATGCGGCAGCAGCGGCGGGCCCGGCAGGGGCGAATGTGGCCGCCGTTAACCCAGCAGGGGCGAGTGTGGCGGCGGTTGGCCCAGCAGGGGTGGATGCAGCAGCGGCGGGCCCGGCAGGGGCGAATGTGGCAGCCGTTGGCCCAGCAGGGGCGGGTGCGGCAGCAGCGGGCTCGGCAGGGGCGAATGTGGCCGCGGTTAGCCCAGCAGGGGCGGATGCGGCAGCAGCGGCGGGCCCGGCAGGGGCGAATGTGGCCGCCGTTAACCCAGCAGGGGCGGATGCAGCAGCGGCGGGCCCGGCAGGGGCGAATGTGGCCGCCGTTAACCCAGCAGGGGCGGATGCGGCAGCAGCGGGCCCAGCAGGGGCGAGTGTGGCGGTGGTTGGCCCAGCAGGGGCGGATGCAGCAGCGGCGGGCCCGGCACGGGCGAATGTGGCAGCCGTTGGCCCAGCAGGGGCGGATGCGGCAGCAGCGGGCCCAGCAGGGGCGGATGCGGCAGCAGCGGGCCCAGCAGGGGCGAGTGTGGCAGCGGTTGGCCCAGCAGGGGCGGATGCAGCAGCGGCGGGCCCAGCAGGGGCGAGTGTGGCGGCGGTTGGCCCAGCAGGGGCGGGTGCGGCAGCAGCGGGCCCAGCAGGGGCGAGTGTGGCGGCGGTTGGCCCAGCAGGGGTGGATGCAGCAGGGCGGGACCGGCAGGGGCGAATGTGGCAGCCGTTGGCCCAGCAGGGGCGAATGTGGCCGCGGTTAGCCCAGCAGGGGCGGATGCGGCAGCAGCGGCGGGCCCGGCAGGGGCGAATGTGGCCGCCGTTAACCCAGCAGGGGCGAATGTGGCAGCCGTTGGCCCAGCAGGGGCGGATGCGGCAGCAGCGGGCCCAGCAGGGGCGGATGCAGCAGTGGCGGGCCCGGCAGGGGCGAATGCGGCAGCAGCGGGCCCAGCAGCAGCGGCGGGCCCGGCAGGGGCGAATGTGGCCGCCGTTAACCCAGCAGGGGCGGATGCGGGCCCAGCAGGGTGTGGCGAGTGTGGCGGCGGTTGGCCCAGCAGGGGCGGATGCAGCAGCGGCGGGCCCGGCAGGGGCGAATGTGGCAGCCGTTGGCCCAGCAGGGGCGGATGCGGCAGCAGCGGGCCCAGCAGGGGCGAGTGTGGCAGCGGTTGGCCCAACAGGGGCGGATGCAGCAGCGGCGGGCCCAGCAGGGGCGAGTGTGGCGGCGGTTGGCCCAGCAGGGGCGGGTGCGGCAGCAGCGGGCCCGGCAGGGGCGAATGTGGCCGCGGTTAGCCCAGCAGGGGCGGATGCAGCAGTGGCGGGCCTGGCAGGGGCGGATGCGGCAGCAGCGGGCCCAGCAGGAGCGGATGCGGCAGCGGCGGGTCCAGCAGGAGCGGATACGGAATTTCGCTTGGTTTTTTCCGCAGAGACGACTTGTTCGTTTCGATGCCGGAAGAAAAGAGAGCGACGCCGTCTCGTGCCTATCGAGAACTTATCGCTACCCTCGATACTTAGTACTAACAATCGATACTTATTACTAACAATCGATACTACAATACTGGTTTCGGTATATGCATGAGCATTTAACAGACTTTGTAAATAATTGGAATCTTACATACTGCATTTTTATACCCTTGCAAAAAGGGTATATTAATTTTGGTCAGAAGTGTGCAACGCATAGAAGGAAGCATCTCCGACCATATAAAGTATATATATTCTTGATCAGCACGACGAGACGAGTTCAAATAACCATGTCCGTCCGTCCGTCCGTCCGTCCGTCCGTCTGGATCGATGCGAACTCCTCCTAGACCGTAAGAGCTACAGAGCTGAAATTTTGCACGTAGGCTTGTATATACTGCAGGGTTTGTATATCTCGGATTCAGTCGGATCGGACCACTATATCATATAGCTCCCATACAAACGGCAAAGTCACGAACAGTGACTTTTCTCAATAACTTCGTGATTTTATCAGCAATTGCCATAAAAGTTTGTATTGGTCAGTTTTGTGTTCTTATTAATAATTGTGCCAAATTTGATCAAGATCGGGTGACTATATCATATAGCTCCCATACAAACGGCAAAGTCACGAACAGTGACTTTTCTCAATAACTTCGTTACTTTTTAAGCGTGAAATTTAATATAAGTAAGTTTATTGTAACTATAAACCACTGTGCCAAATTTGATCAAGATCGGGTGACTATATCATATAGCTCCCATAGGAACGATCGGTCAAAAACAGTGACTTTTGTCAATAACTTCGTTACTTTTGATGCGATTGCTTTCAAATTTAACATTTGTCAGTTTAATATATCTGTTAATGACTGTGCCGAATTTGGTAAAGATCGGGTAACTATATCATATAGCTCCCATAGGAAGGATCAGTGACTTTCATCAGAAAGTTCGTTATATCCTATGCTAAGATTGAAGGCCGTTCTTTCGCAAACATTACCCTTTTTAAATAAAACAATTAGTTTATATAAAAGAGTTACTAACAAACTTGCAAGGGTATACAAACTTTGACGCGGTCGAAGTTAGCCCCGGCCCTCTGGTTTTTTTTTACTATACTTCTTTAAATGATTTCATGTAACTCCAATAAATATATGTATGTATTTTTTTTCTCTTTAAATGATCTCTGTAAATTGTAAATGATTGAAAAGTTGTGAAAGTTCATTTAAAGGTTCAATTGGCTCGCTAACTGGCGATAAAGTAAACTGAAAACCTAAACACTTGAACTAATTTGGCAAATGTTTTATTGCCCCAGCACTACTAAGAGCAACAACAACAACCTCAACTGAAAAGCCCTGGCTAGCCATATGTTTATTGTTGAACAGCTGGGGGAAAAAAAAAAATCTGTTTAACTTTATTGGGGGAAAGGTTATAACTCTCTAACTCGGTCCGAAACTCAATTGTTATGCAAATCTGGCAGAGATTGCCGACCGACTGCTCTCAACCATGAACAATGGACAGAGACAAAGACGCCAGAGACTTAGAGAGAGACAGACTGACTTTTTTAGTCGTTTTGGTAGAATCAGTGGTATATCGATGCCAAATCGAATGGACAAACTTTAAATTATGGCAGCCATAAAAACTAAACTGGACTATTTCCTGGAGTCACCCGCACAAACTAATAATAAATTAAAAAAAAAAGCCAAAAATGACAACTAAAGCAAAAAAAAAAAAGAAATAAAACCTAGTTAAATTGTCATTGTGATTACGGCTGTTGTTGTTGGCTGTTGCTGCTGCTGCATTTTGGTTATTTACTGTCTTTCTTTCTTTGGTAAAAAGAAAAAAACATTGCGCCACCTTCACTTTTTGGGCAGAGTTTAAAAGACAAACAAGGCGCCTGCTTTGAGTCCGAGTTGTTATTTCTTTTGCTTTTGCAATTCTTTTTTCTCTCCCATTTTTGGTTAAACAGAAAGAGGCATAAAACATGATTGTTTACGCTTCACTTGACCAGAACATGATAAGACTGAAAGATTTCAATTAAAAGGCAAGGAAACATACAAAAAACAATCAGAGGAAAAAAAGAGATTGCCTCTTGGGAACTTAGCTTTAAATACCCTGTAGATTCTATATGTATCTACGATATTGCTATATCCTGTCTCTAAGATGTAGCTACTATATACCATTTCATTCAAAACATTATCATTTACAAACGGATTAACTGAAATTAAGCTTAGGTCCACAATTTAGTCGGTCATTGATATTTTAGCTTCTTATAAGCCATAAACAAAATAATTATAATTTTTGGCTTCCTACAAAATTAATATCTAGACAAAAGATGTCTACGTTTACCCGATTTAAGTTCCAATCAAATATAATAATAACTAAAGAATTCTTTATTCGAAACTAACAACTGGTTTGTCGCGTGGCACAACAAACAAATTTTTGGCAAATTGGTTGTCAATAGATTTTTGCCTATATATATTATGACCCATCCGATGGATGAGCATCAACAGTCACTCAGCGACTCTAAGACTACTAACAAGACTCAAGTTTAACTAAACTAAAAAACCAACTTCTTCAAGATGTTCCGCACAGTAAGTCAAGTCATTGGAATCTCTATCCTTCGACTATAACATTTTGATCCTTGTTTGATCCTCGTACTAGTTGGCTGTACTCCTCGCTTTGGTTGCCGTTGCCTTGGCTGCTCCTGGTTACATTGCCGAACCCCATGTGGTTGCCGTTTCTCCGGTTGTGGTGCCCGTGGTTAAGCATGTCCATGTCCCAGTGGTGCCAGTGGTGAAGACCTACACTCCAGTGGTTCATCAAGCCTATGTGCCCGTTGTGAAATCCTATGGTGCTGTCCACGCTGGTCACTACGGTCATATCTACGGTTAAACAATATTGTGATTTTTTTACATTTTTTTTTTATGTGGAAGCGATAAATAAATAACGACAAATTATACTTAATGAAATCGAAATATCTTACCAACTACTACTTCTGAGGTAGACACTAATAGGTATCACTAATAAGGTATCAAAGTCAAGTCATTGCAATGTCTATCCTTTGACTATAACATTTTGATCCTTGTTTGATCCTCGTACTAGTTGGCTGTACTCCTCGCTTTGGTTGCCGTTGCCTTGGCTGCTCCTGGTTACATTGCCGAAGCTCATGTGGTTGCCGTTTCTACGGCTGTGGCGCCAGTGGTTAAGCATGTCCATGTCGCAGTGGTCTACGGTTAAATATTGTGATTTTTTTACATTTTTTTTATGTGAAAGCGATAAATAAATAACGACAAATTGTACTTCATGAAATCGAAATATCTTACCAACTACTACTTCTGAGGTAGACACTAATAGGTATTACTAATAAGGTATCAAAGTCAAGTCATTGCAATGTCTATCCTTTGACTATAACATTTTGATCCTTGTTTGATCCTCGTACTAGTTGGCTGTACTCCTCGCTTTGGTTGCCGTTGCCTTGGCTGCTCCTGGTTACATTGCCGAACCCCATGTGGTTGCCGTTTCTACGGTTGTGGCGCCAGTGGTTAAGCATGTCCATGTCGCAGTGGTCTACGGTTAAATATTGTGATTTTTTTACATTTTTTTATGTGAAAGCGATAAATAAATAACGACAAAGTAAGTATACCTAATGAAATCTTTACAATTTTTACAAATTATCTATACTAAAACTCCCAAAGATCTTTGACTATATAAATATGTTTTGTAACTTATACACAGGGTATATTTAAGTCGTAGTTAAGACAGATGTAAATGTGTAATGTGTAAATGTTTTTCTGTCGGTTAGTTTGAAGTGTGACTTACAAGGAGCTTGTCATCTATATTTCTTTCAATCATCCTTTCTTTTTCCCTGCTGGCCAAGTTTTTGTTAACAAACGGCAGCGTGCCCCCACTACGCCCCGCCCGGACTCGATCTCGAAACTGAACCGCCGACACACAGAGGCAGGGACTGAGACTGAGCTTGAGACAGAGACAAAATGAACTGTCTAACAACTTATTGAAAATATGTTTAACCATTTTGGGCAATTGACATTTTGGGCTGCCGGTTGGAGGTTCCACCTCTGCTCGACTCTCTCCCTCTCCAATCCCCTTCTCTTATCGCCCAGGCACAACGTGACAAAACAATTGTCGTAAATCAGTGAAGGCAAAAAAGGAGTTAAGAGTGGTAACTACTAGAGAGGGCAGAGAGCTATATCGATAAGACATTTGGAATCGGTTGGGGAAGGGGGCGACTTGATTGCCAATGGAGCACATTTTGTTTAACTGCCCACAAATGCAAAAATTGTATCGTTGTTATTGTTGTTGCTGTTGATTTTTGTTCAATCTTTTATTTTATTTCATTTTTTTCTCATTTTACTTGGGTGCCAGTTGTTGTTTACTTTCATTTGGCTCGTGGCCCGGCTGAAGTTTTCCACGTAGGAGAATGAATTCAACGATGCTGGTGAATACATCGAACAGCGAATGGGGATAAAAACTTTGATTGAGGAATTCCACTTTAAATAAATATAAAGGAATTTTCAATTAGCAAATCAATGAATGAAATGGGGAAAGAAAGTTTATTTAATAAAATACAATTTATATTTGTTTATGGTATTTTTTAGGCATTTCTATCTACATCACATAGAGATTATTGTCCAAAGATCTTCTCGAAGAAGTGAATCTAAAATCCATACGAAATACTTTATATTAGATTCAAGCGATCTCAAATTAAAGTTCAAACTAATTTTAATGGTAAAAGATAATGAAGAAATAATCAAAAGATATGCCCGATATTAGGGTACACGTTATATCTTACGTTGTGAAAGGATTTTTCGATTCGTTGTCAATCGGATGAAGGAATTCACCTTAGATATTTAATTGAGATTATGTTAAATCATCCTATCCCATATCTTAACTTATGCCGCCCCGCCTTGTTTCAGTTCATTTCGCTTGAACTTTCGATCTCAACTTTCAATCGGACAATCAGTCAAAGCGTCGCCACTTCTAAGTATCATATTATAAAAACACAACAAAAATTCCACTAATCGCCAATTGAGATCGAGCCAAAATGAAACCAAACCAAACCAAAGCAAAGCAAAGCCTTTCTCCTCCAAACTTGACATTGTTCGACACACGCCCAAAAAAAAAAAACAATTTCATAAGTAAGAAAATATGAAAAATAACACAAGAAAAAAAAGAGGTCTTCAAGTTCAATTGCGTTTCACTTTTTTTTCCTTTTGCTTCATTATTATTATTTTTTTTTTTCTTTCCCCCCTTCCATCCGCGATTTAAATTAACAATTAAAGCAGATAATTAACAAAATGGAAACACAACACAAGAAACCAATGCAAACCAAACCGCAACAAGATTAGAAGGCGGGACAGCAAACAGACTCTCGCTTCCTCACCCCAAATTAAAAGAAAAAAATCAAAAATGATTTATCCAAATGTTGCCCATATATCAAGTATTATGTTACCAACAATAAAAACAAAAAAAAACAACCAAAAGCAACAAAAACTTCAACTCTAATAACAAATGTGATGACGATGAAGCTGAAAATGAAGTCATTACCACAGACAACTCGCGAGGGTCGAGTAATTTCTTCAGTAATGTTTGGTATATGTTGTAATTTCAATACCTTAACAAATTATATAATTATTTCAATCAAAAAGTTTACTAAAAATAATTGTAATAAAACTAAAATACAAAAAGGCAAACTTTTATCTAGCAAAAATTAGGCAATAATTAGTGATTGAAATTCTGTTTTAAGTAGGCAAACTAAAATCCTAACTTAACCGTCTTAACTTTCAACGCATTAAACTAAAAACAATACAAATTTATTAATTTCATTTAAGGACTTGACAAAAATGTTCTAACTGAAGTCTTTTTAATCTCAACTCAGAAAAACTCAAAAGAAATTATGAATTACTTTAATATGAATTATTTCCTATTAATTTAAATATAAAAAATTTACTTTCAAATAAGCGAAATCTAATGAAATTGTTTCAAATGAAATCAAAGTAAGAACAATACCCAAATGAAGTTCTCAAATGCAATTATAAAAGAAATGGGAAAGCAAAATTTCAGTCTATAAGTTTTAATTCTTAAATCAAATTGTCTTGCAATGCCAATCAAACTTTTATAAAAACGAAACTTATTTCATCTTTTTGGAAAGAGTAAAACAAAGGTGTAATAAAAAAAAAACTAAAACAGAAACAGAAAAGAAAATGGGGGTAAAATTGTTTGATGCGGTTTGATCAAACCTCCGCGTAAATCCGCGTCAACATACATATATTGTAAATTGAGGCGGATCAGAAAATGATTTCGTCATTAGCCAACTTTTATTAGAAAATGCCAAACTCTAATCACGAAATGTGTTTTTGGAAGGAAGCTAAGCGGCGACGGCGGCGGCGGCGGTGGGCAACGGATGAAAAGAAAATGAAATCAAAACCAAAAACAAAATAAAAACAAAAAAATCGAAGCAGCTCGCTCGCATATAAAATGTGGAAAATTAAGAAGAAAAAGTTAACAATAAATCTTAGCAATAAAAACACCAACAGAGACAAAAAAGTAAAGAAAAACCATAGCCCAACAACAACAACAGCGACGACTAGCGACCACAAAGCCCAAAAGCATGATCATAAAATTTTACTTTCGAACACAATTTATTTTTATTTTTTTTTGTTTTTGGTTTTTTAAGTTTTTCTCTCCGATTTAATAACCCGAAAAGAAAAAAAAAGCAGCAACAGCAACAATGAAAAATTCATGTACGGATAAATTCAGGTTCATCATTAACACCGCAAAAACACGATGGCGGGAGGGACGCGGAACACGAATAGGCAGACAGACAGCAGAAGGACAGACGGACAGATGGATTGTGTCTATGGGACAGAAAGGGAAAGGCGGACAAAACATCTACAGAGCTTATAGATTGGATTGTCGCCATTTAATTGGCTCAAATTAAAGACGCTCCAACTCTAAATCTCTCGAGGAGTTAGTTAGTTTCCATCTCTTTCTATGCCTTGTTGGCAATGGGAAGGGAAAATGGTTGGAGGCTTCACTTAATGTTTGGTTGATTAATGAAGAAAATATTTTACATGTATGAATCTATGTAATATATTCATTTTGGTCAGAAGTAAAAGACTGCGAAAAGAGGGGGAACTCTAACTTCCTAACAATTAACAAGGATTTGTTTAAAGGAATATTATACATATATATTTCTGATACGAACGACGACAAACTATTATAGTTATGTCTACAGTCAATAACATAGCCCACACGAAACAACAGATCCAGCAACAAGGAAAGTGTGACAGGTGAGTTGGCATGCACCAAGTGGGTGTTGTTTTCCTTTCCTTTCTGTTAATGAATTTAAAATTCATTCTCTTGCAGCTTTACAGGCCTTCATAACTTTAAACATCATTAGTGCCACCGATCCGGGATCACAGTATGACACTTCAAGCATCTCTTTCCGTGTCACATAAAGGCCCAATTTTCTCAGCACATGTCTGTCCAAGTGGTCCCAGTTGTGCATCTTGTTGCTAACACTACCACAGGGCCTATAACCAAGTACATTTACTAGTTTAGCAAAAATTGAGGAGAGTAGTTGTGCCAGGGGCAGAACATCATTTCGGATTTACTCCATTCTCCAATAACCAGTCTTTGAGTTCAGATGTTTGAGTCTCATTTAGGGAGGATTTTCTACTCGTCGTTCTTTTCAATTTGGACATGATTTATATTATGATATTAAAATTTATGAATCGAAATTGGCCGAAAATTGAATCAAAATATTTGGTTAAAAAACAAAATTTAATTCACTAAAAAAATTTAAGTAAAAGTTATAAACTGAAATCTTATAAAACTTTGAAGCCGAAAATTTTGTTGTTTTTTATTGTTTGATGTGACTCCTAGAATATACGAATACAAACTGAATTCAAAGGGTTCGAAATGTTGAGACTACGTGAGAAATGGCCTAATTATCTTCTGGCTACGAAAACAAACTAAATTCAAAGTGTTCGAAATGCTGATAAATGACAAAATGTAAACACACTTTGATCAACTTTTCCTTATATCTAGCTTTAGGATTATTTTATTTGTTATCGAGTTAATCACAGTATTTGCAAAATGTTCCATTACACCGGCGGAAAAATGCTCCTTTGGGTGGTTAATGAATTTCTCATTGGTCTTTCTAATGATTTTAAGTACTTTCTATCATTAATTTAGCATTCATGTATAATAATATTTACTTAATAGTGCAGCGTTAATAAGTATGGAATCGTTGTTGTAATAATTTAATGAATCTCTTTGTATTAGTTGTCTTTACCTAAATTGGAGAAGAGTTCAAATAGTTCAAGTCAAGTTCCGAGTTTGGCTTTTGTTGTCCGTTCGACGATATGGTTGTGATGTGTGAGCTTCAAGGATAGACATTGTTTTCCTTAAAAATTTAAGTTTTGTTATGGGTTTCATTCACATAAACGATAAAGTCGATAATCTATTTGTTTATGAGCTATTATTGCTAAATTTATAAATATCTATTTATAAATAACATCAACAAATGACAGCTATTGAATTCACGTGTTTCTAATTGCCAATACGTAAGCATTCTACAAGGCCAACAATGAAGAAGGAAAAAAATATGAAATAAATAATCAAAATGGAGCCTATTTGCCACAATGCCCTTCGGCATTCAGTGTGATCTTAACACCTGCGCGTTTGGCTAATAGAAGAAGCCTCCGCGTTAACGTTCACTAACTTAAAGTTCCAATTAAATACAATGATAACTAAAGAATTCTCAATCCGAAACTAAAAACTGGTTTGTCGCGTGGCACAACAAACAAATTTTTGGCAAATTGGTTGTCAATAGATTTTTGCCTATATATATTATGACCCATCCGATGGATGAGCATCAACAGTCACTCAGCGACTCTAAGACTACTAACAAGACTCAAGTTTAACTAAACTAAAAAACCAACTTCTTCAAGATGTTCCGCACAGTAAGTCAAGTCATTGGAATCTCTATCCTTCGACTATAACATTTTGATCCTTGTTTGATCCTCGTACTAGTTGGCTGTACTCCTCGCTTTGGTTGCCGTTGCCTTGGCTGCTCCTGGTTACATTGCCGAACCCCATGTGGTTGCCGTTTCTCCGGTTGTGGTGCCCGTGGTTAAGCATGTCCATGTCCCAGTGGTGCCAGTGGTGAAGACCTACACCCCAGTGGTTCATCAAGCCTATGTGCCCGTTGTGAAATCCTATGGTGCTGTCCACGCTGGTCACTACGGACACATCTACGGCTAAACAGAAATTGATGACCTTTTCTTTGTTGCTGGATTCTCTTAATAAATGATTTACTAAAGAAATAAAAAATGTTTGTTTATCCTAGCTTACTCCTGGATTGTTGTTGCCACTTATTCAAGGCAGTGACCCCTGCAATGGTTAATACAACACCAAGCATAGTTAGTAGACACCGTCCCATTAGCGCCCCACCCCCATTTTAGAGGAGTATTTTGATTTGCTCCCTAGTTAGAAGCCTTACAAGAAACCGTTTACTTAGTTGAGTGTCACATAAACGGCAGCAAAACTTACAAGTTATAAAACTAAAGCGAAAAAAAAGAAAATGTGAAAACAAATAAGAAGAAAAACCAAAAGGAAAAAGAGTGCAACAACTTTTACCACAAATCGGATTTCCTGCAACGATTTGTGGTCTTGACACGAGCGGCTCAAAGTAGATCACAAAGCAAAACCAACATCACCATAATTGAGAAAAAGAGAGAAACCCCCAAAGAGTAGCGCAAGAGAGAGATGGAATGTATTTAAAACCAGAGCAGGAAGAATCTTTAAAATGAATGAAAGAGATAGAACAAAAGCAACAGAAACAGAAAAGAAGAGCAAGAAAAAAAAAAAATCGAAATGCCACAGATATTTCCCAAGGAAATAGAAGAGATTCTTTTTGTTGTTTGCCAGCTTGGACTTTTCCAAGAAGATGCTAAAAGGAAACGGCGGGGCCTGGTCGACAAGTTTTTCCCTTATTTGTCGAACAAGAACAACAACAACAACAGCACCAACTACAACAAGCAGCGGTAAAGTAGAAGAAACATTTTTTTAGAAAAACTGAACAAACCGGGGCCAACTTTGTGAGTACCCAGCATTACAAAAACTAAAGGTAAAGAAAGAAGTAATTTTAATACCCTGTAACTCAAATCAATTTGAATTTCCATGACAAAATGTATCCAGGTGATGAGGAGGTCACTTAAAGTCAACTATCAAATGGAAATTTGTCAGTTTTTACGCAAAAACTTTTTGTCCTCACATCTCTAGAGACTCAAAAGAATCTTCTTGCTTTCCATTTGGGTGTGGAAAACTAGTTTTTAGAATTGCTTTTGATTCCATCGTGCGCATCAGCCCTCGGCGTCTTTTTTTCTTTGCCCTAACAACGTGCCAAAATTGCCCAAGAGAGTATTCATATGTACATACATACAAATATATTGAAGGGCCTTGTGAAACTAATTGCCAACGACGGGCTGTCGGCTTAAAACCAGCCATTCCATTCAGGTGGAAAACAGGTAAAAAGCAGCGTAATCACAACATCATGCATATTCATAGTCATAAACTCCGACCAACTCCCAGTTTAGACGCCACACCTCCTCCTCTCATCTTGGCCAACTATATAACTGCACAATTACCTGGTTATTTTAATTAACCCCAAACAAAAAATCAGAAAAAACAAAAAATAAAACCAACTAAAAATTCAGGTGACAACACATAGGAAATGTCTAAATACAAGAGATGACAAGAAGGAGAAGTAGAAAAAAAGCACAAATAGCTGGACAAAGCATAAATCAGCTGTAAGTGCAAACAAGTTAATGAATGTATCTGACAGATACATCTGCATAGACCAGGCCAGGCTAGGCCAGGCCAGGCACAGCAGCAACACAGACACACACTCACATACACATACAGACTACAAGAGACAAATGGAGCTAACCAAAAAGGAAAAGAAACAAAAACTGCAACAAAAAAACAACAGAGACAATAAAAAGCGTTAACAAGACACTAGCAACAACAACAAACAAATTTGCCATAGACAATAAAATACTTTTAAGAAGGCAGCAGCAGCCGGAGCAGAGCGAAGCAGCAGCAAATAAACGGAAGAGAGCTACTAAATTGTTGTTAACAAATAAATGTTACTTCTTTCTCTCTCTCTAAGTCTGTCTGCCAGTCTATCTTCCTCTTCCTCTCTCTCTCTCTCTCTCGGTCTTTCTCCGCCTTCTAGATGTGGGTCAAATGTGTTTTATAGCACTTTTGTAGTTATTTTTCAATGCCAATGGCAAACATTTCACTTTAACCATCCCGTAGAGTAGCTCCACTAGACTGTTCCCCCCCGTCCCACACCTTATTCACCCTCCTCAAGCATTGTTGCATGTTGCAAGCTATGGAATCGAATTTATTGCATTAATCACTTTCAATCAGTGTCTGGACTAGACTGGCCAAATGTACATCCTTATCTGCTCTTCTATATCTGAGCAGGTCAAGAACATTTTGCTTTTTATATTTCTTGTTCTATTTCGATTCAAATCTTTATGGAAAATCAACAAGATTTCCCTTTCTACTGTTGATTCTGAAAAATGTTCACTGAAAAAGCGAAAATTTATTTAGTGAATTTTGTTTTTATTTGAAAAACCATAAAGCGCAGCCGTAAACTAGAAACTATTAGTTGATTTACAATAAATACTTCGTTTTTAAACTTTTTCAATATTAAGCATTATCATAATTAGAATAAGATGGACAAATTTATTTACAAATAAAAAGAGCGTAGGGCAAAAATTGTCAACAATTAATTGGAAGCTAATTGTGGTCAGAAATAATATTGACACCTTTTAATAACTTCATCCAAATAAACGATTCTTACTTTTTAGTTAAAAAATGAAATTAGATATTAATATTTGATAGTGATTTCTAAACTTCTTTGCTTGCTTTTATAGAAATAGTAATTCGTAATATTTTACTTTAATCGCTTTTGGTTTGTTTTAAATTAAAAATTACAAACTATTCAATTGGACATTGAATTGTGGACTTTTTGACTTGTTTTTAACGTATGCAATTCGAAAATAAAATCTGTAAAACTTTTTAATTTGAAAGCGATTTTCTGAATTGATTTTGGTTTAAAACTTGACTAAATATATGTAGTTAATCTCTAAGCGACATTGATTAAGAAAAAAAAACTTAATTGCTTTCTTTTCTTTGGCTTTAGATTTGTTCAAGTGTTTTTTTTTTATCGTCTACAATTTGATAAATATTGATCGTGACAATGAACTTGATGACGATGATCACTTTTTTTTGTTTTGCTCCCATCTTCAACTCGCTGCTCTTTGCCTCTCACACACAACCCATCGTACCATTTGATCCAATGCGAATGCAATGAATAACAATTCGTCATTATGGCAAACAATAACATCAAGATTTTCACTTCAATTCCGAGACTGTGGCTTGGTCTTGTTGGGGGTTATTATGAGGGTATCATCAACATCATTATCGTGATCATCATCGTCTCACAATCTTTGGCACTCTAATGATGTTTATTCATTTATCTTTCACTTGTCCTCCACTTCTTTTGCCACTTCTATGACTATTTTGCAAATGATACTCTGTAATCAATCGTTAAAGTTAAAGTTTGCCAACGTATTTCTTTTTCATCCAAGTGCAAGTTCAAGTTGTGATATTTTCCTTCATTTTATTTTTGAGAAATCTCGGATCCTTCGTCTTTTTCTTCCTCAGTGCATCATCAGCCACTTGAATTTAAGCTGAGTGGGTGGGTTTTCTGCTCTTTTTTGGTTACCGTTATGTGAGCAAGAAGACTAGCAGCAACATAATGTGTGTTGTGTTGTGTGGGTGGCCCACCAAGAGACTCCATGTTCAAAACTCCAGTCGACTGGCTGGCTGGCTGGCTGCTTCATTAACACTCCACTTGGTTTGTTGGTTTGTTGCTTGGCTTTGGGTCTTTTGTTTGCCGCTTTGACACTTCAAAGCTTAGCGCGATTAATCTTTTAGAGAGATCCTCAGACTCCTCGACTCTTTATGTTTGCAATTTGCGAGCATTTTGTTTAACCAAAACGAAGAAAGATGAAGACAGAGAAAGAGAGAGAGCCAGTGAGATTCTGGGTACGTTGGCAACTTATTTGCCACTTTTCACACCCTTGACAGCAAAAAGAAAGACACCGAGCGAGAGCGAGAGAGACTGACTCTCCTTCTCTATGATGGCAGAGTTTCACTTCTACTTCTACCAAGTGGAGGAGCCACTCATAAATCATCGCCCAGGCCTTCAAGTAGTGGGCGTTGCGCGCGCCTAGTGTCCATTAGAAGTGAACGCGCAAAAGGCGCGCGCAGCTGTTGTTGTTCCTAGTAGATAGATCTCTTTGCTCTTCACGACGCTCTCCTCTTATTGGTAAGGTTAGTTCGTTTTTTTTTTTCGCTTAACTCATTGTCAGCTGCTGCACAAAACAAAGATTTTTTCTTTTTTTTTTTGAAGGAATCGAAGAGATTGTGTCGACAAATGGAGCACTGGGTCAACTCAAGCCATTCAAGTGCGAAATTCTATGAAAAATTATTTCATTGTTGCACTGATTGAAATCAATTTGGCGTGCAAAAAGGAAAAAAAAAATCAAGCATGATCTAAGAGCCCAGACATGAACATAGACAGAGTAACAACATTAACAATTCCCCATTGATAGTTCGTGTAAATCATAGTAAAGGCGGTTCAAAAGTTCATGAGATTGCGTTTTCCATGTGGTCGCTCATGTGTTATGGGAACATAATCGCAAATGCTAGATCATTATTAACAATTGTCAATTTAAAAAAAAAAAGAGAAAAAATAGAAATATAAGGAGTGAGGAAAAAAACTGATTAATCATTTAATAATCGATTCCATGCAGCAGTTTGTATAGGAATTGGTTTTGACAACAATGGCCCCTCAAGCATTTAATATACAATACTTGAACTAAGAGTAACATTCTTGCCCAATTAACTTTATTAAAATTGCTTTTGAATTTCTCAATGTGATTACTGAGTGCCTAAGTAGGTAATTTCAAAGCTTAGCGATGAAATTTTATGAGATTTTGAACACCGTAAAATATGGCAACACGGTATATTGAATTGCTGTAGCAAAACGGTCAAAAATGAATCAAATTTGATCATTTGGAACTTAAATAAGATACAATAGTCTGCAATTTGTATTAACAAACAGGTTGATTAAGCAGATATCCCCCTTCATGAAAATTTTCCAAGTGTTTTCCTCTTTTGTGGCTTTCTTTTGGCTACTTAGAAGTTATATGAGAATTAACATGGGAAAGACTATAAATTCTTGATTTTACATTGATATTATTTAAACTTTGCAGTCATTTTCTTACTTAAATATTTTTCCATTGTATTTGCTTTCTATTCGTTGTTATTAGGGGTGGTTTACTTTCGATATCTGCCAAAAATTCGTTATCGATAATTTAACGGTTTCTGTAGAGTATGATGGAATTCAGTCAAGATGCTCACCATAATGTAAGAAAAACAAAAGTAATATTTGCTTCAGGGCATTGATTATTGACAAATGATCACTTGTTCTATAGAAGAGAACTCAGAGTAGTATACCAACTAAGTCATTAAAGAAGCATACAAACTATATTAGAAAGCTGGATTAGTTAGATTGCGGTGCTCTTTTTTTTCTGAATGAAGATTATTTAAATAGAATGACAATTGCTGAGCATTAGGGGGCGACAGAATAATGTAGACGAATGATGGTTAATTTGCCGGTCTGAAATTTAATCATTCATAATTTTTGGTGTATTATAAATTGTGTCTCACATTGTGCTGGATGCCGCCATGCTGTGCTTCATTTTGAATTGTTTCAGAAAGTTTTCTTTCGTCTTCCCATTTTTGGCACATAATGCCTCTTATTTTCCGGTTATTGCAATCTTTAAGTGTTAAATAATTGTTGGTAAAATTGATGGTTGGCATCAAAACTACTAAAGGAAGTCATAAACTCAGCATGGTACAAAGAACATTAGTGAGTGAGTGAGAGAGGTCTATAAAATCTAAACGATTTGATGGTTACACGAATTAAAGTAGACCAATGGTTATTAATCGCTATTTAAAACGCTATATAAATTGAATACATACTTAAACATTTGCTTAAAATTTTATATATTTTTGTCAGGTTTTCAAACGTTTTTTAATGCAAAAAAGAAGACATTTTTTTCTTACGCCTTTTACAATATCTTTGAGTACATAAAACATGATAGCTAACCTGGCTTAAGGGATTCTTTTTAGGTTTTTGTATAAAAACCACTCTTTTGCACTCACATATATTGTATAAACGTAGTCCAAAAGGAATCTTTACATGTGTGTATGTATATGTTGTTGTGCATATTATGCAATATACAACTTTCAAACGCTTGAACAATTATCAAATTACAATCGCCTCATTTTATGGTCTCGACCAATTTCAGTGTTCTGGTTTACCTTTCCTCCAATAATGGCCAATAACTTTCCACAACAAGTCAGCAAGCAAGCAAGAGAGCAAACTACCAACAATCGACAACAACCCACAAGCAGCAGGCAGTGATCATACTAGCCGCTGATCAGCAGCAAGCAAGCAAGGCAACTAAACTAACCAACCAACCAACGCACCAAATGCAACTGTTCGATTATTATTTTTTATTGCTTGACTCGAGACTTCTTTTTGTTGTTGTTGTTGTTGTTTTAGAGCCTAAAGCCAAGCATCATCGACAGCAATTGGTATAACCTCCTGGTTGCCTTGCCACTGCTTGTGTGTTGTGTTGCCAGCACGTCCTGCACCACCTGCTCCACCTTTTCATTTTCCTGCTCCCATTCTCGTGTTTTGTGTTTATCTAGTATTTGGCTTGCTCCTGTGTGCTTTTCTCGTTGTTGTTGTGTTGTTGTTTGTTGTTGGTCGATCGCGGAAAATGCGGAAAACTGTTTGCCTTGAAATGGAAAATGTTTTACGATGTTGCAAACGCACATTTTGCTGCTGCTGATGCTTAGTTTGCTATCATTTTGACTTCATCTTTTTTGCTTGAAAGAACATGAAAGTTTGTCTTGTTGTTGTTGTTGTTGTTGCTGCCTGTCGGTTAGATCGAAAAAAAATTACATTTTTCAGCTATATTATGTTTTGTCAAAGAGAGAGAGAGAGAAAGAGAGAAAAAGATAAAGAGAAGAAAGTTTAGAATGTGTGGGGGAAAAACTGGCTCAACAATGCTTCCACCAGCCTTTGGGAAAGTGATTGCAAAAAAAAAATTAAACAAAATTCACCAAAGCCACAAAAAGCCACAATAAAAACTTCAAACCGATAAAAGCCTTGACAATTAGATGTCAAAACTCTGGGTGGCACTTAAGAAAGCTATGTAAGTATATATATATATATATCTCTCTCTCTGCCATATATCTTTGTCTTTTTCTTTACGTTGCTGTTACCCACTCTGCGTGGGTGGGTGGAGAAAGCAACTGTTTCTATTACTCTCAGAGACTCTAAGACAAAAGATCTCCCTCAACTGTAAATGCTGCCATCAATTAGACTTCAACTTCAAAACATATGGAGAGACGGGGCGAAGGCTGTGGCAAGGCGATGAGGGGCGGAAACAGACCTTGCGCTTCAAACTTCAATTAAATGTTGAAAATCGTGCATAGACAATATTTATCAATCACCATTATTCTAACTGTATCTCGGTTAGTAAGTTGCTAAGGAAGGAACCAAATAGAAGATGACGATGACGACAACAACGACGACGACGACGAAAGGAGACGCTCAAGATGCATAGTTCGTTAGGTATTTAAAGAAAGAGAAGCCTACCTTATTTTTGATTTAGGATGGCAACGTGACACGAAGACCTGAACTATTTTAAAGTGACATTGATTAACGAACTCGAGAATGTTAGGACTAGAAAACGACCTAGTAGTAATCCAACAATCCACGATCATTCGTTGTGGAGTACTACCAAATGGCAACACAGGGCCATAAAGGGATTATCGAGTACTCAGAGTTATACACAAATGTATTGGTATAAGCGTTCGAAATATTCATTTTTCCGGTTTGAAAGGAGCTCTCATGCTACTTATGTTTATTGAATTATTTGTTGAACTATGTATATGAGCACTCAGTATTGAGTTTGCACAAAACTATTTTATGTTATGTAGAGAAGATTGAATAGAAAAGAAATGGCATTCTCTTTATTTATTTAGAAGGCGGCTCCTCTCTAACCCAGTGATGGACTCTTTGCACTTCACTTCATTCCGCTGCTCTATGCCAAATCATAACGAACGCAAAGTTCATGCGGTAGTTCAGTAGAACAAGCGGCAAACTAAGCATTTGGGAATACTGATGAAGAAAAAGACTGGGAGTGAGGGAGGTAGGCAGAGAGTTAGATGGTATAAAGTGGGGAGGTTCTTTAGACAAACGGTGGCTTAGCCTGGAATCGGAGCGGAGTCACTCAAAGCCGGTGCATGCAACAATGAACTCGCAACTTTTTAACTGTATTCAACGTCGTTGCCGTCGTCAGCCGGTTAGTTGGTTGGTCTGGCGGTCGGTCGGTCGCTATTGCCGCCGCTGCTGTCGTCTATTTGCGATTTGTGAAAGCTTCTGCTTCTGCTTTTTAGCCGTGTTCATGGCCGTTTGGAAAATGAGTTTGCGTTTGCTGCTGGAGAGACCAAGGAAGATCTCTTCTAGCAGCAGTTGTTGTCACGGCTCAGTAGATGTTGGCCAACAAACGAAAAAAAAAAAACAACAGAAAAAACCAAACAAACAGTTCTACAAACAATGCATAAATTGTGCGCAAAAGGCCAAAAAGAGACATTCGCCAGACATTTGGCTAGACCGAAAAAGTAGTTCAAACTAGCCGCTCGCTCACCACCTCACCCCATGGGGATAGACAGACACAGAGAGAAAGAGAGGGAGAGATATATGCAAATTTTGTCTACTTTTGGACTTCATTTTCCTTCTATTTATTTTTGTAGATCTTCATCCTTTACACACACAAACACACACACATCGCAACCATTTCCATTGGTGCCTAATTAAGTTTCAGTTTAATTCTAATCTCTTAAATCTTTTGCGCTGAATGATGCATTGGCTATGTCCAAAATGCGCCTAATAAATGGCTTTAATGACCCAAAAAGATTATATCAAATAACAACTAAGACAAGATCTCCATGCATCCGGGGCGGAGTTTCAAACGCATTTTAAACTATGTTTGTTTATGTTTATTTTGGTTTATTATTATTTTTTTGTTTTTGCGTAGCATTTAAAAATTTGTTACACAAAACTCAATTTTTCCTTTTTTTTTAACCTCTTCCTCTCTTTTATTTTTCAGGTAAGTCAACTTCAGCGTTTACCCACAGACAGCGCTCTGTGATATTTTGTATAATTTTTTATCACCACGTAAGTAGCACGACCATAAATCAGTTAATCATATCTGGTGGAGTCAGAGGGCAGGCGCAGGAAAAGAGGAGAAATGGAGTCAGTAGAGGATGAGGTAGGCTAGCTATGTGATGATGTCAATATAATTATTATGCAAAACCCTTTGAAGGGGCTTTCCAAATGCTTTCCGATGGCGCCAAGCTTAGTGATGGATTGAGATATCGCAGAATATTATTTATGATTAAACTATTTGTCAATTGATTGAATTGACTTTGAATCCTGTTTATAGCAACGCAAGTTTAGTCTTTTAGATTTCATGGGAACGTAAATTGATTTGGCTTGTTTTTATTAGAGTTGTAAGTATTAGAAGAAGCAGAAATCACCTTAGATATATACATATACATACATAAGTGCATGTGGAATTACACTAAGATATATTTTAAATGAAACAATATGAATTTGAGAATTGATTGTTTCTTTATTAAGTAAAGCAATCTAGACAGTCACTACATTCCCTGGCGAAATCGAGTATTATTCTTTTTACGATCAATAATAACAAGATTTGGTCAAGGTTGTCACACATTTCTAAATTAAACAAATTGTTTGAATAGTTTTCTTTTGTTTAAAAATGCAATTTTTTATTCGATAGTTTGCGTTTTGGTATCCAAATGGTTTATCTTGCAACATTATCATCAAACTTCTCTTACAAAACACATCGATCGATCGATCTTTTTGGGGGCCTTTAATATGAAGTCAAGCAATTTGCTTCACAGCTTTGACAAATGCCCGAAAATTCATCAAACTTTTATGCCCATTCGCGTTGTTTTCCCTTTTGTCTTTCACAGGTCGCGTTTTTTTTTTTTTTTTTTTTTTGCGTTTTGTGCTTTGCGGTGCGTTGTCGAGGTTTATGGCGCGATGAATTTGCCATAAAACTCTTTTCTTTTGGTCAAAATAATTTTACGCATTTATCTGGAAAAGAAAATGGGGGAAGAAAAAATTAATGTGCTTTAAAGTTGTCTATACCCTGTTGAGAAATATTGTAATGGGTATTATAATAGGAGCCAATCTTAACTCTTGGTTAGTCTTTTGGTCCATTTGGAACTTTTATTTTAGACAGACACAACTTGTCTATATCACTATACAAAGAACTAAAAACGAAATTGTGGAAATTGTAAGAATTGAAGATGTCTAATTGGCAATGGTCCCAAATGTGAAAGAGTTACAATTTCATAGGGTATAACTTTTTAGTCGGTACTTCAACTTCAGTTAAACACTTAAAGTTTTGAGTTTTTTGTTTTTGTTTTCTGTTTGTGCAATGTGTTTTACGGCAGTATAAATAATTGGAGGCTTGTTATGAAATTTACATAAATTTTGAACGGTTAAGAGGAGAATCTCCTCAGAGATACAAACGATCGGGGCCTGTTCTCGAACCGTCATTTGTCAAATCATATTATACAGTTTTTGACATGTTTTTTTTTTGAGCGGTTTTTATGTTGGTTTTTGTTGTCTTGGCCGGAGGCAAAAGCAACTCGACGGCCCTTTGCCATGTTTAGTTATTATATTTTGACTGAAATTAATCAAAATAGCGAAAATTAGTTTGTTGTATAAGACAGAAAAATAAAAAAGAGGGTGTTATGTGTGAATTTGATTAATTTGTCCAAGATAATGAGAGAGGAGATCATTAGTCGTTGGTCCATAGATTAAGGTGTGTGGTTGTTTGTGGGAGATTATGCAAAGTATAGAGATTATGTTGTATTTATGTCTTAGGTTATGGCTAATGCCTTCCAATGCGGGTTTATTTTCTGTGGCAGAAAGGGGTGGCCAAAACCTTCTAATTGCATTTCACACTCTTCAAAAGTCAAAGACCTTTGTTTATTCCTTTATTCCTTTTTATGACCCGTGAATTTCCTAAACAAATGCTAACTCGCGAAATTCTCTTCCTACTGTGCGTTCTAATGGATGGATGGGGAGGCCAACGGACAGGCGATTTAGCACCCACATAAGAAATGAACTGTTGGTGAAAACGGGCAGGGGAAGGGCAGGGGGTGAGCAGATTCAGACTGAACCAACACTAGAAACACTGTTGCCTGCAATTATCAGGTAACTTCCTCAATATATACATACATATATATGAACATTTGTAGGGAAAAGGGAGTTTTTGGTGGCACCATATCACGCAATCTTAATTTCCATACTTAACATTATTGTTTGTTTGCTTAGGAATCTGTATGAATCGAACTCGCAACATGTTGGCTAGCGAACCAGTTGCGAGCTATCAAAAATGTTGCTCAACATGTTACACAGTCAGCTAGCAACATTTTTATTTAACAGAATCACTCAATTCTCCGGTTTGATCCCCGATCACCAATTTGGCTTCAGAGAGTGCCATGGCACACCGGAGCTGTGCCACAGGATCACGGGTAAAATACTGGAAGCATTTGAGGAAAAGAAGTACTGCAACGCAGTCTTTCTGGACGTTAAGCAAGCGTTCGATAGGGTTTGGCACACTGGACTGCTGTACAAGCTGAAGTCCGCTCTGCCAGCGCCCTTCTATATGTGGCTGCGCTCCTATCTTTGCCATAGGATGTTCTATGTGAGATGCGGTAATGACACCTCTGTAATCAAGAGCATAAGAGCAGGAGTCCCCCAGGGCAGCGTGCTGGGCAATATTCTGTATACCATCTACACTGCCGACATGCCGACATCTCCGGACCCACGAGTTCTCACTGCCACCTATGCGGATGACACCGCCTTCTTGGCTTCCGACGAGTCACTGCAGACTGCTGGCTGGATACTGCCCTGCCATACATCTGGATGGTAGTACCATTCCATTCAGCGACTCGGCTAAATACCTCATTATGGACAGACGTCTCACTTGGAGGACGCATCTTAGCAAAAAACGTAACCAATTGAACGCCAGACTCAGGAGCCACCTCTGGCTGCTTGGAAGGAGGTCTACCCTGCGGCTCCACGTCAAACTTTTAATATACAAAACCATTCTAAAGCCAATGTGGACCTACGGTGTTCCTATTTGGGGCACTGCCAGCCGTTCAAACGTGAACCTCATACAAACTTTCCAAAATAAGACTTTAAGAATCCTGTCCGATGCCCATCTATTTACTTCAAATAGAGAGCTACACGATATGCTGGAGATACCTTGGGTACACGAGGAAATTGTCAGAATCACCAAGGCCCATCTGGTGCGGCCAATATCACCAAAAATATCTTCGAGATACTGAGTTATTTATTTGTGAAATTTGTATAAAAAATGATTGCTTTTGTCCCACGGTATGTTTGTTGGCTGATGTCTGGTTTGACTTGGTTGCGTTAGGTTGCGTTGTGTTTGCCTGAGTGTATCTGTATCTGAGTACTCAAATGTATCTGTATCTGAGTACTCAAATGTATCTGTATCTGCGCATCGAGCCGCAGTAACACGCGAGCGCCACATCCATGCACAACGACGACGCGGCACGTTCTCGTTTGTGTTGCAACATCAAAAACAAAAAAGAAAAAGCAAAAAGCGCGCGCGCAACGCGTTCAACAAAAAGAACACAAATTAGGCAAAAATCGTTGGAGTTTTGTGTATGAAAAATAAATTGGAAATTAAAAATAACTACTGAGCAAAAAACATAAATTTTGTATTATAAATGAAAACAATGTGAATAATTGCATTTACCGGCATTTTTTTTTTGTTGTGTTTATTTCTGAAAAAAAAAAAACAAAGACAAAACTCTCTCACAAAATACACATACAAACATAACGAGAGTGCATTTCATCGAGTTTCGAAGTGCCGCCTGCATTTTTGTACAGAAAACAAAAACAAACGTTCTCAACTTATATACACATTCGGGGTATCTCAACTCTCTGACACACACACACACACACACTGAAACACATATACACATATATACGTTTTGTGTTTGTGTTCTGTGTTACCCTCCGATTCGAACTTTTTGTATCTGTGACTTTGTTTCGCAGCTGTATCCCTACTGTTTGTGTTTGTCTGTGTGCGTGTGTGTTTGCACACGCGTGTATCTGTGTGTGTGAGTGCGCAAAACACTCAGAAATAAAGGTAAACTACCTACTTTGCCTGCCTTTTTCAATACGAATAAGGCAGACGCTCAAAAGTGTACGAAAAATATACCGAAAAACACAACTTTACACACACAACCACAGCCAACTGAGTGTGTGTGTGTGTGTGAGATGCAGAAGGACTACCAGATGGAAGATATAATACCAACACATTACTGAATCAAAGCAAAGTCTCTTCTCTGGTCTGCTCTGGGTCTGGGTCTGGTCTCTTCTTTGCTCTGATTTACGACCTGGCAGCACTTCCTTCATATCGGCATTTTCTACTTTACCAGTTCCCAAGTTGTCTTATATACATACATATGTATATATTTTTTTTGAAATTTTTTTTCCTGTTGTGTGTGTCAAACTGAAAACAAAAAAAAAACTTGTGGATAAATTTATATAGAAATATACATATAGAAGATACTTATATGTATGCTGATCTGCCACAAAATTGGATTTAAACTTAAAAAACATCAAGGCAAAAGTTTTCTAATTACTTGGTATGTACTTTGGCTTCTTCTTCCACATCTTTTCATATTCATCAACATCACGATCTCTTCCTCATCCGACTTATTCATACACAAATGTACATATATATATTTTTGCTCTAAGCACTTAGCAGTTTTTATTAATATTCACTTCCAACTCGTCGTCGTGAGTTGTTCTATATAAGCATAAAGTCATGTGTGTGCGAATTTTAATTATAAAAGTGACAAAAAAAAACCTTACAAATACTCATACATATACTAAAAAATATACAATGTGCTTGCTCTATACTATATATATACATACATACATAGAATATGTGTATATATATCTATAGACATTTGTATATAAGAGTTTACTTATAGAGTTGCCGGCAATTTAGGCAAAAAAAAAAAGCATTTTCTGCTTGAGCAGCAGCAATTTATAGCTCGTCTTTTTTCATTCTTTTAGTTTAGTTTTGACAGAATTTTGGTTTGTGATATATATATTTTTTTTGCTTCTTTTTTGGCGTGTTTTAGTTTTCTGTCGTTTCTTCAAATGGGGATCAAAGTGTGTATATTCTTTTTTTGTTTTTGGAAGTTGCTTAGGAAAATGTGGGTTACATGCAGTTACGAGATGAAAGGATTCTTTTTCACCCACAAAAAGTATTTCATGGAATTTTCGTGAACATAATATATATATTTAGATATCTTGCTAATGGAAAAGACCAAGAATTTGTGACCCTGTAAACATAAATATACATAAGTGTATATATATATACATACATATGTATATGTTTCTTATATTTATGAACATCATTAACAGGCACTTTTGTCATCACATATTTACATATATAGAAAAAGTTCATCAGCATAAAAACTATTTCAAGAGTGAAGTTTTTCTTTGTTTTTTGAGCAACAAATTAAAATAAAATAAATTAGCCATTAGAAGCAAAATAAAAAATATATAGATGCAATTAATTATTTGTTAATTCTGTATAAAAAAGTTCGAGTTTGATGTAATAAATTTAATCGAATACATTGATTACATGAAAGTTGCAATGCAAATTGTGTAAACATGTGTTTGTTTAATTGAACTAGTTTTTTTTTAAATTTATTTTTGGGCTATAAATGTGAGTAAAAGATTTATTTATTTGCAATCACACCAAAAACATTACTTATGCAAATTACTGCTCAAAGGCAAAGTAAAGTAAAAACTCCTTTTATTAGAATTTAATTAGTTTAACTTTTGATTAATAGTAAATCATCACACACACACACAAGAGATTTGTCTTTTTTTTAGGTTTTGTTCTTAAATTCCACAATTAGAAATCATTTGACAATCAATTTTCTATTCAAAGATAATGATGAAATCAATTTTTGACATACATGTATGTACCTTTTTTGTTTTATTTTATTAAAAACATATTATTATGGATTTCGATTGTTGAGTTTTAAAAGCCTAATATTATTATTAATTGCACTCCCAATTTTATCGTCCTTGTGATTTATTAACATAATTTTGTATTATCAAGGGTAAAAAGTTAAACTGTGCGTATCCTTAATTGAAAAATATGACAAAAAGTGACGTAAATGCAAATCATTTTGACACTTGAAATGTCACATCGATTGTCAAGCATTTTCCAGCCATAAAGTGACCACTACAACACTAATGGAGTAGGGTTTGCCTGGACCCCTTTTAAGCCCGGAAATGCGTTCGACCGGTTGCTATTATTTTCCTTAGTTTTTATTATAAATATTTCACTCTTCTAATGTACGAAGTGACAACGAAGACAACGAATTCCATAGACTCATTATATCTTATTCGTTTATGTGTTTTATCAATCACAGAGACCCCACAGACCCATATGCTTGAAATTGATTTAGCTTGAAATTCGATAAACGTTTTAATTCATTAAAGGGTTAACCCTAAGCCTTTTGCATATGGCAAAAGGCGAGAACGATACACCCTTATGTCATTTGCAGTTACAGATACAGATGCAGATTCAGATACATTAAACATCTGTGACTCTGTGGCTTTGTGGTGGTTCATTCAGTCTGGCAAATTTGCAACATCCTGTTGCATGTCCTGACAATCAGCTAGCCGAAAAAAAAACATTACCCAACAGCACATCAACAAACTAAAAAAAAAAAACATCTTCCTTGCTCTGCCTTTCCCCTCGCCTCAGCTAACAATTTGAAGTTGCAGCTGTTGAAATAAAATCGAATTCGAGACGTAGATAAAGCTTCATGTTGTAGTTGTAGAGTAGTAGTGTATTTAATGTGATGGCGATTCCCAATTCCGTTTTGAATTCTCCCCCCCGTTTAGTGCGGTTGGCATGAGCGAGGGTTGCTTCAAATTATTGCCATTGCCATTGTTGTTGTTGTTGTTGTTGGCACAACAAAAGCGAAGCAATTAAATTGAAAAAGAAAAACCTTTAACACAAATAACCTGCCATTCGCCTATGCGGCATATGAATGACTGTGGTGGTTGAACCAGAATTTGTCCTCTATAACACCCCAAACCAAAAAAAAAAAACCCATCGATTATTTTATTACCACTCTCTTCTAACCAATCAACCACCCCCACACACAACACACACACACCACACAACACGCACACACACTTTGTTGTAAGTGTTATGATGGTCATTCCAATTTCAACTTGTCAACCATGCCACAAGTTGTGCCGCCTTTGCCCCCCCTTTCCTTCAAGTCGTCGTCATCGTCTTACCTTACACTCTCTCTCGCTCCTTATGGTGTTTATCTTTACTTCTTTTCGATTTTCTTCACTAATTTTCGTAGTTTACCTTCTTTTCGGTTTTTTGGTGTTTTGCTTTCCTTATCAGCTGCTATTTATCACATTTTGTTTTGGGCACTTCTTCTTCTTCATTGGCTTGGAGCCAGACAAACGACAAACTCGTGCCCTCCAGTTCAGAGTAAAGTTCTCTGAATTGATTTTGTTAACCTGAAAACTTGTTTTCGAGGTGTGTGTTTTTGTTTCTTTTCAATTTTTTGGTAAGTCTTCAAAACTTGTTTTAAGGACGTTCGTTCTGAAGTTTTGTTGTTGTTGGATTTTTGCATCTGCATCTTCAATTTTATGACTCATTTCGAAGAGATTTATAGCGGATATGAGTGAAAACGACATATAAAAATCAAAGAAAAATTAAATACTCAGTTGTTGGCACTCGATGAAGTTGATGACGGAGTTTAACTCATTCTACTTGAGGTTGAGATGTTTGGAGTTAACCTTTTGCATTCTGTTTTATCATCCTGAAGATTCAATTATCACAATAATGTGTGTGTACAAGTGACATTAGGACGTTTCTTTGCCATCATCAAGGTGTTGTTGTTGGGTTGGTTGGTTAATTACATTCACTCTAATGACAGTTTTTATATGCTATTGCATCTTAACCATCAGTAGATCGGTAGACACATTATATCCCATGTGTCTAACACGTGCCAAACAATCTATAAAGTGAGACAGCATGATTTCCTTTTTCATGAGAGAGTGTTTTCCCAACATAAAAATAAGTGGAAATAAATTCTAGCAACTATATGATGTTGTTGGCTGCAAAATTCAAAGAAGACCCCTTTTCGAGTCAAAGACAATTTCCTCTCCCTCTAATGTTGCTGTTGTTGTTATTCTATCTTTCTTTATGCCCGTTGCGTTCTCTCCTCTCCCTTTCAATGTGTGTTCCTTGAAAGTTTTATTTTGCTGTGGCATAGTGGCTATGAAATTTTATGACCAAACCAAGGCAAACCAGTATGAAAAAACTTGAGGAATGGATAAAAACAAGATGATGATGAAGTTGGGATCAAAAAAAAGAAAAAAAAACTTAACCCCAACTCCAACTCTTAACAAACTCTACAAACTGTTTGCCATTTGAAAAAAGAGAAGTTTCTTTTCCCCACCCCCCAAACAACCACCAATACCACCAACTAGCATCATCACAGTGTTAAATGGTCTTCCGAAAATTTAACCAACATTGACTTGCTGAACTTAGGCAATATTTGCTCATTATCATAAAAGAAACCAATTGAGTTTCTTTAGTTTAGTGTGGGGATGGGGGCAGACACACCTCAGTTTAGAAAAGTTCGTCCTCTCCTTTATTTTCTTTTTCGCTATTATGTTTAATTTAACACTTTTTCTTAAAATTACAAAAAAAAAAAAAAAAGCATAAGCAATGTTAAAACAAAAAAAAACCCGCATTCCCCTCCCACATCTGGATCCCGCCATTCCTCTTTCATTTACTGTGACATTGAAATCTCATTTTGATCCATTCACGAGAAGAAAAGCGAAAAAAAAGAAAAGCAAATGTAAAACCATATTAAACTACATTACCGGGAGGAAAACAACAAAAGTGAAATCTAGACAAAGGAAAAGTGAAGGAAA
Organism: Drosophila paulistorum; assembly: GCA_018152135.1. Lineage (NCBI taxonomy): Eukaryota > Metazoa > Arthropoda > Insecta > Diptera > Drosophilidae > Drosophila > Drosophila paulistorum. Next base: position 16,398,967 of record JAECXG010000606.1, on the reverse strand, counting down.
TTGGGGGAAAAAACTACAAATCAAATTAATAATCATATGTTTTAGCTCAGGCTCAACTCGGGCTTAGTTCAAGCTCAGCTCAGCTCGTGCTGAGCTGAGCTGACTACCAAAATGATGACGCCCCCACATACCGTTTACTCCACCTCCACCTCCTCCTGCTGCAGCTCCTCTTGGCCCCTCTCTCTTGTCTCTCTTTGCCAGGAGTTGAACTAATGCAATTTCGATTGGAATTTTTTGAACTGGCTGAAAGTAATTTAGTTGAATCTGTTTTTTTTTTCTTTTCTTTTCTGTTACATACATATTGAGTTGTATTTTTGCGGTCAGCAATTTAGCTTTGGCATGGTCTCATTATTTCGGTTAATGATATTTTCTAGTTTAGTAGTTTCTGTTGATTTTTGTTTAGTATGTGTTGTTGTTGTTTGGTAAAACGTGAGGGTATTGAAAAGGTTAATAATATTAGTAACAACTAGTTAGTTAGTTAGTTGGTGGGTGACTTTTCAAAACGTTTCGTTTACTACTACCAAAACAAAAAAGGAGAGCAACATTTTTCCACTGTTCCCCACTCTCTCTCTTCCTCTTCATGGTTTAATGGTGATTAAGCTTAATATAGATTTAGATTTAGGTCAGATAAATGAAATCAATTTTTCATTATCTCTTTAATGATCTTTTAGTAGTTTATTTAGTATTTTTTTTTTTCTTGTAATTTGATTGTTTGTTCAAGTCATAAGATGACAAATGCTTTTGATCCCTTGGAGCCAGAAAGTCAAAATGTTGTTTAGTCGTCTAGTCTAACACAGTTTTACATTGGTTGCATCATTAATAATCGATTGGATACTAGATTAATGTGTTTGCACTCTACTAGATCGAAAAGCCTTTGGCTAAATGGATTTCAAATATGTTTGTATGTTTCTTGGCTAGCTGTCTAAGCTTGTAATCGATTTTCACCTCGTCTACCCGCCGCCTTCTTCTAGCTTGCACCTCTCTGACTCTAATTAGTGACTAACTAAAAACTAAAAAATAGAAAAAAAAAAACGAGGGAAAAATCAAAAACTTCTACATGAAAACTAGTTTGCAACAGGCAAAAATATGTTGAGAACTCGACATGCCATGGCACTGTCGACTTGTCGACTAGTGTGTGTGTGTGTGAATGTGTGTGAGTGTGTGTGTACTGTTGAGTGTTGTCGAAGGAATTGGATATTAGTGGTGAAGTAAATGGAGGGAGGGATGGTTATAAAGAAGATGAGAACGAGGACGAAGACGCAAAGACACAAGGATGAGAGAGTATGAGAGACGATGATGAGGTTTAGCTTAAGGTTGAGGGGGAGCCAAACTGAAACGCGTTCTTTTGGACAACGACAATTCCAGGGAAACAGCTGTACGTGCTGAATGCAGCTGCTTCCCCTTCAACCACCATTTGCAGCAGCAAGCACTAGTAGCCAACACCACCACCACCACCACCGCTAGCCATCGAACTGTAAAGTTAGAGTCGGTGCGCGAGCGAGTTGAATCCAACTCTTCAACTGGCAAGTCCAAGTCCAAGAGTTTAGCCCGAGACTCCGAGTACGAGTACAAGTCCGAGTCCAGGCCAAGGCAAAAGTGCCGGTCAGTATGTGCTCTGGATTTATTGCCTTTGCTATGGCTACGTTTTGTGTCCCACCTCAACATTGCGAATGAGAGAATGCGACGATGCGACGACGATGAATACATGAAGCGACTTGCTGGTGGACTCTTCGGTCTCCGGTCCCCGGTCTCTGCTTGTGGAGGTCAATGGCTTCTTTGGACGACTCTTTACTGTTGTTCTTTTTGCTCGCTCGCTCTCACTATCTCTCTCTCTCTCTCTCTTTGTCTCACACATACTCTATCTGTTAGCGCGAATTATTATTTTAGCGAAGCGAAATGGAAAATGTTGTAATAATAATAAAGTGACTCCATGACGGGGAACTAAACACCAACTCGAGACTAGACACAGAATGTTAGAAAGAGATAGAGCTATATAGGAGTGAGAGAGGCGGAAAGCAGCCAAGCCCAAGTCTCGTTGTCTACTCCAACTTACATCATCAAAAGACAAACATTTCCGTTAGATTGGTTAACACGCAAACCAAACCAAACCGAACCCCAAACCTATCTATCTATCTACAAAAACAAAAAAAGAAAACCATAACAAAGTAAGTAACTTTTAGTTGGTTCTAACTAAGAGCTTAGCCTTTTGCCAATTAAATTGATCATTTTCTTGGAATTGAATGAGCTTTAATTGAAGTTAACCCGAACTTAACTTAACATTTGAACAAAATTACAAAGTCGTAGTCGTAGAGTTTGTAATATGAAGCTTACTAGGCATCCTGACCCACCTCCATACATACATACAATAATTTATCATCATACTTCATTCATATTTAGCTACAATTTTTTTTAAAATATTTTTTTTTAGTTTTTTATCTTATCAACACGTTCAGAAAGAAAGTAATACAGTTAACTCTCCAACACTTCTGTTTATCTATTATGTCTGTCCATTTGTATGCACTTTAATGACTCAATTAAAAATTTATCATATTTCACTCTGTCTAGACTTGATTGATTGTGATGTATGTATGTGTGATGTGTGTGTATGTGGTGTCTCTTAAGATAAGTAAGAGATTGTGATTTCCATCTGTAAAGAGTCTACTAGACACATTTGAGAACGCAATTTCGTTAAGGTTGAGAGTGGCGGCTTTACTTAAAAACAATATGAAAAGAAGATAGTAAAGATAACAAATGACTCACAAATACACTGAGCTCACTAAGCTGCAAGCAAGTACATGCAGTTTAAGATAAGTTAAACACGTTGGGCGCCAAAATGCTTTAAACTCATTAGGCATTGCTGGTATGGGTGTATTTTTTTTGTCTTTAGCTGTCAAATTTCCACTTTGGCACAAAAATCATCAACATTTGTGCCATACAATCTCCTATTTTATTGATTTGCAATTAAATGAAAGCAAAAATTGCAAAGTTTTAACCTTTACGTTAGCTCTCGACAGCACATAAGATAAAAGCAACAGAAATATCCAAAAATTGGCCGCCTTTTGGCATAGATATAATCTCAACATGACAGGCACACAAAAAATTGAAGGAACTTTCAAATGGAGCAACTTTCTCATAAATTCTTTATATCTTTTGAGGTTTTTTCGTTTTTAGAAAATATTTCGTTTTTGCCTTTTTTGTTTGTACTATTGACATTTGACTGACATTTGACACTTTGCTTTTTGACAGAAAATTCTTTCTACACACAAACACAGACAAACATTTGTCCATTAGTGTAAAGTTATGGCAACAATCCAGACATTTGCCCTCAACTAACTACATACATATGTATCTATGTATGTGTATGGTACTTATGATGTTGTCGTCGTTGTCTATGGTTTAGTGCCTATAAAATTTTAACCCTTTTTCAGTTTTTTTCTGTTTGTTAGGCTCTGTTGACCCCCTACACTTTACTCTCTACACTTTGCCATGTTGCACGGAAACGACAACAATACCAACAACTAGAAAAAAGTTTCACTTTCTTGGCCATCGTTTTTGATGATCGCTCGGTCGGCGCTTGCAGCAGTTAATTGGTTTATCACGCATATGAGGAAAAAATATAAAAAGAGTTGCACTTGCCACCAATCGGAACCATATGAAAAACACTTTCGTTTTTTTTTCTCTCTGTTTTTCTGAAACACAGAAACGAAAGTGAGCTTGTTAACATTTGCGTTGATTTTTCACATGATACAAAATACAGACGCTGGGTTGAAAAAAAAAAGTCCAGAAACAAAAACAAAGGTAATGAAGGAGCTTTAATAATTGCCAAACCTTTAGCATCATCATCGACCTGAACAACATCATTATTATGTTTGCAGTATTATGGTTAATTTCTGTAATTGATACCTGTCATTAAGATCCTCTGACTCTTTGACAAGATGTATCAATTTAACCACAAACAAAACTTTAAGAAACTTTCATGAAGTTCAGGCATGGAATATATGTCACAAGAATTAGGAATCGAAAGCTTATCAATGGGTTTGCGTTAGATTTATTTGAATTATATTGAAAGTATCCAAACTGTGTACATAGACGCTTCAGAACTCAAAAGTTTTGAGTTGATGTGAACTAGGTACTAAGAACTAAGTTTCTTTTATGAAATGTTTTGAATATGTTGAGTATTTTTGTTATAATAGCATTTAGCCACCCGCATGTGTGTTAATCCGTACCTGTATGAGGGTGACAAGTTTGTTTTCTTTACCACAAAATAAAAAAAATCGCATCTCTCTTGGCTGCCTCTACTCCTTTTGGAGTTGGAGTGAGTGTCTTGTTGTGTCTTGGATCTCCCCTGCTGCGTCTTCTCTTCTTTTATTTTTGCATAATTTTTTTTTTTCTTTTTGCTTTTGCATATTTTTGCATGTTGTTGTTTCGGTTTTTCTTTCTTATTTCTTGTTTTTTTCTGCTGCTGTAGCTGTAAATGAAACAAAGACATCATCGATATCAAATGGCAGACTGACTGGCATCAGCAGCAGCAGCAACAACAACTTTTCTATGGCTTCGCATTGCAATTGAAAGGCAAAGAAATACTTAAAAATGAAGTTTTTGAATTGATTATAAAGTTTTCGCAAGGCTCTCTATAATTATTTTTACCTTTGAAATAATGAAATGGTTTTAAATGTGCTGCACCCAACTGGGTAACTGGCTGGCTGGCTCACTTGGCGCCACATTTGTTCAGATACATACATACATATCTAACATTTTTTTTTTTTTTTTTGTTTTCTGGCCCATTTAAGATACTTTAGCCCATTTGGAGTGGGGGTCTCTGTAACTTTTATCGACCATTCAAATCACTTCGCTTTACATGCTGTTTGTTGGTCATTAAAAACCAAACTCAAATCCCAAAAGTCGAGCCTCTCAATGCATGCAGCAGCAAGAAAAAAATGAAGTGGGAAAACAAAGACTTCAAACTGTGAAAATATTTATTTTTCAATATTTAATAATGCAAACATGGCTTGGGCCAAAAACAAAACAACAAAACCAAAATAAAGCGGATAGAAATGAAAAGCTGATTTTACTACTCCAAGTGACTGACTGACTGACTCTCTTAGCTAACTCCAACAATAACATTGTCTGACAAAGTGGATGTAATTTTATTTTTTATTTTTATTTTTTCAGTCTTTTAGCTACTGTGGGGCGGTACTTTTGATATTAATTGGGAGATGGAGAATGGCGTGGCTAGGCAAAAACGAGGCGGAGTGGTGCCTTGACAATGCAATAAATGAAAGTGCATTAATTTGTTGGCAAACATTTTATTTTAATGTAAATTTTCACAAAAATGTAATATTTTTAAGGACTTTTGAAGTGTTTTTAGAAAAATTACATAATTATTAAACAGTTGCTAGAAAAACTTTCATAAATTAAATTTCATATTTAATTTGTCTTCAAATAACTCCGCAGGGCCAAGAAAATGACGAGCAAACTTCAAAGGGAACTGTTGTGAGAATTCTAGGGAGAACTAACTATAGAGGAAACTGTAGTAGTTAAGTAAAAGTTCAGAGTCTTCCACTGTTAAATTTATTTTGATGCAACAACAAAAAACAAAAACCTATAAAATCTGCCTCCAAAATGAATCATGTTCAGTCAAAGGAGGGAGAAGAAAATAACTCTTATTTTAACTCTCTTTGACTTGTGTCTCAAAACTCAATTAGTGGGCGACTTTTCTTTGTTATTGTGTTTTGTGTTCCCCCCTGTTTCCGCCCTCTCATTAAAGAGGACTACAAATTAGAGACTATATACACACATTTTATGGGCAAAACTTCTTGTCATTAATTCAATTAATATAAAATTTTACTCAACTTTGTGCCCGCTGCATGTACTAAAAACAAAAGAAATCTCTTTCGGCGGCGGCTTCTTCTTTCCATCAACAGTTTTCATTTCAATTTTTATGACATTTCTAGAATGTGTATCAAAGTTCAAGACTTTTTCGTTTTAAGCCATGTTAAGAGTCACCACCTAATACAAATTTTCACTCTTTCTCTTTGCAGGTAAGCCTAAACCAAATGTTGCAACAAATATTTTCATGTATGTTGTAAGTAATTTCGATAATTGTTGTTGTTTGACCAAGCCTCAAAAGAGTTGAGTCAAACCGCAAAAGAAAAACAAATTTCTGAGAAATAATTTCTGTCTTTTTTTTTTTTGGATGTGTGTAGCTAGCTGCCATATTGTAGTTGTTGTTATTGTTGTAATTGGTTAAATTTCTGCGGCTTTTTTAATGGTGATCGATGGCTAATAACAAATAGATATATGTATGTATACATACATATGTATCTACCCTGTGCTCCTTGGGGTAGAATGGAAGCATTTAAATGCATTAACAACTTCTACACCTAATGAAATGTTATTAGTTTAACGTTATTTGGAAAACAGTTAAACTCAAGTCCTTGCCAAATATATTCAAGTCCACTTTCTACTTTTTTTTCTTTTGTCTTTGCCATTTCTAATGATGAACTAGTTTCAATAACTTTTACACAGTTTATATATTCATAATCATAATTTATAGCCGAAACGATTTATGAGTCGTTTCATCTAAACAAAATATCCTATAGAAAATGTCGTTAAAAATTAGTATTAATGCCAATAAAGTGTAGTAAGTGGCTAAAAGGCAAACCAACTTTGTACAGGGTGTGTGTGTGTGTGTGGATAATGTGAGCTAGTAAATCCCTCAAAAAGTAGATAAAGTAAGCATTAATTTAATTTGATGTTCGTATAGAGGAATAGTTTGTTATTTCGAGGGGTTTGTGGCATGTTGCACAACGCTAGTTAGTTAACTGTAATTTTTGTATTAGTATGTTACTTTTATTTTTTGTTAGTTAACCAATGAATGGCCTTAAAAATCTAATTAGACAAAACAAACGGCAGTAGGGGCTTCAGTTTTATGACCATAAATATAACCACAAAGAGCAAGAACAGTTTTTTTTTTGTTTTTGAATATTTTTTTGTTTTTTTTTTGTGTTTCTTGGAAAGTTTTCAGTTCCGCAAATGCAAATGAAACAATAAAAATCTGACTAGAAGGTTTTGCATAAAGCAAGGGGGTCATTGGAGGGGCCGGAGAAGGTTGTTGAGGATAAGGTGGAAGGGGCATGTATGTATGTATACATGTTGTACTCTTGTGCCACAAAACGCGATCATTTGCGTTTGCTATCGTGGGCCATAAACGGGTTGATGAGGCCATCTTAATTATACCGTTGCGAGACTCTCTTTGTTTTGTTGGTTTCTTGCTTTTTGCCTTTTGTTGCTGCCCGTGTGGTGTGCCCCCAAGTAGACTTCAGTTACTTCATTTGCAAATTGCGGCATTTTCAAAAAGACTTACGACCAGTGGATCTTCTTGGGTAGTTAGTTAGTTAGTCAGCTTAGTTGGCCAGCTGACTGAAAGTCTGCCCCTGATGCCTGCCTGCTGCTGCCTGCCTCTTTGATGGAGTGAAAGATTGTACCATTTTTGTCAGTCAACTGGTTGAAGGTTTAATTGTCGCCTCGCCACAGCCCTACGGCACAAGAAGGGGGCAGGGCAGGCCAAGGAGGGAGGGAGGGACCCTGCATTTAAAACGGTATCATCATGTGGAAGGGCCTCATTATAGTGTCAGGCACGAGTTTGGGGCCATCTGAAATGCTTAGTGAACAGAAGAGATTGAATAATTACTAACTTGAGATAGGCATTAAATACGATGGTGCTAGGGCGAAAAGAAACTCTTTAAGAGTTCTCATAGAAATTGGAAAACTATAAAGATATTATTGATTCACAAATGATTTCATCAAAGACAAAGTACAAAAACTTGTAAAGTTGGCTTAAACTGACCGAAACTAATCGATCTAAACTATAAAACGAGAGCCATAAGATGGAGCAATTTGACTTGATGGAAATTTACTATATTATTGTATTAAAATCATTAAAACAAATTGAGAATGCAAAAGCAAAAACAAAAAAGAATTCCCTAAAATCTTAACTTTGTGAGTAAATAATTCGGTCATTTTCGGCAAGGTTTTAGAAATTATTTACATTTAACATTATTGTTTTGCAACTTTTACCAACTTGGCCTGAGTTTGTAAATAAAATTTATAAAAAATCGTGACGTATTCGCTTGCAATGACAGTAGCAAAATATATTATCAGTCTTTAGTTCTTTAATGAAAATCTTAAAGGATTTGAATTTGATCTTTGTAATGATAAGAGCCAAAAAATAGAGATTTTAGTTATTTTGTTGTTACTGAACTGATAACACAATTGTCTAGAGTGTAAACCTTTGATTTTAAGGAATGATCTCATTACCACTTGAAAAGTTTATTTTGCTTTCAGCGAAACAAAAGCAAAGTTATCAAAAAATCAATAGAGAAATTATCTTGCCTTTTTGTTGTACGTACCTATATTTAGCTTTACTAATTATATCAATTGAACATTTGTTTTTGGACCATTACGCCCCTTAGTTAGATAGATGTCGATTAATATGCAATTGCATCCATGTAGCACCTGCTTTTGGTCACATAGCACTGCACTACCATACACTTATATAAAGGGAACCAATGGGGCTTATTATAGACATGATATACGAGCTTATATGAGTGCCATATTTACCCATTAGGGGTTACTTTATTTCATTGTGGAAAATGCAATATAAGATAAGGTATATTGAGGTAGTGTACACACCAAAAGCCCATGCACATTATGGTAGACGCTTCTATCATTAAGAGTATATCTCTACTCGGCCATATGTCAATCTTTTGTATAAGTTTTTCCAACCAGTTGCCATCGTCAGTGGCCTCAACCAACAAAATTTCCCCCAACTAATTTAAATTTAGGTTCAGGAAAAAAAAAACACAACTAAAATACCACCGGAAACCGCAACTCGTAACTTGCAACTCTGGAGCGGAACGAATCACAGATAGATGAAGAGACAGAGTGCGAGAGAGAAAGAGAGACAAACAACAGTTTTAATTTGAAGAATTATCTAGTACTTGCTATGAAGCAACAACAATTAACCTAGTTTCGATTTTAATTTTTTTTTACTTCTAGTTTTTTTAAGCAATGACTTTAGAGAGTTGAGTAGATCAGGGCAATTGTAATTCCTCCTGAGGAAATTAAAATCCGTTGTTCAGTCCTTTCCATATGGGGAAACTAAAATTGAAATACTAATCAAATAATACGCTATTTATAAGGCAACAAATCAAAGTGGACACATTTTATTCAAAAAAAGAAAAGCGAAAAACGACATAAATTCTGTTCCCTTTAAATTTGTTAGTACTCAAAGTCTTAAACAGGCCTGTTTAATTGAAGATTCGAGATATATGTATAATATAAAGAAGGAACTCTTATTTAGGATTGAAAATAACATAAATAGCGTTAACCTTCGTCTAAATTTGTCATCGCCACTGGTTCATTCACTCATTCAGTCAGTCAGACAGTCACCCACTCAGTCGACATATGACACATGCTATTATCGGGTGTACCCCAAAAAAGTTGTAGTAATTTTGTATTTTAATTTCCATTCTCAATTTCAATTGCCAGATCTCACCCTTTCCTTTTTCCCTCCCTTCCGCTTGTTCTTACTATTTTGCCGCTTTCATGATACGTTTTTCCTCTATTCGTTCCAATGAGTGATTTCTCGGCACACTGGCAGCCACCTGCATAAAACTCACACACATAAACATAAAAAACAATTTCCTTTTATGACTTTTTGTTCTCAAAGTAGAGTTTTTTTTCTCTCCCCAAACGGAAATTTTCTGTGGCAGTGGCAAGTGATGCAACCAAGTGAGATCGATGCAATGGAATGCTTTTTGGTGTGTTTGTGAGTGGGGGTTTTTTTCTTTGGTTAGAGTTCATTGCCGCCTTTGGCATGTGTTGACCAAAGTTGGCATTTTGCTTAATTATCTGACCAAAAGAGTCAAGGAGTCACCACGCCTTGTAGCACTCGTGACCTTCGGTGGTTTTTCTTTTATTTTGCCTTTAGTCAATGAATGCGCTGTCTCTGCTTAACTCTCCGTTAGTTTTACCTCCGACGACGACGACGACGACAATGAAGAAGGAGTCTCCCAATGCCTTGTCCAAAGCCAAGTTCAACGGAAGCCATTAAAGAAATTTTGTGCATTGAATGGCGGCGGGTCTGAGCTGTGGCAAATAGCGTTGCGTAGCAAGTATCCCCTCTTTGCCACACTCTCCTCTCTGTTTCTTGCGTTTAACATTTCTTTTGCATTTTTCGTTGATCTGTGGATGAAGATAACCTTCGGCCAACAAAAAAAAGTAAAAAGAGCTAGGTAAAAGTAGAAATGTTTGCGCTGCGGTTTGTCTTTTTATCGCCTTCGGGTGCATCTGCTGTGACTGTGCCGAGCTGCAAAGAAATTAATTCGCTTAACCTCTGTCGACACCTCCCACAATTGCAGCAAGAAAAAGAAGAAGACACTCTACCTACCTGCCAGCCAACCAGCCTGACTGCCAAACAACTACCACAACAAGGCTTTCACTCACTCACATTGCCCCTTCTTGAATCAATTTAGTTTTTTTTTTTTGAGTTTGCACTTTTGACTGACTTATGCAAATTTGCGTCCGTTTTGCAACCAAGGTTCGTTGTCGTAGTCGACGTCGTCAAAAAAAAGGTCGTCTTGGGTTAACTGCCACCTAACTGACTTGACTTGACTGACTATAGAGGAGACTAAACCAACTACCACCCATCATCTAATTATGCAAAAAGCCTCTTAAAGGTGAAAGGAAGCCCAAAAACTGTTCAATGAAGGAAAATTTTCAGTATATATGTAAAAGTATGATGACTTTGTCTGGAATTTCAATTCGTAATTCGAGGGTGTTGTGTTTGGAAAAATTCATGTGGCCTCCTTATCCTCCTCCACCTGCTCCACCTTCTCATCATAATTCCCCACGGAAATCCATTTAAACATCGAAAAGCCTGAAAAGAAAAACTTAACCAAACAAAATTTGTTGTTTCTTTTAAAATTCACGCACCATTTGTATTGCATGTGTGTATGTGTGTGTGTGTGTGGTGTGCAAATGCATTAATGATCAAAACTTACTCCCAGGCTGAGGGGAAACAAAAATGTTGGCAAAAATGCGGAAATGCAAAAACATTTTCATATATATTTTACTACGTATATAGTGTGAAAGAAATATGTGAACAAACACACACACACGCAAAAGTTTTGAGAAAACATGGCCAAGACGATCACAAAGGCAAAATGCTATGACCTGAATATATACTACAAAGCGAAAAAGAAAACGGAAATATTGTTTGTGGCTTGTAAAGAAACAAATTATATATAGAAAATGAAAATGAAATGAAGGGAGAAAAAATTAACTTAACGAAAGAATCTCTTGGATTTCTATATTTCATTTCAGAGATAATGAAAAAGACCAAAGGAGTAAAAATAAATAAGTTAACATTGTAGAATTAGGGCTAAACTTTAGAGTTATAAAGTGTTTAATCTAAGGAGTTTCTTCTTCATGATATTCATTTTATTTACTTCACTTTATATAAACTCTGAGCTAATAGAGTCAGTATATGAAACTACTTCTATTCAAAGGACTTAATCTTGAAGCAAAATGTCAAAAGTAATCAAAATTTCAGAGTATTTAGCCTTTGGCGCAAATGTTGAAGATGAAAATTTATACTCTTTGTATTTCTACATATGTATATAAAGTTATCATATGCCAGAAAAAAGCCCTAAGGAGTTAAAGGTTGAATGATTCTAGGAGCAACAGGTGCTTTAAGGGGAGGATACGAAAACAGACAAAGAGAGGCGTATGTACATATGTCGGCCTGTCATGGGTAAATGGTTGCAATGCAAATTCCAGACCCTTTTTACCAAACCCAAAGACAGCAAGCAAGCTATCATTCATTTATTCTTTGTTTTTTGTTTTTTTCTGATGAAGAAACGTATGCACACATACAACTTGTTTTATCTATTTTACAAAGAATTCGCAATTGGGCATTTGGTTGTGATATAGAGGACCCTGAAGAGGAATAGAAGGCGGTGGGGCCTTCATCAAGCAAAAGGGGCATCAAAGTTGATTATATACTCGCCTCCACCACTTCACTTGTGAGAGAATTGTAAAGGAATTGTGAAGAATTGCTCTGACATGGCTAAGGCCAAAAGCATAGAGTAGATCAGGGCAAAAAATTGGATTCGCTACTGAATTTGGCACGTCCACTAACGAGCCTTGTTTCAGCAATTTTCCCATAATCTCTAGGAAATGTTAAGCAATAGACAGTCAGTCGTCCGTCTTTTTTTCTTTTCACACTTTTTTGTTTTCTTTTGCTTCTTCTTCTTCTTCTTTTTCTTCTTCTGTGTTTTTAAAGGATGATGATGATAGGCAATCTCTTTTTGGATTCAATTGTTTCCGGTTGTTTTGAAGCTCTGAACCAGGCTAATCGGACTAGTGCTCGCTAGCTCGCTCCATGGGTGTCATTGAGTGAGAATCTCATGGACGTGACCAAAACTTGAGGCAATTATCTGTGGAGCACCAACGAAATAGCTAGCCAGCCAACCAGTCAACAGACAATTGCAATAAAATTTTCACGCGCCAACAACAAAGACAATTAGAGCTATAGGGGGATACAAACAGACATAGAAAATCAAAATCGAAATACAAGAAAACAAAAACTGCCAAAATGGGCGTGGCCAAAAAGCGGCATAGAGAAAGAAAATTGCCATCCTGTCAAATGAGCACGCTTCATCTAGTCTCAAGTATAATGTTGCACCTGTTGCAATGTTTCGGTTTTTCTTTTATTTTTTTTGGGAGGTAATTGAAATTGTTTTAGTTTTTCTTATTTTTCTCTGTTTGCTATAATTCGTTTTTCGTTTTGTTGTATTCATTTCTTTGGTTTTTGTTTTATACGCAATGTTTATGTGATTTTTCCTGTTTTCGCCAATTAATTAAAGAAATTTTTGCACAAAACAAAACCGCTTGTTAATTAAATTCAATTAATTAAAAATTTGTTCGGTGGGTGTTAACCATGAATTGCTACTCGGCAGGCAACCATTTGCCAGGAGGAATCGTAAGGGGAGGACTTGACAGTTTTATGAAGTTTTTAGCTACATAATTCCAATTGCAACATTATGTAGGCGTTTCTTCATTCTATATATGTACATATCCACACATATTCCTTGCGACTTTCTCCTTATTTCAGATGTAAAATGATCATATTTCATATACTCTATACACGAGGAGCATATCACCTAGATCATTTACAAGAAAAGAAAATAACTATGCCAACAATTTTGAACTAGAATTCACTCCAAACATCGGAGAAAATCAAGCTTAATTGTAAAATTTTTTAAAATTTAAAATAATATTTAATAATATTAGTTTCAGATCAAATCAAGGACAACTTGTTATTGATTTTAATAGACTTTAATTATATATTTTTTACAAAAAAAAATGCAAGATCTTTTATCAAGGTTTTATATGGAATATAGTTGAAATATATATAGTTGAAAAACTGGAATTGTTGTGTGTTGAATTGAACTTTCTGAAACTATTGTTAAAATTTTATTTCACCAATAAATAAAATAAATGAGTGATAAGCATTATGGGAACCTCAGTGTGTTTGAAGTGTGTTGAAACTTCGGTTTAGAGCTCTTCTTCTTGAATCAATTCAATCTTCTCCCTCCTGTGGCAACTATCAAAGTTTATAGGTTTTTTTTTTTTAGCTTTTTATGGTTTTTGCGATGCTCTTGAATTACAAAATAGTAAAAAAAAAAAAAAACGTTGCAAGACCTTATTTTTCAAACGGTTTTTTGGGCGCAGCACCAGCAGCTGATGAAAATGATTATGATTATTATTGGAAGAAGAGTTTGCTCTCTGTGTGTCTGTTTGAGCTTCGTCTCAAGTTGAAGGCGCAAATAAACATAAATATATATATTTTTATAAATATTTTGGGTGCGGTGCTGCTCAAAAGGAAAAAAAAATCCAATGAAATTATAATTTATGATTGGAAAGAAGGTGAAAAGATCAGAGTTGAATTTGAAATGAACAAAACAATGAGAAGAAATGCCGAGTAATGTCAAATGTAAACGATTTACTTGATTTGAGTCAGAAAAGAAACAAAAATTGATACATGTGTGGGTAGTTGACATGATCTTTAATTATTTTTTAAATGATTTCCAAACATTTCGTTTACCAACCACACACACACACACATCCCACAGGGTATTGCAGTATGTGTAATATGGAACATATGTTAGGCAGTTAACCCACGACAAACTCCCCCCCGAAATTAAAACTTACATAAGATAGAAGGGAGGTGAGGGCAAAACGCATCGAAGCTTTGTATCGAAGACACAAATTAATCTTTTGTGGGTTTCCTCCTTCTTCTCCTCCTCCTTGAAATTTAAGTGATAACAGGCATAATAAAGTTTTCAACGCTTAGACTCTGGCAATAGAAATGAGGAGGCAAAGGGGCTTGCTTAGCAGTCGACAGCAACATGCAACATGCAACTTTGGCTTAAATGAAGCTTGAGGCTGGAGAAGATCCCACCATGACGTTGTCATTTTGTTTTCTTTTTTTCTTGTTGTTGTTGCCTTCATTGCGTGACAACTAAACATTTCTTCTGAAAACGTACAAAAACGTAAGAGGAAAAAAAGACAAAAACGAGACACAGATGAATGAAGATGGGATGGCAATTGATGAGTTTTGATGGGTTTATAATGTTTCAGGGAGAGCCTGCTTTAAGTGTTTGTAATGGAAATGGAAAATGTTATTTGAAATTTGGAATTTTTAGCAGCGGAAACAGACAAATCAATGTGGGTTAACAGCAGCAGCTAGTTGTACATATTACCAATGGATATCCCGCCGATAATTGCAATTTAAAATCAATTTTAACTTGCCTGCTCCGCTCCACTCGGCTGTCTTGCTGTTTTCTCAACTTTGACTCGAATTTGCTTGCAATTAAAGTGGCTAAAACAATTAGCCAGCAGCATATACATACAACAACAAAATGTTGCTAGCAACATTCACAAACGAAACGAACAGAAACCAACCAGAGAGACAAGACTCTTGTCGTTGGCTGTGTGCACCATTGAAATAATTTATGACTCTTTCATATTTTTGCCACTTGCAAACAACACGGCAAGAGGAGATTTATGGCAATATGAAAATTGAAATGCAATCACACCAAAAAATATTATGTTAACCTCTGACACGGAGAGATTCAGCAGAGGCAGCAAGAGCAAGAGAGAGAGAGAGAGAGAGAGAAAAATTGAAATTGAAAATGCATTTGCCAGAATGCAAAAGAAAACGAGCTATGGAAGTTAACTTCGGCCTTGCCGAAGTTTATATACCCTTGCAGTTCTTTATTATATTTAATTCGATAAGAAAAGTGAAATTTCATACATCAACAGCATTAGTTGTCGTATTATGAATATGCTCAAATATTTTTCAAACTACTGAATTCAAAACACATTTAATGATTATTTAACAATATATGATATAGTAGTCCGATCCCGATGATTTTCATACTTTATCTCACACAGGTAATAAAGAGTCTCCAAAAAAAATTTCAACCCGATATCTCTTAAGATGGCTGAGTAAAACGCATTTTCAAAACACATTTAATGATTATTTAACAATATATGATATAGTAGTCCGATCCCGATGATTTTCATACTTTATCTCACACAGGTAATAAAGAGTCTCCAAAAAAAATTTCAACCCGATATCTCTTAAGATGGCTGAGTAAAACGCATACTTCAAACTACTGAATTCAAAACACATTTAATGATTATTAAACAATATATGATATAGTAGTCCGATCCCGATGATTTTCATACTTTATCTCACACAGGTAATAAAGAGTCTCCAAAAAAAAATTTCAACCCGATATCTCTTAAGATGGCTGAGTAAAACGCATACGCACAGACGGACGGACGGACGGACAGACGGACAGACGGACAGACGGACAGACGGACATGGCTATATCGACTCAGCTTCTCAAGCTGATCAAGAATATATATACTTTATGGGGTCGGAAACGTCTCCTTCTGTGCGTTACAAACATCTGATCAATTTTATAATACCCTCTGCAAGGGTATAAAAATAATAATAAAACCAAAAACCATTTATGCTTTGTACATAAATCAGTTATTAGACAGATCGACAGACAGACACAGAGTCCGACGGGAGACATAGTTTTCTTTTTTCTTTTTTTTTTTTTGAACGGCTTGTGGCGCCCTTTTTTCGGGTAATTTCGTTTTTCCCCTTTGAATCAATCTGATTGACAGGCCATGAAATTGCATTTACTTGTGTTCAACTTTAACCTCTGATGTTAACCTCTCGTTGACATAGATGAGAGAGTTATGTCCTTTGGGACAATTTGTTTTGATTGTGTTGTTTTCTTATTTGGTGGTCTTTTCATATCATATATATCCTGCTGTGTTGGAAAATTTCAAAACAATGGACATATATGTATGTATGTTGAAAAGTTTGGAATAGACTATTTTTTTGCTTCCCCTCTCCCTCTGTTTGATCATCTTTACCAAAAGTCAAAGGCCTTGGAATACCTTATGCTTCCATTCACAATTGTAATGATGATGATGATGAAGCAGCATGTTGTCCAGCTAATGGCCACCCATGTGACTTGGATTTTCCTTCTTCCTACCATTTACGGCCTTGGCTTCCTCCTTCCTACTTCCCCTTCCAATACACCTCCAAAATCATATATATTGGCCCGATTTTAGCTGGCCAACGCCTTGGCAAAATTTATTTAAATATTTTTTTTTTGTTTTTGCATGTTGTTTGTTTGTTTTTTTTTGGATGTCTTTCTTAAACGATTTCGTGTTACAATAAATTCGTAATATTTAGGAGTTTTTTTTTGAAAGCTAAACGTGATGTGCATTTTTGTTATATTGTTGCCTTCTTTCCTTTTATTTTTTTGCTTGGCCAAATGTTGCAAAGTGTTGTAAGATTTGTTGGCTCAGTAGCTTCATAGTATTCGTTGTGAAATATAAGGTTCTCATTATGAATTTTTTAAAGTTTTTATGGATGAAAATGGTTGAAAGAAGTGTTAGAAATGATATAGTTTACTAATACTTTAGAAAAGAAAAGAAGTATGGGATAGAAGATATATATATATATTTATTGGTATAAAGAACTTTTGGATGATGCCCATAAAAATATTTGAGGACCCTTATAAATCACTTGTTCTGAGGCAAATTCATAAAATGTTAGTAAATTTTCAACATGTTTGAGAAACACTTTAATTTTGTGGGCTACTGAGTGGAAATAAACTCTATCAGATTGGAAAATTCAATATTATTATTTCGATTTGGTGCACGGCTATATATCTCCCTTTGTCTCTCTCTCTCTCTCGCCACAATTAGCAATTGTCTTTTATGACTTGATATCATTGATTCAGCTGATTTATGACTAACGAGAAAGCCCTTTCCAATTCCTTATCTAATCGTATATATATTTTTTTTTATGAGCCATAACTGGGCCAACTTTGTTTTTTTGCCTTCTATTATATCGATTTTCATTATTCAAAGCACTTTCCAACGTGACAACTTAAATGTATTTCCCATATCTAAACTCTGAAATCCAGGCCAGAGAGAGGGAGAAGGAGAAAAAGAAAAACTGAACCAAACCAAACCGCAGTCCACCACAAACGTCGCGTGCCTTAGTCTGCTGTCTGAGACTCAGTCAATTCAACTATTCGCCCTACACACACACACACACATACGCCACCGCCCTCGCCTCACCTCACTGCATTTGAGTTCAGTTCATCACCTCTTCCAGGCACCCCTCCCACCGATTGGAGCACCACGCCCACACCCACGCGAATGTCACGAGCCAGAAAATTGGGTGAAAATCTCTTGTTTTGGTCTGAGCAATACATAAATTTTTTGGATTTTCTGTAGTCATGGATGAAAAAGCTTTTGCTCGTTGCTTTTCAATTAGCATAACAAACCACCCGCGTCCCCATTCCATAACATTTCTGGCTCCTTACTCCTCACTTCAGTTGGCTGCTGCTTCGTCCACTCAACACTCAATCGGAAATAGAAGAATTTCTAATATGGCGCCCGAATATTCCCACTTGAAATGACTGTGGGAAGTAAGGAGGAGAAGGAGCTTGATGGATGGGGGAAAGAAGAAGGGAAAGCCAGCCGACAGCGTGTGGATCAATTCAAGTTGAAAACCCAAACAAATCATGTGTCTTGTATCTAGATCTTGTTGTCAAACATGTTGTTGGGGTTTTTTTGGTGGTGGTAGAGTGGGGTGCCCCTATTTGGTAATATATTATATATTTATAGTCGGAACTTTCCCTTGGCTTTAGAAGTGGTTTTCCCATAAATTTTCCTTCCTTTCTGTTCCCCTTTTTTTCTGAAATACCCTGTCATTCTGCTAGGACTTTGGGTGTATGTATGTAAATATATAAATCTTAGAGTATTGCATACAGAGAAAGGGTAGAGAATATTCGAGAATATACTTTAAACATATGAAACAAGTTTTTACTAACTCTATATTTCGTTTTTCATCTCTTCTCTTTCTAGGTAAGAATAGCCAACAAAATCGGCTGATTGATGTTCATATCTATATCATCTCTAAATACATATATAAAACATTTTAAAAAGAAAATTACAATTTTTCTTTTTCTGAAATTTGTTGTGTAAGTGTGTATGTTTTTTTCCCCCCCTCCATTGCTTTTCCTTGGCAAATTTTTCCGGGTTTCCGCAATTAACGAAAATTTCAACGATTGGTAAGCTAAATGGTTTGGCTTTTCGTCTCTGTCATAACTTTAATTTATATTTTTGGTTTGAGTTTTTTTGTTTTTGTTTTTTTTTTTTATTTTTGGTATTGCGTGCAAATTTTAATTTTTCATGGCAATTTTAGCTCTTGAAATTGAGCACAAACCAAGAAGAAAAGAAAAAAAATGGAGAGAGACAGAGCGAGAAATATTTTGCCAATTGCCAAGACGGCGACGATGGCGATGACGTTCAATAAACCGAAAATGGAAACCCAGATTAAGTTTTAAATCGTCCTCACTTTGTGTTGTGTCTTGTCTGTCGGTCTGTCGATCTGTCTCTCAGAAATTAAAGTATATGTAATTAACATTTATTCACTTTTCCTGCCCTCTCACTTACTGGCACTGTCCCTCTCTTTCAGTCTCTGTCTTTGTGCAAGTTTTTAATTGTTATCATTTACTTTTTGGCTTTTATTTCGAGTTTTCTGATTTATTACTCAAGGTAGATTAAACGAGGGGAAAACATGTAATAATGGCCAATTATATGGAAAGTACCTCGACGTATCGCGACCACATAATTGATCAATTCAAGTGAGTGATGACATCTGCATGCATTCATATATATTGATAGGTTGTAATCAACCTGTACCGGAACTTTATTTTGGCTTGAAATCGCCATCGAGAAATCTTTTAAAGGATGTTTTTGGTGTTGTGGCAAGCAATGAGAGAGAGAATTATGTAACTTTGTGTTTTTTTTTTCTTTTGGTCTCACATTTAACATTTCCAAAAGAAATTTTTATTTTAAAATGCCATCTGGATAAAAAAAAATAGTATTAAAGCGTGAATATTTACACTTAAAGGCAAATAGAATTAACATTTAGTTCTTATATAAGCAAGTGACTATAGCTTGCAGTTTGATTTAACAGTTCTCTGTGTCAAAGTAAAAGGTTGAGCTAAGAAATTCAAAGAAATTTTGTGGAAATTCAGTGAATGGATCACGCTTAGGATACATAATTTAAGATCTGCCACTTGATTGGGGTATGAAATCGAAATTCATGTTAACCATTTGTTTTTGCCATCATTTTTAGATGGGCAGCTTAAACAGTAGGTACTTAAACTTTCACCATAATTACTTTATCTTTTTTTGATTTTATGTCAAAATTCACACACACACACTTTTCCTCCATATCGAGTGAAAGTCCTCCATTGAACACTTCTATTGAATTTTTGTCCTCAACAATTCCAACACGACAAAGAGCAGTAAAGTAAAGTAAAAAAAAACAAAAAAAAAGAAAAAGAAATGAAAACCCACCAAACTGCACGCAATAAACTCTATACATTTTTCACACATCAACACCTTCTTTTCCCATCTCTCTCAGCTCACCTCGCCCCCTAATCCTCCACTTCATTCCCCTTGTCTGCCTATATGTATGTCTCTACCTATCCAAGTTCATAAAAATCATACAAATCGCACATGTTGCCCGCTTGCTGCATTTGCCGCCATATCCCCAAGTTCATAAAAATCATACAAATCGCCGTTGCGCTGAAATAAAACCAATATTTATTGGCCATACGGCAATTGGGAGAAAAACTTTATTACCAATTTGCCAATTTGAATAAAAACCAGAGGGCCGGGGTTAACTTCGACCACGTCGAAGTTTGTATACCCTTGCAACTGTTTTGGTACTTCTCGGCTATATCCTCCAGAATCCTTATAGGCAAACACTTCAACCCAAAAATTGGCAGTGTTCTCAGTATTTTCCCACTGAATTAGATGAATAACATTTTACTACGATTAATCGCTCAAAAATGATAAATTGTTCAGTAGACAAAGAGCGGAAAAAAGCAATTTATATTTTTAAAAAATCCAGAATTCCCGCTGCCCGCTGTTTTGGTATTTTTCCCGCAATTGGACTTTCAAAAAAGCCAGATTTGACGGGAAAAAAAGCTGATTTGGCTATAGCTATAAAATTAATGAAGTTATTGAGAAAGTCACTGTTCGTGACTTTGCCGTTTGTATGGGAGCTATATGATATAGTCACCCGATCTTGATCAAATTTGGCACAATTATTAATAAGAACAATAAACTGACAAATACCAACTTTTATGACAATTGCTGATAAAATAACGAAGTTTGTGTGAAAAGTCACTGTTCGTGACTTTGACGTTTGTATGGGAGCTATATGATATAATGGTCCGATCCGGCTGAATCCGAGATATACAACGCCTGCAGTATATAGAAGCATACGTGCAAAATTTCAGCTCTGTAGCTCTTACGGTCTCGGAGGAGTTCGCGTTGATCCAGACGGACGGACGGACGGACGGACGGACATGGCTATTTGAACTCGTCTCGTCGTGCTGATCAAGAATATATATACTTTATATGGTCGGAGATGCTTCCTTCTATGCGTTGCACACTTCTGACCAAAATTAATATACCCTTTTTGCAAGGGTATAATGAAACGAAAACGAGATGAGGCACAGGGAGCAGCCACAGTCAGTCAGCCAGCACCATCAATTGGTAACTTGTTAAGAGTTTATATGGAGTAAGACGAGGGGAATAGAGGGCAGAGAAGGCCAGTGGGCACACCTTACATACATGTGTGTGTGTGTGGTTGTTTGCAGTTGGAGTTGGCTGATTGAATGTTTATCTTACATAGGTTTGGGAGGAGTAGGCGAAGAAGACCGACTGCAAGTGGAACAAGCCAGGCAATTGTCACAGTGTCACAAAACTATAGATTATGGTGGCCAAAAAGTGCAACCAAACAATAACGACTTAAACTGGCTTTTAATTCCTAGAATGTTTCAATGAAAACATTTCATTTACTTAGTCACTTAGTCTCCACTTAGTCATATTTTGAGCTTCGAATCGTTTCCAATTGAAATAGACTTCGTTGCCACATCGTTTTACAATTCAAAAATGAAATTTCGATACTTTTGAATACTTTGCCTAAAAAGATATTTAAGCAGAAAGCTTAAGAAATAGTCAATCGAAAATGGAAGAAGAGCTAATTAAATAACAAACTAAATTCTGGTTATATAAGTTTACAAAAGTCTTGGAAATTATTAAAGAAAAATGTGTACAAAAAGATTTTTAAATGTGATAGATAAAACATTTAGAAGGGAAAAAGGGCAAGTCGAATCAGTTTCCATAGACAGAAGAAGTTAAGCCAATTCGACATCTAATACTTTTCACTACTCTTTGTTAGTTCTTTGAAGAGAAATGCAATTTTAAACCAATGTGAGAGACTAGGCACCAGCAACAAGCAACAGTGACAAACCAAAGTCTCGTTGCATGGAAATTATGATGTCTGCATTTGCGTCTGGTTAGGTAGCAGCAGCCAAGATGCTGCACCTTGTGGCATGTTGCAAGACTTTAACAAGGATTAATCATCAAGCGAAAGATATGATGTGTGAATCAATTTTCAATCGCAACGAGAGACAAATTATCATTACAGATGCACCCTTGACATCATCTAGCGTCTCAGAGCATTAGAAAGTCTTTTCTATTTTATTTGTCTGTATTGTCAACACAATTTGATCACGTGGCGATTTTATGATAATCTGTGCGCCGCGGTGCGCTTGATCGGAAAATGGTGGAAAAACTAATGTGTCACGTCGTTTGTTGTCGGAATGAATGATCGTAACAAATATGAGGGTTAGCCCTGGGGTTAAATTCAGGTGCGAACAAATGCAAATATGCTGCAAGCTGGGAAAGGCAAGGTGCCAACTGTTTGTTTCGAATTGTCGTGATGATAATATGGTGACTCAATCCGCGCGTCTAGGAAAAACAGCGGAAACGAAGATAGAAAAATGGTAAAAACGACTGCAAAAGTAAACAAACAAAAACAAAATAAGAA
Source organism: Drosophila paulistorum (assembly GCA_018152135.1). Taxonomy (NCBI): domain Eukaryota; kingdom Metazoa; phylum Arthropoda; class Insecta; order Diptera; family Drosophilidae; genus Drosophila; species Drosophila paulistorum. The sequence goes on along the minus strand of JAECXG010000606.1, from coordinate 16,376,376 downwards.
AAAAAAAAAAAAACGAAAAAAAACCTTTTGGCATATCAAACTGGGCAAATCGGCTGAGACAAAATCTCTTTGACAGCCTTCAACTAAAAGGAAAAACACTAACAACAGGCAATACCAATAACAACAACAATAACAGCAACAGCAACAACATGAAGCAAAAACTGATGCAACAAAAACATTGTAACATTGCCGGAAGACACGGCCAAGCTAGCAAATGAAAGAAATAAAAAGAAAGAAACGACAGAGAAACAGAGAAAGAAAGAGAGAGAGAGACAGACAGACTAAGAAAAACAACAACAATAATAGCAAGATTTGAAGCAAAGTTCGAATTGTTTCCAATATCGAAATGCACTTTTTGCCTTTGACAGACAGATCGGACCAGCAGCAACAGCAACAGCAACATTTCGATGTTGCAGTCAGAGCATAGAGATAAACAATCTGACAGCCAAGTCCAAAGACCTAAACCCGACAGATGGAGCTATAAAATGCATGGAAAGGGGGTGGGGAGAGGGGCAGAGGCAGCATAGGATAGGCCAGGGAGATAGGGCTTTGCCATAGCTTTGACTAGCGCGCATCTTTTTTTCCCTTTAGTTTTTCTTGATTTTTCCTCTTTATTTTTTCCCCGCTGTCGCTGTTGTTGTTGTTGTTGTTGTTTATGCTTCTTGGCATTTTCTCGAAATGTGCAGCTGCCAAAGATGAAGATGAGGACTCGAAATTGGAATTGAAGTTGCCAAGAGTTGGATAGTTTTAAGAGCAAGAAAAAACCTATTTGCCTGCTCGTTGGTTAGTCATTAAATGTTTACGTTTATCAGCATAATTGTTTGCAATTCTTATCATCATCATCATCATGAAGGGTTTCATATGTATGATGTGCTTACATTAAAAGGAAAAGAAAACTAATCTCCTGACTTGTGCAAAAAAAAAAGTACTGACACAGTAAACAAAATCCTAGTTCGATTGACATAGAAGGCAATGAAATCAGAATTTCATTAGAGCCCCTAGATAGAGAGAAAAAAAATTAACACTCTAAATGTTAAACCGCTTACTCCTAACAACAAAAAAACATAATAGATATCGATAAAAAAGGAAGTAATTCCAAATTCCAAGCTTTTTCAACTACAAATTCTATATAACTTTTGATTTTATCTTTTCACCTGAAGTTTTATTAGTCAACCTCTTTTTACAAGCTTTCCACATTGACCGTAATGAAATTTGGCGATTAAAATATTTATTATTTTCATTGAGTATTAATCTATCGAATGTCTTATGTACATATTTCTCTTCAAGAAGTCACACTTGATGGAGCTGATGGAGACTTTCAGTTTACACTAACTTATGAGTGAGGAGAGAGTGAATGAACTCTAAACAATTGAACATTAAAAACAATTTTTGTTACTGTGTTTTTTTTCTTTCTATTTTTTATTTTCGTTGTTTCTCTCTGCTCTCCTTGTTGCGGTTTGTTTCTTTCTTTCACCCATAATCTTTAATATTTCGATTTTCACATGCTATTGAACCCAAAAGAGATGACTCTTACTTGTATTATTATTATTATATTTTATTATTATATTAGATATTAACGCCCTGCCAAGGCAAAAACATCAAATGCTTTAAACTATATTTGGTAGCCAATCACGTCCCATGAGATAATCGCATAAAAGCGTTTTGTCGGTGGGGTGTTTGGGAGGCGGGGGAAAGGTGATGAGCGCGCGCGCGATGACCATAAAACCGTCATCAATTATGTGGCATGGCTAAAGTACTATATTATGAACTTTTACTTTAAGTGAGCGGAAGAGAAGGTGAAGAGATGGAGCTGAGAGGGCGTCGCCGCCTTCTTTTGCTGTTTGTTGGATGGATGAATCTTTGATCTTCTCCACCTCCATCTCCTCGTCGACGATCGCCTTCAACTCACACCCCGTGCTCATCGCTTTTAAAAATCAATTTTGCTCTATTGATAGAGGAGGGGGGAGTCCAGAGGTAGCGATCGTGAGTGGCTTACACACAGGTGCTGCTCGATCGCACATGTTTAAAGCCTTTCGGAAGTTTACCTTTTTGCCAAAAGTGAAGTTTTGTGACCCCCAAGCTCCTGAAAAGTTATGAACTTGTTTGCCAACTTAATGAGTTACACGAAAAAAAAAAAACAAAACAACCAAAAAAAAAAAGGTAGAAATAAAAGGGGGAGTTTGAGCTGCCGTATGAGGCGGTGCCCGAGGAGGTCTGACTTATGTGCCATGATGTTGTAGATGGTTTTTTTTTGTTTCTTTTCATCTTTTTTGGTTTTTTGTCTTTTCTGTAGCTTCTGGGCATTGCCAAATTGAGGTGTCGTAATGGTGGAAAAACGCCGCACCATACAATGCAATGCAATGTGATGTTCAATGTTTGTTCATCTCCACATTGGACAACAAGAAACAACGCGATAGTGAAAGTGCAGCGCAACATCGCCACAGTTTCCATTGTTGCTGATGTTGTTTTGGCCTCTGATGTGGCGCCGATCTTCAAAAGGCGGCGGTTTCGGCTTCTTCGCCTGCGGTTAAGAAACTGAAACGAAACTCCCTCCTCCCACAAAAAGAAAAAACTCATTTGCAATGTTAACGAAATAACCAAAAATGACAAGAAATTTGTTTGCCGTTTTTCATTTTTCCCAAACAGGTGCAATAACTTTTTACCCTTCATATAATTATAGCCATTTTGTTTTGTTAGCTTGACAAATGCATTTATTCGTTTTCTTAACAGAGTCCACACGAGTTAAATTGACTTAAGTGCTTGTTGGAAAAGAATTTTCAGTAATATGCTTGTGAAATTCGAATGATGACAGGTTAAAATATTTATCCTACAGACCTTTAGGCAAATCAGGACAAAAAGAATCAATATGAAATCTATTTGCTAACACTCTTAGTGTAGGGAAATTGAGATTTATGTTTTATTTGAACACACAAACAACAAATGGAAATGTAATTTGATACATTTTGAGTTGTAAAGAATAGGTATCTAACCCTCTCTCATTCTCGCTCTTTTTAGTGCCTTTGTTTCTTCTTCTTCTTCTTCTTTTCTGACAGTATTAAATTTCAATTATTACAACACCATTTCTCCCTATCTATTATCCTATCTATTTCCTCCTCCCTCCCACCTTTTCTATCCCTCTGTTTCTGGAGTTTCCATGATTGCATTCAGCTTTCTATTCATTACACAATTAACAACTCGTTAGTTTTTTTTTTTTTTTGGGTCTTTTAAAGGTTTTTTTAGCGGTACCTGCCGCCGGTTCCGTTCCGTTTGGTTTGGTTTCATTGTTGCTCTGGCTAAACTAAAAAAGAAGAGAGAGAAAAAAAAACAACAACAAAATCAAGTTCCAAGTACATTGACCATAAACCATTTGGTAATAATCTCATTTTAATTGCCGCTAGCATAAAAGAGAGGTTTTTCTCAATGAAAGTTAAGCTAATGAAAATTTCATTTTATTTTATATTTTTTTTCTTTTCTTAATTTTCTTTTTATTTTATTTTGTGTGGCTAAAGTCAAAAGCAGCAAATTCATGCTTCAATTGCTTGTGGTCAGCGGTCAGTCTAGTTGTCTCTCCTTTCCTCTCTCTCTCTCTATCTCTCTTTCTCTCTTATTTCTCATTCCCTTCGTGCCTTTTACATTGACCCTAGCCAGAAAATGGACAGCCTTGAGCAGCAATGGATCCTCGTTCACATTTATTGTCGGGGGCGATGGCGAGTGAGTAATTGATGCCAACAACTTGTTACCATATTTGTGACCTTGTCTCGGTTTTTATTTTATTTTGGCATCAAATGTTTTTGAAGCGCTCTTGAAAATGATTTTCGTTCGAGCAGAGCAAAAACAAAAGTGTTAATGAGATTTTGGGGGCACAAATCCATTAAAGACTGTGGTAATCCGATAGTTTCAACAACTTCAATGAAGGTGGTCGCTGCTGCTGCGTTGGTATCAAAATTTGATAGGTCTGCTTAAAAATGGTATTTTAACAAGTTCAGCGACCTGCAATTGAGTCAAGAAGGGCTCTCCTTACAGTACCAACTATAGCAAACTGGATCAAGAGCCACAGAGTTTCAGAGCCATAAACATATTTGTACATACAAGTTGGATTTCGAGTTGGAGTTGGAGTAGATGATGACAGAGTGGGAGGAGAGACGAGAAGAAATGAGACGAGGCGAAAGTCAAACGCAATGCATCTTAAATGAAAAAAATATTTTGAATTATTGAGGAAAAATCACAAATTGCCAATACACATATTGTGGAGAGTGCAGAGATCGGGTTTTATTTTTATTGCCGTTTTGTTTCTTCAATTCCAAATCCGAATTCGATTTCCAATCTTCCCCCTCCTCTACTTTACTCTACTCATTCTTGTTAATGGCAAATATATATCAAATGCCAAATGCCAGAAAGAGATTGGGTAGCGAGGGGAAAAAAAAGAGCTTGCCATGGCTAAACAATTTACTGATAATCCTTTTGACAAATGTTCACATATCTTGACCATATTTTCATTTTTTTGCCACAAATGGCCAAATGCTGCCTGCACACAGTTTATGAATGTACATTTTGTGTGACTCAAAAAGCCTTTTGGCTAATTAGCGTATCGGCTTTGCTTACAAATCGTGTCTATAAAATTATATACAATTAATTGGACAATTACAATTTGGATTTGTACGTCAATTTTCAGTTGTCTCACTGCCTGTCTCTCTGTCTGTCTGTCAGTTTGTCTGTCTGTCGTGTCTTCTCGCACAATGGGACAGCAGTTGGAGCGGTGATGGGGGGTTAAGCTGCGTCATTAAGTTTTGTATTTAGCCATTTACATAGTTAAACTGCACCTAATTGGGGACCTTACAGTGAGTTCTTCTCAATCTCCATTTGAAGGTTGAATTTACAATAGAGAAGTTAATACAGAATCTATACTTTAGGCTATTTACACTGTCGAAGGTCAGACATTGCTGATGATAATGATGGTGATGGCTATGATGAACCATTATAAGAGTTCAATGCTGATGACTCATAAAAAACTCTATGAGAACAGATAAAACTTTCAAGGCTTATCAAACTGAAATAGAATAATGTTAACCTTAACCCCAATAAAAGAAGGATAGAGATAAAATTTTGATGTAGTGATACAACAGATAGGACGCAGGAAAAGAAGCTGATTAAGTCTCATTAGGTAATATAAATTTTGGATATTTCTCTAACATTTTCAAGGAGCCAACTTGTCCTCTTTATCCCCCACATTACATTAGAGCATACATATATGTATACATATAGCTTCCGAATCTATAATCTTTTAATGCCTCAAAAAGGAAAAGTCATATTTATAGATACATATGCTTGATATTAAAGTTCTTCAGTTATTTTCTTTTTGAGGCGAGAGTTGTCAATTCCGTTTACTTCTAATGCTATTTATTTCTTCATCATTTTCCACTTGACACACTAAACTCTATCTGTCTCTCGTTCTCTCTCTCCCTCTCTCTATCTCTCTCTCCCTCTCTCTGTCTGTCTCTGTAAATAATTTTCACACCCATAGAGTTAAGTTTTCTAGTTAATTTTCATTGAAAATAATTATATAAACAGTTAAAGTCCTAACAATTTCATAATCAGTTTTGAGGCATTAAAAGCCATGTAACATGTTTTTAATGAGACTAAAACCAAAAACAAAATTAAAAAGAAAAAGAAGAGGAGAGGAAAAAAAACTAAACCAAACAAAAGCAACAACAAGAGACAAACGAAACGAAGAGAAACTTGTTCTGGCCTAGGAACGTGATGGCAACAATGGCAATCCAACCAAAGATGACGACGACGACTACGACGACGGCGACGATGATGACGGCGACACAGTCACCAAGAGTAGTAGAAGAGATTGCAAACAGAGCCACAGTCAGAGCTACATCATGTGGCTCATCTATACCTCTCCTCAGTGGTTGGTTTTTATCGTGCCGGGTGGAGAGTTGGCGCGACTTAAAACGTGACACTCGGACGTGATTATGTCAACCATAGTAGAGCTCAAAATGCAGTATATCTCTCAAACTCTGACTTGATTTCTTCTACCCCCGGACCACCACCTTCTCTACCCATTATCATTATCTTGTGTGTGATATGTTACTCAATAGGGGCAATGTCGCGATACTTTAACTGTGATTCTCTCTAGGAAGACTATGGACGAGCATCTTTTCTAGCTGCTTCACACATTTTTTAAAGCGGTTGTTTTTTGTTGTTGTATTTTTCTTCTATATTTTGTTTTCTTTGCAAGGCTAATTCCCCAAGCATTTGGTCACAGCACGTTGCAATAGCCACCATAATGATCATAAGCATGATCATAATCATCATGATGATAATGCACTGACATCAATTCGAATAAAATACTATAAAGAACTCTGTGTGTGTGTGTGTGTGTGTGTGTGTGTGAGAAATGTTTCTGGGTCAATTGTGAGCTCTCCAGCTGATTAATTGCACTTTTTTTTGTGGCAACCTATGCTCAATTCTAGAATTTCCCAAAGAGAATTTAATCTAAAGATTTCCTATTTCTACCTTTTCACCCCTTCCTCATTCTAACATTATTTACGGAGTGTCAATTTTGTTGTCTTTTTCTTTCCGTTTGTCATTTGTCTTGCACGTTTCTCCAAAAGTTCTATTCTTTCATTGAGCGAGAGAGATAGAGCTAAGGTAATTAGACGACTTTAAGGCATGATTTGGCGTTTTGTCTTACATTTACTTCCTTTTGGTTTTTTCCCCCCTCTTGGCTGGCTGGTTTTCTAAAATTTTATTTTTATTTAAATTTTTTGGAAGTGTTCCAAATATTTTCGTGACTATTTACCATAGAATTTGCTAAAGGAGAGAGAGAAAGAGAGAAAAAAGCCTCTAACAAAAACAGGACAAACAAATTTCATTGAATTTTTGCTTGGCTTGGTTCGTTGACTCTATATTTCTTTTGATTTGACTTCCTTCCTTCTGTGGGGCTAAAAGAAAAACCAGGTAAGAAGATTTATTAAAGAACTTTGTCTTTGTTATGGTTTGCAATGGTTTATTATTTTTTGGTTTTTTTTTTTGGGAGGGGTGCGACTTGTTGAATAAGAATAGCAAAAGATTTGGTCACGATCTCTATATTAATTTAATGGGCCGCGCAGCTGAAGCACAGACAATGGTTGGTTGGTCGAAGGCGTTGCTAATAAAAGAATTTAAAAAACGCGGTCGAGGTCACGCACTGACATTTCCCCAATACAAGAATATATATTTACATAGATACATACATACATACATACATACATACATACATACATACATAGTATATGTAATGAATGTATACATTTTGCCATATTATTGCCCAACATTAGATGGCGCTGGCTCGTCTATGATCAGTTGTTGTTGTTGCTTGGGTCGCGTTAAGTTTTCGAATAGCAACAAATTCTGAGTCAACGAACCTCAGTTCTTGTTAATGGTGTTGCTGTTGTTGATATAGAGATATAGATACCGCCGACGTGCCCAGTACATGATTTTCTTGGTATAAAAATAGCCCCTAACACGCATTAGATGAAGCATTTTGGCTAGACTCACTCTCAAAGCGTCTTCACCAAGAGACACACACTCAATACTTTTGCATATTAGTCATACAGTATATGTGTGTCTGTGTGTGTGTGTGTGTGTATGTGTGTATGTGTGTATGTGTGTGTTGGTGTGCTTGTTGCGGACAGTGGCCATAGACAATTGGAGGACAGTGTGTATGTTGCAATTTCTGGTAGCTTTTCTTCTATGCTTCGTTGCGAAGTGGGGTATATTTATGGGCCACTAACCAATTAGCAACTGGTAGACAAAATGTAAGGAAAACTCATTTTTCATTTTCATTACTGGAAATTCTATTTCTAAATGAACCAACATAAATCATAATCAGAACTAAAAATACACTTGCTATAAGTGAGAAAAAAACAAAACAATGAAAACTGCAAAACTCATAGAAATTCATCAAATCATTTCTTAATTCTTAGCATATTTTAGTTTCTAGAGTTGCTTAATTTTTGGTATTTAGACTTTAACTAAATAGATGTCAGAGGATCTTCTTTGGTTTTACTAGTCACTTGTTAATTTGCAGCGCTTAAACAAAGTTTATGTGGCTAAATGTTACTTTCAAATTTCAATTTGTTCAGAAAGTGTTTCGCTAATTGTAAGTGTCAGAGAATGGACTGAATATTCTTTGCATTGGTTGAACAATTTTACATTAAATTAGTCGGCACTTGAAACTTGATTTGATGAGTTTAAGAATTATTATTATTTAATCATTATTTGAACTTTTGACCCACATTATGCTGTGGCACAGAGAAGAGAAGGGCTGGGGGTAGAAAAAGTGTAGCAGTTTTTTAATATTACTCAGTTCAATGCACTTCCTTCTATTACTCTTTCTCAAACCTTGCCTCTTTTAGTAACTTCCTTTCCTAAATAATCTTTTCACTTCTATCCAAAGTTTTTTGCTTTTTCTTTCTAAATTATTGTTGTTTTTGTTGCTGTTGCTTTTGCTAAGCAATTTTCTGCGTCATTACAACAACTTGAAAATTGTTTGCATTATGATTTTTATCATTATATCTAATTATAAGACACTGCAAGCACCAAGAAGAAAGAGATGGAGTAAGGGAAGGTGGGAGAGAGAGAGAGAGAGAGAGAGAGACGGGGCAGAGTTAAAAACAAAAGACCAAGTTCGGCTTTAAATTTGGTTTTTTGTTTTTTAGAGGCTTGGCAAATAAAAAATGAACCTAAGTTCGACATAGGGCCCTGCAGCAGCGGAGTTGAGAATAAGAACCTTTAAGTGAGACTTCAACCACATCATCATCAAACATCAGCGATGTCGACAACGACGACGATGACGACCAACTATGAAGAGGAGTCAGAAGTTGCCTCTAGTTGGATCTGGGCTTGGGCCTAGGTCTGGGCTTGGACTCAAGGCAGGTGTGGGTTGATGATGATGATGATGATGCTGCCGCCGCTGCTGCTGCTGCTGCTAGTTGTGGCTCATTACTGCAAAATCGAAGAGTAGGAGAAGTCAAAGTAGGAGGAATAAGAGAACTCTGGCTTTAGATCTAGCCTTAACTCAAGCTTTAGCTATAGCTCTGGTTGGAGCCCAACAATATGTCTTTTAGAAACGCCTTTCTCTTTGTTTTTGCTTTGTTTTTTTTCTTATGCTGGCGAACCACTCCCAATCTTTGCACGATTCCATGCGCGGGTTGAGGCAATTTTCGGCGAGCCTCTTTTTTGTTTTTTCTTCGTTTTATTTAATGCATTTTGCACACGCTCACTCAAAAACAAACCCACCCACCCACCAACCAGCCACCAGTCAACAAAAAGGAACTATAACCACTCCAAGAACTGAACTGAGAACGAAATATGAGTTAAGAATTTTATGCAAAGTTCGTGACTAATCTGCAAAATGAACTTGAGTTGTGCCAGCATTTATTTGTTCTCTCTTTCTCTGATTGCAATTCGAACTAGACAAATATTTCCATTTGTGGCGCCTTCATTGTTAAGATTTGCCCACAACAAGAAATAAAAAGAACACCGAGTGTAGCCAAAAGAGTTTGTTGCAGTCTCGGAGTTTTTTTTTTACTTAGTTTGGATTGCAATCTTTAAGAAAAGTGAATGTACAGTGGGGTATAATGTTTAGAACAAATATGTAGAAAGTTTCCACTAACAATAAGAGAGAGAGACAGGGAGAGGGAGAAGGAAAGAGATGGCAGCAAAATTTACAATAACATTTTTGTGATTTTTTCGTTTTTTTTTTTGCGAATTTTTAAGTTATTTTGAAAGTAAAACTAACTTGGTTGCTTGAAGCAGACGCGCTGTCAAAACTTTCTCGCCAGGCTTCCCATAAATCTTTTGCTTGAGTGGCGCTTTCCCAAATCATTCTTCGAGCCAACAGAGTTTGAAATCATAGTCAAAAGTCTCTTTCAGTCAGTCAGTCAGTCAGTCAGTCAGTCAGTGAGTTAGTTAGTTAGTCAGACTCAACAATTGGCAGCTGCCTTTGCCAGTGTCAATTTGGCCATCAGGCAATCATTAAAAATGGAGATGAGGCAGCTGTAAAATGTCAATTTCATTTCCATTTTTATTTTTTCTTCACTTTAACTTTTGTGATATTTCAATTTGGGCAAAGAAATAAAGGGTTTGAGAAAGAAACAGAAATTAAGGTTTTCCATTCATCGATTGCTATTCAACAGGTGGCAAATTGTAATTTATGATTTGAAGAAGGACACGGCAGGTTGAGAGAGGCGCAGGTGAGAGGCCTTTTAGTCAACGATTTCTAATCCATTGTGTGGCTTTTGTTTGCTGTTTACTTTTTATTGCTGCCACAGACATCAACTCCTTTTGCTGTGGCTTCTCCTCCTCCTCCTTCTACTCCTCGCATGATGCAAGAGTTCAAATCTAAGGTTAAACTGTTGTATGGAGATCAACGAACGGATTGCGGCTACTCTCCCACATGTTCAATGCATTGCATTTTACATTTAGCTGTGTGGTTAAGGTGGGTGTCATTGTGCCACGCCTACCTTTTCGCATACACCTCTGTCTTAAACGATTGTTTTTGTGGTTGACCCCATCGTGTCAATTACCTTGTAATTATTTTTCCATATTTGATAAATTGAATATCGCTCTTTGGCTCAATGGCGGCATCCTTCTCCTTCCTTTTGAGCATTGCAAACGAACGAAAATGAAAAAACACACACAAAAATGTTTATCTATCGATAAATCTTCCGAATGCCAAGTAAAAAAGACAAAGAAACTTATGCAATGCGTGGGTTTCTAACTGACCTTTGTCTAAGATGTGGTTTTCCCTACAACTCCCCAAAAGAGCGAAAGAGGCTGCCTCCTCCATTAATTGAGGAGGCAGGTCGGCAGCTGTTAAATTGACAAATGAGAGATGGAAATCTTTAAATTAACTTGAAGATGACGCTCGCGCCTATGGTATGGGAAGTGTTTAACTTGTTCATCAAGGAACTTAACTTTCATAATTCAGCAAAAATATTCAACCACGTAAATGTACGTATGTATATATGTACATATGTATATTTGGGCAGTTTCTAAGTTTTGTTAGAGAACATAAGGAATCGGGGAAAAGATTTCTTGAATTAAATGTTGAGACTTATCTGCAAGTTTGTTCTATTTTGTATTTTTGGAACATTAGTAGTGATGTAAATTTCAATAATTCAATCATCGATGTCTATGTTCATCGATGTTTTCAATGTTCATAATCGATGCATCGATGTAGGTCTGATGTTTTTCTGAATTAATAAAGTTCACTGTTTTATAATAATCAAAAGTTGTTATCCTATTCCATTGTTATCCTTATCTTTCAAAACCTTGCAAGTTCTTTTGTGAGTTTTGTCTGGCCATAAGCCAAATTTGGGAAATCAAAAGGAAATGCAAACATTTATTTCACAGTTATTAGAGAGTACACTTGGTTGCAGTCTACCACACCTTTTGCCTTATTGTGCTTTCATTTACCTTAAAATCAATTTAAAGCCCAACCAAATCATGTGTATTATGTTGTGTGTGTGTGTGTGTGTATGTGTATGTAAGCTTTCAATGTGCATTTATAGAGCGTATTATTTGACCATTATAAAACCCAACTGACACTTTTCCTTTTTGGTTTTGCTTCCAGGTGTTGTACCATGAAATTGTATCACATGCACGAGTGGTAAGCTCTTGCATACGTGCCGCCTCCGAAAGGGAGCAACAGCAGCAGCAGCAACAATTGTTAAACCAACAACAGCAACAGCAGCCCGCCTCATTGACCAGCAATTGCTCTAGTGATTCAACTAACAGCGAATCGGTGACCAAATCGAATAGCCTTAGCAGTGGTTTTGCCTCTTCTGATGCCAATTTATTAACCACTGCGGCTGGAGGAGCAGCAACAGCAACAACAACTATAACAGCAACACCTCCAGTTCATCATCCAAAGAAAGGTGAAGGAAATTTGGAAAGATTGAGAGATCGTTATCATCTATTATATTTGAAAGCCTTTGAATTGCAACTCTGTTTGGATAATCTACTAAGAAAACGCAGCTCTACAGGGGTAAGTTTGAAAATTTGATCAAAACTATAAATAAATTAAACGTATTGAAGTTTAACTCTCAGACAATTTCCCTTGATTTATTTTATTATCTTAAGCTTAGATTATGCAATCTTATGATTACTTTTAAATCGAAAACTAATTGCTGTGGGAAACACTAGAAAACCTGAACTAGTTAGAGCCTCTTTTTGATTAAAATTAGTTTATGAATCAGGATAGATGAACATAAATTCGAATTGAATTGGTAAGCAATGTCAATGGCATTCCATACACACACACACACTCGCACACTATAAAGTAAAAAAAAAGAGCAGAAAAAGAAAAGAAAATCTCTTGAAAATGCATACCACAAATTCTTGGAAAATAGAAATGGCACCAACGTCTTTGCAACAGTCGCTTTCCTTTGCTATACATTTTTAAGTTTTATCCATCGCCAAGTTTGCCAACATCTTTGCCAATTGCAGGCATTTCTAATTAAGTTTGTTAAATCAACTTCACTTTGATTTAATTAATTCATTTAGTGAAAATGTTGGCAATGCGACAATGAAGAGTCTCATTTGTGATGGAAAGCCAAAATGAGAGATGAAGAGAGTGAAATTGGTGAGGGGAAATGCTTACATACATACATACATAAATGTAAGATATTTAGTTCCTAGTTGATGGGAAATAGAGTTTTTTCCCCCCATTTCGGACAACAAAGAAAACTTCTGCCACAAAAGACACTTTCACCTTCCACCACCCTCAATAATGGGATGATGATGATGATGATAATGATGAGAAGGGCCTTCAGCCTAGACACAAAGATGCAGATGTGAATGGGAGGGGTCCTTGGCCCTTGTTTCAACATTAAAACAAATAAGAATAAACATTGCCATATAACAAGGGAAGGCTCACAAGGGGAATGCTAATAATAACAACAACAATAATAATAATAATAATAATGAACCATAATCAATGTAATTCAAGTGCATTTGTTTATCTTGCCATCATGTTGCTAGCAACATGTTGCCAACCGCAACGTGACGAGATAGAGACAAAGGCCAAAAAACATCTCGTCTTGTCTCGTCTTTTAGGCACGTCGTAAATTTGATTTGGTTTATTTTCATTTGGTTGTGCTCAATTTTTTGTTATCTTGGGGATTTTTTTGTTTTCGGTCACTTTCATTGGGCCAACCAACAACGAGGAGTTTTTTTTGTTTTCTTGTTTCTTTCTACCTCACAGTTGTTAAAGTTTGTGGGTGACTTTTGTGAACTCTCGTGGATCAGCAGCAGCAACTCCAAAGCCGCCGAGGTGAGGGCGCATAAATTTCACTTTTACTTTTCGACCCCGAACCCAAAGCGTATGCAATTTAATTTTATTTCTATATACTTTTTCTGGCAGCTACTTTAATGTTTACCCTGATTTATAACTTCATAAAAACTGCAATTTTTTTGACAGTTGGGGGTTCAATTAGAAAGAGAGAGATAGGGAGAGAGAGAGAGAGACCGAGAGGATGATGGTAAGCTAAAGGAATAAAAGATGATCAAGAGATGCATTTGCCATTTAATGTAATATAATGTTATGTTATGTTGCCGCCTTTTGATGTCTGTCGAATTCATGGCTTATCTTTATGACACAAAATTAGCTAGATTATTGTGGCTACAAAAATGTAGAGCACAAAATGGTTTAATGGCCAATGGGGCCTAAAACGAAAAAGGAAAACCAAAAAAAGGAGAAAAAAAACTTGGCCGGAAAGTGTTGAAAATTGCCAAGGCTTGTGTTGTTCCACATGGACATGAACACGGTATTTGATACGGCAACATGCCGCTGCTGGCTAGAGGCAAGTCAAATGCAAATTGTTGCATCAGAGAGTGCAGCAATGGAAAATGAAATTGTTTCTCCACTAACAACCACCACCAGTACCAGTCGGAGAGAAAAGAGGAAGCAGGAGCAGGAGTGGCGGTGGCGGTGGCCGTGGTATGCCCGCCAGCTGGTGCCGCCGCATCAAATGAAGCGGTTTAAAACTTTGACTAGCAGAGAGCCTCCCCAACCAACCAACAACCACTGTGAACTGTTCCATAGCCTTAGGATAGACTGACAGCGAATAGATCCAGAGATGTGGATTATATAGTGTGGGTCAGATTTGAGTTTAGTTATGCTTGTTGTTGTTGCTGTTTGGCTTGCCTTAGTTGGCGGTGGTGATGCGTGTGTTGAATGAATTACCACAAGGCAAGTCGGCAGAGTGTATGAACATATATGCATTGCACTCGGCACGAGTCTTCCTTTTACTGCAGCAGTTTTCCTGTAGCTGTTGCTGTTACTGATGATGCTGCTGATCTTTGCAAATTATAGACAATTAAATTGTTGCCTGTTTACAAAACGTTTTCCAATTATAACCAATGGGCCAAAGAGGAAGAACTTCAAACCAGGAAACGATTAGAGCAAAAAGAGGATGCAACAACAGCAGGCAGACAAAACTGGGTCAATGTGTTTATAAGGCCCAGACTTTCACTACTAGGCTAAAATACGATACGAAATCGATGCAATGAATGCAAAATCAAAGTTGGCTTCCACTCGGTGTCTGTCTGTCTGTATCACTAAGGATGGGGGTAAATGATGGGAATGTGAGGATGTGGCATATTAAGCTGTCAAAGGATTGAATTCATCTTCACACAGAAGAGTGATTTAACAAAACTGAGAGTCTCGTCACTTCTACACAAACAATGAGTTTTCGAGATGCCATTACAAAGCAAACGAAAATCAATAATTTAATCTGTTAACTACAAGATAATCTTTGCTTAACCCTCAAAGTTGCAGGCATTTTTGAGAACTTGTCATATAATTTAATAAACAGTGAAAACTTACAGCTTTTTTCAGCATTTTGGCAATTAATTCAAGTCAAACGTAAACAAATCAAATTTTTGAATTTAAAATTAATAAACCAAAAGAGTTTTAAGTGGCTTGAGGCATTCTTAAGTGGTAGAAAGGTTTAGACCAATTTAGAGATCTTAAGTTAGCCATAACATTAAGGAATTTGTTAATAACATCAATAAAATCTTGTTTAAAATTTAACTTATAATTAGATTTGGAGTAAAATGAACATAGTTCTTATACTAATTTTCTAATGATTTTTATTAAATATCTAAAAATTTGAACAGATTTCGAACATTCTGTTGCTAAATGCTTTCGCTTTGGTTGTAAATTCCTATCACTCCCGCCACAAAAAAAAATCATTACTCTAGTGTATGTAATTATGTAAATGAATCTTTAAACAGGATATGAAGGCAGGTTTTTTTTGCATTATTGCACCACCCGAAAACAAGCTTAAATAGATCATCTCAATAGGCAATAATGAAGCATGAAATAACCACACGAAGCTAGCATTATCTTGGATAATTGAAAATACAAAAAAAGGGGGGGACGGGGGGTAACCCCAAGGAATTTTCTTCTCTCTCCGCTCTCCTCGCTTCTGTCATCATACTCTCAGTTGGTGTGTCATTAACTTGTGGACTAAAAGTAGATCAACTAACGGTATTGCTTTTGGCCGCTGCGCTGCTTCAAGCCAAGTGTTTGGCCACATTATAAAACAATTTCTCACTCTAAATACAACAACAACCGATCCGCCCAATTTGCCTGCTAACCACACTGAACACACTGAAGGCTAACCTGAAGTTTCCAATTACATGAACCATTTTTGTAACCATTTTTATTTTTTTTATTTTTTTCTCCTTTATTGTTGTTGGTACTGCTGCTGTTTTTATTTTGGCTTGCGGCTAATTACTTGGCCACTGTCCGAAATAAAAAACAAAAACCTCTTTGCAACTCGGCAATTGCAACTGCAACACCAGCAAACTCGCCACGCGCAACTCCCAGTTGCCTCATCGAAAGTGAGACTCTGTTTAGGAGGAGGCGGTAATTATTTTTCAAAACTGGACCAAAAATGATACATAAAGCCAAAAGAAAAAAAAACTACTAAAGGCATAGAGAGAAAGAAGGAGAGAGAAAATAGGAATAAAAGGAAGAGAAGAAAAAGAAACATTTTTTTCTATTTTTGTTTATGGGAAAAAAGTGAAACCTATCCTCTATGTGTATGACTTGTGAACCATTGTTTGGCTTCCATGGAATGTTGTGGCATTTAATGTGTGTGTGTGTATGTGGCATGAAGCATGAGGCATTTAGGCTTCCGTGTTGCTGCTGCTGCCAGTTCCAACTGCTTGTGGTGGGTGGCACGCCCCTTTTTCTATCGTTGTTGCAGAAAAACAAAAAATTTACATAATTATTGTGATTTAATTTTTGTTTCCTTCTCTCTTTCTCTCCCACTGTCTTTAACTCTGTCTCTGTGTGAGTGAATTTTCCGGGGTTTAGCATTTAGTAAATGTTTTTGACATAAACTTTTTAGTTCCGAACTCGACTTTTTTGTCGGATTCACACTGTCAGCAATTATTATGCCATCAAATAATGATGATGGCATTTATGTACACGAATCATACATACAACATTTATTTGATTTATTGTGAATAGTATAAATATGTAAATACATACATATGTATGTTTTTTTTTTCCTTTTTTTCTTTTTCTGGGTGTGGACACATTTTTCGATTGATTAATGCCGACCATTTGATTGATGTCTTGTTGTTGAGAGCCAATTAAATTTATAAGTTTTTTTTTTAGTGGTAATAACCTACGACTACCCTGTAATTTGAAGATGATTAAAAGCATATTAGTAGGCAATTAATTGTATAGTAAAAGATTTACCAATACTTACATAGATTATGATAGATCTGCCCCTTTTGGTTTGATTGATTTCAAATTAAAGCATACACAGAGTATGTGAAAGTCGATAAGTGAGATCGTTAGAGACTAGAGACTGGGATATGTAAATTTTTGTGATTAAATTTGGAGGCAGTTATATCACCAATATGCCAAAAGTCATCCTCCCCTCGATTGTGTCTCCTCCTCCTCCTGCTTCTCCTGCTCCTCCTGCTGAAGACGTCATCAGAGTCAAATTGAGGGCATTCTTCTTGGTCAACATTAGATGATGATGATGATTTACGATCAAATGGATACAAGGAAAATAAAAACCAGTATAACAACAATGGAAAATCTATTTGACGGCAGCTGTGGTAAACAAACGGCAGGAGCAGCTGCTCCCCGCCTGCTCCTCCATTGGTTTGGGGGAAAAGTAAACATTGAGAGCAGCAGACACATAGAGCAAGCAACATGCTGCTGCAACATTATCCATGAGACATCTTCCTCTTAGACTTCTTTCAAGTCAACAAGGCAAATTTTCCTCTCCTCCTCCGACGACCGATCCGTACTCACATCATCTTCTCCTTCTCACAATTGTTGGTTGGGGGTCTGTGTCTGTTTGTCATATTGACATTTGCCAAATGTCAAATAAGCATTGTTTGCCCATTTTTGTGTTTTTTTGTGGTCGTTGTTGTTTCTCTGTCTCTTTCCTATTCTGATGAAATGATTTTTTATTAGTATTTTATTTTTCCTTTGTTATTTGCCGTCAGCCGGCAGTCAGGCTGCTGTAAATCAAAGCAACACCTTAAATAGACAACCAAAAACAACAACAACAAAAAGGAGGCACTAAACAACCTGGAGCAATTGCTGCGTGGTGGACGGACAGAATCAGGCATTAAAATCTCTTTTTGTTTTGCTTTTCGAGTGGGTTTACGACACCCACGCAATCAACACTGGCAACAGGCAAGCTGCAAATGTTGCAGCAACATATTAGGGTCATGATTTAAGAACAAACAGGAACAACAACCAGACTAATCTTTAGTCTGTGTAAAGTGAAAATATGCAAAATGTTGCCGACAGCACGACTGTCGATTTTTGCAGAGGGCGTTAAATCCGACCAAGTTTCGATGTGACAACTTCAAATTGTATATAGATGACATCCAGGGGGTTGGTCGGGGAGGAGAGGAGACATGAAGGGGTGGCTAGTAAAAACAAAGAGAAGGCTTTGCTAAATTTAGCATCTAATGCGATTTGTAATAGTTGCGCTAAATTGTGGACGGTGTTGTCGTCGTTGCTGTTGCTGCCGTACCAGGAAATGTTTTTCCACCAGCAGCAGCAGCAACAATGAAAGTAATAATATTGTCGCTGCAGTCGCGGGTGATGTTGGATTCCAAATGCTGTGGGTTGGCGTCGTCGTTGTCGGTGTCGTTGTCGTCGTCGTTGACTCCAGTCAAGTCGCGTCTAGTCGACTTGGAGAAAAGAAGTCTACGAGGAGGAGAAGGAGGAGTGGGCCAAGCATTTGTGCATGTTGCTGGTCGTTTTCCATATGACTTGAAAAAATTTAATGTTGCTCATGTCGCTTGTCCAAATGTTGCCATTGCCTGTTGTGTTGTTATTGCTGTTGCTGCTGCGGGTTTTCAACGCGTTTTTGTTTTTTTTTTTCTCTCATTGTTGTTGTCGCAGTTTTTTGTCGCACCAACAAATGCAATGTATTTCAATAGTTGTTTGTTTGTTTGGTATTTTTTTGAGAATACATTGAGGTTTGTACTTTAATTATTGTATGGCCAATTAATAGTCACAGGCTGCTTACATAATAATTCTTTTTTAAAATTAAGACAAACTTAGGAAAAGAAAAAGTAAGGAAAAATATAGAAGCAGTTATTAACCAGTTAAGTCCAAGTTGCTTGATTTGGGAGAGAATATTTTAAAAAATGCTTTACACAGGAACTAATTTTAAAACTTATACCTGACATGGTAATATCTTCTTATCTTTATCATTCATTGGTTTTAAGAAGTTTTTTCTCCAGTTCAATTAAGGAGATTTTTTCTCTTTGTGTCAGTCTTAGCTTTTAAGATTAAAGAGATTTGATTGATTCGGTTACTAAACTTATATTTTCTAAAATTATTCAGTGAGCATTAGTAAGAATTCTCGCAGTCACTGTATAGAAGGACATGCTGCTGGGATATAGGATCAGATATAGGGTCATCAAATTTACAGTTTGTAGGACGATTGATGCAACTTATGGTGGCATTGAAGAAGTACTTACAACACATTTTTTGACACAAATTCAAGTAAAATTCTTAAGTTTCAACAACAAAATAAAGTCTTTTAGTCTCACCTGACCAATAAACTCGACGACAAAACATTCACCTGACTCAGCTGCATTCCTTCTTTTTAGAATCACAAATTCTATTCTTGTCACTTGATTTGAACTTCGTGCTGAAAATCAGGTTTCAAATCGAATGACATTTATGTTGATATTTGTATTGTTTGTACATAAAACGTAGATAGAGCCCCTCAATACTTTATTATTATTGCTCTTGCTCCCTTCTTAATTATAATATATACATTTTTAATGCAACTGAGCTAAGGAGAAAGAACAAATTTTCTATTTCAGCTCACGTTTTCTTATTTTGTGGTGTATTATTTTATGATTGCATGATAATTGCTACAACACAAACAGATGTTAATGAAGGTTTCCACTGCTGCTCCACCCCGCACCTCCTTTTGTGCCTTTTATGTATATCGATGACGTGAAAGCGTTTAATGATAATTAATCGCTTGACTCCGCCAACGCCGATGACGTCGACGACGACGATGTGTGAGAAATTCATAAATAAATTCAACAAAAATATAGAAACCAACAACCAACAAAACGAACAACAAACTAACAATTACAGTAGCCTGAGCAAACAACAATAAGGCAATAAACAAAACGCAAGTGTTTAACAAATTTTCCCACAATAAAGAGAAACAAAAAAAAAAAAGGGAAAAAATGAAAAACGTTGTTTGTTTCTGAAGAGAAATTGTGACAAAGCGTAGAATTGCGTGTATGGGAGATTTGTATCAAGTTTTTTTTTTGAGATCTTGGAAAAAGTTTTCCCTAGACGCCCCATGCCATGCTATCCCTTCCACACACATGAGAATTGGATAAATGAGGTGCTAAGTGAGACAACACGAAGCAACAACAATAACTTGGTTCCTTTAAAGAGTTCACTGGAAATGCTTCAACTCGCTTGAGATAAACTTGAACTGATTTTTTCCAGCTAAAAGAAGGCCCCTATACTATATCTAGGCTCTAGTTGCTCGAGATCTCTTGATGGTGGCAGGCGTTGCCTTTTGCATATTGGATTCAATTTCTTCTCGGGCGTTTTTTTTTTTTTTTATTTAGCATAATAAGCCCATAAATTGGATAGAACGAAACAAGACCGAAACGACGACACAGCGAGACAACTGTGGGTCGACCGGCTGTGATTGTGAGTTGGAGTTGACGAAGAAGAAAAGATTAAAGCCGCTGCCAGCATATACAGAATTATTGTTACATGGCCTAATCGGGTAAAAGGTGCGGACGGACATAGGGTTATCATCATCTTCTTCTACGGAGAGATTATACCGTTTATCAACGGCTTTTCCGGTTAATTTGTAGAAAATTTCAAGATTTAGTTGCCTTCAAATGCGGGAGGCGTTATGTTAATTTAATAGAAAGTTCACCTACCTAGATGATAACAAGATTAAGCCGATGAAATTAATTCTTGATTTGTTGGAAAGCAAAACAAGATTATGCCGAAAAGAAGAAGTCATCAGGTTTTGGAACAATCTCAGCTCTATGTCTACTTTATCTGAAAACATTTTATTTAGAGCCTATTATTATTTATCATTTTCATTCAGTTTCTATTTAAAGAAGAAGTTAAAGAAGTTTCTTGGCCCCGCTTTTAAATAGACTTTACAAAGTAAATGCAAACTTCATACTATCCTATCCTGTCAAGAAGTTTCTTGGCTACGTTTCTTCAAAGACATTTCAAAGTAAACATAATCTCTATCGTATCCCTACCTATCCTATTCCTATTCTATTCCATGCTATGCTTATCTGCCCTTACCTAATCTTATCTCTGCTATCCTGACATCCTGTCTTCTCTTTCCTATCCTTCAATGGATAATGGATCCGTGTTTATTTTTTCAAAGACTAAGCAACACTTTATAAATGTTTTAACATGTATGTTAAACCAATTAAAGAGATCCAATCTGTATCCCTCTGTCTTTGATTGTGAATTGTAAACTTACAGTTCAATCGAAGTTTCGATTGGCATTGCTTTCAATTTAGCTATAAAACTTAATTGAATTGAAATCTGTTTCGAGATGATTAGATCATTTTTGGATTTGCCCCCTTCTTCTTCTTCAAGTTGTACCAATTGAGGCACTTACATTTCTTTGTTCATTTTCCTCTTAGTTGTTGATTCTCTGTAGGTATTTTCATTTTTCAATATTTTGTTTATTTAACTTGTTCGAGATTGGTCAATTTTTGTGAGTTCACCTTTTGTGCCTGGTTGCTTGGTTGTTTGTGTGTTTTAATCCAAATGGCGCCTCCTCATAAATCATCTGGACAATTAGCCCATGGTTCTTAGAGGCAGTGTACAGCGGCGGAGGAGGTATGTGGTAGGGAAGGAGGACGTCTAGTTAAGATGTAAGATATTAAAAATAAGAACTCGACCTTCAATTGGCCTCGCATTTTCTATGGGAAAAAATTACGCAAAATCATTAATTAACATCATCTGTTGGTGTTGCTTTTGCTGCTGATGCTGATTATGGGTATTGGTTTTTGGATTGGATGTTGTGCTCCATGAAAAGCCATCAAATTGTTGTTTCTTTTTTGGGGTTAATTGTAAATTCCGAAATGTAAATTTTGTTTTTATTGAGTGCTAAAAACAAAAATTCTTGCCATAGGAGAAACTGTAAAGTTTAATGACTAAATTAGATGTTGTGTGTGGGGTTGGGTGGAAAGAAGGGGTATTGGCGATGGCGTGGCGGTATTCAAGGTCAAATGAGGTTTAAGTAACATACATAGATAGCAGATGGGGGAAAAGTAAATGTATTTAGGGAAAGCCCCTCTCCCTCCCTCCATTCCCCTTTTTGCCAGCCACATGTTTATGTTGTTGTGTTATTTCTCGCCTTTTTGGATTATCTGTCATCTGTCTGGTTTAACTGTTTGTCTGCCACTTTGGTCTGTCCACCCGCTCGTCGTTGTTGTCTCGTGTGTAGACTCAGCAACTCAACTCAACTCAAAAAAAAAAACAAAAAAAAAAATTGTGGAAAATTCAAAGCAATTATAAATATTTTTTTTCTCACATTTTCTTTCAAACGAAATGTTACGTGATATGAGGAGGAGAAAAAAAAGACAGGAAAAGCTAAAAGATTGACCATGGCTAACTAAGAGCTCTAAAGCAAGTGGAGTAAAAAAGAAAAATGTATTATATATGAAATTTTATGTATGTATGTATATTTATATGTTTTTCTCATGACAGTGATCAAGATCAGACCAATTAAATATTGAATTCCGGATTTTTGTTTATTAACCTTTCTTTTTTTTGCTTTTGCAGAATGGTCTGGATGACGACGACGACGAAGACGATGATGACGACGACGATGACGATGATGAAGATGAAGACACTGAAGACGATTCATATGGCTACGAAGGTGAAGACGTCAACGATGGAGCCACTGAGGACGATCTAATTGATCATCATTCTGATCTAGATTTGGATAACGATATTAATATCATAATCCATAAGAATCCATTAACAAAAAAGCAATTGCAACGCTGCCAAGTGGTAACCACTGAAATTGTAGTACAACAAGATTCACAAAAGTCACATCAAACGACTGAGGAACATCATCATCATCATCAGACGGCATCAGGAGGCGATTGTATTAAAACTCAAAAGGTAAGGATCATTTGCATATGCTTAGTTATTTTTCCTTCCTTTTTGTTTTGGTTTTTTTTTTTTTTGTATTTTTCGTGGCTATGACTAAATTTGGTTACTGCCATATGTTCTTTCGTATAGTTATTGTTGTTTTGTTTGATGTCTATTTATGCATGTGACTGCCTGCTGCCTGCCTTTTCCTCTAATCTTAAAAAACAAAAAAGTATTGTCAACTTTTTGAGTTTGACAAAAAAAAAAAAAGAAGCAAACCCCGTTAACCCTAGAACCCAAAAAAGGTACTAACAAATGATCTTTGGCCAAAAAGAATAAGAAAACAAAAAGTCAAACCCTGTCCTTTCCTTATTACACACACAAAAAAAGTTGGCAGCACTGCTTAAGGCAAACGAAGGAGCAGATGAAGAAGGAAGAACAGCATGTGTTTTGTTTGCCTTGTTTTCCTTATGTTTTTCTGTTTCTTTCTTTGTTTGTTTGTGTGTTTGTTTGTCCACCCCGCATTCGCTTAACCTTTATCTTCTTAAACCAACTCCTCCACTCCATATATTCAGCCCGGCGACGAAGCCGACGAAGAGGAGGAGGAAGAAACAGAAGCTGACGAAGCAGACGTTGTTGACTTTGTCATTGCGAAACGTTGCTGGCGTCCAACGCTCAAGTCATCGAATCTCCAACCAGTGGCAACTCTAACCGATTTTGAAGCTGACTCCGAGAGCAGTGATCTAGAGCAAATCCAAGAGCAATTAAGACGAAACTATTACAATCCACGGTATAGGCCATACATTCCAAGCAACAGCAGCAACAACACTGTCGACATCATCATGTCACAGGCCAATAGTTCGGGTTCAACAAGCCATTTGCAACAACATCATCATCATCATTCCATGCTTCAGATGCGTAACAAAATGTTGCCTCCCTCACATTCAATGAGTGTCGGTGTCGGCGGCGTCGTCGGCGGTGCCGGCAATTGCTCAACAAAATCAAAAAGCATTGCTGTCGCTGTTATTACACCCAATTCGCATGGCAATGGCAATGCCAGCAGCAATAATGCCAATGGCAGCAACTCCACTTATCACAATGATTTGACCAAATCACCTTCCGTGTTGAGGAAGTCTCGCCATCATAATGATACATCCAAATTTAATCGTTCCAATCGTAAATCGAAAAATTGCGCCATTTTCTACTTTAAACATTTGGATACCGATAATGAGACGGCAAGTGGAGCGGGAACAGATCACAATGGGGAAGTGGATATCCAATTGGATCATCAACATCACCAGCACCACCATCACCACAACAACCAGCACCACCACCACCACCCACAATTGGTGGGAGCCAGCGATGTAAGTAATCATTTCTTTAGAGCTGGTGACAATGATTTGGTGTTGGTAAACATTATCCTCAGCCTCGCGAAATCAAAATTGAAAAATAGAAAACCCCCCCATAAAGATATATCATCATGGTTAAACAGCCAATCAACCGCCTCCTTGCCCCCAATTGTTTCTGTTTTTTTTTTTCTTTGGCATGATTCGTTATATTTATAAACAACAGATGTATATATATATATTTGGCTTGTAATTAACTTTAATAACTAATTTCTTTTGGCATGTCTAACACAAAATTTCTTAATTAACTTGATCGTTGTTATTTTGTTGTTATTTGGATAGTAGTATTACAAGTTATCATCCATCATTAATCATTAAGTGGACTTTCGAAAATTGAGAAAAAAAAAACTATATATATATAAAAAATATATATATATTTGAATATAATTTAGCCGTAGGGTTTAATTTAGAGGGAGAAATGTATGTCAGGGAGGCCAAGTTCTTTTTACACCCTTGAGCTGTTAAGAGTTCCGGTTAAATAATTTTGGTTTTAATCTCGTTATAAACAAAAGGTGAAGGGTTATTAATAATAGAAAGAAACGAAAGAAACTTTAATAACTGAGACATTGTTTAAAGAAAAACTCTAACTTCTGCATATTTAAATTCAACCCATAAGGTCGACATTAATATAAATAAATAGCAAAAACACAATGAAGAAGAAGAGAAAAAAAAGCTGACAAGCCACAGGCAAAGAGGTAACACCATTTGGTTCAGAAAGGCGTCGACACTGGCAGCAGCAGCAGCAGCAACAGCAACAACAACAACAGCAACAGCCAAAAGCAAATTGACGACCATGTTGCTCATGGCGTAGGTCGTCGATGTCTAACTCTCCTCCTCTCTGTCGGCATTTGAAGACAGAGCTTCAAAAGATTTGTTACTTTTTGTTGTTGTTGTTGTTGTTGGTGGTGGCTGGTGTTGTTATTTTGCCACTTCATGCTGAAGTTGAAGTTGCAACTCCAACTACAACTACAAGATACAATTTGCCATTTTGCGCAAGTAATGCTAATTAAACTTCATTTTCTTCAACCTCATCTTCATCTTCATTCGTACATATATTTGTGTTTCTTTGTTTGAGAGTTGACTCAATGACTGAATTCAATGTTCCTTTACTCCTCTCGCCTCTCCCCCCCATCTACACATATCTAGATACTTAAATCGGCTGATGCCTCTACCGATGACGACGACGAGGGTTGGCTTTATACAGCAACAGCAACAACAGCTACAGGCACGGCAACAACAGCAGTAACAACAATTGTGGATGGTCTTCAATCGACAGACATTTCATCAACAACAACAACATCATCTTCTGGAGTTAAAACTTCAATCAGTGACGATTCTGATAAGGAGAATAAGGAGGCAACTTTAGTTACCACAACCACCACCACCAACAGCAGCAGCAACAACACCACCGCGACCACCAATACTAATGCTATAGCAGCAGCAACATTGACCAACAACAGCAGCAGTAACTACGATAGCAGCAGTGCCTGCTCCTCATCCAATTCAAACGGTGTACACACAGAGACATCGGCAACATCGCGAGTTACACAAATGCAACGAAACGTTGCTGTTGTTGGGGCATGCGACATGGACGACCACGACAACAACAACATGCAGATGCTGCAATGCAAAATCAATGGCAATGCCAGCAGCAGCGGCAGCAGCAGC
This sequence comes from Drosophila paulistorum, assembly GCA_018152135.1. Classification (NCBI taxonomy): domain Eukaryota; kingdom Metazoa; phylum Arthropoda; class Insecta; order Diptera; family Drosophilidae; genus Drosophila; species Drosophila paulistorum. The sequence goes on along the minus strand of JAECXG010000606.1, from coordinate 16,350,627 downwards.
AATGAAGCAAGACACATCATTAGCAACAATTGCTACAAACAACAGCAACATCAACAATTGCCAGGCGACAACAACAATCAGTCGGATTTGAACAGCAGCTACAACAACAACAATAACAATAATAACAACAATAACAACTGCAATCATCCAAAAATGGGCGTGGACTTGGAGAACATTGATGAGGCAACTGTTGATATGGCAAATGGAAATGCACAGCAACAACAGGTAAGCAATTTGCAATAGGTTGAATGTAAAAATACTTTACAAAAAAAAGGTTAACAAAATCAACATACAGTAAAATAAAAGAGAAGTAAGAAGACGACCGAACCGAACAAGTAAATGTCAATGATTTAGATAAACTAAGACTTGTTTTTTCCATTGCAAATAATTAGTATAAATAATTGCGAAAAAGAGACAATGCATGGTCTTAGGTCTGTTTTTTCTCTCGGGAAGAATCAATCTTGGGCCCATTAGCTAAAAGCTAAAGGCAAAAGGCAGCTTTTGCCATTTATAGACCACAATCGGAGCAAACAAATCGCACAAAAACCAAAAAAAAAAAAGAAAGAAAATAATAAACAAAACCAACAAATCTGCTGCAAATATTGCACAAGTTCCCACAGACATTTGGAGTCTCAAGTCAAAAATGCAACTGGCAAGTCTCGATCATGTCCATGTCCATGTCCAAGTCCATGTCTTGTGTCTAGAGTGTCTCTCTCTCTTTCGCCCTCTCTGTGACTTGTGTCAATAAAGTTTTGTTTTGTTTTGCTGTTCAATAAATGGCTACCGCCTTACCTCTAAAACCCCAAGAAGACCAACCAACCGACCAACCGACCGACCGACTGATCGAGGGACCTTCTCTCAAATGATTAAGCAAATGGCATAATGAAAGCGAATCATGCACTAGCTATAAGTAACTTCAAGAGTTTACTGCAAAAATTGTGGAAAGTAAAACGAAATTAACTTTACAGAAAGCAAACGGAAAAAAGAAAAAACGTGTGATTTATTTCTTCATCTTCAGCAACAATTGAAAGGGACAACAATATATATAAGTACATATAGAGGAGGGGGGGAGGTCATAGATTTATAGCAGGGAATTTGGCATCTGTCAATCTCTATAGTTTTCTCAATTTTTAGTTGGGTTTTCCTTTTGCCAGGAAGTCAACTTAACCGACAGCTGATTGATTTGACTTCGCTTTCGTTTAATATTATTAATTAAATTTCACCATTTTCGTTTCGTTTTTGGTTTTAGCAGACCACAAATTTTTATAGTCGTGCCGATATATGCAACATTAGCGTTTGGCCCACTGAGACAGCAATTAATGGAAACACAAATGGCAATCGTTTGCCACCAAGATCCCCGGCTAAATCAACAAAATCCCAGGCAAGCAGCAGCAATGCCACAATGTCAGCGGCCTGCATATCGCCAGTCAAGGTAAGTGTAGAGGAAATTCTGTTTATTTTTCAACAAATTCTTTAGTTTAGTCAAATGAATTTACTTCTAATATGTTGGTTTTTTGCTTTCACCTCCTTGAAATTTGTCTCTCACACACACACACGCCATATCCATTGCATAAAATGATAAATGAGTGCAACTGCATTTGTAAGTTACCCTTTCGTCGTCGTTGCACTACTTAATCATTTTATATGACACTTAAGGTGCGTGTCCAAGTCAGTCAGTAAGTCAGACTCGACTCCTCCAGGTCTCAGAGTCACTCTCTGAGTAGATGGCGGCTTGACTCCTTTGTGTGGTTTCAATTTCGCTTGAAATTCATTGAAGCAGTCGCAAAATGTTGTTGTTGCTCTTGCTGCTGGCTCCACTTGGTGGTCCACTTTGATAGGCTCTCAAATTTCTCTTATCACTTTACGATATTTGTTTTTCTTTTCGTTTCTTTTTTGCATGTTTATTTGACGGCAAAACAAGCAAGTTAACAAGATGTTATTAGTTTGCCTAATGGCTTATAATTTTCCATATACGGCATCTATGTACATACATATCTCTAAAAGTTTTATAAACTCGTGTTATTTAATAAAGAGCTCTTACTTTGCCATGAGTAAATTATAGTTAAAATTTGTTGACAAGTCTAAGCCAGAAAAATTGATCTAATTTGGAAATTTAGCTAATTTTTAATACGATTGTTAAGGAATTGATTGAGTTTCAAATTCAAGAAATCGCTAGCGATAACCGATTACTTATGATCAAAGTGATTCTATCTAAAAAGTTCTTATTTATCGAATTTATCGGTGGCGATTTCAACACTTTTTTAAACAAGTTATTGATTTAATTACTGAAATATACGATTCGAACTGATTGATTATCGTTTGTCGCGTACGATATTAGCCTTAGTTAATGAAGGATAGATTAAATGATTGAATCGATTTATCGGTGGCGATTTCACCACTTTTTTAAACAAGATATTGATCTAATTACTGAAATATACGATTCGAACTCATTGATTATCGTTTATCGCGTACGATATTAGCCTTAGTTAGCCTAGATGAAGAGCTAAAGAGTAGGAAAAGGGCAAGAAAAAAAGCGTAAACTACTAAATTATTCTAGAAATCAACACTCTGATATTTCCCCATGCCTATAAAACGATAAAACCTTGATTCGAACTCGACATGTAGCGATTTAAATAGTTTTTCTACTCTTCTTACCCCAATATTAGGTCCCTAAATTTCTAAAGGAATTTTATTTAGGAAATTTCCTTAAATATTCCTTGTTCTTTCCTATTATTTATTTCTGTATTTCTTATCTGTAAAAGAAATTTCTTAGGGCATTTGTCTTGAGTAAAGCTCTTGATTTTTCTTCGATGTCCGCACACAATTTTGGGTTTTCGAAAGTTCCCTAAGAACAGACTCCTTTTGGAAAAGGAAAGAAAGTAGTTTAGGGATCAGTGAGAAATTTCAACATTTATGCCATATATGTAGATGAACAATTCATTGACTTCAATCGTCGATTAAGCTTAACTTGAGGTCTTTGGGATTCATTGCAATGCCTTTTGGTGGAGTGTCAACGTGTTTGGAGCCTCTAGTCTGCCTGAGTGTGGACACTCTCACTTTTTGGTCATGTCTTGTTGTTGTTGCTATAATTTGCATTTGTCGCACACGCGCAATATAAAATTTTCACTGACTGACTGGCCAGTGAGCCAGACATTGCCATGATGCCGAGGGCCAATCTGGAGACCTGCTACGCATGTTTGTGCAACACACACACACGCACACACACTCATGTTGATTTATTGAGAGTGAAATTTGTGCAACTTTGATTAATTTTTGGCAAATTTAGTTTGCCGGTTGGTTTTTTCCTGCCAGTCATTTATATTATCAAGCCTCAGGTTGATGACGTTCAATCTGATATATTGCGTATAAACGGTAATTTTTTTGTTTCTGTGTGTCTTTCTTGGGCCACCATTATCTATATATTATATTATCATGTGATTTCAGTTGTCGCAAATTACTAATCATCATATATATTCTTTGTTAAATTGAAATTTCAAGTAATGGTAAATATTCGAAATGATTATTATGACGATCCTATTAGAAATAAGTACAAAAAAGCAAAAAATAAAATAAAGTCCAGATAGAGAGATGGAGAGATTTCAAATCGATTTTTGCGGTTTTATCTTATCTAGTTTGTCGCTAGTTAGAGTCGAGAGAGTCTCTCTTTTTCGCCCTCTCTCTCTCTCTCTCTCTGTGTGTTTCTCTGAAGAGTCATTATCAAACTTGGTTTATTTTAATTTGCTTCAGTGGTGCGTGGAGCGGTCGAGGGAAGTACAGGTGGGGTATTTGGGGCAGAAAAGGGGGAGCGTGCAGTGCAGTCAAAAGAGCCTAGTGGGGCTACCTTTCAGTTTGATTCGCAACGTTGCCGTTAACAGACACACTGAGAGCGTGAATTGGCCTGGCCAGTAAAAACTCAAACAATAGAAAGCCAAAGCCAAAAGCAACAACAATGACTATATAAACGCGAAAATTGCAACAACAACAACAATAACTACAAATATATATCCAACTAACTACTGCAAATCGAAACAGTGACTGTCAAACTATTTGCCAATTGTGTGCCCTCGATTTCAATTTGGTTTGTTTCTTTGCGATAAGATTTGCCATTTTATTTTCCATCTTTTTTTTTTGTTTTGTTGTATTTTGTGCGTGCCGCTATAAAAACAAAAACAAAGTGACCAAACCAAAAAAAAAAAAAAAAAAACAGTAGCAATTGTCAAGGCCCAAAGAGCCAGAAGAGAGTGGAGGAGGTGGAGGATGGGAGGGAGGTGGAACAGGAGGAGGGCGAGAGTTGTGTGGACTTTTTGAGTTAAAAGTTTCCAGTTTTGTCTTCTTAATTGGCCATACAAAAAGCGCACACACACACACAAAAACTGAAGCTAAACTCATATAATTGCCTTTAATTATCGCAAACGCCCAATCTCTGAGGCGAGGCCAGAGTTGCACATTTTGAACGGCGGATGAACAAGAGGAGAAGACGGACAGACGGACGGCAGGGAGTGGGGTTTCGGGTCCAACTGTGAAACGGTCAAGTTTTCACCAGAGTTGCCGCATTAGAAAATCGTTTCCGTTTTGTGTTAAACGCCTAAGGAGGGGGCCACATGTGTGTGTATATGTGTGTGTATGATCATCAACCTCACTTCGACCTCCTCAACGTCCTCCTGGCCTCTCAAACTGTGCAAACTGTAAATACTGCGTTCGGTTCGCGTGCCACAGGAAATGGTTAATTAAATTAAGCCTAAAGATTAACATTAAATTTAAAACGTAGACAAAGACAAACAAACAGAGCAACAGTTTGGCTTTGCTTGACTTGACTTGGTTTTGGCTTAGTTTTTGGGGGGAGGAAAGACAACAAATCAACAAACAAAACTAAAATGAAAATAACCTTCGACTTTTGTGTGTTTAAATTGTGCAATGAAAGATATCTGAAAATGTGTTTTGCGTGAAAAGGTTAAAGTCGCTCACACACACACACAACATAATTATCAACGGTCCACTGATTTTCTATTGACAAATTCCTCTATGTAGAATTTTTATACTTCTATTTCAAGACAAATTATTTGATTGTGTCAAATTATCAACAAAATGCCTCCCCCCATCATCATCATATTCCATTCCCATATATGGGAACTGTCAATTCTTTTTGGGGTTTGGTGATATCAGGTCATACATAGGAGTGCCTTAACCCACACAGTTGTCCCTAGGAACACATAAGTGCCAAAGACAATGACTAACCACTCAAGGGACGTGGCAAAGTTTTTAAAGTTCTATAAACTAATTTTGTCATATAAACGAATTCGAGAATTAAGTTTTTAGTTCAAAAATTTGGTTTTCTCATTCTTTAATAAATTTGTTTTTACTTCATCTGATTATTTCTAGAGGATATATTTCATTAGTAGGAGATTTAAGGCTGAATTCAGGGGTAGGCAACAGTGCTTCCTTGGAGAGGCGCTCCATTAGCAAAACAACGTTGGGGAATGTTGTTCAAAGGCGCCAAAGACCAAAGTGCAAAGCGAAGGATCATTACAGGATAGATTTTATTTATGGTTAGACAGTTTTCATATCTATTTTCGAGAGTATCTCTCGGCCAAAAGTTTGTCAACCCAAGTCTATATGTTGTATATTTCTAAATTTCGATTTCAATCTTGGTCAACAATTTTCAGAATAACTGAGAACTCAATGATCGTAAATAAAGTCTTTAAGTTATGTTCTAAGGGCAATCTACTGCAATTTTAGTGACCTTCTGAAAAGGTTAAAGTCACTCACACACTTCTACTCACTTCTACTGCAATTAGAATTAACTAATACCATCTTGTGTTACCTTCCATACTTACTAATAGTAATCTAATTATATTTTTTACTTAAAAACATTAAAAAGTGTCTTATTAAGATTGCAGTGTTTGCTTTAATTAAAGTCTATAGTAATTAGAGTAATCTACTACAAATCCAAGACTATTTACTACTATTTTAATTCATTAACGAAAATATAAAAGATCGACTACCACAATTTTTTTAAAAAATGATCAAAATAATACAACTGATACGCAGTTTCCGAGAATATCATGCATTGTCCTCCTGTATCAGTCAGTTTATGAATTGCTCATGGTTTTATTTTTAAGAAATTTTCACACATGAATAAATAAACCTAGCTAAATTTATGATTGGATTGCTCACACTAATCTCAACATTTCTTGATATCCCCCTCCCTTTGCCTGTAAATTCAGATCCCGCACAGTGTTATCTTGATCTAGCAAGCGAGACATTTTGAAAATGGGCTGGAAAATACAATTTTTTTGTTTGGTGATTATATTGTTTTTGGGATATCTTGAGTTTAGCTGAACTGAAGAACAAATGTCATGGTATATGAACCATGGGGAGGGTGAAATCTGTTGTATATCAAAGTCAACTTCCCACCCTCATTTTCTTAAGCTCTAATAATAATGTCACTCAATGTCTTTGTCTCCTCCTTCGCCTCCTCGTGTCAAAAGCAACTGAAATGAAGTCATGTTGTTCGCAAAAACACAAAAAGAAGTAAAGGCAAACTAAAAGGAGGAACAAGATAAAAGAAATGTTTGATTGACGGCTTGAAGAGGAAGGAGGAGGAGAAGAAAAAAGAAGTGAGACCAAAAAGACGGGCGAATAATAAAGGAAAACTAAACAAAACTCAATGAAGATAACAACAACGACAACTGCAAATGCAACAAGTGTGTGTGTGTGTGTGTGTGAGGGTGGGGGTAAATGTGGGTCCAAGGGGATGCAAGAGAAATAAGGTTGGACGAATGTATTGCAAATTCAAGTGATGACGTTGCCAAGCCAAATGTAAATGGGTGACACAAACTAGCGATAAGATGGGACCCCCGAGCTGATAGCTTAACTGCACTTCCTCTCCAAAACTCTCTCTCTGTTTCTCTGGCTCTCTCTCTCTCTCTTTCTCTGACTTTGTATGAGTGGATACAATGAAATTCGCTACGCTCATTCATTCACCACAGCTAATATTGACTCTCTCTCTCCGTTTATGTCTTTCTCATAGGGCAAGGTCTCGCATGATTCAATCAAACAGCTTGTGCTCAAGGCGGAGCATTTGGTGCGCGACGCTCAAGAGGCAGCCGCCGCATTGATGAAGACACCAACCAAGCAGAAACATTCCATTGTCAAGATATCTTCGACGGTCAAGAAACGTGAGGTCAATATGCCCGGTCCCATTAAACAGCGTGTTGAGGTGAGTTAAAAAAAACAAATCCCTCCCCCCTCCCCCCTTCCATATTTGTCTTTAATTTCGTTTCGTTTCTCTACAGGAATGGCTAGAGCATCAGCCATCCACTCCACAGCTATTGACGCGCAGTCATACACATGAACTATTATCGGGAAGCGGCAAGCCAGATGATTGTGAAGCCTCTGGGGAGGCTTCCGAAACGGATTCCATACCCCAAACTACCAATGGCATCGGTGTGGGTGGTCCTGGACCAGTTGGAGGTGCAAGTGGAGGTGGCGCTGGTTCGGATACTTCAGAAGGCTTTACCGATTCAATTGCAACTTGTATGCAAACTAGCACCAATTCGTATGGCAATTCCACAGAGAGGATTGGTGGCTCTGCCGAGCCAATTGGACAACCCATTACACCCCTTGGCTTTGGCAGCAGCAATCAGAGTTTGAATGTGAAAATTGTGAAGCGTCCACAGGCGCGACGTAAATCGGAACGCCCTTGGTCCGTGTCCTGTCTCTCACAGTTGACCACCGATGCCGCTCAGTTGACGACAACAATTGTGGAAAGTTCTCCGCCCGGTTTGGCCAGTCACTCGATAAGTGAGAGTGCTTTGGACTCCCTATCGCCAGGAACACGGCCACGGGCGGCCTCCTCATCGGGCACAGGCAGCAATGCGGCACGCAAGGCCGATAGCAAGGGCTCTCTAAGACGCCGCAAGGCACGCAAGAAGCGAATGTCGGCTGCTTCGGCTGGGCGTAAATCCGATTCCGGTTCGGAGGTGGCTGTCGGTGATCTAACCCAGACTCTGATGAAGTCATGCGAGTCGATGTCATCGCAACAATTGCAGGAATTCACAAATGCCCTGCTAAGCATACAAAAGGGTTCATCTGGTGGTAGCCCCAAATTGGATAAATCCGCCGACGATCCCGAGAATGAGTCTCAATTGATGTTGCCCAATTTCCGTGTGGGATCCTTTACAACAGCTGCCCTAATGGCCAGCGAATCGAGGTTGGGTGCCCTGGCTGCCCTCTCCAACTATATGAATGAAGATGAACAGCAAGCAGGTGAGTTGGTTTAATCAATATCTTAACTATATAAATGTGTGTATATGTAAATCTATTTGTCTTTGTCTAACTCTCTCTCACACAAGCACTCAAACCCCCAATAGTCAAGCAGAAAGGTACTACATAATACCCAACCCTTGCACCCCACCTCTTCTTTTTGTTTGACCCACCCGCCCTCTCTCTCTGAAATTCTATACAATTAACATTAACAACTATTATTATTCAATCATCACAGAACTCAGCACTGAGGATCATCATAGCAGCATTTCGGAAACCGCCTGGGATAATTATCAAGAGAAATATAATTCAGAAAATTATTCCGAAGGTTTTGATTCAGATGCCGCACGACGTCTTTTAGAATTTGGCGATGATTATCGGTGAGTCTCTTGGGATGGGCAACCTTCATTGCCTTGCCAAAAAGAGAAAAATAAAACACGAAATATACATGCATATGAGCTAAATATAAATTGCTCATTATTTTGATCTAAATTTTGCTTGCAGCAATTTCATCGACTCGCAATCGGATTGCTGCAGTTCACTGTCGGCCGCCAATAATCTTGATTCATTCTCGCCACCGCGCATGGACTCACTGCAGAAGCATGAACTAAAGGCTTTGCATATCAATCAGGAGACCATTAGCAGCAGTGTGGATCACGCCAGGCGTCAACGTGCCCTGGAGTTGCAATACGAGCGTCGTCGCAAAACCTTGGAAGTTCGCCGTAAATCGTGCCAGGGTAAGTTTACATTGAAATTTCTATAATGTTTATGTAGAGTTTAAACATCTTTCTCTTTTGTTCAGATATGGATGAATCTTTGAATGAACAAAAGGATCATCAACAGGGCCATCATACTGGCGGCGGTCAATCTTCGTTATCCGCCTCGGCCACGGCATTGATGACTCCGAAGAATATGCAACAGAATACACAATTGCCGCCGCAGCGCACTGAATCGGTGGGTCGTAAATTGGAATTCGGCGGTGGAATGAGTCACTCGGCTCAGTCTCTATTGAGGCGTACATCGGAGAGTGATACATCCACGCGTCGTCGTCGCACCGTCACAGCGGATGAGCGTCGCCGTTCGTCACGTAATTTGGAGAAATGCATTAAGTTGATACCAGCCACCTCGTCATCGAGTGGCGATGACTCCGAGGATGGTGAACAGGAGATGCGTTCATTATTGCAGCAGAGTCGCGATCGTTTGGAGGATACCAGAGCATTGAAGATACGCTGTCATCTGCTAAGACCCGAGGATTATGTAAGTCCAATCGCATGCTCATTTGTATCCTTTAATAATTTGAATTATTTTGGTCTCTGTTCTATTCGTAGAATGAGATAATTAACACTTGCCGCGATAATATACGCTGCCTGGAGGCTGTTCTACGCGGCCCGCCTGGCACTGTGTTATCCACCCATTGCGCCGGCCAGACAAAAGGTGAGTCCCAGCCCAGATCATCATCAGCATCAGCCAGAACCAAGACATCCAACTCCGTCTGCAATGACCACCAGCAGCTCATTGTCCAACTGGCCCCCGAATGCAAGTGCGCGCCCATTACACGCTTTGTGGCCCGCATCATAGACTTTGTAACGGATGTGAGCAATCTTCTAGAGCATTTTACGCTCTATAGATTCCTGATGGGCACCCTGCGATCGTTCTATGCCTTGGTCAATCGACCCATGGGTCGATTGGAGCGTTTATTTGCCAGTTTTAGAGGCCTGCTCTAAGAGCAGTTGCTCTCAACATGTATACAGTTTATTTTTTGTGGCCTTTCTCTTAAAGCGAAGCTTTTTGTATTATTTTTTGTTCTACATTAATATTTTTATACATTTTATATACATAAATATTATTATTATTATTATTATTTTTTTTTTTTTACACCAAGAATTTTGTTTTTGCATTTGACAAAACGCCTTGCGCATAAATTTTGCATTTTGTTTAATAATTATATTTTTAAAATATTTTTTTTAATACCTTTGTTTTTTTGCGCATTTCTTTTTCCTTTTTCTTTTTTTGGCAAATAAAACAAACAACAAAAAAATATGTAAAAAACACCAAAGCATTTGAAATTGTTATAATTATTTTTTTTATTATTATTATTTAGTTGATTTACGTTTGTATTGTTATATTTTTTTATTGTTTATTTTCTATATAAATATTTTGGTGTTTTGTTTTTGTTTTTAGACTTTCCACATTTCCTTTTCTTTTAATTTTTTTATATTAATTTATTAATTTATGCTAATGCTTTTGTGTTTTTGTCAAATGTTTTAACAAAATTAAGTCATTTCGCCTTCATCTAACTAAGTAGCTTGAACTAATTGTCAAAAAACGAAAAATGTTCATTGCAAACTTCTCGAATTGGCCAAGAAATATTTTAACTCAAAACTGACCACCTAAAATGATTTTAAAATTTCATTTAAACAAAAATATTGATATATTGCCAATCTTTAACTGACAAATTTTGCAGTAGGCGTTATATATTGTCTATATAATGGACTTATTCTGGGCTTAAAAGCTTTCAAACTGTGAGTTAATGTTAGTTTGCCTTAAAAAAAAAAAACTGAGACACAGTTTGAGGCAAACTGTGTCTTGGCTAAAGTTTTGGAGTTACTGTGATTCGGAGGTTGCTTCTCAAACTGTTTTGCTGAATTTATTTAAAAGATTGAGGAAATTTTTTGTTCTTTTTTTTTTGTTTTGCCAGCTGACGTCATATTTGCTTTTTGGCAATGAAAATTTAAAACAATATATAAATCTTTCATATATGTAGATGTTTATACAATGACTTGAGAGAAATGTTTTTCAAAGATTTTTACAAATATTTGCAATGTTCACTTCTTAATTTTTTCTTTTTCCCTTTTGTCTCTCTGTATGTTTATTCTAAAAGTTGTCGTCATTTTTGTTCTCGTTTGATTCGTTGCTATACGAATGTATACCCTATTATAATCATTCATAGGGTATATAAAGTACGTCACAATATACAAATATATGTAGGTATTTATGTTTGTTTGTTTGTGTGTAGAAGAATTTCTTTAGTTTGTTTTTAAATTATCTAATAGAAATGTCTAATAAATTTAGTTTTAAATAATGATTTAGCCTTGATCAAAGGGCAAGATCCGAAAAGGGCCATTTTAAGTTAGCTGCAGGGTATTATTTGTATTTTATAGTAAGCCACTTATCACTTAATTTACAGGGTAAAAGATATTATTTGTAAAATTTAGTTAGTTAAACCAATTTGTCTTCCATTTCGAAATTGAAAAGAACTTTGAGGATGGATCCAGGCAAAAGATTTTAGACCTTAAAGAGCTACTAGACCAAGAGAGCCATAACAAACAGGGGCAAACTATTTGAGAAGTGTCCTGATCCCATGACTTGTTCCCCTGAATCCTTCGATAGATTTAATTGGGTTAAGCTAAGCCACACATTGCTAGAGAAATACTGACTAGGTGGGGGAGGGTATCAACCTAGTCGACTTTTAGTTTGCTTTCTCAGTTGCTCAGTTGCTCTGGTTTGGGCTATGAAAATGACGTCGTCTTTTCTAGAGTTGTTGTCTTTATTGTTTTTGGCCTTTGTTGTCTGAGCTGCCGAAACTAATGAGCGAACCCTAAAACCTTCACACACACACACACAGAGACACACATACAGTTATTCAAATACACAGACACATGGACTTGATGCGATTGCGTGCTGTGTCGAAGCCAAGTTCAAAAGTTAACACTGCTCCACTGTGCCCGCCATATACTCTCTTTCACTCTCTGTCTCTCTGTGGGCTTCTCAGCTGCTTGTTATACCCTTGCAAAAAGGGTATATTAATTTTGGTCAGAAGTGTGCAACGCATAGAACGAAGCATCTCAGACCATATAACGTATATATATTCTTGAACAGCACGACGTGACGCGTTCAAATAGCCATGTCCGTCCGTCCGTCAGTCTGGATCCACGCGAACTCCTCCGAGACCGTAAGAGCTACAGAGCAGAAATTTTGCACGTAGGCTTGTATATACTGCAGGCGTTGTATATCTCAGATTCAGCCGGATCGGACCACTATATCATATAGGTCCCATTCAAACGTCAAAGTCACGAACAGTGACTTTTCTCAATAACTTTGCTATTTTCTGAGCTATCGTTGGTGAGTCTATTGCACCTATGAGCAACTGTGCCAAATTTGATCAAGATCGGGTGACTATATCATATAGCTCCCATAGAAACGATCGGTGGAAAACAGTGACTTTCATCAAAAAGTTTGTTATATCCTATGCTAAGATTGAAGGCCGTTCTTTCACAAACATTAGACTTTGTGGATAAAACGTTTTTACACTTTGATGGCTATGGCTATGGAAAGAATTACCAAAACAGTTGCAAGGGTATACAAACTTCGACGCGGTCGAAGTTAGCCCCGGCCCTCTGGTTTGTTCTCTCGCTAGTCTCTCTCTCGCCACCACCTGAAAGCTGCTGCGCACGTTGTGTGTGCCGCCGCCGCTCAGTTGATTTTCTGTGCGCGTTCCAAGTGGTTCTGTTTCCGTCTGTTCTCCCCCCGCCCTCATATATATGACCATTAAAAAATTTTTTTTTCTACGTGTTTCCGAGAACCTTCTCAACCCGAAAAGTTTTTGAAATAACGCCGAATCTCCTTTCAAACTGTGATTTTAACATACATATGTACATATATCTCATATCTATAATACCAATGAAACTATTGCTAATCGTTAGCTTTTCGCCAATAATCCAATAAGTGTGGAAATGAAGCGTGTTTTATTTTGAAACGTGTATAAGAGTTATTAGTTTTTTGGTGTATAAGAGTTTGAGGGAAAGTTTCTTAATCAACCAACCCCCTCCCGCTACCCTTGTAATACCAAATGTGAACTTTTCGAGGTCATCTGTGGGAAAACTTACTCAACAGATGATATGCTTGGATGGATGTGTGTGTGGAGAAGTAAACAAATTGAAAAATGTTTAAATACGCAAATTGATTACGAAAATTGATTTCAAGTGTAATATGTGTATGCAGCCCTCTGAGTGTGTGCGTGTGTGTGTAAAATCAAAGTGGGTCAGGTCGCATTGAGAGAGCCGCCTATATATTGACCTCGTGTTCTACTACTACTACTACCATTAGTTCCTTACTTCTCCTCACTCCTTACTAACTTTTTAACTAACTAACTGTAAGGGTGGTGTATATATACATCATGATAAAAGTTAGTGTCGCCGTCCAGACGGATATATCCGAAATGCTTTCGGCCAGCTCATCGGCCACCACATCACGTTCGTCTTCGGAACAAGGTAAACGAAATATAACAGTAAAGATGATGTTATGGCATGGGTAAACATAATTGGGAAACAGGTGTAAACGATGCAGAGAAGACACAAACACAAACACAACCATAGACAGACACAGAGACACAGTTAAGATCGCCAGATAAGACTGGAAAAAAAACGAGGTAAAGCTAATTGGTGCCGCGAGACAAAGAGTTAGAAAAAAGGGCGAAAGTAGAGGGGGGTAGAGGAGAACCCTCACTTAAATTTAGACATAGCCAGAAACTACATAATTGAAATCGATGATAATGATGATGATATCAAAAATTGATCTAGCTAATGAAAGAAAAAACCCTAATGGTTTTGAATTACAATCTTGACAAAAGAAGTAACGACTAAACTATGCCCTCTTTACTGAGCAGGAATGTAAGTTAATTAAGACTTAAATATACCCTTGTTATTAGATTAGCTAGTGGTTTGGGATTGAAACAATATTCTACAAACTTGACACTTGAAGTAACGACTTTAAGATTCCCTTGCTATTAAGCAGAAGCGTAAGGGAAACCCTCTTTAGTATGCAGGAATGTAAATGAAACATTCTTGATTTCAATTTTGAGTTATTGGGGTAATGAAAATTACTATTTTTTTATCAAATCTGATGCTGTTAACTTATTAAAGTCTCAACTCATTATTTTATTTGATAAGAAAAACTATTATATAGACTTGATCAGTGGCGAATCAAAGTTACCATGTTGCTGAGTGAAATAAGTCACTATAGAGTGAAAATTCGATTGTGGATTTCGTAATTTCAGCAATTTAAAAGCTCACATATAGTTCTTGGAGAACCCCATGGATCTGTCAGTTGCTTTAGAGGGGTATCAATTGACTTTTCGATAGAAAGTTTTTAATTTCTTTAGATGAATATGGAATAGAAATTTGATTTAAAGTGGCCTAGGGGGAGGGGCCTCAAATCTAAGATATACTCCTCAAATTGCTTGTATGTACATACATATATGCCATTTGTTTGTCTTTGTGTAAATATTGCACTTCCATTTCGATGGAATGATCCGTACTTCTCTTTTTCAAGTGATCTCTTAAGTAGCTGCTTAGCTTATTTGCTTTTTTTGTGTGTTTTCTTCAATGGCCTGGGCCCATTTGTAATGTTTTCTGTTTTGTTTGGGTTTGCCAGACCTGACACTGACTCCGTGTGAGTGACCCACTTCAATTGCAGCCATCAATTCTAGCCATTGCCAACTTCAACTGCTGCTGGCTGCACATGGCCAACTAATTAAGGTTAGGCCGTGTTGCCATTTAGTGTTTGCCTTATGGATGCAACATGACGCACCGGTTGATACTCTTTCAGTAAAGTACATACATATATCTAACTAAAGAAGTTTATAGTTTCATGGTTAGCTAAACAATGATTAACGGTACACATCAGCAACGGGCAAAACTATCTTTTATGGTCAATTGTTGTGCGTCAAAGTGTGTGTTTGTTTAAGTTGTAGTTATAGTTTTTATGGGCTAACTCATTATTGTAATAGAAACAGAAACCGGTACCGGTTCTAGTATTCAGTTAGGTCATCAGTAAGATTTCTTTTTGTTTTTTTGCCTACTGCTTCATTATTCGCTCACAAGTTCAAAGTTATAGAAACTGTGCCGTCATCCGATTCCAATTTCAACAACTTTTGCGACTTGACCTTGAATTCATTAGAAATATTAAATGTCTTGAATGAAATCGAATTGGGGCGGGGGTTTCCATTTCAAAATGATTTATAAGACCAACACCACAGACTTTCAACTTTTAAGTTTTGATTTTGTGGTTTCATTACATTTACCTGGTGGTTAATTGAGTGAGTGGGTGGGTGGGTGTGTTGGGTTCATTGACCGACCTGGTTTTTTATGCTGTCTCTTGCGAAAATTGCATTCTCTGTTTCCAGAGCGTGTTTCCTTTTCTTTTGCCATATTTCTTACTCATGCGTAAAATCTGAACGTATTTGGTTATTCGCATAAATCACAAACGGAAGTTCAATCATTAAAACCTTAAAGACATTTTGATCGTTAAGACCTTAAAGTTAGTTCTTATTGAAGATTTTTAACAATTGTCTGCGTCATCATCATAAAATTTTTCAAGTTTTCGCATAACTATGCTAAATTTTTTGATACCCCAGTAAATCGTTGGGGCAAAGGTAGACAGAGAGAGAGACTAGTCACTTGTGTTCTGGACTCTCGAAATGCATTATGATCTATAAATTCTTATAAAAAATAGACAAGTTTTAACACTAGATGGCGCCAACTGTTAATCAACAAAAAAATAGCAAATTAATGACAAATTCAGAGACAGAGAACATTTTAATACGTTGGAGGGTAAAATTGTCTGTCTCTGTCTCCCTCTCTCTTAATCAGCATTTTAAAAATATCTAGCTATATGTACATACATATATATTTCTACATATGTGCTAATTGTATATAATTGTTGATGATGATTTTTTACCCGTAATGTTGTTGTTGCTAGCCACAACATCAAAATAATCCCATAATTATTCAAGATTATATTTTTGAGCTAGCAGCATAAAGAGACACTTGATAACTCAACTTGGGTCAACAGAACTAGAGAGAGACCGCCGCCAACTGACCGAAGTCAACTCTTGATTACCTCACCTGGCGCATTGTGTTTGCTTTTTTTCTTCTATTTTGTTATTTTGGTTATCTGTATAAATAAATACAACATGGAAAAGAAAAACAAACTTTGTGAATCGTTTGCTGCCTTGGCACTCCTGTTTCCTATTCCTTCCGTTAGGTTCCTTTTGTGCTCGTCCTTGTGCTGCTTTCTGGCTTACATTTTATTGCCCTTTGTCATGCCAAGACAATTCCTAGAAGAGTATATAAAATAAAGCTATTAACGAGTACCCTAATAAACCTATCCGAGTATTATGTATAACTCTTTTTGTTGAGGTTTCTTTGTATGACAAAAATTGCATGGAACAAAAATATTGCACAATAGTCAATGGAAATTTATACAATTTTTACTCCTGCCCCCACCAGCAGCAGCATATGTCAACGACCTTGAGGCAATAGACCATATGCCCCTGCTGCTTCTCCTTCAGTAGCCACCAAGGTAGCCCCCGTTCTCTTGCCATCAAGTCTTAACCACACGCCCCTTTTTTATTTTTGTGGTTTTAAATGTTTTCACAAAATGCAATTTTGCACTTTTGTTTTATTATTGTTATTGGTTGCTTCTGCTTTTGTTGTTTTTTTCAGTTTGCTATTTTTAAAATTTCGTGATGAAATGTAAATAGATAAAAAAAAACAAACATTTTCACTGCTTTGCATGTGAAAGAGAAAAAATATGGAAATATGAATATTAAAGATAATAATTATTTATCATTATTTTCGTACAAATTTTTCACAATTTTAATGCAATTTGTGTTGGCTAATGATAAAAGATTGTGAGAGTTGGAGGGGGAGGAGGAGTGGCAGAAGAGTTCATTATTCAATTGCATCATTAATTGCAATATAGTAAGTAACTCAGTGGAGATTGGAGGATGAGGGAGGGGTTGGGATTGAAAAATGTGCAATTAATTACTAAAGTGAAAGTCTCTCAATCTTAATTTTTGCACTCTACTCCCCTGTATGGCCCCCTCCTCCTCCTGCTCATCGGACTTGGCCTCCTCTTGCTAATGGTTAATCAATTTTGGTTGTGTGTGCAATTTTTATCCAACAGCTGCCATCAATAAATCTTTATCGTCTAAAGATTATTCAATATGCCATCCTAATGTCGTTAAGCAGGTGCCGCCCCGCCGATTCACTGTCCCCACCGTCCATATGAGTGTGAAATTTCCACCCCCCGCCAACCCACCCACCTCCCTTTCTTGGCCAACTTTTGGCACCCACAAACACACCAGACCAGATTTATTTTGCTGCATTTAATCCACGCAAGTTTTCTCTGGAAAAGTGCGTTGTGCGACAATTGCGATGTCTCGGATATCATAATAAACATATCCATTAAGGGGAAGTCTCTCTATCTCTCCCTCTCTCTCTATCCTAGTGTCGATCCTCGTCGATCAGTTTTATTGCGCTCGAGTTGCTTTACTACCCACATCGTCGTGGCACAACGAATCTCCCAGTTGGGCATTTTGCAGCTTGCAGACAAGTTCACTCAACCAGTTTCAGTTTGGCAGCCAACAAGTTTGCTTCGCTTCTCGGTTACATTATATATATATATGTATATTCCCCCGATACTATACAATATTCAGTGCGTTTTTGTCAATTTGTATCTCGGTTTTGCCTTATCAGACATTAAACACAAAGAGAATACAGTTTTTGGCTGTCCGATCGATCGCATCGATCGAGAGTTGTGTAAGGTGAAAGTAATTTCTACAAATCATACGCATTGCATTTAAATTCCACAAAAGCCCAGCGGATTTGCCACTTGTTGTGTCAATATAGAAGGAGGAACCTCTTGATATTTGCTTCATTCAGTTGACCAACTCTGTGAGTGACTGTGGGCGGTTGTTTTGCTTTTTCTTTGTGGAGACCACTTTTGGGTGAGTTCTTTGGAAACAAAAATTCCTTGAAACTTTATTGCTTTAGAACCTTTTATTTCAAGTCCGCCCAATGTTTGATTTGTTATTGAAGTCGTCAGGAGCGGCTTTAGACTTGTGAATTGTTGTGATCTTTGTTAGTTACAGTAAATATGAATTGCTGTTGATAGTTTGACCAATCTAACCAAGATTTAACCATGTCGATCCCTTCTTAAGTGGATACTAAGTTATCAGGAAATACTAAAATTATAACTAATATGAGAGCTACGTTCGTTTGTTTTTAGAAGAATATTCAACAATATCTGAATATCTTGAATAAAGATCATTTTAAGATAGATCGAAATGCCTTGTATATTTAGGATTTCCTGTCTATTTCTTAAACTTCAACTAATAATTAAAGTATTGCTTAAATGATAGATTAATCGATTGAATTTAATTAATAATTGAAAATTGTTTGAGTAAGAAAAAAACAAAGATTCTTTTAGCATGGGTCCACATTCATTCTTAATGATTACTGAAAAAATTTTAATGTAATTGTTTAAATGATTGAATTTAATTCGATCTTAAAGATTGTTTAAAACGTTTAGTTTAGGGTGTAGGAGAAAAATCAAACTAGAAATTGAATTAGTTAGAAAAGAAACATAATTTAGACTATATTAAACCTAAACAAAGTGTTCTAATTGTTTAAGAATAAGTGCAAATTGTTGCCCAGTGAAACGAACCGATAGAACGATGGATCCGTCCCTGGTTAAGCTTAGATGCCTCGCCCATAATCAGAATCAGACAATCTCAATGCCAAAGTTTGTTCTATGCAACGGAAATGCAAGAATGGGCGGTTGCATAGATGGTTAGGAGGAAGGAGGGAGGGACACCATTTGATGGTGATGGAAAGGGGGCGAGCAATTGAGCTGAACGCGCTAACAAATGTCATGAGTATTGGGAAAAGCGAAAACTTTGTTTATTATTCAATTAGAAACACTTTGTGGCTCCCACATAAAGTACCACCACTCCACCTCTCCACTAAAATCCATCATTACCATTACCACAACGTTTTTTAAATCAGGGCAAAGTTTTTTACCTGGACAAAAGTTTCACTTTTTTTTGAGTTTTTTGTTTTTGGCTTAGGTTAGTTTGGTTTGGAGTAAAGCGAAAGGTATTCATTACCAAGGGCCACCTAAACTAAACGAAAATGGGAATGGAAATGGGAATGCTGAATGCTGTTGAATGGAAATGAAGTTGCCACCCAATTAAATTGCCTTTCTTTTCTCTCTCTGTCCTTCTATCTCTCTCTGCTGCCAACTCCCCTCCATTTACTCCCTCACCTTCAAAGTTTCCCTATGCGCGATGTGCACTATTAACTCTCAAATTTACCGCTTTTGCTCATTTTGTGTTTTTGTTTTGTTTCTTTGTTCGATTTTATGTAGATCTATTAGCCGCTTGGGAGGATTTCCTTGGCTGGAGCGAGAATGCATCGGCCGCACGCAAACTGCAGCAAGAGATGAGTGCATTGAAGCATACACTGCAAAGGCTAGGTGATAAGCCCACACCCGAATTACTGGACACTGAGCCAGCCATACAGATTGCTGTGGAGGCTTTAAAGGTAAGTCAGTCTCAATCTATTGTTTTATGTTAATTAATTTCGGGGGTTTTCTTCATATCGCAGACGGAGCAAACACAATTGGCCAGCTATCGCACGAATATGTTGCGCCTAAACGCCTCTGTTCACAGTTGGTTAACGCGTCAGGAGAGGCGTCTGCAGAGCGCTTTGGCGGAACAAAACAATCAGCAATTGAATCAACAGCAGGAGTCCGAACAGAAGGAAGACGACGGAGATGAAGTGCTTGTGGAGAAGACAATAAATAAATTGGATACAATTGAAGGAATCGAGGTATCAGGCAATAGCTCAGTGGCCATCACTGTAACCGATAGCAATGGCAATCAGGTGGAGGCAATGACTGGTGTAACAACATCCACTTCCACTTCCACGACCATCACTGCCAATTGGGATATCAATTCTTTGATGTCAGCCGAACAGGAGTTCCATAAGCATCTGAAGGATGAGGTCAGCGATATGTATAGTGCCTGGGACGAAGCCGATGCCAGGTAGGAGGAAACGAAATTGGTTTCTCTTTCACTCTCTCTCTGTTTACAAATATGACAGACAGTCGGGGGAATATGAAACCCTTTAAATAAATAATAAACAACGTCAAATTCTTATATTGTTTATATTATTTCTTACAGAATAAACTCACAGCTGGAAATGTTAACCAACTCATTGATTGCCTGGCGTGAACTGG
This sequence comes from Drosophila paulistorum, assembly GCA_018152135.1. Classification (NCBI taxonomy): domain Eukaryota; kingdom Metazoa; phylum Arthropoda; class Insecta; order Diptera; family Drosophilidae; genus Drosophila; species Drosophila paulistorum. Next base: position 16,330,278 of record JAECXG010000606.1, on the reverse strand, counting down.
AATCTGGATTGAGTGAATTCCACTTGGCATTGGGCCAAGATCGCGGCACACTGAAAGGTTTGGAGGGTGCTCTCGATAAGGGTCAGGCCACACCTGGGGAATTGGCCCAGAATGTCAAATTGGTTGCCAAATTGCTATCCGAGAAGGTCCATGTTAGCCAAGAGCAATTACTGGCCGTGCATCAGCACTTGGATCCCAATCACATTTATCATATTGCCAAATTTACGGCTTCCAATGGTTCACTATCCGATTCGGGCATTTCGGATGGCGGTGCCACTTCCGATGGTGGCCTCTCGGAGCGAGAACGTCGTCTGGGCGTATTGCGTCGTTTGGCCAAGCAATTGGAATTGGCCCTGGCACCAGGCAGTGAGGCAATGCGTTCGATTGCCGCCCGCATGGAGAGTGCCGAAGCGGAATTGAAACATTTGCAAAACACATGCCGTGATCTAATTGTCCGTACAGCTGCCTCGCATCAGCAGAAGCAACAGGCCCAGGAGCAGCAGCAGCAGCATGTTACATCTGCTTCTGTTCTGGCCAATGGAGGACATGTCAAGCTAAATGGACATGTTAAGAAATTGCCAAACAACAACAATAACAACAAGGATGGTGAGGAACAGCAGGCGACAATTCTCAAGTCCACTCACTCACTGAGCGGCAAACGGAAGAATTCCAAGAAAACGAGACAATCAAAGAAATCTGGCGAAATGGATGTGAATAGTAGAAGGAAGCTGGAAGAGAGAAATGCTCTTGGCATCGATCATCTTATGCACTCAGTGGCCAGAGGTGGCGATGGGGGCGATGGTGATCCATCCGATGATCCAGCTATTATCTGCAGCCTGCAGGATAACTCGGAAGATGATGACATCGATGATGAGTCCAAGGTACAGCGTCGCGGCTGGGCTTGGCGCATTGCCAGAGCCGCTGTTCCCATGCAATTGGCTTTGTTCACCTTCTTCTGTGCCGCCTGTCTGATGCAACCCAACTGCTGTGACAATCTCAACAATCTGTCCATGAGTTTTACACCCCAATTGCGCTACATACGCGGACCGCCTCCAATTTGAGCGATCGATCCAAGTGTCGCAACATTTGTCCCCCCAGGAGGAGGGCAAACCAACCAGTTAATCATGTACAATTACATATGTTAAGAGATTTAACTAATGTAACCTAATCGGTAAGGTAAAGGTGGAATCGCCACCGCCACCCGTAACCGTCGTCAGCCGCAGCCGCCGCCACCGTCGCCGTCGTATTAGCCGCCATTTGATTTGGAGGCTTACTTAGCAGCTAGCTGATCACGCATCTGATCTTGCATGCGTTTCGTCCGCGCTTTTAAAAGCCACCGGAAAAAAAGATTTTTTTTTTATGAAACAAAACAAAACGGAGAAAGCTCTCAATAATATTGAAAAAACGGAGCACTAACTAAATATTTATATATAATTTTTTTTTATACGTCTAATCTACATATTGAGCAACGTTAATACTAAGAATATGATTTTTTTTAATTATTGTTTTTTGTTTTATTGCATTAAGCGAAAGCAAACGAAAAAGAATTTAAGCTCAATTTAGATATTAGAGAAGAAGAAGAAATCAAGTAAAGAGCATTTGCAAAACAGAGCAACCTGTACTTATGCCGATATAGATTCGGAACGAAATTGGAATCAACATATCCCGGCAAGCGAAGAAATGAAATCATGACAAACAACGCCCCAGTTACTAGAATAAAAGATTTATATAGAGAGAACTAAGGAAATGATATATCCAACATATACATATGGAAACCTGAAATCCTTGATTTACTTGCGTTCGTTTGTTTGAAATGAAATGGAAAGATAAAGACTTTTTTGTTTGAGAAACACTAAAGTGCCTACAAATGCGAACTGTGAGAGTTGAGAGATGAACAAAAAGCGAAGGAATTGAAGTAGGAGATGAACAAAAAGCTCGACATCGAGTGAAAGGTGAGAAAAATCCAATTATAATGGGCATACAGAGCCCCTAGAAGCTAACTGCCACCACACCCACACAAAAAGCGGATAGGGAAAGGTTAGCCAGAATCCGAACCGCACTAGCAACCCTCCTATGGGCGGAGGCGGCTGCCAAAACAAAACCTTAAACAAGTTGAGAATTAGAGTTTCTATTTTTATATGCCACACAATTTATACACAAACAAAGGAGAGTCTCTGAGATTTATTGCTCTCTGTGTCTTTCTCTCCCTAAATATTATCAGTTTTTTTTTTTTGTCTATTATATTAATAGGATATTGTTTAATGAGATTTTTTTGCATCTAAAGTTTAAAGCAAGAAAGAAAAGAAAAACGAAAAATCATCAAAAAAAAAAAAAAAAAAAAAACATTTACTAGAAAAACTATATAAGTCCACGGTATAAATGCCTAGATTTTAGATTTATGATTTATACAAATTTTGTCAACGGTGAAGAAAGAACAAAAAAAAAAAAAAAAACAGGCAAAACTTATTTGCAAGAAAGCGTTACAAAAAAAAAAACAAATAAATAAAAGTAAATAAGAAACATATAAATTGTAATCTATCTTTAAGGTTTTGTATTCGTGTGCGTTTTTCAAAACTTTCATGGCAGAAAAAAGAATAAAATGAGAAACAAAATATTCATTTATATAAAAAAACAATAAAAAGTATTAAATGAGAAAAGTCAAGTTGTTTTTTCCTCCTGCAATAATTTAATTTGATTAATAAATAACTCATAGAGTAAAGTATGTAAGTGTTTTTAGTGTGTGTAAGCAAAACCTGTGGAGCATTTTTCATAGGGACGCGCAGTATGAGACAAACACCCGAGAATTTTATATATTAAATTCTAAAAATTAGTAAATAACCGTAAAAGATGTGACCTTGTAATTAAAAAAAAAAAGATTGTTTTAAAAGTGTCAAACAAGCTACAAAGTGACCAAATTTCACATGAGCTTTGCCATTATTCAAACTGAATAACAGCCACACTGTTTACAGTGACAACTCTGTCAATCGAGTAGGCTACACGGTTTACGGTGACAACTCTGTCAATCGAGTAGGCCTTTTCTGGTACTTTGGTATAAAAGGTCGCTTTATTTTTCAGAAATTTCATTAAGGTGCTTGCCTCCGACAAGGCAACATCTAATCGTTTCATATTCCTTAATTCAAGTGACCAAATTAACTTTTTTTTTAGGCTGATTACATGTTCCTTAATTTTTGCTTATGAATTAGGCTAATCACCGAAAATCCATTATCCCATTATTACTAGCCCACATTCTTAAACAAAGATTTTATTATTTCTTCCTTTTTCCATTTAACCCACTGATGCAATTTGTTTTTTTAAAACTGTAATGTTATATTTTGGCCTAAAGATTTTAGACTATGTGCGAATATTATGCACAATTTGCAGTTAATAAAACTTGACAAATACATACATGTTCCTTAATTTTTGCTTATGAATTAGTCTAATCACCGAAAATCCATTATCCATAATACAGTAGTATCCCACATTCTTAAACAAAGATTTTACTATTTCTTCTATCATGTTCCATCTTGTTCTCCTTCCTGAATTCGTTTTCGACATGTTTCCTTCAGTTTTCGCTAGATATTTTTCCATTTAACCCATTTTTTAGAAATCCATGCCCGTACGCCACTGAATAGCATCTAATCATTTCATCCTCCTTAACTCAAGTGACCAAATAAACTTCTAAATTATTTTGGCCTTATTAGTTTATAAATTATTCTAATTACCGAATATCCCCGTTTAGTGGTTTAGTGGCTATTATTTTCCTTAGTTTTTATTATAAATATTTCATTCTTATGCACAAAGTCCTCTTATATTGCCTTGATCGATTCTTTTTTGTAATTTATTGGTCGAGGTTTTCACGGGTTAAAAAAATTATTTACTTAGGATCCGAGAAGTGAACCAAATTCGCTTTAGCTTTAAAGTTTAAATCGATTTGATTATTATTATTTTCCTTTGTTTTTCATTTAAATATTTTACTATTCTAATGTACGAAGTAGAAGAATGTGACTCTTCCTAAAGGGAATGTTCTATCGTCTTGTTTTTTCGATTATTATTATTATTATTTTTTTTTAAGTTAATATTTACTTTGAATGAGGACCATAACATTTCAAAATGGTTATTCTAACGTTACGTTAAAATTGAACATTTTTCAACTCTAACATCAGTGTGGCCTGAGCATTAATCAACACTGCTGTTCGTGTAAGCAGTATTAGATCTAATACTGGGAGCTGTGCTCAAATACTGGGATTTGCATTTTTGCAGTAAAGAGCGCAATTTTTTTTATTTACTTTACGAAAGCTTGTCTTAGCATTGTTTTTGTTGAAAAATATCCTTTAAATATAGTTAATAATTATCTAAGTCGTACAAGGTACAGTTGTTTACGTTTTCTTTAAAAGTACAACTACGAAAACTCCGATATGTACATGTTATTATGAAGAAACTCTTTTCAGTATGTTCTGCGCAGCGGATGGAACACAATTTTGCCGGATCGTGGAAATTGGTTGCCGATTGATAAATGGACGCCTTCACCATAAAAAGCAAATAAAAAACAAAAAGCACAATGAGAGGCGTGCACAAGGGAAATTTTTTTAAGACACCAACAAATATTAAGAACATTTTGGGTCCGCTTCCCTGGAAAGCTGCATCGGCGTCCGCATCGCTGCTATCGATCACTGTGGAATCAAAACAAAACAAACTGCATTTTGATGTGGATAAAATGAATTGGAAACTATTTTATACTACTGAAATTGAGAAAAAATGTCAACAGATTTGTGTGCATTATCGCACAACTGCGCTGCCTGCGCTGACGTCAGGATTAGTAGTGGAATCGGCGCGTCGCTGGAATATAAACAAAAACAAAATGGGAAGGTACTAAAATATATTACACCTGACCCCATCGAATGGAATTCAAGTAGGTTCATTTATAAATTGTTTCCCAGTTTCTTAATGATAATTGATATAAAATGTCTAATGAATTTTCCTGGTCGTTGTCCAAATTTTGTAACCTCATAAAATATGAACAATTTTTAAAAGATATTGCTGAAGCACTATTCTGTTGAGGTCCGTTTTTGTGCGCTCAATTTCGATCAGTTGGCAATGTTTAAAAAATATTTCGAAATTTCCCATATCTTTTCGTTTTGGGGAGTGGAAATCACAGTGAGAATAATCCAATAACGGGGTAATGGGCATTAGTCACACCCTGTCGAAATTTATGAGTAACTGGATTATTAGGCCTCATAAATAAGTAATCGATGATGAATCTCAACCCTCTTTGAAATTTGACAGAAACACTGTTTTTGTTTTTGGTTTTTTGTTTTTTTTTTTGTGCTATACTCGTTGCTTTTGGATTTGGTTTTGTTTTGAGGGTTGGCAATTGTTAAACAACTTATTGTGTTTGAAAAACCAAATCAACAGTTCCGACAGATAGTTTTCGTAATATCCTGTTTCAGTTGTAGCTTCGGTCTGGGACGTCTGTTGACGATGATAGATTTGCGCAGAATGAAATGCTGCGGCCTTCAATGTCGAGATATAGACGGTTGGAGCATTTAGACATACACCCGCTCCCTTAACCAACCTCCCAACCCACCCACTCACATACATATAGCTATGCTATGTGAGAAGCGGCGTGGCTCCAAAACCCCCCAAACAGTTTGTTACTTATATACACGCCCATTGACCAATCAGAATCGAGTCGAGTATATAAGCCACATTTCCCCTTAGAGCTCATCCAATGGCCAATCAGCAACGTGCGCCCATTTCCCCTACAAGCAAAAATTTCTTCAAATTCTCTGTTGCCTGCTTTTGGGGATGTATTTAGCTTAACATTTGACTAACAGACCCCAAAATAAAGAATCGCAGGATTGAAATTCATTAAAATTACACAACATGTTAACATATGAATTAAAGTATTTTCAAATTTTTTCAAATTGTGACACCATTAATCGGTTTATTTAGTTTTGGACGCTTATTCAACTATTGATTTAAAACATGGAGATTTGTTTTTGTGCTTTAATCGCTTTGAAATATTCAACAATAATTGACATCGACGAATGTATTCATGTTTGTATCAATGTTTTTAAACTGTCTTATTCGATTATATTTAAATCAAAGGGATGTATGTGGGGCTTCAAAAATAAGAATGCATTTTAGTAAAAAGTTTCAAATTTTACTTTTCAATTCAAGTTTTATTAACTGCAAATTGTGCATAATATTGACACATAGTCTAAAATCTTTAGGCCAAAATATAACATTACAGTTTTAAAAAAACAAATTGCATCAGTGGGTTAAATGGAAAAAGGAAGAAATAATAAAATCTTTGTTTAAGAATGTGGGCTAGTAATAATGGGATAATGGATTTTCGGTGATTAGCCTAATTCATAAGCAAAAATTAAGGAACATGTAATCAGCCTAAAAAAAAAGTTAATTTGGTCACTTGAATTAAGGAATATGAAACGATTAGATGTTGCCTTGTCGGAGGCAAGCACCTTAATGAAATTTCTGAAAAATAAAGCGACCTTTTATACCAAAGTACCAGAAAAGGCCTACTTGATTGACAGAGTTGTAGACGTAAACAGTGTGGCCTACTCGATTGACAGAGTTGTCACCGTAAACCGTGTAGCCTACTCGATTGACAGAGTTGTCACTGTAAACAGTGTGGCTGTTATTCAGTTTGAATAATGGCAAAGCTCATGTGAAATTTGGTCACTTTGTAGCTGAATATTGTTTGATACTTTTAAAAATCATTTGTCATATTTAGTGTCGTTATATATTTAGATTCATATCATGTTGATGAAATATCTAGACTTTAGAAGAAGAAATTAGCTTCGCTGATTGATTTAATTCGCAATTGTTACTAAATTCTAATTAGAACCTTGGAAAGTTATCAGCTGAAGATTACTGTGTTAGTTACAGTACCTTTTAGATATGAACTTTTTAATTTTGAGATAGAGAGTTAGTTCAGTCACCACCAAGTGATCAGTGCATACAATGAAAATATAATTTTGTATTGCAGGAATGGCAACTGACTTAACTTCAAGTAACTTCAATTATTGTAATAATAATAAGGTTACTTCGCTCAATGCACAGCGGAAAAAGAAGTAGGCGTGTCAGAGCGGGTGGGGAACCAGAAGCAGAATGATTCGCGTGTCAAAACGGAAGTGTACAGAAAATTAAATTTGCATAATTTTTTGAAAAAAGGAAGGGAGGACTCGGGTTAAGTGAGATGGCACATTGACAAGTGATGAAAATCTTGATAAGCAAAAGGTGGAGAAACTTAGTGCTACAAAGACGAAACTTGGGAAGGAGGGGCGGTTTTTGGGAAAAAGAATTATGGTTTTGTGATTTGGATTATGGAAATGCAGGTAAATAAATGGATTCCAATAACTAAAATTGCAAGTGAGCCGTGCCCTGATCTTTCCTTGGTCGGCACACACCCACACAACCCCTAATCCATTCATTAAACTTTGTGATTAAACTGACCACAGGACAAAAAGAAAGAGAAAAAATAAAGGGGGAAAACAAGGGACACATATGAGCGAACGTTTAAGGACCAACAGCAACCCAAGCCCATTCAGGCGGACATTGACTGCTGCCACTGGTGACAGGCTCATTAAATGCCGCATTCAGACTGACTGACTGGACCTGAATCGGGATGTGGTCCTTTCCCCTTGCCAAAAGAGTAAGCTTGGCCATAGGCTAAAGTCAACATCAACATCACATCAAATTGAAATGCTCTGTGAACCCAAAGACCAACGTTCCATCCCCCTTCCCACTTCTTCTTGGCTGCAGAAACCAAAAATTGTGCGGCACGCCTCCTGCCATGTAGTAGAAGGCTAATTTCCTACATCTTTGCCTTTAAATTCACATTTCTGGCTTTGGCTTAACCTTCATAAATAATGCAAGAAAAATTTGTAGAAAATTGCCGAAACAATTTATGTTGACATTATCTCGAGAGACATTTTTTTTGTTTGTTTCTTTTTTCCTTGTGCTCCCATTCTGTCTGCCTTGCTTGCTGCTCTCTTTTTCTGTTTTCTGTGTCTCTACCAAGATGATTAATTACAACAAGAACAAGAATATTTGAATATGAAAAACGATGATAGAGATGGCAGAGGATGAGGTGATAAGTGGGAATAGCGGGGAATGGGATGGGCAGAAAAGAAAAACGACACAGGCGAGCCAAAGAAAAACTGGGAAACTGAGCATAGAAAAAAACGGAAAAAGAAAAAAAAAAACTTTGCCTTATTGCTCCCCAAGTGGCGATAAACTTGACGGGACATTTAATGAACAAGTGAACTAGGCTTTTCATCATTTCCGGGCGAGATTTTCTACTAGAAAATTAACAATATGCAGGGCGGAAAAGTTAACCAAAAAGAAGCTACTTAATATACATATATAAATACATATACAATATGTATTTTTTGAATGAATTTGCGTGATATTCACGATAACCTTATAGAAAAGATGAACTATTAGCCATACTTGGCAAAGATCCGTTTTTGCTTATTGAAAAACTTTTTCGTATATTAAATCCATCCCCCATACTCCTAAGGAAAGACACTAATCAGTATGCCTGGCCAGCTGTTAGAAAAATGCCCAATTCAAAGTTGACATTTGGGATTCGAAATTCCAATTGATTTCATTCGATTCGCAATTCGCATTTCACTTTTCCCAGATTCATAGATTTTTGCTTGTTTGCTTGGCCTCTCTCTCTCTCTCTCTCTGGTTCTATTTTTGTTTGTTTTGCTGATTTTGGCAAATCTTTTGCTTGACAGAAAAAATGTTCGATTTCCATTTTCGATTTCCATGCCATTTTGCAACAAATTTTCTCAATAATGAAAATCCCATCGAGAATATTGACACTTGATTTGCATTCATAATGGCTACGTGATTTTGGTTTAGGTTTTTATTTCGATTTGTGGTTGCTTTTGTGGCCATTCGACGGGCCAACCAACCAGCCTATTGGTTCCTGTTACGGTTTCGGTTATTTAGTTGGTTTGTTGTTTTTTTCTTTCGGTTTTATCTCACCGCTTGAATCTTCTCCTTTTGGTTAATTTCCCTTTTTTGTTTTGCTTTTATATATATTTTTTTTCTCAACATATTGTGCATAAAAAATTGAACAACTTGTCCTCGGGTTGTTTTCACCATAAAATAATCTTTTTAAGCCGAAAACAAATTACAAATACGAACGGGCCACGAAGAGACCCTCCCATAAGACTATTTTGCATATTTTTTTTTTCGGGGGTTGCCCTTGTTTGCTCACGCTGTCTCTTTCACTCACTCGGTGTGTGTGTTCTTTTCTTTTAACAAATTATAATGTATTGGAAATTGACAGAATTATGTAATGAATAGAAAATTATGCAAATTACAGTGCAGTTACATTTAATGGCCAAAGACCTTTTGCTCTTGCTTTTCTTTTCTTTATTTTCTTCGAGAGAATCGAATTTTATTGAAGGGCCCATAATATGACCTGAACGAAGGGCAAAAAAGTGGGCAGAGAGATGGCTGTCTGTGTGTGTGTGTGTGTGTGTGGGGTTAAGGAGTAGAAAATTTCATGTTTCTTTAAGGTGAGGCGGAATATTTTAAAGAGACAATGAAAACTATTTTCATGTAAAGTGTCAGCTTGCGAAATGTACGTGTCAAGTGCCAAGAGAAAACTTTCCTCATCCTAAATTTGGTTTTTTTTTTCTTTCGTTGCGGCTCAAATGCCAATTAGCATTTGATAAAAAACTTTTGCTTAAAAACTTTTACCAATGTCCGGGTCAAGCTCCCTCCGAATGTCATGGACCTATCGACGATCCCAGGCTCTCCACGAGGTTGAACTTAAGTGAGTTGTCATGATAATTTGGCGTTGACTTGTACTTCGATTTATTGGAAAGCAGCAGCAGATATTTATTTGATGATCGTAACATGAGATTTTTGTTCATATTTTTCCTCATGGTATCATGTTCATTTGCCTTCGTGTCCTCAACTGAAATCATGACGAAGAACCAAAAGACACAAAAAACAAAAAACCCAGCAAAGACACGCGAGTCACGCGAATTAACAAAAAACAAAAAAAAAAAAGAAACACACAAAAAAGAGACACATTTTAAAGGCAAAAACTCATAACTCCTGTCATGTGGTTGGCTTGATACCCACTTTAGGCAGCAGGTTGAGAGGATATGCCAAGCTTAACAATAGGTTTGAGTTCCTCCAATTAGGTCTACCAATTTACCACCTGTTCCAGGGTATTGCAAAAGTCGTCTACCTAAGTGAATTTGGAGAACTTTAGTTTTATTGTTGAACCTACATTAGTTGACAAGGGGCCAGGCAGAATTATTATTCAAGCATTGAAATAATTCAAACCAAAACAAAAAAAACCAAACGAACTAAAATAAAACGAAGAAGCTGCAAAACCAACAAAAAAAAAAGAAGGAAAAAAACGTTGTTTTATCATCTTTCGGTCATCATATGTTTGGCCTAATGGAAGACAAACATTTTATTGCCTGACCTTCTAGTGCTGGTTCAGCTTCTGCTCCCCATCATCCTTCTTCCCTTTTCTGGCTCTCTCTCTCTTATTCATTCATTCAATTACATTTTTGCGCACACTCAGCACTAAAGGGACCTCATAAAGCGTCAAAAATTTCGTCAAATGAGCAAGCAAACTCCTGACCTCCATCTCCACCTTCACTTCCACCTCGAACTCTCAACTCTCCAACTACATATACATATATGTTCCATTCCCTCCCACTGGTTTGTTGTCCTTCATTAGAAACAGCCCTCTGGGGTATTGAGAATTTGCTCGGCAAAGTTCGAATCGATGATGACGACGACGATGGCCACACACATGGACACATGGAACGTCAACGCTATGAAAGTGTCCGGCCTTCTATTAAAACTGACAGCTCCTCAATGGTTATTCCCTTTCCATCCCTGCTCTCTCTCTCTCTCTCTCCTTTCTCTCCCTCTCCTTTACCATCATCAGGATCGTTGAGTTGTGGAACCGCAGCGTAAACATTGCGGCTGATGCCTTCTGTTTGAATGTCCTTTGTGAGGCAAGCTGACTGACCATTCGCACATTTCCCCAAGGAGAAGGCAAACACTTTATCACACTCAGCATTCGAATTGAAGATGGCAAGGCATACAACAATTAAAGCATTCAACGCTTCGCTTTTACCTTATGACATATTCTTGAATCATCATATAATGGGTATTCTCTTACTTTTAAATTAGTTGTAATACATATTATTTCAGACTTTTAATCCAAGCTAAATGGGGGGCTGAGAAGGCTTTTACTTTAACTAATTCCGTCTTGTAATTGTACATAAGAATTTGTCCAGGACAAAGACAAAACAGAGGGCCGGGGCGAACTTCGCCCAGGCTGAAGTTGCAAGTTTTTATACCCTTGCAGAGGGTATTATAAAACTGGTCAGATGTTTTTAACGCACCGAAGGAGACGTTTCCGACCCCATAAAGTATATATATTCTTGATCAGCATGAGAAGCCGAGTCGATATATCCATGTCCCTGACTTTTCCAGAAAGTCATCGATGACATTTCTGGAAAAGTCATCATTGATGACATTTCTGGAAAAGTCATCATTGATGACATTTCTGGAAAAGTTATCATTGATAACATTTCTAAAAAAGTCATCGATGACATTTCTGAAAAAGTCATCATTGATGACATTTCTAAAAAAGTCATCGATGACATTTCTGAAAAAGTCATCATTGATGACATTTCTAAAAAAGTCATCGATGACATTTCTGGAAAAGCCATCATTGATGACATTTCTGGAAAAGTCATCATTGACGACATTTCTGGAAAAGTCATCATTGATGACATTTCTGAAAAAGTCATCATTGATGACATTTCTAAAAAAGTCATCGATGACATTTCTGGAAAAGTCATCATTGATGACATTTCTGGAAAAGTCATCATTGATGACATTTCTCGAAAAGTCATCGATGACATTTCTGGAAAAGTCATTATTGATGACATTTCTGGAAAAGTCATCATTGATGACATTTCTCGAAAAGTCATCGATGACATTTCTGGAAAAGTCATCATTGATGACATTTCTGAAAAAGTCATCATTGATGACATTTCTAAAAAAGTCATCGATGACATTTCTGGAAAAGTCATCATTGATGACATTTCTGGAAAAGTTATCATTGATAACATTTCTAAAAAAGTCATCGATGACATTTCTGGAAAAGTCATCATTTATAACATTTCTAAAAAAGTCATCGATGACATTTCTGAAAAAGTCATCATTGATGACATTTCTAAAAAAGTCATCGATGACATTTCTGGAAAAGCCATCATTGATGACATTTCTGGAAAAGTCATCATTGATGACATTTCTAAAAAAGTCATCGATGACATTTCTGAAAAAGTCATTATTGATGACATTTCTGGAAAAGTCATCATTGATGACATTTCTGAAAAAGTCATCATTGATGACATTTCTAAAAAAGTCATCGATGACATTTCTGGAAAAGTCATCATTGATGACATTTCTGGAAAAGTCATCATTGATGACATTTCTAAAAAAGTCATCGATGACATTTCTGAAAAAGTCATTATTGATGACATTTCTGGAAAAGTCATCATTGATGACATTTCTCGAAAAGTCATCGATGACATTTCTGGAAAAGTCATCATTGATGACATTTTTGGAAAAGTCATCGATGACATTTTTGGAAAAGTCATCGATGACATTTCTGGAAAAGTCATCATTTTTGGAAAAGTCATCGATGACATTTTTGGAAAAGTCATCGATGACATTTCTGGAAAAGTCATCGATGACATTAATGGAAAAGTCATCATTGATGACATTTCTAAAAAAGTCATCGATGACATTTCTGGAAAAGTCATCATTGATGACATTTCTGAAAAAGTCATCGATGACATTTCTGGAAAAGTCATCATTGATGACATTTCTAAAAAAGTCATCGATGACATTTCTGGAAAAGTCATCATTGATGACATTTCTAAAAAAGTCATGGATGACATTTCTGGAAAAGTCATCATTGATGACATTTCTAAAAAAGTCATCATTGATGACATTTCTGGAAAAGTCATCGATGACATTTCTGGAAAAGTCATCGATGACATTTCTGGAAAAGTCATCATTGATGACATTTTTGGAAAAGTCATCGATGACATTTCTGGAAAAGTCATCATTGATGACATTTCTGGAAAAGTCATCGATGACATTTCTGGAAAAGTCATCATTGATGACATTTCTAAAAAAGTCATCGATGACATTTCTGGAAAAGTCATCATTGATGACATTTTTGGAAAAGTCATCATTGATAACATTTCTAAAAAAGTCATCGATGACATTTCTGAAAAAGTCATCATTGATGACATTTCTAAAAAAGTCATCGATGACATTTCTGGAAAAGTCATCATTGATGACATTTCTAAAAAAGTCATCGATGACATTTCTGAAAAAGTCATTATTGATGACATTTCTGGAAAAGTCATCATTGATGACATTTCTGGAAAAGTCATCGATGACATTTCTGGAAAAGTCATCATTGATGACATTTCTAAAAAAGTCATCGATGACATTTCTGGAAAAGTCATCATTGATGACATTTCTAAAAAAGTCATCGATGACATTTCTGGAAAAGTCATCATTGATGACATTTCTAAAAAAGTCATCATTGATGACATTTCTGGAAAAGTCATCGATGACATTTCTGGAAAAGTCATCATTGATGACATTTTTGGAAAAGTCATCGATGACATTTCTGGAAAAGTCATCATTGATGACATTTTTGAAAAAGTCATCGATGACATTTCTGGAAAAGTCATCATTGATGACATTTCTGGAAAAGTCATCATTGATGACATTTCTAAAAAAGTCATCGATGACATTTCTGGAAAAGTCATCGATGACATTTCTGGAAAAGTCATCATTGATGACATTTTTGGAAAAGTCATCGATGACATTTCTGGAAAAGTCATCATTGATGATATTTTTGAAAAAGTCATCGATGACATTAATGGAAAAGTCATCATTGATGACATTTTTGAAAAAGTCATCGATGACATTAATGGAAAAGTCATCATTGATGACATTTCTAAAAAAGTCATCGATGACATTTCTGGAAAAGTCATCATTGATGACATTTTTGAAAAAGTCATCGATGACATTTCTGGAAAAGTCATCATTGATGACATTTTTGAAAAAGTCATCGATGACATTTCTGGAAAAGTCATCATTGATGACATTTCTGGAAAAGTCATCGATGACATTTCTGGAAAAGTCATCATTGATGACATTTCTAAAAAAGTCATCATTGATGACATTTCTGGAAAAGTCATCATTGATGACATTTCTAAAAAAGTCATCGATGACATTTCTGGAAAAGTCATCATTGATGACATTTTTGAAAAAGTCATCGATGACATTTCTGGAAAAGTCATCGATGACATTTCTGGAAAAGTCATCATTGATGACATTTCTAAAAAAGTCATCGATGACATTTCTGGAAAAGTCATCATTGATGACATTTTTGAAAAAGTCATCGATGACATTTCTGGAAAAGTCATCATTGATGACATTTTTGAAAAAGTCATCGATGACATTTCTGGAAAAGTCATCATTGATGACATTTCTGGAAAAGTCATCGATGACATTTCTGGAAAAGTCATCATTGATGACATTTCTAAAAAAGTCATCATTGATGACATTTCTGGAAAAGTCATCGATGACATTTCTGGAAAAGTCATCGATGACATTTCTGGAAAAGTCATCATTGATGACATTTTTGAAAAAGTCATCGATGACATTTCTGGAAAAGTCATCGATGACATTTCTGGAAAAGTCATCATTGATGACATTTCTAAAAAAGTCATCGATGACATTTCTGGAAAAGTCATCATTGATGACATTTTTGAAAAAGTCATCGATGACATTTCTGGAAAAGTCATCATTGATGACATTTTTGAAAAAGTCATCGATGACATTTCTGGAAAAGTCATCATTGATGACATTTCTGGAAAAGTCATCGATGACATTTCTGGAAAAGTCATCATTGATGACATTTCTAAAAAAGTCATCATTGATGACATTTCTGGAAAAGTCATCGATGACATTTCTGGAAAAGTCATCATTGATGACATTTTTGGAAAAGTCATCGATGACATTTCTGAAAAAGTCATTATTGATGACATTTCTGGAAAAGTCATCATTGATGACATTTCTGGAAAAGTCATCGATGACATTTCTGGAAAAGTCATCATTGATGACATTTCTAAAAAGTCATCGATGACATTTCTGGAAAAGTCATCATTGATGACATTTCTAAAAAAGTCATCGATGACATTTCTGAAAAAGTCATTATTGATGACATTTCTGGAAAAGTCATCATTGATGACATTTCTGGAAAAGTCATCGATGACATTTCTGGAAAAGTCATCATTGATGACATTTCTAAAAAGTCATCGATGACATTTCTGGAAAAGTCATCATTGATGACATTTCTAAAAAGTCATCGATGACATTTCTGGAAAAGTCATCATTGATGACATTTCTAAAAAGTCATCATTGATGACATTTCTGGAAAAGTCATCGATGACATTTCTGGAAAAGTCATCATTGATGACATTTTTGGAAAAGTCATCGATGACATTTCTGGAAAAGTCATCATTGATGACATTTTGAAAAAGTCATCGATGACATTTCTGGAAAAGTCATCATTGATGACATTTCTGGAAAAGTCATCATTGATAACATTTCTAAAAAAGTCATCGATGACAATTCTGGAAAAGTCATCATTGATGACATTTCTAAAAAAGTCATCGATGACATTTCTGGAAAAGTCATCGATGACATTTCTGGAAAAGTCATCATTGATGACATTTTTGGAAAAGTCATCGATGACATTTCTGGAAAAGTCATCATTGATGACATTTTTGAAAAAGTCATCGATGACATTAATGGAAAAGTCATCATTGATGACATTTTTGAAAAAGTCATCGATGACATTTCTGGAAAAGTCATCATTGATGACATTTCTGGAAAAGTCATCATTGATAACATTTCTAAAAAAGTCATCGATGACAATTCTGGAAAAGTCATCATTGATGACATTTCTAAAAAAGTCATCGATGACATTTCTGGAAAAGTCATCGATGACATTTCTGGAAAAGTCATCATTGATGACATTTTTGGAAAAGTCATCGATGACATTTCTGGAAAAGTCATCATTGATGACATTTTTGAAAAAGTCATCGATGACATTAATGGAAAAGTCATCATTGATGACATTTCTAAAAAAGTCATCGATGACATTTCTGGAAAAGTCATCATTGATGACATTTTTGAAAAAGTCATCGATGACATTTCTGGAAAAGTCATCATTGATGACATTTTTGAAAAAGTCATCGATGACATTTCTGGAAAAGTCATCATTGACATTTCTGGAAAAGTCATCATTGATGACATTTCTAAAAAAGTCATCATTGATGACATTTCTGGAAAAGTCATCATTGATGACATTTCTGGAAAAGTCATCATTGATAACATTTCTAAAAAAGTCATCGATGACAATTCTGGAAAAGTCATCATTGATGACATTTCTAAAAAAGTCATCGATGACATTTCTGGAAAAGTCATCATTGATGACATTTCTAAAAAAGTCATCGATGACATTTCTGGAAAAGTCATCGATGACATTTCTGGAAAAGTCATCATTGATGACATTTCTAAAAAAGTCATCATTGATGACATTTCTGGAAAAGTCATCATTGATGACATTTCTGGAAAAGTCATCATTGATAACATTTCTAAAAAAGTCATCGATGACAATTCTGGAAAAGTCATCATTGATGACATTTCTAAAAAAGTCATCGATGACATTTCTGGAAAAGTCATCATTGATGACATTTCTAAAAAAGTCATCGATGACATTTCTGGAAAAGTCATCATTGATGACATTTCTAAAAAAGTCATCGATGACATTTCTGAAAAAGTCATTATTGATGACATTTCTGGAAAAGTCATCATTGATGACATTTCTGGAAAAGTCATCGATGACATTTCTGGAAAAGTCATCATTGATGACATTTCTAAAAAAGTCATCGATGACATTTCTGGAAAAGTCATCATTGATGACATTTCTAAAAAAGTCATCGATGACATTTCTGGAAAAGTCATCATTGATGACATTTCTAAAAAAGTCATCATTGATGACATTTCTGGAAAAGTCATCGATGACATTTCTGGAAAAGTCATCATTGATGACATTTTTGGAAAAGTCATCGATGACATTTCTGGAAAAGTCATCATTGATGACATTTTTGAAAAAGTCATCGATGACATTTCTGGAAAAGTCATCATTGATGACATTTCTGGAAAAGTCATCATTGATAACATTTCTAAAAAAGTCATCGATGACAATTCTGGAAAAGTCATCATTGATGACATTTCTAAAAAAGTCATCGATGACATTTCTGGAAAAGTCATCGATGACATTTCTGGAAAAGTCATCATTGATGACATTTTTGGAAAAGTCATCGATGACATTTCTGGAAAAGTCATCATTGATGACATTTTTGAAAAAGTCATCGATGACATTAATGGAAAAGTCATCATTGATGACATTTTTGAAAAAGTCATCGATGACATTTCTGGAAAAGTCATCATTGATGACATTTCTGGAAAAGTCATCATTGATAACATTTCTAAAAAAGTCATCGATGACAATTCTGGAAAAGTCATCATTGATGACATTTCTAAAAAGTCATCGATGACATTTCTGGAAAAGTCATCGATGACATTTCTGGAAAAGTCATCATTGATGACATTTTTGGAAAAGTCATCGATGACATTTCTGGAAAAGTCATCATTGATGACATTTTTGAAAAAGTCATCGATGACATTAATGGAAAAGTCATCATTGATGACATTTCTAAAAAGTCATCGATGACATTTCTGGAAAAGTCATCATTGATGACATTTTTGAAAAAGTCATCGATGACATTTCTGGAAAAGTCATCATTGATGACATTTTTGAAAAAGTCATCGATGACATTTCTGGAAAAGTCATCATTGACATTTCTGGAAAAGTCATCATTGATGACATTTCTAAAAAGTCATCATTGATGACATTTCTGGAAAAGTCATCATTGATGACATTTCTGGAAAAGTCATCATTGATAACATTTCTAAAAAAGTCATCGATGACAATTCTGGAAAAGTCATCATTGATGACATTTCTAAAAAAGTCATCGATGACATTTCTGGAAAAGTCATCATTGATGACATTTCTAAAAAAGTCATCGATGACATTTCTGGAAAAGTCATCGATGACATTTCTGAAAAGTCATCATTGATGACATTTCTAAAAAGTCATCATTGATGACATTTCTGGAAAAGTCATCATTGATGACATTTCTGGAAAAGTCATCATTGATAACATTTCTAAAAAGTCATCGATGACAATTCTGGAAAAGTCATCATTGATGACATTTCTAAAAAAGTCATCGATGACATTTCTGGAAAAGTCATCGATGACATTTCTGGAAAAGTCATCATTGATGACATTTTTGGAAAAGTCATCGATGACATTTCTGGAAAAGTCATCATTGATGACATTTTTGAAAAAGTCATCGATGACATTAATGGAAAAGTCATCATTGATGACATTTTTGGAAAAGTCATCGATGACATTTCTGGAAAAGTCATCATTGATGACATTTTTGAAAAAGTCATCGATGACATTAATGGAAAAGTCATCATTGATGACATTTCTAAAAAAGTCATCGATGACATTTCTGGAAAAGTCATCATTGATGACATTTTTGAAAAAGTCATCGATGACATTTCTGGAAAAGTCATCATTGATGACATTTTTGAAAAAGTCATCGATGACATTTCTGGTAAAGTCATCGATGACATTTCTGGAAAAGTCATCATTGATGACATTTCTAAAAAAGTCATCATTGATGACATTTCTGGAAAAGTCATCATTGATGACATTTCTGGAAAAGTCATCATTGATAACATTTCTAAAAAAGTCATCGATGACAATTCTGGAAAAGTCATCATTGATGACATTTCTAAAAAAGTCATCGATGACATTTCTGGAAAAGTCATCATTGATGACATTTCTAAAAAAGTCATCGATGACATTTCTGGAAAAGTCATCGATGACATTTCTGGAAAAGTCATCATTGATGACATTTTTGGAAAAGTCATCGATGACATTTCTGGAAAAGTCATCATTGATGACATTTTTGGAAAAGTCATCGATGACATTAATGGAAAAGTCATCATTGATGACATTTTTGGAAAAGTCATCGATGACATTTCTGGAAAAGTCATCATTGATGACATTTTCGAAAAAGTCATCGATGACATTAATGGAAAAGTCATCATTGATGACATTTCTAAAAAAGTCATCGATGACATTTCTGGAAAAGTCATCATTGATGACATTTTTGAAAAAGTCATCGATGACATTTCTGGAAAAGTCATCATTGAAATGTCATCAAGTCATCATTGATGACATTTCTGGTAAAGTCATCATCGATGACATTTCTGGTAAAGTCATCATTGACGACATTTCTAAAAAAGTCATCATTGATGACATTTCTAAAAAAGTCATCGATGACATTTCTGGAAAAGTCATCATTGATGACATTTTTGAAAAAGTCATCGATGACATTTCTGGAAAAGTCATCATTGATGACATTTCTAAAAAGTCATCGATGACATTTCTGGAAAAGTCATCATTGATGACATTTTTGAAAAAGTCATCGATGACATTTCTGGAAAAGTCATCATTGATGACATTTCTAAAAAGTCATCGATGACATTTCTGGAAAAGTCATCATTGATGACATTTTTAAAAAAGTCATCGATGACATTTCTGGAAAAGTCATCATTGATGGTATTTTTGGAAAAGTCATCGATGACATTTCTGGAAAAGTCGCCATTGATGACATTTTTGGAAAAGTCATCATTGATGACATTTCTAAAAAAGTCATCGATGACATTTCTGGAAAAGTCATCATTGATGACATTTTTAAAAAAGTCATCGATGACATTTCTGGAAAAGTCATCATTGATGACATTTCTAAAAAAGTCATCGATGACATTTCTGGAAGTCATCATTGATGACATTTTTAAAAAAGTCATCGATGACATTTCTGGAAAAGTCATCATTGATGACATTTCTAAAAAAGTCATCGATGACATTTCTGGAAAAGTCATCATTGATGACATTTTTAAAAAAGTCATCGATGACATTTCTAAAAAAGTCATCATTGATGACATTTTTGAAAAAGTCATCGATGACATTTCTGGAAAAGTCATCATTGATGACATTTCTAAAAAAGTCATCGATGACATTTCTGGAAAAGTCATCATTGATGACATTTTTGAAAAAGTCATCGATGACATTTCTGGAAAAGTCATCGTTGATGACATTTCTGGAAAAGTCATCGATAACATTTCTGGAAAAGTCTTCATTGATGACATTTCTAAAAAAGTCATCGATGACATTTCTGGAAAAGTCATCATTGATGACATTTCTGGAAAAGTCATCATTGATGACATTTCTAAAAAAGTCATCGATGACATTTCTGAAAAAGTCATTATTGATGACATTTCTAAAAAAGTCATCATTGATGACATTTCTGGAAAAGTCATCGATGACATTTCTGGAAAAGTCATCATTGATGACATTTTTGGAAAAGTCATCGATGACATTTCTGAAAAAGTCATTATTGATGACATTTCTGGAAAAGTCATCATTGATGACATTTCTGGAAAAGTCATCGATGACATTTCTGGAAAAGTCATCATTGATGACATTTCTAAAAAAGTCATCGATGACATTTCTGGAAAAGTCATCATTGATGACATTTCTAAAAAAGTCATCGATGACATTTCTGAAAAAGTCATTATTGATGACATTTCTGGAAAAGTCATCATTGATGACATTTTTGGAAAAGTCATCGATGACATTTCTGGAAAAGTCATCATTGATGACATTTCTAAAAAAGGCATCGATGACATTTCTGGAAAAGTCATCATTGATGACATTTCTAAAAAAGTCATCGATGACATTTCTGGAAAAGTCATCGATGACATTTCTGGAAAAGTCATCATTGATGACATTTCTAAAAAAGTCATCATTGATGACATTTCTGGAAAAGTCATCATTGATGACATT
Organism: Drosophila paulistorum; assembly: GCA_018152135.1. Taxonomy (NCBI): domain Eukaryota; kingdom Metazoa; phylum Arthropoda; class Insecta; order Diptera; family Drosophilidae; genus Drosophila; species Drosophila paulistorum. The sequence goes on along the minus strand of JAECXG010000606.1, from coordinate 16,309,103 downwards.
TCTGGAAAAGTCATCATTGATAACATTTCTAAAAAAGTCATCGATGACAATTCTAGAAAAGTCATCATTGATGACATTTCTAAAAAAGTCATCGATGACATTTCTGGAAAAGTCATCGATGACATTTCTGGAAAAGTCATCATTGATGACATTTTTGGAAAAGTCATCGATGACATTTCTGGAAAAGTCATCATTGATGACATTTTTGAAAAAGTCATCGATGACATTAATGGAAAAGTCATCATTGATGACATTTTTGGAAAAGTCATCGATGACATTTCTGGAAAAGTCATCATTGATGACATTTTGAAAAAGTCATCGATGACATTAATGGAAAAGTCATCATTGATGACATTTCTAAAAAAGTCATCGATGACATTTCTGGAAAAGTCATCATTGATGACATTTTTGAAAAAGTCATCGATGACATTTCTGGAAAAGTCATCATTGATGACATTTTGAAAAAGTCATCGATGACATTTCTGGAAAAGTCATCGATGACATTTCTGGAAAAGTCATCATTGATGACATTTCTAAAAAAGTCATCATTGATGACATTTCTGGAAAAGTCATCATTGATGACATTTCTGGAAAAGTCATCATTGATAACATTTCTAAAAAAGTCATCGATGACAATTCTGGAAAAGTCATCATTGATGACATTTCTAAAAAGTCATCGATGACATTTCTGGAAAAGTCATCATTGATGACATTTCTAAAAAAGTCATCGATGACATTTCTGGAAAAGTCATCGATGACATTTCTGGAAAAGTCATCATTGATGACATTTTTGGAAAAGTCATCGATGACATTTCTGGAAAAGTCATCATTGATGACATTTTTGGAAAAGTCATCGATGACATTAATGGAAAAGTCATCATTGATGACATTTTTGGAAAAGTCATCGATGACATTTCTGGAAAAGTCATCATTGATGACATTTTCGAAAAAGTCATCGATGACATTAATGGAAAAGTCATCATTGATGACATTTCTAAAAAAGTCATCGATGACATTTCTGGAAAAGTCATCATTGATGACATTTTTGAAAAAGTCATCGATGACATTTCTGGAAAAGTCATCATTGAAATGTCATCAAGTCATCATTGATGACATTTCTGGTAAAGTCATCATCGATGACATTTCTGGTAAAGTCATCATTGACCACATTTCTAAAAAAGTCATCATTGATGACATTTCTAAAAAAGTCATCGATGACATTTCTGGAAAAGTCATCATTGATGACATTTTTGAAAAAGTCATCGATGACATTTCTGGAAAAGTCATCATTGATGACATTTCTAAAAAGTCATCGATGACATTTCTGGAAAAGTCATCATTGATGACATTTTTGAAAAAGTCATCGATGACATTTCTGGAAAAGTCATCATTGATGACATTTCTAAAAAGTCATCGATGACATTTCTGGAAAAGTCATCATTGATGACATTTTTAAAAAAGTCATCGATGACATTTCTGGAAAAGTCATCATTGATGGTATTTTTGGAAAAGTCATCGATGACATTTCTGGAAAAGTCGCCATTGATGACATTTTTGGAAAAGTCATCATTGATGACATTTCTAAAAAAGTCATCGATGACATTTCTGGAAAAGTCATCATTGATGACATTTCTAAAAAAGTCATCGATGACATTTCTGGAAAAGTCATCATTGATGACATTTTTAAAAAGTCATCGATGACATTTCTAAAAAGTCATCATTGATGACATTTTGAAAAAGTCATCGATGACATTTCTGGAAAAGTCATCATTGATGACATTTCTAAAAAAGTCATCGATGACATTTCTGGAAAAGTCATCATTGATGACATTTTTGAAAAAGTCATCGATGACATTTCTGGAAAAGTCATCGTTGATGACATTTCTGGAAAAGTCATCGATAACATTTCTGGAAAAGTCTTCATTGATGACATTTCTAAAAAAGTCATCGATGACATTTCTGGAAAAGTCATCATTGATGACATTTCTGGAAAAGTCATCATTGATGACATTTCTAAAAAAGTCATCGATGACATTTCTGAAAAAGTCATTATTGATGACATTTCTAAAAAAGTCATCATTGATGACATTTCTGGAAAAGTCATCGATGACATTTCTGGAAAAGTCATCATTGATGACATTTTTGGAAAAGTCATCGATGACATTTCTGAAAAAGTCATTATTGATGACATTTCTGGAAAAGTCATCATTGATGACATTTCTGGAAAAGTCATCGATGACATTTCTGGAAAAGTCATCATTGATGACATTTCTAAAAAAGTCATCGATGATATTTCTGGAAAAGTCATCATTGATGACATTTCTAAAAAAGTCATCGATGACATTTCTGAAAAAGTCATTATTGATGACATTTCTGGAAAAGTCATCATTGATGACATTTCTGGAAAAGTCATCGATGACATTTCTGGAAAAGTCATCATTGATGACATTTCTAAAAAGGCATCGATGACATTTCTGGAAAAGTCATCATTGATGACATTTCTAAAAAGTCATCGATGACATTTCTGGAAAAGTCATCATTGATGACATTTCTAAAAAAGTCATCATTGATGACATTTCTGGAAAAGTCATCGATGACATTTCTGGAAAAGTCATCATTGATGACATTTTTGGAAAAGTCATCGATGACATTTCTGGAAAAGTCATCATTGATGACATTTTGAAAAAGTCATCGATGACATTTCTGGAAAAGTCATCATTGATGACATTTCTGGAAAAGTCATCATTGATAACATTTCTAAAAAAGTCATCGATGACAATTCTGGAAAAGTCATCATTGATGACATTTCTAAAAAAGTCATCGATGACATTTCTGGAAAAGTCATCGATGACATTTCTGGAAAAGTCATCATTGATGACATTTTTGGAAAAGTCATCGATGACATTTCTGGAAAAGTCATCATTGATGACATTTTTGAAAAAGTCATCGATGACATTAATGGAAAAGTCATCATTGATGACATTTTGAAAAAGTCATCGATGACATTTCTGGAAAAGTCATCATTGATGACATTTCTGGAAAAGTCATCATTGATAACATTTCTAAAAAAGTCATCGATGACAATTCTGGAAAAGTCATCATTGATGACATTTCTAAAAAAGTCATCGATGACATTTCTGGAAAAGTCATCGATGACATTTCTGGAAAAGTCATCATTGATGACATTTTTGGAAAAGTCATCGATGACATTTCTGGAAAAGTCATCATTGATGACATTTTTGAAAAAGTCATTGATGACATTTTTGAAAAAGTCATCGATGACATTAATGGAAAAGTCATCATTGATGACATTTTTGGAAAAGTCATCGATGACATTTCTGGAAAAGTCATCATTGATGACATTTTTGAAAAAGTCATCGATGACATTAATGGAAAAGTCATCATTGATGACATTTCTAAAAAAGTCATCGATGACATTTCTGGAAAAGTCATCATTGATGACATTTTTGAAAAAGTCATCGATGACATTTCTGGAAAAGTCATCATTGATGACATTTTTGAAAAAGTCATCGATGACATTTCTGGAAAAGTCATCATTGACATTTCTGGAAAAGTCATCATTGATGACATTTCTAAAAAAGTCATCATTGATGACATTTCTGGAAAAGTCATCATTGATGACATTTCTGGAAAAGTCATCATTGATAACATTTCTAAAAAAGTCATCGATGACAATTCTGGAAAAGTCATCATTGATGACATTTCTAAAAAAGTCATCGATGACATTTCTGGAAAAGTCATCGATGACAATTCTGGAAAAGTCATCATTGATGACATTTCTAAAAAAGTCATCGATGACATTTCTGGAAAAGTCATCATTGATGACATTTCTAAAAAAGTCATCGATGACATTTCTGGAAAAGTCATCGATGACATTTCTGGAAAAGTCATCATTGATGACATTTCTAAAAAAGTCATCGATGACATTTTTGAAAAAGTCATCGATGACATTTCTGGAAAAGTCATCATTGATGACATTTTTGAAAAAGTCATCGATGACATTTCTGGAAAAGTCATCATTGATGACATTTCTGGAAAAGTCATCATTGATGGCATTTTTGGAAAAGTCATCGATGACATTTCTGGAAAAGTCGCCATTGATGACATTTTTGGAAAAGTCATCGATGACATTTCTGGAAAAGTCATCATTGATGACATTTCTAAAAAAGTCATCGATGACAATTCTGGAAAAGTCATCGATGACTTTTTCAAAAATGTCATCAATGATGACTTTTCCAGAAATGTCATCGATGACTTTTTCAAAAATGTCATCAATGATGACTTTTCCAGAAATGTCATCGATGACTTTTTTAGAAATGTCATCAATGATGACTTTTCCATTAATGTCATCGATGACTTTTTCAAAAATGTCATCAATGATGACTTTTCCAGAAATGTCATCGATGACTTTTCCAAAAATGTCATCAATGATGACTTTTCCATTAATGTCATCGATGACTTTTTCAAAAATGTCATCAATGATGACTTTTCCAGAAATGTCATCGATGACTTTTCCAAAAATGTCATCAATGATGACTTTTCCAGAAATGTCATCGATGACTTTTCCAGAAATGTCATCGATGACTTTTTTAGAAATGTCATCAATGATGACTTTTCCAGAATTGTCATCGATGACTTTTTTAGAAATGTTATCAATGATGACTTTTCCAGAAATGTCATCAATGATGACTTTTCCAGAAATGTCATCAATGATGACTTTTTTAGAAATGTCATTGATGACATTTGATGACATTTTTGGAAAAGTCATCGATGACATTTCTGGAAAAGTCATCATTGATGACATTTCTAAAAAAGTCATCGATGACAATTCTGGAAAAGTCATCATTGATGACATTTCTAAAAAAGTCATCGATGACATTTCTGGAAAAGTCATCATTGATGACATTTTTGAAAAAGTCATCGATGACATTTCTGGAAAAGTCATCATTGATGACATTTCTGGAAAAGTCATCATTGATGACATTTCTAAAAAAGTCATCGATGACATTTCTGGAAAAGTCACCATTGATGACATTTTTGGAAAAGTCATCGATGACATTTCTGGAAAAGTCATCATTGATGACATTTCTAAAAAAGTCATCGATGACAATTCTGGAAAAGTCATCATTGATGACATTTCTAAAAAAGTCATCGATGACATTTTTGAAAAAGTCATCGATGACATTTCTGGAAAAGTCATCATTGATGACATTTTTGGAAAAGTCATCGATGACATTTCTGGAAAAGTCATCATTGATGGCATTTTTGGAAAAGTCATCGATGACATTTCTGGAAAAGTCACCATTGATGACATTTTTGGAAAAGTCATCGATGACATTAATGGAAAAGTCATCATTGATGACATTTTTGGAAAAGTCATCGATGACATTTCTGGAAAAGTCATCATTGATGACATTTTTGAAAAAGTCATCGATGACATTAATGGAAAAGTCATCATTGATGACATTTCTAAAAAAGTCATCGATGACATTTCTGGAAAAGTCATCATTGATGACATTTTTGAAAAAGTCATCGATGACATTTCTGGAAAAGTCATCATTGATGACATTTTTGAAAAAGTCATCGATGACATTTCTGGAAAAGTCATCGATGACATTTCTGGAAAAGTCATCATTGATGACATTTCTAAAAAAGTCATCATTGATGACATTTCTGGAAAAGTCATCATTGATGACATTTCTGGAAAAGTCATCATTGATAACATTTCTAAAAAAGCCATCGATGACAATTCTGGAAAAGTCATCATTGATGACATTTCTAAAAAAGTCATCGATGACATTTCTGGAAAAGTCATCATTGATGACATTTCTAAAAAAGTCATCGATGACATTTCTGGAAAAGTCATCGATGACATTTCTGGAAAAGTCATCATTGATGACATTTCTAAAAAAGTCATCGATGACATTTTTGAAAAAGTCATCGATGACATTTCTGGAAAAGTCATCATTGATGACATTTTTGGAAAAGTCATCGATGACATTTCTGGAAAAGTCATCATTGATGACATTTCTGGAAAAGTCATCATTGATGGCATTTTTGGAAAAGTCATCGATGACATTTCTGGAAAAGTCGCCATTGATGACATTTTTGGAAAAGTCATCGATGACATTTCTGGAAAAGTCATCATTGATGACATTTCTAAAAAAGTCATCGATGACAATTCTGGAAAAGTCATCATTGATGACATTTCTAAAAAAGTCATCGATGACATTTCTGGAAAAGTCATTGATGACATTTTTGAAAAAGTCATCGATGACATTTCTGGAAAAGTCATCATTGATGACATTTCTGGAAAAGTCATCATTGATGACATTTCTAAAAAAGTCATCGATGACATTTCTGGAAAAGTCACCATTGATGACATTTTTGGAAAAGTCATCGATGACATTTCTGGAAAAGTCATCATTGATGACATTTCTAAAAAAGTCATCGATGACAATTCTGGAAAAGTCATCATTGATGACATTTCTAAAAAAGTCATCGATGACATTTTTGAAAAAGTCATCGATGACATTTCTGGAAAAGTCATCATTGATGACATTTTTGGAAAAGTCATCGATGACATTTCTGGAAAAGTCATCATTGATGGCATTTTTGGAAAAGTCATCGATGACATTTCTGGAAAAGTCACCATTGATGACATTTTTGGAAAAGTCATCGATGACATTTCTGGAAAAGTCATCATTGATGACATTTCTAAAAAAGTCATCGATGACAATTCTGGAAAAGTCATCATTGATGACATTTCTAAAAAAGTCATCGATGACATTTCTGAAAAAGTCATCATTGATGACATTTTTGAAAAAGTCATCGATGACATTTCTGGAAAAGTCATCATTGATGACATTTCTGGAAAAGTCATCATTGATGACATTTCTAAAAAAGTCATCGATGACATTTCTGGAAAAGTCATCTACGAAATTTCAGGCAAGTTGATGACTTTTTCAGAAATTTCATTACATAAAATGACATCAAGAATATATACCTATACTTTATATGGTCTTCTGACCAAAATTAATATACCCTTTTTGCAAGGGTATAAAAACCAAAACGAGAAAAAGCTAACCTGAGTGCACTCATCTCTCACTTAACTCTTTCATCTCTATCCTAACCACCCTTCCATTTTCTACTTCTGGTCCCATTCGTTTTACCAATTTCGTCACGCCCAAATTGCAGTTGGAAAAAGTACGATATTTTTACGATTTTTCTATGCAAATTAAAAAAAAAAATATAAAAATAAATAAAAGGAATTCTCTTTGCAAGGGCTGACAAAGTTTTCTTGATGCTGAAATTTCCTCTTCTGTTTTTCTTCTATTTTTTATTGTAGGTAACTCACAGGTGGATGATTTTATGTTGGCATTTTATGGGCTGAGAAATGCTTTTTTCATTTAAAACACCAAAAAAAAGGCAAAGAAATAGGAAAAAAGAAATGAAATTAGAGCGTTATAAATTAGAAAGAAAAAGTCAAATTCAAAAGTGGGGAGAAAAAATAGAATGGAAATGAAAATTGTTGCCATTTGAATTAAAATACGTTAAGGGGATGGGCTGTTCACCTCCCGTATGGAAATGCATGGAATAGTTTTCCATAGATTCTCGGTAACGTTAATGATTCACCTCATCTAGCTCATGACTGTATGAATGTATCGTAGCTTTTATTGAGCAAAGAATTTACAAATACTATTTTTATCTACTACTAGCTGAACCGGCGAACTTCGTACCGCCTTAGCGTTGCAATGATGCACTACTTTATTTTGTATAGGTGGCCTATCTTAGGTATGAGTACCTATTGAATTTGAACTGAATCCTCCATATAAAAATGAATGCATAGTTCCCTGGTCTCGCTATAGAAAATAGCTTACTTGTTGTAAGTATGTGTGTATGTTAGAAACCATGCCACGCTTCGCTGTGTCCCCGCCTGATTAGGAATCTTTACCCAGTTAGCCCCCACCTCCACTATTTCTATTTTGACCATACGCATTAAATTGCTTCGATTGTGGAGAAGCTCCTGTAGCTGTGAAATGATGGACCTGCTTACGGAGGTATATATTCGTCTCTATCATCACCGATGAAGTACATTTGAAGAAATTTACGTTTACTATCTGAGAAGGGGAGCAGGGCGCCAGCTTTGTGATAGATTTGCCCTTTGACTTTAAAAGTTGGCATGAATTGGGCAGCCACAATTTCCGCACCAAATGACGTCATTTGGAAGCAGGAATTATATTTCCTAATGTTTGATAGGAAATGATTCGATTCAGTAGTGGATCCGGAAAGTAGAGTTCACAGTGGCTCTGGTGATGCTTCAAGTTGAGGTAATTTGATTTTGCCGCCAGCACAACACATTCCTTTCGTTTCATTATTGAACTTCAGACCCTGACAGTAAGTGCAGACATGACTCTTCTGGCCAATGACGACATAGCGGCTGGAGCCATTATCAACAGCTGGGTCATATCGAAATGCAATACGATGGTATTGCTCTTGTCGATCTAGTCTTATCTGTGCGCGGGATTCAGCTACCCTTCCCATATGCAGTTTACTTCTTTGCAAGCGAAGCAATTGAATTGGTGCAGACCGCGACTCTCTGGCTCGCAAACGCTCATGCTCAAGCCTGGCTGTTTTTCAAATATTTTGTTTTCAAATATTTTGTTTTCTACCAAATAAGATGTAATGAAAACAAAGACAGCGATTCAAATAATGATGCAGTATTAATGTCCTTAACCACGTTAGTTAAAACTCTGCAGATTTTACTTTGTTCATCTTAATGGAGACAAGCCCTTTCCTTCTTTCTCTCTCTCTCTCTCTCTCTTTCTCTCTCTATTTGCCCCACTACGGCTTTCTCTGTGCGAGTCATAAAATATGTCATATTTGTATGCTTTTTATTTTAAGACACAGTAATTACAATAAACCCATTAAGAAGTCCTGACTTTCGACTCACATGTAATAGAGATAAAGGTAATTAAACGTAATTTAACAACAAAAGCGAATGGGCTAAATAAGGAATCCTTTTGTGGCGTGAAAACATTTGCCACACACTCATATCTCCTTGCCCTAGCCCTCTTCTCTCTCTCTCTCTCTCGCTATGTCTTTCGGAAGTTTTTACATCATCCCCGATGACTATAAATGGTGAGTTTTAGCTTCTCTTGAATAAAGCGAATACGAGAAGTGTCTTACTACACACTACGAATGATGCCATGCACCTTGTTCTTTCTATCCCCCACTCTTTCCTCTAATGCCTTGCAAATTGACACTTGTTTTTTGGGCACTTGCTGGCTGGCCATGCGAATGTTGTGGAGGTTCATCACAAAAGTGATGAATGTGCAACTTCCGAAAGTCCAGTTTTATATTGAGAGGGGGTCGTTTCTTTTTTCTTCCTCTTTCTTTTTTTTGGCCAAATTGGATTGCATATCATTACTTTTGCACTTGTCTGGCGCAAATTTTCACACTTCCTTCACGGGGAGGAAGACAACAACAACACAGCAACAAAAAGAAGAAAAAAAAGAGAGAAAAAGGATAATTTATGCGTCTTGTAAGTGGGAAGGGAAGCCATAGGAAAGGACTGCAAAAGGAAATTTCTTTTGATGGACATTCGGTTTTTTTTTTTTCTGGTGTCTGTGTGTGTGTGTGTTTGTGTGTATTGGAAGTTGCTTAGGGATTTCTTTGCCAATTTCCCACCTTTCCACCTTTTGGACTTCTTCGACAAATCCAATAAATAAAACTTGAGCAAAAATATTTGTTTAAAGTGCACACAGAAATTCGCATTATTTGACATTTGTTTGTTCTCTATAAAGATTAATGATTCCATCTAAAAGTTACAAACTTTTCAAAACAGTTTGTCCTTCTTGAAGAGAGAAATACCTTAAATTGTTTGCTGACAGTTGAACAAGCATATTTGAGTCAAATTGGTTGATGGGTGTGGAGGTTGTTCATGGGGATGAGAGGACAATCCCCCAAGAAATGTGTGTAAATCATGATTATCCTTTTTTTATTGACAGCCGCAGACTTTAGCTCTTCTCTGTCAGCTTAAAAAAAAGACGAGTCCCTTTGCTCCCATCCCCAAACATTCATTCTTTTATCGTTTGTTGTGTGTGTGTGTGTGTCATAATTCGAAATTAAATTTATCATCAATGTAATTAGTGGCCATAAATTAAGGGTCCTTCCGCAAAAACCTCCATCCATCCACCACTCGTGTGGGTGTATTGGCCACAAGTGTGAATTATTACCACACACACATCCTTTTCTGCATATTTGTATGGCAATGTGCTCTGCGTTGTGCCGGGGCAAATTAAATTAAATTGTCCTTTTTCATTTCGATACACTTTCGAATCCTCTGGAGAGTGAGTGGAGGGGCAAGCCAACCAACCAACTGGCTGGAATGGATGGACACACTTTATGTCTGTGTATCCTGCCGCATCCTCGTCAGCTCCATTAAGCCAATAAAGCATTTCGTTTCATTGGATTACGTATGCTGATGTGAGAAGGCATGAGGTATGGGAGCATCATGGGTCCATTTGTGTGTTCTGCATGTGTGTGTGTGTGGAGCATCCGGTTACACCATACCCGTATCCTAAAGAACACCGGGGATATATGTACATATACCAACAATTTGTGCCTTTGATAAATTGTATAAACATTTCAATGTTAAGAAAATGAAACTTTTGTCAGCCCACTAATTTGTGCAAATATTTTCACTAATTTATTTGTGCTGCCCAGGCAGTAAATCATTAATGTCAAGTTGACCAGTTTTAGCTTTCTCTAGTTCATCATCTAATAACACAATGAAGAATGCCGACTGCGTGGCCGGCCTGGGTAATTACAATGACCATGAATGGCTTTCACCCTTCAAATAGTTGTAATAGTCGAATTTTTGCCTTGGCATTCTTTCTTGGTCAAGTGACGAAATTAAATGCCCTGCCATCACCCACCACACACATCCATACACCCACCCACCCCACTCTCTCATCAGTGCATAGGCCAGATGATAATCATTTAATCCCAGTCAAGGAACTTTCTCTTTTATACTTTTCTTTACTTCATGTATTATTCATCATTTACTTAGTTAGTTTGCCTTTCGTTTTTGTATTTGATTGGTTTGTTCTCTCAAATCTAGATTTAATAACAGCGAATGCAGCGAACCTAATGAACATCCTGTTTTTCTATTTCTATTTTGCTCTTCCTTCTTCTTTCCCAATTTTCTGGTCTTAATTCAAGCAGAAAAGATTTTTCCGTCTATGACTACGACTGAAGCTGCTGCCGCTGCTGTTGCTGATTGTGATGGATAAACTATCAGAGAGAGAATTTCATTCAATTGAATGAGTTTCAATTGAAATTCTCTTGCTTTTGGCATTGATGTTTCAACTCGATTGCATTTAAGTGACACGCCTACAATCCAAACCAAGAGTTAGTCTAGATATGTAAGTACAATAGGAAAAATTCAATATATGTATATGTACATATAAATATCAACTCTTGAAATCTGATTTTGAGATGCTAGTTTTTTGGGGTAAAAAACCAAATGACAGAAACAGTCTTTAGGCAATTTAAAAAAAAGTTTGGAACCTTCTTTTAAATATGGAGCATTTAGTTAAGTCTCACATTTGGTGTAAATTCTTGAGATATATAGCCTTTAATTCATCTCTCTTGTGCATAAGTGATTATTCTTATTGTTTTTAGAAACCTTCTAATCTGGTTTACCAATCTTAATTCTATAAATTTAGAACTGCCAACATTAATCAACATTTGTTCAACCTTTTTAATCGAATTTCTCTCAATTTTATGCAGAGAAGGAGACAGAGAGAGTGAAAGAGAATTGCCTGTTCTCGGCTTAGGTCGCATGTAACTTCGTTAACAAAACCCGCAATCAGCCCACAAATTTGTTGCATTAGTACAAAATTAAATTATTGTTTACATGCACGTAATTACCCTAACCCCTTGCTTACAAGCCTTGCCCTCCCCTTTTGCCATGCAATTGCATTTGGAATCCCTATTTTAATACAACAACTCACACACACACTCACACGGAAAGTCAGACACTTGAAAAGAATGTTCCTCCCCTTTTTTTGGTTGGGCAACCCTTCGACTGACTGGCTTATGCCTAACTTTGCCACAAAATTGTTGCATGACAATAAAAACGCGTGCAACCATATGATGAGCACCACCACCCCACCACTTCTATACCCCCTCTATTTCTCCCCTCATGCCTTAACCTTTTTCTTTCGCTTTTTGTTGTTGAAATTCGATTTTAAAACGTGTGTGTGTGTGTATGAGTGTAGAGGAAAAAGGACAATTGTTGTCCTTGATTTTTGGGCATGGGCAGTGACTGTGACTTTCGCAGCTCGAATAAATAAAGGGAGAATAAAATGCACAGGAGTTTCCATTTTGTTTTTGGTTTGGTTTGAAATTTGCATACATGGTCAGCCAAGTAGTGAGGTCAATTTCGTATTTAATCGTATTCAATTTTGAGTGGATTTGCTTTTAATCCTCCTCGAGGATTTCACAGTATTAAATGAAGAGTCAACAGTCAGAGTAGAATTGCCATCCATGTATACAAATGTAAACATAACTTTAAAGTTGGATTCAACCCTGACATTGTGTGGGTTTTTTTTTTTTTTGTGTTGTTGTCATGGAAATGCCTCAGGGATCGATTATTACCGTTCAAATTCGAATAAAACGTGCCTGGGCCCAAAAGGAGATACGCTTTTGGGATAACATTTTTTCCAACTCTCTTTTTTTGTGTTATTGTCAATTGCAAACGAGAGAAGCCTGTATCCTTTATGAGTTGGCGGATTGTTCCATATGCGTCTGATAATTTCAAGAATTTTACCAAAACGAACTCTCACAATGGAAATTTATTTATTCGCCAATAAAAAGGCAAACGTTCAATTGTCAAGGTGAATGATCTTTTATCTGGCAATACGATTTATCCCCTTTTTTTTTTGGATCTAGTTTATTTTTAAAGTTTGTCCTTTTGGCTAAATGTGTTGAAGAAATTACCAAGATGATGATGTCAACTAGTTGGAAGAAGAATGAAATTCTAATTTAATACTCTAGACAATTTGACGCCATTCACATGGAGCGCAAAAATATTTTTAATAGAAAATGAAAGTTCTTTTTTTGGTTTTTGGTTTGTAATGAAGTCATTTATATGGATAGCATGGATTAGAAGGGAAAATTTTGAAATAGTTTTGCTAAAGGGGGTGCTCCATAAAAGCGACGCCAATTGTCTTGCCCTTGCCCCATCCATCCCATACATTCATTCATTCGTCCAGTATAGTTGACCCAAAAAAAAAAATACAAATAAATTGCAGTACTTAGAGGGTTGAATTATTTGCAATTAGAATGCATTAAACAAGAGCAAAAGGCGAATACTTTAAGCATAGACTTTAATACAGTTTCTATTGCAAAATGAAGCAACTTGATAATTACATATACAATGAAAAGTTTTTGTTACATATACATAGAAATGGTTCGACATCCATGAAACTCCATTCCATTTTATTCTTTCATTCATACAGTTTCAGCTGCAGGTTCAGGTTCAGGCTCAGCTTCAACTTTCAGCTCCAATGAGCAAACATTGTTGGCGACACTTAAATTTGCATAATCAAAATCAAAAACATCATTTCCATTTCGATTCCCACCCTGCCCCCCTATACACTTCCCCCACTTTATCATTTTGTCTCATTCAGTAAGAAAATTTTTCAGTATGCTGTCAATATGCTTGGGCCACTTGGAAGCCGCAGTTCGAGGCTTTTAAAATTATGCAAATTCAATTTTGAGACACTTTTTGCCACCACCACCAACACCAGCACCACCAATTCCTCCACCCTCTTCCAAGTCTTCGTTCCTTCGAGTCATAAATTCGAGTAACTGTATTAATATAATTGAGCCGGGGGCTGTTTTTTAGCCAGAATAAGCAAAAGTTGGCAGAAGGAGGACCTCTTAAAATTAGATTTACTCTCATTGAAAATCCACCCGTTCGTCTTAGTTCCTTTTTGGAGTATTTCATTTCTGCTCTTAAAGGTAGGTAGTTGTACTTACCTATTAGATGCATCTTGTCCTTTGTCCCCTGCCCCATTTAACATTTAACCCACATAATTTAAATTTTTGCCTATCTTATCTTTCACATTTTTTCAACTTGCCGGTCACATGAATCATATTTAGTTAGTTTCATTGCGGCTCGCAAATCGTTTTATTATTCAGCCAAGTCCCCGAATTGCTCTTGGACTATAAATAATTAATTTAGATGTTTGCTTTGTCTCTCCAGGACGTTCCTGGCCGCTGTTGGTTATTTATGGTCGGAACACTGGGCGAGCACTGCTTAACCCAGTATCACAATCAGGACCAAGACCAGGACCAGTTGCTTCCAGAGAAAATCGAAAAGATTTGTGGTCGCCAAAGGCCCCAAAAAGTCAAAGGTTGTGTGGTTGAGTTAGAGCCATTTAGATATGAGATTACCTTTTTTATTGCCTAGCCCAAAAATTTATTGAACTACAACTGAATAACTGAAAAAGGGAGGCTGGCAATGGGCAATGGGGGCAAAGCAACTTGTGGCACATCCTTGCAAAGGTTCCAAGAAGTAGCCATCCTGAATCTAACCCTGTATTCAGCAATTATTCAAAGTACAATCAATCGATTTTGGTTTATTTATTCGTCTTGGCCAACAGGAAACTTTTTGTAAATGTAAAAATAAAGGATAAAACATTTTGCAGTTTCGGTTAACGAAATAGAAATATGTATGTGTGCTCAATGGGACAAGTGAGCATATTACACCTGATCTGTATTGAACCCTAGGATAATATTTGGAGGATTTTCTCTTCAGTGAGTAAATTAATAAGTTTATTAAGCTTATACTTTTTGATTTATTTGCACATTTGCTCACTTGGTCAAGTGCCCTTTGATACACTTTCTCAGCTGTTCCCGGGTTCCTTGATCATTTCTTACTCAATTTGTTAACAATGAAAGAGAAACTGAAGAAGTGATTAAGCAACTGATCAGTAGTTTGAGAGCAACTTATTGAACAAATGAGTAAGCAAAGTTTATTGATCACTCATTTAAGATTAAGCTACCGAATCGGATCATCAAAATGAGCTTTTCGATTAACTAAGTACTATTCATTCTTGCTTCAGCTGTGCCGTTTTATCTAAATGGACAAATGAATGATAGGCTAAGAGAAATTTGTATTTTATTCTAGTTGAGTTTTCCTAAAGCATTTTAAAACGCTAAAAAAGTCCGCTTTGCTTTCTTAAAAGTTGCTGGCAATAAGGTGAAAGTTTTCAAGTTTTGTTAGTTGCGTTCAAATTACATTAAAGTTTGCTCAAAGTATTTTTTCCTCATTTTTTATTTTTTTGCGAATAATTTTTGTTAACACCTCTATTATGTGTGTGTGTGTGTGTGTGTATGTGTTAGCATCCTGTTGGCAAAGTGCGAAAAGAAATTCCGCATTCCGATGACTTGTGCTCAGGATAATGCGTTTATGGGACCTGCAGTCGTTAACTGTCCATAAAAGTGCACATTATTGTAATGTTGCATTGTCCTGGAATGGCACTTTGAGCCCAGGCCAACGGCAGGCGACCGACGAAAGACGACAAGAGGACATCCCATGTCCTTTGCTAATCTTTTGCAGTGGCCTGGCACGCTGCGAGATGTCCTGCTGGCCAAAAGGAGCCCACACACACATTCTGTCTCTTTTAGTGTATGTGTGAGTGTAAATGTTTTAGTGGATTATCGTTTGGCACGATTTTTATCATCGAATGGCATTCGATTGGAATGTCTTTTGGCAGCATAAGCACGCTCACTTACTCACTCACTCACTCAGTCGGTTTTAGCGCCTTAAGGTATGCCTGTTGGCAATTGAACCGAATAAAAGAAAGAGACAGAGACAGCGATAGAGAACTGTTGTTTGGTGACCCCAATGTGATAACCGCACATTAGTTGAAGTACGTTTTGGACGCCAAGGGTTCGAGTTCCCTCAGTTCGATGAGGCCCATCCATTAAAGCAAAGCGCAAAAACCGTTTCAAATCTCGTTATGCAGCTTCTCTTACTTATACTATATATGAACCTTCCTTCCTTCCTTTCTTTTACTCCTTCCCCTCCCTGCTAAGTACATTTAACATAGCTGACATTGTCAAAGAGTGTGGGGGGAGGGTATGATGGGATGGTTCATAAAAGTCGCCCCGCAAAATGTCAGCAATAAAAAGATAATCATGATTTACCGCCAACTTCAATATTGTCCCCCTCTCTAATTCTTTCTCTGTGTGTGTGTGTGGAATTTTTGTGAAAAACATTCCTAGAACTTTATTGGAGTTTTTGGATGCTGTCAAAAGTGCTTGTTCAACTGTCATTCAAGCATTTTATTAGCATATTAATTATAGAGAGAGGCAAACAGAAAATTGCTTCCATTGTATGGGGGGGGGGGGCCAGCAATTAAATGGTCGAGCAGCCATTTAAGCTTTGACACCTGCCCCAAATGCTCAATAGGAAGAACATGTTAAATTTTCTTTTTCTTTCCTGGCGAAAATCTCATTAATCTTTCCCGGCAAGGTGTAAAATGTAAACAAATCTCTTTTTTATGGTAATTGAACTTCTATTCATATTGTCTGTAAGTCTGTCTGTCTGTCGGTCGGTCGGTTGTTGTTTCGTTTTCTTTTATTGTTTTGTTTTACTTTGGATTACTTTTCGATTTCATTTAATTAGTTGACATTTTGTATAAACAAAAAACCTAATTAACTTTGCCCAGGGAATTGTATATACAAATATGTATACATAGATATATATTTTCTGGTCGAGGAGTACAGTAGGAGGAGGAGGGAGGGTTAGGTAGTCAGAAACGGTGGACGGTGGGAGTGTCATGTGGGGAATTGTATTCCCATTCGGGCGTTAAACTAATTTGTATAAAACTAATTGAGAGATTTGTGTTTCGTTGATACGGTCAGCAGCAACTTTATGATGTGTTTTCGCTTCTCTCATTAGCAATAAAAACTAAATGGAAAATTTGCGGTCTAATCAAATCGGTTTAATGATTTCCATTAGAAATTACAATTCCCCCTACCTACAAAAAAAAACACACATTTAAATGCAATTGATGTACTTAAAGGTTAACTAAATCTTTCATTAAATGCAACTTAAATGAAGCTGTTTGTCGAATTGAAATTAAAACAGTTCAACTAATTTGAGATCTTTAGCTTAAGCAATTTGGTATTTGTATTTATCATTTTTCATTTTAATTTAAGATTAACATTTTTACAGTGTTTCAATGCCTATATGAATTGTGTTTTTATGCCTAATTATTGTTGAAGCTATTCAAGACGTGTTTGTTTTCAAACATTGTTTAATCAATTTCTTCCAATTGGAGAATATTCATACGGTCATTAATAAGATAAGTTGGTTAACTTATTTCTGATGCTTAATCTTAAGTAATCTTAAGTCATTTCTATAGTTTCTCTCAAAATCTTTAATACAATTTCAATTTAAAATTTAACCATTTTCATATTAGTTCATTCTTTGAGTTAAAGAATTTATTGGTCTTGCAAAACATTTTGCCGACACCTTTTGCTTTTGTTAGTATCTCTTCATTAATGGCCTAATAGATAATGGAAGTTTTTGAAATTGTTTTTCATGCAGAGAGGACCAGAGACAAGCAACTCTCATATTGTGTGTGGCTTCGGCTTTTTCAACCTCAATGGTTTTGGGTGGTATGAGCTAATTACAGGCAACATGCCGCCGCCGACGTTGTTATCTGTCCCATATGAGAATCCCCAGCATTCAGTTTGGCAGAGTGGCAGTAAGGCGTAAGGAGTGACGTGAAGTGTGTGTTGGGGGAAGTTGGGAGGCATGGCAAATGGGTTTATTGTAATTTTGGTGCAGCATTTTGTTAAAATATGACATATTTTATGGCTCACAGTGCTTTTATCTGCGACTCGCATGTGTAATTTGCATTTTGCATACAAAAAGGCAGTCGGCAGTCGGCAAACCAAGAAAACTTTGCAATGTTGCCGCAAATGAAATAGAATTGGTCCCATTTGTACTTTATTAGGGTTAAGGTTGCTTCCTTCTAATGTTGTTGTTGTTCTTTTTCGTTGTTATTATTATCACAGATAATGAGGCACAGATTATATTACGACTAAATGGGTTGAAACTGAAATGCCACATTCAGGTATGAAAAAAGTTGGAAAGGGGAAAAGAATTAAGCAACATTTGCTCTGTCTGATGAAGGGATACAGGGTCTTTGTCTCTCCTCTCTCTCACTCTCTCGCTCTCTCTTTCTTCCTCTTACTGGTTTGGTTTTTGTGGCCCAAAAAATATGCATGGAATTTCTTGTACTCGTGGTACAAAACTTTTGATTCTCTGGCGTCTTTTTAGTGGTTTTTTTTTTTGCGAAAATGAAAAACCGAAATACATTTTCGGTGTTTTTTTTTTTTGTCCAGTATGTCTGAGACCCTTCGAATGCTCCGCAGTCTCTGTCAGTCGATCAAGCTTATTCTCTCAGGTGATGCGAGTGAATCGTTTGATACCAAAACCCCAAAACATTTCGTTAAATTAAATCAAATTGTTCAAATTTTTGTGCATGTTTAACGCGTGCAAGGAGCGAGGACAAGTCAAGACGAGCTAAAGGGAAGACAATTTTCAAATTTTTATAATGCATTTGTAGATGCAAAGAAAAAAGAAACGATTGGGCTTCTATTATTACATTTAGTTTAAAAAAAAAAAAAAAGTTGACTAAACGAGTTTGATTGTTGTAGGGAAATGTCAAATTAAATTACGACAAGAGCTCTTTTCAAATTGTCGGAAAAAGAAGCTCAGAATTAACTCTAGAAATACTGAAATATGGTTTATAACCTTTAGTCCTTGATATGAATGCCTATGTGTGCTCTCATTATATTGCCAATTTATTCAATACTTTTTATATATTTTGGCTTTTGCATGAAATCTTTCTAACCTCTTCACACTTTGCCTAAACTGTCCTTGGAACTTCCGTCTACTCATCATTAGTGATTATCCCAAGGCGCTAAAGTCTTTTCATGTATGTCATCGGAAATTGCTTCACGCCCCCATTTCGCCCATTTTGGCCCGAAAAAAAACTCCAACCATTGCTAACACGCCTCATGATTGCCGCTGCACGCGCTGCTCGCTAATAAACCCAAACCCAAACCCTAACCCTCTAACTCTGGTTTAACCCTAAGACTAACCCTTTCCCCCTTCCACCCACTTCCCATATAGGCTAGATGGTTGACGATTTTGGTTGACTGTCGTCTCTATATCGTCCTATCTTGCCATGTCATCGCTCAAATAAATGTGAAAATGCTAATTTAACCCTTTTTATTATTCATAGTCTTACACTTGAGCGAGTCTCTGTTACTTGTAAGTAGCGCAAAAGGCGACGATATCTCATCATGAGTGATAAATTCTTTCCTTACTACTTTGCATTTCTTCAGTGAAAGAGAGAGAGAGAGAGGAGACCAGGCCAGACCAGACTTAGACCAGTTCTGTTCAGTTGACTCCCTTGGGGGATCAGTAAAATTATTTTAGCTCATCTCGTGACATTGTTGCAATATTGCTTATTAAGACATTTGTCAACTTAATGTCATGACATTTAGTTAAGTTATTAAAATATATATACCTAATAAGCCCATTCGTACACTTTAATGGGGAAATTCGAAAAGGAAACTAAATGGAAACTAAACTACGAGTATTTGTGCATATTTTTTTGCCTTTTTCATTTATTGCATTACCTATTAGAGGGAGAGAGAGAGAGAGACCCATACACACACACACACACGCCCCTTAACACGTGTCTGCCTTTGGGCAATTTCCCTGCTTTTCTCCTGATAATTTTCTAGTTGCGTTTTTTTTTCTTATGCCCGAATTTTCCTTTATTCCTTCTTCTCTGATATCAAGTGAATTAGAAAGCGAATCAAAACGAATGCCACAACTGACGCGTGTGCGTGTCAATCAATGAAATCTATTGTGAATAATTTACTTATGACGTTTTTTTCTCGCTTTTTCGTTTCCTATATCAAATACAAATATAAGGATTTATTAAAGCGCTAAGCTCTTTAATCTATTACAAGCGACTAAAACCAAACTTAATTGCACACTAAATCAAATCTAAGTATTAAAACTTACAAGAAAAACGGAAACAAATACCGTGAGTGAGAGAGGGGAAGAGAAAAAGAAAAAACACATTGATCCATTTCATTTCCCCGATGCCTACAAGGATTGCCCATTAAAAATGTTAATTAGTTGCACAAACATTGAGCATCGGTGATTGCAGGAGCAGCAGCAGCAGCAGCAGAAGCAGAAGGAACAGCAACAACATCAGAAAACCAGATTCAATGGTATCCCCCAATTGCAGTAGCCAAGAGCAAGTCCAAATCCACGAGCGAGTCCAGAGTTAAACCTTGCGTGTATGCAAATTGAATTCATTTTGCTGTCGCTTTTTGGTCGTGTCCTCAATTGAATGGCAATTAAGATAAATGTTCGCAGCATGTTCGCACTTAAGCTCAACATGGTGATGAGAGAGACCAAAAGTGGCTAAAACTGACTGGGGAAGCGAAAGCCAGAGGGCCAACGTAGGATGAACGTAGATGATGGAGACAAAGGGTTGGTGGTGGGGGGCGGAGGAGGAGGTGTAAATCTCAGCCCAGACAGCTTGACGCTGGATGCCAACTCTTAAAGTCATAGCCAAAATAATTATTAACTAATTTCTTTGACACTTTGAACTTTAAGCTGAAAACCAAAAAAGGACTCTTCAGGTTTTTGCAAATTGAAAATGCTTGTCACGTTTGCCATGTCTGGGAATATACACACACATATATCTATAAACATACATATATATAGATACATATACATAATATATATAGGTATATAAAGAAAGGAAAATCGATACAATGGCCGGACAAAAGGGCAAGTGAGCTACAAAAAAGAAAACAACAAGAAGAGAAAAGAAAAGCAGCTGACCGTAAGGCAATGAACTATGTAGTTATGCCTATGCCAACGCCCACGCCCACCGCCCACCATCTACATCTAAACTAATATCTTTCTCTACGATTCGCAATAATTTTTCAAAAATTTATCAGACTTAACCTTTTTGCTAACCATTAATTCTCAATTGGCAACGTTTGCAGAAATATTCTTATTTTGTTCTCTTTGGGAAAATTTTGACTTTTTGATAAATCACAAGAGAACTTTGTTTCAACGCAATGGAGTGCAGTTAGTTGTCCTTCATATCATTTGTCAAACATCCCCAAGACATGGTCCATAAAATGAAAAAAAAACAGAAACAGAAATAAAAATAAAAAAGGAACTAGAAATTTTGTAGATTTTATTGTTGATGTTACACATTGTTTCTATACCCTTGCTGAACAAATCCTTTACTAAGATTTCCAATTAACCTTTTCATTTTAGGTCTATTGAAGTTTTGGCACATGTGAACAATTTTATAGATCTACCAAGTAAGTAAATAATTAATACTATTATTATTACATCTGAGGTCTAGTATTTATAATAGTTTTAAGATCAGAAAAAGATGAATATACATACATATAAGAACTAGGTAGTTACTTCTTAAAATGGATATATGCCAACATAAACTAAATTGATTAACAACGTATATATGTACATACATATATCATACGGATATATCCTTCCTGTTGTACAAGCATGTGATCAAAGTGAGCATATCCTTTATGGGTAAGGGTATGGAAAGAACCCTCATAACCACTTCTACATATGTCACCGTGGGTCAAATATGCGACACTTTCGTCATGCAATAGAATGAGATTCGGTTTTTTTTGTCGTTTTTTCTTTTAAAGGGGGGAGGACACATAATAAATGACCACTTTGGGCTTGAAGATTTAAGATGAGTTATGGTTTAGTTACATTTTAGAGGGAGATATTATGCCAGGACATGAACCCAGGAATTACAAACCCTTTTTATTATGATTTTCTTCTTTTTTTCGGTATGTGTGTGTTTGGTCAATTTTAATTTCTAGCTAATTTGATTGCTTAAGATTATTGCAGATTTTTCTTTTGTAGATTTCTTGTGTTTTTGTTTTTTTTTTTTTTTTTATATCTGTTTTCGCAGCTTGCCTTAATTGGTGCTGACAATTTGTATGACTAGCTAACTGAATTATTGGAAAATTATGCAGAATTAATGTGTGCCTAGGAGTTTTCCATCTGCTACCATGTGAGTAAATGGCATGAGGAGGATGCTTTATCGAGGAAAATTAGAGCGTGAAATAAACCCAACCAACTTGACTCTCAATTTATTGACTATAATAAATCATCGAAAAGATAGAAGAAACAAACAAGTGAGCATTTTGAGGGTGAGTCTCTTGGCTAGGTAACTGGTTGACTAAATGCTTAACTGACTAGCTGGCTCTCTGACTGACTGACTGACGGACTGACTGACTTCCTGCTTATGCCGGCAGTAACAAATTTTTTTTTGATAGTATTTAATGAAACAAGTATTTCTTTTATTTCTTTCATTCATAAAAATTCGAAAAAATAAAAGGAACCAGAGGCTAAATGAATAGATTTCAAAATTTCAAGCACGTTCGAATATGTTGCCAAGGAAAGTTGATAGCATCTTTCCAAAATGAAACAGAATTTAAGATTAACTCAAAATTAAGAGAAAACCAAGAATGAATTTGGTTTATCCAAACCAAAAAAAACTAAAAAAAAAAGGTGCGGGTGTAAATAAGAAATGTGAATGAAAAGTTTTTATATTCTCAATTTCTGTATCTGTATTTGAGCGCGTGCTGGCGACAAGCAACAATTGAGATCATCAGCTCAGATGAGGAAGATGATGATGATGATGATGATGTTGGTGATGGGGCTGAGAGTTGAGGTTGATGGGTTCATTCATAAGAAATTTGTAAGACAAACAGGTAAACGAGTAGCCAGACTAAGTGAATGAAACTCCTTTCCACCGATGACAGACTGATTAACTGGCAACGGAAATGGATTATCGAGGAAATGTCATCTGGAAATCAGAAACCAAAAAGGGCTAACGATTAAGAAAATAATTGAGTTGCAATTTGTACAATTTTTAGTTGCATTTTAATATTTTGACATTTATGATGGGTGCAACAAGACCACAAGAAAAAAAAACGGAGAAAAGAAGAAACAATTCACTCGAACCTTTGGGCTCCTGCTGATGCCAAACAAAAGTGAGCGTTGTTAGTACTTCATATACAGTTAGCCACCGTGAAAGTGATTTCCAAAGAAAGGTCAAAAAATATCATAAATTTCATAAACTGTCATTGGGCGAAGCAACCAAGAACCAGACACCTGCCAAAAACTCAGAAGAGATAGTCAGAGGGAAAGACCAAAATCAAAGGTAGTAAATACATACATACATATACCTGTTCGAAAGGGGCAGGAATAATGGGGGTGGCGGGATGGACCGTATATCTTTCAGTTCTTGGTTCTCATCAGTTCTGATTTGTGATGCCAATGAAAAGTTGTCAGTGCGGGCAAGGTAATTATGTTCAACAATGAGCAACAATTTCCAGAGTTGACTGCAAGTTCCAATTAGTCACATTACACGACAAAAGGAGCAACACGAAAAACTTGCTCCTAACCATAAATGGTCAATTGAATGATACAACCCACAAGGTAGATCACAGAGACAAAACGAACAAAAGAACAAATACATTAGCGGAGAGAAAGAGAGACATGGATTCTTAACCGCAGAACAACTTAAAGCACTTCCATTTCCCCTTCATTCTTTTGCATTGTTGTTCTTGCGGTTGTTTTGGTGTTTTTTTTTTCATTGTTTTTTTTTTGGGATGAGAGACAACTTAAATAATGTTGTCGCTAAAGTGATCAAAAATCATACTTACTAATGCCAAAAGGAATTGAAGTTGGCCGAAAAAGCAGAAACAGAACAAGAGAAGCCTCAGATGATGAGGAGCTGATGGCCAAGAGTAAGTCTGATTGACAGTTTTGCCATATCGAAACGAAATAGAGTTGATCGCTAATTGAATGCAATTAAAAAAGGAAATTAAAATTTAAATTACAGACTTGCGTTAAGGCACGTGTCCATCATCTAGCTATGACTATGAAGAGATCCATCCATCCAACCAACCAACCATGCCACATTTAGAAGTAACCATAAATGGTCACCAGCTAGAGTCCATTCGTGGTTAGCCAAAGATGCCAAAGTGATCTTACGTGGAATTTGATTTTAATTTTATGGTAAACTACGAGACAAAATAACAAACCCAATGCTCCGCCCCCCATTTCGTTTGAACAGATAATATTAAGAAAAGATAAAGAAATAGGCTTAATTGCCATAGACAATGGTTAACCAATATCTCCTACAAAATCACATCTTGGTCAAGATGAGTCGAAATCAAAAGTTGAAGTGACTTTTGTCCCTAAGATTGGTTAATTGCCATATCTACAGTACTACTTCCTTGGTCAACCAATCAATTCTATGAATCCCAAACCATTAGAATAGTCAGCCTTGAAGTAGGCTATGCTAAATTTTTCCAAATCGCTAGACTCTTAACTCTCCCTGCCCTTCCTCTCTTTCCCAGCCATTATTTTTTTCGCTTTGTGCCATTTCCATATGCTTACTACAATTTGTTGCCAAACAAATTTCTTTTGCAAATTAGCAATTTGAATAATTCTCTTTAAAATTTATGCCCAGGCCGGCAAAGTGGCCCCCGTTTTTATTTTTTTTTTGTACAGATTTTTATTTTCTGGTTCCAATTCACTTCACCCATGCTTGTTTTTTTTTTGCGCTTTTCTGGACTCAGCTGTAACTGAGTTACGAGTAAATTGCGTGCCATGTGAAAAGTTTCCTAGCAATCGCAATCTTCTTTATAAACTGAGGAGAATCATTTCCAAGTCCTTTGTCAACATTTTAAATGCATTTTTATTGAGATTCATATCGCGAAATCGTACAAAAGAGAATTGAATGCGACTTTGAATTGACTTCAAATTCCTTAAATTATTGCCTAACCCACCCACACCCCATACACACACACACACGACGAGACACATACTCACCTACCCTTACCAGATCCAGATGGAGGGATTGTCGTCCTTCTCCTTGCTTTTCTTTTACTTGAATTTTAAAATCGCTTTCAGTTTTTTTTTTCTTTCTTTCTCGTTTTTGGCAACTTGCACGTTTTATGCGAATTTGAACGGTAATAATCGATCCCTGCGGCATTTTAAAAAATAAATCCGTTTCGCAAATGGAAATGGAAATGCAGATGAAAATGGGAAAAGGCCAAAAGTCTCTTGTTTGCCAGGGCATTGCCTGACTTTGGGTTTGGGTTGCCTTGACTTTTCTCTGTGAGTGTGTGTAGTCCTTTGAATTATTGCAGTTGCTAAGCACACATGGAGCACTTTGTACAGAAGTTCAAGTTTTATGCGTTTCTTATCTGAATTTGATTTGGCAGCAAAATTGCAGTAAATTAAAAAGTGCAAACAAAACACTTTGATAAAGAAGGCAACGTTTTGCAAAGAGATTTGGCAGATTTTATGGCAGGCCATAGAAAACGGCTTGTCGAAGGGGAGGATGTTAATTAAGCCCCAAGAAAAAAAGGAAGGAAGATCGAAATTTAAAGATACACACATGAGGAAATTGAGAAATCTAAAAGAAGAAATGCCATTTAGGAAGAGAAAAAATAAACGGCTAACATTTCGTAAGGGCGTCGTTTCTCTAATCTATTTTCTATTCGAATCTGAATTATCCTGAAAAATATATCTATGAATTACATGGATATATTTGAGTCTGCCACATAATCTTTTTAATGCTGAAATCATTCGTCAATTTCCAAACATATATATATATAGTTTTTTTTTTTGAGTCATTTTATATGGAGTGTGTGTGTATGTATGTGTGTGTCAGGGTCCAAGGGCCAAATGACAATTTTTGATTGATGTCCAAAGAGTCAGCTTGGTCAGCTTCGTTGTCTCTCTCTCTCTCTCTCTCGCCTTCTCAGTCTGCTCCGATTACACGATTATGTAAATCCCAATGACCTTTTGGGTCTTTCGACAGCAAGTGTGCAGAATTGCAGAATTATGAAAATGGTCAATGCCCAATGTCCGATAACCGATGCGAAACGACATCATTTGTCATTGGAACAGTTGTTGTTGGTGGATAATGCCAGGCCCTAGTCTTGTTGTAGTCGATAGTGCCAAGACCAGGGGCGGCAAATGTTAATGAAAACATGTGTCAGCAATAAAATGATAATCATGATTTACATCCCAACCATCATCTCAATTCCGAACTCCGTTTCCATCTCTGTCTCTGCTGTCTTCATCATCATCTTTTGTCGTCTTTAGCAATACAACAAATCGAACGTGATCAATTTGTCTTGGGGACAATTGGGATTCATAATTCCATCTTAATTCCGTTTAATTGCAAAAGACATTTATGACCACACTATCGGTGTAAATGTGTGTATATATGTATGTATGTATGTATGTATGGCAAGGCAGAACTGTCAACACCCTGTGAATTGAATTAACATATCACCCTGCTCTCTCTCTGCCCCGCTCTCTTTTTGTTGAGTTTTCAAAATGAAACCACTAATTCGTAGCATTAGTGCAAAATTAAATTATTGTTTACACACTTAACAATTATGCAAAGCAGAAACTTCGGCCTCAGACTTGGCCTCTTTCAACAACGTCTCGTCCTCTCATTTGTCTTTTTTTTTTCGCACACAAATTCGATTTTAAAATTATTGCACAGACAACAGCAAATAACATATGACGGTGCGGGAAGTCGACAGGGTGAGAGGGAAGGGAAGGGGAGGCGTGTAAACAATAAAGCCCTTAATTTGTAAAACCAGTCAGAAAGGGTTGCTCGAAATTCAAAAAAAGGGGTTGACAGAGTTAAGTTTCATTTTCAAGTGTTTTTTTTTTTGGTGTCGTCAATATGTGAACAAATGGAATTTTGCATTGCACAGAAGGAAGATGGGCCAATACAGAGCCAGGAGAGCCTTAATTGACATTGACTTTCGACAAGTTAAAAGACAAAATAGATGAGGGCCACAAAGATATAACTATCAAAATGTTGATCAAATTTTAAAATAATAACTCGTTTAAACGATCTAGACTCGAGTTTATTGTTTATTTATAATTCACATCGAGTTTTAGCATTGAAGTTTTGTCTTGACCCTTTTTCAGGAGAAAGTTTTGTTATTTAAATAGTTTTAAGATTTATTTGAGTTTTGTCAATCTTTTTGAATTTTAATATATCTTTAATATTGCTGGCTCTATGCCCAGAAGGCACCCATCAAAGATATTTTTTGATCTCACAATCCCTAATTTGCGTAATTTTATTTCATTTGAAGTCCAATCGATCAAATTTTATTAATAGAAACATTTCAATTGTTATGCAGATATAGCATTATATTTAAGCGTTGTGTGTGGCTTTAAATCTTCAAATGAAATAAGGATAGAGATGGAATCAAGACACTGTCTACCTATGACATATGTACCTATATGCTTTAAATCTAAGAAAAATCTGGGGAAAAATAGCATATATTTTAACGCAGAAACCCAAAAAAAAACGTTCTGACTATGCACGAAGTAAGTAAGTAAGGAAGTCGTCTTAGGTATACCATACACCAGTAAAGTAAATATTTCAAATTTATTAATCAAATGCATTTTCACATGCTTTTTACAAATTTGTGCCAAATTTGATTCCACAAGGAACAAAATTACGGGAGATTATAGTGTTTTTCAAATTTCGGGGCGAAAGGGGCGTGGCAAAATCTTTATATACAAATAAATATACATACCAAATATGATGTCTCTAGCTACATTAGTTTTTGAGATAAACTTTTTTTTTTTAATTGCGGGGGCGTGGCAAAATTTGAAATAAACTTGATCACTCTACATACTACAAGAGCCTACATACCAAATTAGGTGGCTCTATCTCTTATAGTCTCCGAGATCTAGGCGTTCATACGGACGGACGGACGGACAGACGGAAAGAGGGACGAACAGACGCATATGGCTAGATGACTCGGCTGTTGATACTGATCAAGAATATATATACTCTATGGCGTCGGAAAAGCTTCCTTCTCCCTGTTACATACATTTTGGCGACTTTAATATACCATTTCACCCTATGGGTGTAAGATATAAAAAAACATCTTAGGCTCATTAGTCGCATGTGCCAACACTGCGAATGCGTGATTAAAATAACAGAACTGCATTTAAATACTCAGACTTAGGGCAGTAAATTAAAACTGGTTGAATTAAGTTCATTGAAGTAACTTTTAGATGCAGTTCTGTTATTTTAAATTCTGTCATTACCAATTGGCAGCGCTTAAATGCCAAGTGAGGAAAGTGGAGAATAAAGGAATCTCAAAAAAACATCTGGCACCTTAAGATGACCATAAAAAGGTCATGCGATTCGCTAATTAAACAGGAGTCAGAAAATCAAATGTTAAATGGTTTGCAACCAAAATATATATAAGAAGGGTTTCTTCAACCCTTTATTTTTTTTGTTTGGACTGAAAATTAGCATTAATTGGTCATTCACAATGGCAAGTGGCGGCGGAGCCAGCAACTGTGCCCCTGGGAGATCTTCCAAGAGTTAAATAGCGCAGCAACTGCAAGAAAAAAAAACACGAAACATAAAAGAAATAGAAAACAGAGAAAACAAAAACATAGAGAAATGCTTTAAAGATGAGACACAAGTACAACATAATTTGACAAGTCATAATATTGAAACTAAGATTTATGGCCCACATCATGTGGCGGATATATTTTCCACTTTCTTTTTGAGCAAATGCGTCTTGGGTGGGTGGTTGAGTGGGTTGTTTGGTGGGGGACTGATTTCGAGTATTCGATTAGATGGGCTTGTAATCGAACAGATCGACAATGTTGGTCATAAATCTTTGTTGCTACATTTTTAAATCGAAATGGAAGATTTATTTCACAGCCACAACAAGTGTTGTGTGTTGGATGGTTGTCTAATGGGTGGAACCTTAACCCTTACCTAAAAACTCAAGTGGAACATATGTGTAAGCGGCTATGTTCGGAGGAAGGGTTGCTTGATATTGGCCTGGATAGGGTTGGCTTGAGTTTTCCTCTATAGGCCTTGTGTTTTGCCACTTTCTTCTTTTAATATAACCTTTAGTTGAACTAATTTCACTCCTTTTTTTCGGGGTTTACTTTTTTTTTTTTTTTTTTTTTTTTGCTCGTTGCCCGTTTACAGACGATAAATTTTATGCCATTTTTTAACCTTTAATTTCTTTCGTTTTTTTCTTCTAAACTTTTGAAACGCCTTGGAATTTGTAGGAAAATGAAAATATAAAAAAAAAGAGAAGCGAATATGCAAATGTCCATGAAATTGTTGAGAAATTGGTAGAAAAAATGTTAAAAAAAAAAAAAAAACCGAAACGGAACAGAACAGAAACGAAGAAAATTAACAAACATAAAATTAATGTTGGCACCCAACAAATTTTTCGCACCCCTCGCTGCCTCGCCGACTCACCAAGCTGGCCATGAGGGAGGAGAGGCCAGAAGGTCAGAGAGGAAGTTGTGTGTGTGTCCTGCACGTGTTTCCATTTTCGACTTTTCTTTTGTTGCTTAGCATTAGCTTGGAAATTGTTTTTCTTCAGCATCGTGTTTTGTTTTCCTACTTTCCACTGCTGCTGCTTGGCTAAGAAGAAGGAAAAGTGTCAACGTCGATGGATTTTTGATAGAAATCGCTGGAACGACAACGGTGCAAAAAGGTGGAGACAAAGAGAGAGAGAAAAAAATGCACATCAAAATGCAGAGATTGTTGCCAAAGTGCCAATAAGAGAGTCATCGAAATTGGAGAAAAGTGCAGATAAACTGAAAATGCACTAAAGAAAATCCTATAAGCAAGGGAATGAGTAATTTAGCAAACATTCCAAATGTGTGAGATTCTAGACGAGGATTG
The DNA here is from genome assembly GCA_018152135.1 of Drosophila paulistorum. Taxonomy (NCBI): domain Eukaryota; kingdom Metazoa; phylum Arthropoda; class Insecta; order Diptera; family Drosophilidae; genus Drosophila; species Drosophila paulistorum. Next base: position 16,279,164 of record JAECXG010000606.1, on the reverse strand, counting down.
CGATTGCGATTGTGATTGCCGATGAAATGTTTGATGACAACGATGTATTGAGGTATTTTGAAACAGAATGGGATCCGATACGATGTGATCCTACGTATGTATGTATGATGGTCATTTATAGCGAATAAATGGATCAACTGAACTGGAAATGGAAATAATGCACACTTCAATTAGAGGATTTCAAGGATTTTGTGGCAAACATTTTCACGCTTCTCTGTTTTCTTTTTTTTTTTTGTGATTCTATAAACGTTTTCATTGTCATTTCATTTTCATTTCAAGCCAATCAATTTTCCCAACTGGTTAGGGTAATTGTAACCAATTCATAGGACAAACACACATGCATACACACATGTGAATGAGACTCATTTAATCACACTCACACCACGCACAGATAATCACTGCAACCCTGCCGCCTTTCCCCCCAGACGGCCACGCCTACTACTGTGTGTGTGTGTGTATGTGTGCATCATTTAAAAAGGCTTTTGTTGTGAAGACAATTTTCATGTATTATTCATTACACGGCCTCACGCATTTTTCCTCATTTTATGTTTTTACCGGGAAAAACGAAATTTCCTCGTCAGCAGCAGCAACAGCAGCAAGTGAAAATTTAATAAAGAGAAATTATCGTATTTTTCTCATGTGTAGGTTGTTGTTGTTGTTCTTACTAAAGCCAAGACTAACGAACTTCCTGCGATTTTGGCAATCATTTTCATTTGGCCGACGGCCCGGCCAAGGAACGGAAAGGGAAGGCAAAACTAGTTAAGCACTTTCCCGTTTATCCAAACCAATTAGTTTCTACACCTGCATGAAAAAGGGTCATAGACATAAATACCTAAAGGCAAAAAAAGTGCTTTGTTTTAATCATATAATTTTAGTTTTAGTCTGCTGATACTTGGGGTATATTATTCGAACAGTTAAAGTTCTAGAAGCGTTTAGAAAACGCTTATCTATATTTTGATGCCATGTTTATCTATAAGGATTTCATCATCACTTATGGCTCAGTCTCTTTTAAGGAATTTCAACTTTTAAAAAATTCGACAGAGATACTGCTTAGATTTCCATATACACCAAACAGGATAAAGTTTCATTGAACAGCAATCGGATAGATATCGAATAATATGCAAATCGTAAGGGAAATTAATAATTCGACTTCTATTTGATATTTGTATTTTGATCTTAAGCTAAAACAACAAAATTTCATAAGCTCCTAATTGATCAAGTAACAATTTTAATGAGCAGATTTGTAGTGTATAGCAAATTGCATGTCCTTTATTCCGTTCTATCCTTAATTTGCCTCAATTAGCCACAGAGCAGGTTTCCGCTCATCAACTAAGCTTGTTCTGTTTACTCAAATTGATTGACACTGATGTTTCATCCACCTCCCGCCATCCCCCACTCATGCTCACTCCCACTGCTGGCACCTTGTCCCTTCGACACATACACACACATCCACACTCAGTGTGACAGGAGCAAACTGACACCAGTCGAACTTCAGGCACATATCGGTCGTGCCCATGGCCATGCCCATGCTCTGGCCCTGTCATGTAATCTCCCTGCCACTTCTCTTGGCCATATGTGATGTAACATCAGGAGGACATGGGGCGAGTGAGGAGGGAAGGACAGGACCATTCCTTATGCTTTATTAGTTTATACAGGGTTTTTGGGGGTTGGACGAAACGCGCACGCTAATATTAATTTATTGTCACTGTGGCTCCCCTGCCCCCTTCGTCTCCTGGCCCTGACTGCTGATATGCATCGAAATGACAAAGGACAATTTAATTTCATTTACCGAGAAGTCAAAGAAGCAGGCATCAGGATGCCATTATTAACACTTGTGACCACAGAAATTCGGCCAAAAAAAAAACAAAAGTCAAGCAAAAAATACTCCAAAAACTTTGTGGTTTAACACACATGTGTGTGTTTGAGTGTGTGTGTGTGTGTGTGTATGTGTGTGTTTGTGTGTGTAAAGCTGGCCTGACCAAAAAGCTGGCAGAGCAGATTGAAGTCTAATTATGAAATGATGAATCTTTCTACCCTCTGGGCTCCAAAACGCTTCTCTCTTGCACTTTAATAATTTATTTCTGAATATTTTTCCGCTTATCGCTGAGGGAAAGATTTATGGTCCTCAGGCCCACGTAACTCGATACCTGGCCTGAGTTTTAAGGTCTCCAGGCTCAACTCCTTATCCGTTTTTTCGGTATAAAATGATTTAATGCTCACTTACAAGGACAAGTCAAAGCAGTGGCAGTGGCTCCGGTTCCGGCTCCTGGGCCAAAAAAGTGGAAGCTCTCCCAGTGGCGCCATTAAATCTCATTAAAAAGTTGACTCCTCCTTGGAAGGGAAGCCAAGAGAGAGATGCAAAAGGGGAAGGAGTACATGACTGGGTGGTGGGGTGTATTGTACATGCAAATTATAAATGTGCCAACATTTCTTCCTGTCCGCATGGACCACAAAGTGCAACAAGGAAATACTCCAAAAGGAAAATAAATAAATAAATGAAAAACGAAAAGAGAAACTATGTGAAAAGCTTAAAAAATGTGCAAAATTTAGTGTATAATAGTTGATTGAAGGGTTTTCTGTATGTGCGTGTGTGTGCAGGAAGGGCGAGGGGGTTGAGTATGTGATTGAAATGTTGCTTCATTAGCTATGCATAGAATTGAAATGATGTGGAAAACGAAGGGGAATGAGAATGAGAAGCCAAAGGGAAGGCACTGCGATAGCCATCATTGATTTCAAGTGACGAATGTAAAGATATCAATTTACCCATAAGAATGCCAATTGAATTACAGTAGTTATACGTTAATAAAGAACACACGCAGTCATACCAGCAATAACAGAATGAGATTTGAAAACGTTTGATCTAAAATTTGCTTTCGATTTAAAAAAGAACTGCTAACTTTATGCAATGTAATGTAATATACAATGTAATGCTATATTCACCGATAACCGAATAAATGTAAAGGATACTTCATAAATGACATTTTATGTGGGTCAACTAGTGACTTGAGATTTCCCATTTGCCGATTAAAGATTTCTTAATCTAAGCAATCTATTTGGAAATCTTATCTAGATACTTAACACTGTGAGACATACCCATGGGTCTTTCTATATAAAATGCGTCATATCTGAGTCATGGCTTTAATTTTTTTTTGTTTTTTTGAGCTTTATTAATCATTAATGAATATATGACAGAAAAATAAATAAACTCAACATTATTTATTTCTTTATTGTTTATTATGAAAAGCGACAACAAATAAAATCGGCATAATAAATCCACACATGACTCTCTACCTTCTCCTATATATGTATATACATACATAGAGGTTCCATGGATTGATGTAGTGGGAGCCTTTGCCCATCTTCCTGTTGGGAACAGCGAGTAAAAAAAAAAAAACAAAGAAAAAAAATATGGCCAAAAACTAAACATGGCTTATGGCTGAGAGTGAAAAAGGTAAGGCCAAAAACAAAATCCGATATATGTATATATATGTACATTCCTCCTACATATATATATGTACATATACATATGTATGCATGTGTATATACAGACAGCAAACATTTTTCGGCATTAAAATTTCAGTCACATTTCAAAGCGAGGAAAAAGAAAAACGAGATATAGAAATAAACCAACAACATGGAAAACCAGACCAAAGTAAATACGAGTAAGTAAACAAGGAGCAGATACTAGATAAAGTGAGATAGACAAAAATAAAAAAGAAGAAGAAAGAAGAAAAAAAAGACAAAAATACGAGATAGAGATAGAATGCGAAGGGACTAGAGAAATAGAGAGAGAGAGAGAGAGAGCTGTGAGTGCGGGAGAGATTTTTGGTTTTACATAAGCAAATAAAATGAAAGAAAAGGACAGGAAAAAAGGAACTCTCACATGGGGGGCATCTGTCTCTTTCTCTGTGTCTCTCCATCTCTCTATATACTTTTGGGATCGTATATGTATTTCTCTCTTATGTACATACACATATGTACACACATACATACATACATACATACATATGTATGTATAAAGCTCAGTCACGTCCCGCCCATTCACTTGGAAAGTCGATGGTCGATGTGACTGATTACTGCGTCGGTAGCTGGAATTGTTTGTTGTTATTGTTGTTGTTGCTATTGCCGGGGGCTGTTGTTAATGACAAACAACGTCTGCCATTTTGGCCAAAAAGGAGATCGAAACAAAATGCTTTTCCCAACTTCAACCAGGTATATACATACACACATATATATTAATATATATAAATGTATGTGAGGTCAGTTTGTGTAAGGGTCATGGGTTAAAGATTTGTTAAAAAGATACTTGAAATTGTTTAAGTGAATCAGTTGATAATGGTTGCGGGAGAAATTGCTTGGAAAATTCTCTTCCCGAATTTTCATATTATTGTAAAACAGGAAATTGATTGTAAACAATATATTTCTCTAATCCTGTAAGTCATCTGCTTATCACTGCTGGCACCCAAATTTTGTGTGTCATTGATTAGATAGGGCTTATTGCCTGCCCATCCTGGTCGTAAATATAAGCTAGAACTAGATTGAAAGAACGGAAAAACAGAAAAACCACAGTAAAACTTAAAGTTGTTTGCTTTCCAAAAAAGAAAAAAGGATCTTGCCAGCTAGTTATTTGTTTAATTTCTAGACACCTTCTAGGAGTCATGATTTTATTTACTCGTTTTTCTCCTTTTAAGGGTCGAGTTTTTGAAATTTTACATTATTAAATTTCGAAAATTTTAAGCTCAAACATTAAACAGTAAAACTTACTCAAATTGTACTGAATATTAAGTTAGAAATAAAGAAGACCAAAAATTGTAAATCTGTTTGAATGACCTTTGATGTACAATTCAAGGAAGAATAAGCTTTGGTCCTTGGCTTTTCGACGTGTCTTCAATTTGAATCTATATCTTATTATACCTCGGAAACTAAGGATTTCTAAATGACAAAAATCTGTCCCATTTGAAAGTAATACCAATTCTGGATGATGGTTATTGAATAATGCTTCAGCACACAATTTCTCATTTGTCAGTGCAATGAAATTTACATAAAACTTGCAATTTAATTAATACTTATGTATGTATGGATCATCATCATCTTGTTGGTCATCATATTTATGCTCATGGCTTCTGCTCCTGCTGCTGCTTCACCTCGCTCTGGTGTCTTAAACTAGAGAAAAACTTTGACTCTACCGCCATGGCATTCCCATGCCGTAAATTTTCGAGCGAAAACAGTCTTCTCTTCTATGCCGGAGACGAAACCGGAGATGGTGTCGGAGTCGGAGACGTAGACGGAGTCAGAGTTGGTGTTTGGAGCTTGGAGCTAGAGCTTGGAGCTGGAATTGGAGTTGGAGTATGCATGCAGTAAGTACAAGAGTATGTTGTATGCCACTACTTCTTCGGTAGACTTTATGAAAAAATACGAAGTATTAAAATCATAAATCTAATTGGAAATGCGCGTCACGTGCGTGGAACGTTAGTCTCTGCCAAAGGAGCTGCCGCGCCGCCATCAGCGTCGTTGGTTGACGATGACGACGATGACTACGATGATGATGATGATGATGATGATGATTATGATGTTGACTTCTTGCTCGGTTGCAGCAACTTTGAAATGCGTCTTATACTGTGGATATACCTCCATATGAGTGTGTACAACTCCCCTTCCACCTGCTGTTGCTACCACTTTAATTTCACTAAAGATTTTACTTCAAATTATTAACTTTTGCCTAGGAGAGAGATTTGCCATTTCTTGGTTGTTTGTATGTCCTTTCGTCAGTCTCTCTGTCGGTCTGTCTGTCTGTGTTTTGTGGTGTTTTTATAGATTTCATTTGAAATATTCATGAATAATGTTGGTAGGCTTAAGCTAAAGCTAAAGCACTCTGACAATAAAACAATGAACTTGAAGTAGGCAAAAAGGCAATAAAAATATTTAATGCAAAAGAATTGTTTCCCGGATGACAATTGCTGCTCCGCTGCCGCTGCCTGCTCTATTCCGCTTCTATTTCTTGTGCCATACACCAAAAAAAAAAGAAGCAAATAAGTCTCCAAAGACATATGGGCGTTTGCCTGCCATAAATTCGTTGGCATCCTGGACTACTTGGCCGACGCCGCAGCCGCCGCCGCGTATTACCCACCTTGTGTACTCCTTGTGGTTGCTTTATGGATGCCACACAGCTCACACCCCGGGAAACTTCTTCAATTATGCAACGGAATGTTTTATGTTCAGGCTCTCCGCAACTTCTTCCAACTTACAACTGCATAATTCCTTTTTGCCAAGGATGCGTGTCGCCGTCGCCTTTGCCGTTGCCGTGCCAAGTTACTTTAGTTGATTAGTGTCGAGTGACTGACTGATGAATAAATAACCAACACATGAGTACATTTACAATTACAAGCTGCAATTTGGTTGGCAGCTCGCTCGTCTGCTCATCTCTATGCACACAACCCCCGTCCTCCGTTTCTCCTTCCACATCAATCATAGAATTTACATAAGAACCTTTAGCCGGTATTCGGCAATTGTTTGATCTGTAGACAAATTACCAAAGCACTGTAAATCGTAAAGGGGAAGTTCAAAATAATATAAACCTCAAATAGGTCCAACAAATAGCAAGAAGTATTCAAAAAACACGAAGTAGAATACATAAAACGACAACGTTTCGTCCATATTAAAAAGCTGGAAAAACACACATACCAAAACAAAAAAAAAAAAAAAGGGTTAAGGGTTTTCTCTATATCTCCCTGAAGGGGTTCATTTGGTTTACATGAACTTGGTATTTGAAGCTAACTAGACTTGAGATTTTGGCATAGATCATTTGCCATAAAAGTTACAACTGAAAGCCTGAAGCGTCTTTACATAGACTTTATTAAATATATATTATTATATTAAATTTTGATTTATTATCTGGGACATTTTAAGTCACCAGCTCCAGCTTACAGTCCTCAAACTAATCTAGTTTCTGGCATTTGTTATCATAAACTGTGATACATACCGTAAACATAGCTCAATGCTTGATTTTATATCAAATTCTTCTTAATCAAATATCTAATCATTAAGAATAATCGAGTCAAAGTAGATATAATCATTACTAAAATAGAGTAAAAGATAAGTTTATTTAGCAGACTATGAAATGAGACTTTGAGAGATTTTTGGCCCTTTTTTTTGGCATATTAGATATGAAAATCACTTTATTATTAGAACTTGTATTTATTTCTTATAGATCGATCATATCAAAAATACTTAATGAAAAACGTCAATTAGAACTACGATGGTTGGGTTACTGAACTGTTAAATATAGTGAGATTGCTAGTTAGTTTAATTAAAGTATTTATTTACAAATTATCACTATAATCAAGTATAATTACATACATATGTATAAGAGACAGACCACAATGATTGTATGTACATAATTTATAAAGATAATTTATTTGAAATTTGCAATCCAATTAATATTGCCGTCTATAACAATTTAATAAACCAGCTACACACACATTGAATGAGGGGTTTACGGTTAAAGAGAGGGGAGGGGACGGGACAGATAGATGGCAATTTTAATTGAGTTATTAAAAGATTCTTTCAATTTTTCGTTAGCTTCGTTTCGGCTTTAATTCAATCAAAATAGACAGAGTGTCAGAGTGATTCTCAAACGGGTTTTGTTTGTAACTACAAAATAAAAGGGGTAGACAAGGGGTAGAACAGAAGAAGGAGTGTTGGACGGGAAAGGGGGTAAGAAGTAGGCGCGGTGGTTTCGGTGGCTTGGGGTTTGATTTTGTGGGGGTTGGCGCCCGTGTGTTAATTAAAATGCAATCAACGTTACGAATACTAATGATACAAAATTTCTGTAGTTTCTCTCTATGTAGATGCGAATAACTCAATTTGTCATAAGTATGGAGAAAAAAAACATTGACAGCCAAGTAGCAAGTTACTCTTGTAATAATATTATTGTTAAAGGCTGTTTTAGCAATGCCAGAAGGACTGTCACACCGCAACCACCCAACCACTCCAACCCCTGATGCTGGCACCACCCCCCTCCCAAAAAAATATTTATGCACTTCCATTTCATTAACTTTTGGCATACCTTGCCTTAGGGGCATATACATACGCTGAGCAGGAAGCAAATTACCTCCACTTGTCCTGGATTGAACTGATGTTTCCAACACATATGAATACAGGACAGGTCAAGGGTCAATCAATTGAACTGGAAATCAAATCAAACTGAGCAAAACTCCATAGATTTCGAGCCATAATCACCTACAATACTCTCTCTCTTTCTGGGTTGGTGTCGCCCTCTGAGAATAAGGAGCAAACCACCTGCCCCGCCGTGTTTCTTTCTAACTGTCACTCAGGAGTTGACTGAGTGAATGGATTGAATGTTGTGAGTGCGCCTGAATTAGTGAGCGAGTGAGTGAGTGAGTTAGCCATGCCTCGTTATGCATTCATCAGGCGAAATCGAGAAAACACTTCAAAGCGATCCGAGCTTGATTTGCTGGCTTTTGGGGGATTTTTGCAAACATATGCAAATTTTCATGTCTTAAATAATCTAAAAATAATCTAAAAAGATTTCAAGTAAAATATTAGCTAAGTGTGGAAAACACACGCAAAAATTTGTATGAAATATAAAGTTCCTTTCTCACACAATACAAAATACAAATGCAAAGCCGAACCAAAAACCCGAGCGAATTTTGAAGATTTTCTCTTAAAAGAGTTCCCATGCCCATTGACATCACGACTTCCATATTATGCGAACCGTTTGGAAGAGGCTTTCGGAGGCCAATAAAACGTAATCTACCATCTAAATGACCAATCTCCATGTCATGGTTATGGTCGACTTGACTTCAGTTGCTCACTATAGAAGGAAAACCACAGAAACGGTAGCCACTGCCATGACTCAACAATTGTACAATTATTATTTTGTTTTTTTTTTTTTTTGGCAATTTGAATTCATTTCTTTTGCTCCAATGATTTCCCAAAAAAATTATCACACATACTCAGACAAAGTAGTTATTTATGCATAGTTCATTGGTTTGGTGTCTCCGACTCCCCGAATATATAATTTCATGGTCAATTCCTTTTTGGTTTTCCTCCCACACACACACACACACACACCCAAGGGGCATCTGAATTTCTTGGCGTGACACGCATCTCCTTGCGGTCCTTCCTGTTGACATTTTATGACGCTTGCAGAAGGACAAAAGAAAGTAAGTCGAAATGATTGTGGTTGTGTCTTTGTTTTGTGTTTGGTCCCTTTAGTGCTGAGTGTGCGCAAATTTCTAATTGAAAGGAAGGAATGATGATTTCACATGAGAACTTGCCATAATAAAAGTTGAGAAAAGGTAAACAGAAAGTAGTTTACTTTCCATTAGACAAACAACTTGAAGTTCATGCATAGAGTTTAATGCATTTTTAATGGTTAATACTTATAATAGAAAATCCCAAAATTCTTTAAACTTTGAAAAAGAAAGGAAAGGAAAGAAAGAGCTTTATTTCCATTTCATTTCCATTAAGCCTGGCCTGGTTATAATATTAAAACTAATATGACAAAAAACTCTACTCATATCCTTTTTTACTTTCTTTGTGAGTTTATAAATTTTGTAAGCTCTAAGTGGTTTTAACTTACTCTTGTCGTTAGGTGAGAGATATTTGAGATGTTCTTTTCTAAGCCAAGTTGAACGATTCTCTGTAATACCTACTAATACTTCCCTTTCCCCTGCCTACTTAACAGCAATAAGCCTCTAATGAAATGTAACCAAATTTATCATAAATTTTAAATTTACCCCCCACCCCGTCGATTCCAGCAAGTTGGCTCTGTCGTCCTTTGCCACTTGTCGTAACCCTTAGGGCTGATTTGCCCATCAATGACATATGCCTCGAACTATCTATCTATATATCTTTTTGAACAGAATATCTATCCATACATCTATCTATATGTATAGAATCTTCATCCCCCAACCAAATGGTAATCCAACAGCCGTTGTGGGTTTCTAACAAGCCTAAAAAGACAAAAAACCAAAAAATAAAATAAAATCAAAAACCCTCAAGCGCTAAAAAAAAATGGTGTGAAATATTATGCGAATTTTTGTTCCCTTTGTGTTTGTGTGTGTGTGTGTGTGTGTTTCCTTTTGTGGGCCTATCTGTGATTTGGTTTTGTTTTCGTTTCCGTTGTACTTTTATTTTTTATGTTTTTGGAAAATTTTAAAATGTTTTCACGGTGGCTGCGGGCGTGTCAATAAACAACAACTGTCACCAAAAACAGGAGAGAAAGAGAGTGAGACAAGGAGAGAATAGCGAAAAGCCAATGAACAAGAAGTGAGACAGCAAGTGGCATAGGAAAAACGCGAGTGTGCCAAATTGTTGCAGATTTATCAAGTTGCGAATTTCTTGGCAATTTCACGGCATATTATTCAAGTTTGCAATTTTACAACGACAATTCATTTAAATAAAACTGCAATTTGTTCGCACCCCACCACCCTCTAAAAACTAAGTTAAAACAATCCCCCTCCCAAGCAAAGCAATGTTAATTTGATGTTGGCATTTGTGCCATTAGGTATATAGAAATTTATAGATTATATATCCTCGACTTGAGATAATTTCATGTCACATTTCGAAATGTGAGAAATCCATTTTGTAAGTGTGTGACTTGGTAAGTACTTAAAAAAATGTAATTATTTTGTTGTTGAAAATTACGTGAAATGTTGTTAAAAATATGTTTCGTTTTTTTGTTTTTTTTTGTTACTTCGCTCTTCGTTTACAGCAAAAGTTGTGCCATAAAAAATCTCAAAATGGATGGCAAAAGAGCTACGAAATCTCTGATTTGTAAAACAATAAAAACGCGGTAATGATTTCCCATTTGAGATAAGGTGCGCTCCATAACCTAGGTAGAAATGTCCCCCTTCTTCTCACTCTCCATATCTCTCTCGTTTTTAGCTGGACAACTGTGCTTCTGTATAGCACAACAACGACAACAACAACAACAACAACAACAACAACAGCAACAACAATAACAACGAAAAAAGGCCATAAAGACTAACAACGAACAAAAACAAAGAAAAAAAAACTGCTCTAATTTCGTTTAGATTTGGCCTGATTTTGTTACTTTGGTATGGAAAATTAACAAATTTTACAGCCCATTCAATGAGTGGAGCGGTGAGACATTTGGATTGAGTTGCTAGTTCAGGTTGACAAAAGATCATAAGATAGATTAGACTATGTAAGCTAGAAATTAAGAATCTAACATGTAGCTAATGTCAACTACTTAATATTCCAAATTGAACATTATTTTTGCCTGAAAAGAAGGCGTATTTCAAAGTTCAAGTTTACTATTACAGTTTAGTTTTATGTACATGTAAATATTTGTGTTCAGTTTTAATTTGAATACTAAAACTGTCTGTAGAAGTCTTCGGAAAACAATTTATTCTTCAATAGTATAATAGATATTTTCTACTGGTACTAAGAAATAAGTAGATACCTTTAACTAAGGCAATTTAAATCTACAGGATATAAATATGTTTGAATAAAAAGTGGTAAGTGTTTTTTGAACAATTTCTTGAAAATTAGATTAACAAAATTAAAAACAAGTCTATAGTTCACATTGTGGTAATACATAGTAATGGAATGAGAGGGGGTTAGAGGATGGTTGATGTGGATGGAAAATTGTTCCATATGTCCCATATGCAGTTGCAATCAACTGTTCTACTCAATAATTTCAACTCTTTTTTGGTCTAACACACCAAAAACGGAAACAACAATCGACAGTTGATTAAGGGATGATGATGATGATAATGATGAGCCCGTCGGCTAAAAAGTTATGTGCCAAGAAGTAAGAGGGTTTGTTTACTGTTATTGAGGGCACTGGCAATTGCCCATATACACAAGGCGGTCTGTCTGTCTGTCTGTCGATATTGATGACCAACTGAAAGTGGACAACGCAACACAACAAACGGCGACAACAGCAACAGCAAAAGTTCGAAATGTTCGAACTGGGAATTTCATCGATCATAAAAATAAAATGGAAATTGCTACTTCAATTTATTGTGCGGCATTGGCAAAAAACGAGTCAGCAGCCAAAAACAACACAAGAAGAAAAAAAAAAGAAAAATGCATAAAAATGTCATGAATTATTAACAGGTAATGAGAATGCGGTGTGTGTGTGTGTGGGTGAGTGGGTGGGTGGGTTTGTCCAAGATGGTTATGGTCAATGACCTAAGCCGTTGAGATGAGTATTGTTAAAACAAGGCAAGCTGAGAAAATGCAGTAACATATATTTGTATTCGAAAATCGTATCCTAAATCTATCTATGTACTTCACAATAGATGGCATTTTGATATCGATAAATGGACGAAACGCCCCTATATAAATATACCTACATGAAACATGATTGTTCTCACACACACACACACACACACAATCACACCATATTGTTGTGCAACATATTTGTGTTCAGGTGTTCCTTTTGACACTTTATGAAATTTATGACATTATTTGGGTCCATTGTTTTTCCTTAGAAAGTGAAATGAATTTTCGTCTAACTGTAAAAGACCTGCTTCAAGGACATTGCCAAGACAGGCCAATGCCATTATCGATTATGTCTGCTGATAGGCGACACGACGACTTGTCCAAATATTTGTATCCTTCGAGTGATATATTTCTCTATTACAACCTTAGGGGTTTTTTTTTTTTAGTTTTCTGTAGCTATTTATAAACTTCAGATTTAGTTCTGAGTTCTCTCTTTTTCTTTCTCGGATCGCCGCAATCCTAATCTACGAGACGAGAGTTTTTTTTTTGTTGTTTTTTCTGTTTTTGTTGGTCTTTAAGTCGCCGCCAAGATGTTAATCAACATAAAAAGCGCGCGCCCGGCTTTACGAGCATATGACAATCCTAAATCAAAAGCGCCGTCGGCAAACTTGACGACGGAAAGGAAACTCTGCTCAGACTCAGAAGTTGGCATAAATTATCAAGCGGCATGAATCTAAATTAAACAAAAACATTTGACATTGGCCCACAGCAGCAGCAGCAGCAACTAACACCGGCAACATCAACAACAACAACAAGAGCGTCGTCAAATCCTTTTTGAAAACACTCTCACACACACACACACACACACACAGACAATTTTCAATTTTGGCCGACGGTGTATTTGGCTCAAAAGATTTCCTTCTTACAAAATCTTACAAGGATTCGCCATTAAAAATGTTAATTAGTTCAGCAAACATTGCGATTGAGCCACAACTACATATACTGCCTGCAAGAGCGCACTATGGGACAGTACGAAGCTTTTATAGCTCAAAAAATCAGTTTTCCATAGATGCAGCAGGGATTTAAAGAGAACCAACATTAACATTGATAATGTTGTTTGCTTCTATTTATGACGTGAACTGAAATCCTAGATAGTTAAAAAAACCTTCCCTAAAAATGTGGACCATTTGTGTCTAATTTTAAAACCCCTTTTAATACCCTTTTTTAATGAATTTCAATAAACAATAGTGTTCAGCGTTTTTGAAAATCGAAAGATAAAAAGAAATTCAGAAGCTTAATTTTACTTTACTTAATTCTAGAACTCTAACTTACAAAATTTTAAACTTTAAGTAAATGCGAATTTCGAAACATTTTCGTGTTCCGATTGTACATTAAAATAATAGTAGTGTCAATTTTCTAATCCACATCTACATACATACATATATTGGGATTCAAATGTGTTGAATTAAATGAATGTTAATGCATTTAACTTATACAACAAATTATTCAACTATATTTGGAGTTTTCTGTAGAGATTAACCCACAGTTCTCTGCATTGCAAAAGCCGATTGGAATGTAAGAACGTGGCTACCGAACTTTTTGAGCATCGCGTGCATGCAAATCGAAGGCAGGCGGCCAGCAAAAGATTGAACGCCAATTAGGATGAATGTTTATTTTTTTTTTTTGTATTTTTGGGGCGGCCTTCTTCGGATTGTGTTTTTTTTTAACACTGTTTCTTTTGGCGCATGCTGCTCCAAGTTAAAGTCGCAGACTGCATGACGCCGCGTGCCGCAGGAGACAACTGAGATGAAAAGAACGGGAGACAGAGACAGACAGAAGAGAAAAACGCAGACAGACAAAGACAGTGGGAGAGAGATAGGGATAGAGGAAGAACCAGCTTCCAGTTAATTGCTAAAAACTGTTCACACGTTCGTCCAGGTGCTACTTTTTGCATACAACAAGAGTCTGAAGGAACTTTGAGTTTGAGTAAAAGGCTGACCGCATCTCTTTACTTCTTTGGTTTTTGCTCATCTTGGCCACTTTCATATGCCAGTCACGTTTTCATCAGCGAGAGTGAGGGAGATGCAGCGCAAGAGAGAAAAGAAGCTCGGAAAAATCAATATCATCAAAGTGAATCTTGGAGAACCTGCAATTTCCTTTACTTTTCGACTTCCGCCTTACTCGGCCCTCTGCCCCCTCCTCAACACACATTCAATTCTCAGCAGGCGAATTTCTTGATTCTTTGCGTTTCGATTCAATTTTTCGGGGGCGTCGAAAGTTTTTTTGATATGTTCGTTTATTTTTTGGGAGAAATTAAAAATGTACAACTTGTAACCTTACAAAAAAAAAAGAGGAGACCTAGTTATGCAAATCTAAGAAATCACAACCCAAAGAAGACAAAACGACAATGAAAACGAAAAAAAAAACAAAACTCATAAATATCGACAAATTCTACGAATTGGTAAAGTCAGAGAGTCAGAGTCAAAGTCTCAGGGTTGGTTGGTTTGGATGGTTTGGTTGGCAGGTGGACAGACGCTTTAAATGCAAAACATCAACTACCAAAAACCAACATACAAAATTGTAGGCCCAACTGTATGTAAGTAAGCAAAGTATGTGAATGTGAGTGAGTGAGTGAATATGGCCCAACCCTCGGAATCCAACAAAATGGACTGGCTGACTGACTGACTGACTGACTGGAGAATGGTTGTGTATGATAGGCACGTCTTCCCCTGAACGGTTCGTTTGGATCGTTAAAGCCCCCCCCGATACCGATACTGATACGGAGACCGAGACCAAGACCAAGACCGAATCCAAGTCCGAGTCTCGAACTCATTGCAAGTTATTTGTTTGTTTTGCGTTTTTCAATTTTAATTTCCATTCGACGACTTACAGTCGTATCAATCACCTTAGGAGAAGGTCCCGCTGCTACTGCTGCTGCTGTTGTTCACATTCTGATCCAAAGATAAAGCTGTCAAATGCCCACAATACCAGGTGCATAAATCAATCGGCGTATAACTACTTGCGAGCATGTACATATTTAAATATACCTGGTATATTCCAGATATATTAAGCTTTTTAAGTTTTCGGTGGCACACAGATTAAACGAACAACTCTTAGGAAACGAAAAATTTCATTAAACTTAGCTAAAAAGGAAAATCAATAGTCATTGCATCTTTCCTCTTGGAAAATTGTAATCCTGACGTAAAGTTTTCCCCCCTCCCCATTCATGTATGCTTATCACGTACTACCAAAGACGTTGGCACTGTTGGCAGCAAATATTCTCCATCAAGTGGAAGTTTTGTGTACTTTTTAGCACATTTTTTTTCCTCCTTTCTTTCTTTCTCCTCCACTAGCAGCAGCAGAAAGCTGAAGGTGAGGACGAAAAGGAGGCAAGTCATATCTTTTGCACTTGCATTTGATATACCAAAGGGAGACAGAGAGAGAGAGCATAAGCGTAGAGTGTTCAGCCTAGACAGGCCAGTCAAGGGATCCTTCGAATTCCTTTGATAATATCATTTAGTATCTGAGAAATACACTTCTTGCTCTAGTTAACAGAAACCATTTGGACCAATTGTGTGACTGTCGAAGCTTTTATAGGTCCAACTAACTAAACAATATGAATTTTAGTTTCATATATGTTGGCATATATGTATGTATGTATGTACATACTTTTTGTTTCATTAAATCAGTTAATCAGTTATTGATCTCATTTATTTTTTGCGTTTTTAGTTTTTTATCAAATTAGTTAAATGATTTCTGTTTCAATTTGGAAAAAAAAATGGTCAAATGACTGTCATTATTGATTAATATAATAATTTGTTTAATGGGCTCAATATAGAATTTGATTAATTTGAATTTGCACTCTGTTTATAACACAAAAACGATGAGCCTCGCTACGACCATGTGCTGGATAATCGTGGATTCTAAAGGGTATGGGGTTTATCAGGAAGGTTTAGATCTAGTTATAAATTCAAAATTACTTACATGATAAAACAAAACAAAAACGCACTCTACTTGAGTGAAATTGAGAAATGGTTGGGTTAGTGTGAAGTAAAAATTTTCAATGCATATCAATATCAGTCCTGACTACATCTCATCCCATTGACGCACCAGCTATATCTAAAGTCAGTAATCCTTTTTAGAATACCAAAGAAAAAAATTCAAGCACCTTCCGTTCTTCTTCTTTTCAAATATAGTTTAGATATCAATTTCATGCCAAATACTAAAAGGTCACCCAACTTGGGGGCAAGGCCTCAATTTTGTGCCATGAGGCATAAGCAGCACGCTCCAAGCACATTTGCCATGTTTAGAATTAAGACTTCAGCCAAAAGCAAAACCAAAACAGAATCATTCCAAGTAGCCTCAGGTCGTCGACGACGATGACGACGGCAACGGCAACGGCAACAACGACTTCGACCAAAAGCCAACAACAGTCGACTTCAAGTCGAAGTCGCAGTCGAAGCCAACTCATGTTACTCACGTTCCAAACGAGCTTTTGTCAACTTGTCTAAATGATTTTTGCACACTGTAAACAAGCCAAGACAGTGGGACAGGCACAGACAGACACTGAGGCGGACAGATTGCCGGACTGAGGGACAGAGGGACAAACAGGCGGACGACAGCATTCAGCAGTATTGACGTTGACCCTGCACGATTGCGACTGCGATTCAGAAGTTGCGAATCTTCGATGAGTGTATGTAGTCCTCATACACTTTCTGTATGTATGTATATGTTTGAATCTGTGTGTGTGTGGGTATGTGTAAGGATTCCTTTGGACCTCAACTGGAAGTTAAAGTCGTGTGCGAATAGCCCCCAAAGCAGTGGTGCTGCTGCTGCCACCACCACCAAGATGAGACTGAGACCGAGTCTCTGTCTAAAGGCAGCAGAGGAGGTAGGTAAAGCGTTCCCCGTGGGAGTCTTTTGTTATTGTTGCGGTTGCTGATCTTCGATTTTTCGTTCGATATTGTGTCGTGTAATCACGAATTTATTTTTATTGAAAATCATTTGACAGGTGGCGCCTTATTTAACTAAGTTGTCAGCAAAAGAATTGGCCACGTCCACACGGCCACAGCCACAACCAAAGAAATTGTACAAAAGAAAATCTTGTGGGAACAATGTTCTTCTTGCAAATCCCGAACAAATTCTCTCTTCATCAAAGACAATATTATTTTGCTTTTTGCAGAGTTAACTGAATGATTTATGTTAAAAAATAAAAGAAATATTTATTTGAAATACATTAGCCTAACTATTTTTATCCCAAAGCATTCCAAATTATCATAAGTCGATGCTAGTTCAAAATCTATCAACAATTCAATTCGATGTAGATTAAAACAAGGATTAAAAATGAATCGTTTAATTCTATTCGATCGGTTGGGGTGAGAAACTAGAAGGTAAAGCCTTGACCAAACAATTAGAAAACTATGTAAGTTTCGAAAATAGTAACGGCAAAAAGTATCTTTGGTTATTTTAATTCATCAGAAATATCAAAATTTTTGAATATCGTTTCAATGAGCAGGTTTGAGGTCATTTATACGAGCAAATAGAGTTGAGGAAGTTCTCTTCATTAACTAATCTGTTAATGATGTATGCTGAAACAAGTTGGGAATTATACATATGTTTTTGTATTGTTGCATTTTCTTAAGATTTCAAGATTTTAAATAATCTATAAAGATTTCTCGAATTTTGTCTAAATGAGAGGAGAGAAGGACGTACATATCTATGCACTCCCACAAGTTTGGCCTAAAATAACTTTAAGCTTAGAGAGTTATATTTTTCCTAAATTACTTTAGTCCTTTTAAAGTTTATAATATAATATGGTGACTCTGCGATTAAAGCTTCTTTCAACGATTTACTTATTGTCCCCCGCAATATTTAAATTTTATCAGTCAGTGTTTATAGAATAAACATAACTGATCTCTAGTTTATAATGTTCATCTCAGAAATGATAACCAAAGTTGATATAAAGATATATATAATTTAATCATTTATTTCAATGGAGCAATCTGTCAAAGGATGTTTATCATATAAATACGACATGTAACCGCAATAGGCAACAAATGGTATTGCTTCTGCCCCCAGTAGGTTTGCTTATCTTGCACCAAAAAAAAAGAAAAACCAAACAAAACACACACAATTCAATGTTGAGAATTGAGAATTCTCTCGAGGATGTTCGGAAGAGGCATTATGTTGTTGTTGTTTTACCTGATGAGTGCCACTGAGAGCAGAAGAGACAAGCACAGGTGGTGCTACTGGCGGTGATAGTGGTGGTGGTGTTAGTGGTTGTGGTGGTGGAGACTTGAGAGACTGCAAATGTGTATGAGATGGCCATAAATGTGTGGCAAGTGTTGTTGTTTTTGTTGGTGCTATGGGGCTCGTTTCGTTTCGCCGCTTATTCGACTCGAGGGTGTGAGAGAGAGAGCGAGTGCCGATTTGTGCAACACTTTGGTCGATGGGCCAAAATCACACACACACACACACACACACATAGAGACAGAGGCAGGCAAAAACAATAACTGGATGCTGTGTTTGTGTGGCGTGTGTGTGTGTGTGTGTATTTGTTGGATGCTGCTCTCGATTACTCTCCGAGGCTTCAGCTTTTGCCTCCGTTCAGTTGGAGGCCCCGAACTCACACACAACACAAAAACCTGCTCTACCACCATTTGCAGTTTGCACAGATGCAAGCCCCAGCCAGCGCAGCCAGCGCAACCGAGATGCGATGCGATGCCATGCGATGAGAGAGGAGTCGGAGCCAGAGCCACAGCCAGAGTCAGAGCCAAAGCCAGAGACAGAGTCGGGGTCCGACACCAGGCAGCAGCCAGCCAGCAGCCAACCAAGTCGGACCAACCGACCATGTTTCCTGATGCGAGGCGATAGTTTATCGCCAATTTTCGTGCCGTGCAGAGGTGAACGCGGACCAAAAACGTGCGAAAACCCCCATGAAAGAACGAAAAGAACGAAACAAACCACCAAAAACAAAAACAAAATAAGCACACACACAAAAATCGCCAAGCAAAGCAATCGCAACCGTAAACCGTGAACGTAAACCTAAAAAATCCAAATCAACAAGGAAGCGAATAAGAAAAAAAAAAAATAACAGAAAGCCACACAAACCAAACCAATCCGCCGAACCAACGAAAATTACGAAGACACAAAATCCATCCGTAGTGCTACACACGGAACGTGTACGTTGGTTTCTGCAACTTGCTTCCTTCCTTCCTTTACGGAGTTTTCTTTTTTTTTTTTTTTGCCTGCTTTGGTGGTGTGGTGGTCTGTCCATCTGGTTCACAAAATACTCCATCGGTGGTGGTGCGCCGTGCCATCCGTCGGGGTACGAAGTACGTCCAAACTATATATAGTTCGCCGTCGGTGCCAAAGCGCGAGCTCCTCTTCCTCCCGCTTTTTGCCGTTGTTATTGTTTTTTTGTTGTTTTTTTTTTTCTGTTGGCTCCTTTGCTGTGGCCATGCGCGTTAACGGTAAATAATGGCCGCCATCTTGGATTGAATATGTGAGTGCCTGTGTGTGTGTGTGTTTGTGTGTGACATCAAATCAAAGATAAATAGCTAAGAGCTATAATATAGATAAGTATATATATATATAAATATATATATATATGTATATACATATAGATCGAGCGTTAGAGCAAAGCAAAAAAGTGTATGTGAGCAAGACAGCAATATAGAGTGCCAAGTGTGAAGAAGAAGCAGTCGAAGTCAAAGTCATCGGCGTCGTCGTCGTCAACATAAACAAAAATCCATAGCATCATCCCAATCCCAATCCCATCAAACCATCATCATGGAGCATCATGGCAGCGGGTTTGTTGCCTCACCCTGGGCTGCTGTCCTTGGTCATCATTCGATGGCTTCGGATGCCGGATTTGCTGCTGCTGCCGCTGCAGCGCATGTCCAGAATCATCCCATACATCCTATACACTCGCATCATCATCATCATCATCCACACCATTCCCATCATCATTCGCATCCTCATCATTTGGCCGCTGCTGCCGCTGCCCAAGGTGGAATGCCCATGGATTTGCATGTACCGCAGGGATTTCCCTACTATAGGTAAATAACAAGGCAATGCCCAATAAAGGTGCATGCACTCGTCCTCGTCACCCTTCTCTTACACACATTGTACATACAATATATGCATGTGTATATCTGTGTATATGCAAATGCCATACACGCAATGTGGTGGGCGTATCAAAAACCGAACTGAGAAAGTGTCATCGTTATGGTGTCCTGCCAATACGTACATAAAGATATACTCATATACAAACTATACATAGGAAGTTATCTCTCACTTAACTCCAAACACACACATACAAAACACGGTATGAGTGTAAAATGGTTTTCAAATACAGAACCAAATATTTTATTATATAATACCCAATGAGGGCCCCAATTAATAGGGCAGAGCTCAACGACATAAATCTATATTGAATAATTTCTTAAGTACACTCTATTTAGCATTTATTTGAAGCTTAATTTATTATTATTTTCGGCAAAAAGTTGTCGGGACTATTAAAGGGATAGTATAATAAATGACTGTTCGTCTCGATCAGCACCAAATACTCAAATTAGCATTCCTTGTATTGATGAGTAGAATTCACTGAAGTTTGTTAGCAAAGCATAAGTTTTCATACGATTATTACTTTTTGAGATCAAATTATTCAGCAGCAAACTTAACTTGGCAAATTTTTAAAGGGTTGTGAAATTCTCGAAATTTTTCAGTATTTTTTAAACCTCCGAAAATGTAGATTATTTAGGGTCCTACAGTTCTGAAAAAAAAGTACCAAACTTGGTTATTAACATTCAATTTAATTATTAAATTTAATCATAATTCTAAAAAGTTTGATGAAAATCGAGTAAGGATTAGTTTCTGGTTTCTGTTATAAGTAGTAGAACTATATCCATAAACAGTATTTCTGATTCCACCGGCAATCTTAGATGCATTTGACTAACGGCATTTTCGGTGAATTCGTCCCTGCTTATATCGGTATATATCGTTTCTTTCATCAAGCCAAACTCGAAATTTATTAGGATATTTATATATATGTACATACATATATGTATGTCTATATCGTTTCAAACCTTTTGTTGGCTCGCTAGGTCGATGTCGCAAAGAAAAGGTTAGATAGCAATCAAAAAGGACGCTAAAACAACCGTCTATATATTGCTACCTTAATCATTCATGTTTCACATGATCAAATTCTTGATTTACCATATTTACACTGAGTGGATTGAGTCCTTTAGAGAATGAGAGATATAATTATACAGCTTGTACAAAATATACAAATAGATACATATAAGATCCGTACTTTTTCAAACGGATCGATTCTGTATCCGAAATTCCCCTGAAACGATTCAAATAATCTTGGCCTTAACACATTCTTCAGGTAGACCTTTTTTTGTATTCAAAAATACGTAATATTTTGTCAAGAAATATTATTCGTAAACTAAAATATTTTCATTAAATTAGAAAGTGCTGCATACATTTTGTCGTCTTTAAAATACAATTCGGATCAAAAAGTTATAAAACTTAAACTCACGTATGTATTTTGCTATTCGAAAATTTGGAAATATATGAAAGAGAGCTATTTTAAGATAGATATGTAACTATACCGATCATTGCAATGATCGTTTGGTTCATTCATAGAAACATATGCATTGAGCTCATTAGAAATGTAGGGACATCATTTTAAACAAATTGAAAGAATTTGTCTTCAATATGATTGAACACGTATTTTAGATCTTAACTATTTATTATGATTATGATCACTTATTGGTTGGCATTTAATTCAATTGTTTCTCTGTTTTGGTCAATTCTATTGTGAATTATATTTAGCTTCCACTTTAGTTATCCAATTTCAGCAAAAGGCACCATTCGTGACTACAATTTACTACACCTTTTCCTCTTGAGACATGCCAAAAATGCCCCACCACCAGCACCACCAACCGCCCTGATTGCCACCCGCGCAATTATGTATCTATCCACATTGTTGCTTGGTGCAAAAAAGTAATTGCAAAATCTGCGATAAGCTTGCGCAATCCGATTTAATTTTAAAAACAAGAAGAGAAAAGTCAAAAAAAAAAACGTATTACCAAAATAATATTTCTTTGTTGTTGTTGCTGTTGTTGGCAGACTCTTAGCCAGAGGTGCCAACATCGATGAAACTCATAATTAAACTAATTGAATTTACGTGACAATAACACTTTCGACATGCCACACGAAACGAATGGAACGAAGGAACGGACGGACGCACGGACGGACGATGCGATGAACGCCTCACGGAGCTTCACCGATTGTCACGAGATAAGTTTTTTGAGTTGAGAAACTTTTCAACTTAAAGAACTTCCCTTCCCTTTTCTCTTTACCACACTTTACCTTACGCTTTTCATTTGGGCCATGTCTCCATTTATTCGCCTGATGAGTTGCACAGAGATTTTAGTTCACTTCGGTTCAGTTAAGTTGAATTTCATTCTCAGCCCTGGTATATAATGCATGGTTATTTTCAATATCGCAAAAATGAAATCGGCATCAAAGAACATTTTGCCGCATTAGCCATGATGTTCAAGACGACGACCAAGTCTTGTTTTCAAAAAAAGAAAACCAAAAACAATTCCCACAACAATATGGCGATGGCGTTGTAATTCATGAACTGTGATTGGTGATGGGCATCCCATCCAGCAACAGCAACAGCACCAGCCCATTAAGCTGAAGCTGCAGGATTGAGCCAAGTACATACAGCAGCCGGCAGTCAGTTAGAGTCACATCAATCTTTAGAGATGGCCAACTATCCACAATCACGCACGACTCTAGATATATCTATTTTCAATCATACATTATAGCAAATATATATCCATTGGCTTTGATTTGTCTATAGTTAGTTATATTCTAATAAGTAAAAATTAGATTGGTTTGGCAGAAGAGGAATACGTGTCACCTCTAATATCGAAATCTCTTACATTTTTTTGACCAACAACTAGCTTGAACTGCCGACACCCAACAAAGTAATCCTTACCCCCTCTGACTCTGACTGTGACTCCGACTTCGACTCTGACTTAGTCTGACTTTGATTCTCCTCAGAGTGCTCACACAATCAGCGTCTATCAGCATTTTTCAATTATATCGAAATAGCGTTATCCGTGGCTGGATCGCGTCAGAACGCATAATTACTATAATCACCTGAGTTATTACCTTGGCGAATATTGGCGAAGACATACGAATACATATACCTATGCCTACATACATACATACAGCGAGGAGTGGAAGTAATATTAAAATAGCAAGCAACCAAACTGAAAGACGAAGACGAAGAAGTCGGAGAAGACGAAAGAAATCTAAACTGTGATTGTGTTGTGTTATGTTGGGGATATCCCCCTAACCATACGCCTTTCCTCTTTGAATCTTCACTTGAATCTCCCCCAAAAAGCCTACCATCACACACCATTTCAATGCCAGCTAGCCCCTCCCTTCTACCCCGTCACAATCTTTGGCCCTTGATGATGTTGATGCATCAAGCACTTCTCCTCCTCATCTGCCTCCTGTGCCTCAATTTCATTTTGGTCTTTTTCCCATTATTTTCATTTTATTTTTATATAGCTACATTTTTTTATTACTTTGTTGTTGGTTGTATTTTTTTTTCTTTTTTTTTTTTTTGCCTTTGCTTCAATTCGTTAAAGTTGCATTTTGTCCATTACACTGAGAGAAATGGGTTTTTGACCTAACTGGAAAATTGTTGGGACGTTTGTTTTTCATTAAGTAGCGGACCCTAGAACCGCGCCAGAAGCACGATCAGCATTTTCATTCTACAAAGCGATCGACCACCACCACCACCACCACCGCCACCACCATCAACACCACCAGCACAACCGACACAACACACAAATTTTCCATGGTCATAGACCACTCAACTCTTGCGGTTTTGATGACTTCAAACATAGACTTGGACTTGAAGTTGGACTCATCCTCCTCTGGACAACGGGAATACCGCAAAATGTGCAGTGAAAAAACCATCATTTCCACAATTTATATTTCGAACGTGATTGGTTGGAGTGTTGTTACTGCAAAAATCTGCAGAGAGGGTGATGGTAGGGGAAGTGAGGGGAGGGAAGAGGAGGCCACACGGCCATTAAGAAATTGCAGTAAAGCATAAAGAGCAAAATGAAACTGAACTAAAGAAAGAAAGACAAAAAAAAAACCGAAGACAGAAACATAACTTCAACGCGAGAAAATGAAATAAAATGCAGTAGATTATGATTACGATTATGCTGTGGATACACTGTGAAGGGGCCTCCAAACACAAGAGAGGGGAAGGTCTGCATGGGATGGCATATAAAATTCATGATGAAAATGTACATATACACAAACATATATACATATATTTATGTATTATCTGCACATACACAAAAGCTTATGAACCAACAAAAAGTAGTCAAAGAAAATGGTCAAACGAAATGAATATTTGCTGCAATATTACATTAGTTGAAAATGGTTGCTAGGTCAGCAAATCGGCGGCAGAAAATACATATAGTCAACATTCGATATTTGCCGTAATAAAAGCCTTTCCAACTTTTAATGATGCCTAATTTACTTATATTTTTATATCGCTTGGAAATGCCACAAATTTGAAAACTGATACCAACTAAGCTCTATGTAAAAGATAAATTTTAATTGAAATATGTTAAATGTTATAGTTCTGAGATATCCGTTACATATTTGCCCATAAATTTTGTAAAGATTATGACAAAAACCAAAAAAAAAAAAAGGCAATTTGTTTATTCAATCTATGCGCTTAATCGATAGATATTTACATTTTCAATCTATAATCTTCAATATACTAAACTTCAACTTCCCACTCCCCACAATGTTCCCGGTTGGCCGGCATCTTGTCTCAACCAATCCGTTCGATCGTTTGCCGCAAAAAGGTGTTACAAATGCCCCACCTCAAATGCATTACGAGCTACACTTGCACCCGGGGAGGAAGCGACCAGGCAAGGAGGTGCCCAACAGTCCGCATCTTTCGACCAAACCCAGCCACGTCACATTCAATTAAATTATGTAAATGAAGCGCAACACTCTGAGAAAACAAAAAAAAAAAAGGCCAGGACGAAGAAAAAACACTGGAAATTGACTTTACCCACCCACTCCGCCAAGAGGCAAAAGAGTCTCCAGACTGAAGCTCAAGTTGCAGGTTGCAGGTTGTAGAGTAAATTACAACGTTGTTGTGGTTGGGATGGCTTGATGTTTTGCGGCTGCCGGTTTGGAGGAGCTCTTTTGATGAGCTTGATGTTCACACAGCCGCCAGGCATAAAGCTATTACAGCAGTAGAAGATGTGGATGTGGATGTGGATGTGGATGTGGATGTGGATGTAGATGTAGATGTGTGGGATACATGTCCTTGCTGCCGGCAAATTCAAAGTGAGCCAACAATTTCATCAACGCCAAAGCGTTGAAGGGGCACTATCAGCAGCAGCAGCACCACCACCACCACCACCACCACCAATCAGATGACTTCTGCCTGATGTTGCTGCTGCTGCTCCTCTTTTTCCTTCCTCATTTTTCCTTCTCTTTTGCTGGTAGCGCGTAAAATTAATTGAAATTCATGCCATGTTACAATAACAATGATTAAACGGCACACACATTGCAAGGGCCTGGCCCTAAGACTGAGACACAGTCCTCCCCCTTCTCCCCACACTTCTTCCAATTGCACACATTTTTTTACCTTTCCTTTACACCAAAGTGCAAAAGTACAAATCCCTGTTTGGAATAACAAAGAGTGGGAGTTCGTTTAAATAACTAATCGCTAGTTAGCTAGCTGTGATTCATAAATCGATCGGAATGGGTCAACATTATGTATTGTGTACATATAGACGACAAAGTTAACTAAGTAGAACCCACTTATTTAGTTTGTCCTATAAAGTTTATGGCGAGACGATCAAATAATTGAGATAAAAGTTGTGAGAGCCGAAAACCATCAACCGCAACTTATTTTCTTAGTCTTTCGACAAAACAAAAACAATATTGTATATTTTATACTCTTAAACTTAATTCATAATTCAAACTGAACTGACCACCCTTTAAATTTAGATTCTCTGAGTACTTAAGGGTCTATCAAGAGTCAAATTAGGATAGAATATTTCGAAGTGTTTCGAATGCCTCAACATTTGTGTGTTACCCCATACGCGAGAGCGTATATCAGCAAAAAAAAAAGTTGTAGGCAGAGCTTTACGCTTCTTTCTTTTTCGTTGTTCACAAAACTTTGCCAAACTTATAAATATGTATGAGAAGTTTCAAAATTGTTGGAATCCCTGCCGACAACAACAACAAAGGCAGCAATACAAGGTCGGTAGGAATACAGACAGTCAGACAGGGCGATCGATCGAGCGATCGATGATGATGATGATGATGATCAGTCCAAAAGAGTCCAAGTCGATCAGTTGAAGCAGCGGCAGTTCGTCAGTCAACGACTTGAACTTCAAAAAAAAAAAAATAAAACTGGACAGGACAGGCTAAAGGAGGAGAACGAGGGAAAGGCCCAAGGAAGCAGCCAAGATTCGCGGCATTCGATGTTGCAGGAAGAAGGCAAAAAGGCAATCATTGATCAGAGGAATTTAGAGCGAAAATTTGATATTAAGGCCAGCAGAAAGGCAGGGGGAGAGAGTGAGAGAGAACGAGATAGGGGAAGAAAAAAAATTGTTAAAAAATAAAATTTAAGCAGAAGTAAACGCCCCACAGCTGAGGCGACCCGGACCAAAACTTCAATACGTTTAAACCCCCCTCAAACCCTTCGTCATTCGACCACCAATTTATGATCCAGTCCCATTCGTTGTTCCAATCATAGACCGCTTAATACAAATAATTGTTCAATAACCGAACGATCTTTTTTTAGGACCATAATCAGAGTAACATGATAGACAAAGGTGCAGAGAGGCAACTGTCATTTAAAACGTGTGTGCGATCAATGTCCAATACCAATCACAAATCGCTTTGGGGTCTTTGACAGCATCATTCAAAAGCAGAAATCAAAAAATGCCATACCAAAACACCATGTTACAGTGGAACTTAATACGTTTCAGTCAATAAAAGGGGAAAATCGTAAGATTTGACTTTGCCCAATTAAGTATAGGGAATGATGACAATTCAGTGCAGTGAAATAATCTCAAAAATTCAAACGTCGGGGTCACCAAAATCAAATTTACTGCTTTATGTAAAGAAAATTCAAGAGATCTTTAGAGACAACGCTTTTTTCTTTCTACTATTTAATCGGGGTCACCACAATACAGATTTTATATTGTTCTTTCAACTCTTGGGATTTTCCATCGATGTCAAACAATGTCATCATCTGCGATCTGCCTTTTCTTTCCTAGTTGGTATCGACACGTGTTCTCCCTCAACGATCAGTAGTAGTGAGCTTGTGTAGAGAAGGCGAATTACATCTCCTGTGGCTGCTATTTTTAAGTGTTGGCATAAAAGGTGGCCTCAGCTCCACTATAAAGAAGAAGGAGGAGGACTCCTCTGAGTGATGCAATGCTGCAGTAGCGCAGCAACAGCAATGAGATGTCAACATTGCAACAACGAAAAACTCTTGATAATAACAGATAATTGTGTAGAACATAGCCCAACTATTTTGCCCACAAACTATGCTGCAAACCACAAATCAAAGCCCCAACAGAGTCGTCGATATAAAAGTTCAAGTGATCGAACAACGCTCAACTTGATCAAGCATCGGTGTTGTTTTTTTGTTTTTGGGTTTTTTTTTCTTTTTTTCTGGTGTGTTTTTGTCCCCCCCTCGCCGAAGTACCGCCAGCATCCAACATGGAGCAGCCAATACATCGTTTTGTTGTCGTCGTCGTCACTTTGATTGCGTTTCGTGCCCAATTAGTCTCAGAGCACTTGAGTGCGTAAAAACTTGTACCGCACCATAAATAAATTGGCATGAGGAAGACAGGAGTCGAAGCTCAGAGCTCAGCTCTCAGACCTCATCGTTGTCCAGACATTGCTGTCGCCAAGCCAAGAGACGACGACTGAGACGACGATGACGATGCCGCCACCACTTCTGTCAATATAAGGAGGTCTAGGGTTCGGTTATGTCCTGTGGTCTGGTATCTGGTCTTGAACGATGATGTGGGATTCGGATGGCGATGAAGATGATAGAGAGAAAGAGTGGGGCGGAAATCGGTGGAAGGCTGGGCAACAGTTAAAATTACATAAGGGCGAGACTCTTTGCCTTCTAAAAGTGGCCATAATTATGGAACATATTTCATAATAATAAGGTGTGTAATCTCCACATTTAACTAGGCCTACCCAATTAAGTGGAGGAGTTGGGTATGCAATTTTGTCCTCATATGGGATGCCAGCCGCCGGTCTAAGTCTTTGTGGCAGTAAGGGCATAAGGGAAGTTGGTAGACAATGTGATTACTGTTTGTATATACTTAAAATGTGATTCGTAAAGTTGTCAGCGCATATATAGTAGAACATTCTGCATATTGCAAGTGCTGATGAAGCGATGAATTAATCACAAATTGAAAGTTTAGTTTCACTTGGCATCTCTCTCCTTCTCTGTCTGACCTATGAGCTAAATGAACTCAATCAAAATGAAATAAATAAGAAAAAAGTGGATGATGATGATGACGGAGGGGGGAACGAAACTGAAAACGAAAAAGGAAAATGAAAACCTGATGAATATTACAATTTTGATAATTGCCATGAACAAGCCAAAAGAGGGAGACCAAGAGAGAGAGAGGGAGAAGAAAAGACTGGGAATCATTTTCTACCCTTCGATTCGATCAGTTAGTGAACCTGAACGCTTTCGCTGAAGGATGACAAGGAAAGGGTTGGGGCCAGAAGAAGGGCAATGGAAAGGAAAGGGTCAGTGAGTACAATTTTTTTTTTTTTTGTTGTGCTAAAATCGCGAGGGTCTTTGGCATACATTTTTGCTTCCTTTTTCCCTCCACTTTGGTTTTTGGTCAAATGATTTACGGTCTCGGTTTCTCAGAGAGTGTGTGTTTGATAAAAAAGAAAGAAAGAAAAAAAATTACCCTGGCGCTGTCTCAGGACTGAGAGACTAAGGTAGAGACTAAGAACGAGACTGAGACTGAGACGGGACAAATCAATAAATTTTGCTATATCGGTAGATGCACTTGATTATAAAGTTCTGGTTCAAACAAAAATGTTTTGCTTGCTATAATTTGTACAGCAGAAGATTATTGTTTATTAGATTTGATTTCAACTTCCTGTTGACCTTGCTCAAAAACACAAAACCACCATCTTTCAAACATATTAAGAGAAGGAGAAGGAGTGAGAGGAGAAAGAGAGTGCGAGAGAAAGAGGAATGATAATGTAATCAATCGTGTTGCTCATGTGTTTGGCTTTTTCATAATTTCCATTGCAGATATCGGGAAGATGCACTTTGTTGGGGCGACAGGTGAGTTAAGAGCCGAGACATTTATCGGCTAATTTAATTTATTTAGAAAATGCCAACTTTTTTGTTGTGATTCCCCTCCTAATCGAATTCAACAAGCCCGACTAAATGTGTTTTAACTTATTTATTTAAACTTTTTCTCTTCTCTTGCCTTTTCCTTCTCTCTTTAACTCTTGCTTTTTCTTGCAGAAAGTCCATGGAGGAGATTGGAGCTGCTCAGTCATCGGTGAATGCGCGGTAAGTGTTAATGTTACCGTAAATGCTATGTGCTGCTACTCCTTTGCCCTCCTGCCCCTGTCCCCACCCTCTCCCAATCACCCCACTATCCTTCCCAATACCATTTCATCAGCGCCACTTGACAGCGACGCATTTGTTAGCATAAAATTATTGAATGCCAAGCTAAAGTCAAAGACGAAGTCCGAAGTCATCGCTGGCGACGACGTTTGAATCCCATCCAAGTCTGTTGTCATTGCCAATATTATTGTTGTTGTCGCTGTCGTCATCGTCGGCGACAAGACGTCAAAGGCTCGCATGTTGCATCTATGAGATACTTGGTATCCCAGCATTCAGGCTTAGAGAGAAACCGTTGTCAGACGGATTCTAAGTTAGCCCATCACATTGAGCTGGGTATATTTCCTATTAGGTTAAAGAAAACTAAAACAAATCCACAATTCTAATTATCCACATTGTTCCAGCTGGTATATTAATAGTTTAAAAATTAATATAAATATTTATTAAACGCCTTCAATTAAACAGCTTCCCTTGGTAATTCGTTTCGTTCTCTTTATTAAAATATAAATATCATTCAAGTTTAGTTTTTAAAGTTCCTATGAATCTTACTTGAGTTCTAAGACTGTTACTAATCGCTCAATATAAGTAAGTGTATGGCAAATATCGACTATCTATTAGAATTTATCTAAGGCGCTAGCTTCTTCTGTTGGCCGCTGTTGTCTTGTTCTCGTTTTGTTATGACATTTTACATTTTTAATGAGAATTCTCACATAAAAAGTACAAATATCAGACTAATTGGATTTATCTCGAGGCTGTCGCGCGTTGTCACACTCTGTTTTCTTATGTTTTTTTCTCTCCCTCTCTCTCTCTCTCTCTCTTTCTCTCTCCCTCTTTCTCTCTTTGGTCTTGGTAAGTTGCCGGAAGATGCAAGCGAAAATCAAACGAACGAGAACACAATTCTTCTAGTCTATCCTAGAGACAACGACAAGTTTTGCTAGAGTTTCTCAGAGTTTTGTCGGTTGTAGCAATTAGCCGGCTAAATACAACATAAAGGTAGTAGTAACCCAGCAGTCTCATTTCTCAGTCCCGAAACCCATTTCCAATGAATCGATCATCATCATCAGCCACATCATCATCATCATTGCCATCAGCAACTTTACAAATAACAATGCAGCAATGAGGTAAAGTTGCATTGCTTAAATTGATTTCTGCAATTAATTGAACAACGCAAATGACAACTGACTAAAAACAACAACAAAAACAATATATATATATGTATGTATATATAAAATAAAATGAACAAAAGCTAAAAAGAAAATGAGAAAAAAAACCAAAACAAAAAAAACCTCTAGAGCACATTCCCTCCAATCCAAGCCGAGTCCACTCATGTCCAGTCCAGCAACGTTAACCAACCTCAAGCCATGCGAGGAATGCATTTTGCTCCTGAACACGCTTCCAGCTCGCGATCTAAAGCCATGGTTTTTGCTCGATTTTCGTTTCTTAAGAGGGTATATCAAAGGGTACAAAAAGGCTATAAAGCAAGGAAAGAATCTGTCAATCTAAAGACAAAATTGCCCAGTAGAAGCTCTTATAACTGGCCTATGATTAATTAAGGCATCTCGTTATCCTAATAGTCTGTCTTAAACAATAACACTGCAAGAGGTTTCCCTTTCCCAAATGATTTCCAAATACATAATTAAGATTTTAAACTTTACTCATTGGCATATTGATTATAATCAAGTTTCTATTCGTACTTAAATAAGTCTAAAAACAATATTAACTTAATCTGGCTGACTTGGATGATTTGCTGGGAATCCCTTAGTCGATCATTATGTAATTTTGGGATGGTTTTGTTTTTGTCCTCATATTCCTCCTACTGTCCATGCCATTCCATGTGTGTTTTTTTCTTCTGCTTAGTTTGTTTTTGCTCGCCTTTTGCCAAGTTGTCACGGTCATGGCTGACTGCGGCGGACTGTTGACTGTTGGCGGCGACTAACCAACCAAATAACCGCGCGCGCCTTCGATTCCACCTCGAACCAGGCTGGCTGGCTGTGTGCACTAGTTTCTTGTGTGTGTGTCTCTTCTCGACAATCTCGGCACAGTTTTGGGTAGGTGCAAGAATATTAATTAATAATTCCGATCACAACTGAACACTTTTGTGTTTGCCGCAGTTTAACGGCTACGGTTTGGCATGCGAATTCTGTTTTTTTTTTCATTCTGTTTCACTAAATACCAGAAAAGTGAACAAACAGCCGATCATACATAAGTGCCCACGGGTCACGGGTGAGGAGAGATGGGCAATTGTAATGATGAAGTGGTCAACAGAGGAGGGAAGGCAGAAGATGTGAAATCAATGATATTTGTCTAGTAGTCTATCGACAAGTTCAGGTTGTGTCTGAGTTAGAGATTTCTTATTTATGTATGTTGAAAATGCACAATAACAAAAGCTAATTTATTGCTTTATAGCGGTAAAAATATCAACGATTGCTTTCAAATTGTTCAATCAATGGAATTGTAGACAAAATATATTGCATTATCTATTGTATACGATATCGCATCGATTGAAATTGAGCACTTAATATATCAAGTTGAACGAATTAACTGTGTGAAATGCAAAAGTGTTGAATTGCCAAAAGAAAAGAACAAGTTTAAAATTAGTTGGACTTTTAAACAAATGATACTTTGTCTTAATAGAGGAAAAATGCTTTTAGAAATGCTGCATATATTCTTGTATTATTTTTTAAATTTATTTATTTATTTTTATATTCTAGGGTAATATTAAGCTAAGCCTTAAATTGACTGTCTCCCAAATCTAAACCTCAAACCTCTGTCTGTTATATAAAGAAAATCATTATAATCGAAACTATTTACGGTTAACACTGAAGCCACTTTGTCCGCATTGTTAGCATCACCTGTTGGCGGTTTCATAAATATGTAGAAGCTGCAAGAAAAGAAAGATAATCATTTACCTTTAACTCATGTTTATTTCAGCAAAGAGTGTTGCAATTTTATTGCATTATTTGTCTTTAGTTTTCTTGGATTTCCGATTAGTATACTTTAAGTTAAATTGAACCAACTGAAAGAAGAATATATTCTTCTTCCGCTTTGAGCAATTCTGAATGACAGAAGAAATGAAAAAAAAAAAAACAAAAAAACTGAGGAATTAAAGACTTAAACAAGACATAAAGATTAGATTAAGACAAGTATTAGGCAAATATAAAATCCATTTCTGTTGGCCAGTTTCTCGTTTTAAAATGATCATTAAAGGATTAGATAAAATTCCAGTTAAGTTCTTGAATCCTTCAAGTATGTTCATGCTGCTTGTTCCTTAGGTATACATACAAACATCCCAAATACCTCTCCATTATTTCTTACTAAACAAAAACAAACAAAACGAAACTTCAAGTTGGCTGCAGTTCATCATCATCTTGAGCCACATAAAATATTATGTTCCCCAATTGAGGGGACAGTTCTGCGCCACCTGGAGAGGTGGGGGGTTGGGGGAAAACAAACAGAGAATCAAGAATCGAAAAGATTGTCTTTTCTTTTTTTTCAGCAGAAGCGCTCACGCACAATTACAGGCGATAAAGATCGTGCTCCCGAACTGCACTACTCCAATTTCATGGCCTCATCCTCATACTTGTCCAGGTCTTCCATGGAGTGTCACTCCTTTTGTTTTTTTATTGCTTAATTGTTTTGTGGTTTTTGAATTATGAACTTCTTTTTTGTGTTGTGTGTGTGTGTGTGTGATTGTGTAACAGACAGAAAAACAGTTAAGTCCAAATCTTTCTCTGGTCATAAAAATCTCTCTCTCTCAGTTAAGATCTTACACCTTCGATAAGGTGAAATGCCTTTCTACCCAGCTACTACAGAAGAGGAGAATAAGAACCAGAAAGTAGCAGCAGCAGCAGAAGGAGAAAAAGAGAAATAATTTCGTTTTGTTATTTTATCACCTTGTCTGTCAGTTTTATTGCTTTCGCTTCTCTGGACCTCTTGGAAGGGATCGTGACAGATCAGTGATCGTGGTTAGTTTATTGCTTCCTTTTTGTGGCCTCTGGAAAATAGAATCGAGGATTGCCTCCTTCCTTGTTTTGCCTTAAAGCGTTTATCAATTGATCGACCTTGTTGATCGATCGATCATATTCCAGTTGGCGCCTATAAGACTTGGCTGCCAAATCAGTTCTCTCTGCAGTTTACATATGTTTTTGTTTTGTTTTTGTTCAAATTTATTTATTTGTTTTTTATATTTATTTAATTTTTCTGTATTTAGTTTTGTTGTTACTGTTGTTGTTGGCTTTATTTTTTTGCAATCACGTCCCTATTTGAAATGGATGACTCGTGTGTCCGAGAAAACGTGATGGATAACTTGCTAAAGTTTTGTGTATTCTCTTGACCAATTGTTGGGGTTCCTCCTGATTCATAGTAGACGTGATATTCTCCGTATGAGTTGATTAGACCCAGAGAGTAAGAGTGTGTGTGTGTGTGTGTGTGTGAGAGTGAGAGACAATGGGATTGAGAGAGGTGGCTCTCTGATGGGGGAGGTGGGAGGTATTGTGGGTCTCAGAAAAGGAACGTGCCGTCGCCCAGTAAGTCTTTGGATATTCTCATTCATAAAAGTCATGCAACAATTTCTGCTCCTGACTGGAATACAAGCAAATGATTTTGCTTTTTGAAAAACCAAAACCAAATACAGCAAACTAAAACTGAAACCGAAACCGAAAATGAAAATTCATGTCCAATGGGTTTTGTTGATTCCATCAACACCCGCAGCACGCACTCAAAAACCGGGAGACCCGGCGCACGCACCTTTATATGGCCATGGCATTGCCATTGGAGGCACTGCCACCGCCAGTGTCACCACCTCCACTACCCACCTCCCAACTCCTTTGCACGCATCGTTGCACGTCCATGGCCATTGTCCTCGAGGCATCAGCGTCATCGTCATTGGCATCGGCATCTCTTCAGCCCCAGAAACACATACAATCCACACGCACATGCTCAATTTCCGACCTACAACCAACCATTGGATGGCTCCTCACACACACACACACACACACACACACTCTGTCTCTCTCTTTGTCTCTATCTCCCTTACCCAATTTCAATGCCTGGCGATGGCAATGACGATGATGATGATGATGATGTCTGCTCACTGTCTGGACGTGGACGTGGACGTGGGATGTATTTAGACGTGGTGGACGGCAATGCCAGCGGCGCAAACTGGAAACCGGAAACGCGCTCTCTCAGCGGCCGCGCCGCCACGTTCACGTTCGATTTTTATGGCGCGGCGTTGAATTTTAGTTCCTCATTCATTGTCTACACCTTCAGCTCACACACAGGCACAACAGCTCAGCTCAGTGCCCACCCGCCCCTTCGCCTTCCTTCTCGCCAAGAGTTGTGTGTGCTTTTTTTGTTGCCATTTCCACCTCCTGGCTGGCTGCTTGCTACTTACTCTGAGCTGGTCTGGTGTGGTCTGGTCTGGTCTGGTCCGGGTCCGGCACTTGGCACGTTTCCTTTTTAAAATTCACAATTGCCGCCGCGCGTAATTGTGGGAGAATTCGCTACGCCAACTTGTCTGTTGGTGGCGGTGGCTCAAGAAATCGATCACGTTTCAGTTTCTACACATGTTCCAGTTACGTTAACGTTTACGTAATTTCATGAGACTGTGTGAGATGTGAATGGATGGTGTGTGTGTGTAGCGGGCGTATGTGTGTGTGTGCGGTATTTACCGACAAAATTGCATGTGCAAAATCATGCCTGGTCTAGTTTTTGTGGGAAAATATTAAAGTAGCAACCGACCCCAAATCAGGTATTAGAAAATGAAAGTGAGCCTACATTGTACTCTGAGTTAACACTTAGAAGGCTCTAGATCAGGATTATACCAAAAATTCTGATCGAAAGCCTTAACTCAAATACGATCTACAGAGCTTCAAGGCTTTGAAGTGAAATCTTCTCAAATGCCATCGTCCTAGCAAAGTCTTCTACTAACTTTTCAAAAAGGAAACTTCAATCCATTTAATTCAAATACATGTTTTTGTCATATCTCAAGGGAAGGACTTGCTAGGATGTTTGTATAAATTATATAAGTGGCAATTTCGAAAACGATCAGTATGCTTAAAATATACAATTTTCATCCTTTTGACTATCCATGGCCACAGAACTTTTTATGTTCGTCTTGATGGAAATTAAACAATTTTTCTTCTCTAAAATTGTTATAAACACATAAAAAGGAAACCAAGAGGAAGAAATAACAGCATAAAGCAGAGATAGAGAGAGAATGAGAGAGAGAGAGAAAGACAGCTTCTGTCTGTGTATTCCTATACTCGTGTGGAATACTAAAACGCCCCACTGTCCCCCACCTAAGAAACACATTGCACATTTGCACCTTCCGTCAGATGATACACACACACACAAAGCTACCTGCCAGTCCGCCAAAGGCTAGTGCTCCCGCCCAGGTTCAGGATCCAGGAATTGCGCTCTATCAGTGCTGACACCACCTCCACCAGCACCAGCACCACCATTTTGGTAGTATTTTGTCATTGGCATTTCGGTCACATACACAAACACACATAAAACAAAACCCAACACAACGGGCTAGAGCGAGAGCCCAAGATACAAGTCCCCACTCTTGGCTAAAAACAAATTCCCAAATGTGTGTGTGTGTGTGTGTGTAAAGAAGTAAACTAATTGCTGCGCGTGATGCAGCCCCAAACAAAGGCTCCATTTTATATAAATGAAAGAGATGGCATGTTGCGACTGGCAAGCAAGAGCGAATGAGATAAATGGCTGAGGGAGGGAAACCAGTTTGGTTCATAGCAATAGTTACATCTCAGTCGCACTTGCCCATTTTCACATTATATGCGATCTCTCTCTCTTTCTCTCTCGGCTCATTTGGTATGCGCACTATGTCGATTCCGATTCGACAGCACGTCACGTCCCGCCCATTTGCACGCACACACACATATGCATGCATACATATAAACGGGAGAGAGCGACAACAACGACGACGACGACGGCGAATTGGAGCGTGAGGCTGCTTAAAATGCTACTGGTGCAGCCAGTACATGACCAAGCGGCGTGTCAGGTGCGCTCACCCGCTGCTCTTAGGGCTGGCGCCGTGCGT
This sequence comes from Drosophila paulistorum, assembly GCA_018152135.1. NCBI lineage: Eukaryota > Metazoa > Arthropoda > Insecta > Diptera > Drosophilidae > Drosophila > Drosophila paulistorum. Next base: position 16,242,169 of record JAECXG010000606.1, on the reverse strand, counting down.
TCTTCTCGTTCGTTGTGGCTTTCGTTTGGCTAAGGCTTCAGCTTTAGCGTTCGTGTCCGTGTCGAGTCAAAGATGTCACCCCCAAAATATCTTCGGTTTTGCCGTTGTTATTATTGTTGTTGTCGTTGCTTTTGCTGTTGTTCTCTAGTGTGCGTGACTGTCTCTTTGCTCACTATTGTGGGGGGCGATTTTTCGGGCAGCGAAAACTCTGCCGCTGCTCCGGCTGCTGCTGCTGCCACTGCTGCTGCTGCTGCTGCCTTTTTTGTGCCTTACTTTGGTTTTGTTCGGTGACGTGAACGTGACTCTGAATTATTCTGCACGTACTCGTTGCCAGCAACGGACGTACTCAACGTAAACACACACAGAGAATAGTATTGTAGTATTCTTCTTCATCGCTTCAGTCGCTGTCGTCGTCGTCATCGTCATCAACTGCAGTTTTCACGTACGCCGGTTACGCCGTAGTATCATCTGTATGTGTGCCGTATTCCTTCCCCATTAAACGTTTGCCATTGCCCGGTTTGCCCTTCTACTTCGGCTTCTGTTCTGTTCTGTTCTGTTTCGGTGTGTCTGGTGCGTGGCCAATTACGGCAAAACACCCATACGTCCGAAGTTCAAGTCTCGTCTGATACCCCAAAAAAATTAACTGGACGCTTCGCGCTAAAATTTGAATGCCAATCGAAGGACTTGACGTTAGTTTTGTGTCGTTTCGTGCGTGCGTGATGCAAAGGATAATTGAAGACAGCCACTGACACGTACAAAACGTATGTTGGTGAATTTTTCCGTTTGTTTGTTTGTTTTTTTTTACGGTGCACTATTAGAGTGTGTGTGTGTGTGTCTAAGTGAGTGTTTACGGATCGTCATTGACCTCCAAAGTGGACCAAAACAAAAAGCAAATCAGGCAATAGAAATAACCAAATTTCCTTTTGCCCAAAATAAAAAAAAATACCAAGTGCAATCAACCTACTTACAATCTACATACATATACATATACTCGACGTCTACATAGGATCTATGGGAAAATGTGCCAGTGTTAGCTAAATTCAATAAACTAGTGTTTAAGTGAAACAAACTACTTGAAATATTTGGCAATATCCTCAAAATGTTGCCCTATCAGGCTGCCGTGGCAATGGATTATGCCGGCTATCAGCGTCAACCAACGCCCGGACATCCTGGCAGTCATATGGCTGCCACCATGGGCTCATTGGGTATGCCCACGGTGCCCTTCACACACAGTTGGATGGTGCCCACACAGGATCTGTGCGCCATGCCGCCATATAACAAAATGCCCAATCAACATCAGCCAGGCGGACCCGGAATGCATGCCCAACAGCAACCCATCGAACCTGGGTTAGTTATAATCTCTACATTGTATCTCTTCTACTTCTTTTTTTCCCATTCGATTGACGACAAATTAATCAACGCGAAGTTTTTCCCGACAGAAAAGTCAACGGGTTCTATCGAAAAAGTTTCCTTTTGGAATGTATTTTTCTATGTGCCTCTAGAGCTGAAACAAATTCCATTTAAAACTAGACCAGCGTAAATGAAATAGACCAAATCCAGGTCCTATAGATAACCAGTATCTTCATCGAGTAGTAATCCTTAGCATTTATAAATGATGTCCTTTCGAAAGAAGTTGAATTTAGACAAATAATAACTTTGCTCTAAAGGTATTTTTGGTTAATAGTGCCTAATTCTGTTATCAAAACTCCCAGAGATGGGATATCATATGTATTTGTTTATGACTTTACCAGGAAATTATGAACATTATAATTGAAATTTCACTTTTGACACTTTTGACCAATTCTGATTGGAAATGTGTCTTGTGTGTTTCCAAGAATCACAATTAAAATTGGTATTACATATTACATTGGTCAACTGGCAGAGTCCTTCGACTCATGCTGGTTTTTTTTGTTGTTGTTGTTGTTTTTGTTGTTAGCGTTGTTTTCTTATAGTTATCGAAAACAAAAAACTGATAAAGCAATAACGGTACTTGTGTCAGGCCATAAACAATGTCCCTGTTGTCATGCTCCCTTATCCTTATGCTTATCCTTTGCTGTTGACAGTTGTTCTTGTGTGTGTTCTGTGTGTGCGTGTGTGTGTCTTTAGAAAGGTTTTCATCGACCTCAAGAAGGGCGAACAAGAAAAAAGAAAACGCAAAACAAAGGTGCTGCACTTTTTTCCTTTATTTTCACTATGACTTCATGCGAGATTGGCGAAAATCGTTCGATTGAGATTGATAAGTAAAGAAAACCGCATGTAATCCGCTTAATGTGTACATAAAAGAGTTTTTAATTCCTTCATTAAGTAGCTAAAATATTTGCCATTCCCAGGCATTCGACTGGAAATAAGATGAATAAAAAAGCTCTTTCAGATTTCCATGCAAGATCTGCAGGCCTGTAATTCTCTGAGATAATGTCTTGGTGTTTCATTAACATTTTGCTTCCTGTGTTACTGTTTTTGCATTTTTGGATTTTTTTTGGCAAAACATCAATTCTTCATATACGGTAATTTTTGCTAATGACATGCAATTTATACGCCTGTTAGTTGCTGTCCTGGCTATTTGTTTTTAAGGTTTGCGTTTTTTCCTCCATTTTGTGCGAAATTAAAAAGAGGGCAAACATCATTTATCAAGGCAACACCTTTTTTTTTGGTTTTGTTATTGTATTCTCATGTTGACAAATTGCTTGAGGAGGGAGAGAGAGAGAGAGACTGCTTAGTTTCACTTACTGTATTCTGATCAAGAATTTTCCACATTTTGCTAGGCTAATTTGAATGACATTTGAGTTGATATTGATGATGCAAAGATTGATGTTCCTTTGTCTGTCATTTGTCGTCGGTCTTGTCAGGAAATTTAATTTGCTCTACGTGTGGCAAATTGTTGAGCAAATTTGTTTGCTTTTGCAAATTTTACATGGGTTTTTTGAACCATATCAACATACATATGGATGTGTGTAGTGTTTTTTTTTATTAGGAAATCATTTAAGACACAATTTCAAGACAACTAATTAAAAATTTGTTGTATGCTCGTTGTAAAAACCAAAAAGCAAGTGGAAACTAGCTTGGCCCGTGGCAGACGCATGTTGTACGGGTTTCTTGTTGGCTTTTTCTCTTGTGTTTTTACGTCGGTTTCATTTTAATTATCAAAAATATTTTTATGGCCGACGGCCCCCAACAAGATTAAAATCTCACACACAGAGAGATGAGAGAGCCAAGCCAAGTCAGTCCGTCAGCCAGTCAGTCAGTCAGTCACTCTTACAATTCACTTCTCTGCTAAGCTCAGTTCCCTACTATGAAGAAGCCGCCGCTGATCCCGCTTCAGTTGAATAAAGTTATACCAAAAACAAAAAACGTAGAATAGCTTGAAGATCGGTGTGATGAGCACATTTACCCAGATGCCCCTGTCCTGTAGAAACCATTAAAATAAATTTAAAAGACCACAAACTGTTGAAAATGAAGAAAGCAACAGCCAAAAGAGGAAAAAAAAAACTGAAATGAAATGAAGAAGCCGTCTGAACAAATTGATAGCGTTAATGTGGGTTAACAAATGCCCTACATCTGTTCTAAGATGATCCAAAACTATATAATACAAATCATATAATGAGGAACTGGAATAAAAGAAACATTTTGTAGGATTTCTGATGTTATAAACTAGGCCTAGAACTTGGAAACTCAACTCTTAACTTTGTACTTTAGAGGGTTTGGGAATATTCAAGTATTAACTAAGATGTTGTACGTTGTCAAAGTAGCGAACAAAATTTCACTACCAACAACGCAAACGGCAACAACAAAACGCGATGACAACAAAGTTAAATTATGAAGGCCTTAAGCCGCAGTTTCTGGCGAAGATCATCGTCGACGATGACAACAACGTCTTCGTATTCGTCTTCATATCCAACTCCAACTCCAACCCCATTGCCAGATGCCAACAATCTGATAGCAGCCAAATGTAAGGGAAAAAAGGTAAAGCCATAATGCGACTTATGCCGCCGACATTGCAGCAAGTTTTGTGAATGAAAAGTTTGTGCATTTAAGGGAAATAAAGCTGCGGCTATAACACTCTAAAGATGCGCATCAGTTAAAAAGGCAAAGCCAAGAAAGGCAGGCGGCATTTTCATATAAAACCATTACAAACGAACTAAGAAACTGAGAAGCCAGTGGCACACACAGAGACGAGATGCATAGATGTAGATCTTTATTCTTTCTTTCATTCTGTATCCATTCTGTCTATCCAATGTCCGTCCACCGTTTTGTGTGTGTGTGTGTGTGTGTCTTCTAAACAAATAATGAAAATATCAACTAAGACGAAACTTTATTCACGTCTTTTTTATGTGGAAAACTCGGCATACAAAGAAAAATCTTTTAAGTACGGCAATTTTTTTTGTATATATGTATTTGTTGTAAAAGAAAAACTGTCCAAAGATTGGAACAATTGGCTGAGCTGTTGAAAGACTTGACAAATGTTAAGCAATTAGTTAGCCTAACCTGACACCATTCCATCACAAAAGAGTAAAGAAGACCCAGAGAGAGGGAGGAGTAGTCACGGTGGTGGTCATAGCGTGGGTACCATACCTTGAGATAGTTTGTTGTAAAACCTTTAAGGGACAGGTGAGAAGATCATCCTCCTCCTCAAATGAAGCTCAATTCGTCAGTGTCTACTTATGTACATACATATTTATTGCTTTGACGCTTTTGTTTGGTAAATACCAAAAAAAGAGAACTACATAAATATCATAATATTTCATTACCATCTCTGATCTGTATTCTTCTTTTATTTTTAGCATCCTGGAACTGCGCAAAGAAAAGTCTAGGGATGCGGCTCGTTCAAGGCGTGGCAAAGAGAATTATGAATTCTATGAGCTGGCCAAAATGTTGCCATTGCCGGCTGCTATTACCAGCCAATTGGATAAGGCTTCCATAATAAGACTGACCATAAGCTATTTGAAATTGAGAGACTTTTCCGGTCATGGTGATCCACCATGGACCCGTGAGGCATCCAGTAGCAGTAAACTGAAAAGTAAGTTAATTGAAAATGTATATCTAGAGAAAGTTTGTTTGTTGTTAACAAAAAAAAAAAAGTCCTAAACGCAAAGGCCTTGCGAAATTCCATTACCAATTTCAATTCCAATTCAATGACAATAAAATATTGTATATTGAAACCTTTTTATTTTTTATTTTGTTGCCTCCAGTCCACAAATTGTGACGGCAGACGAAATTCAAAATGGCTGCGCATGCGCAACAAATAAAAATAAATTGCTTTTAATAGTGACATTTTATGCAAATATGGGCCCCACCAAAAACCGAAAAACCAACAACAAGCAAACAAAATTATCATAAAAACCAATAAATTTGTTTTGGTTTTTTTTCGTGGTTTTAGGTGTGTACGCATATTTATTTTTTCTTTTTGTTTTTGGCATACTTAGAAACAAATGTTTCTGATTTCACTTATTTTGAAGTAGTTTGCAGAGGCCCCCGAAAAAGGAATTCACAATCCGTTGATGGGGCAAAATCTAGGCGAATGTGCGTTTCCTGCTTTCGGTTTTTGTAATTTTCCCCTTTCCTTCCATTTCATTGCTAACTGCACATTCTTGAGTGTCCCCCGCTTTGCCTCATAGAAATTTCCAGTTGTCTTGATGATGATATGGCCGCCAAAATGGCGGCACTTTAACATGACAACTCTCAAGTACAGTCAAGTACACACAACAAAAATGCAAATTAGTAAATGAAAGTATTAACCCAGACAATGCGACAAAATGGGTTTACGAAATTAATTTCAATTAATTTGGTTATATAAAACAAGGCAAGGAATAAGATGGTCATCCTGAAATCACTAGTTTCTAGTTATATCTAAAATCAGAGGTCTAATCTTGCAAACTTTACTTAATAGATTGCATTCTATTCAGGTGCTTTCATTTAACTATAAATTTCACTAGTTATGATGATTATATTGCTTAAACAAAAATAAGTCATAAATGATGCATTCGCCACTCGGCACACTCATCGAGCAACCCCAAGAAACAAAAAATATGATGACCATTCCCATTCCCATTCCCATTCCCGTCCCCTCATACCCATGCCCTATCCCACGCCCACAACCTCTCTTGGTCTCGGCCAAACAAAGACAATTGAAGGGAACCGCAATGTAAGCAATGTTCATAATAAATATAAGTAAGCATTCAGTATTTTCTCAGCTGATGCGCCCATTTGACCATATTTATTTAATTCAATTATAGAATTTTACGATTATGGTTCTTCTCGTTCTCGTTCGACTGACCAAAGAGTCATAATTCGCACAAGTGCAAATCGCTTTAGCCCGTCCACATATTTTTACTTTACCCACACGAACACCATCTCCATCTCCTCTCACTTGGCCAGCTGAATCCCCAGCGATTTCTGGACGCGCTAAGTTGGCAAACAGTTTCCGGTTCCGTTCCACAGCCATATGTGGCTAGGTGGGTGGGTAGAGAGGGCCAGTGGCTTTAATGACCTTCAAGTAACACTCATATGTATGCTCCACCCCTCATTTTTGTTTTTTTTGCTGCTGCTTTTCCTTTTTTGTGGCTGTGGGTCAAATTGAAGTGCTTTTTATTGCCCGTAGCTTGTTGCTGGCTGTGGCTATCCATCCGCCTTTGCCTCTTTTGGGCTTTAGGTATGTTGTGTTTTTTTTTTTCCTGTTTTTCCTCCTTCCTTTCTTTTTTTTCTGTATAATAATCCAATTGAATGGAAGGCGTTACTTCCCTCTTTCTGGCACAGAGCAACACTCTGTTCCTCTCTTCCCTCTTACTGCATATATGTGTATGTGTATGTGTATGTATACATGACGCCCCATTGATTTTGGATTATTTTTTTAGTGCCTTGACTACCTTCATTTTTGTATTTTGTATTGCTTTGGCTCTGCCCTGTACATTTGGCTTTCAAAAAGGCAACGCCGCCCCCGTCTCCGTGTCCACCTAGTTCCTAAAGTCATTCTCGTCTTGCTTGGAATGCTTTTTGACGTGACAATACAATTGTCGTAGTTGTCGTCGACCTCTGGAGCATGACGTGGCTTATGGATAGCGATAATGGGTCGGAGGAAGGCGGCATTGCTACTGATAGCTACTGATACGAGTCGCCTTGTTGCCATGAATTCAATTTTCAGTCGGCACACAAACATTTTAAAGTGCAACTTTTAGCCAAGTTCTTTGCAATCCCTGTGAGAGGCTAATAAGAGAAAGCTTTGAACTTAAATTCTTTCTTCCCATTTTACTGTAAACTTTATTTTCTCTCTTTGTTTTTGTAGAAATAATTTCTTCTGCTCATTTTCCATATGTTTATTCATTCATTCATTTTGTTTCTCACTCTCTCTCTTTCTCTCTCCCGATCTTCATTTGCAGGTGCAGCCATTCGACGCAGTCCCGCCGTTGATTTGTTTGAACAACATCAGGGCACCCACATACTGCAGGTAAATGACAATGCCACAAGTGCGAAAGAGTGAGACGTAGTCAGAGGAGGAGTGGGAGCGGCGGCCCTCTATAGAGAGGTGCAGCCCGCAGCCATCTTGTGCATATCATTAACATTTCATTTCATTTCATTTCGATTCTCTCCATTTTCTTAAAGTCACTCGATGGCTTCGCCTTGGCTGTGGCCGCTGATGGACGCTTCCTGTACATATCGGAAACGGTGTCCATCTATTTGGGCTTATCGCAAGTGGAGATGACTGGCAGCAGTATATTCGATTATATCCATCAGGCCGATCATTCAGAAATTGCCGAACAATTGGGTCTCAGTTTGACCAGTGGAACTGGCGGTGGTGGTGGCGGCGGCGGTGGTGGTAGCAGCGGCAGTGGTGCTGCAGGCATGGCTTCACCCACATCGGGAGCCTCAGATGATGGCAGTGGCACACACGGTACGAACAATCCCGACGGTGAGTCAAGTCCGAGTCCAATTTGAGATGGGAATGAAGGGGCAAACAAAGATCTGCACTCGGATTAACTGTCGGAGTACTAACTATGATGATTCTATAAATTCCAACTCTTTTTTTGTCAATCTTCTCGTTGCAGTTGCCGCCTCCATGACACAGGCATCGACAGCTGGCTACAAGGGCTATGATCGTAGCTTTTGTGTCAGAATGAAATCCACATTGACCAAACGTGGTTGCCATTTCAAATCTTCTGGCTATCGGGTAAGCATCGAAAAAGCCAATTAAAACTTGCCTAATATAATTATTTGTAACTTAAGCCAAAGTGCCATAATTTCTAGTCGACGTTTTGTAGAACGACCCCTCTTTAAAAAAAAATATCCTCTAGACGTACATATATTTATTTAACGTTTATTTTATTTCTTAATTTTTGTTTGTTTTGTAGTCTGAACTCTAACTATTTAGCTTGGTCTTTATTCTTCTCGGGTTTCTGTCTGGGGTCGTAGGACTAACCTTTTGTGTGTGTGTTTTGGTTGGTTTTTTGTTTTATTTTTTTTTTTTGTTTTTTGGGTTTTGTCAATTAGCATTTAGTCTTCATTATGTATTACGTATTACCATCCCATCCACTGCTTATCTACAGGCCAACGATGCAACGAGCAATTGCAATGGTAACAATAACAATGCTAAAAATCTTAAGAATCCGGGCTCAAACTATTCGGTACGTATCAATTGAAATCAGTACAAAAAAAAAAAAAATGAACAGCAACAAAATTTCAAATTTTTTTAAAAACAAAACCAAAAAAAGGCAAAATTATAAATCTCAAAACAAATTTGTGGATTTACTTTATAATTTTGATGTTTAATTTTCTTTCTAATTATTTAACTACAAACGATTTTGTTATTCGTTTAATTTCGATCTCGGCCATTAATACTATATAAATATATACACATACATATATGTATGTACATATGTATGTATATATGAAAAAATGAAAAGAAATATTTAAAAAGAAAACTGATTTTAGATTGATCAGTATCGAATAAAAGTGCAAAAACATCAATCATCATTATGAACAACATCAACATCCCAACATCTGCATTATCCATTCATTGTTTCTCATTTTAATCAACCAACTTTTTCAATCCATCCACAAGGTTCGAGAGATTTAATTCCGCCCCTTTAGAACACTCAACTCCAATAGCAAATTCCGCTGCAACGAAATATTTATGACATGACATGAGCTGAGCTTTATTTATTATTATAATTTTTGTTTTTTTTTGTTCTCTGTGAAGTGTGTCTTTACGATCTTGATGGCAATCACTATTATCAGAGTATATATATGTCAGTTTTAGCCTTGTAAGCTGTAACCACTGTGTGGCCCACCGGCTTAACCATATACCTTTCGCCTATTTGGAACATTTACAGGTTGTCCTCCTGCTATGCAAACTAAGGCCTCAATATACATTCTCCCACACACGAAAGTCACAACCTCCGCTGCTTGGCATGGTGGCATTGGCCATTGCCCTGCCACCACCTTCGGTTCATGAGATTCGTTTGGAGTGCGATATGTTTGTGACACGTGTCAATTTTGATTTACGTGTGGCTCACTGTGAGCCCAGGTGAGTTAGTCAATCAGATCTAAAGAAATGGAGCAAACGCCCCTAAAATATGCAAAGAATTCTCATTTGATCCTTAGCTATTGCACTTTTCTACTGCATATTGCATACTTTAGAGAGTAATTTTCAACCATTTCTTTTGCTTAATTATGGCTTAATACTTCAATGGCTAACTATTGATTTCACCCTCATGCAGAGTCTCTGATCTGTTGGATTATGCCCCAGAGGATCTGGTTAACAAGAGCTTGTATTCACTGTGCCATGCCGAAGATGCCAATCGGTTACGTAAGAGTCACACAGATTGTAAGTATATTTTGAAAGTCCAGAGGGGGGACTTCATTAATTTTATGAATCTCTCTTGATTTTGTAGTAATCGAAAAGGGTCAAGTTTTGACTGGCTACTATCGTCTGATGAACAAAAGTGGTGGCTATACTTGGCTACAAACCTGCGCCACTGTCGTCTGTAGTACCAAAAATGCCGATGAGCAGAACATAATATGCGTTAACTATGTGATTAGGTGAGAATTGCATTTCCATTAATCTCAAGTTGGGTAATTTATTTTTGTATTTCTATTGTAGTAATCGCGAAAACGAGAACCTCATTCTAGACTGCTGTCAACTGGAACCTAGTGTGGATAGCATTAAGCATGAAGAGGGCTTGGGTAATGACAAGAGCAGTGGCTCACCCAGCGGTGATGCATCCGGCGAGGGTAATCCTCATCTCAGTGCCGGTGATATGAAACTAAGTTCACCCAAAACCGATCCTGAAGGTCATTCACATCGTGGTCGCGGGCGTAGTGCAACGTCGGCCCATGGCAGTAGTCTGAATAATCTCTCGCTGATCAAAGACAGTCCAACGCCACTGGGCGTAGAGGTAGACTCGGGTGTGGGCGTTCTACCAGCCACTGTGGCCACCCCTGTTCCGGCGCCAACACCAGCTAATACCTCCACAAGCTCCACAACAACGAAGCGGAAGCGCAAGAGCAAGGCGGCGCAGCAGGCCGAAGAGCAAACCGAGCAGATTAGTGCCGAGCAGCAGCCATTGACCAAGTTACCAGCCATGGAGCAGCGTGATGGTGGGGCAACACCACGAAGTCGTCTACCATCGATTGTTGAGGAGCAAACGAATTCGGCGGCAGATTCTGCAGTCAAGGATCTGGAGCATGCAATGTCCAAGCATTTGCCATCACCAGGTTCAGTGACTGGTAATAATCCGCCAAGCACTGACTTTAGCGCCGATTCCCTGATTAAGCAACAACAACAGCAGCAGCAGCAGCAACAACAACAACAGCAGCAGCAGCAGCAGCAACAACAACAACCACATGACCCCAATGAGAAGAGCAGCACAATACAATGGATAGGTACACCGTATCAACAACCTGCTCCAATGCCAGCAACGGCTCTACTCCGGCAACTGTATGCCAATAGAGAGAGCGTCATCCGGGCCACAGCCCGACAGACACCCACAGGCGTGGGCCCGGGAGTGTTCTATGGAGAACAACAGACAGGCCCATTGCCCACACCACCAGGCAGTGAGTCATCCTATGAGAATCAATACTTACAGTTGCATTCGGCTGCCGCCGCTGGACATCCTGGCAGCGGTGGGCAAAAGACCTCGGCGGATGCCTTCACAAATCTAGTATCCACCTATGGTGGCTATCACAGTTCGATTGACTATCACAATGCCATGACACCGCCATCATCGGTGTCGCCACGCGATAGCAACAATGCGGCCAAAGTGGCTCCCTCGGCGGCTCCAGTGCTGACCACAAATGGAGGGGGCGGCGGTGGTGGTGGTGGCTATGAGTATGCCGATCCATTGAGGGGACAATATGCCACACCAACTGGAGATGTGGCTGCCACATCATTACCCCTAAAACCGCAAGCCTATACAGCAGCAATGCATCCGCATGGCCATGCCACCACCACAACAGAGGGCGGTGTCACCTATAGCAATCTGGATCAACCGCAATACTTTGCCCCACACTCCAGTTTCCATTTGTATCACAAGGGTAGCCCGGCCACCGGTTGGTATTCCACACCATCCTAGGTTTTGGAAGATGGCGCCACCGCCGATTGCCAAATGCAGGGAACATTGCCGCAGCAACTACCAAACTACCAAACGCATCCATCGACGGATGTGCAAACGGAACGCTGGGACATTGTCGGGGCATTGGGCAAGGTGGCGCGTATGTTTTTCAGTGCACGCAAGGGAAGTGGCCAGTAGGATGATGAGAAGGAAAGGGAGGAGGAGAACGCGGATGAGGTATGTACTGCTACCAATAGTTGTTCGTTGACTCCGACTACCCAATCACTCACCCAACCACACACCCACTCACTCAGAACTTTGCCTCTAGTTTGAGTGATCCTCTGGCCCTCGGACTGTACATACGACACCACGACGACAAATAGAACAAAACAGAAAACAGAAAACAAAACGTTAAAACATTCAATGTTGTTAAATAATTTTTAAGCTTTGTAAATTTAAACATTAAAACTCACTCACACAGAACCCATTGAAATTATGCGAAGAATACAAAACTACACAAAATACTCGGCAAATATGCAATTAAATTAAACAAAACAAAAATCAAACAAAAAACTTAATCTTATATAAGACTTGCATAATGTGTGTGCCACCACAGAAACAAGATTAATATATTAAAAATAAATATAACAAAAAGTAATAACGAAACGAGCGGAGAGCAAACGCAAACTCAAATAAATAAATATTAGCAATTAAATGAAATGCAAACACAAAAACTAAAAAGAAAAGAAGAAAAATCAAAAACCAACAACGGCAAACAACAATTCTTAACCAGTAAAAAATCTAATTGTTATTAATTATTTAAAAATTAAATGTAATCTTTTTTTTTCTAACCATACAAATGAATATATATATATATATATATGTATGTATATCTAATATAAATAAATTGGCATATAAATATATATATATATAAATTTAACATTTTTACAACATATCAAATGCTTCCTCTTCTAGATTTTACCAATTAATATATTATAAATACACATATATATCTATATATATAAATCGTATATATATATATATATATTTTTCCCTATCTCTAAGAGTTCTGCTAAATAAGAATGTTTTTTTTTTTTGGTTTTATTTATTCTTGTTTTTTCAGATTTCGCCTAAAATTTTAAATTTAAACTCAAAAAAAAAAAAAACAAGAAATAAAATAACTATAAATGTATATTTAATGAGATGTAATTCTAACAAAACAAATAGCTTTTCCTTTTTTTTTTTTAATATACATAAAAATGATTTATTTATTAGGCCAAGATAAGCCTCTCGAGATCCGAGTCCAGTCTATTCTTGTGCATCGATGATGTTGATAAATAATATGTTTAACAACAACACAATAATGGAAAAAAACATAATAAAAAGAAAAAAAAAACAAACGAAAGAATTGAAAGAGTTAATTTTAACGTTTTGGGAAAGACAACGACCCAAATGAATAGCTAAAGAACAAGTGTAATTAAATTTTGTATTCTGTTTTTCCCTTAAATTAAAGGCTTACACACAATATGAAATATGTCATAAAACAAAAACCAACAGTTGTTTCCCTGGAAATTCAAAAAGGATAATGACTAGAAGGCCACGAGGGAGAAATCAAAGCAAAAGGTAGGTAAAACCCATTACTCCTATTATAAAGACCTTGAAGTGCACCCACCTCAGTCTTAGCAGTATTGGAATCGATTTCAGAGTCAAGGACTAAGGAGACAAGTTGTCTCTATAAAAGTAAAGATCGGGTAATCCAAGTTACACGCTTGAAACTTTAAGACTCCCACACATATGAAAAACCCAAGACCATGTCATTTTTTTAATCAAATGATTATTATTATTATTATTTTTTTTTGTAATAACAACACCAACGTCGTATACATATGTACAATAACAAATAAGACAAGCCACAAATGACTTTTAATTCTAAAGTAATCAAGAAAACAAAATATCTTCGATGCCAGCCGAAGCTTCAAAAGCTGCTTTAAAAAACATATTTTTATATGCTGATCTCTTAGAGTTTAAGTCTATTTACACTTGTGTTTGAAAGAGGAGAGGGTGGTTAGTACTAGTTAGAAAAATATAGAAAGGATATATGCATGTGTATATGTATGGTGTAAACTTTGAAGAGAAAACAAAAAAGAGAAAAAAAAAGCCTTAATCATTAACGTTAACATTGATTGGTTTTGGTATAAAAGTTGATATATGTATGTACATACATATATCTACATTTGTAAGTAAAAACTATGTTCTATGTCCATTGCAATGGACAGCACTTTGTGTTACGATATTTTTTCCTTCTGTTGTAGCTTTTAGATGTATTAATTTAGGATGTCGGCAAGGGATCCATTAAAGTTAGTCCATCAATTGCATCTGCCGACTGCTCCTTGGCATTTGTACTGGAATGTGCGAGCAGTAAACTGCTTTCCACTTTGATTTGCGATGGGACTGCTGCCACAGCTGATGATATGTGACCACCTGGTACAGATTTTCGATTATTAATTGGTGTCGGATTGTTGGATTGATTGGCCTCATGCTTGGCCTGATGAACCAGCAGCAGGCCTTGATTAATGCTAGAGAAACTGCACACATCGCATTTGTGTATAATTGATGACAATTCCTTTTCGGGATGACGTTTCTGAAGATGCAACTGGAAATTGAATGATAAGATAGTATTAAAGATAGATAAGATACATAGATAGATAAGCAAATGACTTACCCGAAAAGCTGTGCTTTGTATAGCCCGAAAATCGCAGTGGGGACAGGCATAACGTTTGCGTTCCTTATGTGTGCCCAAATGCCGCCGAAAGGCATTATGATCGCTAGCCTCATATTCGCAGGACTCACACTTGAAGCGTTTTATCGACTGATGGCTACGCATATGGAGCTTTAGGCTGCTCTTGGAACTAAAAAGACGTTGGCAAGTCTGGCATTGCGGTTGCTCGTTACGCTCCTTGCAGAGATGTTCGCGCAGGGTCTTGCGCTGCTTGAAGGCAGCACCACAATCTTCGCAACGATGCAACAAGGGAGCAAGAGCTTGTTCTTGTGGATTGTTTGGACTTAAGTTGGGCGGCGGAGGCGGTGCTGCCATTGGTGGTTTGCCCATGCCCAAGCCCTGTGTCCGATGAAGTCGGCGGTGATTTTTCAATTGTTTGGTATTCTTGAATCCCTTGCCACATTGCTCGCACTTGTAGTTGCGCTCTTCGGAGTGGATTTTTGCATGGGTATTGACCAGACGCGAATAAATGGGTGTCTTAAAGCTGCACAATTGACAACAATAGAGCTCCATGTCAATCTGATGTGTCCGCCACAGATGGGTGTGCAAGCAATTCCAATTACTAAACTCACTGGACTGACATTCGGGGCAAATCATGGGCTGGGCGGAGCCAAGGCTTCCATTATGACAGCGACCGTGGTACTCGAGAGTGGAAGGCGATTTAAAGCGGAACATGCAACCTTCGACTTGACACTTACCGCCCTCTGGTATTTGTTGAGCACCTGGTGGTGGACGCCGCTTGGCCAAATTACCACCGGCCTGCTTGGCACCATACGGACGTCCTCGTACGGATGTGCCACCCGATGGCGGCTCGACGGCAGCGGGTAATAAATTATTAGCCACATAGATGCGGGCTGGCTTCTCTGATGTGATCGAAACTGTTGCCTCCGAGGCCAGGGGAACCAATGGTGGTACCGGCAAGCTACTTAAATTTGAACTGGACGAGGTCATCACAGTTCCGCCAGAGGCTGTAACAGGCACAAGCGGAGGTACACCTCCTCCTCCATCTCCGATTCCGACTCCTACACCTCCTGCACCACATGACAATTGGTCGAGTGTTACTGCTGGTAACTGAACCGATGATGGTGGAGGAGGAGGAGGAGGATTGGGCACACCATTATATAATTGAGCAAAATCTTTAACCAGTAGATCTTCGGTTGATGGATCCAACTGTGTAGATGTAGGAGTTTCCTCGTGGCTCTGGCCACTGGCTCCTTGCAATGGTTCCTCTATCCAGCGCCAGCACTCCAAATCCTCAGCTAAGTCGTAACCTTCTTCACTGGGCCAGCTGTTACTTAGCGAAGGCTGAAAATCACTCAAGGTCTGCCCAGCTACAGATGCCTCTTGAAGAGTCTGCTGCTGCTGGGAATGTTGTTGGTGGTGTTGTTGTTGATGTTGTTGTTGTTGTTGGTGGTGGTGGTGATGATGCTGCTGATGCTGCTGCTGCTGATGATGATGTGGATGCTGCTGCTGATCAATTGGTAATTCCATTAGGGGTACCATTAGATGCTCAACTTCATTGCGATTCATCAGATTAAGCTCATCTACGGTACGAAGGTGAAGTGTGCCGCGCTGCGGTGCTTTAAGGATATCAACGTTCTTAATAAAAATCTTCTGCTTTGATTGGCTGTTGGTGCTGTTGGGAGCCGGCGGTATAAAGTTTCCCAACTCAACAGGCGGTGGCTCTAATGTGATGGGATGTGGAGGAGGCGGCGGAATCACTGACGGCGGTGGCGGCGTAGCCTCTGTCACCAATGGAGCCACTCCATGATCGAAATCTACAGCGAAATCTAAATCCAAGGCACTAAAACGACTTGTGTCCATTCCAGCAGCGGTGCCAGTTACACCTCCATTACAACCTAAGACCGCATCAAATGCAAAGGCCTCGTTGCACATATTAGCCAAAGGAGCCAAACTTGGTTCGAATCCCGGCAGCGGACCAGTTGGTGTTAGCAATGCATCCGTGTGGAATACATCTCCTGCAACTGCTCCATTTGTGCCAGGAGTGGTGGTCCCCGTTACGCCTGTGCCATTGAAACCCATTCCCGGCAGAGCTGATGGTAGAACCATTGGCTCTTTTAATATGTCCACGTTTCTAATATAGATCTTAGGTTGACGTGGTTTTTCTGGTTCTACACCCACCACCTGCACATCTAGAAGATCATTTTCGGTGAGTAAGGCTGGATCCGTTTGGGGCAATTGAAAATCAAAGGGCAACAGAGCTGGCTCTCTCAGGACATCGACACTTTTAATAGAGATTTTCTGACTGGGTTTGGATGGAGCTGCTACTTGTTCTGTGACGTCATCGAGTAAATCCATTATATTGCTTCCAGCACCGCCGTTTTCATTGTGTGGCATTAAAGGTAAAAAATCTGGAAGAGAGTTCTGCTCCTGTGGCGGCGGAGGCGGCGGTGGGGGTGGCTCCTGTAGACAAGCAACGTTCTTAATGAAAATTCGACTCTTGGTCTGCTCCCGGACCGACGACTTCTTGAGCAAAGCCGAAATCTCATGTTCCTCCAAATGATGATCAAGGCTGAGATGCATAAGCAGAACATCCTGGCTAACAAAAATGTTCTGGCAGCCTGGAAAGATATCAATATATTTAGTTGCATCTTGGTAGCATGTTACGGACTTTTTCACACCTGGACACTGTTTACTGGGCTGTTCACCAAAGCAATTGGCCATATGCGACTGCATCTTCATTGGACACAGAGTCAAGTAAGGACAACTGTGACATCTGTGTAGGACTCGGTTGTCCGAAGTACTGCCGTCCCCTACAACCACAGTTGACTTTCCCTCTACACTTGGGCAACTGGTGTTACGTGTCGGCGGCGTGGGTGTGGCATTAAGTCGCTCTTTAGCTGCTGCATCTGTTGCCTGCTCGGATTTTATAAGCTCGGCTTCTGATTTAATTTCGGCAGTTTTTCTCCGAAAATTGCGATAGCTCTTTCCCACTTGCGTCTCTAGCTGCAGATCCGTTGTATGAATTTGCACAAAGGGAACGGCTGCCGCCGCACTGGCTCCAACGGCTACGCCCGTCGCAGTGACTGCAGCAGCTACAGAGCTGCTCAACGCCGCTTGGTCATCGTCAAAGAAATTGGTGAAATTGGTATCGGGCTCCAATGCATGAATAGGCGTTGATAGCGATAGCAACTCGGCAGCTGGCGGGTGGTGCGGTGGTAGCAACTGTTGGAAAACAATACACGGCATGGACGTGGAGAATCAAAACCTCTTGCTCTCTCTCTTTGAGCTTCTCTCTCGTCTCTCACCTGGTTGCCAATGACACTGTAGTAGCCTGGATATCCTGCATCGTTCATATTGCATTGCATTTGGTCAAGATTTAATGAAGCATTTTGGAATTCCGCATTTACAATTTTACACAATAAAAAAAGTTGTGGCAAAAAAAAAAAAACTGATAGCAAAAAACAGCTGATAAAGATGAAACAGCTGATTACATAGCAGACTCAAAATGTGTTGACAGAGAATATTACTCGCACCCTTAGGACTTTTACTCGCACCTTTACGACTATTATTCGGACCCTTAGGACTATTACTCTCACCCTTAGGACTTTTACTCGCACCCTTAGTACTTTTACTCGCACCCTTAGGACTATTACTCGAACTCTTAGGAATATTACTTTACTATTAAAACTGGGCAGCCCTGGTAATTTTCAGCTCGAAAACGGTAACACTGGTAAACTGCTTAACAGTATAGTGCGTTCCTAGTTAACATTTTCAAAACACGTGTGTCAGACGAAGCAGCAATTTTTTACTGGGAAAAAAAGAATATAAGTTATAAATTAAAATAATGGCGGATCTGCTAAAACTGACCGACGCGGTAGTATTTGAATATCTACAAGGCAAAGACAAAAACCTGGCTAAGGTTTTTCAACAAAAGACGAAAGCGGTAAGCAAATCTAACTGTAGATTCGTAAGTGTATGTATTTGTATTTGTTGTGTTGTGCGGCAAATTGCAACTGCAAAGTATAAATGTATGCGGGAGTCGCAGGCAATGTGTCTGTGTGTGAGTGATTGAATATGCCGCCATGCGGGGGATGCAATCCATTGATATCGTCGCACATGATGGACGCCAAATGGGTTAGAAGGCATCAACTGGTTAAGGCGACCACGTGTTTTTTTTTTTTTTTTTTGTGCACTAACCAAGCAATAATCATTTTATTATTTTACAGGCTAATGTTGCTAAGAATACACCAAAGTTGACAGATATTCTACAGTTCTATCAAACAAAAAGTGCGACAAAGATTCCACAAATCAAGGCTGGAGCTAAGGATAGCGATAGTGACGACGATGACAGTGATTCGGACTCGGATAAAACTCCGGCCGCTGCCAAGAAGCCGACTTTGAGCAATGGCAAGCCAGTGAAAAAAGACGAGTCCAGTAGTGAGGAGAGTGACTCTGAAGAGGAAACGGCCAAACCTAATGCTAAGGCAGCTCCGGCGAAACCTGCTGCCAAGAAAGCCGACAGCTCCAGTGAAGAATCCTCCTCAGAAGAAGAAACAGCACCTAAAAAGGTAGCAGCAGCACCTGCCAAAGCTGCTACACCAGCCAAGAAACCAGCAGCCTCTTCCTCCAGCGAAGATGACTCCTCCGAAGAAGAAAAGGCAGCAAAGCCAGTAACTAAAAAAACAGTTGCTGCTGCAACACCAGCTAAGAAGCCAGCTGCAGCCGCCTCTTCCTCCAGCGAAGAGGACTCCTCCGAAGAAGAGCCAGCAAAGCCAGCGGCTAAGAAACCAGCTGCTGCTACGCCAGCCAAGAAGGCTGCCAAGTCATCTAGTGAGGATAGCTCGTCCGAAGAAGAGGCAGCTCCTAAAAAGCCCGTGGCGGCAAAGTCACTTGCTCCTCCAGCAAAGGCCAAGAAAAATTTCACCTCTAGTGAAAGCTCTTCTGAAGATGAAAAGCCAGCAGTAGCAAAGAAGACGCCAGCAAAGGCGGCGCCTGCCAAGAAAGCAGATGACTCAAGTGACTCAGAAGATTCTTCAGAAGATGAAGCGCCCAAAAAAACAGCAGCAGTCGCACCAACAAAGTCAACCCCGGCCAAAAAGGCAGACACCTCCAGTGAGGGTTCCTCCTCTGAAGATGAGAAACCAGCTGCCAAAAAGCCGGCGCCAGCAGCTGCTGCTAAGAAGCCAGCAGAATCCGAAGACTCTTCTGATGATAGCGATAGCTCCGAAGAAGAGAAGCCCAAGGCTAAGGTGGTGGTGGCGAAGCCTGCAGCAGTAGCTGCCAAGACTGCTGCCAAGAGCAGCAGTGAAGAAGATTCCTCAAGCGAAGACGACGATGCCCCTGCTGCTGTCAAGCCAGCTGTAAAGAAACCAGCAGCAGCCACACCAGCCAAGAAGCAAGAATCCTCCAGTGATGATGACTCTTCCGATGACGATGAGCCAGCGAAGAAGAAACCCGCCGTGGCTGCTGCGCCTGCCAAGAAGAAGAAAGAGAGCAGCAGCTCTGATGATAGCGACGACTCTGAAGAATCCGGTGAGATTAAGCCCCAGCCAGCTGTGGCCAATGGCGGAGCTAAGAAACGCAAGTTTAGCGGTGGTGATGCCGACGAGGAGACCAAGGCTACACCAAATAAGAAATACAACAACTTTGTCAAGTCCGGAGAGCAACAGGTGAGTTGGCTAAATCGTAACTGGTGAAGATGTGGGAGAGGACTTGTCTTCTTTCTACTAGGATGTTAGGGACTTTTGCATTCAGTTCAACTTTGGGGAAGATTAGTTGTAATTGTTTCATATTAATTATCCCCAAAAAATGATGAAAATTTGTGCCTAAATTTGAAAATCAAACCATTGACAGAATGGTTACCAAAACTCCACGCCCAACAACTACGAGAACAACCGAAATAGGCAATTGAACAACAGTGGAGGAGGAGGCAGTGCCGGGCGTCGTCGTTCTCCGTTCCGACGTGTACGCACCGAAGACATTGAAGTGGACAAACGCGTCCAAGATATGTCCTTTGAGGCCAAGGTGAGTGCCGCAAATGCATTTGAGTGTTGTTGTTGCTGCGTGTGGCATGTGTGGTTGAGTGGTTCAGTGGTTTTAGAAAGACAGGGCAGGGGCAGGGATTTGGTGTAGAAAGTTTAACGTTCAGAGAGGGAATGCACACAAATTACATATGAAAGAAACTCAAACGAAACTCAAATCCATTTGCGGCACCTTTATTTTGGGCCAATTCATTTGCAATTCCTTTTTGAACAATGATTTGTGTTTGACCCCCTCTTTGGCGTTTCTCTTTCGCTACTCCACAGGATAACAACGGCGGTGGTTTCCAGAAACGTGGCGGCGGACGTGGACGTGGCGGCTCTGGTTTCGCTGGACGACCAGATCGCAGCAAATGGGAGACAAATAAACAAAATGGAGGCGGCGGCGGAGATGGCAATGATGCTGCAGGTGGTGAAGGCGGCGGCGGTTTTAAGAAGTTTGGCGAACGCAAGAGTTTCGGCGGCTTTGATAGAAACAATCAGAGAGGAGGTGGTGGCCGTGGTGGCGGCGGCGGATTCGGCGGACGTGGCGGCGGCGGACGCGGCGGTGGCGATCGAGGACGTGGTGGCTTTGGCCGTGGAGGTGGTGGTGGCGGTGGCGGTGGCTTTGGCCGTGGAGGTGGTGGTGGACGTGGACGCGGCGGTGGTGGCTTTGGTAACAAATCCTTCGATTCGGGGCCAAAGCAAAACAAGAAAATCACCTTTGATAATTAATTTTAGCCTAGTTTGTAGCCCCTCTAAAACCACCCACCACATCCTCCCACAAATACAGAAAGAGACAGACGCCACACGCACACACACACACACACGCAGTCACAGTCACATGCAACATGTTTTAATTTGCTAACTTAAATATTCGCATTATAGAAAAACGCGGCCGGTTCCTGGGGCGATCGTGCAAATAAGGATTTGAAGCATACCCGCGGTAAATCCTTTAAGCACGAGAAGACCAAGAAGAAGCGCGGTAGCTACCGGGGAGGCCAGATTGACGTTGGCGTCAATTCTATAAAATTTGACTAGATTTATATAGTTTTCTATATATAATAAATATGTATAAATATGTATATATTGTCATAATATATACATATATATATATTGACAATATATACATATATATAATTAATCCATATATATATACTATAACATTATGTATGTAGTTTTAAGTAACACAGAAACGGAAATATGTTGAATATTTTTCTATCTGCATATTGATGTGTAAATTACATTTTTTTTTTTTTAACACTTATGTTCCGCTTGGCAACTTGTAAACGCCTCCTAAATGCAGTTTGAGCAACAACTGAACAGCATGAAAAATTGTGGCAACTTAGGTTTTAAATGTGAATTGATGCTGCAACCATAATACATATAGCGAACTGGCCATTTATTGAAAGTGAAAATTTTGCAGTGAAAATGTGTATAGATAGGACGAATGTCGTATTCTAATCGAATTGAGTAAAACATGTAACTATCCTCTTACTGTAAATTGGATGATTTCTTTTCCTACATGAAATTCCTTTTGTAATATGAGAAATTCAAAGAGAATCGACAAAAATATTACGATTCG
Organism: Drosophila paulistorum; assembly: GCA_018152135.1. Lineage (NCBI taxonomy): Eukaryota > Metazoa > Arthropoda > Insecta > Diptera > Drosophilidae > Drosophila > Drosophila paulistorum. Next base: position 16,220,284 of record JAECXG010000606.1, on the reverse strand, counting down.
CATTTTATTTTGAATATTAACACTAATATGACATTATACATATAAAATATAAATGCAATCTTGTCTAGATCAACTAAATTTTCACTTTCAATAAATTTTCCACTTTTTAAATTTTATAACAAATTGATAACTTTAAACTTCAATATATGCTTAAAGAAAATATTTGCTTCCTTTAGTTGTCAACCGATTTCTTTAAGTAGATATATTTTGTACGAGGAATACGAAAAGAAAAAAAATACAAATATATGTGTATATCTGATTTATTTTAATTTAAGAAAACTGTAAGCTACACAGTTAAGCAGGGGATAATCAATTTAAAAGGTGATGACATTAATTTTCTAAAGGCGAACAATAAAATTTGTGGGTTTACCGTTTTGTGTTCAAATTTCCATCGCCATATGTTAACAAGCTGTTAAGAAAATGTTAGTTAACACAGAATTTACATGGCAGTAGTTTACAACACTAGTTTGCTTGGTCACCAGTGTGTACATAAAATACAGGGAAATCGTGAGTATCAAATACCGGTAGCAAGCGCCAAATAATAAAGTGCTTTTAATATTTCAGAAAAAAGCGCGATTTTGGTTATTCATCAAAAATTGTAAAAGTTAGAAAAATGGTCTATAATGTATGTAGAATCGAAACGGTGGAAACGGAAATTAAACTTATGTCCGTCAGGTTAATTACATGAACACGAGATGCCATTTTTTTTTTGGCGCGTCAAAGGACTTGGCTTTATCTGGTGGCTAATACAGGTGAGATTTCTAAACAGTTTCACTTTCTAATAAAATGAATAACAATAGTAGTTTTTATATGTTATTTAAGTTTATTATTGTTATCTTTCATTATTATCAACAATTGCAATTACGTACTGTGACGGCTAATATGTATTTTCATTTGGTTTTTCTATCTTTTTTGGTTTTTGCATTTTCTCTTTGAGTTCTATGAATTTCAAAGTTATATTTGGTTAGTTTCTAACATCTGTCGGGCCCTCATCAGGTCGGGCCACCTGCAGATATTCCTGGATATCATAGTCAAACAGTTCAAAATCATATCTGAGGAGGGAATGAAAATATTGATCGTTTAGCACATATGGAAATATACTAGAAGGAAAAACTTACTTGTAATACTCATAGAGCTCGAGCATCTCTTGTCGAGTTAATTGGGCATAGAATTGCTGCTGTAGCTCATGAGTTTTGCGGCCCCCTTTGCCCATATTTCGCCATACAGGAGCTATCACCCGCTTCAGGCCAGTCTTTTCGATTAAATATAATTGATCCTCGGTCAGTGACTCGAACTTCAATATCATGTCAAATTTGATAAGACATGGTGTGCAAAATGAAGTGGCCGCCACAAAGTGCATGTCTATGAAACTGCCACGTTTCACCTGATCCAACAGCCAGTTAACGAATTCCGGAAATGATGGATACTTTGTGTTTGACGAACGAGCCGCTAGCGAGGGCTAAGAGAGATTCATTTGTTAAAATATCAATTATCCATCGATTTTTGTGGATGTGTGTCTGTGGCAATTACCTTTTTGCGATAATTTCGCACTATGCTGCGCCCCAGCTTGTCATGGAAGGAATATGGTAAAGCGAACACCATTTTATCACGATAGGCACTCAAGAGTCTCTCGAAGGGATTACGTGCTATGATAAATGTCAATGAGTCATTTTGTGCCTCACGAAGCTGCAAGAGATTTAATCAATTCACATATTGCAATTAAAAGATATCTCCTTGAACCACTTACCTCTTCTAGGCTCACACGCGGATAGCGTTCTCTGGCCAAGTTTAGAAGAATTTTCTTAGTTTTACGTAAATAACTGGGTGAGTAACCAGCTAAAACATTAAAATTAAACATCCATGAGGACGATGCTGCCTTAAATACATTACACCTGGACAGGTGACAGACATGTTTGTTTTAGTATCGTTTTCTATTCTCTGTCTCTCTCTCAATCGCTCTTGATATGCTAAACTCACCAGATAATATGATATTTTTTGTTAACCAAAAATTCCCATGTATTTGGCGTATGCCAGGCATCGTGACCTGTAAATAGAGTTCGAGTTCGCCTTACACTTTCACTAGGCAACCGAATTTTCTTGTGAGTTACTCACCCAATACATCTAGACCATAGGCTGAGCATTTATCCTTTAAACGTTCCCGCCTTTCGTCCATACGCTGTTCCACCTGCAACATTTCCTGCGGTGTGAGTGTTTGAACGGCATTTTCCGGTATAAGTGGTATATGCGTTTGATTGATGTCCTAGGCAAATATACGTATGTATAAATGGATAAATATCGGATAAATTATATATTGGGAAGAATACAATAAACAATTTAATGGCTATTACATATATAGCCTGAAGAAGACTATCAAACGAGCACGATAGGGATACAGAGCTACAGCATGGACGAGGTCAAGGATGGGTGCGGAACAGCAAGCGAGCCAGCGAGCGCACAGAAGGAACTTGACGTTCCTTTCATCAATTTAGCTTTTCTTTTAATTTCGGGGAAACTTGTTTACATCATTAATTATACGAGTGCCAGGCCATGGTATGTACAAGTGATGTATGTATGTATGTATATGCATTTTGTGTGTTTGGTGTGTGTGCTTGTGTGTGTGTGTGTATTTCGCTACAGTGAAAGTTCGTTTACATATTTACTTTATCAACATAGCGCCACTTGTTCTTTGTCTTGCCCGTTGCCACCACAGTCAGTTCCTTGTTCTTGTTTTTGTTCAACAGCAGCACTGGATAGCGAAATGTTTGCCCCATTGCCTGCGCCTGTGCCTGCTGCGATTGCTGCTGCTGCGGCTGCTGCATATTAAAGGCCTAAAAAAGCAGTGGCATTTTGGATTCATTCAACAACAGAGAGATAGAGAAATAGAAACAATTAAACAGAGAAAGAGAGAGAGAGTCAAAGTGGGGGAGATAGAGCGAAGCTAGCATGACGTGGCGTATGCGTAATTTACAAGCGTTTTTCGTTTTGTTTTCTTTAATGGCGCAAGCTTTAAGCATTGTCAAGGTCCCAGGCTAAGCATCTTAATTAAAATTTTGTTCAGACAGCTTTGTATTGTCTGTCGACTGGCATTTATTTATACATACAAGTACATATATGTATAAACTAGCCAGCTAGAGCGGTCAAGTTGGCGTCACGGCTGCCAATTTGCATGTGACTAGCATATTATTCTATATTACTTATATCCATTCGAATGGGTCTTATGAAATCCTTCAAAAGTATAACAAGTCTATGGATGTAAAGCAAAAAAATGGAATATATCTTAATCGTAGAAATCAAATGAAATTAGCAATAAGAATCATTTTTTGATAATTATAACCATGACTTTTACAATAATCTAACATGAATTGATAGGAAGCATATGGGATATCATTTAATCAACTAGCAATTATTACAAATACAGCTAAATCTACTTTTATATGTTGGGTTTCCTTTCGTAGTTGAGTATTACAGGTTAATTTCCGTTTGAATCAGAACCCTGACCTACTTTAGCAAATGCTTGATCGATATTTTATCAAAATTATGTCTGTCTGTCCTGTTGATTCGCAATAAGTTCAGCAATTCAATTAAATTGAGTTGCAATTAACTAATCACTAGTCAATTAATCTAATGTAAATGCTACTAGCTACTAGCGAAACGATTAAAATGATATCAGTTCCAAATGTTTTTGCATTCATTAAGGAATTTCGGCCCATTCCCTAACAACGAAAGGTGGTCAACATGTCGTATACGTTATGGGTGATTAGGATATTTAAAATTCTTTATAATGCTTACGAACCTTTTGGCTAATCAATGTCTAATTTGTAAGATCGATTTGGTGCTAATTATATGAAATTGGTGTTCTATATATATACCACATATCAATGCATTCAATCACGCTCAAATACTCTAGACTGATATACACCCATGAATTACCGATGTGTAATTCAAAAAAAATAGTTATGGGGGATCTGTTTAGGGCAATTTCAAGGTCGGGTTTAAAAAGGAGCAATGCGCTTGCTTAAAATAGTTTCCGTCCATTTGATTTTAAGCCACAGTGGCGCTATATGCATGACGTGAATTGTTTGGCGGATGTTTGTATGTATGGGCAGCAGGACAGTGTGAGGAGAAGGCCCCTAGGGGCTTCAAGGCGTAGCACAAAGCATGTGTGTGTGTGTGTGTGTGTGTGCCGCATTTTTTGTGAAACGCTGTGCTTAATTATGCGTATGGTGTGGTTGGCGAAAAAACAAAACTAAAAGTGGAGCACATAGCTGGGCGTATGCGTGTTTTATTTTTTTGTGTGTGCGCGCTTCCCTTTAAGCATTAGTCATTTAAATAATGTAACACAAATTACCAGAAGTATTTGCTTCTTTCCTGCAAAGTATATAGTAGTATATATGTACATACATACATATATATTGATCGCAAAGGGTTGTGTCGATTCAGAGGGGCGGGCGGTAGGCCTAAGGGGAATCGATATTTAATGGCCGCATTTGCTGACTTTTTTATGAAGCCAATTGCAATTAAATGTAATGTAATATTTGACGACCATTTGGCCAAGGTCGACATGGAAAGAAACGGGCGCCCAAGTGTCTCTGACGATAATAGCAGACGATAGGGGGAGAAGGGTAGAAAGCTAAGGAAACGGAGACGATGAGGGAGGACCATTCAAAGGTAGAGTCAAGTGACGCCCTAAGCGGCTTAAATAGGCGCTTGGGGGATGGGTTGGTTCAAAGGGTTGGTTGGTTATGTGGGCAGGGCGTGTCTCCAAATGGGCGTTTTGAGCCAGCTTATGAGATTATAAACCTGAAAATTCTATGGCATATTCTTTCTCTATCGATATGCATTACATTCCCTTTGTATGTGTGTGTGTGTGTGTGTACCGATTGTTATTTTTAAATACAATGCATCAGCAATACACAAAGAACATATTAGTATGTGTGTACATTTAAGACCAGCTAATACCCTTAGTTAATTTGGCATTAATTAGCACATAATTGATGTCTATCTGCCTGCAAATGTATCTAGAATAATATTCAATTTGACCTCCCCCGTGTGCTGGAATTCTCTGTTCAATGGGAAAAACTGAAGCGCTAAACGTGCAATGAGGTGTGAAAACAAACATACAAAAAGCGCTAACCAATTCCGAGATATTGTAAATACACCTAATCTAAATGGTATATATAACAGTAGGCATCTATGTATATACATATGTATGTACATATATGTCTTATATTTAACAAAATTGTAATCTGATTTAGTGCAATCGAATTGCTATAAATAATGTATTTATAACAAACATATAATCCACTTTTCCACTATGCCCTTCGCAAACACACACACACACAATGTTAAATCAGTCTCACATACTTGCTACTATATATATATATATGTATGTATGTATAGAGATTGTTTGCTAGATAGACAGATTGATAGGTAAATTAATATTACATATGTACATATATGAAATGTATCTGCATTGACTTCCTAATGAAATGCATCTAATAGATAGATTGATTACAGCAAAGAGAGACAACTTTGTACTATAATAGATGCTGTATATTACCCTTACAGTGACATTATAATTAGACTGAGTTGTCTCAATTGACAATGAATGAAACCGAAACTTATTAGTGTCGAAATGACGACGAATTCTTTCATTTCTCGATACAAATAAATGAATATTTATGATTGATTCAAAGTGAATCTTCTGTGAAAATGGGGATGGTTAAAGTGTTTCAGTTTAGTTTGCAGCACATTTGAGTTAAGTAACAAAAAAACAATCGATTGACTGCATTCTGCTTGTTCCCAGGCCTCGCACACTCGCAAAAACACACACACACACATACACATACACATAGATAGAAGGCATATTCATGGAGTACTCTTAAAGCAGGGCCCTTGAGGGCTACCAACTGTATGGGTTGACAATGACATAAACTTGGATGCAAGTTCTCATGGATGACTATTACGACTATTGCAAATACTAGTATATACTATAGTTAGCACTACTACTACTACTACTACTAAAACTACTTGAATAGACTAAGTATAATGGCCTTGGCCATACAGAGGAAACTCACCTCGAATCCACGGATCTTCTGCAGCTGCTCATTCCATACCAGATAGACCAAAGAGAGTGGCAGTAGCAGCAGCGAGATGGCCGTAAAGATGAGCAAATAACGCCGTATGGCGCGACAATTTGCCAAGCTCTTGCTCAATTTCATTTAAACACAAGGCTAAATGCATAGGAACTGATTTTTGTTTGCTCTTTCTTCTTCTTGTGTTGCTTTTTCGTTTTTGGTTTTGCTTTTTCTCTTCAATTTTTTTGATTTTTGTTGTTGATTTATATTTTTATTTATTTTTGGTATATATGGGGGGACTACTGATATTTATGAGACATGGTTTCTTTTTTTTTTTTTTTTGATTTTCTCTGACTGCTACGCGGCGTGCAGTTGGCGACAATTTTTGTAAAAGTTTTTCATAGCTGCCGATGCTTGCTGGCTAAATTTAGTTTCTTGTGCTAAATTATATTTGTGGGTAAAGGAGAAGAAACATTAACAAAATCACGAAAAAAGGCACACACACCCACCCACACACACACACACTCGGAAATAAATCGAGAAAGGAAATGACATAGTTTAAGGTCCAATTGCAACTCATGAGAAATGCAAAATGTGTTTATTTTTATTCCATTTTCTAGCAATATTTGTAATATTTTTGATTTGATATTTTTATTGACACTTTAAACCTTAATAAAATGCGAATGATTCTAACATTAAGCATTAGAAATTTGATTTAAATCATACAAATACACTATTAGATTTCAAATTGTTGATTCAGTAAGTTTAATAGATATGAAACATGTTTTTGTTTCATTAATGTCAGCTTCAACTTAATTATTTTTTATATAAATTCTTGTTTTATTATGTTCGTGAACTTTGCAGGCCATTATCAACTTGAAAGCCTAAAGAAAAAACAATTTTGACTCAATTTGCTGTTGAAAATTATATTGTAAATTTTATAAAGACAATTAGAGTCAGTTGGAGGTTTGGCAAGTGTTTATATTTATAAGTATTTCTCTAACCAATTCTTCATTGAATAACAAATGGCCTTCTAATGAACACAACATAAATGTGTTTAATGCTTCTGATCCGGCCTATCATCAAGTTGATCTATCAGGCTTTTAGCTATTCCACTGTGGCAGTATTTATTGATATTCTTTATTACTATGGTTGTTGTTGTTTCTCGTTTGTGGGTTGCGTTTTCGTTCTTTTATTTTTTTTTTTTTCTTGTTTTTGGTTGTGTTTTTGGGGGTGTGTTTTTTAGGCCAAACTGCAAGAGGCAGGAAGTCATGAGGCAAAGATTTCGTTTATTGATTTTTTTTCTCTTTTACCCCCCTCTCTCTCTATCTCTCTCTCTCTCTCTCTGTCTCTCCGTGAAGCTCCATAACCGTGTGCCCTTTTTGTCGACAACTTCAATTGGAGTTGCAGGTTGAAGTTGACTTTGAAATTTTTGTTGGTTTTGCTGATGTTTTCTGTTTGGGTTTTTAATTGTTTCAATTGTTTAAACTCTTGCTGTCAGAACATTTTTAAAAGTTTTGTTAATTTGTTTATCAATTCACACACAGATGTATGTATACACAAACAAAAAAATTTCAATACATTCATATATATGTATATATATATAAATTTCTCTGTTTTCTATTTCACTTTCGTCATGAGCAGCATTTTGTTTGATTTTTCGTATTTGGTGAGGGGAGTCCGTATACGCCGCGTATACGTAATCAAATGCAACAATAAGACTAAACGAAACGAACACAACAAAAAAGAAAAAACAATTTCTTTTGTTATTCAATTGTTTGCCAATTGAGCTAAGAAAAACCCGCAATCAATATCACAATTGAAACAGAAGCGTGATGTGATTTCTGTCCGTAACCCCGAGATAGATCTAAAAGCAAGGTAGCCCCCCTTTGAAGAGATGAGAGTCGACAGATAGGATATAAGATGGAAGTGTTTGAAGCAGGTGTAAGTGTTTGGGAGGGATGAGGGATGTGTGGAATAGATGGACGGGGTCAGTCACCAAAAAACACACACACACACACACACAATAGAAAACAGATTCCAAACACAAACCGTCAACGTCATTGCCGAGCAACGCACATTTCACGAATGAAATCAAATGCGAAATGAGCACAGGCTGCGGCTGCGGCTCTGTGCCACTGCCAGTGCCTCTGCCTCCGTCTCTGCCTCAGCCACTGCCACCGAATCTGCCTCTTTGCCTGCCCGGCTGGGTGCTATTGCCCTGCTCTGTCACTCGGTTTGCCGCTGCTTTGCTCTGCCTATACTCTCTGTCTTTAGCTATATTGCCCAGTTTCTGTTCAGTTTAGTTTAGTTTGCATGCCAAAAGGCAGCGCAGCGCGACGCCGACGCCGACGACCGCATCGCTCTGCCCAGCGCATGCGATTCCCATTTTCCCTACTCGAAACATTGTTTGTTGTTTACTTGGCCATTCTGTTTCACAAGCGTTTTTTTTGGTGGGGAGGGAGTCCTTTGATTTTGTTTATAGCCAAGTAGCATTGCTCTCTCACTCTCTCTCTCTCTCTCGCTCTAAATAATAATAAAAAAAAATGTTGTTGTTTATAACTCAGCAAAGAGCCGGCAAAAAGGGACAATTTACAACTATGGGTCGAAGAGAGACAAAGAGGTGAAACCGAACGGGGGAGTTGCGCAGTGAGCGGTTACCACATGGAACAGGGTTGTCATAGTAGCAAATTGGCGGGCACGGGGCAATCGAGAAGTTTCTTGCTTCTTCCTCTACTAAGATCATATGGAAAAGATTTCACACACTTGAAATGTCGCGAAATTTGAAATAAACAAATTATTTCAAGGATTGAATCATAAATTTAGATAAAAATCTTTATATCGAATTCTTTTATATATATTTAGTCATCGGCTATGATTTATAGTAAAAGTTCAACATTTTCTGTGCTTTAATAAGAAAATACAGAATTTATCAAGTCTAGTCTAAAGAACTAAAAGGCATAGATCGAAAAGCAAATCTATGTTTTTTAGCTCCTTAGATACATTATTGTTTATTCCAAACAACAAATTGTATTTTATATAAAAAATATAAATATTTTAGTTGTATTTTCCATAGAACAAAATAAAATGTTTTTAAAAAAATTCGATTAATTCGCTATACATGAGGTAAGAAAATATGTCTCTTGTTTTTTTTTTCTTTGCTAAATGCTAATTATCGAAGGCTCGTTTAACAACCACACAGATCCACTCCAATCCATTCCATTATCATGATTAAATCCGTTGCAATATCAGTTTCTTTAGTATTCGAAAAGGGAATGCACTTTTGAATCAATTTTGGCGCGTCCTTTCAGATCGCTTAGTTCCATGACAACTAGGCACTCCAGTATAACGCCACCGACTTTTCGGACCAATTGGGTGGCAGCAACTAGGGAACCGCCTGTGGCCAGCAGATCGTCAACAATAACCACTTTTTGGCCAGGTTTAATGGCATTCAACTGGATCTCGAATGTGTCCTGGAGAGGAATGAGTGTCAATTAAATACAATTACGAAAATTTGTCATTCAAAGAGTCAACTTACCGAACCGTATTCCAATTGATACTCAACAGAAGCCACTTCACCGGGCAATTTGCCCTTCTTGCGTATGGGAGCACATGAAACGCCCAATTCGGTGGCCAAGAGAAGATTGAATAGAAAGCCACGTGAATCTAGGCCAACAATGATCTCAACGTCCGGATGATTATGCCTGACACGTTCCACAAGTAAGTCCCTTAGATAAACACACGCCTTGGCATCGGTGAGTGCTCCAAATATATCGCTGATAAGAATTGAATTGCCTTGTTAAACACATTTAATTTTGGTATGATAAGAGTCATGTTTGACCCGATCATTACTATCTGTATCCACATGCATACATTTGTACATATGTATGTAGATAGGCCAACACACTAACACATACATACGCATGCTTATGTATGTAGTAATTTTAATGTGTGATAACCTTTTTGACCTACCGAAATAGAATGCCCGGTTTTGGAAAATCTGGATATTCGCCTATCTTTGATTTGACATAGGTCAGCTTGTCTTCCGCATTGATTTCACTCATTTTGATTTATTCTTGTACTTGCTAATTCTGCGATTAATTCGATTTTTACAACCAATTCTCTTTGTGATTTTTAGTTAGCAAACTGCTCGGATCGGTGGGTACGTGAGTGCGTGCTAAAACCAACTGTTAGGTTGTCAGCTGATTGCAGCTCTCAGCTGATTGTCTCACTGAGCGGCTTGCTGATAAACTCAACACACTCAACGCTGTGGTGGAGGTGAGTGCGCTAGATTTGAAATCATTTTTGTTTGCATCATCTTTGAGCATAGGAAAAGACAGGGAGGTAGATAAAGATGATTGGCTTTATCTTTTGCCCGACTTGATCTAGTGATCTCTATGATTAGTCCTAGCTACAAGGAAGTGTTGGAAGCCATAAACCCTGTCAAGCCTTATAAATCTGTTATGATAAACATTCATATTGAAATTCTTGCTCAATTCTTTTCTTTTTTTCGAATCGCTTTCAAACGAAATTCGGGAGAAACGTATTATTTTCCAAACCTAATGGGAATTGGTAAAAAAAAATTGAAATATTTCAGCCCAACAAGGCAAGCGGCTAAATAGCGAATCGAGTGGAAAAATCTTGTTTCTGAATGAAACAGATATCAATTCCAAGTCCAAAGAACTTATTCAGAATCGACAACGAACTCATACTTTATAGTCAATTTTATGTATTATCTATATTTAGATTAATGTGTTTAGAATTACTTTGTCTTTTGAAAGTTTTAACAATTTTTATATATTAATTGATCAGCAATTATGGGGTTAACAATATGTTTGCCTGATATCTGTTTTTCTTTGCCATTTCCCTTTGTGAATGTGATGGCATTCCCTGTCTGATGTCTACCTTGGCATTTCCGTGCACAAAGAAAGTATATAACATCCTGTGCAGGTAGAAAATTCTCTCTATGCCTTGGTCCTCTCTCTTTCTGGCCCCCCGCTAGCTCAAACATTATGTTTTTCTGAAAGTTGCGATAAATGGGAGAAATTTGTAAAATAAATTCTTTCTTGCATTTATCATAAAGCAAAATAATTGAAAAGAAATTCAAATAATTTACGCTGCACTTATCGAAGGCGAGCCAAGATCGCTCAAGTATCTCGTATATTTCTTGATTTCTTTCTCTTTCCCATAACACCCTCTCTGTATCTCCCTCTTACTCTTACACTTCTCTCTCTCTCTTTCTCTGTCTGGCTGTCTATGTTTCGGTTTGGGCCAGGTGAGTGTTAACACTTAAGCCGCATTTTCAGTTCGTATTCATATGCCAAACGCGACGGTTGGTTCAAGCGCTTGGTCCATCTCGTAAACGGATCTTAAACAGATTTTTTTTTGTTTTTGTTTGCGTTCGCCTTTCAGTTGGAAACAAGAAAAATTAATGCCAAACTCATATTATAATCAATAGCAACAAATTATAATCAACAAAGTTATTTAAAGCTATTCAAAGAAAAGTTTACTAAAATCTAAAACCAAACCAGTTCCAGAATCTGCTCCAAAAGAATTGTAAGATATTGACGACCAACAAAAAAATAATGAATTTCAAACTTAACGGCAAAAAATTAAATGTCAGCAGAACTGCGCCCCGAATTGCCAATTTGACATTATAAGTAAAAAACCCGCAAACAAAACAGAAAAAAGGCAACAAGAAAAACAAACGGGCATCAAAGTTCAGGCAGCATTATAACGCGAAAACCTACAAATAACAAAACAACATTAGATACAGCAACAATATTGCAAACTGCAGGCAACATTCACATTTAAGCTCTCACATACACACCCAAACAGCCATAGATGCAGATGCAGATACATATGCACACTCTCAGATACACACACACACACACACACATATGGGAGAGACCCCTTTGGAAGACGTGCGTACTGAAAACTGCAACTGCAACTGCAACAAAAACCGCGCTCCCGACCAACATGAAAAACCAGAAAGAGGCACAGAGTTTTTTTGTTTTTTATCCATTTTTTGTTGTGTTGTTGTATGAATGTGTGTGTGTGTGTTTTCGTTGTTGTTTTTGTAATTTAAGGCAAACGAGCATCCCAGTTGAAACTTCTGCCACTGGGCCCCGCAGTGACGGCCTTTGCCGCCTGCCCATGTGATCTCAAAAGAAGGGCCAAAAGAGAGAAATGAAAAGCAAAAATTGGGGCGTCAATTCCAGCAAAAAATGGCTAAGATTCAGTGAAATCAGAGAGAGAGAGAGAGAGAAAAGGGACATGTGTACAATGTATTTATATGAATTCAAGGAGACAATTTAGAGTCTCAGCAAAATATACAACAGACATTGGGGATAAAGCTTTACCGATCCCATAGAGTATAGCTTAAGAGATAGATGAGAATACAGAACAAGAGTAAAATCGCGTAAACTTTGCTATAATGATTCTGGAAAATAAATAATAATGAGTTTCAGTGTAAAATTGATAAATATTCAAAGTGGAAATACGTTTCTGATCTTAAATATAAACTTAAAGAGACGAATTCATACATAGATATATGAAAATAATAGCATCATCGAATCTCGAAAACAATTTTGATTTAAAATTAGTTTAATCAACGAAATGGTTCCGAATTAATTCTTGTGTTCCAAAATAACTTCATGTCCAGACTGAAATATAGAAAAATATTGACTTCAATTCTACTTGTCAAGCTTATCAAAAGTGATTGATCTTTGGCTCGTGTTAAAACTTTTCTAGATTCAAGACTATTTGGGATAAACCAAATATTAGCAGATCTAGATACAATGATGATTGGCTTTCAATATTTATATTTTATTTTATTGATAACTCAATTATCAAAATTCCCTTTTGAAACCAGTGAAACCGCTCCTGTGTTTTCGAAGGTAAAAAATTGCTGAAGAATCTTGGTGTGAGTTATACTATTATGTATAAGGCCCATTGTTATTGTTGTTGTTGCTGCTGCTGCTGTTATTTGCTAGCTGACTTGGTCTTTGGTATGCGCGAATGTTTGCTAACATAAAAATCGTGATCTAATAAAAAAGAAAAGGAAGCAAAACAGAGCCACAACTAACTGACTGACTGAGCCGCCAACTAAACCGACTGAATGAGTGAGCGGACCAGCTTTGGAACGGAGGCTTAGAACGGCTGCCGCCAACTTTTGCGAAACTTAATGCAAAAGATTCGCTCATAAATTTTTGCGCGACTTGTGATGTCTTCTGCCAGCTGCCAGATCGGGCCAAATACAAAATGTTGTCAATAAAGACACTGGGGAGACTCTCTTTTTGTTTTTTCGGTTTTTGCCGGCTCGATCAAGTTCTCTCCGCCATCCCATTGCCCACAACAGGAAAGAAAGAAAAAAGAAATCGCTTCTGTCCGTCATACAAAAACAAAAACCTACATAATGTATGCAAAACTGATCACAAAAGGGGGTAAAAAACAAAAAGAAATGGGTAAAGGCGAAAACTGAAAACCGAAAAAAAAATATATATATACAATGCATATAAAAAACATTCTACATGTTTTTACGCCTGGCCCAGACCAAAAACTAAACTGAGGGCCGGGGACTAACTCTAGTGACGACTTCTAAGCCGCACTTCCAATGCCCTAAAGCATTACGATTCTCTCTTGTATTAACATTCAGTCATATACATTTTTGAGAGAATCATTCCAAGTGACTTTAAACTTGTATCTTTTCCTAAGCCCAATGAGAATACAATTCTACGGATCTCAAAGAATAGGGACTTTTGCTTGGCTAACCTCCCTTTTTCTGATACAAATGATGTACCCTTTCGTAAGGGTATAAAACGACTTTTAAAGACATTTCCGCATAATTCTGAAATGTTGTGGTTGTTCGAAACAAGTTTGGTGGTTGAACAAAAAAATTAAGCAAAAAAAATATATAAGCAAAAGCCAGAAAAAACCAACAAAAAGCAAGACGGCTCTTAACTACATATAGCCGTGTTAATCAGGCCCATTTTTACAAGCGTCTCAACTTGTTTTAGGTTCCACTCGGTTGGTCCGAAAGGAAAGACATGAAACCAGCAACAACTACTACTACATATAACAAGATACAAAACAAAAGCCAACCAAATCGTAAGGCGTAACAATATCAAAATAAAAAGAAAAACTTTTTCCGCCATTAAAACAGTTTAATTAACTGAGAAAATAGCATTTTGAGAAAACTTAAATGTGAAAATTAATTGCAAGTGCGTGGCTTGCTGTGGGCACGACGGGCAGTTGGTGGGGGCCATCAAAGTCAAAAGCCGCTTTGGACTTGAACTGTGGGAGGCATAGAGAGAAACGGGGGGAGTTTCCCCCACCAGCAAGCTACTTACATATGCCTAATGTGAAATTTATGTTTATGTAGAAAGTCATTAAGCCAAAGATGAATTGTTTGCCTAAACAGTCAACACTCTGTGATTGAATAGACGAATTCAAAAGATATTTTGTCAACTTCAAATTCAAAATCCGAACGATATCAGTTAATCGAACGAATATAAAAACGATCATCTGATCTTATATGCTTTATTTGATTGGTTACCATGAAAGACCATTTATATGGCGACATACTTTTGTCATCTATACACCTTTTTTTTCTTCCAGTGTACAAATTGATTGACTAGGCATTTTGAGTGCTGAAAAGAAAGCCAGTTCCATGAGTTTGCAGCTAAAGTTGCATTTGGCTAATGCATTTTGCCACGTTTAAGGTAACGTGCACATTACCCAACCGACCTTATTTTGCTTCTTTTTTTTTTTGGAAATACCTTATTGCTATACACATATGTGTAGATACTTTGCCTGGTTAGCATTTTGAGCTTGCTTAATGGCATTGCAATTGTTGGAATGATGCAAGGTTTTGCTTATACTCAATTCTGGTTAATTCTTTTTGAAATCAAAGTTATTTCTGTGTTATTTCTCATGTTCCATCTTTGCGATCTTGACCACTGATCGCTGGGTCTGGGGCTCTTGTCTCATCTGTTTGTGCAAGTGAAACTCGTCAACAAAACAACAACCGTGATGATATGAGCGAATGAGTAAATATAGATACATATCGAGAAGGGAAGGGGTAAACGTGAAAAAGGGGGCTAGGGAGCATCACTCTTGGACGAAGGTGCCGCCGGCCGGTGAGCGGATGTAAGCCAAGTTTGGAAAGAAACGACCATATTATATGGCAAGTCATTCAAGTACGGGTATTGGGCATGTACTTCAAACTTATATTGCTCGTCCGTGGTCACTTTCTTTTTGGTCACGTCCGAAACTTGGATTTGTTGGAGTTGGAAATGAAGAATGCAAACATAATAATAATAAAAAGAAAAACAAAATAAAATCTTAACCAGTTTCTGTTGTTGTTGTTGTTGGTGATGGTGGTGGTGGTGGTGGTGCTGGTGGCTTCGAGTGCAATTACCAATTACACCACATCTCAGACAAATTTGATGGAAAAACGTAAAGTGGAGGGAAATTGTTATTGTGTCTGCGGTTTGTCTGCTTCCACTCGCTGTGTGTGTCCACTGACTATAATTTTCCTAGACCAGATTTTGCAGCTTACTTACTGTGTGACTCATAGCCAGGGGGGACCGGTTGTCTAGCCTGGACTTTTGCAATTTCCATTTCCATTTAAGATCTCATTCGGCGGTTTTTATACATACCTACTTATATGGGTTAAGGTAATGCCAGAGCTCTCTCTCTTTCTCTATTAACATTGTTATGCTAATCGATTTCGCTTTGCCTTGGACTTTAACTTGAAGATAATGGAATCTGTATATCTGTCTGCATGATCTTTCTGTCTGTCTTTGTGTGTGTGTGTTTGTGTTTATGTGTGGCTTAATTTACTTTAATGAACTAATCTTGGGCGAGACAAGGTTTAATTTTTCAGTTTTCTTTTATTTTATTTCTGTTGTTGTTGTTTTTGTCTTATTTCTCATAGTTAGACTTTATGATTTTGATTTAATATATTTTGTTGCTTTTGTGTTATAATTTCCGTCCCAAAAATGGAATAAATAAAGCATACGCAATTCATTTCGTGAGTTCGTGACAAGACAATGCATTAAAACCAAAAATTCACTTGCATTTTTTCCTTCACATAGTGATGCCCTTGTGTAAACGGGTATATCAACTAGGGAGCAACAGAAACACTCTAATATAAGAATGGGACCGGAATGGGACTATCTTTTGTAAATGTTTATCCTCTACTTCAATCTCAACCGAGTCTTAACCAGCTTCATCGACGTTCTTTCCAATAATAGTTGAGTTAAGCCCTTGTCTTGATTAACGTCTATATAATAGTGATCAATCTCATCTTGTTAGAGTAAACATATTTCGGTTATTTAGCCCTTTTTGGTTTTTCCTCTCATTCAACTTGAAAATACACACAATTTTTGGTGGTGATCATCATTAAGACTTTCAAAATTTACATATATTTTTTTATTCGTTTATTATTTGAAAATGAAAACAAGTTTATTGATAGGCCAGGCTAGCCAAAAATCCAGTTAGTTGATTTGGCGGTTTTTGCAGCTTTTTGCCATGAATCACAGTTAAAATTAGACAACCGACGGTTGAAGATTTATTAAGTAAATTTCGAGATGGCAGCGTGACACACACAAGCCACAAAAGATAAAATCTTTAACTGAATAATTCATTCAAACATTCATTTAATATATAAAACGATCATGCTTTGGTCCACAATTGATGATGAATTGGTTCTATATAGGTTCTTTATCCCATCTCTGCAGAAAAAAACAATTGTTTTGTATCTAATCCGAACAAATACTATTGAAATATTATATTATATATATGAATCTGACTTGGAGAAAACACTCTGCCATCTTTAAAGCGAAATACAATTATTGCTTCTTTTTTGCATAATATTTTCTCTTTCACTGGGTTTTTGGGCATGTGATCTTTTGGCTTAATCATTAGCTATAGAATTAGTGAAGCAATAGTCAAAACAGAGAAACAGAAAAAGGCAACAATTCAAGTTGTTAACAATTATCTTTGGCTATGATTTACATAAGTTGTTGGCCAAAAGAGTTGAATTGGCGAATGGCATTTGTTGAATGATTGAAGTGAAGGGGAAAATTTCATAAACAAAATAAAAAAATAAAACGTTGTTAATGATCATGATTTGAATGGTTCAAGATACATACATACACATGTACGACAAATGCAGATAAACAATTAAATTGCATGAATTGACAAAGTAGGAAATAGTTCGAGAGAAAGGTGAATAGATAGACAGAGACCGACCCATTTGTGGCAGCAATAAAAGAATTCCATTTATGATTATTACACTTTACATCATAATGTCGCCTTCAAATTTCAAGCTCCAGTTCGAAATCTTAAGCTCATTACTGACTCCCAAAGCCAAACCAAACCAAACACGAGAAATGAAGACGAGATGAACAAAAAATAAAAATTAAACGAGGTCATTAAACTAAAATCTGGGCAATTTAATAAGCTTAACCAAAGCCATTTATGACTGAAAACAAAACAACAACAACAACAACAAAAAAAACGCAACTGTTTTCATACCCTGCATGCATAGCAAAGTACTCGGGCATGTTGATTAATTCAAAAATGTGTGTGAGATGAGCAGGAAGAATACTCAATTAGCAGATGGAGAATAACAAAATAGTTGTATCTAGAATGTTTCGTATCCATCGAGCAATCTTTTCCCCCTCCTCCAAAAATTTAGCTATAAATATGTAATTGAAATTAATTTGATTGTGGGTTGATATGACAGAGATTCAGTTCAAATCGTTTCATGTATAAATATAACATTGCCTTTTCTCGAATTGCAGGGAATTCTTTTTGTGGTTTGTTTTGTTTGCTGTTTGTGTTTGTGTTTGGAGTTACTTCTGCTGGCCATTTATTATTACTCCAACATCATTATTAACTTTGGAATCACGTTTAACTCTCATTCCACAGAGGAACAACAACAGCAACGACAAAGCGTGCTGGAAGTAAATACAAAATGGGAACAAAAATCGAGTACGTGGACACCACGCATTTGTACGCCTCCAAGTATATACGCAACTCGAAAGCGATTGGAGTACTCTGGGCCATCTTCACGATTTGCTATGCCATCATTGGCATTGTGGCATTTGTGACGCCAGGTGAGACCACGATGAATTGAGAGACGAAACAAAGACGGATCTCGGGACTTATACATATATCTTTCTTTCTTATTCTTTCTCTGTCTCTATGTGCTTTTTGTTTTGTTTTTTGTTGTTGCTCAGAGTGGATAGGCGATCCGGACAATGATGGAGCTGGCCGTTTGGGTCTGTGGCAGCAATGTCAACGTGACGAGATCTTTGACAATTGTCGTCGCCGTTGGGAGAATATCTTGGCAGTGCCAACATTTTCATTTCAGGTAAGTAACTGATGGCTAACTAATTGTATGATTGATACAAATCGAACTTGGGTCCACCCTTTCAGTTGGCCACATTCTTCATGCTGAGTGCCATTGGCCTGGCCTTGTTGACAATTTTCTTTTTGGTATGCTTGATGTTTATGAAGTCTACGCGTGTTTTCTATATTTGTGGCTGGATGCAAATAATCTCAGGTAATTTTTCTATCCATCTATATTTGAATGTTATCTAGGGCATTTAAGCACGTTTTGACATTTTTCCGTAAATATTTTAGCTTTTTGCATGATTGTGGCTTGTGCGGCATTTCCATTTGGTTGGAATTCTGATGATTTCCGCAAGATTTGCGGACCGGAGGCTAATCGCTTTGAGTTGGGTCTCTGTGGCATACGTTGGGCCTATCCGCTGGCAATTATTGGTTGCATAGATGGTGTGGTGTTGGCCACATTAGCATTCATTTTGGCCACTCGACATGTGCGTCTCCAGCCAGATCCAATTTATCAGAATTCCCTTTATAAAGGTATGCAGCTGTTACTTCTAAATCGAAAAGAAAACCAAATGTCACTCTCTAATTCTGTTGCCATTTGTTGCAGGTGAAATCAATAATGCCTATCTGACGGACGCCATCAGTTTGGCAGGATCAAGGAAATCAAATCCACACATCACAGGATTGAATTTGCAGCCCATTTTGCTAGTGGCGCCACCAAATGAAGATAGCATATCGCAATTTTCGCGCTACCATTGAGAGAATCTCAAAATTTGAAAAATGTAACAGCTAAAGCCAACGCAAAATTGAAAGCTCAGCCGTTAGCCCCATATTTTTCGAATGTACTTTGTGCTTAACTCCTGTTTTGAATGAATTGAGTGAATCAAATTGTATGCTAGATGTATGCCCGACTGAATGCCAATTTTATAGTGTTAAGTTTTTGAACTAGTTTAACAATCTTGTGTATAGCTTGTGCCTTTAAAGATTATTTCATTATTATATTAAGCTCTGCGTGTAAATTATATCAATCTACTAAAAAAAAATGTACAAATATTCAAATAACGTTTTTGTTTTATTATCGATTACAAAACTGCATATATCATATATTTCCTTTTTCTCACTAGAAACCGATATATTAACGCGACAAAATATTTTTCCTAACATATCCATTTGTATTGTTTTGTTTTGAAAGGATATTCCAAGAGCAGCTTGTGTCAGTCAAAATTAATTTTGATTTCAAATGGATATCCCGGTCCCGATTAATCACAAAAAAGTTGACAATTTACGCAAAAGGAACTTCGCAGTTTGCTTTGCATTGACGGGAAAATTTAAATTTCAGGCCCGCCCAAAAGTGTGCTACACATTTTTAATTTATTTTAAAGCAAATCCGAGCACTCTGCATTTATGTAACATTAGTAAACATCCTCGCGTCTGTAAAAGGGGTCAACCAAAACAAATTTATCATCTAAGGTCCTTTTTCTTAACATTTCGAAGGACAAACGAGGGACTTCTACCATGCCACAGCATCAAAATCATCTCTCAATTGACTGAGTTATTACCAATTGTCTGCTTTCTGGACTTGTAATTTTTTTCAAGTTCCAAATTAAGTCGGAGGACCAAAAAAACTGCAGAAAACTACAAAATCCTTGATATCTCAGCTCTCCGCAGGACTAACGTCATGTCCTTTGCACCGACTATAGTCCTTGATGATTGGAAACTTTTGAGACCACTTTCGTCCTGATCCTTTAAAGGACTCGCGAGATATTTGCCATTTTTCCTTAAACACAAAAGTCCTTTTATCTCAGCTTCCCAAAGGACATTCCAGGATTTCGTAGTGTCAGTCGACGCGAGTCATCAAGAACTACCATCTGACCAAAGGACATCCTGATCGTCCTTGAAATGGCTGAGTTATAAGGACATTTTTGGTTTTTTTGCGATTTTTAGCCATTTTTCTTACTAACCCCCTTACAAAAATTCGAGTGATATTTTTGGAAGGATATTGAAAATCCTTGGATGCAGATCGGTAGTCCTGATCCTGGAGGACCAGAAAATGTATGTCCTGTCGAAATCGGTAAATGTCCTGCGGAGATATGACCTCGAAAAAATGATCCTTTTTCCGTTTTTTAGCTCTAAAATCCACAAATCCTGCCGCAGGACGAAAGGACATGGTTCCCTAGGATGTCCTTGATGATCTCTACAGATTGGCATCAAAAAAGTAGGGGTCATCTAAGGATGCAGGTCACGAAATTTACCGAAAAGGTCCTTTTTCTCATCAATTCGAAGGACATTCCAGGACCTCATGACACCAGTCGATGCGGACGAAAAAGGACTTCCACATGGCAAAAAAACATCCCGATTATCCTTAAAATAGCCGAGTTATAAGCAGTTTTCTGATTTTTGGACTTGTAATTTTTTCCAAGTCCGAAATTTAATGAAAATTTTTCCAAGTCCAAAATTGAATCGGAGGACCAAAAAAACTGCAGAAAACTACAAAATCCTTGATATCTCAGCTCTCCGCAGGACTATCGTCATGTCCTTTACACCGACTATAGTCCTTGATGATTGGAAACTTTTGAGACCACTTTCGTCCTGATCCTTTAAAGGACTCGCGAGATATTTGCCATTTTTCCTTAAACACAAAAGTCCTTTTATCTCAGCTTCCCAAAGGACATTCCAGGATTTCGTAGTGTCAGTCGACGCGAGTCATCAAGAACTACCATCTGACCAAAGGACATCCTGATCGTCCTTGAAATGGCTGAGTTATAAGGACATTTTTGGTTTTTTTGCGATTTTTAGCCATTTTTCTTACTAACCCCCTTACAAAAATTCGAGTGATATTTTTGGAAGGATATTGAAAATCCTTGGATGCAGATCGGTAGTCCTGATCCTGGAGGACCAGAAAATGTATGTCCTGTCGAAATCGGTAAATGTCCTGCGGAGATATGACCTCGAAAAAATGATCCTTTTTCCGTTTTTTAGCTCTAAAATCCACAAATCCTGCCGCAGGACGAAAGGACATGGTTCCCTAGGATGTCCTTGATGATCTCTACAGATTGGCATCAAAAAAAGTAGGGGTCATCTAAGGATGCAGGTCACGAAATTTACCGAAAAGGTCCTTTTTCTCATCAATTCGAAGGACATTCCAGGACCTCATGACACCAGTCGATGCGGACGAAAAAGGACTTCCACATGGCAAAAAAACATCCCGATTATCCTTAAAATAGCCGAGTTATAAGCAGTTTTCTGATTTTTGGACTTGTAATTTTTTAGTCTAAGTGACAAATTTATGTAGCATACTTTTGGGATGAATAAAATATGAAATTTTTAAAAAAGTGTTGCCTACTTATTGGGGGAAAAAGGAATCAACAAATATTTCGAGTATCCTTTGAAGGATCAGGACGAAAGTGGTGTCCAACGAATCCTTACATCAAGGACAATAATCTGTGAAAAGGACATTCCGATAGTCCTTCAAGGAGCTGAGATATTAAGGATTTTCTGTTTTTCCGAATTCGTTGCATACTTTTAGGCGGTTGGGCTTGTGGAGTACAAAAATTAATTTTTGTTGCATACTTTTAGGCGGTTGGGCTTGTGTGATCTGCCACAAGCTCAAACGCCTAAAAGTATGCAACAGATTTTAATTTTTCTACCCCACAAGCTCAACCGCCTAAAAGTATGCTGCGAAAATTAATTTTTCTACCTAATTTAATTTTTGTTGCATACTTTTAGGCGTTTGAGCTTGTGGCAGATCACACAAGCCCAACCGCCTAAAAGTATGCAACAAAAATTAATTTTGGAACCCCACAAGCCCAACCGCCTAAAAGTATGCAACGAATTCGGAAAAACAGAAAATCCTTAATATCTCAGCTCCTTGAAGGACTATCGGAATGTCCTTTTCACAGATTATTGTCCTTGATGTAAGGATTCGTTGGACACCACTTTCGTCCTGATCCTTCAAAGGATACTCGAAATATTTGTTGATTCCTTTTTCCCCCAATAAGTAGGCAACACTTTTTTAAAAATTTCATATTTTATTCATCCCAAAAGTATGCTACATAAATTTGTCACTTAGACTAAAAAATTACAAGTCCAAAAATCAGAAAACTGCTTATAACTCGGCTATTTTAAGGATAATCGGGATGTTTTTTTGCCATGTGGAAGTCCTTTTTCGTCCGCATCGACTGGTGTCATGAGGTCCTGGAATGTCCTTCGAATTGATGAGAAAAAGGACCTTCTCGGTAAATTTCGTGACCTGCATCCTTAGATGACCCCAACTTTTGTTGATGCCA
This sequence comes from Drosophila paulistorum, assembly GCA_018152135.1. Taxonomy (NCBI): domain Eukaryota; kingdom Metazoa; phylum Arthropoda; class Insecta; order Diptera; family Drosophilidae; genus Drosophila; species Drosophila paulistorum. The sequence continues at coordinate 16,197,555 of JAECXG010000606.1, read as the reverse complement.
ATCTGTAGAGATCATCAAGGACATCCTAGGGAACCATGTCCTTTCGTCCTGCGGCAGGATTTGTGGATTTTAGAGCTAAAAAACGGAAAAAGGATCATTTTTTCGAGGTCATATCTCCGCAGGACATTTACCGATTTCGACAGGACATACATTTTCTGGTCCTCCAGGATCAGGACTACCGATCTGCATCCAAGGATTTTCAATATCCTTCCAAAAATATCACTCGAATTTTTGTAAGGGGGTTAGTAAGAAAAATGGCTAAAAATCGCAAAAAAACCAAAAATGTCCTTATAACTCAGCCATTTCAAGGACGATCAGGATGTCCTTTGGTCAGATGGTAGTTCTTGATGACTCGCGTCGACTGACACTACGAAATCCTGGAATGTCCTTCGGGAAGCTGAGATAAAAGGACTTTTGTGTATAAGGAAAAATGGGAAATATCTCGCGAGTCCTTTAAAGGATCTGGACGAAAGTGGTCTTAAAAGATTCCAAACATCAAGGACTATAGTCGGTGTAAAGGACATGACGATAGTCCTGCGGAGAGCTGAGATATCAAGGATTTTTTAGTTTTCTGCAGTTTTTTTGGTCCTCCGATTCAATTTTGGACTTGGAAAAATTTTCATTAAATTTCGGACTTGGAAAAAATTACAAGTCCAAAAATCAGAAAACTGCTTATAACTCGGCTATTTTAAGGATAATCGGGATGTTTTTTTGCCATGTGGAAGTCCTTTTTCGTCCGCATCGACTGGTGTCATGAGGTCCTGGAATGTCCTTCGAATTGATGAGAAAAAGGACCTTTTCGGTAAATTTCGTGACCTGCATCCTTAGATGACCCCAAATTTTTTTTATGCCAATCTGTAGAGATCATCAAGGACATCCTAGGGAACCATGTCCTTTCGTCCTGCGGCAGGATTTGTGGATTTTAGAGCTAAAAACGGAAAAAGGATCATTTTTTCGAGGTCATATCTCCGCAGGACATTTACCGATTTCGACAGGACATACATTTTCTGGTCCTCCAGGATCAGGACTACCGATCTGCATCCAAGGATTTTCAATATTCTTCCAAAAATATCACTCGAATTTTTGTAAGGGGGTTAGTAAGAAAAATGGCTAAGAATCGCAAAAAAACCAAAAATGTCCTTATAACTCGGCCATTTCAAGGACGATCAGGATGTCCTTTGGTTAGATGGTAGTCCTTGATGACCCGCTTCGGCTGACACCAAAAGATCCTGGAAAGTCCTTCGGATAGCTGAGATAAAAGGACATTTCTGTTTCAAGAAAAATGGCAAATATCTCGCGAGTCCTTCAAAGGATCAGGACGAAAGTGGTCTTAAAAGATTCCAAACATCAAGGACTATAGTCGGTGTAAAGGACATGACGATAGTCCTGCGGAGAGCTGAGATATCAAGGATTTTGTAGTTTTCTGCAGTTTTTTTGGTCCTCCGATTCAATTTTGGACTTGGAAAAATTTTCATTAAATTTCGGACTTGGAAAAATTACAAGTCCAAAAATCAGAAAACTGCTTATAACTCGGCTATTTTAAGGATAATCGGGATGTTTTTTTGCCATGTGGAAGTCCTTTTTCGTCCGCATCGACTGGTGTCATGAGGTCCTGGAATGTCCTTCGAATTGATGAGAAAAAGGACCTTTTCGGTAAATTTCGTGACCTGCATCCTTAGATGACCCCTACTTTTTTTGATGCCAATCTGTAGAGATCATCAAGGACATCCTAGGGAACCATGTCCTTTCGTCCTGCGGCAGGATTTGTGGATTTTAGAGCTAAAAAACGGAAAAAGGATCATTTTTTCGAGGTCATATCTCCGCAGGACATTTACCGATTTCGACAGGACATACATTTTCTGGTCCTCCAGGATCAGGACTACCGATCTGCATCCAAGGATTTTCAATATCCTTCCAAAAATATCACTCGAATTTTTGTAAGGGGGTTAGTAAGAAAAATGGCTAAAAATCGCAAAAAAACCAAAAATGTCCTTATAACTCAGCCATTTCAAGGACGATCAGGATGTCCTTTGGTCAGATGGTAGTTCTTGATGACTCGCGTCGACTGACACTACGAAATCCTGGAATGTCCTTCGGGAAGCTGAGATAAAAGGACTTTTGTGTTTAAGGAAAAATGGGAAATATCTCGCGAGTCCTTTAAAGGATCTGGACGAAAGTGGTCTTAAAAGATTCCAAACATCAAGGACTATAGTCGGTGTAAAGGACATGACGATAGTCCTGCGGAGAGCTGAGATATCAAGGATTTTGTAGTTTTCTGCAGTTTTTTTGGTCCTCCGATTCAATTTTGGACTTGGAAAAATTTTCATTAAATTTCGGACTTGGAAAAAATTACAAGTCCAAAAATCAGAAAACTGCTTATAACTCGGCTATTTTAAGGATAATCGGGATGTTTTTTTGCCATGTGGAAGTCCTTTTTCGTCCGCATCGACTGGTGTCATGAGGTCCTGGAATGTCCTTCGAATTGATGAGAAAAAGGACCTTTTCGGTAAATTTCGTGACCTGCATCCTTAGATGACCCCTACTTTTTTTGATGCCAATCTGTAGAGATCATCAAGGACATCCTAGGGAACCATGTCCTTTCGTCCTGCGGCAGGATTTGTGGATTTTAGAGCTAAAAAACGGAAAAAGGATCATTTTTTCGAGGTCATATCTCCGCAGGACATTTACCGATTTCGACAGGACATACATTTTCTGGTCCTCCAGGATCAGGACTACCGATCTGCATCCAAGGATTTTCAATATTCTTCCAAAAATATCACTCGAATTTTTGTAAGGGGGTTAGTAAGAAAAATGGCTAAGAATCGCAAAAAAACCAAAAATGTCCTTATAACTCAGCCATTTCAAGGACGATCAGGATGTCCTTTGGTTAGATGGTAGTCCTTGATGACCCGCTTCGGCTGACACCAAAAGATCCTGGAAAGTCCTTCGGATAGCTGAGATAAAAGGACATTTCTGTTTCAAGAAAAATGGCAAATATCTCGCGAGTCCTTCAAAGGATCAGGACGAAAGTGGTCTTAAAAGATTCCAAACATCAAGGACTATAGTCGGTGTAAAGGACATGACGATAGTCCTGCGGAGAGCTGAGATATCAAGGATTTTGTAGTTTTCTGCAGTTTTTTTGGTCCTCCGATTCAATTTTGGACTTGGAAAAATTTTCATTAAATTTCGGACTTGGAAAAAATTACAAGTCCAAAAATCAGAAAACTGCTTATAACTCGGCTATTTTAAGGATAATCGGGATGTTTTTTTGCCATGTGGAAGTCCTTTTTCGTCCGCATCGACTGGTGTCATGAGGTCCTGGAATGTCCTTCGAATTGATGAGAAAAAGGACCTTTTCGGTAAATTTCGTGACCTGCATCCTTAGATGACCCCTACTTTTTTTGATGCCAATCTGTAGAGATCATCAAGGACATCCTAGGGAACCATGTCCTTTCGTCCTGCGGCAGGATTTGTGGATTTTAGAGCTAAAAAACGGAAAAAGGATCATTTTTTCGAGGTCATATCTCCGCAGGACATTTACCGATTTCGACAGGACATACATTTTCTGGTCCTCCAGGATCAGGACTACCGATCTGCATCCAAGGATTTTTCAATATCCTTCCAAAAATATCACTCGAATTTTTGTAAGGGGGTTAGTAAGAAAAATGGCTAAAAATCGCAAAAAAACCAAAAATGTCCTTATAACTCAGCCATTTCAAGGACGATCAGGATGTCCTTTGGTCAGATGGTAGTTCTTGATGACTCGCGTCGACTGACACTACGAAATCCTGGAATGTCCTTTGGGAAGCTGAGATAAAAGGACTTTTGTGTTTAAGGAAAAATGGCAAATATCTCGCGAGTCCTTTAAAGGATCAGGACGAAAGTGGTCTCAAAAGTTTCCAATCATCAAGGACTATAGTCGGTGCAAAGGACATGACGTTAGTCCTGCGGAGAGCTGAGATATCAAGGATTTTGTAGTTTTCTGCAGTTTTTTGGTCTTAACGTTACGTTAACGTCTTTACGTTAACTTGGAAAAAATTACAAGTCCAGAAAGAGTTGTTGTTGTTGTTGTTGCTGTTTTTGTTGTTGTTGCTGTTGTTGTTCTTGTTGTTGTTGTTGTAGTTGCTATTGTTGTTGTTGTTGTTGTTGTTGTTGATGATCTCTGCAGATTGGCATCAATAAAAGTTGAGAAGGTCCTTTTTCTTAACATTTCGGAGGACATTCAAGGACATGGCCATGTCAATCGACGCACCATCATGCCACAGGATATCAAAATCATCCTTCAAATGACTGAGTTGTTAGCACTTTTCTGCTTATTGGACTTTGAATTTTTAGCTTATGGAAGAAGAAAATTTATGTAGCATACTTTTAGGGCGAATAAAATGAATTTTATAAAAAAGTGTGGCGTATTTATTTGGGGTAGAAAAGAACTATCAATTATTACGCGTGGAGAAAATGACAAATTCCAGGCTAACAGAAATAAGTAATAGGTCGCTGATATAAATTATGTTTAATGTGTAACGAAAAGTTGGGCATTTGAATTTTTAAACTTAACTGCCAAATTAAAAATTTCGCGGGCAACGAAATTCAAAGTTTAAACGACGAATTTGCTCTGGAGAAAAAATGAAGTACCAGGCCAGCAGAATAACTTAGTAGGCGGCTGCACTAAAATTTTTATTTTATGTGTAACGGACAGTTGGGCATTTGAATTTTTAAATTTAACTGTCAGTCGCATTTTTTGAATTTCGCGGGCAACGAAATTCAAAGTTTGAACGACGAATTTGCTCTGGAGAAAAAATGAAGTACCAGGCCAGCAGAATAACTTAGTAGGCGGCTGCACTAAAAATTTTATTTTATGTGTAACGGACAGTTGCATTTGAATTTTTAAATTTAACTGTCAGTCGCATTTTTTGAATTTCGCGGGCAACGAAATTCAAAGTTTGAACGACGAATTTGCTCTGGAGAAAATATGAAGTACCAGGCCAGCAGAATAACTTAGTAGGCGGCTGCACTAAAAGTTTTATTTTATGTGTAACGGACAGTTGGTTATTTGAATTTTAAAATTTAACTGCAGGTTGCATTTTTTGAATTTCAAGTGCAACAAAATTTGAACTTCTAACGACGAATTTGCTCTGGAGAAAATGTGAAATACCAGGCGAACAGAATTACTTAGTAGGCAACTGGTTTAAAATTTATTTTATGCGTAGCGGACAGTTGAGCATTTAAATTTTTGAATTTAACGGATGGCAAAAAGGTGTACAGCGAAATTGGGGAAACTGTAATATCTTTAATATCTGAGCTCTCTGCAGGATTTTCGAGATGTCCTTTTCACAGATTATCGTCCTTGATGAGAGGATGCGTTTGACACCATTTTCGTCCTGATCCTTCCAAGGATATGTGAAATATTTGATAAATTCGTTTACCTCCGATAAGTAGGCAACACATTTAAAAAATTCATATTATTCACCCTAAAAGTATGCTTTACAAAGTGTCAGTTGTGTCAGCTTAAAATTAAAAAACAGAAAAGTGCTCATAACTTGATCATTATTAGTGGGATGTCCTTTGTCCAGATGGAAGTCCTTGTTGCTGCGGGTCGACCAACATCACCATGTCCTGAAATGTCCTTCGAATAGCAGAATATCAGGTGAACAGAAATAAGTAGTTGGCGGGAGGTTTTGAATATTTTTCCAATGTGTAACGAACTGTTGGGCATTTGAATTTGCAAATTTAACAGGGCCGTGTTATTTTTTTAATTAAACAGGCGGAGAAATTTTAACTTTTAACATCAAATTTTGTACTAGAAAGACTTTGAAATACCAGGCCGACAGAAACAGGTAGTAGGTGGATTGTATTTAATATTTCTCTATATATATAGCATACTTGGATGATTTTTTAAATACCAGGGGAACATATGTACATATATATAGTCCGCAGAATGGCTAAAACAAATTTAAAGTCGAGTTTTGAATTTAACAGGCTTAGAGGGTTTTTACAAACATACAAAATGAAGGGTTACAAATTTTCGCCTGCCTAGTTTCCCCATAAACGAAAATTAAACAAAAAAAAATCGATCCGATTTCTTGCGAAACATCCGACATCTGAAGCATGGAATGCTATCAATGTTGAAAGCGATAAATCGGTTTTATTTAGAACTTGTTCCTTCTTTAAATAATTCATCAAGTTGTTGCATTGTATAATTATATAAATTAGTTAAGTATGTTTGTATATGTGTCTGTGTATGTATATATGTATAATTTGTAAATATCAAATAAATACTCATTAGATATAATGAAGTCATTTGATAAGCGCAATACTAAATTTTAGAACCGAGTTGGTGCGTCACAAATACAAATACGTCCAGTAAATACATATGAGTAAAGCCAATATATCGAAAATAAAAACACAAAAACTAAAGAGTTATTTGTTGGTGGAACAAAATTCGTAACAGTAACAGTATAGCTATTGCCTGACGATTAATCCAATAATATCGTTTCGAATTCGGTATACACTTGTTCTTCATCATCTTGAATCTTGCTGTTATTTACATAAGTTACAAATTAAATGGAATATTTTATGTATCGCATATATCAAGCATAGGCATAAATTATAATAATTACAAATACGAAAAAGACGGCCTCTAGTTTGACCTAATACAATAAAAGTAAATATATATATATACTTATTTTGTATATATATACGTATATGTATATAGATATATAATTTTACAATTTACACGCAACAGAAACAACTACCAACAAAAATTGAGAAAAAAAACAAATTATCAAATTAAACAAATTAGAAACTAAATTGAAATTAGTCATATATATATATATATATATATACAGTGAAACCTCGATATAACGAACTTCGTTATAACGAAAAACCCAATATAACGAATTTTTTGTTAAGTCCCTTGAAAGGACTAAGGTTTTACATTTCAGTACCTATAGCGAATCAATAGATATAACGAATAATTTTGCGATCCCCCTCAGATTCGTTATATCGAGGTTTCACTGTATATATATGTATAATCACATTGCCAACTTGAATGTGTGGGCACAACAACAATAATCATTTAGCAAAAATAGGGGAAAAAGAGGAATTCGAACTTAATTCTAACATTTAGGACTAACAGCATATCGAAAATTCAGCTTAGAATAGTAAATAACAAAACAGAAGAGTAAAATAAAAGGGGAACAGCAATGTAAATTGAAATATAAGCAATAATAGACAAATAAAGAATCAATTATAGGCGTTTAAAAGAAAGTCCCACAACTGTAATAATCGCCAGTTGCTCCTGCTGCTGCTGCTGGTGCTGTTTCTTAGGAAATTGCACACATTTTCTTTAGCCCTTCTTCAGTCTCGTCCAAGTCCATCTGCAGACTGGCTGCATTCGGCAGCGGCCGACCCTCAATGTTCGGCAAGTAGGGCTCATAATCGAGACCTTTGCGCTCATAGAAAAGCAGATAGGCAGCACTTGGATCAATGTTAGGCTGTTGGGATATCTCACGGCATGAGCTGTCGTTGTAGCAATACCAGGAACCGTTTGCATTTGATGCATAGGAAATGTAGTGACCACCATTGAGCATTCCAGAATGCGACTGTAACAAAAGGTCAGATAAGATAATGCCGACCAGTGACCAAGAGTTAGGAGATTAATACTTACCACGACAGCATAGAGTTTGTACTTGGGATCAAATTCATCCACATCAGGCTTCAGTCTATGCTGATGATAATCTTCGAACTCCCCATCCACAATGGGCGTTTTGGTGAGGCTGGTCGAGATCAGGCGTTGTCGTCTGGCTGCATTGATCGATTTACTTTGTCGCAGGACATTCCCGGTGACAACCGAACGCTCCACCTCTGTCTGAATATTATTAGTTTGATCGTCATCATTCTTTTCCTTTTGGGACTTGCTGCTATTGCCGCCCAGTGCTTCTAGCTCGTCCAGTTCGCTAACAGTAGTTGTGGTCGTAGCATCTGCTTTTAATTCCAACAGCTCTTTATGTCTCAATATTGTCTCTTGAGGCACTGAGGCTAAGTAAGGTGCCGGATCGAAATCATCGAAAGGAAAATGTACAACCTTTTGCGACTTGACCCATTTGCCATTGACGCAATTGAACCGTTTTAAATGAACAATCTGAATAGTATTTGAGAGTCAAGTTAAATAAGTTAATGCCTTTTTGTTTTTCCAGTCAACTCACAAGGATCGGTGGCAGCTTCCATATCTGCAGCTTCTTGGTGGCAGGTTTCTTGCCCTTACAGTGACTACAGTGATACCACTGTTCTAGTTTCTCTTCGGAGGTAAAGGCGCGCAGGCAATGATTCAAATCGACGGGTTCCACTTGCTCTCGCCTGCATATGGCAATCGTTTCGTGATCCACCCAAAGCTGAAGCAACATGAACACAATGGAAATTAGTTTTCCTCTAAAGCGTTTTGTGTGTTTGTGTGTGTGTACGTGTACTTACCCGCTCCAGAGTACTTTGGTAGCGTAAATGCAATGCTGTTGGATCCCAATCTATGGCAATGGTAAAGTCTTCGAAATATTTTGTGGTGGCTGTATACGATAACGATGCTGTATACTCTGGCGGGCGTTTCGCCTCCAAATTAGGTAACGATGGGAATTTCGCATTCATTTTTGGTGTGGGTGTGTTGCCTGTAAAAGAGAGGAGATGTTTTATTTCCCAAACCCAGACTAGATTCTCCTCTCGATTTTCACTTACTGGCCATGGTAATAATGGGCGGCAATGCTCCCTGAAGCACATAGTCATTGTTGCAACGAATCTCACAGCCACGACAAAAACTTGACCACGGGCAAATGGCGCACGTCAGACCATCGGCACGCACTGCCCGTAACGTGAAGGGAAAATCATAGCCAAGGCTGTCGTCACTGCAAAAGAAATGTGGATTCAATAAAAGAGAACGAAAGAGATCAAGTGAAACATTTATAGGAGGAGCTCCTACTCACCAGTCGGCCGCATGATTCGCCTGATCTGTAGTTGCTGGCAAGGGGCTCAAGAGTCGGCTAACCTGAAGCCAAACGGCACAGTACAAATCCTTATGTGTTCCACCCTCGCTATTGGGTATGAGCAATGGCACTCCAAACAGACTCGGACGGGTCTTATGATAGGATAGGAAGTAACTGTCGTGACGTGTAATCTTACGATGCACAGCCACTAAATATTTGCCCACTTTGTGGGGTTGCGAGGAGCGACGCGAATAGACACCGCTGCTACTGGTTTCCGGTTGCGATGTGGTTATCTGCGGGTCTGGTTCATCTTCGTCAATCTCCTCCCCCACAGCCTGCTCATCGACATCCTCATTCTCGAGAGTATGTGCCGTGCTCAAGCCACTCGAATCGTTGGGAGTGGTTCGAAATGAGGAGCAATCATCGCCACTGCCACTGCCATGTCTACTGCTATTACTATTGATGGGAGCCAAGTCAACGATGGGCATGGGTTCGGTCAGGGAGCTCTCCATTGAGTTTTCACCTGAATGATTCGTATACGATGTGGAACTTGTATTGCTCTCCGTGTGGAGAAGCTTGGCTGATGAGACTCGCTTCTGTTGGGCAGCAGCGCCATGCATGAAATTGTTTTCCGGACTGCAGCTCAGTATAAGCGACTCCTGGACCAAAATTCGTCATTAGTGGGATTAGTTTTAGTTCAAATAGGTTTAGGTGTAGGTGTGTGTGTGAAGGTTGGTGAGAAAATGTGTTTGTGGAATGTGAAAAAAGCTCTTGGTTTAATATATAAAGGAACCAACTTTAATATCTACTTTTTAGGATAAACGCTCAAACGTTCAAATTCTACAATCAACGTTAATAATTGGATTGGGTTTTAGATTAAATTATTTTTGCTCTTTGTGTATTATATCATGTCTCCAACTCATAGTTAATTAATAAATTCGTTTGATTATTTTGTGGGCAACAATTCATTGATTGATTATTGTACAGCTTGATTACAGGTGATTCCAAAACAATATTGATCGGAAAATGTAAAATTCAAAATTATTCGAATATGGAATGGACTTTATACAACTACATATAAAGATATAAGGTGAATATCGATCGAACATGAAGTTAAACCAAAATAATAAGAATCAGGCCACTTTCGTTAAAGTCCTTGCATAGAGAAGCCGAAAAAAAATGCAACAAGTGCTTTTAACAATAGTTAAACAAATGGTAAACATGATTGAAAAAACGAAATGAATTGATCTTAAAGCTGAATTTTTACATTTTATATCTCTCAGACAAAATCTCTCAGTTTTAAAGCATCTTGAAGAGAAACAAAATGAAAAGATTTGTTAAACTGAATATTCTAGAAGACTCTGGTCAAAAGTCCCCAAACGTCAAGTAGGAGAATTTTAATTTTAAAAACTTATTAAATCACATTAAATATATACAAAATTTCTGTTTTTACTTTGTACCTACAATTGGCAAAGTGTAAATATAAAGGAAACTACAAATAAATAATAATCTTTCAATAATTCAAAGAACCAACAATATCGAGAAAGAGACTCATAGAAGTAGAGATAGACAGAGAGAGAGAGAGAGATAGCGAGAGAAATAGCAAAGGAGTAGCAAAAGGTGAGTCTAATAATTGTTGTAAGCAAAAACAAATATACAATATTTTAAGTTAATTCAAGATTTTTATGTAAATATACATATATTTATATATATATGTATATATATATATAAACATACATATATAGTAAGATAAATGGCAACGCGAACAACATATTAACTGTGATTAGTATTAACTATATATGTACATGTACATACATATATACAAATATATAACTAATATAGAAAGGCAGAAAGAAAGATAGAGAAATTACAACAAATTACAAATCGTTTTAACAAAGTGTGCGTAGGATATATAATTTATATAGATACAAAAGGATGTAAGTTGAATTGATATTGAGTTTAGTTAAGAGTTAAGAGGGGAAGCCCACAAACCACGCAGCAGACGGCAACTGTTTTATTTAACATATTGGTATTTAATATATATATATTTCGCATCTATATTCGATTCGTTCAGTTGAGCTGTTTTATTCAAGAAAAAAAAACACACACACACAGACAGAATCGGAGGAGTAGGAAACGGAGATGGAATCAAGTCAAGTGCTTGCACAATGTGTGATCGAACGTTTGTGCCCGTTTTTCTTTGCTTTTCTTTTAATTTTTTGATTTTGCTTTTCACTTTTCTTTTGTCTTTTGCTGAAGTAACGAGAGCAAGATTTATCCTAGGCAAAATGGGAAATTGATTCAGAAAATTCATCCACTCAATCGAATCGATTGATTGATTGAGTGAGAGGAGCATATATAATATAACATATATATGGTTTTATATCGCTAAGATATTAAATACGTGTATGTTAATATAGTTTAGAAGCCATACCTTGAAGCAAAAAAGGCTGTGGGGCATGCACTCTCTTTTTCCAAAGCACCGGCTTACCTTTCCGGCATCATCTGGTAGCAGTTCGTGCTCTTGGCCGCTGTTTGAGTGATTGTTATTGTTGCTGTTATTGTTGTTGTTGTTGTTTATGTAGCGGGCCACCTCGATCTCGGCATCGACTTCATTATTGTCATGGCTATGATGTAGATGGCCATTGCACAGGATGCGCGACGAGTTACGCTGACTGTTTGAAGTCTGCAGAGTACTCAGCGATGAGAGCGAATCCTGGCCAGTGATAAGAGCTACAATGCAATTGAGTATATTAATTGATAATTGGATGAAAGATCCCACGGAATTGATCACACAAGACTAACCAGAACTTCGTTGAATATCCTTGAGGCCTTGCTCAATGTGCATGCTCAAGGCCGAATTTGAACGTGTCCTGGCACTACTCTGCTCGGGCAATTGATAGACATACAGATCTTTGGCACTTTGCGTTCGCAACTTCTCCTCATCGTTCAGCACTTGACGAATTTGTGAATTCCAGAGCTCGCAAACTAGCATCAAACTCGGTTGCAGTGCACAAAGAGTGGCCAGCTTTTGCTTTAGATCAATATATTTGCATTCCGAATTGAGACGCAGTCCATATTTGATGGGCACACTGCCGTCCAGAAGAATTACTAAGATGTAAATTGAATGTTTGATGAATTGAATCTAAGAATTTGTTTGTTTTTCTCATTTTCTACCTACCCAGCACCTCCAGATAGACATAATTCTCCACTGGCAACGGCAGACTGAGCAAACTAAACGGATCAAATCGCACCGACTCGTGGCCACAGCCCAGACAGCTTACTTTGGACTTAAGCTGGCCATAGAATAGGTCAATAATAATTGACTGATTGCGTGCATGATGCTGGGACCAGGCCTCGGCGGCCACAATTTTATCTGGCCTGCCATTTGAGTCCTTGAGCTCGCTGTACGGTTTCTCGGTCACGCGATTAAGATCCTCATGGAGGGCATCCAGTAGCCATTCGAGCAGCTCTTGCGAATCATGCTGACCACCGCCAGCGAATTGCGGCGCATGTTTGTTCACACAAAAACGCAGCTTGAGCGGTGCCACCGAGCGCGTAGTCGCTGTCCACACCTCCTTGAGCAGCTCGGAATAGCGCATGGCCAATTGGCCGCGCGTCCCAAGTTTATTAGTCTGATTCAGTTCGAATCGATGCATCTGGCGCTGGAAGTACTGGGCCAGCGGTTGGGTATTAAAGAGGACCTGCAGAGCGGCATTCATAAAGCATGTGTTGCCCAGATTGTGCAATCCAGTGGCGCCCGCAGCATGTACCGACATAATGGAACTGCGTGTCAGACGCCGACGATCAGCTGGTCCCCCGGCCACGCCTTGACCGCTCTGTGCTGTGGCCAAAGAGCCCAGCTCTTCAGGCCACGTTAGATCCTTGTTGCGAATCTCAAGCAGCAACTGGTCATTGTCCCGAATGACCAACTCTTTTAGGCTCATGGTATCCTCCTCTAGCAGAATAGGAAGATTCTCTAGCGGCGGCACATGCCACAGCCGAATGTCCTCTGCCTTCAGACGCAAATGTTCGCATAGAAAGTCGGCCACCTGGCGCACAGTTGCCAGACGGCTGAAGGCAGCCGTATAGGCCAAATATCGTTTAGGCGGTTGCAGCACGCTGCTCGCAGCAATGGCGGCATACCCTCCACCCGATGCTAGGACACCATAGCCTCCGCTTACAGTAGAGCCCCAACTGCTTAGTTGAGTGCCGCTGCCACCGGAACCAGCTCCTCCAGACTGTCCTGGCTGTGCTTGATGTAGCAATATCCGCAAATTGAGTGGATACAGCTCCAGTTCCACCTCAGAGTTGACTGGTTGTATGACCTAGAAAGAAAGGCAAGCAAAGTTAATCCCGATTTCCCGGTTTCACTGCAGATTTAGATTTACCTGTCGCGGTAGTGGCAGATTATCGCCATACCAACGATTCAAAGCTTTCCACAACGATTTGGGCACCAGCTCAAAGTCATGACTTTGCACTAGAGGCGTATCCCGTTTCAGATGTCCGCCCTCGCCGGTCAAAGTGCGCACATTACGATACGGATTGGTCGTTATCAGATTACCATTATCAATTGGCCCGGGACGCGCACAATGTCGTCCAGCTGAGATGCCGCTGCTAGCAGAGCCAGAGCCGGATCCCGAGCCAAGTGAGTAGCTATCATGCTGCTCCAGACTATGGGTATTGAAACTCTCATCACAGACAAGCGCCTCATCGACGGTACTGCGTTGGCTCACGGTTCGCTTGCAATAGTCACAGGTGTGCGACATGTGCTGGGTGTACTGCATCCAATTTAGATACCAATCACGGCTAATCAAATACCAAAATTGGCCGACTCGATACGGACGGCGCTCTTCACGCCGCAGCCAACCCCGGACAATGTCATTCTCCATGTGACGACACTGTGGCCAGAGGCCAAAGACAATATGGCATAACTCGAAGATTAGATCCAGCAGTGGCTGCATCAGGCGTAGGCCACATTGCACATTCCACAGCATAAAGTCCTCGGCCGTGAGAAGTACATTGTCACGGGTCAGCATACAGGGCACGCCATCAGGACTCTTTCGTTGGACAAACTCCAGCAGATCGCCAATAACCTGATCTTTGGTCAGGTCCTTAAATTGCTGGCAATCGCGATTCTCTTTGGCTACATTCAACAGGACATTGATCATTTGCAATGTCTCCTCGTGACTCAAGACACCATCACGATCCACATCGAATATTTTGAAGCAGACTGAATTGAATCAATGGGCAATAAGTTTAATGTATGTCTCAATTAACTTTCCAGCGGCAACTTACAGCGAGTGCGTTCTACTCCTGGTCCACGGCACGCGGCACTCACTCCGCAGCAGAGCTCCTTGAAATCAATGTGCCCATCGCGATTCTCATCGAAAGCATTAAACAGACCAGCCAGAGCATTCTTTGGTATGGGTGGACTAATCAACGGTCCAAGAAATTGCAAGTCAATTTGACCATTCTGTGAGGTGTTCTTCAAGCGCCAAAACTCTTTCTCTAAATCGCCAATATCCTGTGGAATGCAATACACACATCACTATGGATTTTGCTATATTACTCCAATTTGACCAACCAACCTTCTCCTCGAGATGCGTAACACCGGCCAGACTCTGATAAAATGTAGGTGTCTCTAGTTCAGATGTAAGACTCACACAATTGTCGGCTAGCAGCCATTTGGAGAGGACTGTCGCATTTCGATGTTTGACTATCCAATCCTGGAATTGCTCGAAATTAACCCGTTCACCTTGAGCAAATAGGGATACACTCTCAAAGGGTGCCAAATTTACATTCCGTACATAATCGGACTTGACTATATACGTGCCAGCATCATTGCAGTATAGATTCCAAAGAAATCTAAACGAAGAATTCATGAATTGTTCAGTTCTGGATATTGGAAAAACATTCATTTGTTTACTCACTTGGTTTTCTCATCCTGGCTGCCGCGTGTGATTAACACCAGGCCACAGAGCAGATCCTTAAAGGTTATGCCGCGCTGAGTGCCACCGCAAGCGGCATATAGCATATCCGTAATCTTTGGCGGAACTCCCTCACAGAGTACATCTTGTTGGAATGCATTGCGACTGAGGTAGAGCCGGCCGACGCCGGCACATTTCTTGAAAGCATCCTTAAGACGTCTTAGCTCGACGTCGCTAACTTTAAAAAGAGGAAGAAGAAAAAAGAAAGAAAGCAAATAATTATAATTCACGGGCCACTCGCATTTTGGGTTTAACCCAAACTTATGCATGATGCATTTAATTAGAAGCTTATTTACAAGCACATTTCGTCTTCTACATGGGGGAACACCACTCGGATTATATGACTTTGTGGTTTCACACGCGTTCCACGACCACAATAATCATAATCATCGCCATAACCGTCATCATCATCAGCGCAACGTGGAGAGAATACCGATGAGTGAACTTGGTTGTGACGTCAGATAAAGAAGGGAGGATCATTAAATGTGAATATACTCCAAAACTAATGGTCACTCATGTTTGATTTCTATATAAACCGATTATCGTAGTTCTTTAAGTTATAAATTGCAAATTGCAAGATTCCTCATAGAAATAGAATTGTGAAAGAGAAAGGATCGAATCGAATAGTGTATACCCTATAGATGGCCAATGCCAACTTCTTCAACAATTATATCATCGTTTGGTCAAAGTTGTTCTAGTTACCACCTCCGCCTAATCAAATACATGATATTTTTCAATTCTAAAGAAAAGAAATCACCATTTGATAATCACAACCCGAGCGTGATTGTGATTATAGCCCATGTGTATGTACATATTATATTTTGCAATTGTAGAGAACAGAATTGGTCAGCTATGTGGTGGAGTCACGCGACCCACGACAGACGGGAGAAAAGTACAAATTTTCATCATGACTGGCGGCCCGGCTGGAAAGATGATGAAAGTGGGCGAAAGGGAAACCAAACAGTCGTCTTGCTCTCAATTACTTATGTGTGGCCTAATAAGAAACACACGCATCGCTCCACCTTAACGTAATGATGGGTGTGGAAATGGTTGCCGGCGGTCGGGTGAGGGGGAGGAGGAGGAGTACGTAACGATCTAGTAACCAACGGCTTATCAGAGTAACATTCATTTTTCTTTACTTTTGTTAACTGGCCATAAAATAGCAACAAAAACAGCGTTTGGACGGATCAGTAGCCAGATGAATTGGTCACCGACGTCACTGAGATTAGGATTTAAGACACAACAATGCTTGTGGAAGCTGATGACGATAATAATAATAGAGCATTAATCCTTAGAGATTAACAAATATTTCACATTCTATTCCAATTTTCATTAAACGGAGGGAATTTGATACATACCTAAATTCGATACAAACTGACACAAAGCCATACATATATTTAACCTAAATTCTTTATAAACAAATTATTATTATTGGCTTGAATAAAATGTTAGGAATTTCTATTACTAATGTAAACTTGCGATTTAACTTTGGTACGAAAACAAAAGGAACACTGAGGTTTCTTTGTTTCAGAGACGGTCTGCTGTCTCTCTCTCACTGCCTATCCTCCCCCATTAACAGAACCTGCACCACCCATGGAATGCTGCAACACAACAACAAAACAAAACGGCTGGCTGAAAGATTTTCTATTGTGACGTCACACGACGTGTGATGACGGCGACGTAGATGCTAACGCATGCACACACATACAAAGTGTGGGACTGTGGGACGGGAACACAGACACCCTCCAGCACACACACACACACACACAAGGCAATCAAAATTGCAAATGAAAATACAGCAAATCCAAATGCAAAACGAAAAGAAAGAGGAGAAGAAGAAATTGGGAAAAATGACCAGTCCAGGCAGAAAACACGCATGGAAATGGAAATAGATTGGGAATAAGAACACAATAGAATCGATAAAGCGCATTACACCTGTATTGGTATGCACACACACACACATCTAGTCACATCACACATGCACACATGTATAATTGTTTTTGTTGCTTTGCCCTGTGCTGCTGGTACTGCCTTCTTGCTGCGGATTCTAGAACTCTGACGTCGTAGACGACAGCCGCAGAGAACTGTGATGACCCATTTTGTGACCAAAGTAATGAAGGTTAACCCAAGTGGTTACTTACCACGTTTGACTGCATCCTCGTAACTTATGCAGGCGTGTTTAGACTCTTTTGTGCCCATTGCTAATTGCGGGGCAAGGTGGAGGTGCTCCCTCTGTCAATTTCACTCACTCTCTCTTTCGCTCCTGCAACCACACAATCACAACAACAACAACAACGTCGTCGTCGTTTTGTGACTACACTTTTCACATTTGTTTATGTTTTTTTTTTGTGGACCATTAACAATTTCTGAAGAAAAATTCTTGAGAAAATTCTGACCGAAACAGAATAACAATAACAATAAAAAAAAAACAAATAAGAATAAACTTTCAGTAAAATGGCAAAATCTGCTGTTACCGCTTACAGCCACCTTACACTGTTAACTCATTGCGAGACTCTAACATATTTCGAGTCTGTTGACTGACACATTGTCTGTTGTTAAGCAACACTAAATTGCCAGCTGTTAAGCTAACAGTGTTCAAAAAATAGAGGGAATCGAGGTGTTTGAGTTGCCCGCTGTTTTCAAATTAAATGATGGTATAAGCTTCGTAAATTATATGAGAGCCATTTAAAATACATAAATATATTAAAAATTACATGGTGAACCCAGGGGACTGTTCCAGGTGACGGTTTTATGGGTACCAGCAACATGAAAGACAAGCAGAACAAATGCTGCTGGGCTATTTCGTTTTTGTTATCGAACAATAATTGAGTTGTATTAAATGTTTACTGGGTTGCAGGGAAATAAATAAATTTGAAATTGAAATAAAACTTTTTGAATTGTATGGTTTTTTCCTGCCATTAATTAATTATTTATAAAAAAAACGTAATAAAGCATTTAGTTCGGTGATTGCGTTATATCAATATAACGGTTCGATGGTTTAATTTTGGGATGGGTAAAACCGATACATCGATGTTTTTTTCTCCGATGTTCGATGGTTTGCAGCCCTACTCTCGAGTAAATTAGGAAAGTAAATTAGAAAGCAAAGCAATAATTTAGCGTAATTTTTAAGTCCCGCCAACAACAGCAGCAGCAGCCCCAAACATACAATATATTCCCAAAGTGCAGCTAAGCCGCACAGAGAACGCTGAGAACGCGACGCGGCTAAATTGTGAATTGGAATTGGAGTTTTTGTGTTTCTTTTTTTTTTTTGTAAACGAAACTACGTCGCCATTTGTGACACACACGCACACACACTATCAAACCAACACACACACTCAGAGATCTCTGAAAAAAAACCGAAATATACAGTGTTTTGTTGGTGGCTGTCTGCTTGTCTGTTTGGTTACGTCGAGGAATTTTTTTTTGTTTGTTATAGCACGCAGCGTGATCCGTAGTAGTAAATAGTAATAATCATACACTGACTAAAAATAAACCACCGTGTATAACAACAAAACCATCACCATCAGTCCAGAAAACGGAGGAGGAGCACGAAACGGAACTAAACCCAACCCAACCCAAGTCTAACCCCATCAAACCCACGAAATTTAAGTTTACCTGTGATTGAATCAGCAGCAGCAGTTGCAACAACAGAGCATAATGGCCAAAACCTATGATTATCTGTTTAAACTGCTACTCATTGGCGACTCTGGAGTGGGGAAGACCTGCATATTGTTTCGTTTCTCCGAGGATGCGTTCAATACAACCTTTATATCTACAATAGGTAAGAGAAAGAGAGAAAGAAAGAGAGAGAGAGACAGTGACAGAAAGGAGAGACACCCAGAGCAAACTACCATTCCTATCCGCATACATCATCGCCCCAAACATCATTAACATACATCGTCATCATCATCATATTTGTTTCTCTGCCCTCGGTGCCCGGTCCCGGGCCCAGCCCCGGCCCCGGCTGCGGTCTGTCTTGTTTTTTAATTAATTATGACGCCGCCGGGCGAGCAGCAACAGCTATCGCTCTCGGACTTGGACTCGGGAACTCGCACTCACATTTCACACTCAAATTGTGACTCATTTCGTAAAGCGAAATGAAATGTTTTTCTTTATTTTGTTGGGCCTTGTGTCTTTTGCCTTGTCTTGCCTTTTATTTGTCATAATTAGTATGATAATTATTAATATTGTTGTTGCTGTTACTGGTATCGGCGGGAATGCCATAAGGGCGCCTGCCTATAATAGGCGTGGCAAGGAATTTCTTCTACAAACAGCTATCAGCAATATTCCCAGTATCCGGCTATGGCAACACAAAGAACTTTCAATCGCCCCATTGAAAAGAAAATAAATAAAGTTTAAAGACTAGGATTAGGATTCAGCATTGAATTCGATAAGCTGGAGATGGGATCAGTTTACCAACCAAATTAGCATCGAAAGTTGGATACCCTTAGAAACTGAAACAATTCCCCTCGTATACATTGGATTTCCGTCATTTGATGGCACAACAAATGATAATAGCTGCTGCCGCTCTCCGATGACCCTCAAAATAGTTCACTCCCGCATCTTGGTATCGTCCAAAGAATCTTTCTTTTCCTGCTCTCGTCTTCTCTGAAAGTCATTAAACTTTTTACGCTGCTCATTATCAGTAGAGTAGCTGCCACGGGGGCTCATTTGGAAATTGATACTGGACTGTATGGATGACTGGTGTGAAGGGAAGGAAAAGAGAGGGAAGGGCTAGGTCATGCTTTGATGTAAATAACGTATATGTATATGTCTTATATATAATTTACATTAATTGATTCCCCCCACCCTCATACTTACCTCTTTCACGACCCAACCAAGTCAACAGCAGCTGGGCCATGATAGTGCAAGATTGCTTAAGAAATTGTTTATTTTCGACCATTTGGCACGTTCCAACAACAACAACAAGTAGCCACATTGTTTGTTAACCAATTGCGATTTGCTGCCGAGAATTCTTAGTTTTGTTTGCATTTTGTCTTTTTCGGGTGGGATTCAGGGGCCCTTTGTCTGCGTCACCATTAAAGACGTGGAAAAGATTTTGGCAAATGAAGAATCACTAATGAAACCAATTTGACGTTTTTTCCTTACAGGTATCGATTTTAAAATTAGAACAATTGAATTAGATAACAAGAAAATCAAATTGCAAATATGGTAAGTTTGTTTTTGCTCATTATCATCTTTGGAACTCCTTGATAGCGTCCTTGGTTGCATTTTCCAGGGACACTGCCGGCCAGGAGCGTTTCCGCACAATAACCACGGCCTATTACAGAGGTGCCATGGGCATTATGCTGGTCTATGATATAACGCAGGAGAAATCATTTGAGAACATTAAAAACTGGATACGAAATATCGAGGAGAATGCCTCAGCGGATGTGGAGAAAATGCTGTTGGGCAACAAATGTGAATTGAATGATAAGAGACAGGTAGGTGGTGCAAAGAAACGCGAAATGCGAATTCACATTTATTTATTGTGATTAATCAAGTGCTTAACAATGGCTACTAAACACAAGTACTACCAATATCGTTGATAAGTTTGAGCACTTTCTTAGCCAAAAAAAAAAAAACAATCGACCTTCGATTAGCTTAGGTTTGTTTGAATTCAAAATAAACGATGATCAAACCACGACTATCGTTCCTCGATGGGATAAAAGGGATGGGACTATATCAACCATATAATGGGCAAAACATTCCACTTCTATTTACTAATGTTTCGTTTTGTTCTCCTTTATACAGGTTTCAAAAGAACGTGGAGAGCAATTGGCTATTGAGTATGGCATCAAGTTTATGGAGACATCCGCGAAAGCTAGCATCAATGTGGAAGAGGCCTTCCTCACACTCGCCAGTGATATCAAAGCGAAATCGGAAAAGCGAATGGTTAGTCCGAGTCGAGTTATATGAGTCACACAGACAAAGACAAACGTTTATTCGACCTATTATTGTTATTTTCTAGGAGGCGAACAACCCACCAAAGGGAGGACATCAACTGAAACTTACCGAGAGCCGGCCAAAGGATAGTTGGTTGTCCAGATGCAGTCTGCTTTGACGTGGCAATGTTCAACTGGCACTGATGCGGCAAGGTGGTCATAATTCTGATAATATATGTGGTAGTAGTTTTCTTAACTCTTGTTAAGTTCGAACAACAGCAACTAAACAAAACAACACACAGCAGCAGCAACAACAACAACAACAGCTCCAGGTCCTTTCTCACCTCCCCTGCTCCTCCTGAATCCCTACCCATCATGCAACATAATGGAAATATTGTAATATTAAACTATACATTTATAATACCAGCTATTATTAATTAAACGAACATGACTTGGTGTACGAAATATATATATATACACACATATATATATATATATATATACATAAATTATACAGTTATCGAGAAAGCAGTATAATTAAAATTAAGTTTCAAAAATGAATGAATAGCAGCCGATGCAATGCAATGCAATCTAACCCAATTCAATGAAAAACTAAGCCCATAAAATCCGAACCAATTTAATCCAATCTGCATCCAATCCTCGTCCACCTCCTTCAACTCGAAGATTATTATTTGGTTGTTGTCAATTTGTGTAATTAATTACTTGTAAAATAAATATATGTATATATTATATGCATATCATTTAGTTTCCTTGGTTCCTTTTTGCTCAATCGATTCAATCCCTCCTCGTCCTCCCACCCTCTTTGCCATTTTGTTAAGCGTATACTATATATAACTAAATATATAATTTAACACACACTCACACACATATACAAGGTGTTCAGACGCACAATTCCAATATGCCTGTTCCTTTCACTCCTTGACCTCTCTCCTAATCCTCCTGCACTCTAATATTGATGGATTGACCATTCCGTTTGATCCGTTTCCTAGCCATGCGGGTGCTTACATCTCACTCCCTGTCTCCTTTCCCTTTCTCTAGTTCTTCACATACATTTCATTTTCTTAATTTCTAGTTTTTACTGTATTTATTGCTCTCGTTTATTTGCCACACACACAACACACACACACACACACAAACAAACAGAATAAAGCGTTATTTCTAATAAAAACATATAATATATGTACGAAAGGTATGAGAATCGTGAATATGGAAATTTGTAGTACATGGGGTCAGATGTATGTATCTATTTGTAATACGATTGGATGATGATAATGATAATAATATGTAATAATAATAATAATGATATACATATATTTAATATTAAAATTGAAATGAAATCCATACAGCGCAGTAAAAGTAAAAGAAAAACACAAAAACAAAGTACATATTGTGAAATTAATTGATAACTAAATGCATATTTGATATTAATGAATTACTTGTAATATTAATTATTAAACGTATACAATTTTATAAAAATAAAAACACGTGCAAGAAACAATTTCATTCTGAATTTTGTCTGACTTACCCAGGACTAAATTAACGGCAGGGCAAGTGCATTTTGGCCAAAAGGTCACGTCGGACAAGACTCAGTCTACGTTTATACCTGCGTATTGAGCCCTCAAGAATGAGAGTATCTCAGCATTGAGGCATTTATTTCGCTAAAGCTGTTCCCGTATTAGAATACAGAATATTACTTACTACTACTTTCGATTATCTGGGAAATATCATTTTATTTAATATGTGTAATAAAGTCACATAATATCTTACTTTAATAGGCAGTAAGATAAGATTCTATCGTAAGCCATTATGTCACTTGGTAAGTGAACCTGCAAGTTCCTAGTCTGTTTAGGCCAGAAGTTAATAGTTTTAGAGCAACTTACCAAATTCTGAAATTCCTGTTACATTTAAAACGCCGCAGAATCCAAATTTGGCAATTTATAGTAGTTTGTTTTTCATATCTCGTTTAATTGGACCACAACTTATAAGCTCAAAGTGCGATGACATTTCTTTTCTGATTTTCTAAATAAATAATAAAAATAAAGATCCAAATGCATCAGTAAACTGATATAGCCCTAAAGAATGAAAGGGTATTACACTCTGTTAACATTTAACAGCCGATTAACAGGCATCCAATATGTTAGTAACATTTGGATACTGTTAGTCCAATTTGAGCCTGTGAGAGTTTCAATAAGTTTTATAAATGTATTTAAAAAAAAAAGCCGCTTGATTTTTTGTCTTAAAACGATAAACAGAGAAATGGATAAGCTTAAAAATATGTATATATAGATACAATTACTTGTACGTTACGAACATTGGAATAGATATAAAAGGGAGATAAAAATAGAAGAGAGAAGACCACGACATACATACATACACATACATTAGAGTAACAAACACACAAGGCTCGGATTCGGATTAGGATTATATAGACAAGATGCGATTGAGTTTGCGAAGGGAAGAAAGAAAGGAATTGCACGCTACGGCAGCTCTCGAGCTGTCTCCAAGGGTTACGCCTGAGGCAAATTCTGATAATAGGTCGACAGAATTTGCCAGGCATTTGGCTCCATGAACCCATCGGGGGGACTGGCTCCAGTTTTGGCCAATGTTCGCATTTTGGTGCCCGATATGAATTCAAAGTCATCTTTGCGTTGTGGCTCAAAGAAAGCCATGCGGCTGGCAGTTTTATCGTAGGCGGCCACTCGGAAGGGCAGGATCTGGAATGATCATGGTATGGATGGATAGTAAATGGATAGTTGTTGTTGTGTGTGTGTGTGTGTGCAACCCACCTCCATGCTGTCCAGTCCTTGGGCCATTTTTAGTACTCTTGCTCCATGGGTAGCATCATAGAGATTGCCATCGGGATAGGCATGTTTATCTGGATGCGGCATGCCCGCAGGATCCCTTCCGACAATATAGAAATTGGCACCGGCATTCATTCGAGCCTTGGCATGCCATTGGACTTCTGTGGGACCGGCATACATCATTGGCGATGGAAAGATGGCCAGCACAGTGTCCTCACGCCTCAAGACTCCGGCGTCGAGGACGGCCTGGTGTTGCTTCATACGGACCTGCAGCGGCACATCATCATCCTTGGTCCAACCGCCTAATGGATGGAGTAGCAGAACCGGTTGCTTGAAACCCCGGTCCAACAGCTGCCTCCTGGTATCCTGCATAAGAAGAGCATGACCATTGTGAATGGGATTACGCAGCTGAAAGGCGAAGATAGCGTCCGCATTAAGCTCCTTGAATTTACGACGCAACTCATTCGGCGTAAGGCGATACTGATCGAGACCATCCTGCCATCTAATGCGTTCAATGACGGCCAAATCACCGCCGACCAGATAATCGCCTGCTTCATAGACCTGCTTGCTGTACGGATGCGATGGATTGCTAGTGCCAAATTGACGAGCCAGACGTTCCTCCTTGCGTTGGTAGTAGAATTCAGGCCGCCGCAATATGGCCACCGCCTGACCCTGATGCTTCAATGTGAGGGCAGACACACCCTCCAGACGCTCCTTGTCCGCTGTTGTGGCGCTCAGGACAATAGGTACTGAGTGATTCTCCCGATAGGATCCATCCATGCCGCTTTGCAATGTATTGAAGTGCAGCGTCTGCAAATACTCATCCTCACGCATGAATCCCCGCAAAGGGAAGGCCCATCCTTCGGCAAGGACTTGAACCCATTGCAATTCCACTGTACTAATGTCGAGTCCCGGCAACGATTCGGCCTCGTGGCGTAAAGTCTGCGAGGCAATCGCATCGCTTGGATACAATTCGGGTAGCTGATCTACATCACGCAGTGAACGTGGAATGATACCCTCCTGCTCCAGCAGGGTAACCAGCTCCTGTGTGGACTCACGCACCGTATACCCATCCGTATTCACAACCAACTCTGGCTGTTGGGGTCGCTCATATTCCTGCGTGATTCCGGTGAATCCTTTAATAGTGCCCTCTCGTGCCTTCTTGTAGAGCCCTTTCACATCCCGGGTCTCGCACACATTCAACGGTGTGTCCACAAAGATCTCATAGAACTTAAGACCAGCATCCTTGTGAATTTTGCGGGCCATCTCCCGATCATCGGCAAAGGGGGACACAAAGCTACAGATGGCCACAACTCCGCTATCAGCAAACAATTTGGCTACTTCGCCCACTCGTCGTATATTTTCCTCACGCTCGGCGGGCGTAAATCCCAGATTCTTGTTCAATCCAGTGCGTATATTGTCGCCATCCAGGCCATAGGCGGGTATTCCCCGGGACACCAAGTACGCCTCCAGTTCGAATGCGATCGAAGTTTTACCAGCACCGCTTAGACCTGAGAAGTAGTTTGAATCACTCTAGGATGTTAGGAAAGGCATCTGAGACAGATCCTCACTCACCGGTTAGCCACACTGTGCAGCCACGAAAGCCACGACATAGACCCAGATTTTTTCCGCGCGTCTCTCGTGTAACATGATGCTTCTGTTCCGTCACATTCGTTGCCACCTGTAGACACTGTAGGCAGGGAAAAGAGAGCAGAGGGAAGCGGGAGAATTTCGTTGTTGAATCTTGTTTTGGTGCAAAATTATCATAAATTAATATTCATGCCGCGACCATGATGATGATGATGATGATGCCCCAGGTGCCATTAGCTATCTCTAGCTAAAGCTGTGGCCCCTTTGAACAATTGCTGGATTTGACCCTCGAGCGTTTTTCTTTCATTTCTTTTTGCAGAATCTCAGCCGCTTATACAGTTTGTTGACCCCTTCCCTCTATTTTATTCCATTTCATAAGCAGGCCGGAGGCAAATGGCAATGCGATGAGATAAACACCAAGTCATCCATCCATATTTGTGGTAAGTGAGTGTGAGTGAGTGTATATGAGATGACAATTTGAAAAAAATTCAATAGAATTGGTAACGCTCATAGATTAAAGCATTATAAACTTCCAATCCCATAAATCAATACTATTCTGACTTTCCAAGTTTCATTTTCTCCACAAAACCACCAAAAACAAAACAAACTATTGCGAGTGTGAGGCAAAACATCCTTGTGGTTGGAGTGACATTAAGATGTTTTAAAAATACTCTTAGATTTCGATTTTTAATAATTTATTTTCATATTACTTCTTTCCAGCCTTCTATAGATTCATTTTCTCCAACAAAACTCCAAAACTTATATGTTGTTGTATGTTTAAGAAGCTTATGATCAGTTTTTGAATACATTTAGTTTAATATATTGAAGATTGACTGACTTCAATCCTTCAATGACCCTTATGCATTGCCTTAAGCGGTTGTTCAGTTGTTGGCTATATCGATCTTACCCGTCTTTTGATATGAGGATAAAATCCAATGGGTGGATTCGGCATTATGTATTGATATATATGTATATAGATTTTACGCACTCTTTTTATTATTTATTATTAATTGATTCTGATAACAGAATGAATTTGGTTGTTGTGCAAAGTTTCACCAGTTTCCAACCAACCAAATCGGAGGGAAATATGTTTGTTATTTGCTTTCAACTCTCATAGACACAAACGCGAGACGAGCGTTGAAAGCGAACTGAAAGTTTTAACAATATTTACGGGAATTATATGGTGTAGTGAGAAGAGAGACAACAAAAAAAAAAGGCGGAGAGCAGAAACAAGAGTGAGAGAAACAGAGAAAGAGAAGAGCTCGCTCGAGCCGAGCTGAGCCGGATTGGATCACAGAAATATTAACTAACCGTGTTCTGGATCCAGATGTCTCGTCGTCTTTTTGTGGTCTTTTGTCACATTTCGATATATTAATTTAATGGCTTAAAAGAAATGGTGGTGGAAGGGTGGGGGGAAACAAATGTTTAAACATATGTTTCGTAGTTCTTAGAGTGACGACAAAACGGCATAAATGTCTAATCTACATAAATGAATTCATATACATATGTATGGAAAGAGATCTTAGGTCTTGGTCATTCAAGACATTTTGGTTTTTTTTTGTTTTTAACATTTCGTTTTCAACTTACAAATTCATTGCATTTCTCATGGTTCAATAGGCAACATTTAGTCACCGGCGAAGAACTGATAATGTTATTGTTATTATTATTATTATTATTATTATTGTTGACATTTGTATGGCTCAACAAGTTGGCCCGTTTAGTAAACATTTCCCTTTTTCAATTTTTCTTCACCCACAAAGTAGTAAGATAAACAAATATATATATATCTATATATATAGAAAGCAATCTCAGAGCGATTCCGACGTGGTATATACAAAGAGGCGTTTTCTTCTTTTTTCGTCGTCAACGTTTTCGTTAATTAAACAACAAGTGAGAGTTGGCTTCTTTCTCTGTCTCTGTGATTCGTGTTGTTTCTTATTTTTTGTTGGTTTATAGTTTTTTGTTAAGCGCAAAATGAAACCAAACACACACAGGTGAACTTTCTCGACGTAGCTCAAAACTGCAACTGAAGTTAAATTGAATATGCAACCGTCAGGAGGAGGCACAGATACAGACAAACGACCAAGTCAAGCGACCAACCAACTAACCAGCTAACCAATCAGCCAACAGGCGTTGCCTCAATGTGAAATGGAGGCAACTAACATTTGCCCGAGAGATAAAAAACATGAAACAATTAAAGCATTTGTTTACCATCACACAAATGTTTATTGTTTCTCTCATAGTGTATTCTAACTTAGTATTTTCAGTTAACCCAATTGCCAACTGAGTACATACTTATGCATAACCAAAACAGAAAACAATTTTTGGCTAAATGTAAATATTTGAAAAGTTTAGACGAGGGCAAAAGTACGCAATAGTTAATACTTTGCCCCGCATCCCTACTGAGATGGCAGGAAGGTGCAAAAGTTTGAGATACGTAAGACCTAATTAGGCCAATTAAATGCTATTTTGCATTTGCCTGTTACTTAGGTTTCCTTATCATTAAACCAACAACTATTTCTGCCGAAGAGTTAGCAGATTCTATTCTATTCTGTTACGATAAGAAAAGTAAGAAAAGCCCCGAATGAACTTTATCTATATATGTATATAAATCCGCCCAACATTATGTATATTCAAAATTTGAAAATTAAAGTCATCGAGTTGTATCATCGCAGTGAGCAAAACACAAAAATCCATTAAAAGATATTGCAAAAAACAATTAACTTTAGTAGGAGATCCAACATTGTTAATGACAACTAAGTTTAAGTACTTACTGTCTATGTGTGTACATGTGTATGTATGTGTGTGTGTATATTACCCTACATAAATGAAATTCGGCAATGAATTGGAACAATGGAACTATGTACTATGAGAAGTCGTCATCGTTTTCGTTGTGGTCGTTCAACTCTTGACTGACTTCACTGTGGGGTCTGAGGTCTGACCAAGTTTTTGTATCCATCCGCAAAAGTATCTTCAACTTGTTTACAATTCGTTAGCACAGGGGCCCCTCCGAAAAAAGAAAAAGACTTGGGGATACTTTCTTTTTAATTTTAACTTGTTTCCCTCTATCTCTCTCTCTCGCACTTACTAAGTTGCTGTGTGTGTATAAAGATAATAAAAACCTGTTGAAATTTAGGAAGTCAACTAACTTAGATATTGCATAAGAAAAGAAATAGTAATCATAAAACTGGCTAAAAGTAATTGCAGACGTACATAAACAATCCAATTCCATTAAAAAATAAAAGGAGACTTTTATGCATCGCATTATTTAACGCATTACTCAACTCATTATTAATCCACTACTACGGCACTTGGCCTATTGATTTTGTAATCATTGCCATAGAACGCCATTTACATAATATCTAATACCATCAATTTCCTACTCTGCCGATTTCTGGCCTACTTACATGTCCTGTACACTCTCTCCCTGATGACTTTGTAAGAGTAATTGGTAGTAATCTATTTCAGAAATTATTTAGATTACACGTGCCCTTGTGTACATACATATATAAAGATTTCGGCAGACTTTGCAGTTTTTGTTTTTTAGTCTGATTAAGCAAGTCTTACAGTATTTATTCGCATATAAAGTATTTATGCCTACTTACGGGATGCTCTACTATCAACGATTAGACAAAATAAATAACCGGGCATTGCCTCGAATTTGGGTCACTCTTTCGGAATAGAATGATAAGATAATGAATGGGTTTCAATGGCAATGTGACGTTAGCTTCTGATTATGGTTCTTTGGGAATTTTTGGTGATAGGTCGGGGGTCTGGGGAAGTTTACGTGTTGTCATGAACTAGGCGAAGGGGGTTGGAGAAGTAGGTGAGAGAGTGTAGTGGAATTGTGATACAGATGAACTCTTTAAAGAAATGGTGTCAACAGCTGTTATAATAAATAAGAACCCACCACCACACCCCATCCATAGGCACAACATCATATCCGCGTTCCAGTTTAGTTCAGGTGCTGGGAAGGGGAAGGGCGGTCGCCCGATGCATGTCTTTTATTTCCTTTCCCTGACACAATTGTACAAATACAGGTGGAATGGCAAGGGAGGGTGGAGCAGAAGACACTGAGGCTGGTTGGCCACGTACCTGACATGTTTTTTCTTTTTCCTTTACTCACCGTTTTTTGACGTTTCTTACTGCTCTCTGGTGTGGGTGCACTCATCGCGGAAAATCACACTTGGTCGCTACGGCTAGGAATTTAACACTGAACTACGACGGACTACAATCAATTTTGTAACTGTTGATGAATGAAAGACGACGGTACGTGACGCGGGAGAAAAACGATGAGTGAGTACCGCACGATTGAATCACATGGATATTTTACACATTATTGCAATTGAGCTATTGCAAAAACTTAGCATTAATGTCAAATCAAAAACCAATCAATGGTTAACATAAAATTTTTATACAAAAAATCTCTCTCCCGCACAACACACAAACACACACACACACACACTCACGGGCGCAGGCACGCATCTACACTGACAGCGGTCAGCTGTTCAACTGCTGGAGATGGAAAACTGCTCCTTGGCTTTTTAACTATAATTTTTTTCTAATAGTTTCACCATAAAATTCACCATTAATTTCACAACACGAAATCACAATAAATTGTTATTGAACTACATACTCACTTAGTTTTTTATTTAATAGCAATTCATTTAAATCGTCATTTGGCTCAGCTCTAACAGATAGAGGGGAAAAAAATGAGAGTTATCGTTTATCGGCGGTATTTTTTAATCGATTGCAAATGCATTTAAATGTACAGCAACTTAAATAGGATTTGTTGATAATAAATAAAAATCATGAAAATGTTTTGTTTATTACAAAAAACAAAAAAAAAATGTAGATAAATATTCGTATATATATATATATAATTCTGTGTCTTAAAATTAGCAAGGAGGAGTGTTCTCTAATACGGTGGCGGCTGGTGTTGGTACTGCTGCTGCTGTCCCATCATGTTCTGGCGCTGCAGTTGAGCCACAAGGTTGGGGGTCTGTTGTTGATTCATGCTCTGCTGCTGTTGGACTCCAACACCGACACCCACGCCAACACCCATGCCGCCGCCACCAACAGCATTAGCCCCACCGGCTGCCTGTGGACCGCCACCCATGCCAACACCAACACCACCGCCGCCACCCATGCCCTGCATTTGCATCATTTGCTGGTGTCGAAGCTGTTGCTGCTGTTGTTGTTGTTGCTGGAATTGTTGCTGTGTGGGCAGGACACCGGGTTTACCACCGCCAGCTTGTTGCTGTCGGGCATAAGGTGGCACCTGTCCAACTCCCACACCACCCGGTCCGGGGCCCATCATATTGGACATTGTAACATTGGGTGCTTGGTTCATGTATTGGCCACGATTCCCGCCCATCATGCTGCCGGGCATGTTGCCTCGCTGTTGTTGTTGCTGCTGTTGCTGTTGCACGGCGGCTGCAGCCATAAACTCCGGGTTGTTTCGATTGGCCTGTTGCATTTGAGGATTGAAATTGCCCATTAAATTGGCTTGTTGCTGCTGCTGTTGATTAGGTCCCATGCCTACGCCCACGCCCACACCAACGCCCACGCCAACTCCAATGCCGGCTCCTCCGCCTTGTTGTTGCATGCCTTGTTGTTGCTGTTGCTGCTGTTGTTGTTGATATTGATTCTGGAAATTTTGGAATTGCACCTGCTGCTGTGGCTGCTGCTGCATCATGCCCTGCTGTGGCATGGCGCCCATGCCCACACCGACATTCACACCCATATTCGGATTGTTTCCCACTCCGACGCCGACGCCAACGCCAACACCAACACCCACGCCATTGCCTCCTTGTACGCCGCCGCTTTGCATCAGTTGATTGGCATTGGGATTTCCCACCATTCCGACCATTCCTTGAGCCATCTGTTGTTGCATCATGGGATTCTGTGACATACCTTGGCCACCCATATTCATTTGATTCATCTGATTGGGCGTCATGCCGGGTCGCATATTGCCGCCACGCATAAATTGCTGCTGTTGCTGATTCGGATTCATTTGCTGTTGCTGCTGGGCA
Organism: Drosophila paulistorum; assembly: GCA_018152135.1. Taxonomy (NCBI): domain Eukaryota; kingdom Metazoa; phylum Arthropoda; class Insecta; order Diptera; family Drosophilidae; genus Drosophila; species Drosophila paulistorum. The sequence goes on along the minus strand of JAECXG010000606.1, from coordinate 16,166,264 downwards.
GTCTGTTGTTGTTGTTGCTGCTGCTGCTGTTGCTGTTGTTGTTGCTGCTGCTGTTGTTGTTGCTGTTGCTGCATTGCATTGAATGCGGCTACAGTTTGAGGATTTTGCTGGGCATTCATTTGCTGCTGGCGCAACTGCTGAGGATTCATTTGCTGTTGCTGTGGTCCTCCAGGTCCAACACCCTGTTGCTGCTGTTGCTGTTGTTGTGCTTGCTGCTGCATGGGATTAAAACCGCCAACACCCTGTTGTTGTTGTTGTTGTTGCTGCTGCTGCTGCTGTGTCTGTTGGAAAGAGCTAGGCGCACGTTGCCGCAACAACTGAGAGAGAGCCTGCTTGGAGTTAGTATTTTGCGGCGGTCTTTCGATGCGATTCACTGAAACGACAAATACATTAGATTGTGATGTGATGGAGATAGAACGCTCACTCACTTTGCATATTCTGTTGATGTGGAGCATATTGATTGTGATATTGCTGCGGGGTCTGCTGCTGTTGCGGTGCATTATGCCATTGCTGTTGCTGCTGTGGCCCACCGCCAATGGGACCTCCAGGGCCAGTACCTGGACCCTGTTGCATAAAGTTGACCTGTTGATTCAATGGGCCATTACCGCCGCCCACATTAAGTTGCTGTTGCAGCTGATTTGGTGCCATTTGTTGCATTTGCTGTTGCTGTTGCAGCATGGCATTTTGTTGTTGCATCATGGCATTTGGATTGGGTCCAAATTGTTGCATGTTCATCTGTGTTCAATGTAAAAAGGCAAGAGAAATATGTGGATTGATGAGGCAAAAAAGGAAAATCGAGAGAATCACTCACTGGCATATTCATTTGCATTTGTCCCATTTGATTGTTTTGCATTTGCTGTTGCTGCATATTGAGTTGTTGCTGTTGCTGCTGCTGCTGTTGTTGTTGTTGCTGCTGCTGTTGTTGCTGCTGCTGCTGCTGCATTTGCTGTTGCTGCTGTTGCTGTTGTTGTGGCTGAGGCGCCAATTGAGGCTGCTGTCCTTGTTGAGTATTCACCACCGGCGGCGTTTTGGGATTCTTAGGCTTACGTTTCCGTGTGGTCGTGCCCTTACCACGACCTCGGCCAGTGCCTACACCAACGGCACTAGGAGATTGATCCACCGATGAGGGAGTGTCCGCCTTCATCATTTCATCCTTCTGCAAGTGGAGAAAATGTTACTAAGAAAACCTTTGAAGGAAATTTTCAACACTTACAATGCAAATCTTTTCTGGGACGGGCTCAATATCTTCCGGTGGTAGGGGCAATGGTTCATAATAGTAGCTACTCGGTTTAACCAGACTGTGCGTATGATACTTGAGATTACGATGAGCATCCTCATAGGTTAAAGGTTTTCTTTCAAGCTTTACAGCTCCAAACCAAACCCAAGAGAAGGGCGCCGGATTCTTGTGACCTTCGAGTATATCCCAAACACTGATGCGTTGCTTATCCGAGATGCGCAATTGTTTCTTGTCCATGTCACAGATCTTGTTGCCCTTTGTATCCATTCCAGCGTGCTCGCATGCAATGACCTTGAAAAGGATTTGTTGGGAAAGATCAGTGAGTCAGCTAACGACTCGAATCGATGGCACTCACCTCAGTTGGCTGTTTATAGAGTGGCAATAGTTGCCGGATGACCCTTATCGAGGCATTGTTCTTCTCACCGATTTCCTTTTTCAATTTCTTCATCAGATTGAGATAAAGTTTCTTGTTTTCATCCCTTTCCGACTGGCTATCGGAGACAAGAGTCGAATGAACCAATGTGGCCAGCATGTCCACCACTGTGGTGAAGAGCTCTCGATTGCAACTGAGGTCAACCACACCTTGACAGACAAGCTGGGCCAATAGAATGGCCCAATCTGTGGTGGGAGTGCTATTTTTTTGGATGGCCTCGAACATTCCACCAACCAGAGAGAAGCGTAGTTGCAAAGCATCCAGGATTTCTTCACGTGCCTGTGGCTCATCGACACCACCAATTGTATCTAACTAAATGAACGAATAGAACACATTAGTGATTTCTTCATTGGGTCGTCTATTGGACTCTAGCTTACCTCTGCAAAGGATTGAAGACACTGGGATAGCTGCGAGTAGAGGGATACGAGTAAATTCTCTTTGTACTCATCTTGACCTTTTAGGCAGGTAAGGATTAGGCCCAGGAATGGCTGATAGTTAAGTGGCATCTTCTTATTCCTTGTGGCCACACCTCCCAGCCCGTAGCTATTGCTGCTGTGACAACTATTACTCTTCTCCCGCTCATCGCCACTTCCCGAGCTATTGCAATCCGATTTGGGGACCTTAGAAAAGTAATTCATGGACTCCAGGACTTGGCCAGCCACCCGGAGAATGCGACCCTGGACGGCTGGCGTCAGTTTGGCTATCAATGGAGCTACTAGCCAGGTGGATGGCTTCGGTTTATGTGTGGCTTTCAATGCTCCCGGTAGAACAACCTCCTCCATGTGGAAGACATCAATCGCCGCCCTGGCAACCGTGTCTAGCCAGACATTCAGCTCTGCCGTGTTGCTGAACGATTGGCGGTACATCAGCTGCAGGTCTAGCCATGAGATACGTAACGTCCATTGGCCCAGATTCTCAAGAATCCTTACAATCATGGCTCGCTGATCCAGCTCGGAGATTATATTGAATTCAGCTTCGGGATAACAAATCATGTGGAGTACTCGCTGTGCCTGCTTGGCCGTGAGCATCTCATCTATGATCATGTCGCACAGTTGCTCGGCATTCTTTAAACAACGTTCCAGGACATGCTCTTGAGCACAGATCTGTTTGAGCACCGCCTGGGCGAATTCCAGCAAAGAGATTTGCTCCAATCCGCCAACCGAAGGCTGCTGAAGAGCCTCCTGTTCGCTAGTTAGACTCGTGCTGCCCAATTGCAGGTCGCTGGTGCCCAAAATTTGGCTGAGATCAGCGGGTCGCTGTTCATTGCTTTTGGGTGTGCTGCCAGGATGGACGGGAGTATTGAAACCGCTACGTTTGCCACTACCAAATGCCCCACCACCCACCGAGGAGGAACCGAGTCCACCGCCGGTGGATCCCATTGGGGTCTTTAGCGCCGCATTGTCTACCACTATGAGAATGGCCTTTAGGACAGCCAGGACAGCGGCAATGGGTATCGTCTTATGGGCACCCACCAGAAGGTGGCGATCACAGCTCAAGCGAATGCTAAAGTCACTGCCCACGTTGTGCAGGGGATTGGGTGATGTGCTCACCGAATACATACCCGGCTGTGGAATCTCCAGAGTTTTAAAGAGCTTTAGCACCAGATGACAAGTCAAACGGGCTCCAGCCTCGGCATCTCCGCTCAGTTCGCCGACACTGCCGCCGCCGGCTCCACTACTAACCGATCGGGCCAACGTGGGCAGTGCAAATTTGCTAACGAAATCCGCCAGAGAGAAGCAATGACGTGCTACCAAAATGCACACAAACACAGCCAGGGCATTGTGCGTCCTGCCCTGACCAATGTCCACCTGTCCGCCCAGATGCGGATACCGTGGACTTTTGCTTCCGCTGCAGAGACTTTGGAGGGCGGCTATCCACTCCTCGGAAAGGACATTGCAACTGGCCGTTAGCTCGGCACAGGCCAATGCCATATCGTTCAAGCGCTCGTTATCCGTCTCGCGGCAGACAGCGATGAGGGCATTGGACACAAAGCTATACACATTCGCCGGTGATTCGTGGAGTTGGCGTAGCCAATGGGCCTCAATCTTGCCCCCACGACGCGGTGCCACAAAGACCTCTTGCAGGAATTGAGGATTATAGCCCTGTGGGGGCAGGCTCAACTGCTCCGGAGTGTTGAAGATGTCCTTGAAACGCTTAATGCATTGCAGCTGCTGATAATACTCATTGGATTGCTCCTTGCCCTGCAGCAGGACACAGGACTCGTGCAGATCACTCAAATAGGCGAGAATGCAGCGTTCCGCTGAGCTGCACTCACTCGGATTGTTCACATGGCGTATCGTTCGACAGAGACCTTCAAACACGGACATCGTTTGCTCCGGAGAGAGGAGCAAGCAGCTGTGGTAGCGTCGCAGAATACTCACAATGTAGAGGGCCAATGAGGTGGTATACCCACGGACCATGTTCGATTTTTTCAGCTGCAACTGATGCTCCACTTCGGGCAGCTCCTTGAGCAGATTATCGCACAGCTCCAGCAGACTATAGATATTGAGGGCCAGCTCCATGAGATCAAAGAGAAAGGCGACATGCTCCTGTACGGGCAGATAGTTATTGTTACCCGAAGCGAAGCCATTCAGCTGCTCCAGAATATTAGCCGCACATTGCGCGGTGACGACATGCTGATCGAAGTAGGCCATGTGCTGGCACTTGGCGGTGGTCGCCTCGAAGTTAAACTCGTTGCGGGAATGCTTCTTCACCTTACCACCCTCGGCCACATCGATGGAGAACTTCTTGGTGAAGAGTTTGCCAATCTCTTTAGACATCTTCTTGACAGCATGCTTCTTCTCGTCTCGCTCTTTGCCGACTCCAAAGAGAAGAATGTATCGCTGGTTGCTCTCAGTGCTGTAACTGGCCATGCTCGGATCATCCTGAGGAATGGGAAAGTGTTTGGTGTACACATAATGCCGGGAAATGGGCGGAGTGGAGTGGCCGTTGCCAGTTCCATTGCCATCACCATCGCCTGGAGGCCCAATCTTTGGACTGTCAGGCGCCTCATGCTGCTGACCCTTCTCCTTTATGTTCTGCACAAGTTTATCCAGATCATCATCGACATTAGAGTCGTCGAATTCGTTGTGCTTGAAATCCAATCCGCCGCCAAAGCCGTCATCATCGAAGCCATGACTTGTCGTGGGCGGAGGCGGAGCAGGTGGCGGCGGCGATGTCTTTGATGTGGCCACCGATGATTTGTTCACCAATGTGGACTCTAGTAGCAGATCTCCACGTGAGATTAGCGTGTGCATGTAGGCATTGTGCCAAAAGACATCGTGCCGTATTAGAGCACTGAAAAGTTGCACCAAATTGGTGAATTCTGTGCGCTGCTGCGGACTGCTGGAATGCTCATCTAAAACGGGTGCATCGTGGTCGAGGAACTGCATCAAAACATGCTGGAATACAGGCAATCCGTCAATCAACCCCGCCCCGGAGGCTAATGAATCCTTGTCCTCCTTGTCGTTGGATTGCTCAGCCGGAGTGCTGGTGACATCGATCTGCCGCTTGTCCAACAGAATGGCCACTACCATGGCACGATGTTCGCCCCACCGTTGACTCGAAACGGCCCATTCGCAAAGAATCCTAACAGTGTCCTTGTCCTGCTTAGGTTCATAACTGGGACGTTGCGACTGCTGTTGTTGCTGTTGATCCGATCCAGAAACCACGGCCACGGGCTCACTATCTTCTCGTCGTTTGCTGGGAAAGATGTGGGCATAAAGAGTATCCATGCTGTTGCACTGATCCATGCGCTCGAAACAATGTGTGTCCAGATGATCCAGAGTGGCCAGGACACTAGTATAATGGTTCTTCCCGGCACTCAACCACTTGGAGGCAAACCAATTCTGCTCTGCATGCTGAGTCCGTACGACTATGTCGGCTTCGGCGGCACGCAGTTGTCGCCGCAGCTCCTGATTGGTCCGAGGACAACGTGTGGGCATGGGCAAAACGGAAGGCGCCAGCGGCAAATGATCCAACGGACTGCCCACCAGCGATGATGGTGCCCGATGGGCGGCTATGCCACTCCAGACCAGAGCTGTGGGACATTCAATTGTTATGATCTGAAGAATGGTGCTCAGATAGAGCACAATATCCCGATGATGGGGACAATTCATCTGCTCCTGCAGGGCCAACTCATACGGATCCGGATGATGATGGTGCTGATGGTGGTTTTGAGCCTTGTCTCCTCCACCAGCTTCCAGCTCTTTTAGGCCCTGCTGTTCCACGGCTGAATTGAGTAAATGGGCTAACTTCTTGGCCACAATGTAGGCCATCTTCCGGCACAGACGCTCCGACTGGACAAAGTCATGCATATACTGAAGAGCAAAGCTCAACACAAGCTTCTTCAGCGGCTCATCGAAACTGGTCTGGGTTCGCATCTTGTCCAACAAATCGAGTATCCAGTTGAGGAACTCCTGCCGATCCAACAGGGATTCTTCGTACATGTATTTGCTCAGTTGATGGCAATACTTCCAATACTTCAAGGCATTACGGCTGTCTTCAAACTGACTGCCAATGCCCGATATCGTGGATCCAGGCGGAACAGCTGCAGCGCCCACTGCCCCACCGCTGGCGGTGGATGAAGAAGAGGACGATCCTGGAGGTATACTGCCCCCAGATCCAGCTGGAGGCATTACATTACCAGCAGAGTTGACACCTCCCGATCCCGGAGCACCAGTCGCTCCTGGAGCTCCGCCATTGGCTGGACTATGTATTGGTGGCAAAGGACTGGCCATGCTTGGGACAGGGATAACATTGGGCTGACCACTACAGGGGGCCACAGCATTGGTTACAGCTCCGCTACCGGATGAAGTGTTCCCATTGGTAGTGACACCCATTCCAGGTCCAGATCCTCCAGTCAAACTAGCTGCTTGGTTGCCATTAGCAGCAGGCTTGTGATGATCTAGAATTAAAAATCAAGGTGAAGAATCTGTTTAAATAAAATATGCTTCCACTTACCTTGTTGATAGTACTCCTGAAGCTTGGGCAGAAGCTCTTTCATAAATTTAATCATATTGCCAGTCCACTCTGCTGCCGGGTCATAAATACTACGCTTCTTATTCTTCGACTCGGTGAAACTCAAGGTGTAGGCGGCGCTTAGTTTAATGAACCAAGTGGCTCGCTGCATGTTCACCTGATTCTCGCAGAGCGTTATAAAGATTTCCTCTTTCTTGTTGAACGATGGTGCCCGTTTGGCCAGACTCAGAAGCGGTTTGTTTCCTGCCAGATCTTTGAACCAGGCATCTACCGTGCACTTGCGACGCGGCGACACTGGCCAAAAGTTGTCCTTGCAGTTGATCTGTTGCTTTTTACGTCCCGTGTCTTGCAGGGTCATCAGCTCCTCCTTCTTGGCCAGGACGCCGCTGAAAAAGGCACTCACTTTGCTGGCATTCACATTCGAATTGTGTGCTGTTCCAAATTCATCCGACAGGGGCGGCGTCGTGGTGAAACCGTGCTTTACATTTGTGGGCGTCAGCTCGTCCTCCCGCTGTTTGGCGTCCTGCGGATAGATATCCGGCGGACCCAGACGCGTCCGCTTTAGCGGGCGCTTCTCCTGCAGCATGGAGAGCATCGCGAAGCTGCTCTATACACCAATTTCAAGAGAAATTCAATTCAAATTCTGCAAAATTCTAACTTTTTTTTCTTTCAACAACTAGAGATGTGCTAAACAAGGCAAAAACGATAACGATTATTTTTAATCCAGGGTTGTCATCTTTTTGACGATAGCAAAACATACAAAAGATGTTAGGCGGGATAATTTAAAATACAATACAGTATGAATTGGTTTTATTTAACAATTATCAAAAAATTTCGATTGTATTGTTCGTTATTTTGATATTGGCCATACAAAAGCTGCATATTTTCGTTAAATTGAACACTTAGGAAAATTATAACAAATAAAAAACAGTTTAATTTATTAAACAGAATATGCGATTGGTACTGGAGTGTGCAGTATGTATAAAAAATACCACTTTGAGTGCTAAAATCACGTAAAAACTGGCGTATAAAGCTTGATATATAAAGATTGGATGAGAAAGTTAGCCTCTTTCTTGCCTCTCTTGCGTCTAGCGATCGAATTCGGGCTCATCATTAAAATAATGATCATTCAGGAGCATGCCGTCACTCACCTCAAAATGCACTTGAAGCATTTGAAGAGGATAATTCGCGGTTGGCAGCTGAAAATATTAATTTTTGTAATTAATTACAAAGAATTATGTTAATGTTGATTCTTATTTTCACTCACTCTTTCTAGAATGTCGCGTCTAATATCCGTGGCAGCAGCATACAGCTCGAGAGGATTGTGACTCTGCCGTTTGGCCAGGTTAACCAGAGTATCCACAATAAAACTATCAGTTATGCCCAAGCAATAACAAATATTCAAATAACACAAGTTCTCATTATTTGCCACCAGAAGTGATAACTCCGTTTCTCCAATTTCCCTAGCGCACTGTACCGATAGAGACTCGAGCTTCGTCAGCCCAGACAGCCAATGAACAGATCTATCGTCGCGCGGCTTACAGACAAGCCATCTTAACGAACGCAAGGCACTAATATGTTGGGCCTGCTCCTCATTGATCCAACGCTTGCGCTGGAGAACCAGGAATGCCAAATGCATGGAGCACTGGCTGGCCAAGGCTTTGAAAAAACGGGTTTTCAACTCATCGGGGCACCAGATTTGCAGATATTGCAACTGGGTGAAATTCACCAGGCACATGGGATCAGCAGTGCTATCGTTGTACGAAAGTTTCTCCAGTTTGGGGCAACAGGAGGACAACTGTTTTAGTATGCTAGTGGTGAGAAACCTTTTCGCGTTGCCAAGCTGTAAGACACGCAGATTCTTCATTGATTTCGTTATTGCTGTGAATTCCGAACCGGATAACTGGATATCGTCGTAGATGAGGAGCTCCTCAAGATTTCTAAAATGACGCAGCTCTTGCACTGCAAAAATTGAAATTGAATTAGCCAAACGAATCTCTTAGGTTCCGATTTCCACCACACTCACATTCCCTGCGGTCGAAGCTCTCCAAGCCCAGACTTATAATATATGGCAGTCGCAGTAAGATATTTTTGATTAGGTCCTTGCTTGTGCTCTTGTAGTTCCTGATATGCACCCGCTGCAATGTCGTCATTCGCAACAGATACGACTGTGTCCTGGCCACTGTGGCATTCCGTATTGTCAGACTCTCCAGTCGTGTGCAATATTTGATAATCAATGGCCATAGCTGCAGAGGATGATCATCGTCGTAGTAGGAGTGCAGACTCCTCACGTTCTCACCGCAAAGCCACAGGAACGTTTGCCAATCTTCAAAGCTCTTCAGATTAATGTGCCTGTCCTGAATCTCATGGAAATGCTGTTGATGCAGGTGAATGAAAACATCCCGCAAAGTCCGACAGCATCGGGCTAAATTTAATTGATCTTCTAGATTGGGCAGGAGCTTAAATATCATTAACAGACATTTGGGGCTCAAGTCCGAGAGGTTCGTTGTGCGAGCCATTTTGAGAATTATTATTTTATTACGTACATCATTCACAGTTTGTTTATTATTAGTAATTCTCAATTAACTCTTCCCTTGCTCTTCTTCTTTCGTTCCTTCACACTGTCTCTCTCTCTTTCTATCTCGTTCTAACTAGTGTTCTCAAAGTGCGCAATCGAAATTAATACAGTTAATGCTCAAATGATACCAAAGAACCGTATGACACTAGCACCGGGAGAAAGATTTTACATAAATTTTTTTTTGTTCTTTCACTTAGTTGGAATGGGATGGATAACAATTAGAAACCTATATTAATCACCGATGATTAATAATGTGCAATAAATATAAATTAAATGTGAGATGAAAAAGATTGTTCCAGTGCAACGGTATTTTTGTCATTTTGTTGACTCACACTATTATTTGGTATTTTTTATACACGAAATCTGGCCACACTGGAAGCAGAGGAAGGCAGAGTGAGGGAGGAATTTTTAACAAATTGCAATAAAATATAAGGAAAAAAACAGCAATAAAATCTTTATATTTGATCAAAACAGTGTGTGTGTGTGTGTGTGTGCTTGGGGCATAGACGCATATTCTAAAGACCCTATATAAAGCACCCCGCGTATCCTTAGCCAACCAGATCAGATTTAGGGCCAATCACAGAAATTGGCAGAAAGAACAACAACAACAACAACAACACCAACTAACCAACCAACCAACACACACACGAACCAGTTTAGATGATGAGCAGCAGAACGGACAACAGCACGACGGACGGCTCCTCAATACGATTCAGCGATCACACACTGGACAAAGCCACCAAGGCCAAGGTAACATTGGAGAACTACTACAGTAATTTGGTGACACAATACGGCGAGCGTAAGCAACGTCTGGCCAAATTGGAGGCCCAGCTGAAGGACGAAAGTCTAACAGAATCGCAAAGGCAAGAGAAACGTCTGCAACATGCGCAAAAGGAGACGGAATATTTACGTCTCAAGCGATTACGTTTGGGTGTCGAGGATTTCGAGGCACTCAAAGTGATTGGACGCGGTGCGTTCGGTGAGGTGCGTTTAGTACAGAAAAAGGATACGGGCCATGTGTATGCCATGAAGGTGCTACGTAAGGCTGATATGCTTGAGAAGGAGCAAGTGGCGCATGTACGGGCGGAGAGGGATGTGCTTGTCGAGGCCGATCATCAGTGGGTGGTCAAGATGTATTACAGTTTTCAGGTGAGCTAACCGCAACAACAGCAGCAGCAGCAACCAACAATAACACAACGCAAAACAAAAGAATTGTGTTAAACCCACAAACACACACACAGCGAGACACACACACACATACACAAACAAACAACACATGTACTCTCGGACACGCACACACATAAACAGACATCACACACATCCAGAAAATCAATAAACCAATACAAGTGCAGAGAGAAACAAACACCAAAAGTGTCTTGCCAATCATATGGTCTTCTGCTTTCCCTTCCCCTCCCCTACCCATACCGTGTCATCACACCTCTTCCCTTTTACCCTTCAGACTGTGTTTTGGGTGAAAGTTCTTCTATAAAAACGTATACTACATCTACGGTGATGCCTGGCTATAAACAATTTATACAAAGTTCTAAACAATTTGTTATGCTCTTTATGCCCATACAGGACCAGGTCAATTTATATTTGATAATGGAATTCTTGCCCGGTGGTGACATGATGACGCTATTAATGAAAAAGGACACACTATCCGAGGAGTGCACACAGTTCTATATCAGTGAGACGGCATTAGCGATCGATTCGATACACAAACTCGGTTTCATACACAGGGACATTAAGCCAGATAACTTACTGCTCGATGCACGGGGGCATCTCAAGGTAGAATCCTCCACTCTGGACATACACAAAATACGATAATAATGCGACAATGTTTGGTGTTTGTCTCTTTTGCAGCTTTCTGACTTCGGTTTGTGCACTGGTCTAAAGAAGTCACATCGCACAGACTTTTATCGCGATTTGTCGCAAGCAAAACCATCCGATTTCATTGGCACCTGTGCCAGGTAAGAGAGTTCACTTATATAGAGAGAAGGTGAAGGTAAAGGTGATAGTAATTCAAACATTTCTTTTTGTTAGCCCCATGGACTCAAAGCGACGAGCCGAGTCATGGAAACGAAATCGACGCGCCTTGGCTTACAGTACGGTGGGAACGCCGGATTATATAGCCCCCGAAGTATTCCTGCAGACTGGCTATGGACCTGCCTGCGATTGGTGGTCGCTGGGCGTCATCATGTACGAAATGTTAATGGGCTATCCGCCATTCTGTTCAGATAATCCACAGGATACTTATCGCAAAGTAATGAATTGGCGTGAAACATTGATATTTCCACCGGAAATTCCCATATCTGAGGAGGCCAAAGAGACGATTATCAACTTCTGTTGCGAGGCGGATCGTCGACTTGGCTCACAGCGTGGTCTCGATGATTTGAAATCGGTGCCGTTCTTTCGTGGCGTGGATTGGGAGCACATACGTGAACGTCCAGCGGCAATACCCGTTGAAGTGCGCTCCATCGATGATACGTCCAATTTCGATGAGTTTCCCGATGTCTCACTGGAGATACGTAAGTGTTAAGCTCTCTCGACTTGAACTTTATGTTGAAATTGTTTTTGTTTTTTGCTTCCCCATAGCATCGGCCCCTATACCGCAGGGCGGTGAAATTGCCAAGGATTGGGTCTTCATTAACTATACGTACAAGCGATTCGAAGTGCGAAATTTGGAGTGAAGCGAGCAGCACCAGCCGCCGCCGCATGGTTGCCACAATTTGCCACCCACATTATCACCGTCGTAGGCGTAGTCGTTCTTCTCCTCATCGTCGTCGTCGTTGTCATCGTCGTCGACGTGAAGTTGTCTCTCTAACACCATCGCCTGCGCAGCCGCCGCTGTCACCGTCGCCGCCGCCGCCGCCACCACCATCACCACCACCAAGAGCAAATTTAATTTTCCTTTTTGAATATCTTACCTACATGTGTATTTAAATACTAGCTAACATTTGTGATTCCAAAAAAAAAAAAAACAAAAAACAAACGAAACAAAACAAAAAATGAAACAAATATCGAGCAAACAAAACGAAGCGAAAATCGTCATCGTTGCCGCCTCTTCAATTAAGTTAAACGCTATTACTAATACCCATGGCCCTAACCACCACCAACAACCCATTATCCTTCGCTTTGTTTAACCACCTAAACGTTGTCCATCTGTATATGTCTATGATATATATATATATATATACTGACAATTGATATTTAGTTGTTTTTTTTTTTTTTTTTGGCAATTGTTTTAATATATATTAATTGCTTCTCCTTCTCGCCTTCTTTATTGGGCGCAGCAGCAAGAACAATAACAAGAAAAAATTTCAGTTAACATTTATCATTTAGCCAATTGACAAAAACTAAAATAAAATATTAAAACAAAATATATGTTAAGGTTATCTCTCTCTCTCTGTCTCTCTCAGAATTCGATTTGCAATTCCGGGAAAAGGGAAAAACACAAATTTTTCCCAACTAGAACAATATCAAATTTCAATTTACGGAATTACGGATCGAAATTTGGGTGTAAAAGGAAAAGAGAAAGCCTCTTTTTGAGATTTTTAGGCACGTTATTTATACCGATAAAAATTGTTTTTGATCAATTCAATTATTTAATCACACAAATTAGTTACTAAATATCCAACAACAACAAGATCAGCAGCAGCAATAATAATTATATATATCGGTTTCGTTCTATGTACTATTCTATATACATAAATGATCCCAACCCACCACTCCAACAAAAACAAACAAAATCCTCACAGAGATAATGCAAAATATCTTTCCCTCGAGTTCTTTCAATTTGTAGAAATCTTCTTCCCTTTGAAGTTTTTTAAGTTCCATGTAATAATTGTAGTTCGAAGTTACCAACAAAACAAAAAAGAAAACAAGAACAAGAAAAAAGGAATGCAGAATTCGATATCGAAATTACGGATAGCAGTTGCATAATGCAAACTTAAATACTAATTAACGTATGTAATAACAACAACAACAACAACAGCAGCAGCAAGAAAAAGTTTTAAGAAATTATTTTTGGTAATAGAATTCTAATAATAACAATAAGAATAATGCATACAGATAAAAATGCAAAAAATAAGAAAAAAAACAAGAACAAAGAAAAAAAGATAATAAAAAAAGAAAATTGAGAAAATGCAATAATAAATGAAACATGTGCATAATATGAATTAACAAAAAAAAAGAAAAAGAGAAGAAAATGCTTTCAAGTTTTCATTTTCAAATTTTTCAGACAGAATGATGTACGTCAATTTCGAAAACGTTTGGAACATGAAAAGAGGTTGATCCATTTCCAATATCTTCTCGTAATATAGGAATATACATATATAAAACAACATTTTTGTATATATATTGAAATTAATTCGTTTTGGTTTATTTACTTAACTTAACTGTGTTGACAGTTTACTATTGGTTTTAAATCTACTTTATATATATGTATATGTATATATATGTATGTATTTAAGGAGAAAGAAAACGACAAGTCGCCAAGTGGAAGAAAATATAACCCTTTCCTGTATCTGCTGCCCCCGATCCTTTGGTATCTCTTATCCCTTTAACAAATTTGAAACGAGCGTCTCGTTGGGACAGCAAGATTTTGAAAACAATAAACAATTAGTAAAAACAAGACATAGATAAGTATGGTGGTTACATATGCATGTGTATGTAAATGTGTAGGTAGATGGTTCGCTTAGTTCTCCTTTTTCGTTCCGGGGTCATCCTTTTGGTTCTCGGGTTCTTCATCATAGTTGGTGTGTTTCTGGCCCGGGCGTAGCAGCTTGCCCACATAATCGTATTTCACCTTGAACTGTGATTCCCATTCCAGCACAGAATCCATTTCGGCGGGAGTTAAATCGCTCAAATCGTCGTATTCCGTCTTATCGTTGGGCTCGGTGTTGAATGTAGCCAAATTGCGGGATGCGTCACGACCGGCAAAGCTGGCATATGGTCCGCCGGGACCATAAAAACGTTTGCCCTTAGTCATATCGTATACACTGCCATTAACGCCAACCAGAACGCGACCATCGGGTTGATTGCCATCAAATTCCTTCAGTTCCTCAATGGTGAAATCTCTCTTCAATTTGGGTAATTCCGGTTCGGCTGGTTTCTGTGGTCCACGACCGCCATCGTTACGATCACGGATTATTTTGTATATTAAGTAAAAGATTATTGCCAACAGTCCTATATTCATAGGACTGGTCAAAATCTCATGAAGTATATCAACAACTGCCATATTGCACGCTGTTCTATAAGCTTTTCTTTACTGTTGCGATTCCGTGTACGGATGGTGAAACACTGGAAATATTTATGCAAACCCCTATAACGATGATTGGCTGATTTTTATATTTTCTATATTTCGTATTCGTTCAGATAAGCGCAACGATAAGCGTGACAATCAAATTGCTGAGCTACAAGTGTTTGCCAGTATGTGTGTGTCTGTGTGGGAGTGTGGGGTACGTCCTTAGTTCAACGTCGGAACCAGTTCGATGAATTAGTATTTAGCTCCGCTTGAGTCATCAAACTTACTTAAACACTTAATTATCTGTTCTTTATTATCAGTTAAAAATGCAGCTTTGAAATAAACTTATTTATATAAAATATTAAGAAAAAAAAAAGCTATATACCATTGAATAAAGTAGCCACAACAAAAGAACTAGTGATCTTGGCTTAGAACTGAACCACTAACTCACTGATGACGATAACAAGTAAGCCCGTTCTTTTTCTCGATATCGATACCAGTTCCCACGATTAATCATTTAATCTAACATTTTGAATGTTAAATTTGCAAAGTTGCTTTTGAATATTTTTTTAAGAACTATGGATGAGAAAACATTTCTCAAATTTGAAACAGAAAATAAATAAATTTAATGCTAAACATCTTTCACAGACGATTTAGTTAAATTATGGTTATGTTTGTCATTGAAAAGCGGGCACGTAAATTCGATAATAAATGATTACTAATAATATTACTTACTTAGTCATGTAATTATCCACGAGAATTTATATAAATTTTCCATTAACGTCTTAACGGTTTATTCACCTGAAAGCAATAAGGAAGCCTTATAAATAAATCGTGTGCATAAATGTGATACATGTTTTTGGGAAGAAACATAATTGTAGAAAGCCAAAGCACTGTGGGTTCGTATTCGCTTATTGTCAATGCTGATGGATCCGGCATACTCTACGTACATATATGTATGTATATACCCCAAATCCGGTTGTATCCTTAGACACAAACTGAAGCATACTTTTAGGCTTTAATGTCAAACATTTCTTTTTCGTTTATCAAAATAATAGAAAATGAATTAGGAATTGAATTGATTTATTTGAAATATTTCTTTTTTTCGGTCCATTTTTACTATACTATAGTCTCGAGTGCGAGTGCTAACTTAAATGCTTACCTTGTGAAAGAACTTCTACTAAAATCACATTCAGCAACTCGATTCTCGGATCTGACTCAAAGAATTCTTATTTTTTTCTTTCTTTTCTTTTCTTTAAACTTAAGACTTATGTACGAAACAAAACGACAACAAATATGAAAATTTAAAAAAAAAAATATAGACAATAAAAAAAAAAAACACAAAACAAAAACGTAAGCGTTGTACAATTTAAATTTATGTATATATATATATATTTTCATTTCTTCTCTCATTCTAGCCATCTCTTAATCTCCAATCTCTTCCAACTCGTTTATCTATCTGCAATTGCGCTTGATTTTTTTTTTGTAAGTGTTCTATGTGTGTGTGTGTGGATTTGGTTGTCTTTACTCTTAACAAGAATTTCGTCAAGTTTTTGTTTTAATAATTTTGCCATTTATGCGAAACCATTACAGACATAAGAATAAAGATTTCAAATTCGGGTTGTGAGTGGAGACCCCCAAAACTTGGGGATCAGCGTCTGTTTGGTGTCTGTGTGTGGTGGTTATGTATCAGCGCGTGTGTGTGTGTGTGTGCGTGAATCGGAATATATAGCTAGTTGTATATATGTATATACTACATATTTGAATGTATTAGCATATAGAGAAACTACAGACTACATGAAGTGGTTGGTTGGTTGGGCGACGGCAAAAACTTTACAATTGGATGGATATGGAAATAAAAAAAAATACAAAAAAAAAAAAAAACAAGTAGAGAAAGGAAAACCCTACAGAAACACACAATTTACACACACAATTTTGTTTTAATCGTTTTACATATTACGTTCGATCGATTTGTCATTCTAGGGGGAGAGAGATCAGGATAGATCGGTTGGTTCGTTTCATCTGTGTGGGTAGTTTGGTTAGTTTGGTTTTGTTGAACATCTTCTTTGCTTGAAATCTTTATTTGGATGCTTGTAACGACACGGGCAGAGGGTGGGGAAAGGGGGAATACGGATACTCTTGTATTATCGCTTGTTCTTTTGTTGTTTTTGTTGATGGTGGAGTTCAAGTGGAGAACGCAGATTGGGATAGGCGGCAGTAGATCCATCATCAAAAAATTATAATTGTAAAATGTTAAAAGTTTTTAACTATATGCTTAAAGTCTAGTGAAAAAATGTATACATAGACAAATATGTATGGGGTAATTTCTCTGTGTGTTTGTGTGTGAGGGACTGGAGGGGATACGGGGGGGGGGGGGGTGTTGTGGGAGGGAGGGAAGGGGAAGCGTGGGTTCCTTGTAAGTTATGCTATGCGCTTTGCAACTATTTATAAATTTAATTTAATTTAAATTGAATTACAAGTAATGTGTTTTGGGTTTCTCTTAATTCCTCCTGTTTTCGCTTTCTCTCTCTCTTTCTATTCTTCATCAAATATTGTAGCTTAATTAATTTTCTACGCCTTTGCACTTGCTTTGATTTTTGCTTGCTACAAAATTTATTTTCCACATTTCCTTTTTTCTTTTACTTTTTTATGTTTTGTTGTAGTTTTTTTTTTTTTTTTTTTTTTTTTTGTTATCTTTTGCTTTGTTTATTTCGTTTGAATTTTTTATGTTTTCTTTTACTTAATTTTTTGTTGTGTTTTTTGTAATTTTGTATAATTTTTTGCTTTCGTTCCATTTTTGGGGGTTTTTTTTTTACTCTTTCTTTCTTTGCTGACTTGCCCTACGTTCAATAGTAAAATGTATATATATATATATATTTATATATATATATATAAGTGTATATATATAATTATATATAATATTTATATAGTAATATGTACGTTTAAGAATTACATTAATATAGGACATAAATCTAAGAGGGCTGGCTGGCTATAGGCTTTCTATATAATTGAGGGGGTTGGATGGGTGAGGGAGGGAGGATAAAAACGGATTAGAATCGGGGATCATCGGTTGGGTATGTGAGTGAGAGTAGTGGGAAAGTAGGATTGGGGTGTAGTGGGTGTGGTGGGTGGGTGGAATTTGTTTTTGTTTTTCTTAGGGGGCAGGTGGAAACTTTGTATAATCGTATTTTTAATTAGTAGTAAAATGTTTCATCATTTTTTGTTGTTGTCGTTTGTTGTTGTTGTTTTGTTTGTTTTGTTTTGCTTTTGTTGCTGTTGTTGTTGTGTTGTGTTTGTATATACAATTCGTTATGTGGGCTTAGGACTGATCGTCGATCAATAGCATGACCTGTTGCGTTGTCGTCTGTGGATTTCGCGTGCATTCCACCTGATGAGCATTCCAATCCTTGCGCTGACAGAATTCCGAGCAATACGGCGTTTTTCGGCACAGCGAGCACTCGGCTAATGCCTCTCGATTACAGTTGGCGCACTGAAAACAAAATAGACAGTGACACAAATGGTGAATGAGTGTGGGTGGGAAAGAGAAGGAGCAACATTGATTGGTTTGAAGCATTTTGCTAATTAGAATTCCCAACTGGTTTGAGTTCGGGTTGGTTCAGTTCATTCGTTTGCTCACCTTCTTGGCCGATATGATCTCATTGCCATGCAACGAGCCAGATATATTCGGATCATCGATATCCGCATGGACTTGGACACGCATCGCACTGACAGCCGCATCACGTTCCTTTTGGAGAACTTCAATGCGGCGATCAAAGTTTTGTTTCATATCGTTTAGCAACCGTTTAAAGTCATTCGTTGCCTTGACCATGGTGCAATAGACATGCTCGATATTCTTCATTGATTGGCTGCTATCCAAGACGGCAATGGAGGCCGCATCATTGATATTCACCACAAACGTTTCACGCTCGTAGGGATTACCCATTTGGGATTGATCGACCAGCTCGGTGGATGTATCCAAACTATCATTCAGTGCGGCCCATGGCTCATCCTTGGATGTGATATTATCCTCAGCGAGGAACATATTATTCTCATCGACAACATTCGCTGCCGCTGTGGCAGCTGCAACAGCAGCTGCATTAACATCGACATTGTTGCTGCTGTTCCCTCCGCCACTTGTGTTGTTATTATTGTTGGTATTACTGTTGTTGTTGTTGCTATGATGGGCATTACGTTTACGCTTGGGTCCCGGCTCCATATCGAGATCCGTTTGATTTCGCTTTCGTCGCTTATAGGGCGTAAACAAGCGTACAGGGCCGGAAGCTGTGGAATTGAGAACGGAACATATAGTGAATAGTGGTGAGATCAAATCAAATGCCACCACATTAACTCAGGCACGTCGTGGCTCAAGGTGTATTTCGGAGCAAATGTAACGTGGAACGGACAAGAGGCTATTACTTCACCAAACGAATATGGAACTCTAATGATCTTGGACCTCTTGTGAAGGTCTTGAAAGGTCTTTAGGGAAATTACAGAGTAAATCTCTGAGACATAGCAATCTTGAAGGATATCTGTGATGCCCAATAGGGTTCTGATCCGTAATGTTTTAATGTCTGATACTTGGGGTTTCAACTGGATTTTAAGTACGATCGTCGGAATAGATGTTCGTTTGGTTTGGAGCTTAAGTCCTTAATCGTCCAGTATTGCACTTGCTCTCCTTGGATTGCTGAGAGAATTTCAATGGATAGATGGATGGGTGGGTAGTTTGGTTTTGAGTGTGTGCGGGGTGTATGTGTGTTGAATCTCTCACCTGACTCACCTGCTTCATCGTCACAACACACGGTGCAACTGCAGTTGGTGGCATGCGGCGTTAGGGCACCCTCATCGATGAGAGATTGCAATGATTTGCCGCCATATTTGATGGAACGTTTCCAATCTTTGCTGGAACCCCTCCCACATACGTGTTCAAATTCGCTGGGTGTGTGCCATTTATCTTTATATTTAACACATCGTCCGCGGCCACCAGAGCCCAGTTTGCTGCGATACAATTCGGCGCAGGTGGTTTTACAACGAATCTGGAAGACCTCCATATGTTGGGTGGCACTCTCTGTCGTCCATGTGGAGCCGGAATTGGTGTGTGCATGATGGGTGCCACTGCCGCCGCCTGGACCACCGCCGCCGCCGCCGCCCGAGTGCTCCAGAGTGGCCATGCTGCTGTCATGGCTATTGTTGCTACCAGAGCCATCGTGATTCAGTCCAATTGTGTTTGTGGCGGTTGTATTGGTGCCAGCACTGCCATTGCCACCACCGGCAGCACCACCACCGCCGCCGCCGCCGCCTGCTCCTCCTCCGCCAGCCGTACTCTGGGTTTGCGTCTGTTGCTGCTGCTGCTGGATGACAATCGTTTTGAGGTCACCACCCATGCTCACTGTGCTGCCGGAGAGATAGCCATTGTTATCGACGCACAGCATCGGCTTGAAGTGAGGCAATTGATCGGGGGTAATCACATTAAACGCTGTGCCGGTTATCATCGAGCCAATGGGCAGTGAAACTGGCACAGAGACAACACCACCGCCGCCTCCGCCACCAGCACTAGCCCCGCCGCCTCCGCCGCCGCCGCTGCCTGCTGTACCGTTGCCTCCGCCGCCGCCGCTGCCGCTATTGTCGGTATTGTTAACGGAGGAGGATGTGACCATACGAACTTTTGTATCCAACTGCATTACCATGGCGCACATATTATTATGCACGTACCGGGAATGACACGGGACACGAGATGATGATTTCCCGCGTCACATGAATTTCATGTGAACAACGTTGTGTTGTTGGTGTCGCCGTTGTCGTTGTCGTTGATGTTGTTGTTGTTTTTAGTTAGTTGGTGTTTTTTTCCGTATATTATTTTGTGTTTTTTTTGTTGTTTTTTGTTACCAAAATTTCCGTGTACGCAAAAATGGAAAAACCAAAGGAGAAGAAAATTCGAATGTAAGTAAACAACAGAACACAAGCAGAAGAAACACACACAGCATGGGAAAATGAAAATCGGTATACACAACAATTTGCGCCACAAAATCAGGGATGGGGTACGGGTGAAGGCGAAGGCGAAGGGGCGGAAGGCAGGAGGGGTGGTTGGGCCTGTGGGTGGTGGGTTATGCTGCTGCTGCTGCTCCTAGCTTAGACTTGGAGCACCGCGCGCATTTTTGTTGCGCCGTTGGGCCAACATTCGCCCTCCTCCTTCTCCGGCGCCGTCATACACACACACACACACACGCACCCCCAGCCTTCTCCCCTCTCCCTTCAACCTTCCCGCACTCACCTCTCCTTGGGCGCACGCTATCTCTCTCATTCACACACATACATATACATACATACACATACATACATACAGGCAGCTTTCTACAACTGCGCAGAGTCGAGTCGAGTCGAGTCGTGTTGAGTTGAGCAGAGCACAGAGCACAGAGCAAAGCACAGGAGACATGAGCAGGATTGGGACGCAGCAGAAGCTTACACATTCCCAACCCCCTCTGCTTCCGTTCTCACCATTCTCTCTTATTGCCTGCTGCTGCTGCTATCGCCGCGCAAATTGAAAGCCGTGCTAAAAGTTTTGTGTGCGTTTCGTTACCTGATGATGCTGCTGCTGCTGGTGTTGTTGATGCTGATGATGTGTTTGATGATGATGCTGTGGACTTTCGAGAATCACCTCCTCTTTTACCACGTCGTCGGCCAGTGCCGTCAAATCTTTCACTTCGCGTATCCTGCTCAAATGCAGTTCCGTTGAGGAATCCACTTGTTCCATAATTTTACGCGCTCTCCACTCTCACACCAGCTCTCTCTCTCTCTCTCTCTCTCGCTATCTCAGTCACACTTAACACACGCATACACTACACTCTCGGCTGCCAATTGTTGTTGTGTTGTTAAATGTTGTTGTTATATTGCACTCGCTTTTACTTTTCTTTTTTCATCGAAGTTCATCGAATTTTGTTGCAACTTGCAATTGGATACGATGTCCGCCGATGTCTTGCGCTGCTGCTGCTGCTGTTGTTGTTGGCGTTGGCGCTGTTGTTGTGTTGCGCTGTTGTTTCGTTTCGTTAACTGTCGCTTGTGTGTGTGTGTGTTTCGCGCGCGCTTAATATTTATATTCTCATAGTGTATATTTTATCGTTTATTGACATTGCACTGCATTTGGTTATTCACATTTTTTTGGTTTAAAATTTATATTTTATTTTTATTCCTCCTCTTCTTCCTCATAGTCAAGGGTTGCCAGAATATTACATTTGCTTTTCTACTAATATTGGCATCCCTACCAAATAGCGTTGCCAGATAAACAATATAAACAATTATCGATAGCTCGATATTCAGTTTTTCGATATACATTATTACACTTCCCTGAACATTTCTTTCTATCAAAAAATACCAGAAAGAGACAAATTTCCTTAAAAAATACCAAAAAGACACAAATTTCCTGAACAACCCTCAAAGGGCACAAAATAACAAAAATAACATTAAGATAAAATGGTAATGTTTGGTCTTATCAATATAAAGTAAATGTTTTAAAAATATGACAAATTTAACACTACCAAGCTTATACGCACTTAAAATTACTCTGTCATTTTGGTCATGAATGCAACGCCATGGAATAGAAAACTATAAACTAAGTTTCATTCTAAACTTGAGGATGGGAATGATAATGGGTTAGGTGGATATTTTGTAATTTAAGATCATGTCTTACTTTGTTTCAGGCCGATGTCGATGTCTTTATAAGCAACTACACCCTCGTCGACCCAGAAATCTATCAGCTATGGATCGAGGGATTTTCGTGTAATAACCAATTAGACATACATATGTACATAAATAATTGTTTTTATAATCTTATAGCCAGCGAAGCTGTATGCTATTTAAAGCAGAAAGGATTCGGACATTCCATGGGCGCTCCAATTGACTTGATTGCCTCTGATGTCTTGGATCACTATCGCACTTATTCGCTCATTGAGCTCTACCTCCATGCACCCACCAAATTAATGGTATTTATTGATAACAATTTAATAATCTCAATTGATGATAACTCTTGTATTCTTCTATTTCCAAGGAACAATCCTGCTTTCAACTGGAAACTCACACACGAGACTTGATCATAGAAAAATATTATTCGATTGATGATGTGGTGGCTCGTGAGATATTGGGCAAAAAACTGACATCCCGATATCGCAAGGATCTGGATGAAGTAGCTGAAAAGACATGTGTTAAGCTGAAATCATGTCGCCGACAATTTGACAATGTTAAACGCATTTTCAAGGCTGTGGAGGAGCTACCAGGAACTTTGACGAATAACATAAAACATCTGTTCTTCATCTCCAATGATCTGGCCAAGTAGGCATAGTAGCTTTACCTTCATTCTTTACAATCAAAGATATGAGCTTTATTTGGTTTGTTTTCGTTTTGCTTCAATAGGAAATATGCATGCATCGTATTCTTGGCCTGCCTGCGCTTCGAGACGACAAAGAAAAAGTTGCAATATCTGAGTTTTAGCGATTTATTAACCTGCTCGCACTCCATAATGATCTATTGGACGTATACTTACCAGGTAAACCATATGGTGTTCAATAAAAGGACTGAAATAAAGCATTCTCGTCTTAACTAATAGCACACGGGTCCGGAGTACTACGATACCGAAATGGATAAGGAGTTTCTTCTAGATCTACGCGAATTGCGCTGTCTGCTCGATAAGGAAAAGGAGATCAAACAGTGAGTACAAATTTTCAAATAATATTGATATATTAACAATGTATTCTTTGATCCCTCAGCCTTGTCTGTTTGCGCCTCAAGCCTGTCCTGCTGGAACGTGCCTTTCACGAATTAGACAACAATTTTCGGTTTGATTGTTTAGTAAACCAAATATATAAATATAATAGTTTTTGCTTTTCAATTTTTAGATCATATTGGCGTGCTTTAATTACAATTGCGTGTAATCTGCATCGCAATCGTGAATTGCGTGATCTCTTTGTGGATCTCTGTGAGAAACTAATTGATCCCTGGCGTCAGAACGGCTGGAATCGTGAGCAAGTAAACAAATTTCTTGCCTCTATAACGCAGAGTGTCCTGGACCTAGAAATATCCAGGTAGGATTCCAATTTTTCGTCTATTTGTATGGAGTAAATTTCAAATTGACCTCTCTCGTTTCTAATTCGACAGAGATCAAGAGACTCGATGTTTGTGGGATCGTTACATGCAAGTCATTACCATATGCTTGGATCGAATGTATCATATTTAAATTGTTTTGTTTTTGTGTGTTATTTATTAGGCATTTCTTTTTTCCCCCAAAAAATCAAATATGATGCAATAAGAGTGAAATAGCGTGTAATTTAGTTAATCTTAGTTTAGATAGATCTGTTTTTATTAAATATATTAATAATTTGAATGAATGTTTGTTTAACTTTTAATGGTTTCTAAACATTAACAAATGCAAAGACCCTTCAAAGTAGGCTATAGAAAATATGGAAAATACCGTTGGTCGGGGTTCGAAGGATAGAATTATATTTCTCACTTTCGAGGGACGTGGTAAAGTTCCAAATACAAAATCTACTGGGAAAGCTTTTTGCAAAAATTTTCCATTGAGCGCGGCGAAATGGCACATGCCCACTCCACTCCCATGTGGAACAGAGAGCATGCAAGCTTTCGTTGCAGTCCGCTTGCCGCGTTGCCAGACAAGAGAAATGCATTAAGACGATGTCTCACGGTTTGTCTGGCAACACCCACCCAACTATCTGAAGGGAAGTGGTTGAAGCTGTGGGAAAAGCTTCCCTCTCAGATACTTTTCGTATTCCGTGTTTGTAAACAAGCAATATTACACAAATTTCTTTATACAGAAGCCAAAAAATTTAGCAAGGTTTGTGTTTTTTTTTTTTGGAAAATATGGAAATGCAAGAGTTTTGGTAAGTCTATGGATTTGAATATATCTGGAAATTACAAGAGTTACATAAAATTGAGTACGTATGTGTGCATAATTTAGCTAATAGTGTGTGCAGACTAGAACCCACACACTCAAGTCTACACACACACACACACATGCATACAAACTCGGGAAAATTGTTCGCTTTGTGGAAAAGCGAGCAACAGTTGCTTTTCAGCGCCATTTTCTTTCTAAAGGGGTTGATTTTTTGGTTTTTGGTTTCGTTTTCTATATATCCTTCCACATGGGCCACAGCGAGAATCTGGAAGAATTGGAGGATGATACATATGATGAGGAGAAATCAGCTCGCACCTCGGATGAAAATCGCAAGTATGTATATAATTAAGTAAGAGTTGCGTAGGAACACCCCTCCAAATCTGTTTCACAAAAGTTTTTATCTAAAAATTCAAATCAACTTTAATAAAATACGAACTCCTTCATGAACATTATGTTTTTAAAGTCCTTTTACTATAATTATCGAATTATTTACCTCAAATCCCATTTGTTACGGTATTTGATATGCCCCGAAAGTATGCAATAGTTTTGTTAATATGGTTAAATCTTTACGATATTCAAGACAAAACCACAGTGAGATCGAGAAGCGGCGACGGGATAAAATGAACACCTACATCAACGAGCTCTCATCGATGATACCCATGTGCTATGCTATGCAACGGAAATTGGATAAGTTGACTGTCCTGCGGATGGCGGTGCAGCATTTACGGGGGATACGTGGAAGTGGCAGCCTCCATCCCTTAGCCGACTATAGACCGAGTTTTCTATCTGATCAGGAGTTAAAAATGATCATATTGCAGGCATCAGAGGGATTTCTGTTCGTTGTTGGTTGTGATCGAGGACGTATTCTTTACGTGTCGGACTCTGTGTCGAGTGTGTTGAATTGTACACAATCGGATCTATTGGGCCAAAGTTGGTTCGATGTGCTCCATCCCAAGGATATTGGCAAGGTGAAGGAGCAGCTATCTTCTTTGGAGCAATGCCCACGTGAACGTCTTATCGATGCCAAGAGTAAGTAACAAGTGCAACATTCTCTAGTTCAAAATGACTAATCCAATTATGTATATTTGTAGCCATGCTTCCTGTTAAGACAGATGTCCCCCAGAGCCTCTGCCGCCTGTGCCCTGGCGCAAGACGTTCGTTTTTCTGTCGCATGAAATTGCGTGCGGCCAACAATCAAATAAAAGAAGAATCGGACACATCTTCCAGTTCACGCAGCTCCACCAAACGTAAATCAAAGTTGAGCATTGATCACAAATACCGGGTCATACAGTGTACTGGCTACCTCAAATCATGGACACCCATCAAAGACGAGGATCAGGATGGCGATAGCGATGATCAGACAACAAATCTCTCGTGTCTAGTGGCCATCGGACGTATACCGCCAAATGCACTTAACTCCAGCGTCCCATCTTCGCTGGACACTCATCCCAATATACGGCATGTGCTCTTTATATCCCGCCATTCGGCGGAGGGCAAATTTCTCTTTGTCGATCAGCGGTAAGCACAGCGATTCATAATATCCCCCCGCCTCCTCCTCTGACAAAATGTTCTTTCTTCTGTGGTCTTAGTGCAACCCTTGTCATCGGATTTCTACCTCAGGAGATTCTGGGCACCAGTTTCTACGAGTATTTTCACAGTGAGGATATTGGCGCACTGGTGGAATCCCACAAAATGGTCATGCAAGTACCCGAGAAGGTCACCACTCAGGTTTATCGCTTTCGTTGCAAGGACAATGGCTACATTCAGTTGCAGAGCGAATGGCGCGCATTTAAAAATCCCTGGACGAACGATATTGACTACATAATTGCCAAAAACTCGGTTTTCCTTTAGAATCGTTTAAAAACTACTACATATTCCAAAAACTGACAATTTTATACAAAACACAAATAAAATCAGATAATTTATCTACAATTTCAAAATCTCGTTTACTGTACACATCATCTAGAATAACGTAAGATCAAATAAATACGGTTTTCATCTTAGGCAGGCAAATAATTTATGAACAAGTCGACAACAAAACATGGCAACATTGAGACCATTTAGGCCGGTTAAAATTATAATTTACTCACATTGTTGCTCATTTATTTGATCAAATTGCAGCAGGCACTCAAATATTCTTTCTTACATTCACTTCATATAGGCCCGAGAGAGAAGTTTTGATTATTAAAATATTTTTTCTTTATATTGTGTGATTGCAAAAGAAGTATTTCAACTTAAATAAATCGATATAACTTGAAACGAAATGAAGCAAAACGAATACGATAATGAAATGATTTTCGTATTTAGTTGTGTTGTTGTTGTCGAATTCCAAAAATAAATTATAACTTAAATTTTGTTGCGATTTGCATGGGGTGGGGGGAGGTTGTTAAAACTAGTCTACTTCATGGCTGCCGCCACTTGCCATTGCTGTTGATATTTGGCAACTGCCTCTCGATGTTTCAGCATATCCTTTTCCCTGAAATGGGCAAAAAAGCATTTTAGATATCGAAGGTGCAACTCCTTGGGCCCACTTACATATTCTCTAGTGTATCACTGGAGCTTTTCAGTTCTTTGGATATATATTCAATGCGCTTGCCAACATTCTGGCGTGAGTCCTCTAGCTCTTGTTTGACGAGAACAGGACCAAAAAGTTTAAAGACTTTATTATCTGGCCCAAGTAGATTCAGTTCATCCAGGACGCATTTATTCTCATTCAGTTGGCTCTCTAGCAGGGCACGCTGTTTGACCATCTTAAGACAGGCTAGGAATGGGTAGGGGGGGGGATCGAAATCTTTAGTATTCAGAATGGTTTATAGGCTTTCGAGAATAACTCACATTTTTGCAGAGTCTGGTATGACTCAACCTCGGTTTGCATTTTTTTATACAACGCTGCGCTGTTTTTATCCATTTTCAATTATTTTCTCAACGCTGATGTATTCGAATTATGATTATTTCAAAACAGTTGACTGTAATAAAAATTTGTTCAACTTTTAACAAACTTAGAGTATGAGTGTGTGTGTGTGTGTGTGTGGGCGGCGATTTTCTATGTGTGAGTGAGTGCCGCTTATTCACTCATGTGCGTACAATTATCTCGTTCAAATTATATTAATGTCACAAAGTTTTAATTAATTTATGCAACTTACTTTTGCTTAATATTAAATATTTGCACTTAATTTACTAATAGTTTATAACAAAAATGTGTGGGGGTGACTGCCGAAATTCCATGTGACGACGATGACGATATCAATAATTATCACGAATAATTGCCGTGGATGACTATCGACAACTATCGATTGTTTTCAATGTATTTTGTATATTCGATAAGTATGAAATTTATCGAGTGTGTAGGGCAGCCTGAGACAAAAGCAAATTGTTTCGCGCCGAAAAGAAAAAGGAAAACAGAAAAAAAGCAAGAAAAAAACACTAAACAAACTACGCGTAAGAACTGATATTTTGATAAACAATGTGTTAAACGACTTAATTAATTAAGTATTTTGTGAGCTGGCAAACGCGAGCAACACAGAGCAAACGAGAGAGAGAAGAAGCGTGAGAGTTCAGTGCGCGTGTGTGTGTGTGTGTTTGTTTGTTTGTGTGTGTGACGCTCCGCAAACCCGCCCCGCACCCTTGCAACAAAAACAACAATGGCACCACAGAAAAAACGCGACAAAGAGAATGCAGATAGCGCTGCAGCAACTGCATCCAATGGACATGGCCATGGACCAACCACAAATGGTGGTGGCCCCGGAGCAGCAACAGATGCAACAGGAATCACTAGCACCACAACGAGTGTGGGGGGAGCCGCCGCTACTGGAACTGCCGGAGCCACCGAAAACAGCAATCAAGTCAAACTCAATGGACATCAACAAGAGCAGGAACTCTTTTTGCAGGCATTTGAAAGTATATCACAATCCCCGCTTAGTCCCCGAGTTGTCTATTCTTTAACTGGGTTTTGTTTTCTCTTTTTCAGAGCCCACGCAGATCTATCGCTATCTACGGAATCGGCATGAGACAAATGTAAGATAAATCATTAGCCCCCATCTGGTTTAGTTGTATTGATTTATCAATCTTCTGCCCCGTTTAGCCAATCTTCCTGAATCGCACACTCAGCTACATGAAGGAGCGGATGTCTAGGAACAACAAGAAAAGAGCAAACTTCAAGGTTAATTCCATACTAGGCGGCGTCCTACAAAAATCTGAGGCGGTGACACAAAACTACCTGCATGTTATCTATGATTCATTGCATGAGAAACTAAAATCCCAAGATTCAGATGAGTTGCTGCAGGAGCAGTTGCTATGCAAGGCCGGCGAATCGGTATGCGTTGAGACAACGCTCTACAAAATAACACGAAGCAAACGCAAAGATAGCACTCTCGATTTTCAAGAGCTTCTGAGCAAGAGTTCGCAAATTATATACAATCCCAAGAATGGGATTGGCGAGTATGCCACCATTAGCATACCATTGCAGACCATGAGACCCATGGGGGAGCAGCATACACTCTACAAGCTGCTCTTCCGTATCAAAATGATGCCAGCAACTTCAGGAGGAGCCACTACAGCGCCAGCTGCCCCATGCAATGATGAGAATTTAGGTAAGAATCTGGTCTAGATGGCAAACATCCAAAGGATTTCTTTATCATTTGAATTCTACTTGCAGCTTCTCCACTGCCGCCACCACCACCGCCGAAACGATCTCGCCCCAATGAGAAAACGTATGGCTCCGAGTTAATATTGTATGAGAAATCCACGGGTTTCATTACCGAAGGCGAATACGAGGCCATGCTCCAACCATTGAATTCCACAAGCATCAAATCCTTCTCACCAAAGAAATGCACCTGGGATGCAATACCCGATAGCTACATTCCACTATCGTTAACATATGATGTCTATCAGCAAAGTCCAATGTTGAAATTCCATTTGACCCTATCGAATGAGCAGTTGCCGGAGATTATAGCAGCTCCTGATTTGCAGCGTTATGTTCAACATGTTAGCGACACGGCGGCCGCTGCCCTAAATCATAATAATAATAACAATTGCAATAATAATAATAACAATAACAACAACAACAACAATAATAATAACAACAATTGCAGCAGCCTTAAAAATGGCAATAAAACTGCCTCGACCACAAACAACAATAACAACAACAATTCGTCGAGCAACCAGTTGGAGCAGCAAACCACACAAATCGTCTACAATTTTATGTATAGCAATAATACGCGACAACAGACAGAGTATACCCAGGAATTGAATTGTCCATGGTGTGGTCTGGATTGCTTGCGTCTATATGCCTTACTCAAGCATTTGAAACTTTGTCATGCCCGCTTTAATTTCACGTACCAACCGGCCGGAACTGGAGCACGCATCGATGTTACTATCAACGATGCCTATGACGGTTCGTATGCCGGCTCACCATATGATCTAGCTGGACCCTCGGGCTCTTCATTTGCGCGAACCTGCGGCCCAGTGCGACGCACTTCGGTGACCAGTTTAATGGTCTGTCGTCCAAGGCGTCAAAAGACGTGCCTAGATGAGTTTCTTGAACTGGATGAGGATGATATTAGCAATCAGCGTTCGTATATAACCGGGCACAACAGGTGAGAGAACCGGGAGCCGGGAGAGAATCTCTACAATTCCAATATCTTACACGTTTCCTTTCTTTTTCTCCTTTCTTTTGAAGGCTATACCATCATACGGAAACCTGCCTACCCGTACATCCCAAAGAGCTGGATATTGATTCAGAGGGCGAGAGTGATCCTCTATGGTTGCGGCAAAAGACCATACAAATGATCGATGAATTCTCCGATGTCAATGAGGGTGAAAAGGAGTTAATGAAACTTTGGAATCTTCATGTGATGCGTCATGGATTTGTGGGAGATTGCCAATTACCGCTGGCCTGCGAGATGTTCCTCGACGCCAAGGGCCATGAGATTGTCCGCAAGAATCTCTATCGCAATTTCATTTTACATATGTGCTCGCTATTTGATTATGGTTTAATTGCTGCCGAAACTGTATACAAGACTGTCCAGAAGCTGCAGGGACTGCTAAGCAAATATGCTGCCGGCCAGGAGCTAATGCAGCGTCAACGCGAGTCTCAGCTCAAGTTTTGGCTTGAGGTGGGCATGCATAAGAAGCAGGATGACCTCAAGGCCTTGCCCAAGACCTCATCGCCGCAAAAATTATCCGCCACGGCGGACAATACAACTACCTCATCATTAACAACGTCGTCGTCCTCGACAGCGACTGGATCGAATGCCACTATGCAGCCACCTAAACGCATGCCTGCAAATCTCAAACGTGCAGCCGCGGCAGCAGCCGCTAAAACAGCGGCCCAAGAATTGGCGGCAAATGGCTGCTCGTCACTATCCTCATCATCCAGTGGCAGCAACAGCAACAACAACAATAGCAAGAATGTAGCCAAAAAGTCGGCAGACCAACCAGCAGCATTAGGCGTCAGTTTGGCCAATACCCGAGAGCGTCGCTCCGATACAAGTCTGAAACGTCGCAGCACCATAACGGGAGGACGTCTGGGCTCGAATGATGGTCAAAAAAATAATGCCAGCTCAAGCTCGGGCATTGTTACATCAAAACGCAAAATGAGTGCTAAAGGTTGGTATTCGCACACAAGGAAAGCAACAACACACATCTCGCTGTCATCTAACATCATCTCATCACACATCATATCATCATCATCATTCCATTCAAGCCATGCCAGTCAATCGTCTCATCTCTGGCAGGGGGTCGCTTCTCAATCATCATATTTGGTCATGGAGTGAAACACACTTAAATCCTTGCAACATATTCGCACAGCACAAAAGCATCAGAACAAAAACCATATATACTTATTACCATTGTTTATCAGGGAGTACCGAACCGAAACGTATTTCAATGGATCTAATTTGAGATTATCCATAGGATTGCCGTGGCATTCCGGTAATTCCGTTACGGTTGGGGCATTCCCTGCTTTACCACACACATACCCACATAGAATTTCCATCCATATTGCTCGCCATCAGCTCGAAAAAATGAAATCCAAATTCAAAATTGATTTTGATCAAAATTTTTTATTATAACCATTTGATAATGTTCCTTGTCGTTCATTATCAAATGTTCTGTTTCTTTCTCTCTCCCTTTCTCTTTATCCTCTTCTTTGTCTCTCTCTCTCTCTCCCTCTCTCTTGTTTTTCGGATGCTCTTTGTTTTTTTTTTTTTTTTGTTTCTTTATTGTCTCCTCCCTTTACCCTCTTGTGATACGTTTTTGGCAGATGTGGAGCAGAAACAGTTGGATGTGCCCGAACTAGTGGCTCACAATGACAATGCTGTTGATGTTGATGATATTGTGGATGTGGATGTTAATGTGAATGTTGATATGGAAGATGATGATGATGATGATGATGCAGAAGAAGAAGAAGTTGGTGGTAAAATTGTGCCAACATTGTGAGAGTTGGCGGCAATT
Source organism: Drosophila paulistorum (assembly GCA_018152135.1). Classification (NCBI taxonomy): domain Eukaryota; kingdom Metazoa; phylum Arthropoda; class Insecta; order Diptera; family Drosophilidae; genus Drosophila; species Drosophila paulistorum. Next base: position 16,134,444 of record JAECXG010000606.1, on the reverse strand, counting down.
TGTGACGAGATTTAGGATCATATATATGTATTTATATATGTGTCGCAAAAAACAAAAATCATTTTTATCATTTCCTAACTTAACTTATATCATACATATATATATAATATATATAGATAATGCGGCGATCAATAAACGTCAGCGCTATAGTGAGGGCAATGCTGGAAAATCTGCTGCTGCCGGAGGAGGAGCTAGCCGCAACAACAACAGCAATAAGAGCAACAATCATACACTGCCAGCAAGTAGTAAGCGCCTCATTGACCGTAGACGAACCACAACCACGGAGCGTGGTGGAAGATCGTCGTTAAACAACACGAGCAGCAACGCAGCCGCCCCTGGTGGAGGAGGAGCTGGAGCAGGAGTACGTACACGGCTCTCCGTGCCGACGGCCAAGTATGAGAGGCGCTGACGCAAGCGTCGACGACGACGTTGCTGTTGCTGCTGCTCGTGTTGATATGTTGCAACGACGATGGTTAATCGATGGGGATCTCGGATCTTGCAAAATGAAACGTAGTAAGCCCAGCCAGGGCCACTTATGACTTATATTAATACCCTTACTTTTATACCCCTATTATGTTGTGTTATTCTATATCATCTTGAAACATTCTGTTTACACATTTGTATTCACACCCCCCGCCACTTCGCACACCCCCTTGAAATTTGTATTTTTTTTTTTTGTTTTTAACTTTGATTTAATGCAAGTTACTTAACGCTATTAACTCGTAATTTAAACAATTATGTTTTACGAAATAATACAAAAAATTACAACAAAAAATGGAAAAAAAAAACCGAAAAGGATTTAAAGTTGTTATTAGCTCAGAGTAATATATATATATATATATACATATATCTTATCTCTTTTACATGCAAAAGTCGGTCTATAAAGAATATTTTTTTAAGACACGACAAAAAAAATATATATACAAAAAACGAGAAAATGAAAAAAAGAGTAATGTAAGAAAAAGAAAATTCCAAATCCATTTAATATTTAGCACCTTCACACACAACACACACTCACACAGCACATACAGTAATAATTTTCATGACAGCACACACCCTCACACACACACACAGACAAGCCGTGAGAAGAAAAAGATATATATAAAATCAATGTATACAAAAAAAGAGTCGCTGAATAAAGTATGAATATATATATATATATATATTTTTACAGTGCAATTAAGCATTTGTTTTAATTAAAATATTTACAATTACATTAACAGTTAAATGAAGGATAATGACACGATCTCTATAATTGAATCTTTATCCACAGGAGTGAGATCTAAAATGATGATAAACCAAAATTCTATATAATGTCGCTTATTTTTTTAGGGAAGTCTTAAACGTTTGTACATATAAGCATAAGGTAATTATTAATTTGGGATTTCTTTAATATGGTTTGAAAATTATAGGGTTAATTGTGCTGAAGTGATGCCACTTGGTGGTATCTGGTGTCTCTTATACGTTACAGAATCAATCGATAACGATAACATTGATGGTCTATCAGATGTAATCCGGCCCGGTCACACTTAGAACTTGCCACGAAGTGCCACAGTACTTTATATTTTGTGTTGGCAAAAAGCAAGAGGAAGGAAACTGTGGAATTTTATACGACACGCCAGTCAATTGGACTAACGAAGGAACCACATAGTCATAGTTAAGGCCAAAACCATGGGCTCGAGTCACAGTGTACATGTACCCGGCGGTGGCACAGAAGGTAACGTAAGAATGATTTCCATTATTGAAGGAAGACCACGTAAACGTTATCGGTATTCCAATTAGAACACATATGTATGTATATATACATATATACATAAGTGTTGTATAGGAAAGTTTTGTAAACATGGAATTGTTGTTGTTGATTTTTATGCAGGATACCACGTACTCAAAGTACAGGACAATTCGCCGGGACAGAAAGCCGGACTAGAGGCCTTTTTCGATTTCATTGTTGCAATAGCTGGGACAAGACTTGACCAGGTAAACAAAAAGAAATGAAGTCATAGCAAAATGTTTTAGAGACTTACGAGATCGGGTTACTATATCTATCTTCAGGACAATGATATGCTTAAAGAGCTCTTGCGCCAGAATGTGGACAAATCAGTGCGACTTACTGTTTACTCAAGTAAGACACAAAGCGTACGAGAGCTGACATTGACACCGAGCAACAGTTGGGGTGGCCAGGGATTGCTCGGTGTGAGCATACGTTTCTGTTCGTTTGAGGGAGCGAATGAGAGTGTATGGCATATACTGGAGGTGCATCCGAATTCACCAGCAGAGTTGGCTGGTCTAAGGGCCTACAGTGACTATGTGATTGGAGCGGATGCCATTAGACATGAGAACGATGATCTCTTTACCCTGATTGAGATGCACGAACAGCAGCCATTAAAAATGTATGTCTACAATTTGGATGACGATGCCTGTCGAGAGGTTACAATTAAACCCAATACCGCCTGGGGTGGAGAGGGGGCGCTGGGCTGTGGTATTGGTTACGGCTATTTGCATCGGATTCCAGTTCAGCCACAAGCGACGTCAGGAGGCGGCGGAGCAGGATCATCGGTCAATGAGGCTGCGGCTCCATTGTTAACTGGGGGAGGAGCATCAGTTGCTGCTGCTGCAGTTGCTCCACCTGCGGTTGTTTCACCAACGATGCCTTACATACCACCATTGGCCAATACATTTGGTTCCACAAATGCCGAGATCAGGCCACCAGCAACACAACAACAGCAACCAACCACAATTGAGCCACCACAGCAGCAACAACAGAGCCTATTCAAAACATATTTCAATCCAGATGATGCCACAGATGCTCTAACTGCTGCTCTAGAAACACAAGCCTCCATTGCCACCAATGACAACACGCCAGGCACTGCGGCTGCGGCACCGCCGCCGTCGTCTCAGGCTCAGTTTCAGGTCCCAGCGCCCGCCGCTCCGTCACAACCATCTGTTGTTGCAGCTCCTGCTCCTGTTCCATTTGAAGTTCCTGCACAACCACCGAATGTGGCTGTGCCGCCACCATCAAATATTTATATACCCGGCGTTTTAGATCCCAGCATTCCTGCTGCTCATTTACCCTATCCTCAAGCTACAGCACAACCACAACCACCAGCACCAGCCCCAGCACCGACAATGGTATCTGTGCCTGCTGTGCCTATGTTCTCTGCTCCCCAACAAGCCTACATGTCTGCTCCTGCTGCTCTCTCTTATCCTGCGGCTGCTGCCCAAACAGTGCCCTCATATCCGCAAGTTCAACCGTCAATGGGAGGCCTCTTTCCCACCCAGCCAACGCCATTGCCTCCACAGATGGCGCATGTGTTCACCCCGTCACCAGCAGCAGCAGCACCACCAAGCCATGACCACAACCACTCCCAACCGGCCACAACTCAGGCGAACTAAATCAAAATGGGGCATGTAGTGGCTGGACTGGGGCAAAGTGCGGGTGAAGTATTCGAAAAGAAGGGAACTGACGGAAAAAACAAAAACAAAATATTGTCGTTAAGTTTTCTACATCTTCGTCTTTTTTCCGTTTTTTTTTTTTATAACCAAAATCACAAGTGAATGGCGGATATATGTCTATATGTAAAGCCAATTAACTAAATCTTAAACAAAAAAATAAAAAACCTGCAATAATAAATATATGTAAAACCTATTATCTATATATATATATACACATACATATAAAAAACAAACCAAACTATTCAGTCAATTCTTTGCTGTTGGGGGGGTTTAAATATATTACAAAAATTGGTTCTATAATGCTTCTATCCGATCCCCCATTGATTTGGTTAAGCCTCCAGCTTATTCAAATATATCCTCGACTCCTTTAAATCGAGAATTCCATGGTTGCTGTTGTCTGCTTCTCCTCATTGAATTCCAGCCAGAGCACGTTGAAGGCGACAACGTGGAACACTCGCCTCATGATTCGACAGGGAACGCAGCTCACTTTGCAGATATTGGACAAGTGAAGCATGCCGATCCCGATCCCTCAACTCCTGCATGGAAATGTAAGCCGATAGCTGAGAGTGTGTTGAATTTTGACCCCAGTTGACCTCTTTTCCTGTGGCCGATGAGACATTCTAAGCACTATCATTGTTATAAATCTAGACTTACATATATAAGTTAAAAATTAATCGAATTTGTTTTTATTTAAATTTAGTTTATTATTCATAGTTTTTTAATCTATCGAAATATTATCAAAGGTAATAAAAAAATACTTTCAAACACTTTCCATTTGGCGTAAAAGTATTACAAAAATAAATTAGAAAAAAAATGTTCCACGTGAATTCATTGAATCTTTTACCATTTATATATGTAGAGAGATTCCATGGAAGAACCCATCTTGGGAATATGAAACGAAGTAATAAACCTTCACAATTTATTCCTAATCCTAAATGTTATCGGGCTAACGTCTCGAATTTCAATCTGACTTATAAATTTGTTGTCAGTGCCGTGACTGTGGATATATTCAGTTTCTCCAAACGACCCAACACAAGGAGTTCGTCAATTGAACGCTTCGCATAGAATTTCTGCTCTTCGGTTAGCTTAAGAAAGGCATGGGACCAGGCTTTGGCATAGCTTTCTGCTTCGGCCAGAGCGCTGGAATCGAAGGGTGTACTGCCGTGAAAAGGTTGAGGTAGTAAACGAATGTTGTTTGAGTCAAAGTTGTGCTGCAACTCGACTATCGCTGGTTCCTCGTCTTCCGTTTCAAGGAGTTCGTGCTCGCCCTCGGCTTCGTGGTGTTCATGCTCCTGTTCTAGCTCCGTTTCCTCCGGTGGCATCTGATCATTAATGGTAGCACTATCCAATTCAATGGGCAGCTGCACTTCGACCATGTCGGCGTCGGACCAGTTCTCATCATCTGTTAACAGCTGGAGTAGGGGACGCGCATGGGATGTGGTGTTGGTGGTTGTAGATAAACCAAGGTTCATAACTTGCCGTGCCGCCTCTTTAATGCGCTCCTGTTCCAAATTCTCATCAACATCCTCATCTTCTTCCAAATCATCGTATTCTGTTGTGTCCACCATGGGAATTTCATAGAAATCTTTTTTTTCAATTACAGCTGAGGAGGAGGGGGAGCATGCCACCGCCGGGATGGGTGATGAAGATGATGCTGGCAAACGCTTCTGGGTCAATGGACATGGAGGGGCAGTATCGAATGTCATGCCATTGCCATTCTGTTTCAGATACTTGACATGGCATTTGTGGATACGTAAATTGGATGTGGAACCGCCTGTTGACTGCATCACTCGCTTGCAGCCCACACAATAGTAGCGCCATTTTAGCTTGGAACCATCGGCACGTGCAATTTCCCGGTACACATTCCACACGGAGCTACGTTTCTTCTTCTTGATGAGTCTGTATTCGCCTTTGCTGATTTTCAGCAATATATCCAACTGAGATTCCGTGCATTTCTCCTCTTCCTCTTGAACATTTATATAAAACATGTCTTTGTGGCTTGTTTTCTTTTTCGTTTGCCTTTTTCTTTATCAACTTGGAGGGCAGGCAAGCTGTTACCTGGCGTGCACCTAACAACTGATTCATTTTTAGGCATTTTGGAACTAGTACAGTCAGCTGATGACTGATTCACTGGAACGTTTTGTTTTGTTTTTCTACTTTTTTTTTTTTTGTTTTCACAAGCCAAAAATATGTTGGTTGTTTTTTTTTTTATTTTTGTTATTCTTAAACTTATTTTATTTATTAAATTTTCGACGCAATATTTCCATAAGGTCTTTATGAAATGTTGCCAAATCTTGTTTAAATGTTCGCATTACACTCAATTTCTCCCTTTCGACTTGAAGTTTCTCAATTTCAATTTGTAATAAGCGTTCAGCACGATTTACTTTGGGACTTAAGTTTGATGGCGATGCGGATGTGTCTGGATCTTGCAGCTCCTCAAAATTATCGTCATCTTCTTCGTTGTGTTCATCCTTGTGTTGTCCCCCTGTTGATAAATTCGTCTGCTGCTCATCTCGCATCATAGCATTGAAAAATTCTTCGTCCTCATCCTCCTGTTTCATTAGATTCTCATCATGTTTCATCTCAAACGATGCATCACGATCACTTTCATTGTCACTATTAGAAACTGGAATGCAATTGTTTACAATGTTCATGTTGATATCATAATCTCGGTAGCTAGAGGTTTTACCTTGCGGTTTAACGATGATTTCTTCGAAAGACTTAACTGTTGATGCGGTGTTAGTTAAAAGAGATCGGAGCTTATAGAAATACTCCCATTTTGAGGGTATACCAGTTGAACTAGTCATTTCCGTTTCTTGTCTAAATAAACAAAATGGACTACATCAATGTCTACACCTAAAACCAAAGGAAACTTACCTATATCGCTTGGACATGTTAACTATTTTAGCCTTAACCTCAGTGTGTGTGATTTCAAATTTTTTCATTTCATTGGCCATTTCCTGATATACTTCTTTCTTCATTCGATTACCACGTAAATCGTCTATATGACCTGCCCATAACTGTAAAAACACTCTTGTGGCATCTTCAGTCCAATTGAAACGTTTGTACGCACATCTCGAATTCTCCATTGGCAGTTCTATTGTTTGTTTTGAATTTGGTTTTTTCTGAAACACAACAAAAAACATCACGTGTTATATTAAGTAAATTTGCCAGATGTGCTGCAGCAATTACCTTTTTTATATCATTTTTCTGGTGCCGCACAGGAACCGGCGAGGTCTTTTTATTGTTACCATCAGAGTTTGCATCCCAGTCGGGATCTGCCGTCTCAAATCCGAGTTTGCGTTTCCTGGGGGCCGTGCTGCTACTAGTACTCTTTACCGTCGAGATTAATATATTTGTTCGCTTCTTTAAATAGTCGCTATGGCATTTATGCGCGCGTAAATTTGATGGTATGGCACCTATTGACTTTAAAATCTCATTGCATCCAACACAGTAGTAACGACCCAATAGCTTTGTGCCATCCGGACGCCGAATTTCGCGGAATATTATCCAAACCGAACTGCTCGCGTTGCGTTTTACTAGGGAATACTCGCCATTTCCCAGTTTATACAGAATACTTGCTTGAGACTCATTGCATACGAGCTCGGGGGTGGGGATAGGAGTCGCAGTAATTTTAATAATATTTGGACTTAATATTGTTTTAACTTGTGTTTTCCTCGCATTTGCCATTGCTATGTTTATTGCGGCGCTCTTGCTTGGCTTTATGTGGAGGGAGGGAGAACTAGCAAATTTATCGTTTATCGAGTATCAGTGACCCTCCTTAGCACTGGTTCTACAAAATTTTTGGTTTACAAAAGTTTGTTGTTAATTTCAAACATTTATTTGTGAATACTTTTTGCTTATTAGTGTTAGTGTTTTTTTTTAAGTGTTACTTTTCCTTAAACATTCGTAATAAATCTCTATGGAATAATTTTAACTCATTTGAGGTTTGCTTCATTATCTGCAGTTTCTCTTTCTCAATAGCAAGTTTCTCTTCTTCGATTCGCATCAAAGTATGGGCAATTTTTCTCTTCTTCGATTTAACCGATATGGTTGTAGGATTTGTAATTTGGGTACAAGATTTATCCAATTGTTCATTTGCATGAAAATTCTCTTGATTATTGATAAAGCTATCATTAAAAAATTTTTCCTCCTTTGGTTCATCTTCTATTGGAATTTCTGGTTCTGGTTCAGGTTCAGGTTCAGGTTCAATTTCCTCCGTATTGTCTTCGGATTTAAGGAAATTTGTAGTAGATTCATCATTTATTTCCGAATCTTCGTCAAAGCGAGAGTTTGTATCTGAAATGCGTGTTTCTTTATACAATATGTTAATGGTTGATATTGGATTTCTTTAACCAGTTATCATTCATTACCGTCTGCTGCTGTTGCTGATTTCTCAAACATAATATCCTCAAAGACATCGACACTTTTTGTGCCAATGAGGCACGCTTGGGTTTTATGGAAATATTCCCACTTTGAAGGTTGGCCCGTTTTACGCACTTTATCCGCTTCGATTCTAAAAGAGGGGGGTAATATTTAATTGTTTCAAGCAGAATGGGCTCTGATAAATTTACCTATATTTTCTGGCCATATTGTCCATTTTGCTCTTGACTTCCAAATGCCTGACTCCATAGTGTTTTAACTTTTCAGTTATAGCTTTGTATATGGTTGAATTCTTTTTACACATAGTTACAAGTTCCATTCGACTTGCCTTCCAAAGGTCTAGGAGTAAGCGTGTTGCCTCTGGACCCCATAGGACTCGTGATTCCTTTGGTTTGAAATTGTAATAGGGTTGTGGATGAATTGCATTTATTTGTCTAATGCATTCATTTTTCGAGTTCAGCTCCTCAATGCCTATTTCATCGTCTTGTGCCTCATAGTCCCCGATACTATCAATTACACCCTCCTCTTCATCCCTTGAATCTTCGTCGTCCTCATCGTCCTGGTCCTCCTCCTCCTCTAACACAAACTCTTCCTCTTCCTGTTCGGCAAGTAATTGGAAAAGTGGCCGCTTAGATGTGTTTCTTGTCAAATATCTTGATTGTTGTCGCTCCTCATCTTGGGCTTGTCTGTTGAGTTCCTCAATATCAAGCTCCTCTTGATACTCCTCGCTCTCGGAAAGGATTCGTGCTTGACGTGGGCTTTGCTGCTGGCTCCTACGAGTATGGCTACGATTACCAGGACGCATTGCGGATTCTTGTTGTCGTTGTCTCTGGCAGAATAGAGCTGGGAAATCCATCGATGGCTCCATCGATAGTATCGATGGATATTAAAAAGTGCGATAGATCGATGGAAATTTTTCGATGGCGAACTTGAACCGCTTTCTGGCGCCATTTCGATTAAAGTGATAGGTCCCATCTAATGCACAACAGGCTGCGTTGGCTTTGGAGTCAACAGAACCGCCAAAGAATGCTAAGACTTCATATTTATTCAAATGTATCGGAAACAAAATCGTCGAAAAACACAAATCTTCACGGATGCAATCAATACTATTTGGCAATACTATTTTACCCAATTTTTCTTACATTTTTACCCGTTCCAGATAAATAAGGAATCATTTTCAGAGCTCAGCCAATGTGTCAGCTATGCATACCAGCAAGCTCAGCGGAATCTGAAAGGACATTTAGTAAGGCAGCAGCAATTGTATCGGACCCAAGAGCGTGCTTATTTGAATAATAATTCGAATAACCCTTTTAAATTTCCGATGGAACCATCGATAATATCGATTAATTTCATTATTTATCGCGGTTCGCGAGCAGATACAAATTTATCGATATAAATTTATGACATTGCCACATTGTCACAGCAATCGATTTGACTGAATTATCGATTTTAGGTTTAGTTGGCGCCAACACAAACATTTTTAAAACAAGAACAAAGCCAAATGCAATTAAATGTAATCCTTGAGAACGCCAAATTGTGTTACATTTGTACTAAATATTAATTTTCATTATCGTCTATTGAGTCTTTAAATTATTTAATAGTTAGAGCAACGCACAATTGCCCTAAATAAAATACATGAGGGTAAATGTAACTGGACGATTCGCACGCAATTTTCAGCTAATCAAGCAAATTTAGATACATACTAAAGGCAGAGGCAACAATCAACGACAATTGGCCAAAGATTACGACTAATGGTGATAGTTGTTCTAGTTGCTGTCATTGCCCCAAGTCCATGTCTACTTCAATAGAAAAGGTAGTGTCCGGTTGGACAGGCATCAACCAAAGAGAAAAAAAAGGTAAAATCTAGTGACAGAGAGGTAAAGGTTAGGCAGATGGAATTTTCATACATGGTCTATTTATTCATATACCTAGGATAAAAGTGTATAGATTTGGATAAATGTTTTCTATGACATGCAGTTTTTCTAATTTTTGCAAACTTTTCGAACCAATTGATATACCTTTTCTTTTTGGGTTACTTGAAAAGTGGGTAACAAATTATGCTTTTCGCCTGTGGGAGACAAATGCAACCGGTTATTCAAGCAGCAGCAGCAGGAGCAGCAGCAGCCGCCGCCTGGACTTTTGATGTCTTTGCAGTTTGTGTTCTCCTGTCCCTGACTCTGAACCCTGTCCTGATCGGTCTTCTGTTTTGGCTCGTGCTCGAATATGGCCAGCTGTTTTTGTGGCCAAAATACATATATTTTTATAAGGTTTTAGCGTTTACCTTGTCACTTAATCGAGTATGCTGCAAGCGGACTTCTGCTTTTGTTTGATTATATTTCTTTTTGTGGCGCGTGCCCTGGTTGTATGATAGTAGGGCAGATGTTTTTTCGTTTAAGTTTTTAATACATATTATATGTACATACATATAAGCAACATATTAAGTCTGGATCAAAAAGGGCAAGGTAAATTGCGTATAGAGCCCAACAGGCAATAAGCAACAGCAAAAAAAGGGTCAATTACTTTATGTGAAAAGTCTGACACTCTCTCATTTGGATAAACATTTTTTTTAGCTGTGCCACATTTATGTAGATTTTGTTGTTTCGGCTGGAGTTATGCAAACATACATATACCTACCTATCTTATCTGGCTGCATCAACAACCAAGGGAGCCAGCCAATTCAATCCAAGCCAAACCACCCACGTATAGAACAAGATTTAAGATCTGGCCAACACAGTGGGTTTACATAGTAAAATTTTGTTTAACCATTTACAACATCTGATGATTCACTATAGATGCATGATAACGATGAGGTTAATCAACAAGAAAATTTAATATTTCATATAGATATTTTATATATAGATCTATATATTTTTGATATGAACCACTGTAATTTTGCGCAGATATGGCAGCGTGACACGAGAATGAAAATAAATAACCCAACCCAACCCACATTAGGCAGAGGAAGAAACGGCGACATCATGGTGAAGAGAACTCCTAGCTTGGGCATTGGGATGTGGATGGCAACCTGCAATCAAGCGCCGGGGCCAAACCCCGGACAGACCATCATCATTATCATCGTCATCATTGGTATTATCATCAGAATCATCATCGGAGTCTGCTGCATGCAACAACATTATGGCGCGACATTTGCACGAGCTTTAAACTTAATTTATGCTTCAAACAAATAAGATCTCCATTGCCTTCTCTCTCTCACACCCACTAGAACTATCTCTCTCCCTCTCTTTCTCTCTCTCTGTTTGTTTGTGAGTGTGTATCTATGTGTTTGCTCCTCAGCTTCATAATGATGCCATGGGGCCATAATCAAGTTGCCAGTTGCCATGTTGCCTCAACATCATGTCGATGTCGCCAGTTGCACAAAGTCATGGTCGTTGGTAGTACCCCCAAACCTCCTGCCCACCTCCTATACAGGCGCACAACTGCACCGAATGACAAGAGCAAAACGAATGTTAAACAACAAGAAATAAAGAAAAAGAGAAAAAAACAGAAAAACAGCAACAACCGCAAGAAACAATTAAGTTTGCTTGGGGGCCAATGACGAGAGACCAATAGTTGAACCTCAGTTTTCGTGAACGAAGGAAACAGCAGCCACAAAAGACCGAGAGGAATTGTGTATTACATCAACTTGTCTTACACTTTTTCGAATCTCCTCGAGGAATTATTAGAAATTAAGGAGATAGATCTTTGGATGAAGATTTTGGGTTTCGTTTTATCTCTCTCTAACCCAACTTTTCTTGGAAACTAGTTATATCCTTATGCAAAGTTGTTGGCGTTTAAGCGAATATTGACATAACCTAACTTTTCTTGCAGATCCTTCAAACTCGCCTTTAAACGGTCTTTGAGATTAGTAAGATCTTTGGTTTCAACGATCTAGCTTAACATCCTTTCAAATGTAAGCGGCTCACGATAGTAAAATACCTGTTTCATCTTCATATTATCATAATACAGACATCAAATCGAATACACTTCATTTGTAGAACTATGCTAAAGTAATAAAATAGAAACTCTACCCTTTTGATTGCTTAGGTAGGGCCACCAACTAGTATCAATTCAAAAGGCAGAGAAAGATACACCTCTGTATGCATGTGTGTATATTCTATCAGCCCTATCAGAAACTGCATCTAACTGTGAAGAACATAAAATGAGACTCATAGTGACAGAGACACAGCGCTAAAGGCCAAGTTCGTTGCAGAAGACTCATGAGAGAGATAACTAATAAAAAGAAGAAACATTAGCTGCTAATGCCTGGCCCTATGCTTAGATTGAACACAGAAACTAATTTGATTTGACGAAAGTCAATTACCAAAAAAACAAAAAAGAAAAAAAAAACAAAATAAAAAAGGCCGAGAACGTGGGGGGACGATGGATGGATGGATCGACCAAGCGCAGGCAAAGCAAGCGCGCTTATCGGAGCGATTTAAACTAAGGGCGGAGGCGAACAACGAACAGACGCACGGACGGACAGATTGAGCGCTCGGAGGCCATCAAATTAATTTACGCATGGGTTTTCAGAGTGAAGTGAAGGAACAGTAGCTGTAAAAAGTTTAATGAGCTGCGGACGGAGTAAACAAAATGTAAAGGAAGAAGAATTGCAGGGCGTGTGGTGGGCGGGGGGTAAACCAGAAGTCAAAACAAAAACAAAGAACGTGAACGTTTGTTTTGGTTATGCGACACAATGCAAAAGAGCATAAAAGAAAGACAGAAAGAGTAGAAACAAACAGACTGAGAGAGAAACGCACGCATAGAGAAAGAAAGAGAGAGAGAGAGAGAGAGTGGAGACGGCTAGCTGATGTAGGATAGAGCGAGGAAGACAAGGTATAAGCAACAACAAGCTCTGCTTTTGCCAGGCCAAACAATCCGGTTTTGCACTCCCACACTGATCAAGCAAAAACAAAAAGAGAGGGCTAGAGACACACACACGGGGCGAGAGAGAGAGAGAGAGCGAAAGAGATTTGTCTCTCTCTCTCATCTTAACTTCAATTTGAAGCTCGACTCCGGTTCTGGTTCAGTCGCCGTTTAAGGTTCGTTCGTTTTTGACGCGTTTTCAAGTGATCGCTGAAAATTCTTCTCCATCATCATCACATCTCATCTCATCCCATTTCAAATCTCTAAGCATTATTTATTTACTTAATTGTTTTTGTGTTTGTTTTTTATTTTATTTTATTTGCTTTTTTTTTTTATTAAAAATAAACAAACCAAAAAAAAAAAACTATTGATTTATGTGCAACAGACTGTAAGATCCAATAAAATCGATAGGATCAGAGATTATCCGATCGGCAAAACTTATTTAGTGCCTTCTTTTTCTCTGTGAATACATGATTCTATGAGATTCATCTCTTGAAGTCCAAAGAAAATAAACATTTACACACATTCATTCAATTGGAATAAGACAATTGGTAAGTTAGTAATATATTTATATACTTATTTGGAGAAAGATTAAGTTGATTGGTTAGATAAAACTTCAAGATCCCATCACCTAATGCTTTGCTTTGCTAGGTTAGTGACTTCTTGGTAGTTGCAACTTCTTTCCTCATAGACTGTGTTCTATATACAAAAATTGCCATGTTATTTGGAATTCCTAATCCCTCCAAGGTTCCTCCCTTGGATAAGTTTGAAAATAAGTTTGAATCATTTCCTCTAAAATCTAAGACCAATTGTTTCAAAAGTTTCTTCCTCTATTTACCTACTTCCCTTGCCATCCTGAAGTGACAGATTTCCCTCCCATCAATTCTGTACTTTGATCCGATATATCAGTTTCCAAGGGCAATTTGTCGATAAGCTAAAATGTATTTCACTCAATGGTAGTATCTTTCCTTTTTCCATTATACATTTAGCTTGACTTTCTTTTCGTTTATGGTTGGCATTATTATTTTCTAATTCATTAGATGGATTTGGTGGATAATCTCATTTCTTTTTATTGAACTGCGACACGATCGTTAAAGTAGGTTAAATTAATAAGTAAAGGCGTTTTCTTCCCCAAGCCAGCGACCGCCCCGGCTTCCTCCATCGCCCCCGCATCCAAGAAAACCGACCCAATGATTGTTTGCTGGTCGCTTTTCAGCGTCATCTTTATGCCAGCTGCCAATGGTTTTTCTTTCTTTTGTGATCAAAAAAAAGAAAAAATTTCGTGACTCGTTTTGCGTGCTGTGGCGGCCCCAAAGTCGATACCGAATCGATGTTTTTTTTTTTTTTTGTGTAAGGTTGGCGAGTCTCTCGAGTGGGCTGGCTTGGGTAATGTCTGTTCCGGCCTTTATGGCAAAGATACTTATGTATATTGCAATGCATTTTTAAGGTACTAAGATATAATTGTTCGATTGATAAAAATGACAGAGCAGCAGCAGCAAAAACCAGCTCAAAAACCAAAATGTTGCTCTAATTTATTTAAGCCTCCAACCACCAACCGACGAGTTTCACCAAAGTTTCTAGCTAGCCATAGACGAGCCCATAATTCTTAAGCTTAATTGATTAGACGCGTCGTGGGTCAAGAGCCCACTATTTTAAGTACACTATCTGCCGCACCCAAAAGACCCAAAAAGAACCAACCCAAACCACCCACCCAGCTATGTATGTATATAATCAGCATAAATCTCAATGTTTTTGTTTGTCGATAAAAGTTAATATCACTTAACTTCCCGAATGCGTCACTCACTCATTGTGAATTTTCAGTGCATTTTCAAAATAATTTATGATAAGAAAATGCATTCACAGATACATATATATTTAAGAATTTATATCAATTATAAGTAGTTTTCATTGTTTTGTACTTACATATTTTTATTTAATTTCCTGGAAATGAAAAGCAAATAATGATTATTAGAAAACAAATGATGGCAAGACGAAATATATGTGTACATAAATGTAATAAATAATATATAATTTAATAAAATATGTTGATATTAAATGTCAAGCTCAACAAGGGATTATGCTTTTCTATTAAGTGGAAAACAATGAGATTTTCAATAAAACTTATTTCAAGATCAAGAATTCAATATGCATTAGTACTCTCTGGACTATATTAGAGAAGTTTGTTTAAAATGAAAACAGAAGGTCGTGAAAACAGAAGACATCGGCATCACTTCGGCACGCATTCGGCTTATGTGGTTGTGGCTTGTCGACTCTGTTCGGCATCAAGGCGTATATTAAAGGAGCTGGTTTATAGCCATAGGCCTCACTTAGGCACACGTTCGGCTCGTATGAGAGTGACTTGTCGACTCATATTGGCTTCTGTGACTATCCTGAGTATTATGGGGTCAACTGGGATATAATTGCAAAACCAAAATACAATAAATTCAATAACTTGTACTTGCATTTCAATTGTAGCTAAGAGAAAAGCAAAAAAAGAGAGAAAAAAAAAACACGCACGCATTTTGCAGGCATAATAATTGCGAAAATGAACTCATCAGCATAATTAAGCCGTCAATAAATGCCGAAGACCAGTCGCATGGTTCGTTCGTTCTTTCTCTTTCTGTTTGTGTCCCCCCTCGTAGTCCCCCCCATTCCATTTCCAGTGGGGCAATTTGTGTCATTAGCGAAGAGACACGGAATCGGAGACGGACACGGAGATGGAGATGGACAGAACAAGAGAAGTTGACGTTGTTGCAGACGACGACGACAACGACAACGACAACAACGATGACTTGTTGTGTGGACAGAATTATGTGTGCTGACGTTGATTTATCAAATACATCTACATAGAGTTTGGCATGTTTGTTGTTTTTCTGTACCAATACCAATATAAATAGGTCTCATCTATAGGCCCATAAAGTATAGTTATGCAACAAAACTGGCCGACAACAATGTATACCGTTAGTTAACTTCTTGGCTGGCTAATGAGCGGTAATAACGAGGTCTTAAGTAAGCAACGCACGTAACCAATGGTAGGTACATACATATGGACATAAGTATGTACCAACCGCCGATCCAGAAGCACGAAAGAAATTGTGCATATTAAGATAAGAATGTGCAGTGATCAGTGGTCAGTGTGTGCCACCTTTCCCCCTCTCACCTCCCCATACACCACTACCTTTAACTCTAGTCACTTGGGTTTGCCAAATCCAAGAGGAAGAATTCTTCTAAAAGAATGCATGTGTGTGTGTGTGTGTGTGTGTGTGTGGTGTAAGTGCAACTGGTTCTAAGCTTTTGTGTTCTTTCTGGACTTGTCAGTCTGGTTTTCCCCCCGTATTTGGAATACTCTTTACAACGAATAGGGTATGTGTACATTAAGATAGTTGGAATATTATCTAACATTCTCTCATTTGTGTAGAAAGTCCAGAGGAATGTGTATTTTGTTGGAGGGTATCAAAGTGGTCGGTGAATTGTTGTATTTATATTTACAACTGGCATTGCCTTAAGCTTTGAAATGGGTCAATTTAGTGACAAGCGCAATGCAATGTGATGCCAGGCCATACCACGATGGTCTGTCTTTTTCTATGATCCTCCTGCCCCTCCTTCTCCCCACACTTCATCTTCTTCTTCACTTCTCTCCATGTGTGTGTGTGTGTAAGACAAGTGACAAGTTTCCGACGAACTGCTCCATAGATGACACTTGGCAGGCTGTTTTGGCTGTGGTTACACGCAAAACATAGGCAGGGACTTTCTCTTATCAATCCCCGTTAAGCACACACAAATTGGTCAAGATTCAAGTTAAGTTAAGTTAAATTTTACCTACTAACTTGCTTGCTAAATGGCTTGGGAAAACTAAGGATCTGAAAAAGTGGATCCTTAAAGTCAACACTCTTTTTCTTTATTTAGGGGTAAGCCCAAATGATTTCCCCTCCACATTGATCTAGTCACAGCCAAACGTGTTCAGATTAACCCACATTCGGAGGAGCAACCTCATAAATTAATAAATCTGCATGATGATTATGTTCCAGTTCAGTTCAGTTCAGCTTTAGTTGCCTGCTTGCTTGCTTCTCTATAAATCATCTCACAGATTTTAAAGTTTATCTTTTGTTTCCACTTTTAGAGGCAATTTCACTCGAATGTCTCCATTCCACAAATGCGATTAGCTGCCAATGAAACCATAATTTCTTGTTTTTTTTTTGTGTTGTATTTTGCATGTGTGCAAATCTGAAATCTACAACTTCATTATACAAATTTGCTTTTCCTTTTTGTGTGTTTGTTTGTTTGTTTGTTTTTTGGTTTGTGTGGAAAATGAAGCAGCAGCGCGTTTAATTAACATTAATCATTATGCTGGACATATTCATGGTCACTCTCACTCCAAAAATGTACAAATTACAATAAAAACTAATATATATGTATATACATATAAACTAAAAACCGGCGAAAAAAAAATGTTTGATTGTTTGATTTAATGAGCCGAGGAGACATTCATCAGAGAACTATAAACATTTGCACATTCCACGTCGTTAGTTCTATACCCTTTCTTAGTTTATTACTCATTAGTTTTCAGAGTTAAGGAAAATATTAAGCATACTCTTTGCTATCCTCAGGGTATCTAAACAAGTTGACTGAACCTATGCCTATGCTTTAATTAAGTTGATCTTTGGTTTAAGTTTAAATAGCTAAAAAACAAAACAAAAAAGTATGCCATATTAAATATTCATGAGTTTTGTGAGTCAAGTTCTTTGTCGTTTTTGTTTTAGTGTTGATTTTTCAAGCATTTTTGACACGATTTTGTTTTTTTTTGCTGTTGTTTTGTTTTAAAACGAAACCGGAAAGAGTTAGCACGCAATGAATTCCGAAATAGAATTTGTTCGTTTCATTTAAAACATATTTGTTTAGTTCATGTAGACTGTTTGATAAGGCTGTTTGAATGTGTAATACGTAATGTGTGTTAAATTACACCATGATCATTTGTCTTTGTTTTGCTGCTGTCTAAATGTGGTTTTAACTACCATTCTTTTGGCCAACAAAATGTGTTGTTATGTGACTCATGTTTTTAGTCACAGAATCTAATATTAAATATCAAAGGTTTTAGTACAAGAGGGATTTTTTTCGTTACACTCTGCGTATACGTTATTTTTGAGTCTTAGCCATTTGCTCGGGTATATTAGTCCTTTTTATTTGTATATCCTACTGCTAATATTTTGGGCTAAAAATTGTCTAGTTTCCTCATTTTCCGAAAGTTTCTATAGTCTATCTTAAAATATAACGTATACGCATCGTGGGCCCGCTTTGTTAATATTATTTGAAATTTAAGTAAAAATATAATCATTGTGATCACAAATTTGTATATATAAAAGTTGTCATTTTCGGAAATTCGAACAACTTGCATTAATTGCTTTAAGCCCAGTTTTATCTTCTTACGAGCCAACAAACAAATTCACCCTGTCACCTTGTCAAGATTGTGAAAAATCCAACAAATTTGTATTCTTGACTGAAAATATTACTTGACTGAAAATATTACTTGATAATTAAATTAAGCATTTATTAGAATTGATTCTCATTTTTATTATATGTTTCGGAGATGGGGGGAAATTGTGTTTACTCTATTATTTACCACAAAAGAACGAAAAAAAAATAAACCGGGGTGGCCTTTAATTTTTTTTTGTGGCTTTGGCTCTGTTTTTTACTATTACGTTTTTTGTGTTTTCTTTTGTGGCTTTGTGTCATCCAAAAAAAGATTTGGCACAAAGTGTGTCATAAGATTTTTCACACAATTACCTATTTTGTTGGTTTGGTTTGTTTTTTGTGTTTTCTCTTAGTTTGGCTTTCTTCTTTCTGCGAAATTATTGTTATTTTTTTCTTGTTTTCGTTATGTTTTGTTCCCAGCAGCTTTTGGTTTGTTTTTATAATGATTTTGTGCAATTTGTTTGAATTGATTTGGACATTGTCATTGCCGGATTTTGTTTTCCTTTTTTTTGGGAACGTGAGATAGAGAGTGAGAGAGATTGAGTGAAATTTGGTCAAATGGCGGAGAATATTGCGAAATGAATTTTCGAATGCAAAAAAAATGGTCTCTCTAGGTTGAAGTATTTAAAAAATATATGTACATGGTATATATATGTACATATATGTATATATTTGGGGTGGGGTACGTACTGAAAAGGTGTCAGTTGAGATTGTGATTTGTGCATGCAAATTGAAGAATTTCCAACGTGGGAAAACGAGTTCGACAATTCGACGGTTCACGTTCCATAGACGACGATGACGACGACGATATCGACGCCCCATAGGAGTAGAAAAAAATAGGAAAAAAAAAACTTATAAACTTTAAACAAACATTGTAAAACGCTCTAGATTTTTGTGTTGTTGCTGTTATTGCAGTTTGAATTGTTGCAATTTTCACTGATTGGCAATTTTCAGCGTCACCATTTTTAGCTTGGATCGATCGAACGATCGATCGATGGCTTCGAACCGTTTGATCGGTTCGATCTGTGCAGTTAATTGTCTATAATTATGCATTAATGAATGCATCTGTGGGCCAAGAAAGCACGAAATCATGTTTGGGCAAAGAGGGAAAATTCTTGCATGAAACCGAAACATGTTGCATGTTGGTTTTGCTTTTGCTTTTGCTGCTCCCCCCGGAGGTGCAACTTCAATGTATATGTTTGTATGTATGCAGATTGTGGAAAAACTATTGGAAATCGATAAACATTTTCAAATTGCACGCTTCGAGATCGCATGCTGCGATAATGATAATGGTACAGATGTTGCTGTTGTTGTTGTTGCCGATTTTTTGCTTTTTTTTCTTATAGGGGTTAGTCAGCAAACGTTTAGAGGGGTAAAGAGGCTTTAGCCTTCATAGGATTTTCATTTACTTGCAGTTAACCTTCACTTTAGGCCTTTTTACATAGTTGGAACTCAAAAAAAGGTGACGATTCCCCCTCTCTCTCTCTTCTTTGGGCATTACATTTCTATATTCGATTTGATCGTTTAAATTCTTAAGAATCATTCTTAGGGTTCTTTTAAACACAAGCTTAAATTGTAACAATTGTTTTTTGAACGATAATACTTTGATCCAGCCGAAGTTAAGATACTCTTGCCTTAATTCTAATACTAATAGTCAAATCTTTCTATGCCTTTTTTAAGATTTACAAACCAGAATAGCCATCAGAGTAGTTCAACTGAAATTCAATTGTTTGTTTGGGTTTTGTTTATATTAGTAACCATATTCACAAGTATTTAAGAACAATTTCGCATGGAAAAATAAGCAAAGAAGGGGCGGCGTTTTCGGTTAATCCGGCCCTGAGGGCAGGGTTACAAAAATAGAGGAATTACATTTATATAACTAAGCTTCATTCAAGTTTGCCATTTATTTTCTATACCTACTGTATCTAGTCAGCCTTCTAATTGCAACCCACACACACACACACACACGTAGACAGAGACACCTCAACTCACCTCACCAGACCAAACCACACCAACCAAAGGCTTGGAAGAGGGATGGAGAGAATGTTTGTGAGTTTTGCACGTTGGCGACAGATTTGCAATTGAAATAAATTGCTGTAAGCTGTAAAGTGCACATTTTAATATGGCATTTTGTCTTTTAATTAAAATATTTTGATTAATTGCCATTATGGCACGAATCGTTCATTAGCTATAAAATTTTATGGTGCCGCTTTATTTTTGTTTTGTTTCTATTTTTGAATTGGTATGCGGATAAAGGAATTCTATCTTGAGATTAACATAAACAAGTTGCTAGTTAACAATAATAATGATGATGATGATGATGAGTCAAACAAAGTCTTAGAATTTAATATTGACTCAACATATTGGCGCCATCTAGCGACAAGAACCATCATTAATCAACAACAACCACAACACGAATACGAACCTTTTGGCCAATACTTCTTCCACATAAGGTCATAAGATTTCAATTGTCCAACCACTCATCTAGTTTTCATTGTGGTTTTGTTTTTGACGCCCCCAAAATGAAAATGTTTATCATTGACCTTTTCATGCCAATATAATTTTGCTTCACAGAGCTTAAAACAACATAATAACAAAATGTATTAATAATAATAATAATAATATTTTGTAGAGTTCGCTCGTTGTTCGTTTGTTCGTTGTGCTTTGTTATTTTGTAATTACCATAACAAATAAAAATATTCTCGCCTAATTGCCCGAAAAAAACAAAAGCCAAAGCCGCGGCGGGGCCTTCAATTGCCAATTTCTGGCCCAAAGGCGTTGCCAGAGATTAGCCAAATAGTCAAGGCTATATTTGGTTTGGATCAGCAGCTTATAAATACTGCTGCAATTATAGTAATTATTGATTTTTGTTTTCAAGTAATTATACTTAATTGCTTAAAAGCATGCATCTTTCAACGGTTTTGGTAGTTCTGTTTTTAATGCAAATGCAGATTGAAATTAAATTTGTTTTTGTTTTTTTACTACTGTTGTGTAACCGTTTCTTAGTGCCTCCAGCTAAGTTTAGTTAAGCACTGTGTTAATCTGCGAAACATTCGTTAAATTGTACTTTATGTGATCGTAAATTTGGTCAACTCTGATTGAATCAACTAATGAAAAGTCTGTAAGTGTGTGTGTGTGTGTGTGTGCGAGTGTGTGTGTGAATTTGTGTGTATCTGTGTGGAGCTTAAGAAAAAAAAAAACAACGTCCGCTAATGCTGATTAAGTGCACTTTTTCTTCTTCTTCTTTTTCTATGATGAAAATGAAGACATAAAAAATGGGAAAAACTGTTTTTGTGGAGGAGGAACGATTTAAGGCTCATTGCAATGAAAATGGAAGCTCATAAAAAAAAGGAGAAGATCTTTAGAGGCATACAAAATATTTAAGCAAAACAAAAATCACAGCAAATTTGCATTGCTTTTTAAAAAGCCATTGAAGCGACTTGGGTATACCTTGCACTCCACGAAAACCTTGCCATCTCGTTCGTCTTAGCCCATCGATCAAACATAAATGCATTTGCATGCTAAAACTTGATTCGGATTTTGATGAAATTTTCTGTATTGGTAGCTTTTGAATGCATAATTAGGTATCTTAAATTTCAATAAGCAAACAACTCTTTTTACTGAGCACAGCATCGTACTATTGCGAATCTGAAAAGCAATTCAAGCCCCCATCTATATGTCTGTTGAAGCTGAACAAAAACCTTAAGTATATAGGTATGTGCATATGTATGAGGGGATTAAGTGCCTACATTTTGGCGACTTAATATACCACTCTTTTGTATCTATGGGTGCAGAGTGTGGTTATAAAAACGACCTTCGCGAAATTTCTTCTCCTGTTTTTTATTGCTGTTTTTTTTTTTGGTCTTGTCTTTTGTTGTTGTTGTGTTGTTGTTTTTTCTGTTTTGCGTAGCCTTTAAAAGTATTTCAGTGTTGTTGTTCCTACAATATATGTACATATATGTATACAAACTTATATACTTATAAATTTTCTGTTTCTGTTTGGCATTGCCTCTCGGTGCGGATGCATAAAACATGTTACCGATTGCCTCGGAGTTGCCGTTGCTGTTGCTGTTGCTGTCGCCTTCGCCTTCAGGTAAAACTCTAAAACATCAACAACATCAACTTCAAGTGGCGTGATCTCTCCGCATCTTTGTGTGAGTGTAGGGGTCTCTCCCCACCTTTGTGTGTGTGTGTGTGTGTGTGTGAAGTGGCATGAAGTTTTAACCATTTGAAGGTCGCCACAATGGCTTTTACGGCTGACTTTTTGGGAGGAAAAGCACAGAAAGCGCGCCAAAAATAGTAACTGAAACAGAACCTGAAGCACAACCTCAACTTTCGCGCTCAATATTTTTTGTTTTTGTTTAAGTTGCACCTAATGAATCTTGAGATTTATGGCTTAGGTAGTTTCTTTTTCGTGTTGTATTTTTTGTTTTTGGTTTTAGTTTTTGGGATCAAAGCCAAGTTGGGCTTAGATGTGTTTATGATTTATGCTTATAGAAGCGCTAAAAGCAAATTTGGGAAAATTTTCTTTTGATTGATGTTCCCCGTCGCAGTACTTAGATAAAAAGCCAAGCAAAGCCAACTCCACTACCGCTAAATAATAAATAATATAATAATATCCATAACTAGCATCTACCGATGGTCAGTAAAGATTAAATAATGTTCTTTCCCATACTCAAGGAAGATGATGTGAAAATATCTTTAGCTATATCTAATCTTACCTATTCGTGATGAGAAATACTCTCTGTTTGAACTGCAAGAAGCTTATTCAAATTGATCAAATAAGGAAGAAGAACTTCCTTTATTTGGTCGTACCAAAGGTGTTTGCCTCCAAAGGTGTGTTTTGAGATTGTCCTGAAGATTGATTAAGAGGGGTCTTTTATCATTTGAATACTCAACTTATATATAAAAGGATTTAATATCCCTAAAAAAGAACATCCAAAATGTAAAAATCCATAACAAAAAAGGGTATTAAAGATTGCCAAGTAGTGACAGTTAGTTGAATATTTGTTGAGGTTGGGTATGTAGTTTTGAGTTAACTTTTTGAATCACATTTTTAACAGTTTTTTGACTCAGCTACAAAATAAAGAAAATCTCATTTCATTAAGGAAAAGAAATAAAACAACACAAAAGATATCCAATTTCAAGTAGGGCAGTCGTCAGGTAATTCAATCTAATGTTGCAACAATTGTAGTTAAATTTGTTGTTCTAGCATATACATGTAAGGAGTTTAACTAATGTAATTACTCAATTGCTCATTATTATGGCCAATACGTTTCATTTGTCATTCAGACAAGGAGCAGTGGGAGGTTAGGGGGGGCATAGACCAAGTCTGAGTCCGAGTTTCAAGTGGCGAATGATATGCGTGTGATTGGAATTCATTGAATGCAAACTGACGCCTTTGCACTTGGCTCTAGAAGAAATAACAACGACAACAACAACAAATAATAGCAGAAATGTTGTTCAATCGATCCGCCTCTGCGCACCTCCTCCTTGCCTTCTGCCCAGCCGCCCATTGCGCCTCGTTTGCTCCCAGCTAGCGATACTACTTGAAGGCGTATCGGGTTTCGCCTTCGCTTTCAACTGCAATCATTTTCACTTCAGCAAGTCGAGCTTGTCAAATTGTATCACAGCTGTGACTCTGATAAATAATAAACTAGCGACACACGTTGCCACTCTATTCCCCACCTTTCTCTCTCTCGCACACACAAACTCTTCTTGTTGAGGCATGGGCAGGCGGCAGAGGCGCCTCATGGTCATTGACTTTGGCTTCTTCTGCTCTAGAGCTAGAGAGCCCACACGATCGGTGTTTTTTGTTTTATTGCTTGACACCTGCAAGAGCCCTTCATTTGCCATTTATAGTCAAGTTCTCTACCACTTTTTCGCTTTTGGCAAGGTCAATAAAAATAAAATGTGTGTGATGTAAGCCCATTTAACCCTCTACCCTCTCGCTCTCTGTACCTTTAACTCCACTGCTCTCCCCTCGTTCCCCATTGCAGGCCAAAGATATGTAAATTATGTCAATTAGTTGCTTAGGTGGCGGGAAAATTAAATGTCTATAAAAAACATTTCATGACCTTAGCGTTTCACAAGACACAAGAGTGTGAAAATGTATTTAGGCATTACTTTCGGGGGAGGGAGGGTTGGCCATCAAGTAAGTTGTTGCCAACTCGGTGTTTATGTTTTTTTGATTTGTTTTTTTATCAGAGTGCCAACCTAGTATGTATGACATCTCCATCATCAAATGATCACATTATATGACTCGGCTTGACTCACACAATTTCTTCGATAGCTTTTCTGTATTTTATTTTCATACTGTTGAATCCAATTTATGGCTTTACGATGTGCTTAAGATATCATTTGTATACTCTACATATCGCTCAGAGAGTGGGCAATTCTAGTTTTTCTAAGCAGAATTCTGATTGGCGAAGATTTTCTTTATTAAAGTCGCTTGAAAATTTGTGGTTTAAGAATAAATAGAGACATAGGGCAAATCTTCTTTCTTTTTTTAGGGATCAATAAGGTATATGTGTGTCATTGACTGTGAAATAGGGATACTTTGCCTCCTAAAGTATGTAATAAGGAGTCCCATAATAAGTTTTTATTCAAATTTAAAGGAATTTTGAAATGTTCTACGGATTAAGAAATAAACTATAAAGCAATCATTATTTATAGACAATTTTTCAGTTCTTTAAGACATACCAAAGTTAAGAATTTGTTGAAAACAATAACTTTTTTAACTTATTGCATACTCTAGGGGGCAATGGGCACCGCATTTCACAGGATACGTAGCGACCATCTATGTAGGACTAAAGCATGTCATGTAAGTTTGTTTTAGACAATGTTTGGGCCAAGTTGGCTTAAGCTTATTCCATTGATCGTGTAGAGTATACGCAATTCGATGCTAGCTCAACAAAAGAACAGCGAATCACCGATCCGTTTGGACTTAGCTTGATATTAATGCGACATTTTCCCGCATGGGCTTAACATATCTTACCCCTGGCAAAGAAGTTGATTTTTTCGTGAGAGAGAGAGAGCAAAAAAAAACATTCAGCTTAATGATTTTTTATGAATTTATTGCCCCAGCAGTCGGCGAGCAATTTGCGCATGCGTTGCCACCAATGAGGCCGAACGCGGTAAAGCGGCGATGCGGGGGCAGACAGGCAGGCGCGAAGAAGTTCACTGAGCATTGTGGCAAAAAACAGAATAAGCAGAACGGGGAAGAGTAAGTGAGTGTGTTCTTGTTGGTTGTTTTTGTTTTAAGTTTTCCTTTTCCCTTTTTTTTTTTTTGGTTTTTGTTCTTTCCGTGTCAGCCTTTTAAAAAATTTAAGTGGCATCGTTTGCTCGCTTACTTGGGACGAACTCATTCCGCATGCTGCATGCATATGGCGTATGTTTGCAACGCCTACTAAATCATCTGGCAGCATGCCTCAATATATGTATGCCCCGAGATACATTTGTTTGCACAAACAACAACAAGAACACGAGCAACATTGCACGAAAAGAAGAAGTCGACAAGAAGTGAGCATACGTTGCACTTCCTGCTTTTGGGCATTATCCAATGTATTTCATATAGTATACAGAAACACAACTCATTCCATATAAATAGAATACATACATACACATATAAATAAGTCGTTCGATCTATGTACTACAACTTGCACAATTATTCAATGAATGCTTTTGCTTTGTTGTTTGCTAAAGAACAACACAAAAGATCTTTAGACCCAACTGACATACTTACATACAAACACATTTACTACTTACATATGTACATATGTGTATCATTTCTGAACTGCAAGGAAATGTGAGAAAAATGAAAATAGAATAAGCATCAAGTATTTGCCTTCAATCTGAATATGTCCGAAACTAAAATGATAACTAAGGCACAGGCTTTACAGATCTAGACGAAAATATTCAAAATTTGAAACACATTCAGTGCCATTATTAGTCGAACAAGTAGGACTTTAACATAATGAGTCGAATGACTGCTGTAGTCGATATCATTTATTCATAAAATATTGTGAGTATTCAAAGCATGTAGAGTCTATCATTCATTCAAAAGTTTGCTAATGATTCAATCATTCAATCACTCAGTTCCATAGATTCATGCGGTTTCGCCTATTATTTGAAGTTTCTAAAAAGGAAATCAATATTCATTCAAATAGTATGCGGATATCTGTGTGTAATGTGTATGCGATTATGAGTATTTGGAATTTGCAGTTATTTTTCTTCTAGTTAACCTCTTAATTATTGTGAATAAGCCTAGATTAGTGCTTGCTATTACCTTCTTCTCACTCTCCTGTTCCATTAAGCCATTCCCAATTGGTAAATAACTAGTAAAATAAATCTTTTCAAGTTCTTTTGCTCTAATTACAACCTCTTTTAACCGGTAACCAGCTTGGGATACTCTCTTCTTCTATTCAACTCCACCCATTCCCAAATTGGCTCTAGTTTTTAATTTATTACATATGTATATGACTCTTGACGATGGTGTGCTAATCCCCCTTGGAAGTCCAATTCCAAAGCGGAAGTTAAACCAATTTATCATTGCTAAAGGTTTAAGTTCATGAATTAGACGGGGACTTAAAGTAAAGTATCACATAAATATATCGTTTTTGTTTTTTGTTTTTGTGATGCCATTTCTGGCAGATCGTATTTCTCTACACTCTCTCAATCTCTTAAAGGCGTCAACAGAATTAGCTGTTTATACAAGTTGACAGGCGGCGGGGCCAAACAAACCGAAAAATTAAGAATTCAGCTTGGAGGGTGTGGCAAAATATGCGCAGCATGCAGATACAGATACAGATACAGATACAAAATATACAGATACTCGCGCACATCCATAGAGAGAGTTATAAGTTATAGATACAGACAAACACATGTGCATATTTGTGAAATTTATGCGACATTCGCATATATGTATATTGGAAATGAACATCGCAGACATCTTTAAATTAATGTTGACACTTGTTGTACTCTCCCCAACCCTCGGGACCCTCTCAGTCTTCTTTTCGTTGTGCTAACTCATTAGAATCGTTGAATCGGCTCAAGGTTAACACCATACGAGGCTTTAGCCTAAAATATGCGACTCTTTGTGCAACCCTTTTGCCCCTTCGTTCAAAAGAGGAGTAGGAGTCGAAGTAAGAAAAGCATATCCATATAAATAAGTGGCTCTCCGGCTTGGTCAATCTTGAAACGTTCTATTTAAAACAAATGCTTAGTTCTGCAACTTGTTTATAGTCCAGAACTAGTTCATTTATCACAAACCAAACGAGAACTTTAATGTCCATTTTATTGGTTTGGTCGAAAACCGTATAACTAATCTCTTGTTGTCTAATCTAAAACAGCAATTCGAATGCCTAAAGCCGATCCTCTCAAGTCATAACATTGTACATCTATCATATAGTTGGCTGCTGTTACTTGCTATCTCCATTACCATTTCCATTTTGCATTTTGCATTCCCAATCCCCGCTGCAAGTTTTGTTTTTGGATAAAAATGTTAAACCAGACTTTTACCCGACTGCTGGACCACATGTGGTGTGTGTTGTTCTGCCAAATGTTTGCCATTTACCAACAGCAGCATCAGCCAGCAAGCCAGCCAGCGACTTGGTGGATTGCCGCCCGATCTTCAGGAGTCAGGAGGCAGGCAGCAACATTTCTATTATTTATACCTCAAGAGATCTCTTACAGTTTTTCACACTTTCCTCGGGCGATCATCGTGTTGTTGTTTGTGTAGGCAATTAAAAATAATTTGTTTAGCTTGTTTTATGTCAAAAATCATGAGAAATGCATTAAACAATTTAACTGAAAGTGTCATTTTGTAAGTATGCGAAAAAGAAATGATAAAGCTATTTACTTATTTGCATTATAATTCATTGCCTGGTATCATAATGAAATCAAAAGAACAACTAAAATGATTGTTCCACTAGAAAAGTGAATGACGCTGAAGAAATATTAACTTTAAAAGATAAGTACTACTAAATCCTTAATTACACAATATAATCTATGGTGAATTTTCCATTTCCTTTTGAGTAATTCCAACAGTTAGATGCAAAAACAAAGGGTTCCCCTTTAAACCTTCAAATAGTGATATTTACAGCTTATAATGACTATGTTGGGGTTCTAGACCGTCATATTTCTTAAATTTTGACTAGTCCGTTATTGATTGAAATCCAAATAAGCTGTCATTTCAATGAAAACAAAAACCCAACACAACATAATGTTACTTACTTATAATGAAAATCCATTTTGACGACAGCGTATAAATCATTTGGCTTCTCTCACCAGACCGGACAGCAAATGCAAATCTTTGCAGATTAAATGAAAGAAAATCAAATAAAAGAAAAAAACCCAGACAGAGAGTCCGCAAAAAGTAAAAACAACAAATTTAAACCTAAACCTGTCAAATCCATTGGAGGAGATAAGCTAGCCAAACCAAGCCGGACAGACAAACAGACGGAGAGATCGTATGTAGCTTTTCGCACCGATTTCAATGAATGCGCTACGAGTACTACCTTCTCCATCTCCCCCCACACACACCTCTCTTCCACACTCACCACTAACTAAAAAACAGAAATGCCTGTTTTGAATATTTGTTTTAATTAAATGCCAATCGATGTACGTAATTGCAGCACATTAGGTTAAAAGAGAAGAGAAAAAAAAACCCCAACCACATAATGTATGGGAAAAAATTAAATATGGTAAAAAAATCACGTTTTATCTGCTCAAGTTGAAATCGAAATGGACATTAATTGACTAAAGTTATTAGTTGACTGGCGCTTTATAAACGTTAAGCATTAGAAAAGAGTTTACTAAAGAGGGGTATACCCAGAGAGGACATGTCATAAAAACAAACTCTTTATCTCAAAGCAATCGATAATTTCTTTGGCTCTCAATACTCAAAATGAATTGTTTCACCTAGGATTTCAATGTTCACTCTACTAAACCGATGAACAATCTTGAGCGTAAATATTATCGATTAAGATAGTTTATATTAAAAATCAACCTTCATATGAAAAAAGTTGCTAAAAGTTATGTTTCATTTCAGTGTTGGGCATCGTCGAAATTTCGTAGGCTAGTATTAGTAAATAACCTCCAATTCTTTAGTCAAAACTTTATTCACGAAAACTTGCAAATTGTTGAAAAAGAAAGAAAGGTGTAGCTCTGCAGCAATTAGATCTAAAAATTTAAGGAAATCAAAAAATGTCTCATTATTAATGAAGAAGCTTTACGGAGTTTGCTTATCACCGCCAAGTCTTACTTGGCCTTACTATTGCTCTAAAAGATTACAAATATCCACAAAACACTGTTGAAGTTGAAGCAAATGTTGACTTGCGAAGTAAACGGTCACGGAGTTAAATCACAACTCCACATGAAGGAGAGGCGATGATGGCTCAACGGAATAACGATGCAAACACAGTCGAATACCCTTTGTAGGGAGAATCTCATCCATGATATCTATCAAACTGGTATTAATCGTTATGCTCTGGTCAAAAGAAGATGAAGGAGTAGCAGGAGAGTTTGATGCATTTTAGGAAGGGGGGAAGGAAGAGCAAACGAAAATGAATTCGTGTAGGGTATTTCAAACGTCGGTCACATCAACTTGCAATGCTTGCAGTGATTTTTAATTTCCTTTAAAATGTAGTTTCCAAAGCCTTGTAATGCGATATATGTATTTTATATATATATATTTGGCATTTTTTTGGTTCCCATCATAAACTTGTCGACTGGTTTCCTTTTTGGCCACTGCGATCGCTCCGTTTCTGTCAGTCAGTCAAGTCAGCGAGACCAAAATTGTGATTTTCTTCTTTCTTTTTTAGTTATTTTGTTTTTATATTTTTTTCGTAATTTTATTTTGATTTCGTTTTTGGGGAGGTTGGGTTTGAGGTTTTTTTTTCGGGTTGGTATGTGGGTCAAGATGCGACACTTGGGAGCTCAGCAGCAAACATAATGTCTTGATGTATTACAAAAGTCCGGTAGGTAGCTCCTCTTCCTCTCTCTCTCTCTCACTGTCCCTCTCTCTCTCTCTCTCTCTCTGTGACGATAAGGCGCGCAAAAAAGCTGTGATTATGTGTTGTAAGCAAAATGTATTTATTATCGTCCAAGAGAAATATGATTCGCAATTACAGACGAAGTGGACTGGGTTGGCATTAAGGTAAGAGACTTTAATATCCTCGACAATGAGGCAAAAGGAATGTGTCTGGGAGATGAATTAATGACCCACTAAAAAAGCATTAAAACGGACCAAGCATGAAGCTGCAGAAGTTACCAGCGAGTTGAATTTAAATTATAGATCTCTCCTTTGTAATATGAAAATGATGGAATGATTTCAGTCCGAGTTCATTTTGATCGAGCTTCAATTGACCAAGCACAATAAAGTGGTAATATATTGTTCTTGGAGGAGGAAATCCGCAAACCCGCCCCTGAAAATGTGCATAACTCTTATTGTTAGTCTAATGTCAATTGCAACGGGCCAACTAATTGTATAACCTTATATGCATAGTATAAAGGTCTAATTGTAAGTGGCATGGCGCCAATTGGGACTTAAAAGTGACACAAATCGAGATTTATATCAATTGCAAATTGTTCTCGTTACAACTAATTGCATTAAAGTAATAAATTCTCATAATATAATTAACATATTCTCAAAGACAAGTTCCAACTGTACCCCCTGTACTCCTAATAATTACAATATCAAAGAGTTTTTTTTTTTCATTTGAACAGTTAAAAGGTTTCAATCGAAATCATTAGATGCAAACACACCTTTCGAGGGTGAGGTGAGGGGAGACCTCTATGTATTGCATAAATGCTCAAATCAAAAAGGTAAAAAAATAATAATGAAAAAAAGAAAACTTTCTACAATTATTTTTCAAAAAAAACGAAGAAACAAAATGTATTGAACTTTTTCTTCTACTTCACGCTGATTTACGCAACTTTCACGGACGGCTACAACAACCACAGACAAACGAAAAACGAAAGAAAAAAAACCACATCGAATTTATGGCCTCAGCAGCCAATCGCAACGAAATGAAAAGCTCAATGGCCTGGCCCACGCAATGCAACAACAACAAAAAATAATGGAAAACGAAACCCTTTAGGAAATTTTGTAGTAGAAAAAAAAAAACAAACCAAAACTTGCCGCTTTCGGCTTTATACATAAATCCGTTTCAAAATCGCATGAACCGCAGCGCAGCGCAGCAGCAGCAGCAGCAACTGCACCTCCAACTGCAACACTCACACTGCAGCAGCAACACCAACGCAATGATGAAACTTTGGCCTGAGGTTGTAGGCACACTGTGCGGGCGGACGACGACGACGACCGACGATCTCACCTACTAACAGTGGCTTAAAACTGTAAAGATAACTCGCCTCACAGTTTGACCTTTATTTAAGACCCACTAAATGATTTTAGAACTAGTTTTGGAGATTGAACCGGTTCAGTTGTATCTAGAGATATGTTGTCTTTTGTCATTTGTCACAAACAAGAATGTGATTGGTATAGATCACAGAGGTGTATCATATTTGAACCACAGTGCAGCAAATTGCTGATACTAAAAATTTATATTGAGGCCATGTGGATATGGCTTAGATCTGTATTGTAGTGTTTTGGTATTAATGAGCTTTAGACGCACGCTTAACACAACGCCGAAGACTTTTGCGGATTAAGCGGGTGTACATACATATATACTATATCTTGTTGGAGGCGTCAACATCAGATCATCATCATTATTGTTGTTGTTGTTGGCGTTGGTAGGCACTACCTGAGCCACCACCTCTGCGCCACCAAAAATATTATATGATGGCAATCTTCTTATTATAGTGTGAGTGGGGGAGATCATGATCATGACGATGATGGCGATCGTGATCAAAAACTGGGGGCGAGAGCAAGCAAAAGTATTTTTTTTTTTGATTTGGCAAGTGTCGCACGTTTGGCCCTTGGTTTTTTTTCACCCTGATTAATGTCTGCTAATAAAGCAGTCCACTTATTTCCCATATATAGCATATTCTACACACATATATACATATATATGTATAATCATATTGTAAAAGCCATTAATCAAATGATATATAACTACAATTTTGGGTTTTTTATTTCTATTTTTTGTAGCTCCACTATTTTCGCGGAACATTTATTTAATGAATGGAATCGTAATAGAGAGGTGAGTCTGCAGATTAATTAATCACAATGGACTACATAATAGAAATAGATGTGTGCCTAGTCTGACTTGCCATTGAACTTGACTTGAAGCGAAATATATGTTCTAAATAAGTTTTAGACAGAACATACAAATGGGGCAATGAAGGGTCAATGGTCAAACCATTCTCAATTTAGAACATTTCAAATATAATTATTCAAATTCGACGTGTGTAAAGTCGTTCTTAGTGAACAAGTGTCTTCTCTTTGCAAAAATTTACAATATGTATTTAAATTATTCCACATAAGAAATGGAACTGTTCTGATGAAACGTTTTGCTTTTGCGTTTGCCATTTTTGCTTTGTCTAGTTGTAATTCCCAACGAGTTTTAGCATCGAAGCAACTACAAATAGTATTTCGCTGTTGGGTAAACTTGATTGTTCCTGAAATAGACTTCCATATGTATGTATATAGACAACCTGCTAATTCTTGTTTACTCTAAAAAACGTGCCCAACTCTGAAAATGAATCGAATTGAAATTATAACTAAGGAAATTGTATATACATATTACTGTAATCAAAGACTCTAAGTCTAATCAATCCTAATTGATATTTTAGTCTATATACTAACCAAATATGCATTTAATTTTTGGTCAACATAAAACTCGGTTTAAACTTCTTTCCTTTTTGTTTATTTTTATTCAAAAACTAATCAATTATGTATTTCTAATTCAATTTCATTGATGATTTTGTAATAGACATCTCGAGAGAGCTAGCAAATCAACAGCGGCAGGTTCGTTTTGTGGAATTCTGTATTCTGTTTTGAAAAATTAATTGTATATATTCATTATTTATTTTCCGGGGCCTTCCAATTACGTTAAAATTATTTATGTATGTTGGATTTTCAGCGGCATTTATCACATTTGACAGTTGACAGCGTTTGGCACGCCAAATCGCCGCTGGGCAGACAAAACTCCACTTTTTTCTCTCCTTGTCCCCCCGCCGACATTCGAATTTTGTATATACATACATATATATATACATATATATGTATTTTAACCAATTTTGTCTTGAATGCAAATTTTTGTGTACATTTTTAATTAACGTCAAGTTTTTTATTTTTTTAAAGCACTTGTTTGGCATGAGTTTTCTTATATTTTTTCGGGTTTCTTTTTCTTTTTTCTTGTGGTTTATTTGCTGATTAGACAAAAAATAAAAAACCCCGAATCCGAAAATCAAAGAAAATCAACATGAAATCTTATATTGAATCACGATAGTGTGTTTCGTAAAGCCGAGCAGTAATTTGCTTAATGTTTACTTATGCTAATCGCAGACATTAATCAGACTTGTTAACAACATTTTGAGCACGAGTCAATCGTGAGGGAGGAAGGTAGATGAACGGCCATTGAGGCAAGAGGTAAGGGGAACAATAACGCCCTAACAATAACCCAAAAAGAAAAAAAAAGACTTCGATGATATGAAGATGAATTATAAAATAAACATAGGGGAAATTAAGGGGGGAGAAACGCATATGAAATACAACAATGCACAAAACGATAAATTCAGATGAAGCAAAGCAAAACCCCAATTGGAAATGAGATTTCAATAAGTGTACCAAGGATTATCGATGAGTTCAGGCAAAGCTAACAATGCGCCGAAATATTTCACACAGCTTCAAATGACGGGGTATTCTACAACATATCCAAAATGCATCCAAATCGGTGATTCGCATTCCTGAAGTTCCCCTTGTAAGGCCACATTATGGTCATAACTAGAGCATTTTGCACAAGCTTGTTATTATTTTTGATCAAAACTCTCATCACTTGTAGCTGAAAGCGGCTGTAGTTTTTCCACTAGGGCAAGTGGAAATGTAAGCACGTGCCTCCATTGTTAGCCAGTGAGAAGGAGAAACACAAAAGGCCAAAGGTATATAATGCAAGTCAAAAGAGAGCTAAAAGAAGAGTTAAATAATGAAACAACAAAATAACAATGGGACACAGACAACAGAGACCCGACGACTCTAACTTCGTTCCACGCACTTTTCGCTTTTAAGCCAAGCCAAGCGGAACTAAAACTCTTGGCCCTCTGATGATGAAATGTGTTTACGAATTTTCTTCAATTTACACAAGTTACCCACCCGACCAACCGACGCTCTATCGGTCTCTCTTTTCTGATAGTCTTCCATGGAAATAGACAGTAGTTGGAGGGGCACACACGAAATTACACATTTAATTACGACAAGAGGAATAATTAGGGCAGAAGAAGTTCGTAGGCATTAAGCACAGGAAGGTATATTTTTTGTTAAACTTCCTTGTCCTTGGCCTTCCCTCCTTCTCTCTATTGAATGTCTGGTCGACGTTGCAAAGTACTAAAGAATGCTGTCCGGACTTGGCGCATGCGTCGCTGGACCCGCAACAATCTGCGATGAGTCTTCAAAAATGTCCTCATTGCGATAGCCAAATGTCTCGCTAGAGCGTCTCGCACCTCTCGAGCTTTGACCAATTGATAAATATTCTTAGCGGCTATCAAGCAAGGTGTCTCATCATCACGTCCCTCAAATAACTGTATCTGTGCTCTCATTTTACGCATACGATCCTTAAGTTGATCTTTCTTAGCCAATAGTTCAATTTCACGGTTCCTTTGAGCGAATAGATATCGCATTATATTAAATTCAGCCATGTTACTTGAAAATTTTGGCAAGAATTTAACTTTTATATATTTTTTGGCCTGATTGTGTGTGTGTTTTTATCGTGTACAATTTTAGTACTTTATTTGAAATTTCGGATTTCAATTGTGCCTGTTTTGATTCTATGCTAAACATTGGCAACCTCCTTGAAAAGATCAGCCTACTGAGAATAGAGATTTTTGAATATCCATATCGAATTCAAAAACAAATTTCACACCTCACAAAGTGTGATGGGCAAGAGATTTGGTAGGTAAATAAAACAATGCCCCGCTAATAATAATCATAAATTATCCACACCTTCGAAGTGAAGCCACACACTATTATTCTAATCATGTGTGTGTGTGTGTGTGTGTGTGTGTGTGTGTCTTCTCTTGTCTTAACGATATATTCTATTTAAATTGATTTGGACAATATCATCAATAGCTTGCCTACATTTGTAGATAAATTTTTGATATTGATTTATGTAAATTTTGTTGTTGTTGTTGTCTAATGGCCTTTTGTTGTTGTTTGTTGATGTGGCTGATGTGCTCAATGCTCAATGTGCTAAATGGTAAAAACAATTTCTAGTCATCATAATGGAAAAAAAACAACCAAACTTTTTCACCTTGACGAAGTTTGTTTGTGTTCCTTTTCCATTTCTAATTTCAATTATTCCAAGAAAGCTTAGACCAATTTTTGCAATTTGGGTTTACTATTTATATATGTTTTTGCTGTTGCATTTATTTTTTATGGGCAAACACAACCGCTCCCACTTGTTTCATTGCATTTGGTTTAGTAGTTTAATAGATTTGTGCTACTTTTCATACACAAACATACATACATACATATATGTATGTAAATTGTGTATATGTATGTATGTGGAGACGTACCCGGTCGCTTGGCCAGTTGTTGTAATTGTAAAAAACACAACTTGGACACACAATATAAACAAGCCAAGATCCATTACAACAATTTTCCCTAGACCAAATGCTTTTTGGCCCAACGACCACACAAGATGTTAAAGGTTTGTTACTTGTTTTTTTTCTTTTTTTTTTTTGTGTGTGAAATGTTGTCAAGTCATAAATGTAAATAGAAAGCTTACAATTGCAACTAATTGTAATGACTGAGAATAGCGAGGGCAAGGCATTTGGCTCTTACTCTAAATTCAGAAGCAAAAAAAAAAAAAGAAAGAAGAAAAAAAACTCGAAACCCTCAAGAAATTTACATAAATTTTGTCTCAAATTTTTGGCGCACCTTCTTTTCCTTTTCTTTTTTTGTTTTTTGTATACAATAATGTCTTCATTTTGTGTTGGAATATTCGACGATTGTGGGTGTTTTTGTGGTTGTGTTTTTTATTTTATTTCTTTGGCTGTTGTTGTACATTGACAGTGAAAGCCATAGAAATATTCCATGAATCGGATTGGCCATATAAATCAAATTGTATGTGTGTCCCCCTTCCGTGCCATGCGCACCCTTTTTTTCATTTTGTTGAATGTTTCGTGTTGCCCAAAAGGATTAAATGCTCATAAGTGACCCCTTCATATTGCGTGTGGTCTTTGGTCATAAAACATATGTACATATGTGTGTACATTGCATATGACAAAAGATATAAACAAAAACCAAACTTGTTTCATACATTTTTCCACTGAAAATGCAATTGTGAAAGTTTTCTTCTGTTGATAATTTGAAGTCAAGTACGCTCAAGAAAATTGGCTCATCATTTGGTAACAATTTAGCCACTGTTTTAATTTCACAGTTTGAAAGTAGAAACTCAAGCTACATGTCCATCTATGAGGGATCGCCCTTTGTGTTTTATACCCTTGCAAAAAGGGCATATTCATTTTGGTCAGAAGTGTGCAATGCATAGAAGGAAGCATCTACGAGCTTATAAAGTACAGTGAAACCTCGATATAACGAACTTCGTTATAACGAAAAACCCAATATAACGAATTTTTTGTTAAGTCCCTTGAAAAAACCTCGTTTTTACGAAGTTTTTCATACAAAAAAACACTATAGGTATAACGAATTTCTGAGCCTCTTAAGAGCCTCTGAGAATTTCTTAAAAGCCTCTATGTAGCGAAGAAATTTTTCGAATACCTCTATACAACGAAATCCAATATTTACCCCCTTTCAGTGCAATTTAGCATTATTTTGGTGGAAACAATGTTTATAACGAATTTTTTTTCAGATTTCTTTAAATTTCGTTATACTAAGGTTTTACATTTCAGTACCTATAGCGAATCAATAGATATAACGAATAATTTTGCGATCCCCCTCAGATTCGTTATATCGAGGTTTCACTGTATATGTATTCTTGATCAGCACGACGAGACGAGTTCAAATAGCCATGTCCGTCCGTCCGTCTGGATCGACGCGAACTCCTCCTAGACCGTTAGAGCTACAGAGTTTTGCAAGTAGGCTTGTATATAGTGCACAGTTTGTATATCTCGGATTCAGCCGGATCGAACCACTATATCATATAGCTCCCATACAAGCAACAAAGTCACGAACAGTGACTTTTCTCAATAACTTCGTTATTTTCAGAGCTATTGTCGTGAATTGTTAAATATTGGTGAGTTTGTTGCACATATAAACGACTGTGGCAAATTTGATAAAGATCGTGTGACTATATCATATAGCTCCCATAGGAACGATCGGTCGAAAACAGGGACTTTGATCAGTAACTTTGTTATTTCCTACGCTAAGGCCTGTAGGCCGTTCTTTTCAGACATTATAGAGAAAACGTTTTTACACTTTGATGGCTATGGGTAAGGAAAGAGTTAGCAAAACAGTTGCAAGGGTATACAAACTTCGGCGCGGTCGAGGTTAATCCTGCCTCTCTGGTTTTTTTTTTTTAGGAAGAACTTTGAAAATACAGTACAACTCCACCTCCTCACAAATTTTTCTATGATTATTTTTTTTTTGCCAAAAATTGAGGCTAAATAACGTTCCATTTTCTTTATGGTTTTAATGGTATTTACAAAATAGTCAAAAAAAAAAGTCATAAAATGTAAGGTAAACTTGTTTAAAGCCATTGGAAAGAGGAGTGTTTTTATTTATTTTGACGAGAAATCAATAAAATAGATTTATGAGCACATTAAAAACTAGAGTTCTTAATGTCCAGTTTTCAAATAGAAACCAAAAGGTCTTGGAATGTTTTAGAAATAAAAATTGTGATCGTATGCATTTAATAATATCAGAAATTCTGCATAAGAAACAAAAAAAATGGGCTGCTGATTTGTAATTTAGTTTAGTGAACATTTGTTGTTCGCAGTTCTCGGTTTAATTTGCACTTTGGCTTGTCATATGCTGAATGGAGGAGATTTAGCAATTGTCAGTTTGAGTTGAGGCCATTAAGACGACGCGACATTTGCTGTTATTTTCCACAATAAACACGTACATATTGCCAGGCAGACACTGACTGGGCCGTTTTAATTTGACAACTGAAAGGCATGAAATGACACCAGGCGGCCATTCAGCTATAGAGCCATTCGACTAGCCACTCATTAATCTGTCTAAATAAAGAACAAAACTGAATTCACTAGAGCAAAAGTTGTAAATTGATTTCACTCCAAATATGGCCAGACAGTCTGTACATATGTACACGACGAGCTCTAAATTTCAATGTTTCAAATAAAAACAAAACCGCAATACTTAAAAACCAAAAAATCAAACAAAATGGAAGCTATACCCCCCTTCAAAACCAACAACAAAAAATTGGCGTTTTGGGAATGTTTATAGATCCCATCATCATTAGAGCCACAGCAGGTGGAATTGAAATAAAACTTTTTTGTATTTTACAAAACATCTAAACTTTAGTACGAAGTTTCTATACCCTTAGATCCAATCACATTGGCTTAGATTCGTTTTTCAAGATCTATAGATCAAGATTGATCTTTGCCAGAGCAGCTCAAAAGGACACCAATTATTATACATCTCAAAGGAACTTCTTCTTGTTTGCTATATTGCAGCGTATATGCCCATTTGACTAAAGGGTATAGTGGCATAAGAGCTTCAAATGGTGTTTCTTTAGTTTATTCGTAAATAACAAATTCAAAAGCGCCAAAAAATCATCATTTGCATAATAATCCAAAACCATGGGGACACACACAGTAAATAAGGTGTATGAGATGTGAGTGAGTGAATATCGATGGCGGCGAGTATGGTTGAAATTTATTAATTTTATTTGGCAGCTGCTGAGCAACAAACGCATTAGTTATATAAAAAAAAGGGAAATTATAATAAATTAGTTTTATTACAATAAATTGTCAATTTAAATGAAATCATGGTAATGTAATTAATATGCAAATCGCTTTACAAAACATTAGGGCTGCTCAGCCAATGAGTTATCATTGATGGTTGTAAGAAAGAGGAGTACTAAGTTGGATAATAGATGATTTATGTACGATTTTGATTCTTAAGGTTTGATTCAGTAGGCTTAACCTTGAATACTATGCACCTAGAGGTTGACTGATTCCATAAGGAATATATATCTTTGGTTGGCAATAAAAATCGCCTTCATCTATTCTTTATGTCCTTTCGTTTGGTCGTCCGTAGATGTAGGAAAGCTGGAGCCAACAATTTTAACTTTAATATGTCGGTTAGGCAGAAGTCACTTGAAATCTCAGCTATGTTTAAAAATAAGTATGCACTTTTTGTCTGGAAAATCGAAAATCTGTTCGTTTTTATTTTACAAAGTGCTAACCAAAAGTTGAAATATTCGACTTTGGGTGGAAATTTCTTTGATTCTATCTATCAATCAATCTATTAGTGCATCCATCTATTCCTTTACCATAGAACTATCTATCAAATGTCTGTCTGTATGGCGGACATCCTGAAAGAATTTAAGATATTTTCAAGCAACATTCCAAAACTTTATGTTATTTTATTATTGAATTCCCATTTCGAGTCACCCTAATGTCATAAATTAATCGATTGTTCACACACACACACACATCAGATACATAAATAACATATATTTGCATTATTTTCTTAAATTAATGACTGCGCTTAAATGTTTTAGTTTGTTCATTTTGCTCATTGGCGATCGTCGTCGCTCGTTGCCGTTGGTTGGCGTTGGTTATTTATTGATATTTTCGACACTTTTATATTGTTACGATTTTCCAAATTTGAAAATCATATTCGAATATTAATATTATTTGAAGCGGTAGTCGAACACAGTGGGCAGCAGCCAGCAGCCACTTCGTGTCGCCACGTGTCGATGGTTTTTTGGTGGTTGGCGGTTGGCGGTGGTGGTGGGATGTGGTGTTATCGCTACCAAAATTGGTGTCATAAATAAAATGATTTTTCTTGCCCAACTTGAGCTTGAACCTCTGTTCGACTCTCTTTCGACTATTTAATTTATTGATTTAATACGACGACAACAACAGCAACACAGCAGCAGCAACAAAAACTATGTATAATGATAAGTGAATTGGTTTTTTTTTTTTTTGTTGTTGGTTGGTTGTTTTTCCTTCTATGTCTTTTTACGAGTCGCTTTATGTTGGCATTTTCTTTGGAAAGTTTGTGAGGCGGGGAGGATGAGGGGTAAACCAAAAATTAACTATGCAAACACCAACGCATTTTAATTGTCATGAAATTTATGACTTGGTGTGTCCCCAATCAGAGGAATTGGTCTTCATTCTCAGTGATAATTCATTTCGATCGTTGATCGTTTTGCGTTTGTGTGAGAATTCTTCATTGGCTTCAATTCTATTTTAAGGTCTTTTCAATTGGCGCAATTTTGATTGAAACCGTGGTCGAACGTGGGTCTGTCTCCATCTCTCATTGCCTATCAAGTATTCTGCACTGTGCATTTCAATATTTTATGATTAAATTTATTGAATGGCCATTAAATTTTGTTTTTAGTGTGTTTGAAAGTTTTATGTAAATAAATGATTGCGACAAACGATTCGAAAGAGTCGTCTTTTCCTCCTGTCCCTCAACAAAGACTTTGATTCATAGACATAGTGAGAGAGAGAGAGAGGGCGAAACACAGAAAGAAAGAAAGAGTGAAATGTGTTTAAAAGAGAAAGAGTATCCAGTTTCAAATAAAAATAAAAACCACATGAAACAAATTTTTGTTTTATTGATAAAGACTTATCCAGATCAAACAGACACATACACACACTCACACAATCGATCATAATTCATTTTTTTTCGTCTTTTTTTTTGGTAAACACAACTGTGCTAACTAACAACCCCTTTTTGAATGGAACCCTTTGTCAAAAGGCTCTGATAACCAAAAAATTGACAGGTGAAAATCGTATACCGGATGAGGTGGGATGGGAAGTGGATTGTGGGGGTGGGGGCTATGAATGCAATTTTGCATAGAGTGCAGAAGGAGTGGATATGGATATATACAGTAGTTAAATTTATGGCCATTTCCTTGATGACTCACAAACGGCCATCTACTACTGGAAGGAAGACCTACCTGAACCTATTCGATGGTTGACGGTTGATGTTGATGGTTGACAGTCAAAGTTAAGCTGTAAATTATCGTTACAAGAAGTAAAGTAATTAGCATATTTGACCACTGTTCCTTTGCCCTCTCTCTCTCTCGCTCTCTTTCTCTATGTCTCTTTTGGCTTTTGTGACCTTTGCCAGAGAATAGGTTTAGGTAACTCAAGGCACGTCGTTTCGGTGCGTGTTGTGGCATAAACAAACATTAACTGAAAACGAACTCAAAAGAGAGTCCCCAGGATCGTAGAGAATCGTGTTGCAGCAGCTCAGCATAGATATCGGTACAATTGATTCATCTTTTGTTGTCTTTTCTCTGAGAATCCAGCTGTGTTTTCACACTAGCTAAAAGTCAAGGTTAGTATGTAGTAGGTATATGTATATGGACGACTTGTTGAAAGAAATGAGAATGAAAGTTTAGCCTAGATCATATTTCGAGGGACTAATGTTTGAAAATTCCATCAAGTGGTCGTCACATTCGGGAGAGTTGAAGTGGATAATTTTTGGCCTGTTGCTTTGTGTTTTTACCTAATATTATATTAAATATTCCGCTCAGTGGTTTTTTTGTGCTGATGAATCAAAAACAAACACAAATTTTCGACCCTGATAATGAGATACCATCTGGGCCAGTCAGTCTCTTGTCGCGGCGGTTGGCTATAGAATATCGCGTCGTTTGCTGCTCTAATGTCAATTTGTCAGGCTACCAGAAACAACAACAACAACAACACACACACACTCACACAACAAACGGCAAGTGTGCTGTGAGCTCTGGCCCTGGCCCTGGCACTGATAGCGTTTCTCTGCCCTGTCTTCGTCCCTATCTGTGTGTCCTGACCGAAAAATCTCATTTGAATGCAGCCACTGGGCGACGACGATCCTCCGAGAAGAGATTCTGAAGAGTCGTCGTCGTCGTTGTCGCATGATATATGAGCGCGCCCTACCCCGGCTATTGCCACTGCAACCGCGCCCATAAACGGAATATATATGTATGTATATATCTACATATATAGTAGTAGTATCTTAAGCCTCGCAGGCAAACCCAAACTCAAGCCGGTTCTTCTTACAGCAAACTCAAAAACAAAAAGAAATAAACCAGAGTTGGCCAGGCTAACTTCGGCCATGGCGATGTCTGTATA
The DNA here is from genome assembly GCA_018152135.1 of Drosophila paulistorum. NCBI lineage: Eukaryota > Metazoa > Arthropoda > Insecta > Diptera > Drosophilidae > Drosophila > Drosophila paulistorum. The sequence continues at coordinate 16,091,880 of JAECXG010000606.1, read as the reverse complement.
CCCTTATATGATGTATAGTTATCCCATTTGACAGTATATTATCCATAGTCTATTACCCATGTATCCTTAAAGCGCTATTTACTTAAGTGATAATCCCGACTAAAACTTGTTTTTTAGGACCAAATTATTTCTATGGGAACTATATGTTGTAGTTGCCAAACTTTATGAAATTAGGCACAATCATTAATGAGTGCATTGAACTAATAATTCTTTGATTTTTTGAAAATCGCTTGAAGAATACCAAAGTTATTGTGCCTAAAATCGATTTTCCTATCATAAGGTGTTTCAATCTTGTTAAAAACTTATCGGAAACTCACAACTATTAAGTTTATTGATAATTACGTGAAAAATAAAAGAGTTAAACAGTCCCAGGAATTCTGGTCTGATATGGTTAAATCTGTATAATAGAATCGAGTCTAGTCTGAGTTTGTGATGTCGAGATCGACAGTAGAAAGTGGATTATGATCGCCTTTCACCAAAGTTAAAATGCTCCTTGGTGGTAAGGGTATTGAAAAAACAAAACACCATCTCCATCTTCGCGTCGGCGTTTCGTTTCGTTTGGCTCGTTCGTTTAGTTTGGTTTGTTGCTTTGCTTTTCAGTTTCTCTCTTTTTCTCTCTCTCTCTGTGTGTGTATTTTTTCAATTTTGTTGTTTCCACTGGTGTTCGCCTTCTCCATTATCGGCTTCGAGACTCCGACTGACTGACTGACTGTATTTTTGTAAATTCTCTCGGTTGCCTCAACAGTCAGTTTGTTTTGACTCGTTGCGCGGTTAACTTCGCCTGTTCTGGGGCATGCGCGACTCACTCACTTCTAAAGATTGACTCTGACTAGAAGAACTGAAATCTAAATACGACGAGCGGCTAAAAAACAACAACATACACATATAACTAAAACTGAACTTAACAGCACAACAAAAAGAAAGAAAGAAGAAGAAGAAAACTAAAACCCGTCACGTATCTCAATCTCCGGTTGCGCGCGGTTGTCGTTTCATTTAATATTACCTTTTTTTTAGTGTCTTACTTAACACACAGAAATAACAACAACAACAACAACTTATAGAAATAAAAATTTCCCTATAAAATAGAAGAAATCTATTGATCAAGAAATATTATTATCATTATATATTGGGTGTCATTGGTGTTGAAAGTGAAGTGATCCATTTATACGAAAAGTAATGGAATCGTGCGAATAACGTGACAATATATACATATACACTACACAGAGAAGTAAGTGTATTTGTGTTTTCGAACAAAATTTACACTAAAATATAATCCATTTGTCTAATTCTATTTTGATTACACGACGAACTTGACCTTTCACTGAATTGAAATCAAAAATATTCCGAAATAAGAATTAATTACCCAAGAATGCCGTAATTCAGTTTAAAATTGATTAATCAAATTTCAATAAATGTTATATAATTAAATAAATGAAATGTTTGTTAATTTTTCTTTTATTTTTGTTTTGTTTTGCAGCATGTTAATTTTGAAATTTGCTAAAATGCCACACTTAATACAGTGGCTTCTTCTTTTGTTAATCGGCTCCATACATGGACTGACCTTTGTGGGTGATTCCCGGACACAACCGAATTTTGAGCTATTGGAAAATGATTCGCGTTATATCACATATCAAGGTAAGTGTAAGAGAAAGAGAGAGAGAGGGAGACAAAAGAAACATTGTAGATTATCAAAAGAAGGAAAACTATGTCAATTGCTGGGCAATCAATCAAGACCTAAAGTAAATCTACTTGAGTTAGAGTACTTACATTAAAATTGGGTTGATTTACTTCCATCTGCTGTCAGGTTTTTTGTTGTTAAGAGTCTGCACTTTGATTGTGCAATCTTAAGTGTGAGAGAGAGAGAGAGAGAGAGAGAGACAGACAAGGAGAGATCTGATCAGATCATATCGCATATTGCAGGTTGCTGCTGCTTCAGTCCCCCGCCCAAATAATCCCACACAATTTTTGTTTTTTTCCTTTTTAACAAGAATTTTAAAGCCAAACTGTTTGTGTTTTATATTGTTTAAATATTTGCACTTTTTGCATGGAATGCGCAGCTTGAAGTACGCTTCAGAGCAGAGTAAACTCAGCAAAAAACAAAAATTATGCATAAATATGAAAACAAAAAATAACACCGATTTATTGACAATCGTTTTCAGTTTGTCTTTGATTACTTTTGATGACTGATATTGCCTTATCCAGTGATGCTCCAAAGATTTGTGTGATAGCTAATTGATGTTTGAAACTAAATAGACTTAAACGAAACTAAATAGACTTATCCAAATTAATTAAAATCAAACTAATCGCAATTCAATCCTAGATAAGTTGGCATACAAATTTTCTACTTAGGAGTCTACTTTATTTATTCTTTTTCTACATATATTTCTTTATCCGTTCTCTTTACAGATTTAATGTCCACAGCTAAACGATTTTACGATCCAAATACAACATGGTATTCCGAACTTCTATTCGATGTGGGCAGAAATCAAGTCATTGTGGGTGCGAGGTGAGTGTTCCCGCGAAATCAAGTCTTCAAATTGTATTAACTAGCCATCCGGTCAGTTTGACTCACAGTTTAAAGTCTTTTATTTTAAGTCATCATGAGTGTTCGCTACCGAAAATAGAGAACACAGAAATCCACACAAAAAAAAAAAAAACGATTAAACAAAAACAAATTAAGATAAATGGGTCAGCACATTTTGAATTGCTGATAAGTGATAAAGTTTACCTTTTTTTTTGGGGGGAAACACCCCTGACTAGGTACACTATATTTGTCGACTTTTTAATACCCTTCAACCAACCTGGTGTATCAATGAGCTTTATCGGTGGTCTACTTGTTCCCTTAATTGTTCTACATTAGTTAGTTCTGCTAGATTAGGGGACTATATAGAAACCATCGATTCGGTACTTTCTTAGGCAAGATTAAGACTAAAATATTGTCTTTGAACTTTAACTTTGTCTCAGTTAATCTCAATAAGTTTTCGAAAAGTTATCTTTTACGTTATTTGTCCGGGAAGTTTCTTAAGCAAATTGTCAATTTCAATTTGATTTCAATTTATAAAACATTAGTTAACGTTTTTGGTCAACTTTGATCAAGAATTTGTGATCAACTTACATATTTTTATACCATACACCCATAGGGTGAAATGGTATATTAAAGTCACCAAAATGTATGCAACAGGCAGAAGGAAGCTTTTCCGACCCCATAAAGTATATATATTCTTGATCAGTATCAACAGCCCAGTCGATCTAGCCAGCCGTCCGTCTGTATCAGCGCGTAGATCTCCGAGACTATAAGAGATAGAGCCACCAAATTTGGTATGTAGTATGTAGAGTGATCAAGTATATTTCAAATTTTTGCCACGCCCCTTTCCGCCCCCGCAATTAAAAAAAAACGTTTATCTCAAAAACTATTGCAGCTAGAGACACCATATTTGGTATGTATATTTGCTTAGTAAATGCGCACATTTTGTATGTATAAAGATTTTGCCACGCCCCTTTCTGCCCCCGAAATTTGAAAAACTTGATTATCTTCCGTAATTTTTTACCTTGTGGAATCAAATTTGCCTGAAATCTGATACTAATATTAAGAAAAATACCAAATTTGATCAAAATCGGACTAAAAATAGCCAATTTATGCATATAAACGTTTTTCCATGAGGCCGGAGTTGGCCGTTGGCTAGTGGGGGCGCTAGGGTGCTCGAATGCTTGAAATATTTTCTTTACTGGTGTATGGTATAACAAAGTCGGCGAGACGACTTACTTACTTCATTATGACATATTTTCAATTTATCCCCAAAGGGTATTAAAAAATACGTAACGTTTTGTCGTTTCTTTTTCTTTTTTAAGGCTATCAGCAAAAGTATTGCGTAAACTTAAACAGATGCAATGTGTGTTACAAATTAAAACTGATAAAGTTTCGGTGGTTCTTTATGTTGTGGTGATTTTTTTTTTTTTGCCTTGCTTTTACCTCTACATTATATACCAAAAAAAAGAAAAGAAACAGAACACAGAGCACAGAACATAACCCCAACCCCTTAACCAGCTTTATCTCAAGTACCTGCGTGCATGGTGAATAAATAAAGATAATTGAGCGTAAAAAAAAGAAAGAAAAAAATTGAAAGAAATAAAAACTAAAGAAATGAAAATCTGAAGAAAAAAACAGAACAGAAAACATTGAGAGACGAGAGACAATTCTGCTTATTTGTTAAGCAATTTGATGTATCTTCAACTCGTAGTATTTCTCATACAGTTTACTTTACATTTACTTTGAAGAAAATAAAAGAAGAACTATCACGAGGTGGAGGGGGAGGCGAAGCCATGTACTATAAATGTGACACCTCCTCCAGTGTGTGTGTGTGTGTGTGTGTGCGATAAGAAAAGTAGAAACACTACGTCGGATCGTCGTGTCTTGAGTTGAAGAGAATATTTAACCCATTGTCGCATCATACCACGCTTGAGGTGATGGTTTGTGTAGCATGCGGCATAAAAGTCGTCAATCATTCGTCAGAGTTGTATTTTTTTATATTTTCTACTTTTTGCTTTTCCTTTTCTTATTCTTTATTTTGTTGCTTTATTACCTATGATATTTTTTTATGTACTCTATTTCACCTATTTTCTACTAGAGGTTTCTTTTTAACGTAACTAGTACTTTGGTGATTTATATATACATAGATGATGTAGGTGATAAGAAATTGTTGAGATATTAAGCCATTTAAACGAAGGGCCTTGTGTGGCATATAAAAAAATAAACATATAGTAAGTAGGTAGATAGCCAGGTGGGTTTTTGGTTAACTATGTGGCACAACAACAACAACAACAATAATCATAATAATGTGTAGGATTTTTTGATAAAATTACAAACTATCTAGGGACAAAGACTGGTTTTTTTTGTGTCTTTTGAAACAAGTGGGTCGCCCCAAGTCTGCATAGATGGCGATTCCAAAAGGTTTAGATACATCAGAGAAGCATTCGATAAGCTTTATATGTATATATAGAAATCATCATTTTATCCATTTTATTGAGATGTCGAATTACTCGACTCAAGTAGAAAGACTTGAATTATACTTTACAAAAGAAAGTCGAGAAAATGTCTGACCAGATGCAAAAGTGAGTTGAAAATGTCCGTTAAGATGAAGTAAAGAATGTCTACTTAAATGAAAAGAAGGATTAGAAATTTCCAATTACAGGCTTGGCAATTATTTCTACTCTTGTATTCCTAAGTAAAAACTAAGCAAAAAAGGCTTCAAAATTATCGATTATACTGACGATTATTTCTATTTCGAGGATTACTAATTGAATTTAGGTTATATCTATTGTAGAAAATTGACTGAGCTTAAGAGGGAGGATTTAATTTCGTTACAATTCATTCGCATAATTGAATTTTTTAGAGTTTTCTGTGTGTTTACTTTAATCTCTGATAAGTTTACCATATGGATTATTTCCTTGTTTTCCACGAATACGTAATCATCATATGTATATAAACGAAATAAATAAATAATGTTTAGCCATATGTATAAACATTTCAAATGCTTCCCACAAGAGCGGGTCATTTGCATGCTCCATTTGCGCCAAGTCAAGCCACAACAATGCTTCAAGACAGACGAAACGACCAAACGACCAAACGTCCGACCGCCAGTCCAAAAAATTATAAAAAAAAGGGAGTTCAAGGAGGGTTGGGGGCGGTGGCAGTGGCAGCAAAATAACAAAAAGAGAGCCATGGAAAATGAAAACAAAATGGCATATTATTTTAATGCAGTCTATATCAAATTTCGGGCCAGTTGCTGCGCTGTTACTTCATGTACAAGCGCAATGCAGCGCAGGCGCAATACATTCACTACTTACTGATTCCCTCCTTGCCTCATTCCCATCGGTCGTTGTCGTCGTCATCTACTCCACTCGTCATGGGACTCCTCTCATTTGTGTTGCGATGTAATCGGAGCCGATGGTCGTGTCAAGTGGTGGTGGCCTGTGACCAGGCTTTGAAGGAGCCATGTCATGCCCGGATCATCCAACTTTTGTTTCTTCTCTTTATTTGTTTATTTTATGAACATAGTAACCGCAAAATCATAAAATATATAAAATTCTACAACTAGTTATAGAGCGCATATGAAAGAGAGAAATACATATAACAACACAATTATATAGCCATAATTAAAATGCGGTTTATGGGCAAATGAGTGAAAGAGTTAAACAAAAGAGTGAGATGGCAAACCGATATTATACATATATGATTAACGTTGTGGATTTAGTGGTTAAATTGTTGTAAAAGACAACGACTTGAGGGTCATTTGGTGGCTTTCGCTTAAGGCATTAGAGATATACCGACAGGCAGTTGTGGGTCTTCCAATGATCCACATTGTCTACATTGGGAAATCATAGAAGCATCCATTTAGGAATACAAGAAACCACGTTTAACTAGAGTTACATTCAGGTTTTACAAGGTTCTATGAAAAAAAGTTTCGATATTATTGGAAATGGTTTAAACTACATACATAACTCAACCCTGAGGTTGATTCTCTTTTAGCTCTTGAGACTCTAAAGAGCTACAGATATAAAACTTCGATATTCAATTTGTTGGCCGCTTCTTTAGCCTTTATTTTGAGGGCTGTTAGTCTATTACATATATCCATTATTTTCCTTATTTTCGTTTTACAGATTTGAAAGCGTTTCTTTTCATTTGTTGTCCTGTTATATGGAATACTTAAATGAACAATGCATAATATTTGAGTTAAATGTACATATATGTCTGTAATCTAGTTTCAATTTAGCTATAAATGCTTCAGTTTCGTCGACCATTATATATATATATCCCATTAAAAGATACAAAATGCACCTGACAGTTTTCGTTGCCAGTCAACGTCATTTTGGCAGCTACTGGAACAACGAAAATTGAAATCAAAATTAATCAAACCATGTTACACCTAAAGTAGGTACCCAGGCCAGGCCAGGCAAGTCAGCCAGCCCCCTCTCCAACTCTCTAACTGACACACTTTAAGGCATTAAAGGGGGAGAAGGAGGTGGTGGTGAAGGAAGGTGGAGTAGGAGGTAAAGTCAGGCAGGCAGGCGCTTTGCATATTTCTATTAAAAAACAAAATTGTGTGACTTTTAAACAGTCAGCGCCAGTGTCTATATACGAAAAAAAAGGAATGCGGCAGCGTAGGCAGTGCAAAAATCTGCAAAAATTGCAGTTTGCTTCGAATACACAAAGATTAGGCAGGCAAGCGCAGGCGCAATGCCCAGTCAGCCATCCAGCCAGCCAACCAGCCAACTTTTAATTACAACCTCGCCTTGGGGTCCGCCGCCGAGCAGGCGCGCTCCAAAACACCCACACACAACGCGACTCATAGATACAGATACAGATACACATTTTGGTTTGATCTAACTGGCCAAGTTAAAGCCAAGTTGCCGCCATTTACAAAAAGACCATTTTGTTATCTTGTCTCTTGTCAATGATCAAATATGGTGTGGGAGGGGAGGCGGTCAGAAGGGGATAGAATGCCCGCTCTGCAAGGTGTGCGAAATATGTGAATTTCTTTATTTCTAGTTGAATAAATGAAGTCAGCTTCCCATTAGCTAATAATTGGAGCAATCTGCCCTTAGTTGAGATATAGGGCAGTTTATTAAAAGGGAGGAAGACCTTGTGTCGTATGATTAATAGACGTATAAAGTATGTAGACACACGTTTTTAACTCTCTTTTAATTACTTCCTTAAGCACTTATTATTGATGGGGCGATATGCTTGGAGGGGCGCATTAAAATTCCATGGAAAAATGTTGCGATAATTTTTCACAGTTTCTCTCTTATTTGCACGCTTACGCTTCGCTTGGGTTAATGACAAATAAAACAAAATTCAACAACTGACAAAACAAAAAATAAATATTTGAAGAGCAAAAAATAGAAAAACATATGTATCACAGACTTTTTCACACCTACTACAGATATACCTACAATATTTATGTACGTATGTATGTATACTCTGCTCGTAAAGTAGAATTTTTGCTAGCTCCATTGGCATGAAGTGAAACGAGAGATAAAAAAATTGAATCACTAAAAGAAGGCTGAAAAAGTTGCGTTTTTTTTGCCTTGCCTTGCCTTGCCTTTACCCCAAACGAGCGTTGCCAATGCTAATTGACAAGGTCGTTTGTTTGGTTGCTTATCGCTTTTCAGAGTGAAAGAGCGCACATTGAACTTATCATTAGAGCTGAAGTGATGAAGTGAAGTGAATCTCTTATGGTTGGCTTAGAAAAACTTCTTTGGCCAATTGCTTCTCTCTCTCTTTATTTGGGTGAAGCATAACCATAAATGTTCTTGCAGCACGGAATGTGGCTCGAGAATGCTACAACTGAAGAATTTCAATAAAAACTAAGAAAAGATGTGCTGCTTTAGGAGATGTTTTTAAGGTTAAATGAGTGCATTTAATTACTCTCTTAGTCAATGAGCAAAGTTCGAATGAAATTTAGTAGCTCTTAGAAAACTCTAAACACAAATTAATCTATTAGTTACTGAAGAAATAATCTATTAGTTACTTGAATGAAATTTCACAACGTTCCTTGCCATTCAAAACGGAACTAGTTCCAATCATTTCGGTTGTATAACATTTCCGTAGGCAAACTCTTTCCCCCTTCTTTTTTATCTGTTTGCTTTTGCGGTAAGAAAGTAAGCAATAACACAATGAATTAAAAACACAAAACAAACGCAGAAAAAAATTAAAAAACAAAAAAAAACTTTTTCCGCTTTCTGCTGTAGGCCAATGTAATCACACCGTAAAAAAGTACTCAACAATAACAATAACAACAACAACAACAAGTGTGCACAATCAGCAATAATTAATATTTTGCAGCCGTTAAGTCTAGGCCCGATTTGTGGACAATATGTATGTAGGTCTTATTTTTACGGACGTCTGTTTTTTACGCGACTTTTGTCACGTTACTTTTTTTCACATGGTGTTTGTTTGCTATTTCCGTTTTGATCTTATCATTGCTAATTACTTGGGCCGCTTTAAAGCTTTTTACGTATCAAAAGTCAAAATCCAATTGATAAGTAGAGAGGGTTCAGAGAGATTTTCCGTCAAGTTGGTTAGACATTCAAATGAAATGCATCTGCCAACGCTCCAAGTCCGCTCCAACCCAAGTGATTGTCAACTTTTGTGGCTTGGAGGAACACACCTTTTGCGGCTAAAAATTTGACTTGCTGACAGCTGGCAAATAAAAAACCAAAAATTAAATAAAAAAGGGCGTTTAACTTCTTTGCAAAATGTTGGCGTGTTTATTACCTCATCACGTAGCTAAACACGGTGAAAGAGCCGCAGACGGTGGGTGAGAGGTAGAAGGAGATGAAAGAGGGGAAATACTGTTGCACACACACACACATCAAGCAAACATTGAGCATCGAGGGGAACCTCTCAGGTTACCAACCACCTGAACTGAGCCACGCGCCAATCGTGTAGTCAGCTGCCAACTACATATATATATGTATGTATGTATATACAATATATATGATATATAGATAGATATACATATGACTGATTGATATTGGGCGAACCTGGTTACGTCTTAGAGTTGTTTCAAAACATATTTTTCTCGTTGAGGCTGCTAAACTCAGCCTCAAACTGACCATTAGATGGCTGACATGTGGTGGCGTGGCGGCGGCTTTATGGCGTCGTCTAGCCGTCGTCGTTGTCGTCGTCGGCATTCCTTCAAGCCTCCAAGATCTTAAGGGGGAGGGGGCCAGTCAGGCCTGGCGTTCTTTGGCGTTCGAGATGTAACCATTTAACGTTTGTTTCGCGCATTGCACTTGATCTCCATTGATCTTTGTGTTCGTTTCTGCGTAGCACAGTGGTCTTTGGCTCTAAGAAATCTTTGATTTGTGGCCAGCAAATGTTTGCTTGGCACACTGTGCCTGGGACTTGTTACCTGTTTGCCTTGCAGTTCAATGCACCGGCATCGGGGCGGCCAACCAGTTGAAAATTATGACAACTGGCTATATAGTTAAACGGAAAAGAGGGGCTCTGGCAAAGATGTTGGGGTAGGCAGACGGCAGGGAGGCGGAAAGGGGTGTGGGGGGAGGGGGTCTAAGTCAGCCTTATTTGTAAACAATTGTGGGCCGCGTCTGTTACAGTTACTCCTGTTACCATTCCCAACTACATATTTTAACCACATTTTATGTGTTGTTGTTTTTTTTTTTTCTTTCATAGAGACACCTTGTACCGCATGTCTTTCGATTTGGAGCCACTGGAGCGAGCCATTTGGGAGGCGACACCATCACAGATTGCCATGTGCCAGGCGAAAGGCCAGTCGGAGCGTTGGTGTCGCAACTATATACGCGTGCTCCATAGCAACGGTGAGAACCAATTGTACGCGTGTGGGACGAACGCCTTCCAGCCGAGCTGTTCATGGCGCCAGGTGAGTGGTGGTCGTCTTAGTCTTTGTCGCGACAACTAAAAACAAGCGTCATTTTGGCATGTGTTTTTCGCATATGTTTTATTATTTTTCTTTTTTTGTGTAGATGGAAAACCTTAACGTCACCAGAGTGGATGATGGTGTGGTCAAGTGCCCATTTCATCCACAGGCAAATAGTACAAGCTTACTTCTTAGCAATGGCAATATGTTTGTGGGCACTGCAACTGATTTTTCAGGCAGTGATGTGGCTATACTTCGTACTCAGGTGCAGTCTAATAAGGTAAGTCAATCACTCCCCGTTAGAATCTTCAGATAAGTTATCAAGTTCCATCTATTTATTTTTTAGCGCTTTCTACGCACCAAACAATATAATAATAATTGGCTAAATGGTGCTCAATTTGTTGGCAGTTTTGAGGCTGGAAATTTTGTTTACTTTTTGTTGCGCGAATCGGCAGCAGAGCATATGACATGTGGCAAGGTAAATGGGAATACTATTTTTGTGAAAAGTCCGTCATAATTTGCAATTCAATTTCATTTAGGTCATCTATTCACGCATAGCAAGAGTTTGTAAGAACGATGTGGGTGGAGGTGGACAATTGTTGCGTGATAATTGGACCTCCTTTTTGAAGGCACGCTTGAATTGCTCTCTACCTGGTGATTATCCTTATTATTTTGATGAAATTCAAGGCATGACCTATGCCGAATCCGAGCATCTACTTTATGCCACCTTCAGAACATCGGGGTAAGAGTTGGGGTTAACTGATGCTGATGCGCTTTTATTCTAATCCTTATGAATTTCTTGTTTAGATCGAGCATTTTTGGATCAGCCGTATGTGCTTATAATCTAACTGCCATTAATGATGCCTTCGAGGGAGCTTTTCGGCATCAGGAGCATACGGATGAAGCCTGGCAGACGGTAAATACACGTCAGCGTAGCCAATTTCAGTGCGCTAGTGGAGCCCAAGGATTTGATCATTGGTTAGAGAGTTCTCGCTATCAATTGATGGATCAAGCCGTACAGCCAATCGGTTCACAGCCGTTATATCACTCGAAACTCGAGCAATTCAGTCACATAGCCATGGATGTGGTGCAAACGAAGACGGAGCAGATCCATATGATCTATGTGGCCAGCAGTGGGAATCATATTAAAAAATTATCTGTGAAATATGGTGGAAATGGCAATGAGTTGGCTCAGACTTGTCTTGTGGAGTTGTGGCAAGCAGATGACACGGGGAGCAATACGTTCCTTAACATGGCCTATCTGAAAGTCAGTGATTCTCTCTATTTGGGCACAGATTTGGCCCTGACAAAGATCCCAGCCCAACGTTGCCAACGTCATGTATCTCAGTCAAGTTGCCTCAATGCCATGGATCCCTATTGTGGCTGGAACGAACTGGTCGAGCGTTGTGTGCCCCAGCCATTGGAGGCAACTTACTACCAGCATTGGCAGCAGGCTCCCGTGTTGACTTGCCCAGTGGTCAATGCCCCCATCGATGGGGCTTGGTCCGCGTGGTCGCAGTGGAGCGTGTGCCAGCAGCATGAGCAGCCGGATAGTAATTGCATGTGCCGCCAACGGAATTGCAATAATCCGCGGCCTCAGCATGGTGGTGCTGCTTGCGAGGGAATCGCCACAGAGGTTAGCAATTGCACCCAACACGGCGGATGGACGGATTGGTCGGCTTGGTCACCGTGCTCCCAGACCTGTGGCATTGCGGTGAAAACTCGACGACGTACGTGCGGCAATCCGAAGCCAGCTTACGGTGGACGCACATGTGTCGGATCTGAACAGGCGGAAATGTATTGCCGGCACTTGCCTCCGTGTCCCGTGGCCAAACCACCATCGATTGACGGCGGTTGGGGTCCCTGGGGAGAGTGGAGTGAATGCAGCGCTCAGTGTGGAGGCGGATTTCGTATGCGTCTCCGTGAATGCAATGATCCCAAACCCCAGAATGGTGGCCTAGAATGTCCGGGATGTCGCTTGGACTATGAGGAATGCAACATGCAGAGTTGTAGCGAAGTACGAAAGCTAAGTGCATGGACTCCTTGGCTAACAGCTGCACCCACAGTGCCAGTTGGTGACAACAACAATTCATCATCGACGGATGCGATAATAATCGAACGACGCTTTAGGTATGCCTGCCGGGCAACTAGCCCCGACGCCAGCTCTGTGCGAATCAGTCTAGCCAAGGAGGATACACGCAGTTGTCGGTCTGATGGCATTTGTCAACGACATGGCGAGCACGAATCTTCCAGCATCACGGAAAACGATGCCGACTCATGGTCACCGTGCAGTGTCAGCTGCGGGGGAGGCACTCAGCAACGTCAACGTGGACGTGGTAGTACCCAGAGTAGAGCCTGCAATCTTCAGGCTTGCCCTACTGACTCCGATACGCAACCCGATAATAGCATTGACAATGAATTGGACCATGAATGGGGCTGTTGGTCGGAGTGGTCACCTTGTTCGGTGACTTGTGGTCTAGGTGTACGTAGACGCACACGAAAGTGCCTGGGTGGTCATGATCGCTTATGCCAGGGACGAGCTCTCGATGAGCAAAAATGCGAAATGGTTCCATGCGAAGGTAGATCTAGACTCTAGACGAGTATTCCAAAGGCCTCTGGTTAAGCATTTTTTTGGTTTTTGCAGATTTCCTAGGTTGGAGCACATGGAGCGAATGGTCCTCCTGTTCCAGTGATGGCATACGACTGCGACATCGGCGTTGTCTCGTTGAGCAACCGAGCTCCATGGAGTGTCGTGGCGGCGAATTCGAAAAGACAGCTTGTGTGCCTGGTGAATGTGAAGGTAGGTTAACTCCTTCCACCCCTTATCTTACAATATAACTGATTTGTTTGTTTCTGTCTTCTTTAGACCAAACCCAGAGTGCCTCTGCCATGACTGTGTCCATTGTCATATTTGTATGCCTAATTTTCACCGCGGCCTGTTGCCTGGCCACATATCGTTATGCCAAGCGTCGTTTCTTAATTTCCAGTGAAGAGGCTCTCAATAAGACAACCACAACGACAGCCAGTTTTGATAGCTATCCGAATCAGTATTCCAGTTTGCCCACCAAGGATGTAAGTTGCATATCGAATCACTAAAGTTGACCAAATTAATCCTTACCTTTCGCTTCCCTTCTCTTTCTTATTCTTTTTTCGCACAGTACTACGATCAACGTCCGAAACGACAGTCTAGCTTCCGTATGCCTGCCAAAACTAGCAATATAGGCAATGGTACACTTAATCGCAACAACATGCATCATAATAATACACCAAAGGTTCTGGCCAAGACCTACAACGACTGTGAGACGGGCACACTAAAACGACAATCGGCCTTAAACAATTGCCGAAGCAATATGGACGATGAGAAATTCTAGTGTATAGAATAGAATCGCGAGAGAGAGACTCTGAGATCAGATCAGATCAAATTAGTGCCATCATTTGCCAGAGTTCATATGGGAATGTTACAACGATAACGATACACACACACATTTTGCTTGCAAAAAGTTCCTTTATATTTGACTCATATTGAGTCGTCTCGTAATTAAGATCCAAATTGTCTTTAATCTAAGTAAGTTAGTTTCATCATTTAAGTAATAGTTATATATGTACGTAAATGATTTAAGGACTATCTATGGATCTTTTTTTTTAGTTTGACTTAAGTTTAATTTTATTCGAGACTGAATGACCCCCCAAAACCTTCCCTTCCCATCCATTTTTTTTTTAATATTCATATATATATACATAAATAGTATTTAAAAATTTTGCTCAATCCAAAATTTATGCCATGCAACGATTTGAAGCAATATTTTGTTGTTGTAGTTGTCCAAAATATTTCTTAAATTTAATTTATCAGTTTTTTCGTTTTCTTTTTTTTTTTTTTTTTGTTAGTCTAAGCTACAGTCTAATATGTTGTAAAGTTTAGTGTTTTAAGAATGAAAAAAATGAATGAGAGCAAAAAAATCACCCATTGAAATTTAAAATACATAATGAGTTTTACTAACAAAAATATAATGTAATGAGAATGGTAATGTTATGTACTTGGTATGTGTTAAATGAAATAGCTAAAACGGTCGTTAAAAAGAGATGGATTAGATCACTCCAGAAGAACTTGACGAGTGTTAAATTCATACATAACGATCTTGCCCGGTCGCAAGATAAGGACAAGAGGTCCAAATATTTTCTCACGCGTTTATTTTAATAAAAGAGAAATGATTGTTACGGTGTTGAGTGCATTTGATACGATAATGGGCCATATATTCATATTTATATATGAGCATACCTCCAACGTTTCAAACAAAAAAGGCTGAATTTATAAATGAATCCATTCCAATATAGCGTTTTTATACCCTTGCAAAAAGGGTATATTAATTTTGGTCAGAAGTGTGCAACGCATAGAACGAAGCATCTCCGACCATATAAAGTATATATATTCTTGTTCAGCACGACGAGACGAGCTCAAATAACTATGTTCGTCCGTCTGTCTGGATCAACGCGAACTCCTTCAAGACCGTAAGAGCTACAGAGCTTGCACGTGGGCTTGTATATACTGCAGGGGTTGTATATCTCGGATTCAGCCGGATCGGACCGCTATATCAAATAGCTCCCATACAAACGGCAAAGTCACGAACAGTGACTTTTCTCAATAACTTCGCTCAATAACTGAGCTATCGTCATGAAATTTAATATTGGTGAGTTTATTGCACCTATAAGCAACTGTGCCAAATTTGATCAAGATCGGGTGACTATGTCATATATGTACCTCCCATAGGAACGATCGGTCGAAAACAGTGACTTTTGTCAATAACTTCGTTACTTTTAATGCGATTGGTTTCAAATGAAACATTTGATAGTGAAATATACCTGTTAATCACTATGCCGAATTGGATAAAGATCGGGTGACTATATCATATAGCTCCCATAGGAACGATCGGTGGAAAACAGTGACTTTGATCAATATCTTCGTTATTTCCGAAGATTGTAGGCCGTTCTTTCGCAAACATTAGCCTTTTTAGATAAAACGTCTTTTCCTTTGATGGCTATAGGTATGGAAAGAGTTACTAAAAAAGTTGCAAGGGTATACAAACTTTGACGCGGTCGAAGTTAACCCGGACCTCTGGTTTATTTATAATCATCTTAAGTCGGAAAAGCTTTTTTTCTCTGAACAGTGAAGCTTCGAAGCTTCGGTTCATAAACTGACTGCAAAATCAGATTTATTTCTTAGCTTAATTTGTAAAAAAAAGTTAGCATATTTTTCGCAGGTGCCCCCAAAAGATGCCACAAAAAAAAATACAGAAAGCGAAATTCAAACCAATTTTCAATCGGAAATGTTTGCAATTACATGGATTTAAATTTAATTGTACAGTCTTATGAATATTTTCTTGAAAATCCCATCATACGATGCATATCATTTTCCTACGCTACACAAATTTATGAGATTTTCCCACAATAATTTATCATAGAGTCAAAAAAGCCAATCAATGAGAAAGAGGGGGAGAAAGAGTAATTCTTGGTGTAAGAAAAGTGCCTTGAATTATCTACCCCGGATGATAAAGATTATCAGGCTGCAAGCGTAGCAAAGTCATCAAAAAGGTGTCACAAATCATTCACCCTCGTGCCCCGCTCTGCCAATGTCCCTCCCTCTCTCACTATATCTCCTCCCCCAGCACCCATTCTTATCCTCCCCCGTTTTTGATCCGGTGGCTGGTAATGTAAAAGTGAAAATCTCAATTTTTGAAAATTAAAACAACCAAAGATAAATACTACGGAAAAGAAAGGCGGCAGGCTAAGAGAAATTGAAACAGTTGCTTGGAAAAATCAAAAAAAAAAAAAAGAAACCAACATCCACAACATTTTCTCTTACGTTTTTCCAATGAAGCGCATTTAGTATTGTCGTGTAATACAATCCGTGCGTAACTAGAACTACTAAGTGCATCTGTATCTGTATATCTCTCTCCTCCAAGGTGAACAAACTCCGAAACGCTGCGCATGCGTTGCAATCGTTATGAGATGGAGGCGACAGGAGCCAGAAGGCAGGGGCAGGGGCAGTGCAGGCACCTCCTGTTGCTGTCATCTAATTTCAAAACATGAAAAATTTGTACTAAAGTTGAATGAACTAATGGCGGGGAAGAGATCCTGTGGCAACTAGAGGTTAGAACCGGTGGTTTTTCTTCTTCTTTTTTGTTGAGTACATTGAACTTGGATTTTAGAGAATATTTGTTGTTGTCATTTTAAATAGGTACAGTTGGTAAAACAATATTTATTTAAAAACTTGAATTAGTTTTCAATGATCAACTTCTCGCCCATGAATGGGGAGGGGCTCCCGTTTCAGACATACAATATAGATTATGTGCGAATTCATGTATAGAAATTCATTTAGGCAAAACGTTTTCCCCTCTTTCAGTGTCTGTGTGTGTGTGTTAAGGCATAAAATCTGTATTTTCAGTCCTGGGCGGCAATTTAATGGCAACCAACCGTATACATGTACCACAGCTCTGACTCTATGCGCTCCAGGCTCTCCCCCAATTAGAAATTGCAACGGTTTTTGGCGACTTCGCGGGGTGCTAACCAAACAACAGACGCATCGTCTGCCATCGCGGGGAAATGGAATCTAACAACAACAACAACAACAACACCAACGACAAGAAACGAACACAAAAAAGTGACTGCACACGTCCAAGACTTGATACTATATTTAGATTTTAGATGGGATATGCTGTGACTGCATCTTCGTCTAGTTAGTATCATCTTGTTGTTGTTGTTGTCGAGGGCCGTGCCGTTGTTCCGTTCTGTTGTTGCATCGTTGCTCTGAGCTGAGCTGTCGCAGTGCTGCCTGGCAGCATGCTCGTGGCCATGATCGTGATCTTCTTCTCGCTCCTCCTCTCAGAGGACTGCTTTTCAATTGCATTCCAGCGCGCGTTCGGTACGGTACGTTTTACGGGTGGATACTGTTTTTACGGAACAAATATCTAAAGGAACCTAATACCAAAGAAAAAGTCCCAAAAAACCGTTCGCACACACACACGCAACAAACTAGAAAACACCTAAAACACAAATATTTACAACTTTGGATTATCAGTGCAAAAAACAAAAAAAACCCATTAATGCAACCAAAATGAGAAAAATAACTTTAATAAATCCGTAAAGATTACAAAATTTAATATATATATTTAATATCTGAGCATATCGGTTGCCAGTGATTCATTTTTTTTTTAAGTTCCTATAAACAAGCGATTGTGAATGAAAACAAATCTACTTCAACTATTATTATTATTGATATCAACCAAAGAAATCAGACAAAGATTTATATCAACAAATATTATACACAATATTTAATACAGAACGAAGACAATTCTATCAAAGGTATGTACATATGAATACTTATTCGAATTCTTCATAATCGGTATGTGGGATTAGGTTATTTGACTATATTCAATATTAAAATCTGAATTTCGTATTGTTTAAAATATTTTTGTAGAATTTATTATAACCACGATTAATAATATGGTTAAAGGTTACTAATCTTTAGAAATGCGACTTAATACTATAAATATAGAAGTTTATGGTCTTAATTGACCTTTAAAAAGAACTGAATAATACTTTGAATTTTACTTATAAAAATGATCCTAGAGGTCTTAGTTTAGTTTGGGGATTACTTTTGAAACGAAACCATCATTCTTTTGATCATGGAGACAGTTTTTTTTGTTAAGGAAAGTGGGGGAAAGAAACAAATTTAACGGATTGAAATTTGAATCGATCTGTGAAAATGTCTGAGAATTTCCAAACGAAACCGAATGAGTAATGCCTTTGTAATTTGTTGACAGAGCAACTTGACAAAATTAGCATGCCTTTTCCATGTTATCTCAAATCCCTTCACGACAGCAACCAAAGACAAATATAGATCCTTCTCTATGTATGTAGATGCAATATATGTATATATTGTGAAGTGACCACATCCCAATGCATTTAAGTGCCAATGTCTGGAACAGTGAACCGAAATAAATGACTAACCGAAACCGAGGTCGGCAAACGAACGACGAAAGAACAGAGTTTTCAATTTAAATTGAAAATAAGAAAAGTGTCGCATGTTTTGGGGAAACGGGGAGAAATAAAGGCTCCTTCCTATCTACCTCCCTTTTCTCAGTTTATTTCATTTCACTTTTCACCAAACCAAAGCCAAACGGAAAAAAATTAAAAAAAAATGTAAACAACACAAAAACACCAGAAAACAAAAAATAAAGAGATATAATGTAAAGAGTGAACGCAGCACAAGTTCAAGATTCTCACACAAACAGGGAAAAGTAATAGCTAAAAGTAGAAATACACACACACACACACACACACAGAAACACACATACACATAACTCGAAGCAATAAACTACAGAAAGTAGTTTAATGCAGTTTGCTGGGGATCCTAGACCCCGCAGTCCTCCCCCTCTCCGACTTCCCTCTAGCCACCTTCTCCATTTCTATCTTCATCTCTATCTATGCTGCATCACCTTCTACCGCTGCCCTCTTCTTCTCCTCCTCTCCTTTCCAGTTTGTTTGAGTTTCCCTGTTTGGCGCACGACAACAACCACGTCGCGTCATTTAGTTTCCTTTTGCCCCTGCCCCCCTTGTTGCCAGTCGTTCCCAATCTTCCGATCGTTTGCTTGATCTATTTTTGGTCCTAACCTATAGCTAGAGCCTAGGCTGGGGTATTGTGTGTGTGTGTGTGTGTGTGTGATGTGTGTAGTTTTTCGTCGCCTCAAGTAATTTGTTTGTAGCATTAGTTTTTGCTGCACCATCTCCATACACTGCAACAAATTTAAAGTTGATTTGATATCTTAAATATAGGTCGAGCTAGTTTCTGTTTTTATCAAATCGCTTTATTATATAATTCAGACCACAAATATCATTTCACCTTTGCAATGGTACCACCAAAAGAGTCCTTAAAAACAAAAACTGACAAAGCAATCGAAATCAAGCAAATTCCATATCTTTGATATGAGATATTGTACATGGACTCAGAAATGTGGGCAATGAAAATTTTAATACTTCTACAATTCGGCGACAAAATTGAAATTTTCAAACTTATTGACCAGAGTTCAAGTTTTCCGATTGATCAGCTCAATATCAGTGATATTGATATAATAAAAACAATAAATTGTACAGTAGCGCAGATTCTCAGGGGGAAATGAGCGAAATTTCTGGTCAATTTTCGATATCCAAGAACGATTGCTTCTGGTAATCTATCCCGATAGCGTGTAGATGATTGTATGTCAAGGATTGGTTTTCTATATATTTCCTTTTTTAACGTGTAATTTAAAAAATGTCAAAACCGCAGCCAAGACATAACAAAAAAAAACAATTTGTAAGGCAAACAAATAGAGAAATGGAAAACAGAGAAGAGCAAAAACCAATATTGTTTATTTAAAAACTGTAAACTGTAAACTTCAAGCAAACAAACCAAATATAAAAAAAAATCTGCTCTACTCCAGCAGTAAAATGCAAAAAAAAGAAGAAAAAACAAACTTCAGCTCTTAATGAGTTCGTTTTGCCAATAGAACCAACTTAAGGGACACCTTCGGATAGGTTAGAAGGATAGCTTACCTCTTACCCCTTTCACGTGTCTTTGCAGAGTAATGGCTCATATCTTGTGTTTTTGTCAGTCATTTGGATTTTTTCAGGTGGCAATTTTACATTTTTTGGGTTAATTTATGTCTATGTAAGGAGTAAGCAGATCAGCAGCCCGTTGATCAAGAGCCGAGAGGCATATAGTCAAAGCGTGTTAGAGCAACACGTACTTGAGAGAATGTCAAGAGTGCGACGACATGCCAAAGATAACAGCGGCAGCAGGAACATCAACGTTGACGTTGACGTCGGCAGAACTATTACGACTTTGAGTTCTTTGCACTGTGTGTCCCAGGCCGTGTCAAGCATCTGCCCACAGACGCCGCCAGCAACAACAATAACAACAACTGCAGAAAGAATCGCTGCAGGGGGGCACACACACTCACACACATAGACCAACAAATGCCATCGAGATGCGCACCGCTTGTGCCCATAAATGGGGGAAGTTGCGTGTGCATTTACTCTACTCCATCCAATCCACCCCATCCACCTCATTCCCCCATCCATCCCCATTCCATCCATTGCCATTGCCATTGCCACCACCTTTCTTCCCTTTATTCTCTAACTATTTGGGGGCCACTTCCGTCTGCGTTTGCGTCTGCGTCTGGGACTCTATTCCTCGTCTTCGTCTTCCAAGTGCGCGCGCATGTCTGCAAACTGCTAGAGCGAGAGATTTATGTTGAAACAATTTCATGTAGTTGTTATTGTTGCCGCATTAAGTGGCATTAAAAGTGGAGCCTACAGCCCAACTGGGGGCTTGAGGCTGCTTATCATTTACACAAGCTCGCACCTAGATGAAATTTTCTATTCCTCTCCTGACCTAACCTGAGCTCAGCTCAGCTCATTTCCGTTTTTATGACAGGGCGAATGGAGGAGAACGAGGATCGTTAATGTTTAAGTCTTAAGATCTAAAATTACACCCAAAAAAAAAGAAAAATGTCAAATTATGTTTAATGTCTATAGATTAATATTTCGAATAAGTGCAGTTGCTACAACTAGAAACTAAGCGAAGACTATCCGGAAGCCAATAGTTTATACTCGAAAGATAATTTAAAGACCTTTCATTGGACTTTTAAGTTAATTTTTTAACCGTCAATTTCTGTTTGCTTTTGCAGAATGACAACCGCCATGCAGTTGCCCACTGCCCATTTCGTAGATGATGATGAGGATCAATTACAGACACCTCCATTGCCCATTAATCCACCGCCAGCGTTATCCAATGGCATCATCTATGGTTTTCGTACACGGCATTTATCTTGCATTGAGGAAAATGATTCGGATTCATTGCATAGCTCATCAATACCACATAGCGCTGCCTATGATCTTATGCAAAAGGCAGATGAAACATTTCAGAAACTAAATGCAACAAATAAGGCGGAAAAACGATGTGACCACAATCCCTGCTCCTCGGACTGTGAGGCTCAAGAGGAGGAGGAGGAGGATGACGAGGATGATGCCGATGAGGATGATGAGGATAACCTCAATGATACCATTGCCATGATAGATGAATCGCGTCTATACGATGCCGACTATTTGGATGAGCTGGTGGCAGCTGAAGAGCCACCGCCGCCGCCTGAATTGGCCGATTCGGGTAATGCTGAAGAGGATCAGGATCATGATGACTATTGGCAGCCAAGTTTCAATCGTAATGACATTATGATGACCTCCTGCTATGGCACATTAAATGGCTCATTTGGTTCCAATGAAATGTCAGCTACGGTTGGTCCATCAACCTACAATGATCAGATGATAATGACAACGCCCAAAAAGTCCATGGAACCATTATATGCCACACCGGAGAAACGTCGCGAATGTAATCGTAGTTTTGATTCAACATGTGCCTCCCAGACAAGCTCCATTTATGGTGGTTCAATGAACTCTTCATTGGACCTAAAGTACATGATGAGTGTTTCGCTGGGCGGTGGTGTTAACGGTGGTGTTGGAGGTGTAGGCGGTGCTGTTGGTGGTATAAGCGCCACTAGCACACTGCGTGGCAATTCGGTGCCACCTCTGGATCTATCATTGATGTCCTGCGATGGAGTTAGTGCCCTCGATTGGGGTTCGGCAAGTGTTAGTTGTGTCCTAGACAAAGGCGGTGGCAATCCAGCCGAGGAACTGAGCGAGGAAATGGCAGCCAAGTGTCTAAGTGCAGCTGAGAGTGGTAAGTTAAGAATATTTTACATTATATAGATAAAATAACTTTCTGTTCAAAGGCTTGACCTAGAAATGTTTAAGCAGTTTCTCTTACACATTTCCCATGTTTGTTTGTTTGTTTGTCTTTTATTTGAATTACTCCCTGTTTGTCTGCCTCCGTTGAAAGGCAATTCATCAATTGATCATTACCAATCCTTCATTACATAGACATACACACATTTTAATGACCCACTCTGGCCGAACTCCTTTCAGTGTGTACATTTTGGCATTAGAAAGGTAGCCCGCAAGGCGGCGTCTGACCCCCAAACACAAAACACAGGTACTACATCCACATCCACATCATCATCATCGTCGCTCATAAAAAGGGGATAAAAAACACTAACCTGGCCATTTGAATTGGCAATTGAGTAAACAAAGCCAGAGAAAGCCATTTCACACAGATGTTTAACAAGCCTTCCAAACCGTCCAGGGTCATAAATCATAAAAAAAAAAAATATATATATATATATACGTACATATATATATATATATATATATATATATATGTGTACATATATATATATAAATACAGTTTTTATATATCCATTTTCCTTGGTGTTGTTGTTGGTGTTGCTTTTTGACCGATGGGAAGCTAGTGCAATAGGATCGAGTATAAAAAAAAACTCCTCCGGGTGAAATTTACTGACATTGACAGTTTCTAATAAGAAAATTGCTTAAGATTTATGCCGCCGTCGATGATTTCGTTTTTAATTTAAAACTAATCAATAAAACGAGGAGAAATAACCGGCACACCAGAACACAACAACAAAGCACAACAAATTGCCAAATGATGCAGCAAAGTGCAATGTCACAGTAATTTACATGCCATTCCGAAGCCAACTTCAACTTGCAACAACTGCAACAACAACAGCAACAAAACTACTGATGAAAATTTATGCAAAGGGTTAAGTGTCAGCTGCATATGGTAAGAGAGTCTAGCCAAAAAAAAAAAAAATACACATGCATAGTGGATAAATGTGAGGAAATTGTATGCAAAAACTCATCAAGTCCAATCACCACTTAGAATAAACTGTTACAAGAAGGAGCCAAGGCAATAGACACTCTGAACTAACGACATAGTTTTGTGGATTCTTTAAAATGATCTTTGTTTTAAGGAGAGCACAATTTAGGCACAAACAGATAAACTCTGTTACTATAAGCTTTGGCCAGCTTTTTTTTTTGCTTCATTTAGCTGTGATTGTCAGATAGTTTTAGCGTTAAGGATATATTGTATGGCCATTCTGGAGTTCTTTCTAATAATCTGCTGATAGTAAAACTTCTAAGTTTTTGTTTATCCTTGATCTTAGAGCCGTCTTAAGTACTAGATTTGATATATATATACATATAGCTTTTGGCAATGTATATATCGATCACAAGATTCTCTGGAAGAATAACATCATATTTTCAGTCCCATGGTGCAATGGTTCCACATTTTAGCTCTTTATTTTTCTGAAGTCGTGCGTGTGTGCGCAAAAGTGAAAAGTCATGAATCATATACATCATGATCGCACCACACCATGGCAAACTAGGATGATGATGACGACGGCGATCATGTGGTGGTAGTGGTGGTTGGATTGTGATGATGATGATGATGACGCTAAAGCTAACGCTAACGCTAGAGTGCTGAACGATGATCATATGCTCAGGCCCACAGCTAGAGCCACAGTCAGAGCCATAGACACAGCAAAAGCTGCATGGCTATGGTTGCATAGAATTCGAGTGGTAGTTTGAGGTACCATAAAGTTACATTGCTTATCGCTGGAAAACTTTTAAAAAACACTTGAGATAGCGACTGAGAACGACGTGCAGCGCGACCAAGTGCAACTTAGTGCCGCCGCCACATAGCCAAAGCCATAGCCATCGCATCCATGTGGACAGGTAGAAAACAAAACAAAAAAAAAGTCCGAGAAAGATCGAGAGAGAGAAAGATGACGAGAGACAGAGAGAGAGAGAGAAAGATGACGAGAGAGAGAGAGAGGGGTAGAGAACTGCTTAGTGGCAGTGGCAGTCGGTTGTTTGGCTGCTTGTGTCTTCTACAAATAGACTCTCGAGACCTGACGGCCACAAGACAAAGTCAAACAAAAGATCCGAAACGGTAGTTGCCATGAATGGACCCCAAGCCGAAGCCGTAGATACAAACCGGCTGTGTCCAAACTCCCAGTATCTGACGGATGCTAGAGTCATAGCAACTAAGTTGCCCCACGGATGTTCTCTCTCCCCCTCTATCTTTCTTAGCATCTCTCTGCAGCTCTTCTCTTCTGTTGAAGTGTGTTGTGTGTGGAGCTAACTAACTATTTATGACTTTGAGGCGTCGTTGTTTAGCCCCACTGATACGATACGAATTCAATAAAAACCGCGCACGCACACAACAGCCCAGTCGATTTCCCACAATCGGTTTAGACTTGAATTTGCAATTGGCCAATTGCTTTTGCGGTCGGCAATTTATGGGATAAGTAAACTATATAGTTAGTTCTGTCCAAGATAATGAAAGTGAAGTGGAAATTTAAATTGGGGGGCCCCCTGCAATTTAAATGGATGGAAATAGAATTAAATTTTACCTTATCATTAAACGACAACTGATAGATATCAGAAATTTGCTTTAAAAATATATGTATAGTTAAAAAAAAAGAAAGAACAACAAAAAAACACCAAAGGTTTCCACATACAATCTTATCTCGCTTTGTATTATTGTTTATTGATTTACAATCCATATAGATTCTTGCAATTAGTCGAGATTTCCATTAGAAATGAAACCCAAAAACACATTACAAATCGCCATTGGCCCCATTTATCAAGATTGTGTCAAAGGTATTAGCTCATTTTGGGGTACCACTTGAGTGACTTAATGACTATGAACCATTATTGTCAATGTATGTATGTATGTACATATACACCTTCTGGGGCCGGGCTAGATTAAAAATGTTAATTGAAATATATATTTCAATGGATTTGTGTTATCATCGGTAATGAAAGAAACCAACCAACAACTTGTTGCCAAATGTGGAGCAAGAAATGGAAAGCCCGCAACGAATAATAAATAATTGAACAAAACTGTAGTAGAGCATAGTAAACTCTTTTTGACTAGGCGATAACCCCTTTTCACTATCGAATGCTACATATACATACATATATTGATTGTGGTTTCGAAGTCTATCTATCGTATGCTGATCCTTTAAAAGAAGTATTTGTTCTATTTATTCTTAATGTATAAAATATTACTATTTTCATTTGCACTTACCAAATTAGTTTAATGAGTTTATTCCAATTTCTGTAAAAGCAAACGAAAAATATGTAGTAAAGGCAGTTATCGATATCGGTTTAATTATGATATTTGTATGGAATATAGCTTTATTATATAACCTTTAGGAAGCTCTATGTCCGCATCTACATATAAGCCCCGTGATCTCTAAGTCTGTAAGAGCTAGAGCTACTGCATGTATTTAGGCTCATGTGGGTTGTAGGCAGAACAACCCGTGACCCAAAAATATTCATTAAATTTGTCTATCGGACAACCCAATTTCTTAAAAATTGGATCAAAAATAGCCACGCAATTCAACGCTAGAGGCGCCAAAGTGCTCGAGTGCTTGTAAGAGTAAGCAAGATAGCTTAAAACTCTAAAACTTTTTGTATTCATACCACTTTATTTTAAGAATTCGATTTTATTTAGTTATCGGTCATATAGAGAACGATGTTTCGATGTTTACATTTATCGATAACATCAATTGTAAGCAAAGAGAATAAGGATGAGAGTCCTTTGAATGATGAATCAAACAGTTACTCTATTTAACAAGTGGTTGCTTATCAGCAAATAAACGACTCGAGTAGTGTGTAGAGTCACATTTAAAGGTTTGCGTCACTAGTTTAGCCCTTCTCCACCCCCTCCCATAGTGTGTGTGTGTGTGTGTGTGTGAGCGAGCGTGCGATAAGGTAGCCCAAGACCAACGAGCAAACCTCAACATCATCATCATCATCACCTCAATCAGTCAAAACTCCATAAAAGTACAAATATAAATACAAAGCGTGAATGAATTCTTTAACACAAAATTAAAAGAAGGAGAAAGAAACACAAAAAATACAACAAAAAAAAAAAGAGTGTGATAGCCGAACTGATAAGCTAAAGACAACGACAACAACCAGGCAAAGAGATCGGCTATCAGACTACACCAACAATAACGAGACATCGCCAGAGAGAGAGCACGCCTGAGAGAGGTAGATTCTCTCTCTGTGTGTCTTTTGTAGACTTTGTTGGAGAGTTGTTCGCTCTACTCTGCTGCAACAACACTTGTTTGGCTTTGGCTTTGGCTTGGGCCAGGGCAGTTGGCTCAGTCTCGAAACGCATTTCAAAGCTCGATGGTCGCTTTGTCGCTCGAAGCTCGACGAATTACAATTCGCGATTCCTTCGATATAAGCCCTCTCCATAAACGCGATCGACCCGGCAACTTTTGGCTACGGTTTTTTTGTTTTTTTATTGTTTTTGAATTTTTCATTTTTGTCTTCTTCTAACGAATAAAACGAAAAAATAATACATATTTAAATTGCAAATATTGCAGAATTTAACCAAATTACGCCAACTTGGGTATGAGTAATGTGAGAATACACTAAATGAAATGTAATAATATACCTGAATATTTACCTAGATACAAGGTGAAAAGAAAAGGAAAGAGAATATGAAGTGAAGTGAATTGAGTGTTTGCTTGTTGTATGCATCATTATCAAAGAATGTGTGCAAAAGAATTTCTTGTTTTTTTTTTTACTTGGTAGTTAAGCAATAAATTTCATTATAAATATGACATAGAGATAGAGAAATGAAAACCCCTGTTTCTTAACAGAGATAAGGAGTTTTTGATGGTATAGAATACTTGGAAAATGATTGCATTATTTGATCAACTTTTTTCTAATAAATATTGAACATTTTTAAATGAAATTTTATGCTTAACTTGAACAAAAATCAATTCATTCAAATCTTTGTAGTTATGCATCAAATATTTTTTATCTGTTCTGTGAGTGCGTTTTGAGTAACGAAACGAATTGAATAACGAAAATTACAAGATTATAAGAAGAAAAACGTGAAAAGTGAATCAGCAGAGAACAATCAACGAAGAGGAAGAAGGGATACACCAACAACAACACATCAAGCACAAGTCCAAGCCCAAGCCCAAGCCCAAGTTAGGGCAACGGACTTGAAAGGATTCGCCATACCATTGGCAGCTGGAATTGTATCTTGTATACACAGCATACATACATACACACATACCGATACAGTAAATGAGAATCCCTCTGCTTTTCCCCTGTCACCAATATACCGATCTTTATACTCCATCTTCATCCATGAGGCAGCAGCAACCCAGAAGACAGTGAACCGCAAAAGATACATGCCATGTTCCCACTAACCAACCGCTCTTCGAGTGGCAAAAGCAACAACGACAAAAATACCAAAACCAACATTAACAACAACAGCAACAGCAACAACAACAACAACAATATTGGCACTAGCACTAAGGATCAAGTGAATTTACAAAATAATAATTGGAGCTGCAATAAAACAACCGGTCGTCGTGCTGGAAGTGGGTATAGCTACAGTTTTTTAGGTAACAACAAAAATCTCATTCACCCCATCATCATCAGCAAGAATTGAGACAAAAGATTAAAGAAAAAAAAAGGGCAAAAATAATTTAAATTTCAAACAACATTCATTTATACAGTTAACAATTTAGTGTAAACAATTTCTTGAACATTTTTGGTTTGACAATTTCATGCATATAAAATTCTTTGCAAAAGGCTTTCCGAATTGTTTTTATGAGTTTCCGAATCCCAGTTATTTGAAATTTATCACTTCTGTCACTTTCTGTTTTAAACTCTTTGCTGATCAGTGTAATTGCAATTTCGTATTCTTTTTGGCGGCTTTATGTTTTTGATCTCGATTTACCATTATTACCCGAAAGAGTCAAATCTCATTTAATTCGCTGGGGCAAGAGAATTTTCATTTCTCTCTCGACGTTGTGTCTAACCCTTTTTCAACTGGAACTTTTGCAGCAACAATTACAATTAATTGCAATTTGTTTGTGGCTTTTGCATTAAAATGCAAAATACTTTGCACTAATTTACATGTCGCGCCGTCTACAATAACAACAACAACAACAAAAGAGACGGAACTTGCAGACAGACAAAAAGAGATAGATAGATTAAAGAGACAATGCAAGTCTTTTGTTGCATGTACTTGATGGGCCATGTCATGCTGCTGCAATTGGCGGTGGGCGAAGGAGGGGGGTTGGATTGGGGCGGAAGTGTAAGTGTGCATGGGAAATGCCATCAAAATTCCAAGATCTCTCTGACTTTGTGAGACTGAGATCCAGGTTTAAGTTTAATATTCATATGCCTCTATCTCGCTCTCTCTCTGTCTACTTCTGTTTGTCTGTGTGTGAGTCTTCTTCTTCTCCTGCTATAGCTGCGCTTGCGCAATCCCCAAAAAGTTTGCCAAAAGAGAGACAGAATCTGGGGAGAGGAGGGCGGTAGGTCAGGCTATGTCGGCACATGCGCTTTGTTTGCTACTTACTTCTGTGTGTGTGTGTGTTAAAGAATTCCCAGAAATGTTTTATTTCGAAATTTGTTAACAAGCAGACAATGCTGAGAGGAGTAGAGCGAAGTGGAGTTCCACGAGAAGGAGAGTTGTAGTAGAGTGTCTTGCCAGGAACAATGTTTGGCCATTCTGGCCGTTCTACATACATATCTGTATATACCCTAACAAAGGTCTATACATACGTACATATGTATATATATTATAATTACAATAATTTTCTAATCCAATTGTAAACTCGGTTCTATTCAGTTCCAGTATTAAGCAAGATTACGAAAAGTTTTCCCATAGTTTTCGAAAGTTTTGACTGTTTATTTGTAGAGAGAGTCTTGAAAGCCTTTAAACCTTTCTTAAACCACATATGAACTGAAGCTTGAAAGACTTCCCAAGATTCAATCGGAACAGTTGGAATCTTAGCTTGGGTTTAAGATCTGCACCTTAACAAGGTGGATCCAAACTTCGAATTCATGACTTTGTTAGAGTAAACTGTAGTCGAATTAATGCTCATGTCTTTTGCATGGAATTTTTGTTGTTTGAAGCATCTTTTAGACACACACACACACACACACAAAAAAAGAAGAGAAAAAAGTGTATCAAGTGTTTGCGCTGGTTCTTTTGTTCCTTTGTTGTTGTTTTGTTTTTTTATTTTTTATTTGTTTATCCCTCACTTTGAAGGTTAAAGTTGAGTTTTGAATGCTTTGCCAAAGTTTTTTGTTTTTCGTTTGAATTGGCAATAGATGATATTCCATGTGATGGGTTTCAGACAGGTCCTTAATGTCGAGAACTTCTTGTCAAGCTAGTTCCAATTTTAGACTACATTTTCATGGCGGCAACTACTCTAACTGCTAAGCCAAACTAATAATTTATCTAATATATTAAATAGCCTTCAACAAATTTGAAGCAAACATATCTCATATGCAAATGCAAAATGCGCAAATGCAAAATGCAAATATAAATATTTGTACCAAATCGTGTTGGCTCATGTTGCCGCACTCTCCGATGTCGAGACTCCGACTCTGAGTCTGAGACACTGAGACACACTCGTGTTTAATTTTAATTGCAAAAATTGCAAAACTGACCAGTCATAACAAGTCTAATTAAGGCGCTGGCAAACAAATAACTTGCAAATGTTTTTTCCTTTTTATTTTTTTTTTTGCTTTTTTGTATAGTCTCAATGTCAAACACAGCGACCCGCACAAATTAGAAAGGGAAATGGTGGGTGAAGAAGAGAAGCCCATAAAGAACTGCACAAAAGATAGTGGTAGAAAGGAGAACTCAAATGAACTCAACCACGTCGAGGACGATCACGACTCCAAGACTCCATGGCGAGTGGCAATGAGTTAATTTGCTGCCAAAACACACCCTCAGGGCTCATTAGTTTGAGTGAGATTTATAGGCAAATTAGTCGGAAATGCAAAACAAAAACGAAAAACGAAACGAAAAAAAACTACAACAAATTGATGAGAGAAAATGGGGAAACATTTTGCTCACAACATATCCATAGTGGACTTTTTGTCAAATGTCCATTGCTCACTTCCTTCTTTCCAAAGGCGTTTTTGATAACAACATTTAAGGATAGAAGAAATTTAGGTCAAATTGGGTCAACCATCAGTTTTTAAATGACGAACTTACCAAACTTCTCAATAAATTTCCGTACACCAATTTTAAAGGTTTTCATTGAATCTTATTCAAACTGAATGTTATCTGTCTTGTGATCAATAAATCTAACGATTATATAAGATGTTACATCGTAGGTGCTATTATTAGAAGACTTTGCTAAAATCTCCATAGTCATAATTAATATATACATTATTTCAACACTTGAAACTTAAAATCTTGTACATTCGCAAGATTTGTTGACTTGGAACCAGCTAACATTCGACTTAAAAAATGGTAAAAACCTAGTGAAATTTTTTTTTTGTGGGCATAAACGATGCATTTTTCATATGATTTATTTCTCGAATTCAAGTTCAATACAATTATTTTTCAATTTCGACTATTTGCTGATTATTTAGCCTAATTTTGAAACAAAATAATTGCAAACATTACAAAAGAAGAGGAGGGAAATGAACCAACAAAAAAAATGACTTTCGATTTATTTCTACTTTTGCGGTGACATTTTGAATGATTTGACACTTTGTCTGTGTAAGAAGAAGATATCATCATCATCATCAGACCCAAAACTCTTGTATATCTTTTCCTCCTTCCTTCTCGCTGTCTCTATCTCTCTCTCTCTCTCTCTCTCTCTCTTTCTCTGTCACTGTCTCTTGTTACTTGTGTGTGTGTGTGTCAGGTCTGGGGCTGGCTATGGCATGAGGCATCGTCTTTCTTTTTGCCGTTTTATTAACTCATTATTTTGAAATCAACTTTGCCTGGCAGGCAAAACATGTTGCAGAAGTTTTCTGCCGCCTGACAACTTGACTGCACACACAGAGGGACACACACACACTTAAATGCTGCCGCTTGCACAACTTTCCTTTGACTCCGACTCCAAGTTGCAACTGCAATTTGCAATCCAGCAGTTGTTGTTTGGGGTGATTAAATACCCAGCACTCTTTTTGTTCCTTTTTGAACCATTTGGCAACAGATATAAATTGAATTCACATTCATTCATTGGCATTCACAAGTTTTTTGTGTTTCCCTGCTTATCCCAATCAATTTCATATTTATATGTCTCTAATTATCGTCTTTACATGTCTATATCATCTTTCATAGCAGCGCCATAAAATCGCAAACGGTTCATAAAAAAAAGTAGCTGGCTAGTAACTTTTTTATTTTTAACCTTTTTGCATGAATTTTGAATGCTTTTTTTTGGTTTTTGTAAGATCTGAGGTTAAAAGCCGACATAAATGCGTGTTGGCAAACAAAAACAAAACAAAACAAAACAAAAAACCAATTAATTATTTGCACATTTGCTTGTTAGTTTTGTTTGTTATTGCAAAATGCCACAGCACACAATAACAGCAACAACAACAACAACGAACAACGAAAAATAGAAAAAATAGATAAAAATTTATATTTCACATTGTTGTTGTTGTTGTCAGTGCTGCTGGTGATGTCAGTGTGTTGTTGTAGGCGTTAAAAGAGAGACACGAACAAGTAGCCGAGGACATGGCCACCGAAATGAATACAAGACACAAAACAATTCATATCGCATCTACATACTATATATGTACGTACATATATATGTTGCAGATAGGGCGATTTAATCAATGAACGAAATTTAATTGCTGATCAAAACAAAGAAAACCTTGGCTAACGAACAACAAAAAGCCAAACACATGCTTGCAATGTGGGCAAGAAGGCGCCATCACAATGGGAAAGAGATAAATGCATAATTGTGAGAATTTAATAAGCATATTCATACGTACCTACATATACAGTGGCGGTCACGAATTTAGGACGTTTTTTTTTTTTGACTTTAGTGCTGATTTTTTCAGCTTCTAAATAATTTAATGCAATACTTTTTTCTGTAATTTGTTGGTTATTGTATTTGGATCATGAACTGTAAAAATGGCGTTCATAGTTTAATCCGTTTTTTTCACAGGTGGACTTGAACAAAGAAAAGTCCGTTTTTTGGGGGGCATGAATTTAG
Organism: Drosophila paulistorum; assembly: GCA_018152135.1. Taxonomy (NCBI): domain Eukaryota; kingdom Metazoa; phylum Arthropoda; class Insecta; order Diptera; family Drosophilidae; genus Drosophila; species Drosophila paulistorum. The sequence goes on along the minus strand of JAECXG010000606.1, from coordinate 16,059,512 downwards.
GACGTTTTTTCCAAAATCTTAAATATTAAAGATAGAAGTATGAACTCTTTGAAGAAGTTGTAGATCTAGCAAAAATAAGATAAACTGCATACCACAAATTTTAATTTAGCCCCCAATTTTCGAGTTGGAGACAATTGAAAATCTGAAATTTGTATGGTAATTTTTGGTCCTTTGGGCGAGGCCATTTTTCGACACTAGTTTGCACTAAAATACTTTTTTCCATAAACTATGAAAGAAAGTAAATTGAATTTCCCGTCAAATGGCATATTTTTCATTAAAATCGGATAAAAATTAGACATATTTTTTTGCCTATCAATTTGGGACATTTTATGCAAAACTGCCTTTCTATTCTCCATCTCTTTCTTTTCATGCGTATGACCCTTCCGAAGGCCGCTTGGCATTTTCGCATAATATGTCCCATATTGATAGGCAAAAAAATATGTCTAATTTTCATATTTCAGTTCATACTTCTATCTTTAATATTTAAGATTTTGGAAAAAACGTCCTAAATTCATGCCCCCCAAAAAACGGACTTTTCTTTGTTCAAGTCCACCTGTGAAAAAAACGGATTAAACTATGAACGCCATTTTTACAGTTCATGATCCAAATACAATAACCAACAAATTACAGAAAAAAGTATTGCATTAAATTATTTAGAAGCCGAAAAAATCAGCACTAAAGTCAAAAAAAAAAAACGTCCTAAATTCGTGACCGCCACTGTATGTATGTACATATGTATGTAAAGTGAAACATGGATAATATCTACAGCCAAAACAACAGATCAACAAAACTGGAATCTGCAGATTGTTACATTTAGTAATCACTGTTATTTTTTTATGAACAGCACAAAATGTCCTTTTTTTTTACTACTTTCTGAAAGGAGAGACTTTTTGTTCAGTCCAAAAAGATAGTAATTTTATTATATATAAAAATAGGTTGGGGTTTCCTCCCTGACGCTATAACTCACAGTCACAGGGAACTATGGATATCCAGTCTATTGTCGATGTTCAAAAGTTGATAATGGTCGAACAATCAAAGTTGTTGTTCAAAGTGGCGGCTGTAGAATGGTTCCAGCAGCTTGTTATATATAAAAGTAGATAATGAATTTATAAAATATTGGTGCATTTATAGTTTTTTTTTAATATGATTTATCAACTTTGTAGTTAAAGCCTGAGGGCCCTGCTATTTCTTGGACATACAGTAGAGTCCGGTTATAACGGCTCTGCTTATAAGGTCCGTCCGGTTATAGCGACTAAAGTTCGATGAGTGGTTGGTCCCAATACAAACTTATATGAAAGGGCCTCCGGTTAGTAGGTCTTCCGGATATAACGACGAAAATCGTCGGTCCCTTGAGCGTCGTTATAACCGGATTCTACTGTACTTACATATGTATATCCTTTATGAATTTGAATAGTTAACAGTGGTTGCAAATTTCAATATTTGATTGTTTTCATACGTTCTTTCAATGCATTAGTATTTAAGAGGAAACCCTTAGAAAGAGTAACTACTGAGAATTTTGTAAAAAGAAGGAACTATTTCAAATAGATCAGGGGGGTTATTTATCTTTGGGGAAAAGCAAAAACCTTCAAAAGAATTTTTACTCCAATTTCTAATCATGCAGAAATGTAGAGAAATTTTAAGAAGATATGTGTATATATTTTCATATTAAAAGGAAAACAAACATTTTCAAACATTTCAATATGAACACGTTTGTTTATAAGATGCAGAAACATTCTATTTAAAAATGAAATCTTTCAAATTTAGCCAGGTGAAACTTTTTGGTTATCACGTTTTGATCACATTTACTTCACAATCCCCTCCCACCCATTCGCAAAACTAAACAATTTAGATTGAAAATTAAATCAAAGACGCGACGTAGTAAAATCTAAACATAAACAAAGTGGGAGACAGACAAACAAACAAAGAGAAGAAGAAAAAAACGTGCCAAAAACGCTTAAAAATGTTGGTCAAACATTTGTCGACTATGCAAATTTAACAAGTATCTTTAATATTTGGTCTAGAAATGCAAAGTACAAAACTATTCATAACTATGCGACAATTTGCAAAACACACAGCCAAAAATGGGGGGAAAAACTGGCCAAAACACGAAACAAGCAAAACCAATTATCGTTTTTAATTATTTGTAAATATTGAACAAAAGTCGGACGCCGCTCAGTTTAGTCCCGGCACGGCGCGACGGCGCCTACCCACAAAAACAAAAAAAAAAAACACCTTATCGAAACGTAGTGACAACAACATCAACAACAACAACAGTCGAGAGAGTCACAGGTGCGCCCAATCAAAGTTCAAGCCACACCACACACACACGCAGACCCATTGACATTTTTTTGTCCCCTTTATCTAATCAAAAGGTCTTTGCATTTCGCGTGCCAAAAACAAAAAGTAAATGAATCATCATCTCACGGGGGAAGGTTTTTGAGGTCATTGACAATAGAATTGGAATTGCGGGCATTAAGTTTAAGTTCCGGTATCTGCATATTCTCCGAACCGAACTTATTGATACTCTTTTTCTGCAGCTTCTTGAACATTAAACTGAAATTGTTTACAACAAAAAAGTAGGTATAAATATTGTCTTAGTTCATCAACAATTTCCTGTACAACAAACAAAATAAACTCACATATTGATTCAACACTTTTGCCAATTTTCGAAACTTTTCTCCTCTTTTTTCTCGAGGACAAACAATAAGAGCTTGAGCGAATCTCTGTGCGTGTTTGTTCATTATCTTTGATTTTACGTCGAACAAATTTGTCAAATATTGTTTTTGCCAAGACAAAATAATTATGGTTTCTTAACTTTTGCACGTGGGCGCAAAGAAAAAAAAAAACCCAATTCATAAAAATGACAAGTGCACTTACAAATTTAAATTTGAATGCTTAACTTTTTCCGCATCTCCAGAAACCGGTTGGGGTTAATGTCATAAAATGATATATATGTATATTTATTAGTCATAAGATAAGACCGAAGTGTCTATACTCTGTAGGGCAGATGCTGTCGTCCTTAAGAAGCTTGCACACCTCATCATCATCCATGTACCCCAGTTTTCGAGAGGGTAAACAACAACAAACAACGCCTTTTAGCCGACTAATTTCCTATATAATAATAAAGGCACTTACCTTTCTTGTGGGCGTGGTCAAAATTGTTGTAATTTATTAAGTGTTTCTGTGTTTTGTTTTAATTGCCAGCACAAATGATTTAACTAAAACTTTCACTCGAGTCAAATTATGGCCTAATGACTAAACACTTTTCCCCCATTGTTGTTATTTGAAAAGAAGAAGTGAGACAGAGAGAGAGAGGAAAAAACTTTGAGAGATTAAATTCAAGTTTATAAATTCTGGGAAAAAAAAAATCATTTGTGCATTTTCTCGAATTGCATTTTGCACTTTCCACCTCGATTGAATTAATTTATCACACAAATTTACCGCTACACAGTGTCAACACCAACCAAAGGGTAAACAGGATGAGAAGGTGGCGGTGGTGCTGCGGGGGGTGGTGCAGCAAGAACAAAAAATAAGCATAAAACATAAAAATATTGCAGCATTAAAAGGCAATAAATTTGTGGGACAACTGGCTGACCGCCTTGAACCTGGAACCAAACACTTCCAAGAAGAACAATCATTGCTGTGGTCCAGAGGGGAAGGATGGGGGCCCGAGAACTGACCGATCGACAGCGACCAGAACAGAGAAGGCAACTTGATATGTGACTGAACACTGACTACAAGCCCCGAATAACCGAAACGACCTAATGAATACCCTACAGTCATAGTCATCTTGAACAATGTACAGAGAAAACGAACGAAGCTGCATCTACCCTATTTATCTTGGGTATCACATATTTTTGAATACCCACAAAATGTTACTTTGGTTTGAAGAAAAACTCTCGCGCGCACGGACCAAAGTTTGATTTATGCGTTTTAAGAGATGTTGCGGCTGCTGCTGCTGCTGCTGATGCTGAATGGCCGATATGAAGCCGGGCAATGGCCACAGCAACGGCAACGGAGGACCACTACCGTCTCTCTCTCTCTCTCTCTCTCTCTCTCTGTAACCCCATCTCCCTTGCCATCTTAGCCAAACAAGAGAGTCAGTCCAACAAGTTAAATTTTCATAAGACCCAAAATGGCACGACTATCAAACGTTTTGTGTTTAGCCTGGCTGGAGGTTATAGTAAATGCAGTTAGACATAAATTATACGGCACACAGAGAGACTAGAGTACAACAAACACACACAACGACAAAAAATATGAAACAAAAACTATTTAAGCCATCATCTCTGCACAGTGGTACAAAAACTAACACATTAGTTGCATAATGAAAAGGTTCAAAATTTAACTAGCTTGAAGTTCTACTGCAAAACTTTTTTTATTTTCTGAACGTTATTTCTTGATTTCTAGAGAGTATATTAATATTGGGAAGTGTCCTTTTGTCCATGAGGTCTCTTTCTATGCAAACTAGTCTCTCAGTCAAGGATACAAAATGCTGCAATCAACCTTAATGCTGTTATCGAAATAGAAGAAATCGCATATATAGAAATCAAACAAAATTGCCAATGAGTGTTAAGAAGACAGAGAGTTGATGTCTTCCTAGCCTAGTCGTTCAGAACAGGGAGATAAGATTGTTAGAGAGAAAGAGAGAGAGAGAGAGTGAGAGAGAGATAGATAGATAGATAGATAGATGAGTTACTTGCAATACTTTGACACTTGTGGTATTTTCTTCGTCGTTTTGACTTTTCTGCATCACTGTTTCAATGGCTTCTGGCTCTAGCCATTTGTTGCATTCCCTTCCTCCTTTGGGTCTATGCACTGTGTGTGTGTAAATATTTAACGAAAGTCAAGCAGATGCAAATATATATATACATATACATATATTGTATATTGGAGGGCTCGGACTCAGGCTCCTCTTATAATCGGATGCCTTTTTGGCTGCAACACGACAACTTCAACAACATGTTGTTGAGCGCCTGTGTCAAGTTTAGGCCTTTGTCTCGTAAATTTTCAACATTTTATTACTATGAACATATGTACATATATATGTATGTAAGTATGTACATTCATGTATGTAAATAAATATTGCATCTTTTCTCTGACAGTTTCCCTGAGTTTCACACAATGAGCGATTTATTTAGTATGCGAATTGATTAATTACAAACCGGAAGAGGTGAGCCGAGGCATTGTTATGGCTAACGACAACGATTCAAATCATTTAATCAAGCTTTACATTTTGATTTGGATTATGATTATTATTATTTGTTATTGTTGTTTATTTTTCTTACACGCAAGCAAGTTTTGTAAAAACTGAAGGTTTTTTTTCGTTTTCTATTTTTGTTTTGGTTTTGTTCTTCTCAGAGGGTATTAAGTCAATATTTCTGACAATATTTCTAAAAATATAGAGAGTCATGTTAGTTTGAGAAGGGTTTCTTCTACCAAATGCAAATAGAAGATATTTGAAAGCTCGTTCTTCGATATCAAAATGGCTTATATTGTTCCTAAAGGATGATTCGCCGCTGTCTTTGATTTGTACTCTTTCTATGATATAATACACCACCAACAATCATTATTTTGGCTCGCTTTAAACGCTTGGGTCTAAATTTGGTTAAATTATGGAAATTATTCCACAAAAATAGACTTGTGAATTGGCCATAATTTACTGTTTCCAGTGTTAGGATCTGGAACTTGGGCATATTTTCGACGAATGTCATAACAATTAGTTCCAAATGGTTGCCTTAAAAAGTTGGATAAATTCGAGTAAAGTGTTTAGAGTGAAAAACAGAGAGATGTAATTTTAGGGTGTAACTTTTTGTCAAGCTTATTTTCACTATTCACTCTTGATCAGCTTCAGTAAGCCTCTAGACTTGAAAGAAGATAAGACCATTTTTCGATTTACAAGTCAGGAAATCAAAAAAAAAAAAAAGTATATTTAAAGTTAAAAATATTATTTTTGTGTAGTTTTCTTTGTTTATTTTACATATTTTTTGGGTTCAATGTGTGATATTCAAGTGTGCCTTCCTCCCTAAGGTGAGATTCTAGATCCCAATTTAGTTTAGTTGGCTGTAATCGATAATTATAATATAAAGCCCATATAAATGTTGTATATTTTTGAAAAATATTTGTATTTAGGGACACCCTAATGCACAATGGGCACATAAAAATTGTCAAATGTGGTTTTAATGTCACATAGATGAACACACACACAGAAACACAGAGACACATATGTGTAAATGTGTTTATTTTTATGATTCTGTGCCACTTAAATTGCTTGGAATTGTTTTTGTTTTGTTTTTTTAATTATGAACTATTTAAAAAATGTTAGAGCTGTAAAAATGTAATACTTGTGTCTTTTTCTATTTCAATTTCTTATACTCTTTCTCTCTCTCTCTTTGCAGGTAAGTGTTCTTTTTGATGATAATTATATTCATGGCTGAGTTAGTAAGTATTTGGCTAAAATCAATATGACAAACGACATACATATGTACATATATGTTTGCATGTACATAAGGGCAAGTATTGGAAACATATGGCAAGAGAGAGTGAGCGAGAAAGAGAGACAGAACTCGTTTCGTTTCGCCTCTTTTGTCGGCGCGAAAAAATAACAAAACTATTTACACACAAAATCTATTGACTTAATGATTTAGTCATCAGTTTATATATATTTACGAACTTGTATGTATTGCACACATTAGACATCTTAGGTAAGACTGTTTTCTAGTCCAGGTCTCCCCCTCTCAGCACTCCCTCTTAAGGCAAGAGCCACCTTGGTTTGCCAACTCATTTAACATAATTAGGTCCAAACCAAACCAGTTCCTGATATTGCAAAATCCTTTGACTAATTGGCCAAAAAATAAATAAAGAACGTTTTTGCACTTCAGAAGGCAACAAAAAGCCAACCACAGCAGCAAAAGAACAGAAGGAAAAGATTTCGTTTACCTGCAAAGAGAAATTAAATATTTTGTATACCCCTGAAAAGATCGAGCATTAATATATCTTGGAATATCATCATGGATAAAAGAGAAACCCGAAACAGGAGAGAGTTTAATGTACAGGGTATCTTTAAGTTGACATTGTGACTTAAAGTTCAAAAACTGCTTCGAATTTGTTCTTTGTTCTTAGAATTTGCCCAGAAATATATGTAGGTATATACATATACAAACATATATCTTTGTATAAAGATGGATTTAAAAGAAAAAACATATGTCTATATGTCATAATTCTGTCTGTCGGTAAAGCCAGACGAATAAATTTTAAAGTTTGTTTTTATTTATTCGCTTCAAATTTCCTAACTTTTTTCGACTCTTTTGCAGCTTCAATTTCTAAACATGGCCAAAATATAAAGGTAGCTTTTTGGCAGGGTATGAAAACTTCGTCGTAGTGTTTATAGTCTGGGGACGGGGGGGACCTCTGATTGTTTTTTATTTGCAATCAACAAGAAGACGATACATTAACCTGAATGTTCAGTCATTTTGACAATATTTTTTAACACATTTTGTTGCTGTGAGTCTCGTTGTGCAAATACAACAACAAACATACATATAAGCAAACAACCATACATATACATACAACAGTATATAAGTATGTACATATGTATGTATGTATATACCTAACTTGATACATAAACACATGAATGTACGTACGAGACTTTGTATCTAAAATCAACAAGTTCATGACAACAAGCATGAATAAAAAAATATAAGATAAAAACTTTTAAGCGTCAGGCAAATAGAAACACACACACACACACACAAAGAAGTATATACATATGTATGTATAAATACCTATATCTGTATACAAATGGCTTCATTCATTGCTAGGCCGTTTAGCTAGAAGGTAAACAGAAACTCCAAAATAAAAATGAAAATCCAGTTGCCTGACAAGAGTTTACCTATACACTAAGAAATATATAAACAATATCCACGGGAAAGAGAGAGCGAGAGAGAGAGAAAAAGAGAGCTTTATTGGGGGTAGCACTCTCCTCTAGAAATCAAAATTGATTATGTCACTTGACAAAACTGATTCCTTATTTTATGACAGATGATTGATATCCGTTTAAGTATGTCAAAAACTTTTGACAAAACAAAAGCCATTGGAATATAAAAATTTGCCCCCTCTCAGCCCGATTTCTCATCATCATTCAGGGGAATCAATCTAATCAAGAACCTACAGAAAAACTAGGGGCAAACCCTTATTTAAATGAACATTCCCCCCCAACCCCTCTGCAATTGAGGTAAATCACCTTGTATTTCACTTTCACTTACACTTGAGATGCCTATGTAATGAGAAGGAATTCGATTACCCTGCGCTGAGTAATGCGCTGACATTGGAAATTAATCGCATTGTCTTCAATTCGAATGGAATTCAATACTCACTTGAAAAATATTTGGGTTAACTGAAATCGATATCTAATTTTGAATTCAAATTACACCTGAACCCACCAAAACTAATAAAGAGTGAACTTAAGGGTTTTCTTTGTAATTGTAGAATTTGGTTTATGGGGAAGTTTTGAAAAGAAAAAAGCTCAAACTATAAGTTGTATTCATTTCTTTTCTTTTAACTTGGCCTCGGCCAATATGAAATCTTCAATTTTCTTTAGATTCTCGGTAATTTTCTTCTTATGTTCGGCTTCTTCTTGGTCCATTGTTTTCTCCTTGTCATCTGTTTCGGCTGCTTGTTTCTCGGCTTGACTGTCGCCCTCTGTGCGCCTGCCCATTGTAAGTCTTGTGACAAGATGCGGTGGTATCCGGATGCCAGCTCCAATGCGATTATCGTTTTTATATTGGCCCACGGCGCGTATGAAGGGTTTGAGGGGATGTCCTTTGGCCTGGGCCTCGTCCATCAGCTGGCGGGCATAGTCAAAGAAAAAGACATCCTCACGCAGGCACTCCAGCTGAGCCTCACGATTGTAATTGCGATCAGGCCGCGTCTCTTCTTCGTGGCGTTGTTGCACCTGTTTATCCAGTTGTTGCCGCAATTCGTGCATACGACGCAGGTGCTCCCGGTGTTGCTCCCGCTTGAATTGGACCTGAATGAGATCGTTCTTGAGACGCAATTCAATGGCTTGTTGTCGTTCTTGAGCAGCCTGCTGCTTGCTGGCCTTGACCAGTTCTTTTTCCTGCTTCTGGATGTTTAGACGTTGAGTTTTAGCCTCTTGACGTAGCTGCTGGCGTTTGGCCTGCTCGGCACTGCGAGCTTTACGCATTTGCTCTAATTGACGTTCATAGCGGGCATGATCCTGGCCAGCACTGTAGTGAAGACGTGGTGCAAGATCCTGAGCTAATTGGTCATTGCGGCGTAGACGTTGTTGTATGCGATTTCGAGCATGATCTCGTTTCAGTTGCTCCAATTGACCTTTCGCCTGATTATGCACCTCGCATTGAGTATCCTCTACCTCATCCAACATTTGGAGTCGTTGTTGCACCTGCTCTGACATTGCTAGTGAGGCCAGGGCCTCCTCTCGCCTCTGATGACGCTTGGCCGTTTGAGTTTCCTTTACCTTGGTCAAATGCTCTTTGAGTTGTTGCTGATTTCTCTCCCTCTCCTGGCGGGCTGTCGCCATTTCCTCGGCTTTTACCAACTTACGCGCCTTCTCCCGCTCGGCAATGGCCTTGAGGAGCTCCCTCTTGTGCTCACCCATCTGTTGGCAGCGTTCGGAGCGATTCTTCTGTGCCTCTTTGATGCCATTTATAACTTGCTCCTGAAAGATGCATTTGTCCCGTTCATTTGCCAGCTGCTTGGCCTTGGCGAATTCCATTTGGACTTCCCGCTGCGCATTGATACTGCCCAAAACTTCACTCTGCAAGCGGGCACACTGCAATTCGCGGGGTCCTGGACGCAGTTGCTCCAACAATTGTTGCGCCTTGGCTATGCGTTCTCGCTGCCGACGCTGTTCCTCCTCGCGTGAAGCTTTACTATCTTCCAAGGACTGTCGGGCGACCTCCTCTTTATGCTTCTGCTGCTGGGATAATTCCCTGACACATTCTTCCTCCTCGGTGATGCACAGTTTGCGTCCCCCAAATTGACGTAGTAACTCCTCGCCTCCCAAACGCAGCTGCTCTTCATACTGACTACGCTGCTCATTTCGCAATTGTTGCTCTACTTTCGAGGCTTGAGTGGCATTCGATTGGATGCGAGAAAAACGCTTTTGAGATATAATTACTGGTGGCTTTTCTCGTATGATAATTTGGCGACGTTCCTGTGGCAGCCAAGAATACTGCATGGTTGCCCCTAAAACTCAAGACAAATGAATGTTCGTTTAATGGTGGAAAATTATTTTGTCAACGTTGTCATGGTGCGAGGAGGGCGGTTGTCATTGAGACAACTCGTTGCAGAGGAAACCAAATAATAACAATGTTGATTAACTCGCAAATATAAAAAGTGTTGACAAATCTCAGATGAATCTGAAATGTTTAACGATTTTTACTTTCAAATTTCAAAACTTAACTACTTAGCTACTCCATACAATCTCAAACCTCATCAGATTGATGTTGTTTTACCATTTGGAATTTAATTAATTACTCTCTCAGCTGACAACAACACAAAACTGTCAACGTAAATGGCATTTAAACATTTTACTATTTTTGTGCAATTTGATGGCTTAATTATGTCCAAAATGCAACATGCTGAGGTCCATTTGGTGATGACCGTGCGTACATTTTTGATATTTTTAATGATGATTTTTGCAATTACATTTTAGCTCAACGATCTGTGGTGAGTGCTGATTGAGTTTTTAGTTTTATAAAAAGTTTTGTCAACTCATTTCCTGATTGATCGTTACCCTAAACCCTTACAAACAAAATCTATTTGGTGACGCTTCATTTGCCTCACATTCACATTTCGACCAACCAAAATAGGGAAAAGCAAGAGAATCGTAAATTTAATTAACACTTGACTGTGAATCGCCGAAATATTTACGTATTTACGTCTGCCCAGATAGGTAATGCCCTGGACGAATACAATGAACTGTTTATAAACTTTTTTTTCTTTCTTTTTTTTACGATATAAAGTGGAAACAACACGCACTGAAGCGAGATACACCAGAGGAAGGGGAATTGGGTCAGTGAGCTTTGTCGCTTAGAAGGTTAAAAGCCAACACAATAAGCCCTATACACAAGATAATGGTTAAACGTCGTACCCACGAAATGTACAATATGTACATTTGTATATGTATATAGAATAGAATAAAAGTGTATCTATTTAGGTCTAGTGGAGCGCATTAAGTTGGAAGACACAAATATTGTGCATTTAAGAGGTCTTTTGTCAAGTGGTCATTTGGAGTGACGCTATTGGGTAGTTTGGGTATTATTATACTGAGCAATGATAACGAGGGCTAGAGGGAGTCGAAAATTAAATCAGGGATTGAAATTCGACAAACAGTAATTGGTTATACAAATTAAAAGTACTTGTGGGTGCAACTTGGACCTAGGTTCATTTAAAACTCCTTTTTCTTCGCGATTAGGAAAGGCATCTAAAGATGAAACAAAAGTTGGTCAAAACTAGAAAGTTAGGGGAGTATTTTGCAATGGAACTTTACCGCTGCATGCCCAATTTGATGGCTAAACGATAGCTAAAGTTTGTAGAAGACCGAGAAAGAGCAAATGGAAATAGACCTTATCCTCATATTTACTTATGCACTTACTTGCAGCAACCTCTTCAACCATTTATTCCCTTAAACTTATCTTATCATGAAACTTATTGATTCCTCAATAGACATCAATTGATAAAATGTTAATAAAACGTCCGTCTAGTCTTCTATATATGTACCTATATATGTATCACTTGATCGTCAAGTGCGAATGACAGACAGCTGAGAAAGAAGAAGTAAGAAGAATAACAAGCAAACAGTTTGCACACTTCTTCAACTCCTTCAATTCTTACTCCTCTCTTTACACCGCCGCTTCCTCTTCCTCCTTCAGTTGTGTCCAGTGTGTCCATTGGACTACTGTCCAGTTTCTTTCGCTTCCACTTGAATGACTTCATGTGCTGCTGACGTTGCTGTTGCTGCTGCTGCTGCTTCGGCTGCTGGAGCCTCAAGCCATTGGAAAACTTGAAAAACTTGTCTTTGTTTCCAGAGGCAGTCGCAGAGCCATAACCACCGCAACCAACCACCAGAGTCAGAGCCAAGCACACGTACTTTTAGCTGGGTACTTGCACTTAACCAGAGAGAAAGAAGAACCTCAATAGCTCGCTAGGGCAACGACAGAACAAACAAACAAACAAATGAGTGCAACTGTTTCTTCTTTCCAAGCCAAGTCCAAAAGACTGGCGACAGTCGGGCCAGTCCAGTTTTCTACTGAAAACCAGAACACACAGCACACATCAGAACGAAAAACCCATTTTGACCAAAGTTGGCCAAGTTGAATCTTTTGCTGTACAGATCTCTTTTTTTTTTTTTTGTCTCATCTTCTCTGCTCTGCTCGGCTTGGCCCGGCTCTGCTGATGTTTAGGGCAATTAACAAGCAATTAAAAGACGGGTATAGGCCACAGTCACAAAGAGACAGAGCGAAAATTGTAATTCAAGCATTGTAAACACATTTTTTTATAAGAGTTAAAGCGAACTTACCTTTGAACAGCCCGAAAGCCCTCGAGATGATGATGATGAACAATATTTGCACGTAGATAGCATAAAATAATGAAAGATAACTATAACGTATCGCAAAGTAGTTACGCATACTTCTTATCGTTTAATGCGATCATCCAGCGGATGTCGAAAACATTTCGTAGCCAATTCAATTCAATAAATCCAAATGATGGATAAGGATTTGGTGGATTATGAGCTAATTAGTAGTTCTCGAATTGCTACATTTGGTTGGGAATCATAACTAAATAAGCTTTGATAAAGGATTAGGCAGATTATGATTAGCTAATTTGCAGTTCTTGAGTTGCTAAATCTTATATCAATTTACTTAAATCTTACCTATTAAGTATTTAATATTATCAACTTGATTATTTGGTGTTTTTATATCGACAGATACATCGAGTTGTGTGTTTTACGAGATACATTTCGAATGTATCTTTTATGTCACTTGAAAAATTAGCCTTCAAAAGATTGTTCTCGTGGCGGTTATGTTAAAAATATTTTGCTTATAGAACTTTTATTTGATTGATGAATACCAAAGGGGTTAGAATAATGTAAATTTTGTCTTGTTTTCTGATACGATTATCCACTTCGATCCCTCTGCTCACCTATGTGTGTATGTACATATGTATGTATGTATCTAGCCCCATTTATATGAATACTCTATATGTTAAATTTGATTTATTAACCCTGTCGCTCAAGCAATTTACAATCATATGAAATGTTTAACATTTACTTTTGCAGTACTGAAGTATTTTCAGTGGATGATATAATCTCTGGCAGAGACCGACATTCTTGAACACCCTTTTTTAAAAACGAGCAAAGTGAATTTGTTAGGAAGTTTGCTCAATTTTAGAAAGTTAACTCCTGAAGCTATACACATACATATCTGTAAATGAGGGTATATTGTGTAGGGTATAAACAGCTCATCAAGATCGGATTCAAAAGCATTCTGTTCTTAATACGCCATTAGAACGCAGAGAGCCAATCAAAATTAAAGTAATGTGCGTTTCGTTTTTCGAGGCTTTTCAATTTAGTTGGTTTTTTTTCGTGGGGTTAGATCAGTTGAACCCTTTCATTATCAATTGAAGTATTCTCTCCCACAGTTTATCTCTCTCTCTCTCTCGTATTTCGTTTGGTTTCATAATTGTGTTCATAAATGACTTTTTTCGTCATGCTGTTTTGTTATTAAATGTTTCAATGTCAACCCGATCACGTTTTTATTCGTTGGCTGGCAATTTGTTTGGTTAACAATTTGAATTTTGATATGCTCTAAACGGCTTGGCAAATTGCATAGATGTAAGTGACTTTTGCCTGTGTGTGTGTGTGTGTGTGTTTGTGTGTGTGTGTGTGTGGTTTAGGTTTAGTTTACATGAGCATTTACATTTGTTTATTGTCACACCTGATTTTTTTTGGATTAAGAAATATTTGTTGTAACCACTTTGCTTGCGACAATTTTTCGTGTTGAGGTCTTTGAGGTTTCTCATCGATGATAAAGAAGATCATAATGACGATCTCGTTCAGTTCTATTTGGTTTGGTTTAGTATGTTTTGCTCTATTAATCAAATGGGCAATAATTTATAAAATCAACTAAGAAAATCTGGAAACATGATCTCAAATCAAGGCAATTCAATGACATAAATCAGACTAATCAGCCAACACAAAAAAAAAAAGATTGAACTAACTTAGAATGTGATGGGATTTGGAATACCCTTGGACCTAAATGGCGTTCCCTTTACTATAGACGGTTGTCAGGTAGTCAAAAAGCAATCAATATACAAATTTTATGTTTTTCAATCCTTTCGATTCTGACATAATGTCTTTTTAGACAAACAGTTGGTTCATTTAGGCACCATAAAAAGTCTTACATCAGACACGTGTCTTTGTACAAATTGCCAGACCAAGTGCTTCATGTACATCATATCATGATTTCACAATAAAAAGTAAGGAAAAACACACAAAATGTAATACTCGTTTGGCCAATTCTTTAAGCATCAATCAAAGAGTATTAAGAAATGTACAAAAAAAACAAAAATCAATCACACGCTCTATTTACAACAAATTAGAAAAGAAACAACAAAACACAAAAAACTGAAACAAAAGCCGACGGCCGTGTAAAACAAAACTAGCCCAAACATAACTATTTATGTATGTATGTATGTATATGCTATGTGTACGATATATTGGTCAAAATATTTACAACCACGCCCATACACACCACACAGAAAGGAGAAAAAGAGAAAATGCAGGCAGAGAGAAAGAGAAAGAGTGTACAAAATGGTATGATTAATGATAGACAGACAGTGGAAATGATGCCTTAAACATTATCAACACCAAATGAAACGCCAGAGGCCAGCGGATCGGTTTAGTATTAAAAGTGCCCGTAAAGTGTTGCATTATGTCTTTCCTCCCTCCTCCTTCCTCTAGTCCCTATCTCACGCTCAAGTGGCAAGACGGCGCCCACACGCGACTCATTTGTATGCAACTCCAGCTTAGTCTGTGCCTCTCTCGATCTCGATCTTCTCCTCTCTCAGATATCTATCGTTTTGGCTCTTGGCGCACTGCTGTTGCTTGTCGTCGCATAATTCCCAAATGGACAAAACTTCTGGACTGTAGTTCCCACAAGAACTTCTACAACTTCTGAGTTTGTGTAATTTATGCAAATTTATTCATCAAATTGTCTCTCTCTCTCTCTCTCTCTCTCTCTCTCTTTCTCCCTCCCTCCCTCTCTCTTATACTTATATAGTGTATAATTTGTTCTCAAAGTTAAACCTCTTCACGAACAACAATCATTAGCATAATGGAGAGCACAAGGCAGCTAAAAACCAGCAGCCAGTCGGCCAGCCAGTAGAGAACCCAATGACAAAATATGGTAAAAAACCAAAATCAAAAATCAAAGATCTCTTAACGATGTGCTAATGTCGTTACCCCAAACCAAGAAAAAAAAACGTTGACAACCAAGAGACACAACAGAAAATATTATTATTAATAACAAATAGACGTAGACGAAGAAAATGCTAAATCCAAGACTTGTGCCCAATGGCACATTGTAATAGAATAAATATGATAAATATTGACTATATTGACATAAAATGAATCAACGTTTGTTCTAAGGGCTTAGATACGACCATTGTCTATTGAAATTTTTTTATAAAATATAGAAATTATTTTTATACAATTTTGTGTTTGCTTTTTTTTTTGTCAATTTGCTTCTCACATTCAGATACTTATCAGGTAAATTAGGAGCTCTTTTTTCAAGTAATTAAGATATGCTAAAAAGATTTATCTGTGTTTTTTTTGTTTTGTTTTAGAAACCAAAACAAAACGGGGGAAAAAAAAAAAATTAGCAAGGCAAATATATTTTTTTTAAGATTTATTTGTTAACAATCGAAAAGAATTCTTCTCTAAGCCACAAAATTAATACGTTTTCAATGAAAATGAGCATTTAATTTGGCCAGCCAGAACAAGCGGGAGAGGGGAGGGGTGAGATAGAGAGGGGGAAAGCAAGCAAAAGAAGATGGGGCAAAAGAAATTCGAATCTCAAATTAGCAACTTAATTGCGTGAAATTAATTTCAAACTAATTTGAAAAGCCTTTAAGCTAAAGCTTTTTCAAAAATTATACGATCTATCCGAATATGTATATAAATATAAATATATATGTATGTATTATGCATAATTATGCATTTTATTGATGGCAAATGAATGGATCGTTTGGCCCGGCCCTAAGGTCGACATCATCATCATCATCATTTGGTTTACAGATGTTATTTAGTAATATTGATTTGAATAAATTTGATTACAGTGTGATTACGAATTTGTTGAATGGTCTGAACGGTCGGTCAACAATGTGATTAGGAAATATTATATTGCATCAAGATTGTTAGACAAATAGCGTTAAATGGAAACTCAATACGGCAGTGAACATTTTTAAACAGAATTTCAATATAAACAGTGTGAAAGAACAGACAAAAAGACCAAATTTGACCCAATTTAAGTATATTTTGCGGTTAAACTTCCACTTTAGGCATAATAACTCTTTGGCTTAAATGGAGAAATGGAAACCCTAAGAAAAGAAAGCATGTACAGCACAGTAAACACCTGGCAGTAGGTAAAAATCAAATTAAGCGCGAAATTACTTGCATCGTTCGGTCTCTCTCTCTCTCACTCTCTCTCTGTCTCTGGTCTCAAAAGTAAAATAAAAGAAAAAGTGTCATAAAAGCTTAAGACTTGGCTCAGTCAGTTAAATGAGTCGCAAACAAATCGCCAACTCATAAATAACCCAAATGCCCGTTCGAATGGCAAATTTCGTGAGATTCTGCACTTTGATGCGCGCTTCCCCCCACAAAATTCGTGAAATCGTGAGAGGCTCGACGAGAAGAGAAGTTGGGCAAAAAAAAAAAGAAGTTACCTAAGCATGGCCCAAAGGGTTTTACTCTTTTTATTTTCGTATCCATTTTGTGAACTTAACTGAACTGAACTGGTCAGGAAAATTTCAAGGCGTAGCCTTAACTAGAAACCACAAAGAAATAGAGAGAGAGAGAGAGAGAGGCGAGAGGCTTGGGGAAGGGGAGCTTGCTAAGAGTTTTCATGGAAAAGCCATTTAAAAAGAAAAAACTTGCCAAACACACTTGGCTTTAATAGTGTTTCAGCTGTCTATTTGCCCATTTCTTTGTTTTTTCATCACTCTGACATCAGCAGAAAAAAAATATTATGAAATTATATTATATAAAGTTTTCATGTTGTAATAGTTGCCATAATATTTTTGCAAATTTTTGCATGTGAAAAGAGTTTTACTTTTATATTTTGTCACAGTAAAGTTCTTTGCTTTTGCTTAGTTTTCGTTTTGAAGAGACAAAGGGATGACATATCAATATAAGTCTGTTTCTATGCATCACTCAATCTTTTAGTTTTTGAGCTATTTTAGTATAACTTTCTCTTAACATACATAGTTAAAAACCCAGAGCCAATACCAAATGCCATTCCTAATGTATGGGAGATTCTATGATTCTAAAAATAATCGCCAGTACTGTCTCTCTCCAGTATTATCTCTCTCTCTCTCTTCAGTGTAGCTGGCATCCTTAGCATCTTCTAGTTTAGATCAAGTTTTATTAGCAACTCCCACAAATCTGAAACTGTAGGATTCCTCTCACATATTATAGTGTATACAAATATGTCCATCTATATATGTACTTACAGATATACCCACTTGATATCAATTCATTATCTACCCACATTATAAACGAAAACGTGTAAATCAAATTAAATCAAATGACAGAGATAGAGAGAGAAAGAGACTTTAAGTATCAAATAACATTATTTGGTTTAGTTTTCTTGTGTATCTGTTTATCTTTGTCAAAGTATTTATCTAGACTTTAGCATTGACCCAGTTTGACGGAAAAGGCAAGAAGCATCTTCAACTTGTGTAGGTGATAGGTGAGAAATGTCTCAATTAGAAATGGTAAAAGATAAGTGCAAATAGTTGAATACTTATTATACTTATATAGTTAAACAAAATGTATATTTATGGCATTTTAAATGTGTGTCAACTGGCGGCAACGACCGGAAATTTGCCAACTCATATATATACACACACACACACACTCACACACACATACAATCGCACACACGCAATGCGAATTCGAATAAATCAAATGGAACTTCCGCTGATGCGTGGGCTGCAGTGGCTGCTGCGGCTGCTGCTACCCGAAATCCAAAATGAAAAGTGACAATTTTATTTGGAAGACAGACAGAGCCAGAATCAGACTCTCAACTCTCAAGTCAATGCCGCACGACGACAACGACAACGACGTACTTGTAAAGTATTTGATTTTATTGCAATTTTTGCCTATGGGTGGGAAACCCACACGCTACCTACCCAGCTGATTCATTCATTCATTCATACACTCACTCACTCACACGCTTTGGTTTCCATTCATGCTTAGCGTTTTTCTTTTGGGAGATACTGCCCATAATTGGCTATGGCCATCGATCAGAGTTTTCAACCTCAACCTAAACTGATGTGATGTGCGGATGGATGATGCGGGCCTCTTGGCTCTTAACTTGGCTATTCTCCAATGTCTTTTCAGTGGGCTAAACGACAACGCATAATGCCAATTGATTTAATGCATTCGCCTTGGCTAAAGCCAGCTTATTTGGGGCCCAGCTAAGTTAATATATGTAGAGGTATTCATGCAGTTTGAGAAGCAATTTGTTTTCAATATTTAACTGCCTCAGCATGGCGCATTTGTGCGGGCATCAGGAAGAGCAAGTTCATCAAGTTTTTGGCAAATAGAGATCATCATTAGCATCAATATAAACATAAAAAAGTTAACATTTTTGATCATCATAAAGATTTAAGCTGATTTCTCAAGCAAAATTATTCAAAGCGCCTTTTTTGGAGGCCTTTTTCTCTATATAAATTTCGATGGAATGTTAATAGCTACCGGAAATGCAGTTTTCCTAGTACATTTTGTTTTTTTCTTTTTGGTATTCCATGGAAAATTCATCTCATTGTGAATGCAAATTGCGAGACGCAGGAATATTGTATTCTCTGTAATTATTCGCTCTATCTGTGGTTTTTGCATAATTTTGCTCTCACTTCCTATTCGGGCCAAGTCTGAGTCATATTGACGGTGATAATGATGATGATGACAAACACAATTTACACGCAAGTGGGAGAGTGGAGGACGAGGGGGGAGACAAAAAAGACAAACCATGACCCACGCAAAATCTCAAACAAAAGCCGCAAAAGAAGACAACAAATTTCTGCTTGCCCACGCATTGAACTTGAAAAGTAACTAAATGTCATGCTTGCCCTTAACAATATGTATATAGGTAAATAGTTATGGAAAATTATCGTGATATATAAAAAAAAAAAAACAAAAAAAAACATATAAAACATGTAATTAAACAAGAATTATACAAAAGAGACCAAAGTCAAAACAATTTTGTTTGCCTTTGTTGGCGACTCTACATGGAAATGGTTCCATTTGACTGAATTTGCTTATTTTGCGGAATTTCGTAGGGAATGCTGAAATCTTGTATACTACGACAGCTACAATAGTCGAAACTATTTAGAGGGTACGCAAAGGTCGTTGATTTTGAAATTGTTCTTTTTTGTACCATTTTTGATTTGTTGCCAAAATGAAAAAGAAGTTTAATTGAACTTGTCGAACTTGTGGCCTGTTGAATGGCTGAATGTGTGTAGTAAATGGTCCATGGTCCGTTGGCTATGCACTCTGTTGGACTTGTGAATTGTGGCCAAGAGTTGGCTTGTATCTGGGCTGTCAATCAATTGTAATGAATACGCATTGAATTCAACATTTTATAGGTAGATCTCCCTCTCTCTCTCTCTCTCGATCTCTCTGCGGGTGTGCTCCTGGTCAATTAACCCTGAGCTGTCCAAATTCAAATAGAGAACTATTTGGCCCTGACCTGCCCTGCAACAACAATTCCCCCAAACAACTCCCCAATGGCTGTCAAACTACAAAAATACTTTACACTAATTGCAAGTGATTATTCATTTATTACAATTAACTAAACTAAAATCTATTTTTCATACTTATCCCATAACATTCGACAATTAACAGTGGAAATTCGCATTAAAACAAAAACCTATTTCTATGCGATTAATATTTCTTTGAAGAAGAGTCCACAAGTAAAGTCCCTGCTGTCCGTTTTAAAGCGTTTTCACTGTATGTTGCTGTGACTCACAAACTGTAAACTCACGAGCTCGTTTAGCCAACAGTTTATTCTGCCCTTCTTTATCATACATAATGTTTTTTTTATGATCTTTGTTGTCTTACCTGTTTTATTTGTTTCTTATACTTTTTTAAACAATGAAAAATTGCGTGTTTTTTGTTTAATTTTACAATTGGACATTAAGTTTTACAAAACAAGTTTTTCTGAAAAATTCTATTCTTAAAACAAAATATCAAAGAATTTGAGAACTATAAAAACCCAAAGTAGACACTAAAGCTGACTTGGATATATACAATGAATGAAATAATTCTAATGATATATAATCTGCTTGAAATCTTCCTATATATATCCATGCTCTTTGTGTATAGTTTGGAAAGTTGCCAAGCCCTTAACCTTTGACATTTTGAACTTTTCTTTTGCGATTTGCATTCCTTAGAAATTTAGCAATTTTCTTATTCGACCGCAATTTGAACTTTCTCACTTGCTACTTATGCACTTCATTTTAATGCAAGAACATTTTTTTAAATCTCAATCTTTTCTATATTTTCTTCTTCTTTTGCCTTTTGACTGGCATTCCTGGGAAATGGTTTGCCTGGGATTTTTTGTTTGCAACAAAACCACAAATTGAATTAGGCTCCAAGACAGAGAGAGAGAGAAAAACTTGTGTAGATTAAGAAAATAATTTGCAAAGAAATTACATAAAATGAAAACAAGTGCCAACACACACATAACGCCCACATACACACATACACACACACACACACACTCACAGAGTCACTGGCAACCGCAACGCGCGCGGTTTGCCAATTTAGTTGAAATAAAACGCCCACATGGCCCCCTCTAAACACGAGAGCACAATGCTCCATTGAGGGAGACCCGGCGACATGGCTCAACTTGGAGGAAAATGCAGCGGAAAATTCAAATCAATTTAGACTTAGACCACAAAACCAACCAGCAACAAACTCAAATGAATGCACAAATCTAATAAAGAGAGAGAGAGAGAAGAGATACAAAAACAAAGCAACTAATAAAATCGTATGCGTAGATTTTTTTTATGGTAGTGCATAATTTAACAATTTACTTGTTATGTGAATTTTTCACATATTTCTTTTTGTTGCATTTTTTCTAGAGCTATAGCTATTGTTAAGCCCAGGATAAGTACATTGACTTTAGCCTCATTACCACCCGCACCCGCACCCGCCCCCGCATTTTCATTCCCATTCAACACGTTGTTGCCTCATTTAGAAGCATAATTTATGACCAAAGATGGCGAAACTGTATTACTAGGCAAATTAATTTGTTTAAAATCCATGAAATTATTCAACTATAACTAGAAAAACTTGTAAACGAAACTTGTGCGTGTGTAGAATAGATAATCAGAACTGAATTGAGGGCAGCTGGACAGGGGACAGAGTTTGCGTGGGAGATTCTAGGGCTAATGAGAGGCCAAAAACTTGCAACACACTTCTTTCAATATAAATAGGAAGAGAAGATCGGGCTTAGGACCTAATGACTCGGCCAATTCTTCCTTCGCACTCTACGTGATCCAGTTTTTGAGTGGGATATTTTCCTACAGGATTATTCACCTCTTATCAGGTGAGAGACTGTTGCTCTTGTATGTTTATTTCCAATCGATTTTCGAGAGCCAATAGTTACAGCAGCTGCTGCTGCTCCATGATGCATGACTAGTGTCTAGCTTAAGTCGTTTCATATTCTACCTCCTAGCTATTGGAAAGCCAAGCGCGCAGACAAACAAAAACGAAAATCCTGTTTCTTGATTTGATGAGTGGGGGGCCGCTGCCGTTGCCGTTGCCATTGCCGCCGCCAACGAGAACCACGTCCGGTCGTAGTCGTCATGGCAAAGTGGATTACATGCTTAGAGCGCAGTCGCAGACGCAGCCGCATAGGCTTCCATTTCCCATTCATGCCCACTTGACAAAACACTCACACACAAAAACAGAAAAAGAAAAAACCTCCAGCCGCAAAACCACATTTGCCTCTTTGGCTTGAGCTTTTGCCTTCGTTATTTATGGGCAAAAAAAGAGCGCGCGCGCGTGGGCAGCCAGCTGCCAGACAGGATCGAGTGAGACGAGAGAGAGAGAGAGAAAGAGAGAGAGATGGAGGACACAGCCCACATTATTTCATTTCATCTTTGAACTTCACCACCGATTGAACTTTCCCCCTTTTAAAAGGGCAGAGAACCCTTTCTTGCTGGCACATGGCTCAACTTGCAATTAGTTGGAACAGTTGTTGGACAACAGACCAAAGACCAGCTCATCTTAGTCCACATCCATCCCCAGCCAGTCAACAACAAGTGACATTTGTTTAGGCAAAAAACAATTTACATATCATTTTTTTTGCGCCAACTTGTCGGTGGCATGGCATCTGCCATTACCAGCAGAAACAACTGTCAGAGGCATGCAACACATGCGGTGGCAGCAATTGCAACTGCAGCCATAAAAATGCCCATATAATTGGGTTAATAGTTGGCTCCTGGAGGCAATTTAAAACTGAATTTTATGTATGGGTCATTATACGAGTGGTAAAGCCAAGTGATCAGAACTTGTCTATATTTATATGATTCACCCGAAGACTAATCTATGCAAAGCCCCAAGAGGTCTAATATTAAGCTACAGAGTTTAGATTAGTTAGTTTATCTACTCTCTGACAAAGGCTGGCGATGTCTCAACGATCCAGCGACTAAATGTTTCAACTCGCCAACTAATTTCGCCAATACCCTATACATTGGGTCGTATGAGTACTTTTGATCTTGAGGAATATTCATTACAAAAACTGATTCTAAATAGATAAGATTTACTTCAATGGGCAAATCGTGATTGATATTTAACTAAGAATGCAGCTCTATTTTCCATCCCATTGGAAATGCAGACGGATTATTGCAGAAATGTTAAAAATAAAAACACAAAGTGCTGGGGTAGCAAAATTTTTACATAATATTGACACAGAAAGACAAAGTGCTAATAGAAATAATAAACCGAAGTGCGGCACAAATTAAATCAATTAAATCAACGAAACCAAGAACTAAAGAATTCCGCTGATTGCCTCTCTTGGCATTGAGACTTGAACGAGCGAGGATTGTTGCTGGCTTCTGAGTGAAACTGATGTTTCGTGTTGGGAGGGGGGAGGCAATGCTTAAAGGGGTGCAGCAAAAACCTGATAAATCATTGCAAGACGAATACTTTAGTTCAGTTTTTCTCATTGTTGACAATTGACAGTGGCAAAAAAAAAAGAAAAACACAAACGAGATTTAATTGACAGAAACAATTTATGCAAACGTTTGCAATAATCGACGTAACAACAACAACAAGTGCATTGAGATTTGCAAAACAGAAAATGTAAACGCGGGGAGGGGCGGGGGGTGGGGGGTGAGAGACACAATTGGATCCAAGCACTTTCCAAGAACAACAAAGTGGGCACATTAAAATACTTTTTAGTTTCAGTTTTAGTTGAATGAAGAGCAGACAAGCTCGTTGGACCGACTTTGGTATACCCTGCACTTCCAGATGCTTAGGGGAGAAAATTAAGAAAAATTTCTATCCCCAGAGTGGTGTTTCAACCTTGAAATCTAAGCCCAGATCAGCCTGTAATATGTGAAGAATATTAAAATATTAAAACCACTTTAATGACCTGCAAAGTTGTGAGAACTTTGGGCCACATATTAGTTTTTGGTGTCCAAGTTTTTAAGCATAACTCTGCCACTTTTATTCGGTTTCTTATGAAATTTCGTATACAAATAGATTTTTGATTCTTTATGAGGTGTACTTAATTTAAATACGACATTTCAACTAGTACTTAGGTAAAATATAGTGTGAAGAATCGAAATAACCCAAAACATATTTAAAAGAACAATATTCTTCGTTTTGCAAGCCAAATTTAGTACCTCATTACTGTGGCCTCACCCTTAAATACCTTTTTATACTCTTAACATTTGATTAATATTAATTATTTCCATTTCCATTTTTTTGTTTTTTTTTTTTTTTGCAGATCTTCAGTCGATTCGTCGTCTTTTGGAACACGATGCCGGCAGCGGCGGCATTGGCAGCAGCAGCAGTAGCAACAACAACAGCAGCAACAGCAGCACAGGCAGCAGCAGCAGCGGCTCAGTTTGCCCCTCATGCCGCATCTCCTTCGATAAGGGCAAACGACGGAAACTGATCGACACCTGCGGCCACGAGCGTTGCTATTCCTGTATGTTCCGCAACGATCAGTGTCCCATGTGCATGAACAGCTCGCTGAAAGGTGAGTATCACACACACACACACACACGTGAATACCAAGTGCTGGTATTCTTGTTTACCATATCTTATATCTATAGCTTCCCATATATGGCAAACAAATATTCTGTTACAACTTTGCTTCAAAAATTGCACTGAATGTGCAAAAAAGAAATACCAAAAACAACAAAATGCCAAATGTTCGAAATTGTTATTTACATTTGTTTTAAATATCAAAGTTACCAAATTCGTTGCCGTGTTTATTATAGATAGAAATTCCAGAGAAATCGTTACAAAAAAATTTCAACTAGTACTGAATAACATTGTCGAATGTTCTCAATAACCTTTTCTGTATCGGTATAAACCGTTTGTTTTGTAATTGATCAAATCCTCTTCATTTATTCCTAGATAACACAGGCTGACATGATTTTTGGTGACGTTAACTTCTACTTTACTAATTCGGGAACGCTGATTTTGCGAAATCAGCGGAATTTGGGTGGAAAATAGGCACCCAAAAGTATACTACATTCAACATTGTTTCTCTAGATGTTGAACCGATTTTAGAATATCCTGTTCTAGAAAAATAGCTTTTGGATTCAAACATGACCAATTAACAATTTGTTAGATGAATAAGATTCGAAAAATTCTATAATATTATATAGCATACTTTTTATTTAAAATTTTACTCATTTTGAAACCATATACGAAGTGTAAGATATTATCCATTATAACAAAGAAACGCCTATTTGGTACTTTGTAAATTGGTTTTAAATCTTTTATATTAATAGGTTAAAATAATAATGTTTTTAATACGCTAATTTGTTTACTATAAAATATTGCAAATGAGGACATTCTGAATAATTCCAACGCATTTGTTCGTGACGTGATGGACAAAAACTGAGTATAGCACCCCCAAAATGACTATAAGAGACCTATTGAACTTAGAACACTTTTTCATGACCTCGAAAATGTCGGCCAGTGTAATTTACACACCCTTTAGGCTGACCACTTTCACTTGTTCGCCTCTTTTTCCATTAAATTTTCAAACTTTTTGCAGCTTGTTTGTTTTCCATTTCCTTCTCTGTCCTTGATCAAATGCCAAGCATGTGTAGATTGATTATAATCTTTCATGAGATAACAAAAAACGAACCGTTAAGCTCAACTCCCAAAGAATAATAATGATTGAAATGAATTTCCAGAGAGCTAGGTGTTTCATGTACTAGAAATGTTTGGAAAATGTTTTCAGATTTGGCACACGATAACGAAACCAACGAAACGAAGGTAGAGCTCGCTCCGTACAACACCTGGTTAGATCCTCCACCTGTTGCAATAGCATATCGAGTTACTACTATAAAACTCTTTTTCTTTTTGTTGTGCTTAGTGGGTCTTTGCTTGCGATTTGGTGGCTGTTCAAAAATTTATATGCCAATTGTGTGTACAACCAAATTGTTTAGCATGCAAAAGTCGTCGTCGTCGTAGCTTCGTTTCGTTGTTGTTGTCGGGGAAGATCACACAAAACGAGACCGTCTATATATAGGTATTTATTTATAATATATACATTACACATTGCCCATGAAAATTGAAAGTTATAGCCAAACTTACCGTTGAAATTGATCAGTTTGTCACTTGGTTGTTGTTTTTTTTCCTGAGAATTTATGAGTTGCTGTCCGTTTGTTGGTTCATTTGACTATTTGTAGCAAAGTACGAGGCGATTTATTTATGATAATGTTTTCTTTTCTTCTTCTTCTACTCAATTAGCATACCTAATTGAGTGTGATTCAGTTCAAGTTGTTGAATAATTATATATGTATAAAAAAAAACACACACACAATTTGCACCAAATTTTTAAATTCATCTCTCTCTCTCTCCGTTTTTTGTTTCAGTTGTTTTCTTTCCACGAGATGTTGATGGCGCCAATGCTCAGGGCTATGATACGGGAATCGGTGGTTCGACATCAACCATAGTGAGTCCATTGGGTTCACCGCAGCCGCAACTTAGATCTCATGCACAGAGGAATGCGGCATTGGCGCGCTATATGCAGGTGAGTGACTTAAACTTCAACTTCAATAGTGAGGAGTGAGCTCAGATCAAGCGAAGATAACTCTTTCGCTCTTTCTACCCACTCCCCCCCCCCTCTTTTACCTCTTTCGGCTTGGGTGTGTGTTTACTTTAATGGCCACTTGATTATAGGCATAGAAATTACATATGTATGTGTGTGCCAGACAAAAGATAATCAACAGCAAACCAAGAAGAAGAAAAATCCCAAAAGGTAAAACTCTTTTGTAACTGTCAAAACGACTCTCATTTCCGCTCCTCATCTCTTTTTTGGACTTGGGCTTAGCGCCTCTTTTATCTTTGATTTTTCACTCTTTTTTTTTGTTATGCCAATAACATATATGGATGGCATATATATGTGAGACAATTTGCCCTAGACACCTTTTCTGGGCATCTTTTGTCGTCAGACGCTGTAGGCGTTGGACCGTTTATGGGTCCATTGTGAATATTCTAATGGAGTTTAAGACTTCAAAAAAAAAAAAAAACAAACTCCTCTTCTGGCTGATCATAAAAGTTGTTGTCGCTCAATCAGCAAGAGAGTGTGAAACAATTTGTTTTCGTATCATAAAAACTAACAGCTTTTGGGTGGTAAATTCTATCAATCGATCCATTTGATAGTTAGTTAATTTTGTGAACCTTTCGTGGAGAGGGAAAGGGAAAGGCAGGTGTCCTTTTAGCCTCGATTCCCCCAGGTTTAGAACCAATCTATTTTGACGCCCTCGGAACCGTTCATAACTTTGTGTGGGCAATAATGAAAGAAAACGATAAAGCACGAATTAAGTTGTAAACGCCAATTAACCCTTTCATAGCCTTATAATTTGCATAGCGGTTACGCCGTTTTGATCGATCCAAATTGTAGGTAGTTCATTTTAAAATTTCTTAAAATGATCAATTAACCTATGAGTGGGAGAGTGTCTGATCAAGTTCAACTGATTTGGCTCAGTGTACAAGGCTTTTTTTTTTCAAGATTGATGTGATGTATTTGTACAAAACAATTATAGTCCTCACTTTTTCGCTTTAATTAATTTAATTTGATTTAACTTTAACGTGTTTGGCCTGCAATATCAAGATCTAACCAATAGAAGGCCCTAGCTAGGAGTAAGCGGGTGAATGGAGAGGGGGACCGGGGACGGAAGCATCACCGCCATCGTCGTCGTCATCATCGTCGTCGTCTTTGTCGTTGTCTTTCAGCAAATGTCACTTTAAATACGCCAAAACGGCGCAAAAGTTTCAATTGTCGGCATTAGATCGTCAGTGCCTGATACAACTACTAAATATATATATATATATAGCTGGTGGACTCTGCTCTGCCGATCTGGCCAGGATGAATGAGTGAGAGAGAGACAGTAGCTGGCTGCTTGGTTGGTATCTCATATCTTAGCTTGTGTATCTCAAAGCAACTGTCAAATGGTTAAACTGACAGTTTGTTTTTCTTTCTCTCTTTTTTTTTTTGCACTAGAGATGAAGATGAAGTTAATGTTGTGTGTGTGTGTGTTTGTGTGTGTGTGAATAGTGGGGGAAATTGGGTCAGTCAAGCCCGAGTGGCATCTAGCCATGTCTTGGGTGTCTCCTCTTCTCTTTTTTTTCTTCTGCTTTCTAAGCTCTGAAATTGTTTTACTTTAATATTTTGTATGTAATATTTTGCATTCTTCAGTTTCTTTATTTGTTGTTGTTTTTACAAACATATTTATTTTATTTGATTTTTGTTTTTGTTGTGTTTTTTTGTTGTATGGCGTTGCTCAAATTGATTTCTGTTTCAAATGCCGTGTGCCTGCCGCCTTGACACGTGACATGGGATTTCACTTAAGACTTTAATACGAGGCATAAACGTGCCAAGTTTGTTGGACATGGACACATGACATGGACACACACACACACACACACATACATACACACCTCTCTTTACATCCAGTTATCCAGAGAGTCTTAGACAAACAATGGCAGATCAAGTCAAGAGATGTAAATTTTTTTTATTTTGTTTTTTTGTAGTTTTAAATCCGACGTGTAAATTGATTTCAAATTTGCTGAGAAAGTGGCAAAAAAAAAACAGATTCAAGTTGAACAAACAAAAAAACTTCAACGTTATGTTTAGGTGACCCCGACGCGAAAGAAAGAAGAAGAAGAAGATACAGCAAGTGCCATCCATCGAACCAGTTGAAAGAAAGTTTCCCTCTGATTATTACCAGCAAAAGCGATAGATACAATTCAATGTGATTCAATTTGATTTCATGACTCTGATGATGCGCCTTGTGGAAAAAAGTGGTCCAATGAATGAGTTCTCATTGTGTGTTTTCCTTTTTTAGATGAAAGTGTCGGAAGTGTGTCAGAGCAAACAAGCCTAAGCACTTTACATAACTAACTAACTAGCCATCCAACTATATCAATCTATCTATCTATCTATATCTATTGGTTAGTAAAGCAAACCAGAAGTTGTTTAAGCAATTGCCAACTAAAAGTTGATCATAGAGTTAACAGGAGTACAAAGACAGAGTTAGAGTCAACGTCAGAGAGTCCGCAACCAAGTTGGGGTCTCATTTTCAATGGGGCGTGTGGAATGGATAACTGTCATTAGATTAAGTGGCAGCTGGCTAGTTCTCTCTCTCTCTCTCTCTCTCGATCTCTGTCTAATTATCGTTTGGAAATCGTGTTATGAGCTAAGTATAGAAAAAACCAAAGCCAAGTTTGCGAAGGCTGTCCTCAAAGTTACAAGTAAGACTAAGTGAATATAAGTTTGTTGAAATTTTCAAATATAACTTTTTGTTGAGGTTTAATTGGACCTCTTCCCTTGATTCGAAGCCAATAAATGTACCTTAAAAATGAAATCATCTTCCTTCCGAAAGTTATGTCAAAAGGACAACAAATATATTCATTAAGGACGACATTTGACATTCTAAAATATTTGCCCAGATTAACCACAAAAGAAACATATTTCAAATGATTACTTTAAGGAAACTTTTAAGTCAACCCTCGACATGGATATCGAAAGTTTCTATGTGATTGACATGCACAGGCGACAAATCAACTCACTGAAAATGTGTCTTATGCGAGATTCAAAATAGTTTTGCACATGCACACACACACATACATATGTATGTATGTATGTATGTACATAGGAACTACATTATATGTTTATATGTATCTTAACTACATGAAAATGCCAAATAAAGTCGACTTTGAATGGTCGGAACCATTAGCAAACCGCGATTTTTATCTCGCATGCAATTTATTTTGTTCATTTTGGTTTCATTTGAGTTTGTGTGTGTCTGCGTGTGTGTGTGTTTCTTCTTATTCACGTCTAATTGTCGCGTTTTGACTAGCTTGAATGCCTGCCTGGCTGACTGCAAATATGGCGTTAATTATACCACATTTTCGATAGCATCACGTATTAATGATTAGTTAAATTCAACTTGCAACGTACAAGAAATAAATGCAATCAATCAAATGGATCACCTTGTGGGTATCTTTTACTTTGTGGAATGTCAAACATTGTAATTGGTCTTCGATTACCAGCCAGACACATGAATGTACATACATATGTATGTACATATGTGTGTATGTATAGGTATCATTAGTTGTCACCCGATTTCCAAAGAGATTTATGTAGGTGACTCTGACTAACTGACTGAATGGGTGACACCTGCATTGCAGTTGTCTCTCTGTCATCTCTTTCACAATGTTGCAACCTGCTGGGCAATTATTCATTGCTTATCCATGTTTCAATTATTTGACAAACACATACACACACACACGCGCAAATATGTATGCAAGGTTCGTTTAGCTTAATTCAACTCAACTTGTGGCACCTAAAGTTCGTTTTAAATTACTCACCACATTCAGGATCGAAGGGGAGGGGAGACTTTGCCAAGAGTGGTGCAGTTAATAAAATTGCTGAAGAAGAAAACTCACCTCTTGGGTGGGTGGGCAATAAGGAATATGTTAGAAAAAAGTGAAACTGTAAAGCGAAAACGAAATTGCTGAAAAAAACTTACTCACCTTTTGCAACTGCCCATCTTATATATATGTATATACATATGTATGTATGTATGTATCTCATTTTCGCTTGCCTTTACCGCTACAATCACAATCACAATCACCAAACAAAAAATTAGCACTAAAACTTTTTAAGGAATTAACCACAAATAAAGAAAACAAACAATTAAATATATTTGAAAACTTCTTTTTACCATTGCAACATTTTTTGTGAACAAAAAGAAAAAAAAAACACACACATTTGCAAATTTTATACATTTGTTGCATTTCAGCCAGGGCACACTTCACGCACACTTCACTCACACTTACACACACACAAACACATCGATGGCAGATTATTCCGACACAAATATTAACAATTTGCTGACTACTTAACAGATTTTTGCATTAACACAATTAATTCATTAATATGACTTTCCACCAACACTAATTAGCTTAGTTAAGTCTAACAATAAGCTAAATAAAATTAATTGATTGCAATCAAATGAAATGCGCTTCACCAATGACAATGACTTACAAGAAGAAGAAGAGTGTGTTAGAGTGCGAGTGAGAGAGATCAAAAGTCAAAGGAGCTTCTTCAACTGTTATCGATATACTTAGGAGTGATCGATAATTAGGCAAATGTTTTCCGTCGATGGTTTAAAATATCCAATTGGAAAGTTAACAATTACGTTACAAGACCTATTAGAAAAATTTCTCAAAATAAAGTTTTAGCTAATACTTTTTGCTCTTACGATATGAGCAATTAAAATGCATTTAAATTTCGCTCACATTAGAACAATTACTCGTTAGCCTAATATGATTAAACAATAACTGCAATTAAGCTTAAATGCCTGATAATGAAATTACATTAAATTGTCCATATCATTTACCACACTAATCCATCATTGTTTTTTAGTCGCCGAGCAACATGCAACTTGTCGCACTGTTTTTGTCGCGCCACCTGCTGTTGCACACACAAGCACACACACACATACTTTGACAATTCGTTTATTTAAGCGCCCTCTAATTAACACAATGCAAAACTACCAATTTATCAATTTATAAACAGAGAGAGAGACAGAGACAGACCGAAAAAAACTATACACTAATTAGCTAGTCAGTTAGTTGTTGTTGTTGATCGAAAAGAATTTTATTTAGCTGCTGCTGCTGCTTGCCATTTTCTCTGTATATCGCATGCAATATGCAAATTAGTTAAATGTCGAGTTAGTTGTGGTTGACTAATAAACGTAAATTGTTGGAAATTGTTGTCTAAATAGCCACGAAGGAAAAAAATGAAACAAAACATAAAATGTTCATTTGGCATTTAATAGAACTACATACATACATATACTATATAAAAGTGGGCGTGACCGCTACGGCAATTTAATTGTGACGAATGTGTAATGGCATTAAGTACTTATAAAAGATTTTCATGGTTTTGCACTCTCAAAATGTGGGGACAAAAACTCATAAAGTCAGTGTCGACTCGAGTCTGTTTGGAAAATCGAATCTACAATCTATAAACGTTTGTTTTTAGTTAACAAAGTGCATCTGTTTAGAGTGATTCCATGAAATGTACATACATAGATCGTTTAGTCTAAATATCTGGTTTCGGGCTTGAAAAATAGCATGAAATAGATTTGTGCTTTGGCCAAAACTAATTTTAAAATATATGTAGTTAGATGAGATAAACAAAACCTACAGAATCGTCTAGTTTATATTCATGTGCGATGCCTGTAAAATCATTTTTAAAGAGGTTACAATAGTATATAAGGGAACACATTCTGAATACATTACGTATACGTCTTGGTATGCAATGTTATCGCTCAAAGAGTTTCTATTTGCCAATTAAACTGTCAATATCTTCTATAACTATTAGTTAATCGGCAAAGAAAAAAAATTGAAGCCCCTTTGGTCAATTGTCTGGACGTTGACGCGAAGTACGTTCAAGTGGCCCATACGACACCAGGACATAGCCTGTTTCGCGCGAGCCCAAGCAGAGCGCAGTCCACCTCCCGTCCGACCGACCGTGGGGCGCAGCCGTATATCGGACGGCACGATCGCGTGGACAAATACAAGTATAACGGACAAACAATTAAAAATATGATTAACTACAGCTAATTACGAGCTAAATGTGCTAAAATAGAGGTTTTCACAAGAGAAAGAGAGGCTTCTGATCTGATTACGGGATACAGAAGATTGTAATCAGAACATAGGACTCGAAAAGGTTCATGCAAAGAATAGTTAGAGTTATAATGTTTTAAGGATAGAGGAATAAAATTCCTAGTATGTCTACGGGGTACAGATAGGTTTAACTGGTTCAATAGCTCAGGAGAGTCTATTTCACTTATGAAAAGTTTATGAATAAAGATAGCACCAAGCATTACTCTACGATTAATTAATGAAGGAAGATTGATTAAAAGAAGCCTACTGGGGTATGATGGCAAATTGACATTGCGATCCCAATACCAGAAATTACTTTTGAATAGATTCAATTTTACTTTGGTGCGTCTCATATTGAGGTGACCATATGCAAGATCCGTACTCTACGATAGGACGGATTAATGAAGTATACAGAAGTTTGGTTGTGTACGGATCGTCAAACTCTTTTGACCATCGTTTCACAAGCCCAAGAACATTCATAGCTTTACTAACTGTCAAGCGTCGATCTTTGCAATTAAGACACTATAGGAAACTTTGCGTCTTTTCTTCTTCAAACTTTGTTAAATTTTGATGAAATAGTTTTCTTTTAGTTTTGTACGTATGTATACACAATATTTGCTGGGTATTTGAGATGCAGAATGAAGTTATAGCTCTTTGAGCCGTTTTCAATTGACTCTCAACTCGCAACTTCTCTCTGCTTGCCTTCCTTCTTTGGCTCCTGCTGTCTGCAACTATCCTTTATGCTGGTTATCATTCATTTCTATCGAAAAGGTGTCAACATGTTTTATGCTTTTCATTTTGCACTGTTCCACCTTCAAGTCAAAGATACAAGGGGCACGGCCTTTTTTTGCCATTCATCTGCCAGGGCTGTCAAATTAATTTCAGTCTTGAAATTTATTTCGCCTTGCCTCTGGCCAGCTAAATGATTAATTTGAACATTTCTTTTCTGCTGTTTCTTTTTGCATTTATTGTGTTGTGTTTTACCTTTTTATATAATACTACAAAGTTGTTGTATGTACATGCATACAAACATACATATATCTGGCAAGATAATTTCATATTTCAGGGGAACAACTACTACAACAAGAGCAACAACAGTCAGTAAGTCAGTCAGGCCCTGTTTTTATTTCAACTTTCTTTTTAATTTATCATTTTTAACCTTTTGCTGTTTTTGTGCTTTTATTTCTTTTCTTTAAACAAATTTTCATTACATTTTTTGGCTTTTGTTTTATCTTTAATTGCATTTCATGGCAGGCTTTAATTTACTTGTTGGCAAATTGAAATTTGGGCCAATAAAATAAAAATAAGACAAGCGCAAAAAAATACAAAATAAAAGAAAATAAAATACACAGTTAAGACTGGTAATTTGTATCTCTCTCTCTGTCTATATGTATGTATGTAGGTGCTCTACCCCATCCCCCCTCCTCCCAAGTGTGGGCAGAGCAAAGTTGAATTCAGATTTCAGCAAGTTAAAGTCAATTTGCAGCGATTTAAGGTGGGTGTGTGATATGGTCAGTAAGTCCAAAATTGGATTTAAGTAAATTTGGGTTAAGTGGCAAGAATGATTAACTATGTATAGAGACATGCCCCATGCCCCATGCCACAGACGAAGGGCCTAGTTAATTTTACAGACAAGTATGTATTTATTATTGTGAAATTTAAATATTTGACGTGTCAAAATTACCAATCGTTTCCTTCATTAGATTGATTGATTGAAGTATTTATTAGGTGTAGGTGACGACAAACGCGTTTTCGAATGATTAACACCCAAAAATGAAATTCATGAAAAGAAGTGCTGAAAAATTTCAATGCAATCAACTTGAGGCCCTCTAATTTGGCTTTATCAAGAGCACACGGCTCTCCAGCTACCATTTAAAAAAGGGCTTTCACTTTCTAAGCCAAGACAAATAAACATTATTGAGCCCAAAACTGGGGCCCAGAGCCAACTCAAAAGGTGTTACATCTAAGGTGTTGGCGGCATTTTTGTGTTTATTTTACCAAATTGTTGCTAATTAAACAATTTGTTATTTGCTCATCACTGACGATTGCATAAGGTTATATATTTAGAGGGAAAGAGAGAGAGAAAGAAAGACTTTATCGTATAATAATTTGTATTTTAGTTGAAACTTTTCACCAATAATGCAATTATTTATGTTCTTTCGACTTTCCCCGCATTTATTATAAATGGTTTTTTTAGGTTTCTATTGTTTTTGGTGGAGTAGGAGGGGAGTGCTTTCCTTTGGTCATTAAACATGACCCATAAGTCAATTATGTGCCGAGACAATAGTCATCTCTTGAGATTAGTTACACTTAACTAA
Organism: Drosophila paulistorum; assembly: GCA_018152135.1. Classification (NCBI taxonomy): domain Eukaryota; kingdom Metazoa; phylum Arthropoda; class Insecta; order Diptera; family Drosophilidae; genus Drosophila; species Drosophila paulistorum. The sequence goes on along the minus strand of JAECXG010000606.1, from coordinate 16,024,487 downwards.
GCTTCAGCTCAGTTTTAGCTTCAGCTTCAGTTCCATCTCCAGTTGAAGTGTTTGTGTTTGACTTTACGTGTGTGCTTCGGTTTCGGTCATCAGGTCGTTGTAAGTGCCAACACTTGATAGTTATTTACCGTAAATGCTTCGTCCATATCCATTTCGGAAATTTCGGCATGCCTAGCACGTTTCACACATGTCGAGAGAAGAAGAAAAAGAAATAACTAACAATAACAACAACCAACTGCAACAGTAAGAGGGTCATAAATGACCCATACGCTCGATCTCTCTCTCCCTCTTTCTTTCTGAAATAGTTTGGGTACTAAGTCCCCGTCTCCGTCTCCATCTCCAACTCCGATTCCGACTCCAACTCGGACTTCATTTCGACTCTGGAGCAAAAGAGGCATTAGAAAGCTTTATGGTTGCAAGTGCAATGGATTTTATGCTCAACTTGTTCTCGTAACGTTAACATTTTCAAAATGCATTTCACTTTCCCAGAAATCATTTGCCATCAATACACGGCACAGCTTGATTTGCACTCTCTCTCTCACTCTTCAATACACACATTATTTTCTAACTCTGTTGCACATTATAAAATGCACTTTAACTTAATTAAACAAAACTCTATGGCAACAATCGAAAATTTCGATGATTAACCAATGGGAAAATCTAGTACTGAAATTTAAAGAGAAGACTTGGAGTTACCATTTATAGATGTCTCTCAATTCCAATTTAAGCCCTTTGGATGCTTTTGGAGCTATAGATGAAATTTGTACGATTTTGAGTGACCGATTGAGTTATTCATTTTCTGAAACCTTTTCGAAATTTCCTGCCTTTATGGACTATAAGAAACGCAGCTTCGATATAAAATGGAGCTAATATACAATTCTTTAAATATAAAGAATCTTTGGTAGAAAACTATAATAACAGGATTACATGTCGTATGCTTAATGCATTTTCTAAATGTGATAGAAAAACTAATCAAAGGATTGCATGTCGTATGCTTAATGGAATGTTGAATAAGTGAAATAGTTTGAAAACATTTATTTATAACAATTCCATTTGGTTCAAGTTAAGACACAAGAGACAATATAAAAAGTTTAAGCCAATTAATTAGAATACTTTTCGTTCTAGTTTTTTGTTAAGAAAACTAAGTTAAAACAGTGAAAAAGCCAAATCACTGCAATAGGCCAAACTTAATATACCCCTTCTATTGAGTTACACAGGGTATTTGTGGCTACAAGACTATTGTTCCCATGTAATTTGATGAGCTTCATTTTTATGATCTTCAAGTGTTTTCTCAGGTTTATGCTCGTATTTCTGTTTTTCGTTTTTTTTTTGTTTAATGGGTGAACTTTCAAATGTTTTGACTTCTTTTGAAGCTTCTTTTGACCAATATACCAAAAGGATTGTTCGCTTTCCAAAATGCCATAAATAAACGAACCAACTAACAAAGATACTAACTAACTAAATGAAAAGAAACCAAACGAATACAACAGGTTAATTTCACTGTTGCCAACATATTTAGCATATATTCACATGATCGTCGTACTTTATTATTCAGTTGTTGTTTTTTTTTTTTTTTTTGGGCTTGGATATTTTCTCACCCCTTTCACCTCTTTCAGAGGTTATCTCTACACTGTTTGGCATCTATATCTGTCTCTCTGTCTTAGTTAGTTGTTGGCATGTCGTCTCTCGTTTATCTCTGCCGCTTCCTCAAATAAATCGCACGGCATTTGCATGTTGAGAAACAATTTCTCAGGAGGAGGCCCACAGACCAAGTCGAAGTCAGAGCCTCCGCTGCTGCTGCCGCCGCCTTTGATGGCGATGGTCATAATATTTTTTCGGTTAACTTCATTTCATTTTGCGCAATTCGGTTGTCGTCGAGCAGCTTTAGCTTTTATTTATCGATACCACGCATCGATCGTTCGAAATGAAATGCATTAATTTTCTTGCACTTTTTCGACATGTTCACACAGCGTTTTTACCTCTACATACATACCTGGAGTATGCAATTAATTATGAGAAAATGTAAATGTGTTCAATTGAATATTTTTTCAATATTTTCTCACTCGCAATATATAACTTTATTTGTTTATTTACTCAACTGATTAATTTTGGTTGTGTGTGTGTGTGTGTGTGTGTGTGTAATCGGGCTTGGTATAGGGATGGGGTTGGGGCCTTTGTTTATCGTTTCATTAGTCCAAGATCTTTGTTTCCCCTTTGATTTGTGAAAGTTGAAAGAAATTGTGTAAGAGTCAATGCATCTTTATGGCAAAGGAAAAATCACAGATACTTCTTTGTATTGCATTAATAATGACAATCAATAAGATATAACATAATCTTGATCTTCTACATAAATTTCGAATTTCTTTCCACTATGAAAAATTCATTAGTTTGCTTTTCAAAGTATGCCACAGTGTCTTGATTTGAAATCTATATAATAAATGTGAAATATCTTATATAGCTCAGCAAATATTCTATCTTTATTTACTCTCATTTGAAGGGTCATCATCTATACTTTCTTATGTAAAAATGACAAAATATGTCTTCTATATAATTTAGAGTTAAAAAATGTCCTGAGACTTGACCAATTTTAATGAAAAATTGAGACTTCAAATTCTTTTGTTTATCAGTTTTCAGTAGTTTTGATTTTATGTGAAAAGGAAATTTGCAGTAAGTTATAAGAAATAAATTGAAATAAATTCAATAACGTAACAAAATTATGTAATTAAGCAAATTTTAGATCAACAAGAAGTTTGATGAGAAAGTTTATTTTTCTAACTTTAAGTTGATTTCATATCGCAATCTCACGAATATAAATATTGTTTTGTTTCCAATTAAAAGACAATAAATCTATTTATGTTTTACAAAAGTTCTTGCTAAATCAAAAGGACTCCCTAAAGTTGTGCCAAGTTATTTGAATTGTATTGCCACTTAGAATTACAATTGATTTCCATGGCTTTTGACATCAAATCAGAACTCAGACAGGCGAACGAATCGAATGTCTAAAAATCATTAACAAATCTTATCGCCACTTCTAAATATACCTAAATATAAGTAGAAGTACTTAATGTTTTCGAGTGTTACTCGAAATATTTCGACAGATATGCCAATCGTCTATACTTATTGATGGAGACTGCAAATCAAATGTCTTGACGATTTCATATTCCCATCCAAATGCAAAATGCACTTCTATGGGAATAAATATTATGGTTCTCACTGAAATACCCTTTACTCTATATGAGAGTGAAGCATCTCTAAATTATTCATATCTATTGATTGCAAGAAAATTCATATTTTCGCTAGGGTATTAAAAGTTCAGTGATCTTCTTTGATTTTTATGCCACCTTGACTATGCAATTAGGTAGTTTACTGACTTGTTTATTTGCCGTTTGCTTGATTTTGTGTACGTTTTTTTTTTTAATGACATTTAAACAATTATTTTTCACAACACAAACTGTTTGCCCACACCCTAAGCTAACTGGAGAGAACCAAACCACGAACCAGCCAACCAGCCAGTCACCTGGCTGGCTAAGTTGGACACACAGACTCCAATTGGTGGTGTCACCATGTCTGGCATGGCCAAAAAATCTGTGACGCTGTTCATGTTGTTGTTGCAGTTGTTCTGTTTACTTGCCCCGCAGCAAAAAACATAAGATTTACCCCTCCACTACTCCAAACCTTACCGCAACAGAAAAAAATCATAATTTTGAACCTGTTTGGTTTTTTTTTTTTTTTTTTGAGTTTTGCTGTTTCATTATTGCATACGAAAATCGAAATTCTTGAATGAACCATTAATCTTGTTGGCGGTGTCCGCGTCCGCCTCCGGGAGCCGGGTGGATTTTCTTGGTAAGGGGGTTAGAGGGAATCAACGGGGAGGGTCATTAAATGGCTGCAGTAATTGCATGGCCGGCCTGCTGCTGCTGCTCAGTTTTTTCAGCCTCAAATTTTATGGTTTTTGATTAACCGAAATTTATATATACCCTGTATTAAAACTAGAGCATATCAATATATTTTACGGTTCTAACTGACTAAGAAAATTGAATAAAGATCAAGTGGTTGCAGGGTATTTGCAAGTCGTGGCCTCCACTTGACATTCATGTTTATAAGTTTTTTATAGTTCATTTTTGTTTTTTTGGCTGTAAGGGAGATGGCGAGGGAGGGGAGGCTTGGAGTAAGTTAATGCCAGGCTTTTATCATATTGCAATTACAATCTACTTGGTTACAGTTACACCTGCATTTTGCATATATTTCTTTATGGTTGTTGTTTCTTTTTTACCCAAAAAATTGCGGCAGTTCTCCTTTGGTCTTGTTGTTATTTTCAATTGCCAAAGTTCAACAATTATTATTATTATTATTAGAAGTAGTAGTAATATTTTCTTTGACAATTTATAAAGTTATCTTCGTAGATGATGTTGCCATTCAAAACTAAAAGTATTCATAAAAAATCAATTACTATTCCAAACTACTCAACTACCTTTTTGGTATTAAACTAACTTAATGAGCTTTAATGAAGTCTAAAACCATTTGCTATATTATTTTTGATGGTTTAAAAGAACTCTGATTGATAATTACAACAACAACAATAGTCACTTTAAAGTAATTAATAATTGGAAAATGTCATTAATGGTATATATGTACATATATAAATCGAAAAAGGAAGGTCCCAAGTTTCGGTGAGTGGGTTGCCTAATTGAGGTTCATTCACTCGTTTCATTATGGGCAATTTGTATTTGCTGTTTTGTAGAAAAGTGAAAATCATTGCAGTTTTTCAATTAAAAGTTTTCCATGACATGAGACTGGGTGGTGGTGGTGTTGCTGGCTTCGATAGTAGAGGCCGGCTATAATTTGTTAATTATTTTCCCAAACATAACTCGTGTGCCGGCTACAACTTAATCAAAATGATGTGGCCAATTAAAACGCCACCGCGGGATGCCGTCCACAAACAACAACGACAACCAGCTTGCTCCAGCTTGAGACGATCAAAGCAAAAACTAGTTTAAAGAAAGCCTTTCTTTCTTTCTTTCTTTCCAACCAACTAGCCAAATAGCAAAACGAATCGCAGAGAAACATACCACAACGAACTAAAGCTTAATTACACCACACAAAGCGTCGAATCGATACGTTAATCTAAGTGATCAATAGAGGGTTCCATTCGAAATGGCTTTAACTTTTTTTGATCACCTTGCTTAACGTATTAAAATGAAAACTGAAAACATCTCAAAGGAGATGTTTTTGCGATAAAAGCTATCAACTCGAGAGAGTTCATCACTCACACACACACACAAAGACAGAGAGAGAAAGAGAGACACAGGTGGACAGGTAGACATACAGAGCCATCAATAGATAACACCCAAAGAGAAGGCGACAGCCTGTGGGTTAAACTGGCTATATACCTACATACTCTGATGGCCAACATCCTACAACCACCATCCGCCATTCTCAACAGGAAGTGGGCGAGAAAAGCATCTCTTGATGCCTACTAGCAGTTTTTTGCTAAAAGAACTGCCATTTGATATTGTCAATAGAGTTGACAAATTCAACAAGACCTTATAAATCGAGTTTACAATGTTCTAGAAACCTCTACACATTTAGGGGACTTAAATATGTGAACGTGCATGTGAGGAGAAACGAGTCTAGATGCCCTTTTCTATTATAACTTGTACATATTTTTGGCTCGTCAGTTTATTTACAAACAACTTCAACACTTTACTATATAAAACCTTATTCCAATACCAAAAATTCAATATTTTATGCAACTTTTATCTTATGAAAAATCTAAAGAAATTTTGGTAGAATCCTTGTGGAGCCTCCTTTCCAAGTCACCTGCCTCCACAATTCTTCTTCTTGTTGTCTGTCTGCCTGTTGGTTGGTTAGTTGGTTACTCTGTCTCTCAATTAAAGCCAGTGTCTGTGTCTGGACGACGAAAGCATCCAACCAATTTCATCTTATTATCCCACACAAAACACGGAAACAGGTTTTTTTTTTTTGTTTTTGGGTCCACTGAGGTCCAGACTGGGGGCAAGCAAACAAGCAGCCAACGCAGACAGCAGATACCAAATGATTTGCAGTTCATTAAGGCGAGAATCCCCCTTCTAGACAGAGGACTGACTAGAACTGTGTGATGACTAAGACATGAAATTGATTTCGCGACGACGACCACGAAGTTGAGGATAGAGATGAGGATGACGACGTAGACGAGAACGAGGACAACAAACGTAGACAGCCAACGCAAAGTCTGAAAATTGGACAGAGGCGTCCAATATGAGACTAAGAAGATGAAAGATTATTGGTTTTAAGTCTAGCACAAGTCAGAGATGAAGATGGTCTGAGAAGTTAAGCCAAACTGGCAGGAGGTGATTTTGTGAATAACCAATTAGATGAAAAGAACATATTTTAATACCAAATTAGACTTCAGCATAGTTTTAAGGTTTAAGTTTTGAATTTAATGCCTTACTCTTAACATAAATGAGGTTAGATCAATTTGTAAAGGCTAAAGAAATAGTTTTATAACCATCTTCTGTCCAGCTGTAGTAAAGAGCTTAAAACAAAGAACAAAAAAGGACAAAAAGGATTTGTACACATCTTAAATACTAAATTTCTACTCTAGAAACTGAAAACCAGAAAAACAGATAATGGATTCAATATTTCCACTAAACTTTATTTGTCCGTTTTGGTAGAAATGTTTTGATTGCTCAACGGTTTATCCTAAAGCGGAATACAATACAGGATACAGGTTTCAATGGCCCACAGAAACTGGCCAAAAACTAACTGACTTTTGATCCTAGTCATTTTTTGAACGGGGACGGGCTTAAACTTAATGCATGTTAGAGAACGCAGAGAAAACCTTTTCGAGATGAGTGTTTTAAGGATAAGAATATAGGGCAATTGTTTCTAAAAGATGTTTAGAGAAAGAGGCTAAAACTAAAAGAGGATAAGGCAGATAAATACAGTTGAGATACTTCAGTTGAATTGTTCTTAAGATTCAAGTGAATATATATATATGCACACATATGTATGTACATATGTGTAAGCCAAATATTTCGCCTTTCTTCTTGGTCACTTAGTTATGCTTTCATTCCCGCCTTTTAATTTGTCCCACAGCTTGGGGCAGAGCACACACACACACACATACACACACAGACACACCCATCCAACCATCCATCCTACATGACCAATCAATGAGCTACGCCTGCCTTGGCTTTTGGTTTTACCCAAACCTATTTCGCATTCTTCGCGTTTGGTTGTGATTTGTTGAACTTTCATCATTGATAAAACAAAAAACGAAAACAAAATTGTACGAATTTTGCGACTCATTTTTTGACTCATTCATCTATGTACTTGCAGCAACATCGCCAGGAGTCGCAGTCACCGGAGTACCATCGCTATGCCAGCATAGGCAAATTGCCACGGGCCACAGCTGCAACGGGCGCAACAACAACAACGGCACCAACAGCAATATCCACAGCAGCAGCAGCAACATCGACAACATTGTCGAATAATGGCAACGGTCATATACAAACCGTCACTGTCGATGTACACCAACAACATCCGCATCATCATCATCATCATCATTTTTATTCCCAGCAGCTGCAGCAGCAACATGGTCATCTTGGGGCAGGAGGCAAGCAGCAAATTATCATTCATAGCAGCAGCAATAACAACATTAGCACCAGCAGCAGCAACAACAACAATAACAACTTGCCATATAACGACTTGGCACCGCCAGCCTTTGCCACACCACCAACGCGTAGGCGTTTCTTTAATCACAAAAATCTGCGCAGTGCCCTGACCGGACATCGACGCACAGCCTCCAATGGAGGTTGTCCCATTGACACAGCATCGATACTATCGGCAGGTAAGTTTCACTTATTCATTCATTCATTCATTGTGGTGGTGGTAAATAAACTTGGGGCGGGAGATGGGGGTAAGAAACCACGACATAGAACAACATATGAAAATACATTAATCCCCGCACCTCATCATCAAATTCCTCAACACCAATCATCATTGTCCAGATAACCACCACGAACACCATCAGCATGAGCATCACCATCATCATCATGAGCATCATCGTGATCATCAGGCAAAGGAGACAAATGCCTTGAACACTTCAACATGCTCGGATTCGGCGGTCACTCGTCGTCGTCGCAAGAATGTCAGTAATAATAATTTGAAAACCTCGGCGGAACATGGAGCCAATAGCGAGAATCGCTTGAATCGTCTAAGCTTGGCCGGCACATCGGTCTATGCGGGACATTTGTCATCCTTGGTCTTTGGCAAAATCAAATCGCTGTGGAGCGTTAATTCATCAAACTCCAGCGAAATGGGACTCAATCAATTAGCAGGCATGGGCTCAATGTCATCGTTTAATAATCTCTAATTTCATACATTTTGCATGGTTTCTATTCTTTTCGTAATCCCCAATACTAATCCGAAATTTAAATGAATATGTTTAAGATTCTAAGAGAGCAAAGTATATCATAAATGTATGAAACTCTTTCTCTTATTCATTTGATTGCATTTCACAACTAGTTTAAGCATTTACCGGGTAAAAGTTGACAACATAAACAGACAATTAGAATCGACTAAACAAAGCCTTCTTTTATTTATAATTCATAACTAGTTAAAGCATTGGACGACTGTTATTTTAGATTAAAATTTTGATTCTGTGATAATCATAGCCTAGAGGCGGTTTTAACTAAAATTGAATATAAATTTTAATCAGATTTACCAAATATTTCACAATAAAATATTTCGAAAAGTGAAATTCTTCTTCTGCTTCATATAGTTGTAATTCACAACTAGTTTAGGCTTTTGCCTATAGTCAAAAAGTTTAACTGTCAATAATGATTCAGCCTTTAGGCTGCTTTAACTTTAATATAATATAATATTAGATTAGGATTACCGACTATTTACTTCAGTTTACTTCACTTACCATTAACTATGAAGAAAACATAGAATCCTTTGCTCTAAAGACGGGGATTTCCATAAATTCGGATGGGTCCTTATAGGAACCAAGATGTTTTTTATTCCATTAACTTTAGCATATTCCTTGGAATGTCCTTCAAATGTTTTTAAGATCGATTCATGTAGAGACCTTGTAGACACCTTAAGTTGTTTGATTTTACTCCTCATGCACTTGCAACTCTAACTCATAAGCTAATGTGTCTTGTTATTGGACCCAATGAACTTTGAACCACTGACATTAAATTGAAACTTTTCCATTCACAGGTAGCGATGTGCTCGATCATCATTCCTCGTTGTTGCTAAGCGAGAAGCAGCAAAAGGATCAGCTACATGCTAGGTTGGGGCTGCTCTTGAATGATAATTGCAACAATGGCAATAACTCCAGCAGCAGTGATCCTTCGGCGCATTCGACTAGCACGACCAGCAGCAGCGGCGTTGGCGGCGGTGGCAGCGGCGGCTGTGGCACCACCAGCAGCACCACGACAAGCAGCTCCTCCCAGAACATCAGCCCAGAACAGACTTTGGCCAGCGGCGGCTTACTCAGTGGCAGTCAATTGTCGGTGGCCACCACCCATGCCAAGGATGATGTCCTGAGTTTATCCAGTAAATTCAAAATGAGTTGCTCCATGCAAGATCATCCTGTGTACGAGCCGGGAAAATCCCGTAAGCCGGCCACTCGTCGTTCAGCCAGATCAGCCCAACAGACTGGTCCATCGGCTGGTGGCAGAGCGGCAGCGGCTGCTCTCGCAGCCGTTCAGCTGGCTCTGAAACCCTTGTTCTTTGAGGTGCCGCTGCAGGAACCCGATCCACCGTATGTGGGACGCCAGTGGCTGGTGCAGCAATTGTCCAACATTCTCCTGGGCACTGAGACACGCGTGGTGCTTATCAACGGACAGCCAGGCACAGGGAAGACTGCCTTTTGTCTGCAGCTGGTGGATTACTCTTGCTTTGGCCGACGACGACGACAGATGCCCGAAGACCCGGACGGGATTTACAGTCAACTACAATTGCAGCTGGGCAACAATGAACGCATGCGGGGATTGGCCTCCCACATGGTGGGCTATCACTTCTGTCAGGCGGATGCCAATCTAACCTGCCAGGTGCCAGACTTCGTTCACTCCCTGGCCGCTCAGTTGTGTCAGGCACCGCAATTGACTGCCTATCGGGATTACTTACTCTCCGAGCAGCATTTACAGGATATATTGAGTGTGCGCGAATGCATCGCGGATGCCGAGCGAGTGATGCGTTTGGCTATCTTGGAGCCCTTGGCTCAATTGCATCGCGGTGGGAAGATACCAGCCAAGGTGGCTGTTATCCTGGTTGATGCTCTCTGCGAGGCAGAGTACCACAGACCCGATCATGGTCATACCATAGCCAGTTTTCTGGCCAAAATGACGCCGCATTTCCCGGCTTGGCTCAAGCTGGTGGCCACCGTGCGTACCCAAATGCTCGAGCTGGTCAAGGCGCCGAGTTACACGCAATTAACCCTGGATAGCTGGGCCAGCAGTCAGTCACTGCAGCAGGATATGCTGGACTATATTAGTGCGCGTCTCTCCCACAGTCCAGAGATCCAGAATAATATTGTCGGCGGCAATGGCATGGGTAATGGTGGCAGCCTGGGCATTGGCTCCCAGTCTCAGCCAACCAAATTCGTCTCCCATTTGCAATCACTGAGTCGCGGCTCAATGCTCTATGCCAAGCTGATATTGGATCTAATTGCACGTGGCCAATTGGTTATCAAATCCTCGAGCTACAAAGTTTTACCCGTCTCCCTGGCCCAGATATTTTTATTGCACTTCAATTTACGTTTTCCGACTGCACGCAGTTTCGAACAGGCGGCTCCCATACTCAATATCTGCCTAGCTGCTCTCTATCCATTGACGCTGGACGAGATCTACTACAGCATAGAGGCTCTCACCCACGGACAGGAGCCGCTGAGTTGGCCTGAGTTTATGCAACGTTTTAAGCTCTTGGATGGCTTCCTGATCAAACGATTGGACAACACATACATGTTCTTTCATAGCTCACTTAGGGAATGGCTGATGCGACGGGATGAGGGCGAATCCACGAAATTTATGTGCGACGCCCGTTTGGGTCATGCAGCCATAGCGTTTCGTATGTCTCGCCTGCAGGCTCCATTGCAGCCCCAATTGACCCTGGAATTGGGTCATCACATGCTCAAGGCCCATCTCTATGGAAGCACCAGTCAGGCGATACTCTCACCACGGGATTTACAATCATATTGGCTGGCTGGGGCAGCGGATAACATTTCAGCTGCTTTGGGTTCCCTACGCAATGTCTACAGTCCCAATCTGAAGGTGTCCCGCCTTGTCTTGTTGGCAGGAGCCTCGCCAAATCATCGCACCGACTACATGGGCGGTGCCCCAATTCTATGCATAGCAGCACATGAAGGCATTTTGCCCATGGTCAGTCTTTTACTGGAATTCGGTGCAGATGTTGGACTAACCAATAGCCAAGGCTGTTCACCACTTGTACTGGCCGCCATGCGTGGTCATTGTGATGTAGTGCGGCCACTGGTGGCTGCCGGCAGTAGCCTTGGTCAATTGGATATCACGCAACGCTGTGCTTTGGTTCATGCCGCCCGCATGGGTCATTTGAGTGTGGTGAAGTATCTGTTGGCCTGTGATTGGACGCCACGCCCCAATTCGCAGGATGTGTCACGGTCTGTCGCCTTGCAACAGGCTCTGATAGGTGCGGCTGCCCAGGCCCACGTTAAGATACTGGAAGATCTCTTGGATCTGAATGAGAACGAATACGATCTGGATATAAATGGCCTGGAGCCAAGCAGTGGGGAACTGGCCCTTACAGCAGCCGGACGACATGGCTGTGTGGATGTCATAAATATCCTTTTGTCCCGTGGAGCACAGATCAATGCCAGGAATCGTCAGGGTTTCACAGCCTTGTGGCTGGCCGTTAAGGAAGGACACTTGAGTGTTGTGGAACAACTGCTGCAGCGGGGAGCCCTTCTAGACGAGCATTTGGGGGAGAATCGTAAGACGCCACTCATGATTGCCGCCGAAGAAGGTCATCTGGAGTTGTTGGAATTACTGCTGGCACGCGGCTCCAACTTGGAGGCCCAGGATCATGAGGGATTCACTGCCCTGAGCTGGGCTTGCCTGCGCGGGCATTTGGCTGCCGCGAAATGCCTCATTGAGCAGGGCTGCAATCGCCATCACGAAGATCATAATGGACGAACTGCTCTGGACTTGGCTGCCTATCAGGGGGCGGCCAGCATGGTGCTCTATATACTCGAACAGGGTGGCAATCTGGAGCACATTGATGTGCATGGCATGCGTCCATTGGATCGTGCCATTGCCTGCCGCAATATACAAGCTGTGCAGGTTTTCCTGCGCAAGGGGGCCAAACTGGGACCCACCACCTGGAGCATGGCCATGGGCAAACCGGAGATTTTGGTGGTTCTACTCAATAAACTGCTGGAAGATGGCAATGTATTGTATCGCAAGAATCGCTTTCAGGATGCCGCTCATCGTTATCAGTATGCCTTGCGTAAGATCTCTGGCCTCGAGCAGCTGCTGGAGAGGAATGCCGTATTTGCCCAGCTGCGTACGAACCTTTTGCTGAATCTGTCACGCTGCAAGCGAAAATTGAATGTAAATATGACACTCTAATCAATGCATATGCAATCCATACTCACTCACTCACTTCCTCCCTCTCCCTTTAGGAACTTGATGCCTCTATAGATTTGGCCACACAAGCCATTCTCCAGAAACCCAACAGCTATGAGGGCTACTATGCCCGGGCCAAGGCGCGCATGGAGCTGGGCTCCTTGAACGAGGCCCTTGTGGATGCCAACGAGGCCATGCAACAGGCTGCCCAAAGCGGTGTTCTCTGCGAGGTGGTCGAGGTCCTTAAACGCATCCAAGCGGAGCTGCTTACCCGCATCTCATCCAGTGAGGATCACAATCTGAATGCCGGTGCCGTCTATGAATCTCATCAGGAGATCACCGATTTGTAAATCACACACACATAATCTATATAACTAATTTTTTAACTAAATAACAATCTTAAAATTAGTCTCCCCCTCCACCACACCACACCACACCCCCCTTCCTTAAACCATTTAACTATTTATTCAATTTTTTTTTTCGAAATATTTGCAATGATCTATATAGATATATATATACAATATATTTTTTTGTTTTTTTTTTTATATCACTCGCATGTAAAAAATTAAATTAAATTTAAATGTTAAGTTTAAATTCTTATGCGAAATAATTGCGAATTTTTTTTAAGATCAAATAGAAACTATTTAAATAAAAAAAAAGGCAACAATTCTTTTTCTGCATTTAAAATTTGATAATTTAATGAGACTCAAATGTATCTGTCTCTCCTTCTCTTTCTATACATATAAAACATTATATAAAAAACAAAAAAAAAAACTTATTCCTATATATATATATACAATTAAGGTCTAAGCGATAACCGATTCGAAATGATGAGCAAGAATATATATACTATATATGGAAATAATTGAATAGGAATGTTAAAATTGAAGATGAGTTGTTTTTGTTTTGTTGGACTTATACATATAGGAATACTAGAAACGGCAGAGAGTTTAATATGGGATAATAAATTAAAAGTCGAACAATATACCCACATATATATATATATATATATAGTACATAAATAACACCATAGAAAGTAAAGAGAGCTTAATATAGAAGCCAAAATTTACGGCTTAGGGTACTCAATTTTGAAATGGGTTTGGTTTGTTTTTGAAAACCTTGAAAAACATTAAACTAAGGCTTTAAATTGATATTTATGAATCGAATCCCTTAAATAAATCTTACAAAACTAATAGGTAAAATGTTGTGTAAAAATAATTTGTGATCCTGACACAATTCCAAGTTGATGTTTAGCTTCCAGTGCCATTCAATTTACTCAACTCGGTGGGCTCGTCGACTGCCTGATTTCTCTGGATTAGCTGAGATTCCACCAACGGAGCTGTTACTTGCAATTGCAGCTCATAGTCATGGGCTGGAAAAAGAAAATGCGAATAGTCAGAAAGCAAGCAGAGATAGCTAACAATTATGAACTGGGATGACAGGTGGATGATAGAAGGTGAGCCAATTAACAAGCAATTACAGTGGCTGTAAATGAGAGCATGAAAAGCAGAGCTAACTTTAATAATTAGAAAGGGGGAAGAACATAAAGGATGCATATATATATCAAATTTATATATGTATAGCTCACTTTGCTCCAGCAAACATTCCAAATCGTCGGGTGTATCGATAGTGGGAAAATCTATATTGGTTGACTCTTTCAGAATTAGGCCAATATCCTTGTGAGCGCTCATTAAAAACAATGGAACATTAGCCTTGGCAAGCTCTTTGTGCAGTGACCCCATGCCACGTGCAGCAGTAAAATCGAAATCTGCAAATACAAACGTAAAACCAGTTGGTCTTAACCATAAAGTGCCTGTTGTTGGAACTCACCATGAACGTGTGCACAGTCTAGGACCACGGGAGCTGTTCCATGGATAGATAGCGCTTTGGATATACCCGAACGCACCCATTCGATGGCTGGGAAATATAATGAACTATGCTTGGGACGTATGAGTATATAGTTAATGCCATTGATTGTCTGCAATTTTGACACACTTAGAACAGGACGTGCCGCCCGATAGACTAAGAAAGCCACATCGGCTCCAACGCCCAATAGTAGGCCGATTTCCACGCCCACAGCCAGGCTCATCACGAATGTAATGGCTCCTGGTAACAATTCACGACGGCTGCAACGCCAAAGTGGTTTAATAACTTCGAATTCAATCATAAATATCACAGCCGAAATGATGACCGCACTGAGAGCTGCCTTCGGTATATATTGGAAATACGGAGCCAACAGGCCAAGGGCAAGCAGCACCAGAACACTGGTATAACAACCCCCGATGGGTGTTCTCACCCCACTGGCATGATTGACGGCACTACGGGAAAATGAACCAGTCACTGGCATCGAGCTGCAAAAGGCACCGCAAATGTTACTCATCGAGAGGGCCACCAATTCCCTGGTCGGGCTCAGACCAGCTCCACCAAATGCTTTCGAAATGGCCACATTTCCAAGCACAGCAATGATTGGTAATATTATCATCGATGGTCCAAGTTCAGAGAGCTAATATATGAAATAAAGAAAATGATTTTAAATATAGAAATCGATTACCAGTCTATATTTGCTTACCATGGCCTCAAAATCCTGTGATATTTGAGTACCATTCTTGCCCACAATTGTTGTCTCAAATTTTGGTAAGGCCACATTTGGTAAGCCGCTCTTAACCTTGCCGGTAAGAATGTACGGACATGTTTCCATCTGCTCACATGTGGAATAGGCCAAGACGCTGGCTACTAGGACAACCAGAGCATTTCTACCAGTGGCTATAACCCAAATTGTGCCACTTATCAACTGTTGGGCTCGTACACTACGCACTCGATTCGCCAGTTTAACATTTTTTAGTTTCTAAAACGAGTTGAAAGTTGAAAAGGGAGTTTTGCTTTCATGGATTATTGTGGCTTACCCGCAACAGAAGCAGCACACTAATAGAAATCAATCCCAGGGTAACATCACCCTGTCTAACGTGCTGTAGATTACCAAACACGGACTTCATGGTATTAATGAAATCCGAGCCCGAACCACCGCGCAATCCAAGCAATCCCTTTAACTGCGAAGTGCCTATTATAACGGCTGTGGCCGAAGTGAAACCCACTGTCACTGGCAGCGAGATAAGATCCACCAAGGCTCCCAATTTCAGCACAGCCATGGCCAATTCCACTACACCCGATATCAGGCACAATAGAATGGCATATGTTGGTCCCGAACCCAAACCGAAACCTGTATGCCGACTAGTCATCAAGGCCAGCAATGCTGTTGGTCCAATTGTCACCTGACGGCAGCTGCCAAGCAGAGCATACACAATCCCACCGACAAATGCCGAGTACAGGCCATATTGTGGTTCCAGACCAGCTAATGTGGCATAGGCCAGACCTTGGGGCAGAACTGTGAGGCCAACTGTAATGCCGGCAATGAGATCAGCCACCGCATCCTGGGCGGTATAGCCATGTAGCCATTTAAGGCCGGGCAACAGGCGATAACCCAAATCCTTTGTCGGCATTTTGTATATAACAAGGCTCTGTAATTGTTAAAAAAAAAAAAAATAAAAATAGTTTTAGAGAAATGCTGATCCTGAGACCTGAGAAGTAAGTAAGGTCTTGCCAAAATTATTCCCTTTTTTGCCCTCTTATTCTACAATATGAACGAAATCGACCAACTAAAAGCCAATTTCGATTGCGGGAATGCCTAAAGACTGTTCGCTCGTCTTGATTATTATTATCAAATAACTTTGCTCACAATAAAGTCAGAAGGCAAATTGATATCTTTATGCTCTGATATCATAAATTTTAGACTATCGATTATGTGAGTTAATGCCTTACACACTTTACAAACTATGCGAAGAATTGAGAAGTTCAACGACTGGATGAGATATATGTATTTGCATACATCAAAATATCATATCAAATATACATTTACATGCAAATGAGACAAGACACTGGGCACCAAAGAAGTTGATTTGTATGCAAAATTGAAAATGAAACTAGAAACGAAATGTCTGGAAATTTACGTAAACATTCGAAATGGATTGACTCAACTAACAATTTGGCCAATATTATGTGACATTGATTGGAAATGGAAGAACACGTTAAGGGCTAAATGTAATATTAACCAATTATAGTTGTTGTTTATACATTTTTGGTGATATCTATTTTGTTTTTATGTTATTTTCCTTCCCAATTTTCATTGAATTTTTTCAAAAACAAAATAACTCGCACAAATATTTACACAATTGTTTTTTTTTTTTTTGACACCAAAAAAAGCACGTTCCACACAATTCAAAATATAAGAAATTATAGAAATTGTATTCTAGACCCAAGAGCTCTATGTATACTTCCACTTCGGCAGTTGGCCAAAGACTGAGGCAGCAAAAACCTCGTAAAAATCTCTCGTTAGCCAGGCGGCAGGCAGTCAGTCAGGCAGATCGCGTGCCGAAGATTGCCACTGGGTTTGGGTCACACGACCATTTCCATTTCAATTGGCTTCAATAGGCGGAGGAGAGTTGTATGGAAACGTGATCATAGTAGTAGATCATAAAATCCATAAACGCAAATTAAATTCCAAGTGTTTTGATCAATGATTTTTGCTTTGTTTACAGACTATTAATTTCTCTGCAATTGTAATGATGATGAATCGATATATTGATAATGGTGTGTGTGACTATGACTAGTAATATCTAGTATATATTATATATCTATATATACATATATATGTGTGTGGACATACAATGTTTTCATCCATGGACGGATCTAGAATATATGTATTTGGAGGGGGTAGTCCGGAAGGGAATGGATACGTACATTTAAATGGTTAAACGATATTCAAAACTTTTTGAAATTTTTTGTTGCATACTTTAAGTATTGTTTTTAAGGTAAAACAAAAATAAGAAAATATATCAAGTATACGCCATATAAGCTATTCAAATTCGTATAAGAAACGAGTAGATAAATATGTATGTAATTCTAGTTCGATAGTGAATATCGTATTCACCCATATCAAAATCTATTGCCGTTGTCATTATCAATATTCACGAATATACGGAAATCAGTTGGAAACTTTTTACAAATCAATTGAATTCAAGTGGGTCTAATCAGTACTTCGAGATAACGGGAAAATATTGTATATATGTACATGTGCTTAAATATTTCATTTGCATGTGAAATTGAAAAACAAAACAAAAACAACAGCCAAAAAGTTTTTTTGCTTTGCTTTAAGAACAGTTTGTTAACCCTTGCCGTGTATACACTCTCCAGAAGAATCGAGATTATTCGCTGCATTACAAGCAGGAATCGAATTTACATTTATAATTTATGTGGCGAATTTATAGATGTTTACTTTAGTTAGGGTATATAAACGTGCGGCTTTGAACAACAATTTTTGATGGGGTTTCTGTTTAAGTGGAGTTGGTGAAATTGCCGCCAATGGGATTGGGGGCTATCGAAAAACTGAAGAAATAAAAAAAGAAGAGGATAACAAGAGAGAGAGAGAGAGGTGATGGTGGAAGGGGAGGGAGACAATACATAATTGTTGATTGTTGACATCGCCGTGATGGAATTCGCGCTTTTTTGTCGCTGTTGTTGTTGCCGTGTCAATGGCCAGACAGACAGTGGTTAATAAAACAAAACTAGTTTTTGTTAACACTCCAAAACAAAAAAAGAGTAAATGAAGTGAACAGAAGAGAGCAATGAAAACAGGTAAAACGTTTCTTCAGTTCGGGGAATTTATTTTTAAAATTAGCTAAATTCGCAAGATGCCACAAATAGGCCAAGGTAGAGAAGAAAGTATCACACACACAAACACAAACATATATATAAACAGGTGCAAAAACAGCAAAACAGCGGGCAACACAAAATTCGCCTTTTGCACTCAATTTATAAAACTTGTAAATTAAAATTTATTTAGTTTAGTTTAATAGTTTAGTTACCGGCAAATTGTTTGCTGTTTTCTTTGATTTGCAATTCCTTATTGGAATCCATGGCTAATGATGGCAAAATCATCGATTAACTTGTATCAATTCGCGATTAAATATAATCAAAGAAATACAATCGATTGGTCGAATAAACAATCGATTGTTCGATTTAATTATCGCTCGGGTGAGTGAATTTTAGCGCGAATTGAAAGTGAAAAATAATGGCGCCGACGGAAATATTAAAACAAAATAAGGTTCAGTATACCCAAAATTGTATACATTTGCACTGGACTACTGCTTTCTGCTAGGCACATCTGTACCAGTCGAGAGCCTGTTCTCAAAAGCAGCCGAGAAAAAAAAAACATATTAACTACGGAATATCTGTCTACACCTCTTTATACAATTTGTATGCCTTACGACTTAGAAAACATTTTTCAATATATATGAATGAAAAATACTTATAACTTTTACAGCTTTCTTTACTACTTTTGCTATAAAATATATGAGAAATTATATAAATCATAAAAAAGTAATACTAAGAAAATAATCATTAAATGAATCGATTATTAATACAATAATCGATTTTTTACATTTAGGCTACGTAGTTTACATTACGTTATGCTACGTGCTAATCAGCTGCTTCACAACACTAACTGAACTTATCGATATATCGATTACCCGAAACATATGTTTTTCTTATACATTAAAAACAAAAATAATATAAAATAATAAAATAAATACAAATTTTATTTAATACACTTTTATTTTATTCATCTACATATATATGTACAATAACTCAAAATGAAAAAAATCTAAAACTGTCACACAAATTTGTGTGCAGCCCTTGAAATTTGCTTGTCGACGACTTCTCTCACGCGTTGTCCAACCCTGTCGTCAACAAATTGTGTTTAACCCACACTATTCATTATTTTTCTTTAATAATTTTGGCAATTGTCCGACTTGCAACTTATTCGTAAAAAAAAAAAAAAAACATTCGAATAAAGAGCCGCAAGGGGTCACAGAAGTGCCTCGCTAGCAGGTAGTGGTGCATCCAGCCAGAAAGAAAGAAGCCGATTTGAATAGTACAGCCGAAAACCAACTATTGCATCCCGCCACAAAATTTCTCCCCCGCCCATTGCTTACTCCGGGACGCCACCGACGACGCTGCTTGCTGTAATATATAATTTAATTGCGTTAAAAGTGCATTAACTAAATAACAACAACGGACAAGTT
This sequence comes from Drosophila paulistorum, assembly GCA_018152135.1. NCBI lineage: Eukaryota > Metazoa > Arthropoda > Insecta > Diptera > Drosophilidae > Drosophila > Drosophila paulistorum. The sequence continues at coordinate 16,004,740 of JAECXG010000606.1, read as the reverse complement.
GGAGAAAATTCTTTACTATGAAATGGGTAAGTCATGGAATTATATCTGCTGGGGAAGATTGGCAACTTATAGATTTTCCATTTGTGTGTATTAGACCTCTTGTGTGTTGGCCTTGACATGCAATTGGGTGCATTTTACATGCCCATGCAATTGTGTTGTTGTTGTAGATTGCATTATACGTTCGTGTGTGTGTGTGTGTGTTTGTGTGTGTGAGTGAATAGACAGAGTAATGATTGCGACCCACTCTCGCTACGTTCCACTTATAACTGTTCTTTTTGGAATAGGATACCCAATTGACCCAATTACGATTAATATTTCATTCGCCCATTTGACAATTGCTTTCTCCATCCCTCTCTTTCTATTCAGCATAGTGCCGGTCTACAAAGAGTTAAATTGTTTAGTTCATTGTTCGAGATTAACTAAAACCCCCCACCCCCCCTTCTCTAGATACTTTTTAGAGGCTATACGTATGTATATGTAATGTCATCATTCCCTTTCCCAAAGAATTGAAGCTTGTGAAATTGTACCGTATGCAACAGGTTGAACTTTAAAATATCTCTCAATTTCTCTCGATTCTCAAGATCACCCTTCATCTGTTGTCTCCCTCTAAATTTCTCTTCACCTTCACCTATCCCTTTCTTTTTGACATCGCAAATGGGATTAGCTTAATATCATCGAGTAAATACCTGATTTTTTCTTTGTTTTCTTTGATTTAAGCTGCAATCTATGATTGCTTACACATACATATACATACATATTATAGATTACTTTCTCATACTGACAATCGCTTTCCTCTCAGCTTAAATATTGTCAATTTCTCTAGAATTGTCCACATCGTCGTTAGCAGCAACTCAAAAAAGAATATACATATATATATAATATAAATCTGTAAAAAACTTAAAACCCAACAAAACCAAAAAACAAAAACATTTAAATAAATAAAGTTCTTAAAATCTTTATAAATAATATCAAAAAGTGAAAAACACTTGTGTTGCTTAAGGCTTCAGCTTAGGGCAGTGGGAAGAGGTGGCTGAAGCGGTTTCGGTACCAACTCCTCCTCCGCAGCGGCAACAACAGACGACGACCGGCGACGATGTAAGTAGCACCACTGCTCCATCTCGTGTTAACCTCCAATACCAATTCCAAAAGCAATTCCAAATATACTCAACCCAAAGTTTTGTTTATTATTTTAACTATTTTCTCCACCCCCCTCTCTCTCTCTCTCTCTCTGTCTCTCTGTCATTCTCTCTCAATCTACGTTATGAATTTTTTGTTTTGTTTCTTTGGACAAAATGCTTTGCAGTATATATTATAATATTGTAAAATTCTTGTCCGTTATGGTCTTATATTCTTATGATAATTGTAGAAAACTTTCATTCAAATTTCCGTCATATGTACAATTTTGAAAAAGAACGTCCATATTGGTAAATGTTAAAACAAATTCAGACCAATAGTTGTAATATTCGTAGAAACTGCAAAAGTATTTATATACATATAAAACTTCGGTGTTTCGAGGTTGGCTTTCGGTATGTTTTTTATTGCTGTTTTTATCACCAACCTAAGAACCTTTTTGATTTCCTTTTCTCCCAACTGCAAATCAATGAATTGGCTGGCAAAATTTATTCACATCATCATATAAGCAAAAACAAAAACATAGTATTGAATTTCTGTTTAGTTTAAGGCCTAAAGTGTCTTTTTCAATCAATTGGTTCGGCTATGTATATACCTATATATTGATAATCCATCCACATAAACACCCAATCAATACACACACACTTACCACCCGCACCGAGAAGCAAAATATCCATGTATTGGCATTCAATCCATTGACATACACATTCAAGTATACCGAACTGTGTTTTATCCTCTTTCGCTACTTTCGTCCTTTTCGATAGCAAATGCCTTCGGCCATTAGTGGCGCGGCTCATGGCCAATTGCATATACCCAGCAATGAGGACTGTGGGATACGTGATGTCTGGAAGCATAATCTGGAGGAGGAATTCCGTACTATACGGAAAGTAGTGCAAAAATATCATTATGTGGCCATGGACACAGAGTTTCCCGGCGTTGTGGCCCGACCTGTTGGCGAATTCCGCTCCACGGCGGATTATCATTATCAGCTGTTGCGCTGCAATGTCGATTTGTTAAGGATCATTCAGCTGGGACTGACATTTATGGATGATGAGGGCAAAACTCCACCGGGTTACTCAACATGGCAATTCAATTTCAAGTTTAACCTGAGGTAGGAGGAATCTCTTTATTGCTTTCTTGGTTGTCTTCTCAGTGTGCTAAAGAAATTTCTTTTGTTTCCAGCGAGGACATGTATGCCCAAGACTCGATTGATCTGCTACAGAATTCGGGCATACAATTCAAGAAACATGAAGAGGATGGCATAGATCCCACGGAATTTGCGGAATTGCTAATGAGTTCTGGTATTGTGCTAGTAGATAACATTAAATGGCTTTGCTTTCACTCTGGCTATGATTTTGGTTATCTACTAAAACTACTCACCGATCAGAATCTGCCCGCCGATGAAGGTGACTTCTTTGAATTGCTACACATCTATTTTCCCAACATTTTCGACATCAAATATCTGATGAAGTCATGCAAGAATCTAAAAGGTGGCCTCCAGGAAGTGGCTGATCAATTGGAATTAAGGCGCGTTGGACCGCAGCATCAGGCCGGATCGGATGCGTTGCTAACGGGCATGGCGTTCTTTAAAATGCGTGAGGTACAGCTTACAAAGGGTTTGGACTTTATGCTACAGAAGCCAAATAACTTCTTTCCTTATTTGTTTGAGAACACCATGAACATAAAGCCTACATGTGCCATTATCAACTTGCTTCGCAAGGCCAACACTAAAATGCCATTAGATGTTCATTCTGGTTCATACTGTTGTAGAAGTTGTCATGATGACGACGTTAATGATCATGATAGTGATGATGATGATGATGATGATGATGATGATGGTAACGATAATGATGCTAATAATAACAATGTTATTAGCTGCAGCAGCAGCAGCAGCAGCAGCACTTGTTGCTCTAACGAAGTGATCCTTGATGGCGAAGGGGAAACTTTCACCTCTTTGGAGTTGTTAATCAAAATTTTTACTAATCTATCGCCAAGTGCTAAAGTCTTGGAGCCACTAACTCCTCAGGGCGTAGCCCATGTGCCCAAGCTCTAGTTCCTTTCCATTCTTTGTTGATACCAATTACCATCATCGTCATCATTGGCGCTATCATCATTTAACAAACATGCGAGCCAAATCAGACTCATTTTTCATTCATTTACACATTTGTAAATATATATATCATCTATCTGTATATTCATATTAAATAGTTTATAGTATTGGCATGCGGTGCCTTAAACACTTTCTCACACATCTAATCTCTTTATCTACCTATTTGCACTAATTTAATTCTAAAACGCATAATTTTTGATTGTCATAATTTGAAATCAATGACAAAATGAAACGAGAATCAGCGATTCTTGTTGTCAACTCAACTGTGAAATCAATGTCTGTTAATTTTTAAACAAGAACACTATAACTAACCACCAACACTAAACTTGAAAGAATATTTACTGAATTTAACAATATGGAAAATTAAAACACACAAGAATTCAGCAATTGGCATTTCTTTCGTTTTTATTTTTTTTGCTTTTTAACTACAAACAATTCATCAATATAAAATATTCTCGCATCTCACTAAGATCTAAAGAAGATTCTGTCTAAATTTTACTTTTTCTCCGCGTTTTCTAATTGAGTGCATGGCGAACAACATCTCCTCAGATAAGTAGATAGATAGAGTATTGAAAATTCGGCAAATCTTGGACTGCAAGCCAAATTGGGGATAACTTATCAGTTTGGTTGGTGGCTATAAAATGTAATAATAAAATGGGATGGATATATATGTATATGACTTTAAATATTTATGTAATTATTATTAATTATTTGCTTTGTTCTGTTTGCCCTGCCTATGAACATTTAAAACATTCCAAAATGTTGGCAAAATGTTGAAATTCATCTTATTAAGAAACTGTTGTTAGTATTGTATATGTTTTGCATATATACAGATATAGTATTCGTATTTGTAGCATTTCTCCGTTTGCTCTCAATATATATTATTTGAAATCATTACAATTTGATTAAAATTGTTTATTTTGTTGTTGTTTATTTTGTTTCATTAATTTGACGCTTTTTGGTAAGGAATATATAATAAAGTATAGTGCAAAAAAATCGTATTGAAGTTCGAACTCGCCCTCTGAACTAAAACAATAAAATGTTTAATGTTTTTTAAAACAATTTTCATAAAAACTAAACTTAACGGTATGTAAAACTAACAATTCCTAACTAACTTCCTTTGTCTTCATCCATTAGTCATCTTTCGTATTTTTGTGTAATATTTGTCCTAGCCACGTAAACTAACTTTATTATTTACTATATTTCAGATGTTCTTTGAGGATAATATTGATCATGCGAAATATTCGGGACATTTGTATGGCCTGGGCACATCGTTCATTGTGAATGGCACCAACTTCCATGAGAATAATGGCGAAGCGAATAGCGCCTCATGATTTATCCTGATGAGTAATGTTGTTGTACCGGATAAGAGATTTGAACACGAATCAGGAGGTGGTGGTGGTGGTGGCGGTAGTGGAAATGGTGGAGCTATATTAGCAGATGCAACAGCATCAACATCAACAACAACAACATCAGCAATAATAACTTCATCATCAGCAACAACGACAACAATACCACAAATAGCGACAGCAACGCCACCAATAGCACTAACAACAACAACAATGGCGGCAGTAACAGTTACATCAATCGCGTCGCCAACTCCAGTCAACTCCAGGATAATCAATACGAACAACAGCGGCAGCAGTCAACAACAGCATTCAGCCGCTTTACTGCAATAATTATTTTCTTGTTTTTCTCTTTTTAACCTAAGAATTTCTACACCGTTTATACACCAATACATAGACACACGCCTACACCCCAAAACAGCACACACCATCGTAACACACACACACATCCCTTGGTGAGCGTTTGTAGTAATCTTGGTTTTGGATTACTACTCTAGGATCTTCTTTTCTAAATCAAACTAGAAAATTCACTACAAATTCAATTCAATATAAGAACTAACAAAAATATATTTAAAGGAAAAAAAAAGAAAAAACAATAACACTAAAAAATTTGTAAATCTAAAACCAAAATACAATTTCAATTTCTGCATGTTTTTAAATGTTGCAACACAAAACGAAAAAAAAACAAAAACAAATTAAACTAAGTTAATTATTGTAAGCCACGCAGATAGCGGCAACCAATCTAGAATATTGTGTATTTGTATCAAAAAACAACAACAAAAAATCAACAAAGGAAAACGGGAAAACCGTTAGCAAAGTAATATATATAAAAAAAAAATATTTTTAAATTAATGTAAATACTTTTGTTTGACTTCTAAGTTGGCTGGAGTTTCAAATCATTTAGATTTGGAAATTTTTATCATTCAAAGTGAAGGTCGTGAAGATTGTGCTTTCTGTCATTGTAAAATTATTATATTTATTGTAAAATATTTCTATGGGAATGTGTATCAAATACAGTCGAGTCTCGACAATTTGAAATGGCAATATTCTTATGAAATATTGAGGTTTTCAATTAGCGGGGTACCAATTATCGAGACTCGACTGTATTTCACAACGTTCTTAATTTAAATATAACGGTTTGAGAAATCTGTGCAAAGAAGTTTTGGTAAGTCTGGCAATGCGCTGCTCGGTCCTCTCCCATTCATGGTTTCGCTCTCTTTCTCTGCAGTTTTGATGAACTGCTCGCCATTAAGTAGATGGCTATTTTGTTTTAACGCGTCAATGGGTAATTTTTGTGCTTTTGTTTTTGTTTTATATGTCAAGAAAAGCGCAAAAGGAGCAAGAACAGGATGAACATATTTCACCCACGCTGTCTGGACTTTGCAGCAACAGAGAGAAAGAAGGCGAAGTATGGATGCGATCAAGTTCCCTTGTTTTATTGTTGTTGTTGTTTTTTTTATGTGTTACGAAGGACAAGTAAAATGGAGGAAAAGAGAGCAATGTTACCTGTGAATTAATTATAAGGTAAGTGGCTTAATGCTTTTCTTTTTCTAAATTGCATGCTAATTGCACGCCAGTAATCAAGAGGAAAACTTATTAAGACATAGCAATTTTTTAATTCACTTGACGGATAAATCGAGAACCGTACTTTCTAGCGAATTTTCTTTTGCTTTTTTGACAGCTGCCAATAACTTAATGCAATCGATTGTAACGAAATATCGGGTGTTGATTTTATTAAAGTTCTATCACAAAGATTCCATAATTGGTGGTGAACCATTTTGAGATTTCCTATATAATCGCAGTGTGAGGTTACCTATGATGCGGCATTTCCCACAGGCTAGAACGTATCAAACTAGGGGTTCCCAATCCTAGAAATTTTAATGTTACTTTCTGGATAAGAAATTGATACAAAATGATTAACCTAAAGTGAAGGGCCAATGTTGAGTAAAAAAATAAACTTCTTCATTTACATATTTATGAAATAGGAAGCGAAAAAGACGCGTTGTATATTATATATAACGAACAACTGAACATACATACATACAAAAATATATATATATTTTTTAAATAGGCATAATAATGAATAACATTCTAAGTAAAATACATATCGGTTTAGGGATGAGTATTTCTAGTGTATAATTTTCATACTATCTGACTATTTCACATTGATCCCGGTGCGTATGCCGAGAGTCAGGGAAATGATTTCCTTTTCCGCTGGACGTTCACTGAATTCACGCTTCATAATCTTCCTCGATAACAGATCATCATCGCTTTGATCAGCAACTATGAGGGGATTCAATTCGGCATCCAAATTAAGATCACGTTTACTTCTCTTTAACTCGCTCTCATCATCTTCGTCCAATTCAAAGACATTGTTGTTCGTGAAGGCCAATTTGTTGATTTCACTGAAGAATAAACTTCTCGCATCGCGTATGGTTCTATCATAGCCTGGATCACTCAAAGGGGGCAAGTATGTGGCTGGAATGCGGCTTGTGCCCGTGTATCCACTATTAGGACAACGAGGATCAATGGACCCTGGATAGCAATAAACGGGAGTCGTTGCAGGTTGACTTGTTGTGGTAACTAAGCTATGAGCACATCGCGGATCCTGGGATCCTGGATAGCAATTTGGTTTTTGAGTGGCCCTTGGCTCCTGTGGGCATCGAGGATCTGTGGACCCAGGGTAGCAATTCGGCTTTGCAGTGGTCTTGGGTTCTTGTGGACAACGTGGATCAGTTGAACCTGGATAACAATTGGGCCTTGAAGTTGTAACTGGTGTCCTGGTAGTTGGTGGGAGGTATGTAGCAGGTACACATTCAGGATCATTTGAACCTGGATAACATCTTGGTCTTTGAGTGGTTTTAGGCTCCTGTGGGCAACGAGGATCTGTAGATCCTGGATAGCAATTGGGTTTTTGAGTTGTTCGAGGTTCCTGCGGGCATCTGGGATCTGTGGATCCAGGATAGCAATTGGGCTTTGGAGTCGTCTTAGGTTCTTGTGGACAACGGGGATCCGTGGATCCTGGGTAACAATTTGGCTTGGGAGTGGTTCTTGGCTCCTGTGGGCATCGTGGATCGGTGGATCCTGGGTAGCAGTTTGGCGCCGCTGTTGTTATGGGTATTTTAGTAGTTGGATTGCGCGATGTGGGAGGTAAGTAAGTAGCCGGCTGACATTTCGGGTCATCTGAGCCTTCAAAACAACCTGGTCTTAAAGTTGTCGGAACCTTGGGACATCTTGGATCTGGGGAACCAGGGAAGCAGTTCAGACAATCCGGATCGGTTGAACCCGGCCGACAGGATGTTGAAGGAGGTCGAGTTGTTTTGATAAGTATTTGACAATCTGGGTCAGTGGATCCGGGATAACATCTTGGTCTGGAAGTAGTTGTTTGTACTTTTGGACAACGGGGATCGGTCGATCCAGGATAGCAATTCGGTTTGGGAGTAGTTTTTGGCTCCTGTGGGCATCGTGGATCTGTAGATCCTGGATAGCAATTGGCTTTAGGTGTAGTTATGGGAATCCTTGTGGTTGGTGGGAGGTATGTGGTTGCTTCACATTCGGGATCATTCGATCCAGGATAACATCTAGGCTTGAGTGTAGTTCTAGGCGTCTGTGGGCAACGAGGATCAGTTGATCCCGGATAACAATTGGGCCTTGAAGTAGTTACTGGTGTCCTGGTAGTTGGTGGGAGGTATGTAGCAGGTACACATTCAGGATCATTTGAACCTGGATAGCATCTCGGTTTTTGAGTGGTTTTAGGCTCCTGTGGGCAACGAGGATCTGTAGATCCTGGGTAACAATTGGGTTTTGGAGTTGTTCGAGGCTCCTGCGGGCATCGGGGGTCTGTGGATCCAGGATAGCAATTGGGCTTTGGAGTTGTCTTAGGTTCTTGTGGACAACGGGGATCCGTCGATCCAGGGTAACAATTTGGCTTTGGAGTGGTTTTTGGCTCCTGTGGGCATCGTGGATCAGTTGATCCAGGATAGCATCTTGGCTTCGATGTAGTCACTGGAATTCTTGTTGTTGGAGTCCGCGATGTTGGGGGCAAGTATGTAGCCGGTTGACATTTTGGATCATCTGAGCCCTCAAAACATCCTGCCTTCTGAGTAGTTGGAACTTTTGGACATCTTGGATCCGGGGAACCAGGGAAACAATTGAGACACTTTGGATCGGTGGAACCGGGACGACAGGCTGTTGATGGAGGTTGAGTTGTCTTGATAAGTATTTGACAATCTGGGTCAGTGGATCCGGGATAACATCTTGGTCTGGAAGTAGTTGTTTGTACTTTTGGACAACGGGGATCGGTCGATCCAGGATAGCAATTCGGTTTGGGAGTAGTTGTTGGCTCCTGTGGGCATCGTGGATCTGTAGATCCTGGATAGCAATTGGCTTTAGGTGTAGTTATGGGAATCCTTGTGGTTGGTGGGAGGTATGTGGTTGCTTCACATTCGGGATCATTCGATCCAGGATAACATCTAGGCTTGAGTGTAGTTCTAGGCGTCTGTGGGCAGCGAGGATCAGTTGATCCCGGATAACAATTGGGCCTTGAAGTAGTTACTGGTGTCCTGGTAGTTGGTGGGAGGTATGTAGCAGGTACACATTCAGGATCATTTGAACCTGGATAGCATCTCGGTTTTTGAGTGGTTTTGGGCTCCTGTGGGCAACGAGGATCTGTAGATCCTGGGTAACAATTGGGTTTTGGAGTTGTCCGAGGCTCTTGCGGGCATCGGGGGTCTGTGGATCCAGGATAGCAATTGGGCTTTGGAGTCGTTTTAGGTTCTTGTGGACAACGGGGATCTGTCGATCCTGGATAGCAATTTGGTTTTGGAGTGGTTCTTGGCTCCTGTGGGCATCGTGGATCGGTTGAACCAGGATAGCACCTTGGCTTCGATGTTGTCACGGGAATTCTTGTAGTAGGAGTCCTCGATGTTGGGGGCAAGTATGTAGCCGGTTGACATTTTGGATCATCTGAACCCTCAAAACATCCTGGCTTTTGAGTAGTTGGAACTTTTGGACATCTTCGATCCGGGGAACCAGGGAAGCAATTGAGACACTTTGGATCGGTGGAACCGGGACGACAGGCTGTTGATGGAGGTTGAGTTGTCTTGATAAGTATTTGACAATCTGGGTCAGTGGATCCGGGATAACATCTTGGTCTGGAAGTAGTTGTTTGTACTTTTGGACAACGGGGATCGGTCGATCCAGGATAGCAATTCGGTTTGGGAGTAGTTTTTGGCTCCTGTGGGCATCGTGGATCTGTAGATCCTGGATAGCAATTGGCTTTAGGTGTAGTTATGGGAATCCTTGTGGTTGGTGGGAGGTATGTGGTTGCTTCACATTCGGGATCATTCGATCCAGGATAACATCTAGGCTTGAGTGTAGTTCTAGGCGTCTGTGGGCAACGAGGATCAGTTGATCCCGGATAACAATTGGGCCTTGAAGTAGTTACTGGTGTCCTGGTAGTTGGTGGGAGGTATGTAGCAGGTACACATTCAGGATCATTTGAACCTGGATAGCATCTCGGTTTTTGAGTGGTTTTAGGCTCCTGTGGGCAACGAGGATCTGTAGATCCTGGGTAACAATTGGGTTTTGGAGTTGTCCGAGGCTCTTGCGGGCATCGGGGGTCTGTGGATCCAGGATAGCAATTGGGCTTTGGAGTCGTTTTAGGTTCTTGTGGACAACGGGGATCTGTCGATCCTGGATAGCAATTTGGTTTTGGAGTGGTTCTTGGCTCCTGTGGGCATCGTGGATCGGTTGAACCAGGATAGCACCTTGGCTTCGATGTTGTCACGGGAATTCTTGTAGTAGGAGTCCGCGATGTTGGGGGCAAGTATGTAGCCGGTTGACATTTTGGATCATCTGAGCCCTCAAAACAACCAGATTTCCGAGTAGTAGGAACTTTGGGACATCTTGGATCCGGGGAACCAGGGAAGCAGTTGAGACAATCTGGATCGGATGAACCCGGCCGGCAGTTTGTCAAAGGCGGTTTGGTTGTCTTTCTTATTGGCTGACAATCGGGATCAGTGGATCCAGGATAACATCTGGGCTTGGGTGTGGTTTTAACCGTTTGAGGACACCGTGGATCTGTAGATCCCGGATAACATCTTGGCTGTCGAGTAGTTACCGGGGGCCTTGTTGTTGGTGGGGAATTCGTAGTATATTCGCATTCCGGGTCGCTTGAACCAGGGTAGCATCTTGGTTTAGGAGTTGTTCTTGATTCCTGAGGACAACGCGGATCTGTAGATCCTGGATAACATCTCGGTTTTGGCGTGGTAGCAGGAGTCCTGGTGGTTGGTGGTAAATATGTAGCTGGAACGCACTCAGGATCACTTGATCCAGGATAGCAACGTGGTTTAGATGTTGTTCTGGGCGTTTGTGGACAGCGGGGATCTGTTGATCCTGGATAGCACCTTGGTTTGGCAGTAGTTAAAGGTGGTCTAGTTGTTGGAGGACGATTGGTTTTAGGTTCGCACTCAGGATCATTTGAACCTGGATAACATCTTGGTTTCTGAGTGGTTTTAGGCTCCTGTGGGCAGCGTGGATCTGTCGATCCTGGGTAACAATTTGGCTTAGAAGTTGTCCGAGGCTCCTGCGGGCATTGGGGGTCTGTGGATCCAGGATAGCAATTGGGCTTTGGAGTCGTTTTAGGTTCTTGTGGACAACGGGGATCTGTCGATCCTGGATAGCAATTTGGTTTTGGAGTAGTTCTTGGTTCCTGTGGGCATCGTGGGTCGGTTGAACCAGGATAGCACCTTGGCTTCGATGTTGTCACGGGAATTCTTGTAGTAGGAGTCCGCGATGTTGGGGGCAAGTATGTAGCTGGTTGACATTTTGGATCATCTGAGCCCTCAAAACAACCAGATTTCCGAGTAGTAGGAACTTTGGGACATCTTGGATCCGGGGAACCAGGGAAGCAGTTGAGACAATCTGGATCGGATGAACCCGGCCGGCAGTTTGTCAAAGGCGGTTTGGTTGTCTTTCTTATTGGCTGACAATCGGGATCAGTGGACCCAGGATAACATCTGGGCTTGGGTGTGGTTTTAACCGTTTGAGGACACCGTGGATCTGTAGATCCCGGATAACATCTTGGCTGTCGAGTAGTTACCGGGGGCCTTGTTGTTGGTGGGGAATTCGTAGTATATTCGCATTCCGGGTCGCTTGAACCAGGGTAGCATCTTGGTTTAGGAGTTGTTCTTGATTCCTGAGGACAACGCGGATCCGTAGATCCTGGATAACATCTCGGTTTTGGCGTGGTAGCAGGAGTCCTGGTGGTTGGTGGTAAATATGTAGCTGGAACGCACTCAGGATCACTTGATCCAGGATAGCAACGTGGTTTAGATGTTGTTCTCGGCGTTTGTGGACAGCGGGGATCTGTTGACCCTGGATAGCACCTTGGTTTGGCAGTAGTTAAAGGTGGTCTAGTTGTTGGAGGACGATTGGTTTTAGGTTCGCACTCAGGATTATTTGAACCTGGATAACATCTTGGTTTCTGAGTGGTTTTAGGCTCCTGTGGGCAACGGGGATCTGTCGATCCTGGGTAACAATTTGGCTTAGTGGTTGTCCGTGGCTCCTGCGGGCATCGGGGGTCTGTGGATCCAGGATAGCAATTGGGCTTTGGAGTCGTTTTAGGTTCTTGTGGACAACGGGGATCCGTGGATCCTGGGTAACAATTTGGCTTGGGAGTGGTTCTTGGCTCCTGTGGGCATCGTGGATCGGTGGATCCTGGGTAGCAGTTTGGCGCCGCTGTTGTTATGGGTATTTTAGTAGTTGGATTGCGCGATGTGGGAGGTAAGTAAGTAGCCGGCTGACATTTCGGGTCATCTGAGCCTTCAAAACAACCTGGTCTTAAAGTTGTCGGAACCTTGGGACATCTTGGATCTGGGGAACCAGGGAAGCAGTTGAGACAATCTGGATCAGATGAACCCGGCCGGCAGTTTGTCAAAGGCGGTTTGGTTGTCTTTCTTATTGGCTGACAATCGGGATCAGTGGATCCAGGATAACATCTGGGCTTGGGTGTGGTTTTAACCGTTTGAGGACACCGTGGATCTGTAGATCCCGGATAACATCTTGGCTGTCGAGTAGTTACCGGGGGCCTTGTTGTTGGTGGGGAATTCGTAGTATATTCGCATTCCGGGTCGCTTGAACCAGGGTAGCATCTTGGTTTAGGAGTTGTTCTTGATTCCTGAGGACAACGCGGATCCGTAGATCCTGGATAACATCTCGGTTTTGGCGTGGTAGCAGGAGTCCTGGTGGTTGGTGGTAAATATGTAGCTGGAACGCACTCAGGATCACTTGATCCAGAATAACATCTTGGTTTAGATGTTGTTCTGGGCGTTTGTGGACAGCGGGGATCTGTTGACCCTGGATAGCACCTTGGTTTGCCAGTACTTACAGGTGGCCTAGTTGTTGGAGGAGGATTTGTTCTAGGGTTGCACTCAGGATCGTCGGAACCAGGATAACATTTTGGCTTTGGAGTAGTTCTAGGTTCTTGTGGACAACGGGGGTCTGTTGACCCGGGATAACACCTTGGCTTCGTGGTAGTTACGGGAATTCTTGTAGTAGGTGTCCTCGTTGTTGGGGGCAAGTATGTCGCCGGTTGACACCTAGGATCATTTGAGCCCTCAAAGCAACCTGGTTTTGGAGTAGTCAGCACTTGAGGACATCTTGGATCTGGGGAACCAGGGTAACAGCTAAGACACTCTGGATCGGTGGAACCAGGCCGACAAGATTTCAATGGAGGTTGAGTTGTCTTAATAAGTATTTGACAATCTGGGTCTGTGGAACCAGGATAACATCTTGGTTCAGTTACCGGTAGACTCGTGGTTGATGGAGGATATGTAGCGCATTCTGGGTCGTTTGAACCAGGATAGCATCTTGGTTTTGAAGTAGTTTTTGATTCTTGAGGACAACGGGGATCAGTGGATCCTGGATAACACCTTGGTCTTGGTGATGTTATGGGTACCCTACTAGTCGTTCGCGGACGGGTGGTTGTGAGATCAGTTTTACCGCAATTGACATTATTGGAGCCAGGAGGACATGGTTCATCGATCAAATCACCACAGGTGTAGTCCCGCTCACAACTGCCATTACATAATTCAATATCGCATTTTAGATAAACCTGCGAGCGGTCTGGAAACTTAAATGCCTTGAGCGTGTTATAAAATGTTGAGGTCTGTCCACCATTCGAAGATAATTCCAATTTTTTCCACTCTCCGAATATTTTTGGTTTCAATGAACAGCCCCTCTTATCGGAGAGCTTAAGCCTCTTGGTATTGCGTCCATCGAAATCGGTATTATCAGAGGCATAGCACTGAAGGATATTTACATCCCAAGTCTGTGTTAAATGCTTCACATTGATGGTAAAGGTTATATCGGTGCCCAGTTTCAGAGTGTAGTTTATGGGCTTAATATTTGGCGGTATTCCTGTACCGATTTCCATCCAACACTCAACCGGACCACTTGGCGTATCCACAGAGACAACTTCCAGCATGTCCACAACGAAGGGCTTAAAGTAAACAGTTTTCTCCAGCTCATCGCCGCGACTGCACGATATCTTACGCGCTATATCCCAACTCTCCTGAACGTCCTCATCATTCTGGATAATTAGAATATTATCAACAGAAGCGCAGAGGGAACAAGAAGGCTTGCTGCCACAGCCATCGAAAGGAACATTAAAGATGAATGTACGTTCATTGCTGTTGGCCTTTACATAGCTGCAGCGGAAAATAAATATATATTTATGTACATATGTGTATATATGTATAGAGATTGACAATTAGGTATATATGTGTATGTACTCACTTGCATTTGGGATCACTAAAATAGCCCTGACTGTAAATGACTCCATTGAATATCTCATTGAATTCAACTTCAACTATCATGCCATTCGCTTGATCGCATTTCACATCGATTTTCGCAATATTTTGAGCCGATGTATCCCTAATAAAACGGTTTAGAGATCCATCCAATTCAGCAATATCATTGATTGAATCGTCGTCATCATCGTTAATAGCCATCACACCTGCCGCTATGACCTTTTGACAAACACCCGACCGGAGCCAATTATACAGTTAGAGGTATAATAAATTGACTTTAACTAATTGAACTTACCAAAACCTGCATTAGCAGGAAAATATGGCCGATGTTGACCATCTTGAGGGTGTGTCGGAACCAAGCTGAGGTAAAAACAAAGAAATAATACAACATTTTTATCATCAAGTTTTATAGTTATGGGTACACTCCCACCTATTAATAATGTATTTTTTTTGTTTTCTTCTGCTTTTATGTTTCTGGTGGGTACTTAAAACAAGAATTGTAACCCTAATTCTAATACATACTTTATGTAGTTACATAAAATTAAATCAAACACGATTTGCACAATCATTTACATGATTTTTTTTGTGGTTTCTTGTTGTCCCCTTAATTTTTAAGCATTGTTTTTTTCCTTTTTTGCTGATTTATTTGTATTTGTCAAATGGTTAATAGCTCATAAATTACTGGGTGAATGGTAGTACCCGAAAAGAAGAAGAAGAAAAATGTCCGTATGTATGCACTATACCTCACCCTGGGTAAGGTAAGGTAAATTGCATTTGCTTGGGCCACTTGAGCACTAAAACGGGTTTGTTTTGTACTTGTGTTTTTTTTCTCTTACTCTTAAATTTTAAATAATACAACTAACCTTTGGAAAATAAATAAATAAAACCAGGAGGCGAGAAAGGAAGTGTGGGGGGGGGGCGTATATAGGGGGGAGGTAACTGCTGATTTCAAAATCCATAAATTCAAAAACTCACAGACAAAAGCCATTGGAATTGGGAAGAAAGACGAAGAAACAAATAGTTACGAGTGCCTATTACTTATTTGTATGTATAGATGGTTTTTTTTATCCGCTGCTGCTCTAAAGTTGTTAAAGGGGCCTCAATTTAGGGGCCTTTTGTCTGGCATTGGCTTCTGCAATTTGATGGTTATTTGTTTGATTTGCTTCTTCATTTTTGTTTTGTTTTTTTTTTTTTTTTGGTTTTTTGTTTTGTTTTTCTCTCTGATATTTAATATTTTATTTCTTTCATCAGCAACAAACGGAATGATTGGGTACTTTTGGGTCCTACTTTTTTTTTTTGTTTGGCCAGGTTATGGCAAATTAAATATGGTTATTACAACATTGAATCTAATCATACATACATACGCCTACCCACATAACAATTTATTTATTTATGATTTGGAAAATTCTATGCTCATGTATGTACATATATGTATGCCAAACATATCTTTCAAAGTTAATCGCTTGAATATTAAATTTATCTATGTTAAACACATTAACTGTCAGTTTTAGCTTTGATCTTGACCATTTTTATCATCCATTCTTAATCGATATAGCCAAATTGATTGACTTGTAATTAGAAAACTTTTTGGTGACCTCATGGCCAGTCGACAAATGTCAGAGATCAACACGCATACATACATATACATATGTATATATTGAATATGTAAGATTATGTTCCATAATATTAGACACAGAAAGAAAGAAAGAAAAAACATAAAAGCTACTTTTATGAAGGAAATTTTTATCTATACAGATTATCTAATCTTTGCTAGTTGCATGTAAAATTCTAAATTCCGATTTATTATAGATATAATTGTGAATAAAAATCTAACAAAATTGCTGTTAATAAAAAAAGATTTTACATTAGATTATAAAGTAAAAAGTTGCTTAACTTTAAGTGGCCAAGGTTTGGAATTGACTCCCGCCTTAAATAAAAAATAAAACTCTAATTAAATGACACGTTAAGGTCTAAGCTGGAGGTGTCTACATCATCAGCATCATCATCATCATTATAATCATTACTATCATCCGCCTTAGTATCATCATCATCAACCACATTATCTCATTCACTTTCGTGGAGCTTAAGCAGCTTGATTACGTTTACAACTCCACCTAAATACATTAATAACATATTCCAAAAAATTTCTGTGTGTGTTTGCTTTTTATTTGTTTTTTTGATAATTTTTTTTCTCGGTTTTTTTTTTTTTTGCAAAATTAACACACACTCGGACAAACAATATTGTTTATTTAATTTGATTGCTGCTTTTCTTTTCATGCCACAACCTTGAAAGTGTTTTTTTCTTGTCTTTTTTGTTTTCTTCCCCCCGGTTTACGTGTGTGATTTAATTTATGCATATTTTTATATTAGGTACCAATATTAAATTTTATAATTATTTAGAGGAGAGGTGTGTGTGTGTGTGAGCGATTTTTAGCTCATTTGTTTGTTAATTGTTGAAATGCTTTTTGCATTTGCAATATTTATTTCTGTTCGGGGACTAAATCTCCCCAATCCATAATTGTGACCAACAATTCATTGCTAATTAAGTGAAATTAGTTATCTACTTTTTAGTATATAAATAGTTGTTCTTTCATTTTGAAATCCGGGTTTTATTGACTGCTAGATCTTGTTAGGTGATTTAGCATACAGTTAGCAAATACATTTATGTCTTTGTTTTTATAACCAACACAAATGTATTCTTAATTGCGATACACCAATTAAGATAAACGTATCAAATAAAATTCTACACAAAAATCATACATATATTCTGGAATTCTTGTTCCATTTTGCGCTGTCGATCATATTTCACTTTCTTTCTTTAATTTCAAAAGATTAGAAACAAAAAAAAAGAACACAAAAACTTTTGTTTGAAATGAATTGGAACCAGAATATTAGCATAGGATAATTTTGTTATGAAATTTGATTTAATATGCATAAAATTAGTAAACACTTTTACTTTCTTTCATTTCTATTTTCGATATATGTATAGGTACATATATCTCTTTCTATTTAGAAAGATTAGAAAACAAAAACAACATAATAAAATCCTTTGTTTAAGATATGAATTATGGTCTGACGCACAAGCATTGATATATGCGTCAAATTAGTAAACGCTGTTTAATTAACTAAAATATTAAACAAAACGTTATTCAAATTCAAAACACATCAAAAGTTGAATCAAAGCCTGTTTTAAGATTATAGCAGTGGCAAATTCTATTTTAATACAATTTCAATAGTTATATAAGCATATTAATAATGATCTGACTCCTTAAGCCATTATCGTATATGAAAATAGAACTTCCTACTAAGAAAAGACAAAGATAATATTATGATGAGTAGTGATCAAATCAAGACAAGAAGGAACATTGAACTATGTTGGTGTTCTCGCCTAACAAAAGTTATTGATTTTAAAGTCTTTGATATTAGCTCTAAGGAAATCCTTGAATGCATTTATAGCAAACGAAAACGGAAATACATGACGAGTTGAAATAGTAATAATAATAATAATAAACTTTTAAAGTAAAGCTAATGAGCACAATCAACAAATTGCTAAAACATCTTCAGCTCTTTACCAACATTGTCATCGTCATCTATGGTACATCGTCGTCATCATTATGATCATCGATGATCATTGTCATCATCATCTCCAGCTTTGGCTGAAAGTCACGCCTAAACGCTTGACCACACACCACACCACACCAAATCAAACCAAATGCCCAATGTTTCAAATAGTTAAATCAGTAAAAGAGAGAAATATTAATAATATGTTGAGGCATTGATTTGACTCTTTTGCCATGAACTTTTGACATTTCGGTTAGCCCGGAGAGTTGGATAGATATATTGGCGGGCATGAGTTGATTATGAGTTTTGGGCGGGGGGTTTTCCATTTGGTGGGTATGGCTTGTTTGGGGTATTCATATTCGTCATGGCAAACAGCTAAACAGGTGAGATTACAACGCGACAGGCGCAATGCCTCTTGCCGCGATCATTAAAATGTATTTATGGTCCGGTTCGAGGCATCTCAAATGTCTCTTTCCCCCATTCCCTCCGAACGGGGGGGTGTGATCTAAGTTCAAAGAACAAAAACGCACAGAGCTTCCATTTGTTTAAACAAATTGTTAGCGGCCTGTTTTATTTTCTGTTGATGTTTTAGTCTTTTTGGGTTTGGGATTGTCATTTCAACATAAATTGATTGCTTAATTTGGTTAGAAAAGAGACAAATTAGGAGAAATATTGTTTACACAAAACAAAAACCATCTCCGAGCCACTTTTGATAAATTAATTCGCATTAAGTGAGGGGGGCTATCCAAGGGGATCCCGTGGACTATCTCCATATAACTATCTATCCATCTATCTATGTGAATTTGCTTTACCTTTTGTTAACTGTATTTCAGTTTTTGTTAACTTTTTTTTTGTGTGTTATATGTGAGTGTGTGGTTGGGCTTAAAGTGGAGCAGCCTTTTTTGTGTGTCTCTTTGTGTGTGTGTGTGTGTGTGTGTGTGTTGGGGAACTGGGGACTGGGTCAACTTTTTTGAGTTGTCGCGTGTTAGATAATGATTAAGACGAAACGAAGGAGAAGGAAGGGAAACTAGCAAAAACTCGGTTAAAGATTAGTTTTGGTTCATCAAAGATGTTGAAATCATAACCATAGGTTATAGCTCGTTGTGGCTAATAATTATCATCAAGTTTAATATATTCAGAATAGCCGCAGAGTAAACACGGATCTCGATGTACGTGAATATACGAATCTAACGTACGGGCGGTGCGTTTGACATTTGTCATACATATCCACATAGAACCAGTTGGTTGGTAAGCTGTAAGTGTTTGTTCATATATACTATATACGATACTATATAAATATATACATATATATATGATCACATACAAGTTTTTACATTGCATATACTTGAGTGTTCATCTATAAATTGAAATAGGTTTTTTTTGTTTTTTTTTTGTTTTATACATGATAATTAAATGCGGCAAAATATTTGTGAATTGAATTCAATTCGTTTTCGTTCGATACTTGCCAAAAACAAATTACCGTTAACAAATTCTGGTTTTATTCATTAAAATTAACGTATGCGCAATATATTGAAACAAAAACACAATATACTAAGAGACACAGAGAGTGAGAGTGGAGAGTGAAGAGTATACAGGTGTGTGGTGCGGGCATGACCAGCAATGACCATCGAAACTTGATTTTAATAATCATATTTTAAATCGAGAACAACATTCTTGAGTAAGTGCAATAATTTTTAATATATGTCAATATAAAATTGATTATATGGCCACAATCCTTTTGTGTAGAACACAAAATATCAAGTATGTTTGAGTTTATTCACAGATCAAATCGCAGATCAAGTACATTTGAGTTTGTTCACAGTAATATTTATAATACCAGATCAAGAAACATATATAACAAGATGGTTGTCCTGTACTTGTCTAACTTGAAATATGAATCATTGTTTATCTGGTTCTTGAATTTAAACAAACAACAATCTAAAGCTAAGCAAAGGAAAATCTTCCGAAAAACGAAGGAATGTTTGAAAAAATGATTTACTATCAAGTAAAAATTAAACTGAATGATTTTTTGACCTAAATCAGAAGAAACTACTTAATGAAAGAAATTTGTATAAGTTTTTGGAAAAAAGGAAACTGAGTTAGTACATAAATAATTCTAAAAGCGTCATGGCTAAATTCTTAGAAGAGAGAAAATACCTTAAAATGATTGAGAAATGAAAATAGTTGAAATAATTAAGGATACATTCTTTGAAGATCCAAAGGATATTAAAAAGAATGAAAAGTAAAGATTATAAACAATTGAAAACCGGCATGTCAATGCAAAAATTATTAGCACGATTATCACCACACATACATACATATATCCTTATTATGACTTTAAAGTGTTGCTGTTAAGGATTTCAAACGAAAGATTGTGTAATATGACGTTATAGGGCAACATAGGAATACCACTGTGTAATTTAAGAATTTCGCACCATTTCAACTAAGCAATTTAGTTTTTGTTTTCTGTAAAACACAAATCACACCAAAACTTAAAGAAAAAATATGTAAAAAAATAAAAAAAGAATTTAGAATCAAGAGGTCCTTCAAGACTTTTTGCCATGCCATGGGGCTTAGTTATGTTCACTTTTAGTTCACTGTTAGTTACATAATTTTGCATTACTCTCATTATTTAGTCGCCTTGTAAGTAGATGGCACTTATTTGATACACATTATTAACATTTAATTGATTGGGTTTCATCACTGAACTTTAACGTTTTTGTTGTTTTTTAATTGCACTTGTCGTGCCGTTGTTGCCGGACTTACTGCACTTAGTAGTTGGCTCCCTGCGTGAGTCTGATTGTGTGTGTGTGGGGGAGAGGAACAGTGGTCGGCCGGTGGTCGGTGGTCGGTAGACGGCAGTAGTCTCGATGGTGGTTTTGGATGCAGCTGGTTAAGTGGACGTTGTCGCACTAAAGCGCCAAAGAGACGCGTCTTCGTTTTTATACATAACACACGTTCGTTGTATGATTTAACAAAAATCGTTTTGGGGATATTGCTTCAAAAATCCAAAGCCACATCAAGTAAAACGACAACAACAGCAACAGCAACATCAACAGCAGCAGCAGCATCATCGGCAGCAGCAGCAGCAGCGACAGCACCAACGCTTTGGTAGCTAATATATTGTTGTTTATTTAACGCTTTTCGGTTGATGTTTTCTATAAGCAAAACTAACCAACACTAAAAAATACAACAAAATATATATGTACATATATGTGGCTATATAAAAATGGGGGTATATCAATTTTAGTTACATAGATAAAACTAAAAAAAAAACCTCATTACAACATTACAATGAATACCAACAACAACAGCAAAAAATACCTCAAAGAATGCAAAATTTTTAAAAATAAAATACCCAAAATAAAAAACCTCTATAAATCCCGATCAGGCCGCTAAGATAATGACAAATGACCCGAACCAAGAAAGCAAGAAAAAAAAGACATAAAAAAATATCAACTTGGCAATTTTATAGTCCTTCAACATTTTTTTTTTTTTTTTGTCAAGGTCTTCTACCCGATGACCTCATCATCGTTTTTTTGTTTACTCTGGATGAATCTTATGATCATAATAGTCAAACTTATGCCAAGAGTTTTAAAATTAATAATCCTTGTAAATTAATATTAAATGATAACTAAAATCCTGTCTTAATATACAGTATTTAATTCGTTAAGCTCTTCTAATAGGCATTAGTTCTGCAATGAAACTTTAAAACTTATTTTTTAAGCTCTGTTTAAAGGAAATCTTAAGAAAATTTGAAAATTTATTCATCCTAGAAGAGCAAATTTAAGGAAAAACCTTGATACGTATGTACTTCACTTTAACTAATTTAGATCACTAATTTGGATCAAATTGAAGAAATTAGCAAACTAGAAACCAATTCAAAGGAAACCCATAACAGAAAAGATCAAAAGAATCTTTGAGATCAGAAATGAGCCGAAAGAATTATCTAGATGAGAAAAGATCTGTTGGATCACATGAATAAATGCAATCAGCCAGAAAAAGAAGAAACAGAAATGATAAAACTTCTAGCTCATCATAAAGAAATCTTGGGGATCATCTTCCAGTTTAGAAATGATTGGAAAGTCTATTTTAGATCCGAAAATATCCTCTAAAATTCAACATTTTTTGAACAAAATGGATTTGTGCTTTTTATAAAATCCAAAAAGGGCATTGAATCTTCGACAACATCGCATACTTTATTACTTATATGTACCCATGTATGCACCTAAGACATAAATTCATAATATCCGTCGTCGTTTTTTCCATTCATCTTTATTTCGTGCCCGCCGAGAAGACAGCCACACGTCAAGCCGGAGAGTCGAGCTGAGAGAAGCTGGCTGTGTGCTTTGCCTATACCCTATTGCCTATTGCTATATTGCTATCTTGACCCAATGCTGCGCAGACGCGACTGCGACATTTCCAGCTGGAAAAAAATACAAAAAATAACAGCACCAGCAACAACAAAACTATGAAGATGCGCCATGAAGCTAACGCCTGTATACAAGTTTTTAGGGCCCCCCCAAAAAAAAAAATGAGGAAAAAAAAGCAGCACACCAGACACCAAGAAAAATTCGTCATTCATGTACCTACAATCGTGGCCAACTTCGACATCGACTTGTGGATGTTGTCATGCAACTAACTAATACATACTGTACAGCCGGAGCCGGCAACACCACAACCACGACCGCCATGGGCCTGGTCATCCCGAACAGGTATTAGTTAGTCAAAAAAATATTTTTGGGACGCCCAGCGTCCGCATCGTGATTTTCAACCAAATGGCAAACGGTCATGGCGACTCTGAGATGGCGATGCGGCGAGAGATGCGCCGAGATTGCGCTTGCCACTTGGCTTGATCGATTGACGAGGCTAGGTGTAAGAAGAATCACTAAATAATGACGTCGTAGTGAATCTGGAGATGCCCACGGACACGACTACACGGACCTGTCTACACGTATTAGTAGCAGTCATGAAAGTGACATTCTTTTTTTTTTATGCGCACACGCAGACACACGATAAGCGACATTGTTTAATCGATTGCGATACCGGAAATAAAAGTATTTCAAATTAACACTTAATCTCCCCAAAAAGTTCCCTAAATCTATCCCACCCTTAACAATTCTTTTGAACTACTTCTGGGTACTTACTATATTTACAATTAAAATCCAAAATTTGACCAACTCATTTACATATACAGTATGTATGTATATAAATTGCAATGATTGCAAAAAAAAAAATATCAGCAATGATGTAAACCTGTTTTAGTACTTGATTCCAAGTAACCCAATGCCCACGTAAAGTCGCTGACAAATTTCATTGATGTGTGGAAAAGACAAGATTGTGTCAGTTGGAAACTTACTCATTGTCAAATCCAGCCTTGCCACAACCCACGAAAAAAAGAAACCAATAAATGTCTTTGGAGCCCTCTTGACATCAGATTATATATATTACATATGTACATCTATCTGTCAGACGGGCCTACAAATTAAGAATTATGCAAATAGATGGCAAATTGCAAAACACAGCTAATAGAACACGCTGTTATTGTGTATAACAAGTTTTAATATAAAGGTATTTTAAAGTATTTGCCCTTTGATATTTAAATCTAGAAATTAAATATACATTTTTACTTTAGAGCTAAATAAGCGAAATTACGGAAAACCAGAGGGCCGGGGCTAACTTTGACCGTGTCAAAGTTTGTATACCCTTACAACTTTGGTAACTCTTTCCATACATAACGCCATCAAAGTGGAAAAACTTTTAACTAAAAAGGCTAATGTTTGCGAAAGAGCGGCCTACAATCTTAGCATAAGAAATAGCGAAGTTATTGATCAAAGTCACTGTTTGTCACCAATCATTCCTATGGGAGCTATGTGATATAGTCACCCGATCTTTATCAAATTCGGCACAGTCGTTTATAGGTGTAACAAAATGACCAATATTTAATTTCACAACAATAGCTTAGAAAATAACGAAGTTATTGAGAAAAGTCACTGTTCGTGACTTTGCCGTTTGTATGGGAGCTATACGATATAGTGGTCCGATCGGGCTGAATCCGAGATATACAACCTGTGCACTATATACAAGCCTACATGCAAAATTTCAGCTCTGTAGCTCTAACGGTCTAGGAGAAGTTCCCGTCGATCCAGACGGACGGACGGACATTGCTATTTGAACTCGCCTCGTCGTGCTGATCAAGAATATATGTATATACTTTATAAGGTCGGAGATGCTTCCTTCTATGCGTTGCACACATCTGACCAAAATTGATATACCCTTTTTGCAAGGGTATAAATATTTGAGAGGATTTTAAGTAAGTAAAACTGCTATGCTATGTATTCGATATTTTCCGATTCACTATAAACTTGTTTATGTGTATTTTAAGAAAATCAAGAACTTGTTTTGTTTTCAAAAGAATGTTTAAAAATATGTATTATATAGTCAAAACGAATCAAACCGTCCTTAAACTTAACCAAAAGGCGAAACGAATTTCACATCGTGTAAGTCTGAAGGTCTATGAAAATAGTTAAAATTCATAAAATTATTTATAGACGCCCCCGCAAAATAATTTGTTTCTTTTTTTAACCTTTGTGCACAAGGAAATTCAGATGAATATGATTTTTAACATTAAAGTCAATAAATGTTGCGATTATGTGGAAAGAATATGAAACAAAAAACACAAGGGATTCATATCAGTAATGGATTTCAAACACTCATTAGAAAGAACACGATGGAAATGGGAAATGATAAAGAATTTCAAATCTAAGAATTTATAATAAGTTAATAGAATATTTTTCGAATTTTCGAACTTAGTATAGTTTGTTAGTATCGACCTCAAGCTAGCAAGCAAAGTGATTAAAGGATAATGTAAATAACAGACATCTCTGTGAATAGACTGTTAACTAAATATTTAGCCTGAAAGTATGTGCATGAAAGAAACAAAGCAAAATTTATAAGAAAGCCTGAAAGTATGCTTAACTATTTTATATACCTAAAAAGTTAAACTCAAATAACGATTTGTTTTTTTTTTGAACTTTTTTTTGTTCAATTAAATATTTGAAAATATAAAAGCACATAAATTAGTTAAGTAACACAAGTTTTAACCATAATTTGAAACAATTCATTTATTTTTTTTGTCAAGTTCACTAAGAATATGTCCTTCCAAAACAATTTTCAACATATGCTTGGGGCTTTCTTAATACTATAAAATTTGCCTCTATTACACAGGCCGACATTTTTGAGATCATGAAAAAGTGTTTTAAGTTCAATAGGTGCCCTATAGTAATTGAGTGCTGAACACGGCCCTGTACTTAGTTTTTGTCCATCACGTCAGGTTTTCGAGAAAAGTGCGTTCAACTTATTCAAATTGACCGCATTTGCAGTATTTTATTGTATAATATAAACATAATATTATGCTAAAAACAGTTTTATTTTAACCTATTAATATATTAAGTATTATTTAATAGCAATTTACAAAATATCAAAGCGGTACTTCTTTGTTATAAAGCATAATATCTTACACTTTGGATATGGTTCTATATTGATTTAATTTTGAACCAAAAAGTATGCTATAGAGATTCCAAGAATTGTCTGCTTTTTTAATTTTAAAGAATTATGGAACTCTTATAGATCTTACCAATTGTTTATTAGTAATGTTTGCAAACAAGAGCTATTTTTCTTACACAGGATATTCCGAAATCTGATAAAAAGGGTAAAAATTTTGTTTTAAACTTTCTATAGTATACTTTTGGGTGCCCATTTTCCGACCCTAGATCCCCTGATTTCACAGAATCTGGACGTGATGGACAAAAACTGAGTATGAGGTCGTGATCAGCATACCCGAATTAGTTAAGAACACCTCTCACCTTAACGTCACCAAAAATCATGTCGGCCTGTGTTATTAACATCTCTATTGATAAAAAGATTAGTTTAACGTAAATTGCAATTGATTTATAAATATTTAAATGGTATCAAGTTCCCGCCACAATAGCTTGTTGGGTATACTGGCAAAAGCTAATGTCTATATAACTGAAAGCCCAAAACTGAATAGCTCCAAAGCTCTTGCATGGACATTACAGGAAAATTGAGCGGGTTTGGAGAGGGGTTGGTGGGGGGCGTTAAGAAAGGAAGAAGGAAAAATCGATTTGCTCACAGCTGTTTCGTGTACAACAAGTGAAACACGACGTCGACCAAACGGAAAGTGCCGCGTTAAAAGGCGTTAAAAGAAAGGGCTGAAAAGAAAATAAATATATTTTCAAAATTAGACCCTAATGGTCCAATAGAGAGGAAACCATTGAATTCCAAATTGAGGATTGATTAAAGAGGCAGCTACTACACTTGGGGAGGGCAGTCAGGCAATTAGACGAAATGCCAAGTTCACGACGTGCCATATTGGGGCACATAATGTCGGGGCTATGTATGAAAATGAATCGCACTAAGCCGGTGCCCGCTGACGTCATGGAGACCCCATTGAAACGATGCCTAAACACCTTTGATATAGCCTTACTGGGTAAGTGAGATCAGAGACAATCATCAAAATTTAATTGATTGGGAGTATCTCTGTATATAACAGAAGATAGATGTAAATTATTTGGTGTCGAATCATTGACATTGACATTTCCAGGTATTGGACATATGGTGGGAGCTGGCATTTATGTTCTAACTGGCACAGTGGCCAAAGAAATGGCTGGTCCTGGCATCATTGTGTCCTTTATATTGGCCGGTTTCGTATCCATGTTGGCTGCTTTGTGCTATGCTGAGTTCGGGACTCGTGTACCAAAAGCTGGATCTGCCTATGTCTATACCTATATATCGATGGGTGAGTTCTGGGCCTTTGTCATCGGCTGGAATATACTGCTGGAGCATATGCTGGGTGCCGCATCGGTGGCCCGGGCTTGGAGCGGTTATGTCGACTCGATGCTGGGCGGCTGGATTGGCAATACAACGCTAGCGGTGCTGGGTGGCATTCATGAGCCCGGTTTGGCTCAATATCCGGACTTGTTGGCATTTCTCGTCTGCATTCTGTATGCCTCCGCCTTGGCGTTTGGTGTCAAGGCAACTGCCGTGTTTAATAGTCTGCTAACCTTGGTCAATATTGGGGTCATGATATTGGTTATCAGTGTGGGATTTTGGTATGCAGATGCAAAGAATTGGTCCGAAGCGGAGGGTGGCTTTCTGCCATATGGTTTTGGTGGTGTTATTGCCGGTGCTGCTACGTGTTTCTATGCCTTTGTTGGCTTCGATTCGATAGCCACATCGGGAGAGGAGGCCAAAAATCCATCTGTATCGATACCAATAGCCACAATATTGTCTCTTTGTGTGGTCACTCTGGGTTATATTCTGGTCAGTGCCGCTTTGACCCTAATGATACCGATAAGTGAGATAAATCCAGCTGCATCCTTGCCCGAAGCCTTTGGCCAATTGGATTTGACATGGGCCAAATATGTTATATCGATTGGAGCACTCTGTGGCATGACCACAACCCTATTGGGTTCTCTATTCGCTCTGCCCAGATGCATGTATGCCATGGCCTCGGATGGTTTGCTATTCAGTTGCTTTGGCCGCGTCAATTCCACCACCCAAGTGCCGCTCTTGAATCTGATTGTATCGGGCTTGCTAAGTGCTTTGTTGGCTCTGGTCTTTGATTTGGCCAAGTTAGTAGAATTCATGTCGATTGGCACTCTATTGGCCTATACCATAGTATCGGCTAGTGTGATAATCTTACGCTATAGACCTTTGACACCACGCCGCTTGGAACAACCGATCTATGCACCAGATACACCGGACACAGCTGAAGATGATGATGATGACGATGAGGATGAAGATGCTGTTTCCCAATCAAGTAGCATTGATTCGGCCTCCTCGCCCACTAGTGATCTCATCGAGGGAGCTCTAGCTGGACGCCTTAAGAGTCAATTTCGTTGGCTCGAACCATTGCTGGGTCGCTTTGAACCGGGCTCTGTGGTGTCGATGGCAGTGATACTGTTCATTGGTCTCAGTTTTGCCATCTGTCTGCAATTGAAAGTATCCTGGACGGAGCTTTACACTGGCACCTGGTGGGCTCTACTCATCTATGGCTTCATAATATTCGCTGCTAGCACATGTGTGGCCATCATGGCGGTTCACAATCAGAATACTCGCGGTCTTAACTTCAAGGTCCCACTCGTACCCTTTGTCCCAGCTTTGGGAATCTTTTGTAATATCATGCTAATGGTTCATCTTGATGCCTTGACTTGGGTACGCTTCTTTGTATGGGTATCCATAGGCATGGTTGTCTATTTTCTCTATGGCATTCATCATAGCAAAGAGGGTGAATCTTGCTCATCGTATGCCATCTTGATGACCTCTTCGGAGGCCACTAAATTACCCTGGGGTTCCTTCAAGGTGGCGGCTAGTGGTGGTGGTGGTGTTGGTGGTGCTAGACACACAGTTCTGGAACGTTTTATGGGTCGATCAAAAGCCGAAAAAGTAGATAAACAACCCATTGTAGAGGCAGGCGAGTATGAAAATGAAGCGCACAGTCAATCCTAAGAAAATAAATCCTGTAACACAAAACGAAAACTACATATACAATTTCTATCAATATATATATACATATATATATATATATTTGGATCTCATATATATATACATATATTATATTTATATAAAAGTCTATCTAAATTATATAGGATGTAACCTATTAGGTTGTAGAAATTTTCTTCAACATTTTTTCCCATTTCTGGCAGTATTAAAATCTAAAAAGACATCTACGCCTATTTATATATGTATGTAGGATCCATTTTCATTTCCATTTTCAAAAATCGATCTATATGTATAATTCACCGATATTTAAACGAATCGAAGCTCGTGGGGAGCTCTGGAAATTGAGTATTCGTAATTTTTAATTCTACTTCTATTGTATAGTTGTCTATTATATGTTATTTACATATATACATACATATACATATATACATATATATATGTATTTATTTACAATTACAACACGATTAAGTGTTGCAGTGTTTCAATATACCAATATCTCAAGATATATATATGTATATCCTATATCGACATATATATATAATATTTACAATTGTTAAACGATTATACTAAATGTCTATAAATTGTGTAAATTTATATGTATAAATAAATTATTTATGTTTATGTATGATGCATAATGTACCTAAAAAATGCTTCATGAATTTATTATTGGAATTGCAAAATCCAGCAGGATTAAGGATAAGATAAGGATAAGAGCCAAACAATTAAAAAAAATGAGTTATGTCATGATTTAGATCAGGATGTAAAAAAAAAAGTAATCACTGATATTGTACACTTGAGCAATCTGTTTTTCGCTTTCCTTAATTGTGATTCTCAACTAGTTTTAGCGTGAATAGTATGGTATGACCATAAAATATGTAAAATTGTTTTATAGGTCAATTTAATTGTCATTCTTCTCCAATTTTAGCTTTAAAGTTATGGGATGGACAAAAACTACAATGAGACAGTTAATTCGGTTGTAATTCCCAAACAGTTTTAGAGTTAGAGATGTGTTAGAGATGTCATCTTTTGTGCCGCCTTTAAACTTTTTACAAGTTGGTTAATTTATATCAACTAAAACCTTAACCAAAAAAAGACACAAACTGGATTTAGAATTACTTAAAGGACACTTGCGATAGACAAAGAGTTTCAGATAGATAAAATCTAGGTTTTTGTAGCTTTTTGTTTTTCTTGTCTATTTTTGTTGAAACTTTAGATTAGGTCAAGGTGATTAGTTTTGATATCTCTTTGTGGGTATATTGTTTCAGGTGGCACACGGCATGTGTCCAAACTCGAGCCGGAATAGCCGTCAATCAGAAGGAATATGAAGACTATTCAGAATACTAAAAAAAAAAAAAGAAGTGGTAGGAGAAGTGTCAAGAAAAAGAGACCACTCGAGGAGCCTGCATTGCTGCCACCAGCTTGCGCCTGCGCATTAGCCACGCTACATATATGTATGTATGTATATACATATGTATATGAATGTTTGTGGCACCAGCGCCAGCTGCACACAAGTCCCGAAATCGGGAATCGCAGCAGCCCAAAAGAAATAAGATTCAGCATCCATCGGTAACAGGAAGCAGGTGGTGTTGCGTCGTCTGTGCATTTTAAATAATACATACAGACAGAAAGACATGATCTCCTCATCTCTCACTCCTCCTGATCTCGAATCTTGTTTCTTATATGTATGTTTTTTTCGGTTTTTGAACTCAAAATATATGTATACCTACATGAATGAGTGAGTGAATGTGTGTGTTTTTTTTTGGCATCTTTTCAGCAAATATCAATGATTGAAAACGACGCAATTTTTCCTCAGAACTCCTCACAGAGGGGGGGAAAATTGTTTTCTAATATTCCCGAAATTAGCCACTTTAGGCAAAGGGTTATTGCCCTCCCATAGAGCGATAAGTGTTACGTTCCGGAAAACAAAAGAAAAGTACCAAAATCGTATACAAAAGACACCAAAAAATAAGTAAAGAAAAGATGGGAAAAGCAAGGGTAAGGAAATTTATACAAAACGGCGCAATAACCCAAAGGCCAAAAAAGGAAGCGCGTAATAAAAAGGAGGCCAAAGTTCATTTAAATCTATTGCTCTGAAAAACTCATGGAAAATTGAACAAAAAAAGGAAAGAAAGAAGTAGAAAAACTCTCACCCCCCAAAAAGAAAGACAAGCGCGAAGGGAAAGACACAATGATTTTCCGGTCGCTAACCGTATGCAAACCGGTTACTTTTTCGCTCTTTTCGCAGGATTTAACAAGGTATTTTAGTTAATAGTTTTATTGGAATATACATACATATACATATCCTTTTTTCGTCGCCTTTTCCACCAAATGATGAAATAGGCGAAAATTTGAAAAGAAAAGGGGTCACCCTTCTGTAATTTTGCCAAACAATGCAATGAACAATAGAATGAAGAAGAATAGGAAGAAGAAGAAGGGTTTAAAATTTGTTCAATCTTTAGGGATCAAACTTAACATTTTCGTATTTTTATTTGTGATGAGTTTATCTTTTATTTGGACACAACAGCCACCAAGTATGCGAGTTTCATATATTTTTCAGCTGTTCCTGCGGGACTGTACTTTTCTATACACGATCATCATTCTATTCACCCACACACACACACACACGTGATTTCTACAATGAAATTTGCAATCATGGCCTATAAGAAGTGAAAATGGTTGCAGGAATACAAAAACCCCCACAAAACGAAAACGAAACTGAACCTGAACAATTTTACTATACATTTTCTTATTGTGCAGAGAAGAACAAATGAAGAAATGCACATGGTGGCATAGTGAAACGGACAGACATAATCCTCCACACATACACACACACACACACATGGCTTGGGAAAAATCAGAAATTATCCACATCTATCTGCATCAATCCGAGTCTCTGGGTAGTAGGTACAGATGACACCAAACATGCATAGCTCAGATTTCTTGCCCTTGAGAGTATATGCACCCCCGCTTAAGGTACACACACACACACACACACACAGATAGACAGAGGGTGAAACAGAGACAGAGAGAAAGAGAGAGGGAGAGAGAATTCGAAACAAAAGAACTGGAACAATCTGTTTTTACTATTTATCTGAGAAATAGAAGACCAAAAAATTTTCCCATGTATGCATATGCATTTTATGGGTTCTATTTGGTTACATTTTGTCACATGTAGGAAAAACGGATTTGTCAAGCATCCTCCTCCGCCTTCGTCTCATATGTTGTAATTTACCCAACTGATTAGAGACCTAGAAAAAAAGAAAATCATTTCCCACACTCGAACTCAAGATCCACTCACTGACCAAACAATTTGAAATACATTTCGAGATAAGTGCAAACAAAGTCTAAAGTTTAGTTATATCTGTAAATCAAAAGAGGATTTTAGTTATGTAGGGCAACATTTGGGGGGGACGGGGAGCGGGATCGACCACCTGTCAAGTCCTACTCAGAATGAGTTAAAAGTGGGTTTTCACCTTTTTCAAAATTATAACCTACAACTAGTTGAACTAACTTAAAGTCTTACTCCATTTTTTTCTTATTTCTTGTTTTTCTCAATTTTGTTTGTTTGTTTTTGTTGTTGTTTTCATCGTATAATGAAATTGAGATGACCTTACGTTTAGAGCTAGCTCCACACGACTCCAACACAATATTGTGTTGTTGTTGTTAGTGTGTGTATGTATGTACATTTCGATTTAGCTTTGGCTTTGGCTTTAGCTTTTGCTCCGGCCGATGCGAGGGCGCTTGGCAATGAGCTGTGTAAGCCATTCGGCAAATTGGTTTCATTGTATCTATGTGTAGGTATGTCTGTCTGTCTGTATGTTTCGTTCAACCTTTTGAGTTTTTTTTTTTCTTCTTTTTTATAAACAATTTTTTGTATTTTTTGTTTTTTTTTTTTAGGTTTTTGGTACAATGCTGAAGCAGCGCCAAAAGCAAGCTGCTCTCAAATTGTTTTGACTGCAGCTTCTTGACGGCCATGAAACCAAATTACATCAATGATGGCATGAAAAGGGGGGATAGCGGCGGGATCAGGCCACGGAATGGAATATTTGACTTTGATTTTGTAGTTTGTAGCTTTTTGATTGCCAAATCTTAGAAATACTAATATTATAACGAATTGTCTGAGAATTAAGAGTGAGAAAGGTAAATAGTATGTAAGATTTTGTAATAACTAAGCTTATGAGCCTCTGTCCGTACACTTTCATGGGGTTCAGTGCACTATTACGAAATGCCATAGAAGGCAAAGTAAACAGAAAAACAAAATCCAGTCATAAAAAGCCATAAAGAAAACTCTCACTCTCACTTTCTTCGAAACAAGCAAACCAAACCAAACCACAACAAAACACATCATCATTATCATTGTCATTAACATTATCATTATTTTGAATGCAAACAATGGAAGTTTCAAGACCATGACAGAAATCAAAGCTTTCGCTGATGAATATATAGTAAATTTTAGAAAAGATAGATAGAAAAGATCGTAGAGTTACCGAATGAAGTGCCACGTAGGATTTGTTTCGTTAGATTGATAGTTAAACCTACAACTACTTACTTTAAATCTTATCAATATCTTTAGTATAATTATAAACAAAGACTTCTATTGTCATTTGTGGTTATTGGTTTTTGAATTTAAGGCCCATAATCTATAGGTCCATGAAAAGTAACATGAAATCTATTATTCTTTTATGAAATTTGAGTATATAAATATATACTATAGATTTGCCAGATCTAAGACATTTTGTTTCCCAATAAAATTATAATATTCGCTGCTTTAGAATTCAAGATTTACTACTGTGTTGGTACTAAGAGAGTTATAGATAACATTAGATGGCAATGGAAAATGGGCAAAACCCTTGGATTGGAGGTGATTATGCTAATCTCATAGAATCCCTGTTCTTAATGACTAAGAAGCTATAACAAGCGATTATTGCAATGAGTAATTAATTACTCGTTAGAAGCGCCGAGAGGTTCGGTTAAGAGGATCTTATAGTACGGATTAAGCACCACGTGATTATTACCTGTTTTTGTCCATGGTCAACAATTTATCTGCTGGAAAATTAAGTTTTCAATAGAGATTTGCAAAAATCGCTTGCTACAGGATTACTACACCTCATAGACATATGTATGTAGTATATGCAGATATATGCATAAGTAGAAAGGTTTTCCTTTTACTGCAATGAGAAAGCAATGGAAAACAAGAAAAACTCTCATGCTTAAAGATTCAAGATCATCGGCCTAAGTAACCTAGATATAAAAAATGTATTTATCTAGTACCTATTCTTCTTGTGATATTGAACTAGTTAGAAAATGCTGGGAAAACTAGTGAATAGAAACCCATTTGTAGTACGACACCCTTCGATGACTAGACAGACATGATAAATACGTTACAATTTCAGTGATTATTTTGGACTTTTGAATAATGATTTCACCGACTGTGACGATTGAATGAATGATGGGTGCCCAGGTACAGACATATTGTACGTACAATGAACATTCCGTAACGGAAATATATTCGTGTGTAAATACAACTGGTTAGCTGATCTGTTTGTTGGTCGATGGAGAAAGTGTCACGCTTACAATAACATCAGATCAGGTGCATTGACCACATAACTTGTACTCTACTCGGGGCGGATGGAGGTAGGGAAAGAGACAAACACACACACACACACAAATACACTCGGAAAGCGAGACTGATAGCATGCAACAGAGAGAGTGAGAGAGAGAAATGGGGGAGGGTGAGATTTTCACAGTTTATAGATCTTAAATGTTGAACTATAACTGTAATGATAAACAAAGTTAAGTTAAGCTTAACAAACATAAAGCAAAACTTTCTTTTTTCTCTCTATCTCTCTCTGTGTTGCCTCGATTTGGGGGAAAAGATGCCAGGGCATTGAACTGAACAGACTGAGTCAGTTTTTGGATTTAAAGTGAGTTGTGAGTAAGCTGACCATGAAAACTGAAACTCCATTGGAGAAATTGATGTACAGATGTAATTGCAACTACTCCAGAAAAATCACCTAAATATAATAACAATTAGAACCAACTGTAATAAAAAGTCGAGGAAAAGTTTTTGAAAATTTGTTTTTATTTCTTTCGTTTTTAGTATTCGGTAAGTTTGTTATTCGTTTCTATGAGTAAATTTTCCAGTTGATTATTACACAGATAAAAAGCACATAAAGATGATTAGGCCTATCTTTATGATATAGTAGATTTCATTTCTAGATTTTTAGTATACAGAAGATGGTATTTCATTACATCCCAACTACTTGAAATCAGAATCATGCATCATCGTGTGACTCTAGTCCATGCACGTGAATCCGTCTCGTTTTCTTCACGGTTCAGATAAAGCACGCCTTGAATTTCACCTTTCATTCAATCAGTCAGTTAAAGATTTCGTGCAAAACTGAAACTTTCAACTTGCATGCACATACAACAAACAATATATCAGTCTGTCAGTTCCATATACATACAGAAACACTCATACATATGCCTGAATGTCTGTCTCTCGGGTCTCTGGCCTGGAATGTCATGCCAGAGAGTTTCAGTGATTAAGCCAAAGGCGCTGAAAGGGATGTGGAATAGCCAGTGGAGTGGGTGGAGGAGAGAGTGAGAGAGGTAAAGGGGGTTGGAGACCACTTAAAAGTATCGTCATCGCAAAAGTTCTCGCAATTGATGACGCAGCCACACGATGACGCATGCGATTCTTCTTCTTCATCATCCGATCACCTTTTTTTTGCCACAGTGAGTGAGGCCAACCAAACACAGAAAAAAAACAACAAAAAGAACTACTTCATAGTACGTTTATGAGCTTAGCAACAACAACACAAAAAGACAAAATTTCATCACAATTTTAAAGTCAAAAACTTGTTCCACTCCCGCCCGCCGAACAGCACAGCTTTCACACAGAACGAAAACGAAAAAAAAAAACAGAATGCGATAAAAACGTTTCAAGTTTAACGGCCCGATAATTTCAAATTTGAATTTAAAACTTAACGTCCGCTTTTAAGAAGGTTTTTAGCGCGCATGGCGTGACTCCTTTGTACAGTGGTTCCCAATTGCGATTTCCCAGTGTGGTGTAAATAAGTTTTTACTTGACAAAATGCAATTCATTTCATGATAATCATTGAAAGTGACCTTTGTCGTCACCATTGAAAGCATTAATGGTTTTCAGAGAGACATACTTAATATAAAAAAAAAAATTATAACAAAATTGAAAACAAAGGAAATTTCATTATATTTATTTGTATATATGTATGTATATGTATGTATTTATATACGTGGACCTACATTTATTTCACAATCACAAGTGACTGATATATGTAGACATACAAATATGTACATACATACATATGTATGTATGTATGTATAGAATATGAACAAAGTTTCCTTCTCGAAAAAAATAAAATATATGTACATATACTAGTTGAACACTGACAATTTAGAGTTACTCGTGATGTTTCACTTAATGTACATACATATGTATGTATTTTTTATTTCACAATATTTAGATAATATACTTAAAAAAAGTGAATGTTTCCAACTTGTATGTATAAGTCGGTTAAATTTACAATCTGTTGAAATTGAAATATTTATGAGCCAAAAGAAACAGTTTGATAACAAAAAAAAAGTGATGTAAATTATTTGAAAACGAAAACGAGAACAGGCCTAAATTGGTGTTTTGATCAATTTTAGTTTATAAACATTGTATGTAATTATTGATTGTTTTTAAAATATTTCATGCAATGTTGTAAATTCCATTAACTCCTATGACACAGTGTAGATATTCCACCTAAAAGAGAGAGAGCGAGAGAGAGAGGCAAAAAATCATTATTTATTCTTCCATGTATGTATGTAGCTTTCGTAATTCGAAGGACAAACGGAAACAGAAAAAGCCGTTAAAAGTTTAAAAAAAAAAATAAAAAGCGTTACATTTCGATTGAAATCAAATCTGTTGCTGTTGGGGCCCACAAAACGAAAACGGACGCCAAAAGAAAAAGACAGCAACAGCAACAACAAGCAGAAAAGCAATGCAATGAATTCCAAAAACAACAACAATAAGAAAGAAAGAAATGAAATACTTGGAAATCACCTTGCAACAGCTGCAACTGCAACTGGTACAGTACCCGGTGATATTATTAGGGGTTGAGAAATAGAAATACATACACACACGCATATGTCTGTATGTGTATGTATTTCTATATATGTATATGTGCATATCTACCTGCAAATAAAATGTGTGTTGGTGGTGGTGGTTCCTACCTGCTTTATTCCTGCATCTGAAAGATGCTCTGTCTCTGACTACCTCGACGTCTACCGTTGCCTGCTGTCGTCTTCCTCTTCTGTGTTGTCGTCATCGCTATAGACGGGACGTCGTAATTCCTGCGTAGAGCAATGATCCTTTATGGCTGCTCCTTATACAGCCCCGACAGCTGCAAAAAGGGAAAATCATAAAAACTGTTGCCCTGGCACGGCCAATAATTACATATACATAAATATGTATGTATGTATGTATGTATACGTATGTATGTATGTGAAATACAGATTCGCCTCTTTATAATTGTCAATTTTTGATATTTTATGCAGGTTTTGATATTACAAACTCTTCAAGGACTAATGGCATGTCCATGTATGTATAGGCATCTTCCAGTGTCTGTGTGAGTGTGTGTGTGTGTGTGTGTCTATGTACAGTCATATAGGGGTTGGGGTTGATTTTAAAAGAGTTGTGTTTTGGCATTCAAATACTTTTCAATTTCATTGTCAAATGTGAACGCATAATTTCACATAAATGTGTATGATACATATGAATGAATGGCGACGATTGTATACCCTTACTTGTAATTGTATTTTAACTACAGTCGGGCCTCTATTATTCCTGATCTGGTTAACCGGGAACCTCTTTGTCTTTTGCTTGCAATGTTTTCAAATTTGTTGCTTCAATTACCCGTGATTACCTCTATTATCCGTGTTGGCAGATTTTTTTTATTTACTTCAACTATTATGCCTCATGTGAAACCATTTTCAGGAGAAAATTTAATGTATACATAAAAATTGTGTTTAATTGATTTAAAGAATTGTTAATCGATTAACACAGAAAATCGATTATCCGTAATACTTCTTGATCAAATAGAGTATAAATATCAATACAATTTTATTTTATTTCACCAATCTTGTAAATACGCATTTGCGTTACATATTGCAATTCAAAGTTGTTATACTCTTGAATACCCTTCATAACGCTCTCTCCCCCTCTCTCTGGTAACATGAAGGTTCGCTCATTCGTTCGGTGTTGGTGGTGGTTGCAATGCGGCTTCGTGTGGTGTGTGGTGGTTTGAAGCGAATATTAAGTCGAGCGAATTCATTTCGGCTGAGCGAAGTCATTTTGGTCGGGCGAATGTTGAGTTTCGTCGGGCGAATTTGTTTTGGTCAAGCGAATCCGAGCGTTTTTTTCAAATCGTTTTCAACTGTCGTGTGAATCGGATGTCGTGTCGGTGATATTTTTTGTCGATTTGTTTTAAAATCGTATTGAGAAAAAGCGAGAAAATATACATAAATTGAAATTGTTTTTTTTTTTCGGTGCGAGAATTTCGTCAGCTAACGGTAGCATTGCAACACACACACACATACATATAAATATATAGAATAATATACGAAACGTTAAATGTCAGAATATATAAAAAACGGCAAAATGTCAGTCGTGAGTTAAGACACAAAACACAATAACAAATAACGAATAACGTGAGGTGGAGCAAACGAAGATAAACGAAGAAAAAGCAAAAAGTCAAGCAGTGACTGTGATAAGAAGCAAAGCGAAAAGTGTGACAAAAATAAGGAACAAAAAGGAGTATCAAAACACTGTCAATTACAACAGTATGGATAACAGCGGCGTCCGGGGTAATGGTGGCAGCGGAAGCAGTCGAACCGCTACAGTGGTGGTCAATAAAATAGTCAACAACTACTCCCTGCCAGCGTCGCCAGTGCCGCCCGTTACTAGCAGCAGTGGCAGCAGCAGCCCCACCACGTCTTCCTCCTCCTCCTCCTCCTCCTCCAGCAATGGGTCGTCAGCGGAATCTTTTGTTACCCCCAAAAAGGATTTTCCTCCCAATGCGAAAATATTACAAACCATACGGGAGAAACTATTGACACCTGGCGGAGCCTGCGAACTCCTTGCCCTAGGCATCTCGGCTGAGGATATAAGCAGTACTGGTGGCAGCGGGAACAGTAGTTCCAGTGTCAATAGCAACAACAACAACAACAACAACAGCAGCAGCAGCATCAACAACAACATTGAACCAGCCGTCAAAGTGATCAAGAACCGTTACCTAATCAGTGCCCAACCTAGTCACATCTCGGCCGCTGCAGCGGCCAAAACACCCGCCTCGTATCGCCATCTCATCGATCTCACCTCCTCGAATCTGAAGTGTGTGGATGTCTTCAGCGGTGAGCAGTTCCTCTGCAAGATCATCAACGAACCACTGCACAAGGTCCAGCGTGCCTATTACCAGCTCCAGCAAGAGGAGACTCTGTGCCGGAGCACCCTATACAATCATACGTTGATCCGGGCCGTGCACGACATAGTTCCACTTTCCAAGGATCGCACCTACATCATCATTGCCCAGGCCCAGCAGTGCAAAGACTCTGTTGGTGTCCAAATGGGTGTCTACGAGAACCTTCACACCTACATTCGGCATCAGAAGCGTCTCTGTGAGGCAGAGGCTCGAGCAATATTTCATCAGATCTGCCAAACCGTTCAGGTGTGTCATCGCAATGGGATTATTCTCAGGGATCTCAAGTTGAAGCGCTTCTATTTCATCGATGAAGCAAGGTAAGCAAAATGATATACATCTATTTGTATATCTTATGATAATAGATAAGGAAAGTAAGCTGGATGGAAAAGCCCACGGTTGAAGGGAAGGGAACCGGTTCAACATTTCCTAAGTGGTTCATTTGAAATCTTTCCTGAACCGCTGTAAAAGTGGTTCGCAATATTTTAACTGTTGTTTTTTTGTTGTTTTTTTGGGTGTGTGTAAGTGTGTGGGTTACCAATAATTCTGTTTTTCTTGGCTCAGAACAGGTTTACCGTCTGTCCTCAGAGAGGAACACCTTCAAAATGTAAGCGCCACCAAGCACATACATACATATACACATAAGCACACACACACACACGCTCAACGTGCATATGTTAAGATTATTTTGCAATTGGATAAAAAAAAACTCGTTATGAGCAATGCGAGAGCTTTTTTCATACCCGTGGCTGTATCTCTGTGTCTGTGTGTGTGTGTGTGTGTGTGTGTGTTGGTAGTGCCACAATTGTTGCTCTTGTTATTGGCCCATGTGTTGGCTGCTTGTGGCTCGTCGTCATCGTCAGTCGTAGTCGTCGTCGTCGTCGTTGTTGTGGGTAACATTGAACATTTAACAAGTGTTGCAATCAAATCACCAATAGGCCAAAAACAATTACACACACACACACATACACAGAGAGAAATAAGCATATCGGAGGCACAAGGGCCAATGTGCCACAGTGGCGGCACGAAATTGTTGGGCCAATTTGAGAGCTTGCCTATTTATTCGGCCCTGCAGTGTGTGTGTGTATATTGATCAATTTCACAAATTGCGTATGACGCTTCAACTTTTGTGCTCAATTTTTGTTGTTGTATCTGTTGCCTTCTCTTTCGCTTTCATACAGTGGCAGGTCATAACAATGGGTACACCACCATATTTAGCACCTTTCAAATATATAATTGAACGACGAACATTTCGCAATATTTCAAGAACTGAGGCATCCCCTCTCACTCAGTTTCTCTCGCTCTCTCTCTCTCAGTCTCACCCCTCCCCTCTCTCTGTTACTGTTTGGTTGTATCTGTTATCTCAGGGGCGGAATGACTCTCTGAATGTTTGTAAATTTCGTATAACGCAATATTTGTTGAATTTTTCAACATTTTCGCTGGTCTTTGCTGTTGTATACGTACATACATACTTGTTTATGTATGTATGGATATTTGTGTGTGTGTGTAGATATGCATGTATCTACGTGTGAGTGTTGCGTTTCCATTGCCAATGCAATTTGCAAATTTATTGCATTGACGTTTTCCGCTTTTTATTGTTTTTCGTTGTTTTTTTTTTGGTTTTCTTACGATTTGCACTAAAGCAGACTGCAGTTTGGCATATTTATGCATACACACATACATACACACATGAAGGCGAGTGCTGAGACAGCGTGTGTGTGTGTGTGTATATATGGTCTTACCTGAAACAGTTTATAAACAGATCAAATAATACAGTTCCGCATATGTTTCATTATTGCACTTGTTGCGTCAATATATGTATGTACAT
Organism: Drosophila paulistorum; assembly: GCA_018152135.1. Taxonomy (NCBI): domain Eukaryota; kingdom Metazoa; phylum Arthropoda; class Insecta; order Diptera; family Drosophilidae; genus Drosophila; species Drosophila paulistorum. The sequence goes on along the minus strand of JAECXG010000606.1, from coordinate 15,963,929 downwards.
ACATATGTATGTATGTATGTATGTATGTTGCATGATTCGGGGTCTAAGGTGATGAATGGTGAATGGTTAACTAGGACTGATCGAGCCTAGCCTTAACAATCATTTCAACCGCCCCTTGTTCTCATAAGAACGTTGGGTTAACTTATGAAATTACATATGTACATATGTATGTATGTATGCATGTATGTGTATGTATCTCTTACAATATTTCCTTTTGTAATCAAAATTATATTGCTTATGTATACAAAAGACAATAATCCCATTTAAATATACATATATGTGTGTGTGTATGTACGATTCATTAATATGTATTTCTATATATTTATTTTATGTATGCATATATTTTTAAACGCACACACAAAATTCGATTTTAAGGTCAAAATGTTCAATGGCCCTGACTCTGATCTTCTGTATTTTTGTTGTTAATATACACACACGTATACGTATGCATATGTATCTATATACATATGTGCGTGCATGTATGTAAATTAACACATGACCACATATACACATATACATATATGTGTATATGTATGTATATGTATTTCGTACTATAATTTCCTTATTTTCATTGTGTGTTCAATTCGTTCCACCATTGCACGTGTAACATTTTGAGGTGCCTCTTCCTCTTTATTGTGTTCATGTTCTCTATCTTATTGTTGTTGTGCTCTCTCTCTCTGTCTCTCTCTCTCTCTGCCTGTCTCTCTGACTATGAGGCGAGGTCGCCGTCGTTGTAACTCACTTAAGCATACGCTCTGTCTATTTGTTTCTCTTTCTCTCTCACTATCTTTCGCTGTTGGAGCTTCTGTAATTTGTTTGATGCCAAGTAATGGAGAGAAGGAGGAGGGTGGAGGGAGAGCGCAGCTTTTTGCTCAGGGTCAGTTCGAGGTTTTGTTGCTTTTTTGGGTTTGTTGTTACTGCAACAAGTTGTTGCTCGCCGCACCGCACTACGTCACTTTGTGTACAGCTGAGCTTAGCCTGACTTAGGCGCTTGTCATTGTTTCACTGTGTCTCTGTGTGTGTGTGTGTGTGTGTTAGCCTATTTTTTGCGCACTCGAATGTGGGCCAATGTCAATGATGGCCGCTCTCTTGTCTTGGGTGTATGTTCGGCTTGGGGTCGCATCGTCGTGAGCTAAGCTTTCGTCACTCAAAATCACTCACTCACCACACAATCTCCCTCTCTCTCTCTCTCTCTCGCTACGCCAACGCAATGTTTGATCGATTTACCAAAAAACAATAATAAAAAAAATCAAGGTTGTGCAACATGCAGACAGATTGCACATTATGTTTGTTAATGATGGGATAAAACCATATGAAAATCAAATACCAATAGCAAATGGTTTTTAGGTAAAGATTTCCTAAATACATTTGATCAAATAATAAATTATGCCACATATTTACTTATACATATGGTTAATATATTCTTAAGGAGGAGTTAACTAATCATTATGTTATCATCTTTGTGATTACAGAACGAAACTGCAATATGAATCATTGGAGGGATCGATGATCCTGGATGGCGAAGATGATACGCTTAGCGATAAGATCGGTTGTCCACTGTACACGGCACCGGAACTGCTTTGCCCACAGCCGACATATCAGGGCAAACCGGCGGATATGTGGTCACTGGGTGTGATACTCTATACGATGCTGGTTGGCCAATATCCATTCTATGAGAAGGCCAATTGCAATCTGATTACGGTCATAAGGCACGGCAATGTCCAGATACCGCCAACGCTGTCCAAGTCGGTACGTTGGTTGTTGTTGTCACTGCTGCGAAAGGATTACACGGAGCGTATGACGGCGACACATATCTTTCTGACGCCATGGCTAAGGGAGCAGCGACCCTTTCATATGTACCTGCCTGTCAATGTGGAGGTGGCCGACGATTGGGATGAAGACGAGGATGACGAGGATATGGAGGAGAGTGATGAGTCCTGTCTGGACGGAGGCGATGAAAGCGGTCGACGATTGTGCTCACTTAATGGAGATAAGCATCATCAGGATGAGTATGAGGATATTGGTGTCGAACCACTGGACTATACCCGCACCACATTGCAAATGAGCCACCAACAGCAGAGCCAAACGACGTCGCAGCCGCAGCAAACAGTGGTTGTCGATGTGGATGTTGATGTGGACATGGGCTGACAATTGTCGAGCAACAGCATCAAGTCAATCGGGATACGCTCTCTCGGACACGCTGGCGCGTGAACTACATCTGCGGACCGGCTGGGAATGGGTTGGCTGCCCATTCCATCCATCGATTCGATTCTCTGGCAGTTGCTCCTGCAGATGATTTCCTACGGCTAATGGGTTAAACCCACGCCAAGCGTCGACGCTGATAGCGCTCCACACGGCAACCCACAGACACCGACACCGACTCCGACTCCGACACACACACACACACGCACACACATTCATCCACCTAAAAACTATACAAAAAAGACTTTGAAGCCTCGCTCACGCTCTTCACGTTCTCCACTGTCAGTCAGTCAGTCACTCACTCAAAAACTCACTGCCTTCCAATTTTTTTTTATTTTTTTAAATGAATTTAAGCTTCAGTTTAACTTTAAACCCAATCCCTAAAAAAACAACAAAAAAAAGCAACCAACTCCTCCTCGTTCTTCTTACTTATAAATATATATATATATATACTCTATGTAGATGTTATATTGAAACCCGCCACTGCAACTGATTCTTCCTATACATACATATATACCTAATATATATATATATGTGTATAATATGTACATATATGTATATATAAAGCAACTTATGTACAATGCACATAATATTTTTTTTTTTTTAATTTTTTTGCTCCTTGTAAATTTTGTTGATCCTATGAAAACGATCAAAAACAAAAATATGAAATTGCAAATTGTTATTTATTATTTAAAAAAAATATTTTTTTTTTTGGTTTAAGAAAAAGTGATGAAAAAAAGTTTGGAAAAAAAGAATGAAACCAGAAAATAATGTAAAAAAAAAAGAAAATTGAAAATTGAAAATTGTGAAACAAAAAAAAATAATTTACATTAAAATTTTGATCTCACTTGAAAAAATTGAATTAAAACTGAATTGAGTTTTTTTTTTTTGCTTGTGTCTTAACCTGAATACCCCTAATGAACTTATGTACAGGGTGGGCCAAAAGAAGTCATCCGATGTGGTTTGCCTCTCACTTTTTTCTAAATAAACAAATTTTGATTCTGTTTTTCAATCTTGAGAATTTTAGAACAAAAAATGAGAGCCAAACAACATTGGATGACTTATTTTGGCACGGATGACTTCTTTTGGACCACCCTGTATTTAGCAATTGAACTGAACGAATGATTTTTCGATGTTGTTCCTTCTTCTGTTCATTTCGTTTAGATAAGCCTTATCGGCATGAAGTGACACACAGTCTCCTTTCAATGTCACATTGTAAATGGATGGACTGACGAAAATGATAAATCAAATTTCATGTTCTAATGAGCTTTTTGATTGATTGAAACATAGCTCGAATATATGTATTATCTTTGCCTCGAAAAAAAAACGCTAAATAATTCGATATTGATGTAAAAAATAATAGCTTCTGATCAAAACATGTACAATTTGCATAAGTATGTGTAGATGGAAAAATATTTGTGAATTTCCGAGCATTAAACTGCTAATTTAACAAGTTCTAGACTCATTATCATGTCTACTTAATAACCTCATATAGAATATATGTGTGTACCTACATATGTTTTATAGTTGTGCACTTATATCGTTGTCATAAGACCTCATTTCGCGTATGCCAATAAATATTCTTTATAGGTTTGTCTATATGAAATGATGCTATCATAAATAACTCGCTTCTTATGCCCTTACGAATTGGATATATGCACTTTGAGTGGACGATTGTAACACATCATCTGAAAAACTAGAAGGGGAACTTGAGGTATGCGAATCACCGATTTGGATGAATTTTGGACCGTCATTTGAAGCTGTGTGAAATATTTCGGCGCACTATTCTATATTTTCCTTATTAATCGCGTTTAAAGCTATAGCTTCGGTGACTTATGGGTAAAACGCCGAGTGGACTTGAAGCAGCTCGATGGCGCAAGGGGTAGAAGTCCCGACTAAAGTCGACGAAACCCTGGTTCAACCCCCGCCCAAAACTAGTTAGTTTTGGATTTTCATTTTTTTGCCTTAATAATTATTATCTAAAACTCATACAAATCGGTCATTCGCATACCTCAAGTTCCCCTTGTAAGACACAAACATAGAAATGGATAAGGGGGCTCGTTTCTCTCTTTAACCATAATGGAATCCTTGAGACACTACATACTATTTAAATAGATTTTGTATTCCATTTGTGATTGCGTATACACTTTATACTACTCATACATACAAACACTGATCTGGCCAATATAACTTTCGCATATATATTTATATACAAAGTTCAATATTTGAGGTGTACGTGGCCTTGATGTGGTAGGTGGTTGGCTTTACCTTCTCAATTCGTTTTATGCCTTCAAAAACCTAATATTATTCTGAGATAACAACAATTTGAAAACTACACACACACACACACAGTCACACACTTGCAAAATATAGGAACCAAAGGCATTTAAAGCTTTAATACGAATTGTGTATACCCTGGCAAATAAATCAAATGATTTTGAATAAACAGAAATTTCAGTTTAAAGGTTTAAGGTTTATAAGCTTATAAACAAATAATTATATATGTACATATGTTGATATATAGGCCCTTTGAGGCCAATATCGGTCGATTGTGGGGAAAATTTGAACAGTCGTTCTGGGCATTGAAGTTTGCACAATCTTTTTTGAATTGGCGAACGTGACTTACAGTCAAGGAATATAGAATTTTCTGCCCAACTAACTGGAAATCATAGGGTGCCTTTTGCTAATATGTACGACTAACTAACTAGTGCCGACGTGACAAAGTTGTTTGTGTGTGCGTATGTATTTGTTCGGTGGGTCGTACGAGCGCTTTTTTTTATACATCAGATTATGAAATTGCTGCGAGAGAATGAGAATTGCACGAGGTTACTGCGTAAAAAGCGGCCAAATAAAACTGCTGACAGACATTGTGACGGGGACAGGTATGTCAGATAGGTTGTTGTTGTTGTTTTTTTTTTTTTTTTGTGGTGGTGAGCGAGAGAGCGAAGTTCTTCTATGGTCGTGACAAGTGCCACGCATGAACTGTTATTCTAGATACAGGTACTAAATTCTAGAACTTCTTGAATATTGTAAACAGTTTTATCAACAAAATACAGAAAAGGAAATAACAACAATAGCTAAAATGCATGACGCAATGGGAAATCACAGGGCGTCAGTTTGTAGTTAAATGATTATGTATGTATTTAGAAATTCATCGAATACGTTTTTTTCAAAAGATGACTGACAAAAAACGGAAATGACTAGACTCTCCCCTGTTCTCACTCTCTCTCTCTTTCTCTTCCTCTCTTCTCTAATAATAATAAAATGCGTTGTTGAATTTATTTTAATAGATTTTGCCAAAAAAAAAAAAAACAGAATTAGGTAAACAAAAATATACAAAAAAGTGTTTTTATTTTGCAAAGGAAAACAAATTCAAGTTTCCAACGCCTAAATTAGAAAACTTTTAATAAATTTAGTTAACAAAAATTAGGCAAATCATATAATAAAAGAAAAGAAATGTTGTTCACTTTTTAAACGTTTGAACTGGAATAGAATTACCAGCTTTTTGGCGAAAGTGTAACAGAAAGGTATAAAATGCTAGACCAGAACTATGTCAGCTACTTTCCCTTAAAATAGGCGTTAGAATCAAAATGAAGACACATTCTAAGTAATTGTATGTCACTTTATTCAAGAAACGTTTGTCCAAATTTTATGTACCGATGTCACCCTGTGTCACAGATTCCAATGCGGCGGCGAATACATTCTTTTTAGTATATTTTTAGAGCGTCAAACTCTATTTTATTTCAGGTATTTAGCGCAATTCTTTCGCCAGAGTTTTCTCCCTCACCAATTGCAAAAAATAAAAACCAGTGCGCCAAATAACTTAGTACTCAGAGAGGGAATAAATAAATATACATACATACATACATATGCTATGTACACTGTATTCGAGAAATGTGCATTTCCCGATCATTTTCGATTTATTTTTAGTTATTTCTGCTGACGTTGATACACAGGCGTAACACAGGTTAGTTAGTTTTGGCACCTCCCTTTACAAAAATGGTTTATTTTAGGTACTACTTGTGTTTCAGCCCTCGTTTAAATATTGGCCTAAAAGTAGATAGTCAAGTGGAATCAAGTCATTTTAGACTGCGATTTCTTATCATATAGAGATCGTGACTCAGCTATTTTGAATTCTACTTGTCACAATTATTAATAATCTGTTTATTTTGTCGAAACTAATGTCAATATGTGGGAGAGCCACATTGGACGTTCATTAATACCATATTAAACAAATTATCATTAAAGACAGATTGATTACCAAGTTAAGTTGAGCTAGTTGTCATGCCGATTATGACGATTGTGAATATGAGATATAGTAAAAATTAATGAACGTGTAACATTGCCACAGATAAGGCTTAACTGGATGATATAGGCAAAATGATATACACTTAGAGCGGCAGATAACAAAAAAATGAAAGGAAAAATTGTTGTAGGAAAATTTGGAATGAGCTGACGTAATTTTAAAACCAAATACAATGAATCATACATGCTTGCATGTTTTGAAATTTACAATATCCAAAATAATTGTTCGAATATCTAAAGTGAATTGTTTTACAGCAGAAATAAAAGTTGCGAATTCTCATGCAAATCCAAATGTCAAATTTGAATTTTGATTTTCCGTTAAAGCCTTATGATTGTGCCGATCTGGTAACTCTACTCATTGAGGCAGCTTGGTGAGCGAATTTGTTCAAAAAAGAGAAGCAGAGTCCCCCCAGGGCGAATTCGTGCACGTTTGTTTTTGTTTCTTTACAGGGACGGCAAATCGAGGAAAATGAGTAAATTTGTAAACAAATAAAAGACATAATCTATTGAAAGTTAAAAAATGTAAAATTTTCATACGTAGCAAACAAATTCACAACCAGGATATTAATCACCATTCTATCTGACGACGACAAGAAGACCTTCATCTAACGGCAACGGCCCGGGAGGACAAATGTTCCATCATTATGTTAAAACTTACGGACTTGAATACAGACTGCCTCTTGAAGATATTTCAATATTGCTCGGAGCGGGAATTGGTAGCTCTGTGCCGGGCAAATGTTTTTCTATGCGGCATTATAGAGAGCCACATTTTCTATGGCTTGACGCAGGATCTGGTAATGTGTGGCCATCGGAATTCACCTAGCATAGAGGAGAGGTGACAATTGACCATTTGACAATTGAATTGAACTAATTGACTATTATTATTTGTTTTCGTAACAGAAACAAAACACAATTGACCTACTGGGAGAGATTGAAAGTGTCAAAGAATTGGGTGAGCGGGACTTATCAGGAACGCCCGTACTATCATCATGCCCAAATGTTTCCGACCAAATTGTGCCTGGAACGAGATAACTTATATATAACACATACAAGATATTTAAGACGTTATCGAAGATCAAGCACTGATGGTCTCCAGCGGCGTTACGAAGAGGAGATCCGAGCACCCACCAACAGTGACATCTCAGACTTTGTTAAAAAGGATGACACTCTGTTTGCGGGTCGAGTGTGTGGCACATGTTTCGTCTGGGATCCAGATGAAGGAATCACGGAACAGAAAATGCATCAGGCTAGCGAATATTTGTATTGTGTGGATTTTGTCAATGAACTCTATGCAACTAGCACAGATAAATGCTGCAAAGTGTGGCATCGATCGCAGGAGTTTGGCTTGACCCATTTCGATTTGGTCGTTCAGCCACAACATTCATTCAAATCCCTTAAGCTCAGCTCAGATGGACAATGGCTCTATGGTGGACTCTACACAGACAAGGAAAGGAGAGCTCTGCGTGCCATACATATAGAAAGGTCTGATATTTGATATCAAATATCATTTATTAATTCATTTCTAATCTTTTTACTTTAGTGGCGAAGAAGTTGTATTCAATTCGAATACCATTTCCATATACGATCTTAAAATCAAGGACGACAACATTCTATTCACTGCCAACTTTGATACGACATTTCGGCTATTTGATCGTCGTATAGATCGAGATGTTGCCATTTATGAGGATCCGTTTGACTCATCCTTCTATTGTCTGGAATATGATGGATTGTACGGTGTGCTCTGCGGCACCAATCGCCATGCCCGCGTCAATCTTTACGACATTCGTATGCCCAAGTATGTGCAGCTTTACTTTCCCGGCCGAACGCGCCAGCATAATAGTCGATCGCCAGTTTATAGTCTAGCCTGTGATAGTCGCTATATGTTTGTGGCCACCGACCACAATCTACGTGTGTTTGACTTTAAAACAAATTGTGGAACTCAAAGGGATTATGCCAACATGTACGACCAAACCCAAAGATACATTAAAGTGTAAACAAAACTTGCGCAAACCACCAAATCGTCCTAATAAATTGAATATGTGAAGACATACTAATGAAAGAAATACTTTTTACGATCTAATAGCCGCCCCGGATGTTTTAGCTTTAAAGGACATCTCGAGAGTCCTGCTGAGGAGCATATAGTTTTTAACAATCTATCGCCACATAGTCATTTGAAGGATGATTTTGATATCCTGTGGCATGATGGTGCGTCGATTGACATGGCCATGTCCTTGAATGTCCTCCGAAATGTTGAGAAAAAGGACCTTTTCAACTTTTTTTAATGCCAATCTGTAGAGTTCATCAATAACAACAACAAGAACAACAACAACAACAGCAAGAACAACAACAACAACAGCAACTCTTTCTGGACTTGTAATTTTTTCCAAGTTAATGTAAATTTTTCCAAGTCCCAAATTGAATCGGAAGACCAAATGGCTGAGTTATAACGACATTTGTAGTTTTTTTTGCGATTTTTGGCCATTTTTCTGACTAACCCCCTTACAAAATTTCGAGTAATATTTTTGGCAGGATATTGAATATCCTTGAATGCAGATCGGTAGTCCTGATCCTGGAGGATCCAAAAAACGATGTCCTGTCGAAATCAATTAATGTCCTGCCGAGATATGGCCTCGAGAAAATTATCTTTATTTCGTTTTTTAGCTCTAAAATCCAGAAATCCTGCCGCAGGACGAAATGACATGGTTCCCTAGGATGTCCTTGATGATCTCTACAGATTGGCATCAAAAAAAGTTGGGGTCATCTAAGGATGCAGGACATTCAATTTTCTGAAAAGGTTCTTTTTCTCAACGATTCAAAGGACATTTCAGGACCTCATGAAATCAGTCGATGCGGACGAAAAAGGACTTCCAGCTGGCAAAAAAATATCCCAATTATCCTTAAAATAGCCGAGTTATAAGCAGATTTCTGGTTTTTTGGACTTGTAATTTTTTTAAGTCCCAAATTTAATGAAACTTTTTCCAAGTCCCAAATTGAATCGGAGGACCAAAAAAACTGCAAAAAACTACAAAATCCTTGATATCTCAGCTCTCCGCAGGACTAACGTCATGTCCTTTGCACCGACTATAGCCCTTGATGATTGGAATCTTTTGAGACCACTTTCGTCCTGATCCTTTAAAGGACTCGCGAGATATTTGCCATTTTTCTTTAAATAGAAATGTCCTTTTATCTCAGCTATCCGAAGGACTTTCCAGGATCTGTTGGTGTCAGCCGAAGCGGGTCATCAAGGACTACCATCTGACCAAAGGACATCCTCATCGTCCTTGAAATGGCTGAGTTATAACGACATTTGTAGTTTTTTTTGCGATTTTTGGCCATTTTTCTGACTAACCCCCTGCAAAAATTCGAGTAGTATTTTTGGAAGGATATTGAATATCCTTGAATGCATGTCGATAGTCCTGATCCTGGAGGACTCAAAAAGGTATGTCCTGTCGAAATTGGTAAATGTCCTGCAGAGATATGGCCTCGAGAAAATAATCCTTTTTCCTTTTTTTAGCTCTAAAATCCAGAAATCCTGCCGCAGGACGATAAGACATGGTTCCCCAGGATGTCCTTGATGATCTTTACAGATTGGCATCGAAAAAAGTTGGGGTCATCTAAGGATGCACGTCACGAAATTTACCGAAAAGGTCCTTTTTCTCATCAATTCGAAGGACATTCCAGGACCTCATGACATCAGTCGATGCGGACGAAGAAGGACTTCCAACTGACAAAAAAATCATCCCGATTATCCTTAAAATAGCCGAGTTATAAGCACTTTTCTGTGTTTTAGACTTGTAATTTTTTCTAAGTCCCAAATTTAATGAAAATTTTTACAAGTCCCAAATTGAGTCGGAGGACCAAAAAAACTGCAGAAAACTACAAAATCCTTGATATCTCAGCTCTCCGCAGGACTATCGTCATGTCCTTTACACCGACTATAGTCCTTGATGTTTGGAATCTTTTAAGACCACTTTCGTCCTGATCCTTTGAAGGACTCGCGAGATATTTGCCATTTTTCTTGAAACAGAAATGTCCTTTTATCTCAGCTATCCGAAGGACTTTCCAGGATCTTTTGGTGTCAGCCGAAGCGGGTCATCAAGGACTACCATCTAACCAAAGGACATCCTGATCGTCCTTGAAATGACTGAGTTATAAGGACATTTATTGGTTTTTTACGATTTTTGGCCATTTTTCTAACTAACCCCCTTACAAAAATTCGAGTGATATTTTTGGAAGGATATTGAAAATCCTTGGATGCAGATCGGTAGTCCTGATCCTGGAGGACCAGAAAATGTATGTCCTGTCGAAATTGGTAAATGTCCTGCAGAGATATGGCCTCGAGAAAATAATCCTTTTTCCTTTTTTTAGCTCTAAAATCCAGAAATCCTGCCGCAGGACGATAAGACATGGTTCCCCAGGATGTCCTTGATGATCTTTACAGATTGGCATCGAAAAAATTTGGGGTCATCTAAGGATGCAGGTCACGAAATTTACCGAAAAGGTCCTTTTTCTCATCAATTCGAAGGACATTCCAGGACCTCATGACATCAGTCGATGCGGACGAAGAAGGACTTCCAACTGACAAAAAAATCATCCCGATTATCCTTAAAATAGCCGAGTTATAAGCAGTTTTCTGATTTTTGGACTTGTAATTTTTTAGCTTAAGTGACAAATTTATGTAGCATACTTTTGGGATGAATAATATGAAATTTTAAAAAAAGTGTTGCCTACTTATTGGGGTTGAAAAGGAATCAACAAATATTTCGAGTATCCTTTGAAGGATCAGGACGAAAGTGGTGTCAAACGAATCCTTACATCAAGGACAATAATCTGTGAAAAGGACATTCCGATAGTCCTTCAAGGAGCTGAGATATTAAGGATTTTCTGTTTTTCCGAATTCGTTGCATACTTTTAGGCGGTTGGGCTTGTGTGATCTGCCACAAGTTCAAACGCCTAAAAGTATGCAACAAAAATTAAATTAGGTACCAAAATTAATTTTTGCTGCATACTTTTAGGCGGTTGGGCTTGTGTGATCTGCCACAAGCTCAAACGCCTAAAAGTATGCAACAGATTTTAATTTTTCTACCCCACAAGCTCAACCGCCTAAAAGTATGCTGCGAAAATTAATTTTTCTACCTAATTTAATTTTTGTTGCATACTTTTAGGCGTTTGAGCTTGTGGCAGATCACACAAGCCCAACCGCCTAAAAGTATGCAACAAAAATTAATTTTGGAACCCCACAAGCCCAACCGCCTAAAAGTATGCAACGAATTCGGAAAAACAGAAAATCCTTAATATCTCAGCTCCTTGAAGGACTATCGGAATGTCCTTTTCACAGATTATTGTCCTTGATGTAAGGATTCGTTGGACAACACTTTCGTCCTGATCCTTCAAAGGATACTCGAAATATTTGTTGATTCCTTTTTCCCCCAATAAGTAGGCAACACTTTTTTAAAAATTTCATATTTTATTCATCCCAAAAGTATGCTACATAAATTTGTCACTTAGACTAAAAAATTACAAGTCCAAAAATCAGAAAACTGCTTATAACTCGGCTATTTAAGGATAATCGGGATGTTTTTCTTGCCATGTGGAAGTCCTTTTTCGTCCGCATCGACTGGTGTCATGAGGTCCTGGAATGTCCTTCGAATTGATGAGAAAAAGGACCTTTTCGGTAAATTTCGTGACCTGCATCCTTAGATGACCCCAACTTTTTTTGATGCCAATCTGTAGAGATCATCAAGGACATCCTAGGGAACCATGTCCTTTCGTCCTGCGGCAGGATTTGTGGATTTTAGAGCTAAAAAACGGAAAGAGGATCATTTTTTCGAGGTCATATCTCCGCAGGACATTTACCGATTTCGACAGGACATACATTTTCTGGTCCTCCAGGATCAGGACTACCGATCTGCATCCAAGGATTTTCAATATCCTTCCAAAAATACTACTCGAATTTTTGCAGGGGGTTAGTAAGAAAAATGGCTAAAAATCGCAAAAAAACCAAAAATGTCCTTATAACTCAGCCATTTCAAGGACGATCAGGATGTCCTTTGGTCAGATGGTAGTTCTTGATGACTCGCGTCGACTGACACTACGAAATCCTGGAATGTCCTTCGGGAAGCTGAGATAAAAGGACTTTTGTGTTTAAGGAAAAATGGGAAATATCTCGCGAGTCCTTTAAAGGATCTGGACGAAGTGGTCTCAAAAGTTTCCAATCATCAAGGACTATAGTCGGTGCAAAGGACATGACGTTAGTCCTGCGGAGAGCTGAGATATCAAGGATTTTGTAGTTTTCTGCAGTTTTTTTGGTCCTCCGACTCAATTTGGGACTTGTAAAAATTTTCATTAAATTTGGGACTTAGAAAAAATTACAAGTCTAAAACACAGAAAAGTGCTTATAACTCGGCTATTTTAAGGATAATCGGGATGATTTTTTTGTCAGTTGGAAGTCCTTTTTCGTCCGCATCGACTGGTGTCATGAGGTCCTGGAATGTCCTTCGAATTGATGAGAAAAAGGACCTTTTCGGTAAATTTCGTGACCTGCATCCTTAGATGACCCCAACTTTTTTTGATGCCAATCTGTAGAGATCATCAAGGACATCTTAGGGAACCATGTCCTTTCGTCCTGCGGCATGATTTGTGGATTTTAGAGCTAAAAAACGGAAAAAGGATCATTTTTTCGAGGTCATATCTCCGCAGGACATTTACCGATTTCGACAGGACATACATTTTCTGGTCCTCCAGGATCAGGACTACCGATCTGCATCCAAGGATTTTCAATATCCTTCCAAAAATATCACTCGAATTTTTGTAAGGGGGTTAGTCAGAAAAATGGCCAAAAATCGCAAAAAAAACTACAAATGTCGTTATAACTCAGCCATTTCAAGGACGATGAGGATGTCCTTTGGTCAGATGGTAGTCCTTGATGACCCGCTTCGGCTGACACCAACAGATCCTGGAAAGTCCTTCGGATAGCTGAGATAAAAGGACATTTCTATTTAAAGAAAAATGGCAAATATCTCGCGAGTCCTTTAAAGGATCAGGACGAAAGTGGTCTCAAAAGATTCCAATCATCAAGGGCTATAATCGGTGTAAAGGACATGGCGATAGTCCTGCGGAGAGCTGAGATATCAAGGATTTTGTAGTTTTTTGCAGTTTTTTTGGTCCTCCGATTCAATTTGGGACTTGGAAAAAATTACAAGGCTAAAAAACAGAAAAGTGGTAATAACACGGACATTTAAAGGATGATTTGGATGTCCTTTGGCGCGATGTCTTTGTTTGTTCCGGTCGTTCAAAAAGCTGGCAAAAACAAACTTCTTGAGGGAATTTAATGTCCTACATCCTTAGATAATCACAATCTTTCTGATAGATTTCTTCAAGGACACACTGTTATAAACTCTTTTTATAAACAATATATATTTTCATTTTATTCACCTGCCGACAAATTGGAACCTTACATATTAAATGACCACAAACTTATCGCCTAATGACACACAAAAAAAAAAAAGGAATAGATAAAGAAACACAAACAGGAAACTTTAAAAGGATCCACTTAAAAATCATGTACACTGACATAACTCTAAGGTAAAAACTTAGTCTTGTATGCCTGAATGACTATGTATGTATATGGTAGGTATATATATATGTATATATATAAAGGTATTGCTATTTATATATGCATAGTAAAAGTCAAATTTTATGGGTTATGTGTCTAGAATATAACTATATAGACATACATATCTATGTACATATATATAGATACACGCGGAAAATGTACTTGAATTGTATTTTTATAATTTGCCATTTGATGATGATTTCAAGTATTTGTAATACTTCTCTTTAGCTTAGATTAAAAGAGTAATTGTTTATTTAGAAACAGAATGATTTCAATTTTTGAGAATGGAAATTCTAGCTTAGATTGAGCCGAAAAAATTCGTTGCTTGATCAGCAGGCACTTTAACCACGCTATTTTCTTTGTTTTGTTTTACGAAATTTGTTGCATTTACAGATTTTGTGCGCGCGTTTTTCTTGCTTCCTTTTGTTGTTGTAGTTGTTGTTGTTCTTTTGATGGACTATAGCCGGAAAAAAGTATTAAGTTAATTAGCGAGATAATTGTTTAAAGGGAGGGAGGGGAAAGGGGATCGATCTATTGTTATTGCCATATCCATTATCTAACTGTACATGCGAACTACAAATGTTTGGAGACGGAATGGCACATATTTCGTCTGCCACTGGCGACTATCTAGTTGTAGTACAGTTTGTATTCTCTGAAGGATTCTCCGACGATGGCCGGCTATTATCAGAATTTGTTGGCACTTCGGTTGTTTCTTCTCCCTCACAGCCATGATCTAGACCCTCATTAAGGGCAGCTGCCAATTCGCCATTAAACTGCAGCAGACATCCCAAGGCACCGAAATAGCCCTCATGCTCAAGGAACAGACCCTTCATAGTGCCATTTGACCAGAATTCCATTGCATAGGCAAGCAACTTCATTGAAATTGGATTCACACGCAGGAAATTGCCAACAAAAACAACCTAATAACAAAGACAGACAAAGTGTTCAACAAATACATATGAAAAGAAATCATTTCAACAATTAGATGACTCACCCTATCAATCTTCTCATTCAAGGCACACATACGAGCTATGGAGCCAATGTTATTGGTTATAGTCACTAACGTGGCATTGGCCAAATCTTCGCGGGATACCGACACACGTTTGTCATTGATGTGCATTTGGCCAAAACTGCAAATTCAATTTGGATCCGTTTTAATATATTCCATTTACTATAGTTACAAATATTTCTTCTCTTACCTAGAGGCTACTAAATCGCCAGGCAAACCAAAACGATTGTAGTCACCGCCATAGATATCCTTGACCAGTTTGTCCACCTTTCGATTGTCACCTTTGGTAGCCAATTGAATGGCTTCTTCAAATGTAGTGCAGCCTGTTAGCAAGCAACATAGTCCCAGGAATGTTCCTCCGCCCAAACTGTGCAAAACGAACGAACAAAATAATGATTACAAATCAAACTTCTTTGGAGAATTCCCATTCAGTATCAATTTTCTAGTAAACAATATCTAAGGTTTCACAAAATGATAACATCAAAATGACGTTATCTTTTAGTTTTAAGAATATTTTTAAGTTCAATTGTCTCGAAAACGCTTAAGCGTAAATTTGTTGAAAGATTAAGTTCCTAATAAAACACTTTATAGAAAGCACTCAGTTTGTTTTTATGTTCACCTTGTGCCCGAAATGCGTTTGTAGTTATCTGGTCCATAGACAGCCAATATAGATACACCTGATCCCACATTTACCAGAATGAATGGAAATGGTTGAGAGAAATTAAAAGCACGTTTCTCGCTTTTCCTATACAAAAAAACAAAAAACAAATAATAAGTATTAGAATCAAAACATATCTAATTTAACAATTTGTTTACAACTTACACAATATCTCGGGCGTTTTCATAGTAATAGCATTCGGTACGATTGTGCAGATCGGCAAATAGTATGCCCTTAATTAATGTATCCAATTCATCGAATTTGGCCAATTTCATATTGACTTGATCACGAAAATCCTTTTCAAATTTGAATGCCCCACCGCCGGTGGCACAGACAGTGGTTACCAGTTCGGCCATGCCCTTTTGCTTGGCCAACGATAGAAAATTGCCCATATCTGTGGTCTGGAATCGTATGAAATGCAATGAGCCGCGTCGCTTTCGTATTTCCACATTGTCCATCTATAGAAATAGCAATACACAAAATTTGCATTCAAATCATATTTCTATTAATAACATTTTCTAATAGCTATTATTACATAAGAGCACGTGGAGCAATTGGGCCTGAGACAGACATTCTTGACCACGAAAATTGTGTGTGTTGTGTAGGGAAATTAGTTACGCAAATACAAAAAACACTGCCCGACGAACGTACAGCCCGACAGTCGGCAGTCAAAAGTCAATGAATGCGACGCCATGTAAACTTGTTGAAGCTTCTATATATTATATACCAACTGACGGAGAATCAAAGTTCAAAATATGTGGCAAAAGTGGGGAGAAAATTGTAAAAACCAAAGAGCTAGTTCAGGTTTTCATTTTATGTCGTAGTTTCTATACCCTTAGTCTTTTTCTCTCTTTCTAAAGGGAGCAAGGATGTGGATTCTTATTGGTCTCGTTGAGTGTTCATGATATCCGAGATCAATTTCCTATCGATTTTAGTTCTGTGGCCATGAGTTTTATAATTGATTTCCATATTTTGGCATTGAAAAAGGGATGCAAATGCACAGAAAACAAAAACCAAAAAAGCATCTGGCCTATCCGAATGTCTGACTGGAGAGTGTGGATCATTTTTGTTTTGTATACATTTTGAAGGTCGCTAAAGCAAACGAGCAACGTACAATATTATAAAGTCAGCAGACGACCCCCGAGATACGAGATCCCGGTTCGAAACCGATAAGATGACGATCATGATGATGATGATGAGAGACGGGCAAGCCGATCAGATGCGATGCTAATGCCCTGCCTGGCGTATGTACATACATCTTGACTTTTGGTTACAAAATCACTAACTAATACTAACTTGACTTGTTTGTTTCTTAAGTTCGTTGGTTTGTTTGACTGTTTTGTTGATGTCGCTCGCTCATGTGGTTGGGCAATGTCCAAAACATCAACCTTGTGCCATGTTGCCTCTTACTGTTACTCGAACTCTTACCTGCAAGTGTGTATCTCGATGTCCGGTTTTGCCATATGCTGAATTTCTGGTCAAATAGCGTCTGATATTTCGCAAGATGCCCGCTTCGCGATCCTGCTCATCGGGCGTAATATCCTTTGGCTCGAAGTATACCAATTTTGTCAGAGTGCCACCAATATCCATGCCAAACCATGGCATTGCTGTAATAAATGTAAACATTTTCAATTAGTATTATTGATGGAACGACTGATTGGTTTGGGATTTCTATTGTTTATTTTACAGTTTATTGTAAATTTTAGCATCAACAATCTTATGCAGTATTGGGCATGTCTTATTAGGGACAAGCCCTCGCGGCATTTCCGGACGTACATAGATAATGTGTGTTTCACCCGTGCTAACTCAATCTAATCATAATTTCAATCAATATTATCCGGAAGTATAAAACTAATACTGTCAATTTTCTAAAGGCAACAAATTATTATGACAGCTTCTCTTGAGATAAGGTAACACCTCTCGAATTTCATTCGAATGCGTAGCACTTTCTTCATTTGTCAAATCAAAATACTTCAGGGAGAAACAACACTTGAATGTTACTTCTCTTTGTTCTTGAAAACACATGTTGTTATTATTGTAAACATTGAACACAAAATGATGAGTCAAAAGTCGAAATCTCTTTTATTTTGTCCATCAAATGATCATTGAAAATGGTTATTAGTGTAATCTTGGCTCTTCAAATGGCTTTAATGATGAGTAAGACACATTTTCCTTTTAGTAGGTGATTTATTTTTGTATAAACTCACACTTTACTAAAAGTAGGTACATAAACCTTTAGATAATTGTTTTTTCTCCTAGAAAGGGGCATTCCGGATCAATAGTGTGCTTAAAATCAACTTAAAAGGGGCTAAGGTCGCAGACAAAACCATTAAGATTTAATTACATTGGGAACTACTAGTTAACGGAATGTTTTAACTTATCATAACAAATTGCGATTAGATCATTCAAAACAATCCTCAGTTTGATCAGAGACCCTAAGCAATATGAAACTGTAACTATGGCCAATTCAATGCCATTCTCATCGGTTCAACAGGGCCAAGCGCAACAAGTTTGCATAGAAAACCACTCTGTGGGGAGGGTCAAGGGAAGAAAAACGTTTAAAATGTGAATTTTCAAATCAATTTTTTTAGTTAAATACAATCAAGAGACTATTAATCTATATATAAGAACTGTCCACTCTGGTTTAAATCAAAACGAGGCTTGTTGCTCCGCTTCTGGCTGATCGATGGGGTCAAGATCAAAAACAGGTGTAGAGATGTGAGGGAGAGACTATATATATATAGATAAACGCACCACTTTGTATGATCAGATCAAAGATCGATGTAAAATGCAATGCTTCAGGCATATTTGATGTGACTTCCTTTTGTTTTTATTAGTATTCTAGTTAGAAATCGTTGCACATGAGCTTCAATTGTAATTAGTAGTCACTGTTAACACGTTTCTTATTTTTGTTTTCACCGATATATAGACTGAACTCAAACACATATATACTTTTTATATAGAAAGTTAGTAAGTGAGTGCGTGTGTGTGTGTTTGTATTATTATTGTATGTGGGTTGGTCTAGAGCGAGAGCAACAACCAAAAACCGGAAACATTTTTACTCAATCGGCAGCAAAACAAACGCGTCAAGCGCAACACATTGATGGCCACCAACCAAGCAAACCAACTGACTGACTGCCGGGAATGATTATATATTAGCCGTAAATACACACAATTGAACTGAATATTGGCGAAATTGGGAAATCATATCAAAATACTAAAACGAACCATGTGCGATGCGCCACCAACAATACTAAAAGGTGAGTACAAAAAGAGTTGAATTATTAGTGTGGCAAAGAAGACAGACAGAGAGCGAGAGCGAGAGAGAGAGAGAGAGAGAGAGAGAGAGAGAGAAAGAGAGAGTGACAATGGGCTAACACACACACTCACACACCTTTCTTATCGGGGGCACTTTAGCTAACGAATAGCTTATCGCAAGTTGAAAATGTCCAAAATGACCATAGAGATATTGGTAGTTACACCACACACCACACACACACACACACAGACACATACTTGGTAAGGGAAACAGCGAGAGAGAGAGAGAGAGGGAGAGAGATCTCCAATTGACGATTTTATCAACAAGTGCCCCATCATGTTGTGCTTGGAGTATATCATGTATGTACTCGTGTCTCCCCCCCGACCGACCCCGACATACATACAGATGTATATATAGCTAAACATATGTATGTTCCACATAATCACAGTCAATCCAATAGTCAAAAGTCGTCTGCCAATCAACAAATGGAACGAGTGGGAATTTCTTGGATGGTTGATATCTATCTAAATTCTGCAAATTTGCACTCCAACCACCAATATCAAATCAATAACAATCAAAGGTGATTCCTATTTCTTATCTTCTTGCAAGAAAATTATGACGAATTATTATTATCATCATCTATAAATTAAAATGTGGCCAAGTAAACTAAGGAACTAAACTATAAAATATAGCCAAAGTCATCAACATTAGTTTACAAAATTGTTAGGTTTAGTATGATTAAAACTAATCTCATTATTAATTCAAAAATGACATCTATTTGAAAAAACCCAAGTTAATTTTACTCAAATCTGATAAAAAGAAGTATATATTTACATATATGTATATAATTATTCTACAAAGTAAAACAAAAAAATAAAAAGTTGTAAGCCTAATCACATTTAAAAATAAATGTTTATTCTCATTATTAATTTTCCTCCTTTTGTTTTATTGTTGTCTAATTTGTATTGTTAATTTGTTAAAGATTACAAAAGGAATTCTTTTTAGAACAACTTATAGGTATATAACCCAATATCTTTAGTATATAGACATAAATGGGCTACTTCATTGTTGCATATCTAGTAGAGAGCTGCATGAATGAGAGAAAAGTCAAAGTCAAATGAATCCATTCGAATGAATGAGTGACAACTCCACAATGCAATGAATGAGTGTGAATGTTAGTACTCTAAAACTAAGTAACTCTGTTTAATGAAAGGCAATGAATTGAGTGTCAAAGCATCGAAATGTACTAACTCGAATTACTAAATTACTGGGACGTCTTAAAGCAACAACAACTAATTATTTGATCAAAAATGTAGGGCAAATAATTAACTACTAAAACTGAAATATGCTATACACCAAAAAACATTAGTGCGCAGTTATGGATTGGACAATTTGGGAAAATCTAATTTAAAAGAATTTCCTAGTTGCCACGAACCGAGAAAACATAAATAAGGCTATCTAAGACACTCTACAAAATAATATTTGCTAATCCATCATATACACGATGTATCTACCTTTTAATATTACTTCACTAGTTATAAAAGAAAGTTCATCTCTATCTCTTTAGGGGGCTCGAACCCTATAACAACATTTTGTAGACTAAGTAGGTCCCCACTGAGCCACCGACCACACCAATTTAGTCGTATAGTAATCACATATAGTTCAAAAATATAAAACACAAATAAAAATACTAAATATAGTCCACTCTCGTTAATTCGAAATTCAAGGGACTTTTAAAATATTTCGAATTATCGAGAGTTCGAATCAAGACATCAAGAGATTTTGTAGGGGACTCGTGATAACTTTGAATTACAGAGAGGTTCGAATTATCGCAGGTTTGAATTAACGAGAGTCGACTGTACTAAAATCAGAATTGGGATTCGAATGCATTCGAATCATAGCAACTCCTTCAATTCGTTTTGTTTCGTTTGAATGCGACTGAGTTCTATGTCAACACACTCATTCAGTTAAAGTCGATTCTCGAAGTCATTCAATTCGTTCATTTGTTTTTGAATGTTGTTAACTCGAATTGATTTTTCTATCATTCATGCAGCTCTCTAATATCTAGAGAGAAGGAAATGAGGAAAATTTCGACATGCCCGCCGATTCTCCCGTAAAATGATCGGCATATCCTTACATGATCAAAAACAAAGTCTTGAAATCCAAGTGCACCTATATAATTTTATACATTTACCTCTATATATATTTAATTGAAAGGTTTTTGCGATTTTGTGTATTAGTTTTGCTTATAAAAAGTTGTGAAAACATTTACGTCAATCGAATTGAAGGGACCTTGTTAGATAACCCCTTAGATAACCAAAATTCTAATTGGGGGTGTGCTGATAGTAAACCCTAATCGAAGTTACTCATATGCAAAACTAGATGGATGATGAAGAGGGGGCAGTTAGTTAGTGGGGGAGAAAACTAACCCACCATCCCCCCCAAAATTGCATTTCTTTTTTGGAAATTTCTTTCCTTTGTTTGTTGTCAATGGAAAAGTTTATAAAAAAAAAGGAACACAATGTTTGTTTAAACCCGAGATAACCATGTCAGATAGACGGACAGAGAGCGAGCGAGCGAGAGATAGATAGAGAGAGAGAGAGAGAGGGAGAGGGCATGAACAAGTGGCACACGCCGATTGAGTGTGTTCAGTGATTCAATTGATGGTTCAACTTACACATCAGTTCATCAATGTGAGGAGAAGTAGGAGAATTCGTGGAGATGGTCTGATTCTGATTCTGTTTCTGACTGGGATTGGTATTGGGATTAGCAGCAGCAGCAGGCGACATCATGCGATCCGCGACACTCTGATGATAATAACATTTCTCAACTGACTGTTCCGATTCAATGCTATTATTATTGTTATTATTCTTGTTGTTGTTGCTCTCCGTTTTTGTTGTTGTTGATGATTTAAGCTTGCCTCCAGCACCTCCGTTGTTTTTGTTGTTGTTGCTACCGAAGGCAGCACGCCATGAAGCCCGCCATGAGTTTCTTTTTGCTGAGATCACAGGTGATGATGATGATGATGTTGGGGGATTGGTTGTGGATGATGCCAGTGAGGCATTCGTTGATTTCTTATCGTTATGCAATTTAAATATTTTCAAATTGAATGAATATTTCGTGTCGCGAGTGGGAACTTTCATTTTGCCTCGTTTTTTAGTTGTTTTTTGTGGTTGTTATTGACTTGACTGACTGACTGACTGACTGACTGAGTGAGTTACTTAAATGAATATCGCCGCTTAGCACTTTATCACAGAGATTATTTTTTTAAAGCATTTACAGCTTTTTTTATTGTTTCTTCACAACTTCATTGAAATTTCTCAAAAAAAAATTATGCACATTTGCCGTAGGGAAGGCCGTGTAGCGGACAGAAGGGAGAAAATCTCAAAGCTTACGCTTTTAACACTCTCAATTCGATCCGATTTGAGACGATTTGTTGACCGTTCGAAAACAAGCATGAAACGCGTTTGAATGAAAAGTTTTTTTGTCACTTTGTCGTTGAAAACGATGCGACGCAAGCCGCGCGAAGTCGAAGTCGACGTCGACTTTTGCTAAAGCGCGGCGCGTCGTTGACGACGCTTCGTTCGCATATACATACATACATATGTATGTACATATATACACACCTGTACCTGCACCTATATACATACATACATACATACATATGTAGGTACATATATGCATGCTCATTAAGACAGACAAACTGAACTTAAAACGTTACGAAAAACTCAATTTTAAATGAAACCAAAGCAATGACCAGATATAAACCCTATTTTAAAGTGTCGAAAAAGCTTGACTAAATTCGCTGTTTCTTCCCATTCCCTCTATTTCTTCTACAATCATATCGCCAGCACCTCATAAGGCCAATCACCTGTTCCCATCTTTCTCTCTCGCTCTATCGTTCTCTCTGCCGATAATCAAACTATTGTATTGTAACCGCCAAAAAGAGAGAGAGAGGGAGTGGGTGTGGGTGTAAAAAAACTTTGATTAGCCAAAGATCTACTACTTAGATTGGATTTTATTGTTAGACTTTCCATTCATCACTTGTTGCAGTCACTCGTCACTCTTCTAATGCCTGTCTAACATTATTGATACTTGATCTATGTCTTGGTCTCTGAAATCATCTCTCAGACGCGTGCTTTCAAAAATTGCATGATTTCGATAATATGTCTATATTTAAATCTGAAACATTGCTAGCTTTCATGTCCAGACTTAACTATGGTTTTAAAGTTTTCATCTTACGTTTTCCAAAAGGTTTTGAAAAAAGTGAATTCAGTCAAAGTTAAGTCTTCATTGACGTTCTCTTTCTCAAAATATATGTATGTATGTATAATCTTTGGACTCAATTCGTATTGAGTATCATTCGAATAATTATAAATTTGCTGTACTTTATAGTGATTTTGAATTCTTCATACGCACACGTTTCCTGGACGTACGCGCCATCAATTACATTCGAATTTGAATTATTTTCAGTGTCATAATTAACGTCAGAAAGATTTATAGGTATGTAAAATGATATTGATACAAGTTGAAGAACTTTAATAATTGATAAAAGACAATATCAAGAAAGTGAGACTATCTACATTGTATAACTAGAAATCCAGAGCTATCCTCATCTTTGTAGAAGCATTTTAAAGACGATACGAACAACAACATACGTACATATTAAAATATACTAAATACATGCAGTAAATGTAATTACCTTTAGCCAACTGCTTCTTCAGGGCTATATGATCATCTTCATCCAGCATTTGCATGTTGATATCTAGGACGTTCTAGGCGGGTGGGTGGTGTAGAGCCAAGTGCCAGTTTGTTTTGGATGCACGGTCTTCAAATTCACACGCGAAATATCTCTCTTTCTCTCTGTATCTCTCTGTCTCTTTCTGGTTAGGCTCTTGCCACAAAACAGAAGAGAACCGAAGCAAATCTCTGGCACCGGTCGGTCAATTTGTTATCGCCGAAGACAATGGGACCCGGGAACTGTAGCAAAAACAAATTGAAAGCGTGACTCAGCAGCTGGTCGTTTGATTGAATTGGGTGGTAATGATAATGATGACTGAGATGTTGATGTTGGCTGCAAAGGAGGTGTCGGTCGCGGTGTTGGGATGGTGCAGCAATAGCAGCGTATCGAGGGAGCACGTTGAGAGCACAGGTTTCTTTATCTTTTTTTTTGTATTTACAATGGTGAAGATGAATGTTGCTTTAGAACATTTTCAAGATACCCACATGATATGATTCCAATTCGAGCCAAGCGAGATAAATTATTAAATATCAATTGAAAACCACTCTGGCCAAAACTTGAAAAACTGTTTTTCCACATAAATTGTAAATCTAGTGGCCTTCTTTCACAGCTGTTTTTTCTTCTTAAATATTAAGCCCTTAGTACTGGTATCTAGAACTGGTTCTCGATGGGATTATGGTACATTTTAATAACAAACTTTTAACTTACAATTGAAATCAATATAACGTTATTTTGCGACATCTATATATATAACACAATCGAGTTTGAATTGCTTTATCTAAAATTGAGTTTAATGCAAAAGCAGTTGAGATGCCGACATAAAGTAAATCAAAGTTAAACTTTTATTTACATTTACTATTTGTGCGCATAAGTCCAGTTGCAATTTCTAATTTAAATGCTTATACTGAGCGTAATTCTATTGAGGTTAAAATCTTTGGTTAAAATCTTAAATGGAACCAGTAAAAAAATTTAGAACAAAATCTATCGATATGCCTATCGAATTTGTTTTGTGCTTGCACTTTCCAATACTACTACACACAGCTGAAGCAGCAAAATCAAAACAAACGCTTTATTATTTACAACGCTTTATTATTTACAACCCTTTTGAACAAAAACTCAACAAAAATGCTTAAAACAAATACACAAGATTTTAATAGTTTTACATTTCCGGATAAATGGCAAGACAACGCGGAAATGCAAATGCTATTTGCCATATTTCCTGCGCGACATCTCAACACCGAAGATTACGACATAAAGATGAAATTTTGGAAGGATCTAATTACGCATTATTGCAAATTTCATAGAAAATGCAGTTTTAGTTTGCAAGAGCTGCAACTGCAATTCATGAGAGGTGAACGGGTGCCCGCCTGTCTTAATACTGTAATTGAAGCGATGCACGAACAAAAACTATTGCGACTTCTCAGTGAATATGAATTTGATTCGTCGATTTCGTGGAGTAGTTGGCTAATGTCGAGCCTGGTGCAGCGTCCCCTTTCTTGGGGTTGGCAGCGACTTAAAAATACCATTGTGCCTGAGACTTTGGACAGAAACTTATCTGTGGAATGGGTACATTTAGAAGTTTTACAGGTGAGTGAAATTGAATGAAAATTTCTATAATAACAATTTGAACTTCGTGCCTCATCATTCTTTTTAGAATATTTGCAATGAAATAATTGAAAAAGTATTGCATAAGAACCGGGGAAAGCTGATACATTTTGACGGTTTCAAGGACCTTTGCAAAGCTTCTGATATATCTACAGCCACTGATCAAGATTTAACTACCTGTATACGTCACTTAAATACTCAAAATCTGATTGGATTGGAATTCACAATGAAAGAGGCAACCCGTTGCATTCATTTAATAAAAATACCTGCAGATAATAAAGATAAACTTAATATTGTAATTAGCGAGGCCGATCATGCCATGCACAATCTTCAGATGACTCAGACCAATCTTCTCCGGCAACTAGAAACTCTTGAAGGAGATATCAAATTTAATGATGATAAAGTGCGTCAATATCTCAAAGAGAACAAAAGGCAAATGGCCAAAACCTATTTACGTAAACGACATCTATTGGAAAAGAATCACGAGCGTCGAAGCATTGCCCTGCACAATATTGAATCCTTACAGTTGAGCATGGATGAGGCCCAGAATAGTGGTGTCGTGCTGGATGCCTACAAAATCGGTTCGAAAACGTTACAGAAAGTTCTCACTGACTCGGGTCTTAAATACGATAATGTTGATGAAATATTGGCCGATGTACGCGACACTTTGGATCAGCATAAAGAAGTTCAAGACGTTATGTCCAACACCGCTGCTCTCCAAGATGAAGATCTGGATCTAGAAAAGGAGCTCACAGAACTTCTCGATGAATCGAATGAGGAGAGAAGAAAAACTACTCCGCCTGCCGCCAAGACGAATAACAACAACGATAGGTTAGATGTTCTAATCTCCGATGAAGATATGCTTGCCATGCTGGACGAATTAAG
Organism: Drosophila paulistorum; assembly: GCA_018152135.1. Taxonomy (NCBI): domain Eukaryota; kingdom Metazoa; phylum Arthropoda; class Insecta; order Diptera; family Drosophilidae; genus Drosophila; species Drosophila paulistorum. The sequence continues at coordinate 15,937,650 of JAECXG010000606.1, read as the reverse complement.
CATTGAGGAAGGCAGCATTGGGGAGCAGGCAGTTCGGCTTAAGAAATTACATATATGAGATTTAAATGGATGTTATGAAAGTATATGCATGTGTAACACAATGAAATTACCAGTTATCAAGAAATTCGAAATGAAATATTTTGCAATTTTTCTTCTTTTATCTCTGTTGGTACTTTGTCATAATTGTATTTTTTTGGTTTTGTTTTTATTCTATATCATTTTTGTACAAAATGCATTGTTACTTATAAGATATTGGCTTAGGTGCTAATGGCTAGACAAATGGTTCCGTAAGTTGGAATTCAAAAATATACACATACATATACATACATGGCTATAGGTAGGGTAAAAGTACAAATGTATATAGTAGGGGTATTTTCTGTTTACGTTACTAGTATTAATAATATACACCAAATGTCTGAGGGAATTCGATTCCGGTGCATATATGTGTATACATACATATACATATATTTAATATACCAAAGTGTTGCATTAGATTTGGGCATAGGTACATATATATATATATATATATATATATACATATGTAAATATCAAGAATCAGAAGCAATTTAGCAAAATACTTCCTTGTTCGGCAATCAGCTAATTTAGTATCTACATATATAGATATATGCCTATATATGGTCATCTATAGTAATCACTAAGGCAAAACTTTTGCGCATTGTCACAAGCAGACGGGGCGCCATTTCCAACTGTGTGCTCCGCCCCTCCTCCATGAGGTTTGTTATGTGTGGAATTGGAAAAGTATCAAAATACTTAAAATTGTACAGATAAAACAGATCAGTACCGGCAGGATCACAATAAAGCGCAGTGATCTAAATATAAAGGAAATCATGTATTAAAAACGCTTTAGATTTATCGTCGTCATTTAAGCCAAAAGTTTACAAAAAACCCTTACAATTTGCCATACTCCCCCCCGATTGACCAATATCGTTTCGACTTCGAACGACGACCTATCTATATCTATCTATAGGGAGAATTTTGTTTAAATGATTTCTATGGCAAATATGGAAATTCATTTTTGATGTGGACTGTTGGGTTTTCAGAAACTATTTTGGCAATTTGGTCTCTCTCTCGCTCTCTTACCTGCCAGGCCCTAAGGCCGGGTGTCAGAGATTCAGATCCATATCGGCCTCCAGATCAATGTGATTTATAGAATTCGCTGTGCTATTAAAGATTTGATTATCGCCCGTAGTGCTATCCGTTGGTGCATTGCCCGCACTTCCACCACCAGCTCCAACGGCTTCACCTGTTCGCTTGGATTTACCTAACAGCCAGCAAGAGAACACTTTGTCCAAATATTGCATGTTATTAATTGTGATTGGATGATATCGGGTTGGGTTTATCTTTTTTCTTTATTTTTTAGCATGATTAAATCAAAAAGAAAACAAACGAAACGAAAACACACAAAATATAGGAAGGACGCGTAGGCGTTGGTAAGATAGGAGAGGACAAATACAAACCACTCGATCTAGAGGGCTCTAGCGGAATCCATTTCGTGTGGAAAATGTACAATAGTTTAAAAAAGAGCTAACCAATTAGTAAATAATTGATTTCCATTTAAGAAATGAAATCAATTGGAAATGGCAAAGATGTGTGTGTGTGTGTGTGGGTTATGGATTTGAATTAATGATTCAAGACTTACCCCCAGTGAAGCAAAGGCAACCTTCATCATCGCTTGGTGAATCCCGTCGAGATGTCTTTTGCTTAACCTCCTTGTTTAGCTCATTTAGGCATCGTTGATAGTAATCGTAATCCTTTAGATACCAGACAGGCGGCCATCTATGCTCACGCAAATATTCCTGATTATCCTGATGCAAAGCTTTTAAGCCCTTGAGTGAGAATTTACAAATCATATTGTAATTGACGCATAGATACGACATGCACCATTCAGCCAACTGATGGGCATTGTGCAACTGCGAAAAAGGCCAAAATAATTAATAAGTTTATACGAATTTCATTTAAACCTCATGTCACTTACCTTGACTGGCTCTAGCAACTTAAGGCAATGATCCACCGTCTCATTGGTTTCGTTCTGGGAAATTAGTGTGAGATCTTCAATGACACGACACTCAACCAAATTGAGTAGACGCGGCAGACACAGTCGATTGGCCAACTCCAACAGATTAAGGCATTTCACAGCCGAAATTGGCGGAATCTGGTCAGTATATAAATAGCAGAGTAGCTTATGGAATGTGTAAATTGTAACTCCAGGGAAAACAATCTGCAAACGCGAACAGAACACTATTAAATGGGCGACCTGATATTATAATTTGAAAACTCTTCTAGTCTTACCACATTGGAGTGTGCCTCGCGAAAATCGCCCAATAACATGGCACGCATCACATCACAACGACCCACCAAAACGGCGCGATGAGCCTATAAATTTCATAATGATTATAGCTGATTACAGTTGGTTCAGTGCTTTTGTTACCTTCATAAGGCCATCGTCTAGCTCAAAGGTAACATCGCTGAAACAACCATCTCCTATGCAATGACGTTCCATACTCTCTTTGATGCGCTGATAATAAATGAAATGGAAAACTGCAATTAGTTATAGAACTCACATATGTACATATATAGCCACGTAACTTACAAGACAAATGTGAGGATTTGGCTCATCATTGGGACTTTCGACGATGCTTTGCGGCTTGGAAAGTAACTGAGTTAATTGCGGCAGTTCTAATAAATCGGCAGCTTCCCTTATTTCCTACAACACACAAAATAATCAACTGTTTATATGGAACGGAAAACATCATTTCCTCCATTCACTTACCTGAAGATTATTACAATCCTTGTCAATGGTTCCCGTATAGATGAATCTCAGACATTGATGCAAAGCCTGTGGTGAGATGAGCTTACTAAGCGCCACGATTGTTTGCAAGCCGCTGACCCCTCGTTGATTCTCCACCTGGACTAATCGTATACTTTGCAATACAGGATGATGCAGTTCCCTATAGAGATCACTCGAACGTTTGGCCTCCACAAGCGGCAATGCCTGATAGCTGGAGCGTCGCTTCAGATGTTCCCACATTCTATGTGAGAGGAAAAACCAGAAGGTATGATTTTCTTGATGATTCTAATTCAAATTATTTGAGATTTATCTCTCACCGTTGTGTGCGTGTTTCGTAGCGGATTAGAGATTCCGTGTCATCGTTAAAATCCGCAATGGTCGCCTCACCAAATGTGGAGCTAACCATGCTTGATTCACTGCTACTCCGTCCGCCCATATCGCTGAGCTCGGTATTTAATAGTCGCTGGAAAATACTGGAGGCTGCCGCAAGCATAAATCTATGAACGGCAAATTTAATGGCACCTCCAACCACTAGGATGAGATCGGTATAGGCTTGCGAGAGGAACATATTGTATATGTCCTGGCGATAATTGCCAACCATGACGGTAACCTCTGGCGGCGGCGGTTTTGGTGGTCGGAATGGGGCTTGTAGTAATGGCTTTTGAACTTTTTTCAGATTGGTCATCCAGAATCTTTGCTGGCGTCGTGCAATCAATGCCGAGCGAATAGCATTCTCGAATACCTCATTGACACCGAAGTAGGTAAAGACACTGGTCTCATAGTAGGCCACACCCAGTTCCTTGGCGACAGCACGCGCCTCATCGGGCATCACAAGATCGCTCTTCAAAGCGGCGCTACGAACCACACAAAACATTTCATTTAATAGAGTTGCATTTATTTTATCCCATTACCATTTTTAGCTCACCGAACAAATGTGCCCTTTTCGCCGAAATACGATAGATAATTTTCATCACGATACATATATCGTAAATCGTTCTTACATCCAACAAGTATGACGGGCACATCGGGACAAAATCTTCGTATCTCTGGATACCACATCATTTTACAGTTGCGTAACGAAATGGGGCTGGCGATGGAGAAACATAATAGAACCACATCGGATCGTCCATAGGCAAAACGCCTATCTTTGTCATGATCACCGAATGTGTCCCATAGACGTAAAGATACATTAACACCATCCACAACTTCCCACGAACGCTCCAGAACCTGCAGAAAAGGATTATAGTTAATACTAATAGATTCATTCATCTTTTGTACTTACATCTTTGTAGATGCGATACTGATCGATTGCCCAGACTGTGGGCACATGCGTTGATAGCAATTGGGATAGCGACACGTGCTTATTGCATGCCCTGGCGCAGATTAGACGTGTCTTACCTACCGCAGTATCTCCGACCAGTACACATTTGACCAACTCTTGATGAGGCTGCTCGTTATCCATTTTCGTCATGCAATCAAAGACTGTATTTGTCTACAACAGCGGCGACAGCTGCAGCGACGCCAAGAGAAGATAATCTATTTTGCAAATGAAAAGATAAAGAGTAATAGGAATCATCAGACGCAATTGCACGATAAGTATATGCACATTTACATTTATCTTCAATACCAACAACGTCAGAAAAGGGTTTCGCGTCTTGATCTTTAAAGTAATGCATCTCCAATGATTTATAGCCATCACGAGGGGCTTTACGAGTGATTCACTCTACATACATATGTACATATATCTAATTCGAATAAGTTTCCTACGACATAATCAGTTTGGATTAGATTTAAAACATGCTAATTAATCACTGGTCTAGTGAATATGTACATGTATGTATGATCTTGGATGAGTGCTATGAATCAAAACGTGCTAATTAAACTTGTATTTATAGCATAAATATGAAGATGTGACACGTGAGCTTCAAATTTTATATAAATTCGAATATTTTTGAAGATCTAAAATACAATTGATAATGATTCTTTGCTAGCAATCATTGACCCGCTACGTCTGAATTCGAACGCATTCCATTCAAGGGGTGAACAAAATATTGATATATGTATGTATGTATGTATATATATGTATATATGTACATTCATATAACCGATGGCGTTGCCGATGCCAAAGCCGACGCTCTTTTCGGACTCTAATTGAACTCAATTGAGATTGCAATAACAATATCTGCAATCAAAATGCGAAGCCACACACAATGGGCCGACGCCGGCGTGCGTGTGGGGAGCAAGTGAGTCCATGGGCCGATTTGTAGAGCTATTTTTGGATACTCTTAAAACGCAAAATGTGGACAAACAGACGGCGAGACAGACAAAAGGACGGCGGACGAGCAGACAACCAGTTCTTTTAGCTTAAGTAACAGGAAACTGAAAATTTGCAACAATAAAAAACAGAGTCCGTCATTAAGCCGCCACAGGATGGCCGATTCCCATATACCCTGTCCCTGTTAAATCTCCCAAAAACATTAATCCATAAGAGAAGTTCTAGCCTATTTTAAGCAGTTGGCTTATGTGTTTATCCAACTCAACGGCTGCTGCGGAGTATATTAATATTGACGCATATTGTTTATGTATGAATACATCTCTTCTTATTATTATTGTGGAGGACCAAGCTAAATATATATTTATATGATATGTTTGTCTTCACATATGTACACATATGTATGTATGACAATCTAGAAGCTACACATGGCATAAACATATTGTGAAAAATACAAGACGAAGGCAAATAAAACCGATTACAACAAGTTTTTAACCGATTATTATCTAGAATACGTGACAAGGCTATTCAAACTGTAAACACAGCTGCATAGGTCCATACATTTTGTATACACAAATTGTTAATTTGATTCCAATTTGTTGATTCATATACTTTTTTTTATGTATGTTTACCCAATGGCTTGGACACATTTCAAATAAATAACGGTTATTGAAGTCTTTTGTTTTTCGCCACAAAAATAAAACAGTGTTGATAAACGCTGTCGGAAACAGTTTAAATATATCAAAAAGTTTGTTTGTAACGGTTAAATTCAATTTGGAGTTAATAACGGTATTGGCGACTAACTTTCGTTTTTTTAAATGCTTTGAGAAACCTTGAAAATAAAGGATGACTAGGCTAGGCAAGCAACAGCGGACGTGGGAGGAGAAAGAGCGAAAAATTGATGACCAATACAAATGAGACAGTAAATATAGGCCTAACTGTTAATGGATAATACATATGTATGTATGTATGTATGCCAATATAACGCAATCCATGTAAAACTATTTTCATGCGACAAAAATAACTTTGAATTGTTTTTAATGTAATAAATTTGAGTAAGCTTGTGTGTACATACATACATACATACATAAGAATGTATGTACATATGTACGATAAATCAGAATCATTGTTGTTTGTTTCCACCGAAAGCCGGCGCCTGAAATGTCTCCGATATTTTTTTGTTTGTTTTTTTTTGTCATGAGCCTTCTTTTTGTTGTTTTTGCGAGCTTATTGATTTTCTCATGCCAATACTGCATGGGGCATGTGGGGCAGGCAACTCGACCGTCACCGATTTTCACACACACACACACACAAGCACAGACACAGCCATCTGCATCTGACTGGCTGGCTCTGTCTCTCTCTCTCTCTTTCTCTTTATTTAAGCTCATCATTATGGTGATCATCAATTAAATGTAAATAGTCAAAAAGTGTTTAACTTTGATGAATTGTAGAATATAAAATTTGGCAATTCATAGAAACAATTTCCACTTGCCAGGTGAAAAATAAATCAATGACATTCACTTGCACTTTTCTTTTCGTCATATTCTCAATTGCTGCACTTGCTGCAATTCCCTATTTATTTGTTGTTGTTGCCCGCTTCTGTTTAGTAGTAGTGAATAAACAATTTGATTAGCATTTCATTTGATTGATGGACAGAGCAGTCGCAAGGCATATACATACATGTACATACATATAGGCACAATAACAATAGTATAGAATAGAGTAGTATACATAATAGTATATATTATATATGTATATGTATATAATATAATATATAAATATAGATGGATATAATTATAATTATTATAAATACCTTTTAAATGACTGCTTCAATTTGATGTGTTGCGGCTTAGTTGCTGCTGCTCTCCGTCTGTTCTTACTTTTGCGTATTGCACTTATCACATACACATGCACACCACACAGATAGAGGCGCACTTGCACATTTACTCACACACACAGCACAAAAGCAACAACATATTTTTGCAACAATTAATATTATTTGCTATTTACATATTAAAGAACATATAATGAAGCTTCAAGACGACACGCCATATGTGGAGAAGATGCCGATTTATGGATATGACAGCTCTATTGCCATCGTTGTGCTTTAGTTGCGCAGTAAATGTATTAAATTCTTTCTTATTTATGCGATTGCGGAATACCCGACCGTCGGTTATATTAGGGTTGTCCAAGTCAAATGCAATTAGGGTTGTCCAATAGAGCTGTCGAATTGCCGTTATTTTTTTATCCGACTCCCAGTATTTTATATCTGACTCTCCCCCTTTATTTAACCTTGTCAAATTCTTTCTAAAAATCAAAATAATATGAAAACCGTTTAACTCAGATCACATTACTTTTGGAATATTGTCAAATAAGCGTAATAAAATTTAAATTTTATTACATATTTTTTTTTAAATTATCCGCTCGATTGAATTGGAACCAGAACCGCTGGTGAACATAATACACATTATCCGCCAGCCCTGGTCAACATATGTTTTCTGTTCCCGTGCAGTTATTGCGAAACGATTACTGAGCAATTTCTACAAATACATAATAATTCTTTTGGCCCTTGCCTCAAGAGCCAATAATATTTTTAAAATTCTTTTAGTACGTTATACCACTACCAAATCGGCGTATCCTATATTTAGTTATCATCTATGTTTGCTCGTCACGCGTGTCTAAATCTCTCCAATTGCAGCTCATCGATTTTTGCCGTAGCAGCTGTTCTCAGGTTTCGAAGGTATTTTTGCCAACAATATTTCAAAATCAAAAACGCTAATTAACATTGGAATGTCTCTTTTTCCAGACCTGGAGGCAGCAGCATATTACTAGCACGTCGAACTTTAGGATCATTGTCTAAGCCTAAAATGACTATAGCAGATGCACAAAAGGTAGTGCCCAAGCGGCCAGAGCAGTCTTTGGAGCCAATCTTAAGGTGAGGCGAGAGCGAGAGCGAGAGTGAAAGAAAAACCACATCAATTTCTAAATTATATTCTCCTTCAAAGATTGAATAATATCGAGAAATCGCAACAAGATAGCCGTGACTATCGTGGCCTAAAGCTGGAAAATGGTCTCAAGGTACTTCTGATCAGTGATCCCGCTACAGATGTTTCGGCAGCGGCACTGTCTGTGCATGTTGGGTAAGCAGTGAATGCCATTATTCTACCTTATTCGAAGCATTTTAACTATCTCCTCACCGCTTTCCTCCTCAGTCATATGTCAGATCCTGACAGTCTGCCTGGTTTGGCTCATTTTTGTGAGCACATGCTTTTCCTCGGCACGGAGAAGTATCCGCATGAAAATGGTTATACCACTTATCTCTCACAGAGTGGTGGTAGCAGCAATGCAGCCACCTATCCTCAGATGACAAAGTATCATTTTCACGTGGCACCTGATAAGCTGGATGGTGCCCTGGATCGTTTTGCTCAATTCTTTATCGGTCCACTCTTCACTCCTAGCGCCACGGAAAGGGAAATTAATGCTGTAGGGAAATTCTAATAAAAAAAAAAACTGGTTTTCACCAAAACATTTTTTGTTGCAGGTCAATTCGGAGCACGAAAAGAATCTATCTAGCGATTTGTGGCGCATTAAGCAAGTCCATCGGCATTTGGCTAAACCCGATCATGCTTATAGTAAATTTGGCAGTGGCAATAAGGCAACACTCTCCGATATTCCCAAATCTCGGGATATTGATGTCCGTGATGAGCTTTTGAAATTCCATAAGCAATGGTATTCGGCAAATATTATGTGCTTGGCGGTGATTGGCAAAGGTTAGACAGATTATTCTTTGACTTTATAAAAACGAATATTACATAGATATATATAATTTTTGTGTAATTTACAGAATCTTTAGACGAATTGGAGGGAATGGTTATGGAAAAATTCTCCGAAATAGAGAATAAAAATGTTGAAGTACCAAAATGGTCGCGTCATCCGTTCGATGAGAATTGCTATGGCCAGAAAGTGAAAATTGTCCCAATCAAGGATATACGTTCATTGACAATAAGTTTTACCACAGATGATCTAACGGAGTTTTACAAATCGAGTGTAAGTTGTGTATATATTTACATAGTTGCAATTGTGAATAAGAAAGAGATAAGACACTAAGACACTCTATTTAGAGAACGTGGCTTGTTTCTCTTGTTTCAATTCCAACTAAAGAGTGTGCAATAATTTAATTTTCAGCCCGATAACTACTTGACCCACTTGATCGGTCACGAGGGCAAGGGAAGTATATTATCGGAACTGCGGCGTTTGGGTTGGTGCAATGAGTAAGTGATGACTATCCCAATTGGATGGCCCTTGTAATCTCATATATGTACATACATATGTGTATTTTCAGTCTTATGGCCGGACATCAGAATACCCAAAATGGTTTTGGTTTCTTTGACATTGTTGTGGATCTGACACAAGAGGGATTGGATCATGTGGATGATATTGTAAACATTATCTTTCAGTATTTACGCATGTTAAGCCAAGAGGGTCCCAAAAAATGGATTTTCGACGAGTGTGTACGCTTAAATGAAATGCGTTTCCGTTTTAAGGAAAAAGAGCAGCCCGAAAATTTGGTCACCCTTGCGGTATCATCTATGCAGACATTCCCATTGGAGGAAGTATTAATTGCTCCATATATGAGCAATGAGTGGCGACCGGATTTGATATCGGGACTGCTGAAAGAACTGGTGCCATCAAAGAGTCGCATTGTCATGGTTAGCCAGAGCTTCGATTCAGAAAGTAATGAAGTGGAGCCGTACTATAAGACAAAATATGGCGTTGAAATGATACCCAAGGAAATATTAAATCGCTGGGAGAGTTGCGAACTCAATGAGAATCTAAAGCTTGCACTGCCAAATAGCTTTATACCAACCAATTTTGATATTGCCGATGTGCCCAGCGATGCACCCAAACATCCGACCATCATACTGGACACACCGATCCTACGGGTTTGGCACAAGCAGGACAATCAATTCAATAAACCAAAAGCATGCATGACATTTGATATGTCCAATCCCATTGCCTATTTGGATCCACTCAATTGTAATTTGAATCACATGATGGTGATGCTTCTCAAAGATCAGCTCAATGAGTATTTGTATGATGCCGAATTGGCCAGTTTGAAGCTCAATGTGGTTGGCAAACCGTGTGGCATTGATGTGAGTTATTGGCCTGTAACTACACTAAATTGTAGTATATATTAGTTATATTTTTCTTCTCACAGTTCACCATACGCGGTTTTAGCGATAAGCAGGTTGTCCTTCTCGAAAAGCTGTTGGATCATTTATTTGATTTTCGCATTGATGAAAAACGATTCGACATACTCAAAGAAGAGTATGTGCGTACCTTAAAGAACTTTAAAGCTGAACAACCGTATCAGCATTCCATATATTATTTGGCCCTGTTGCTAACTGAAAATGCTTGGGCCAATGTGGAGCTATTAGATGCTATGGAGTGTGAGTGATTATATTAGAAGTTCGATTGAAATTAGAAATTAAACGAATTTTCTTGTACATTTCAGTGGTGACATACGATAGAGTTTTGAGTTTTGCTCAAGAGTTCTTCCAACGATTGCACACGGAATGTTTTATATTTGGTAATGTGACCAATCAGCAAGCTACTGATATAGCAGCACGTGTAAACAAACGACTGGAGGCCACCAATGCCTCTAAATTGCCCATTTTGGCACGTCAAATGTTGAAGAAACGTGAATACAAACTTTTGGCTGGTAAGATTAACTTACACTCTTAGATGAATAGATTCAATTTTCATTCAATTTTGAATGGAATACTCTCTTGATGTTCAGGTGACAGTTATCTGTTCGAGAAGGACAATGAATACCACAAGAGCTCCTGTACTCAACTCTATTTGCAATGTGGCGCACAAAACGATCACACAAATATTATGGTTAATTTAGTATCTCAAATACTGTCAGAGCCATGCTATGATTGCTTGCGCACTAAAGAGCAATTGGGTTACATTGTCTTCAGCGGTGTGCGCAAAGTAAATGGAGCCAATGGCATTCGCATTATTGTACAATCAACCAAGCATCCATCTTTTGTTGAGGATCGCATTGAGAACTTTTTGCAGACTTATTTGGTAAGATGTAGAACAATATTCCTGATAATTGAGATCAAGACCAAGATTTTGTTTATCCATTGATTAGCAAGTAATCGAGGATATGCCACTGGATGAATTCGAACGCCATAAGGAGGCTTTGGCCGTTAAAAAACTGGAGAAACCGAAAACAATTTTCCAACAATTTAGCCAATTTTATAGTGAAATTGTCATGCAAACTTATCACTTTGAGCGCGAAGAGGCCGAAGTGGCCATTCTACGTCAGATAAGCAAATCCGATTTTGTGGAATATTTCAAGGTGAGCATTGAAAAGTCTTCGTGCTGGTTAACTTTTTCTTAATTCATAATAAATATTCTTTAGAAATTCATCTCCAAGGATGGCGAAGAGCGCCGTGTGCTGTCTGTGCATATTGTCTCAACTCAAAATGATGGCAATAGCAACGAAACGGATGCTACTCCTACTGAGATAACCAACATGGACCGTCATCAGACCATTAACGATATTGTGGCTTTCAAATCGTGCAAAGAATTGTATCCAATCGCTTTACCATTCCTCAATATCACAGCCAAGGGGGCACGCAGTAAACTCTGAATCCAGCCGTCGTATCTTCCACCAGCAAACGGGTCTACCAAGTTAATAGCTTTAGGTCATTGGTTTGGGGTCACACTCTCTCTGTCTCTTAACGTTTTTAATGCTAATCATTCATAAATATAAAAGAATTTGTATTAATAATGAATTGCTCTTAATATAAGTACTACCAAGTAGGGCACTATGCGGTATGGAGAACGCCATATCTAGTTTAGTTAGCTCCTGTGAGCTAAGATCCTGGCTGCGATGCTGATGGCTTTGATATTGATCCAATATGGAAATTTTATGTTTCAATGTCCCCTGATCGGTCCATTTCAATTGTTTGAAGAAGCCGCCCAAGCCCATGTCTAACACAATGTTGTTGTTGTTGTTGTTGTGATGACCAACTCCTTGCTCTGGAGTGGAAAAGGCATAGCCTAATTGTAAATTCAGCATCTCCCGATTCAAATGATGAAACGTGCATTTTAATTGTAGGGATTTTCCTGAAAGTCGAATATATGATATATACATATAGTTTTAAGATTCCCAATGCTTTTCTCATTTACCTCGTATACTAAATATGGGGCTATTAATTGTGGTTGTTGTTAGGTTTGCAATGCGTTGCGTAAAGTTTTCCAATTTCCAATAATATGTGAATAATTTGACATCCTGATCGGCCAACATGGTATTATTGAACTTATCAACTTCCTGTTGTCGTTCTCCTCCTCCTCCTCCACCAATTTGCGAAATTTGCTTATGCTCCATTTGAAGTAATTTCAATTTGGGTATTTTCTTTAGCCCCAGTTGATCTTTTGGTATAAGTTCATGTTGACTAAGTTTTGGAATATTAGTTATTGTCGTTGTTGTGGTGCTCTCTATTTTTGGTGTATCAAACTTCTTCAAGGTTTCATTAACCTTGACCTGAGTCAGTTGCTCCAACATTAATTTAATTAAATGTAACTCTTCATAGAGTTTGGCCTCCAATTGGCGAAAAGCCAGATTCATTTCATCTAAATGAAGAGTGAGAGAGCTTAGAGATTCTGTATAGCAGCAGACAGCAAAATATATATATATATCTACCCGATCCACAAACGCCCTTTAATGTCTTTGTAGTCACAGCTTCGGCAGAAGCTTTAACTTCGCCTGCCGTGACCGTACAAACAGCCTTTTGTACCTCACTGGGCAATTTGGCATCTGGATCTGGATCATCTGGATCTGAATCCAATTGAGAAGCATTCGTGCCATTAGTTGATCCTTCATTCACTTCCTGCAGGCTAATGGTTGTTGTCGCTGTGAGTAGAGCATAGACCAGGAATAATATCCACTTTGCAGCCAACATATCGAAATATGTGTACATATGTATGTATCCAAAAAGGCAATTAATCAAATGATGTCGTTGAGAACAACATCTTTCGCGTTCCGTTGGCCAGACGATCTTAGTGTGAACTGCGGGCAGAGAAAATAAACCACCAGGGAAAACTACCTTGAGCCTCATATATCTGTCTGTCATCAGAAAATGCGCGTGTCGTTTATTCTTGGTATTCTCGTTCTCACAAATGTAAGCAACAGCATGTATGTGGAAGTGGTTCGGAACCCTCCCACAGAACTCTATAAATAGTGTTAATACTTTTTTTCATTTCTTTTTCTGATCACATTCAACAAAAACTATAAAGCTGAATGAAAACTAAAAAAACTATGTATTTTGCGCATTTCTACATCAATTGCCAATATATTAGACTATACGATCTGACTATATAGAGTGATAATTTCGAGTAAAGATTCAAAGGGTTCATATATCGTATATAATATAAATTTATCTAGTTATTGATTAGATTTTAAAACAATTTAATTAAGACACATCCCGTTTTAAATATTATTGTCGCTTAGCCCATTGAGAAAAATGATAATCTGAATGCCATTTCAATAATATTTTGAGGAACTTCGGCACGGTGGCAGACATAGACCTCTTTGGCAGGTGATTGAAATAGTCGTCCAATGACCACAATCTGTAAACCATTCCCAGCTAGACCTTCTCCTTGAAGATTCAAAGTGATGCCATGCTCTTTGGCGACAGATTGGCTATGGCTGCTGGATGTAGATGTGGAGGATTCCATTGATGGTCTACGATAATGTTTGGAGCGTTCCAGTACGGAATGTATTAAGTGGCAAGCTTTACGTATCTCGGAAAGAAAAGGCAAACTCTCTGACCCACTATTGAATGGAGCAAATAGCGAACCATTGGCCAAATCAATGTAAACATAATACAATACTGAATTTTTCCATCCCGCTGAGATTTTCACGGGCACCACATTGTTAATCTCCTTCCACATGGATTCTGTCATTTGGCTTTGACTTTGATTTTCACCGAAATGCAGCGGATGCTGGACAGCAAAATTTTCCCAATCTGAACCGGAATCCGAATCTTCGCCAGGAGTAGGACCATGTATGGGTGTAAGACGGCGCCTTGATGAATCATCCTCACTGGGCGTTAAACTATGTATGGACGATCCGCCCAGTGAGGAGCACTGTTGGCCAGTCTCCTCATCCCCTGCCGCCGAGGAATTCGTGTTAGTGGAGGACAAAACTGTTAGCTTTTGTTTCAAAAACGATTCCAACTTGTGGGGTACAGTCTCTTCCTTCTCTGGATCTGGCACAGTGCCCGAGGTTGCAGCTGCATGCTCCTGCATTTTCTCTGCCTCATTGAGGACCTCGGGTCGCTTGTTTGAAATGGACCAAAACATGGCCAACGATTCGATGCCACATTGAACAAGATGATCCAAAGTCTCCTGGATTTCTTCAATATAAAATAGCGAGGGCGGAACTATGGCATCTGGCGCCATGTCCGGGGCATCGAATATCTTTAATATTACCGCCAAGCTAAGATGATTTCGTGTGCATACAGTGAGGAAATAACGACCTGTAGCATTTGGCATAACAATCTCCTCCCAGACATATAACTCTCGTACACGAAGTTTCGGGTTTGCTATGAAATCAAAGATGCCGCGACAACGCAGGAATCCCTCCACCTGGACACGCTCGGAGGCCGGCAAGAGACTGGCCAGCAGATAATGTTCATAGTACAAGGCGCTTCCATATATGAAGAACTCTCGATGGGTGGTCAAAGGTTCGTCATTCCAATTCCGATAGTCCATAGCTTCCATTTCACTAAGAGCATCGAATATTCTCAGTTGAGCCTCTTTCGGCAACGGCAGACTGCAGGATTGTCTCAAGAGTTGCTCGAATTGTATGTGTGGACCGGAGGAAGAGGTGGCGAGCAGACGACTTCTTTGAATGCTACAAAAGTGGCGCAGGAACAAACGTAGACCCTCATCGGAGCCGCTGCCGCCGCCATTACTAGTAAAGTTGTCCAAGGTCAGGCCAGGCAGAGAGAAACGTATATAGCCCATTAGTTCATCGGAACGTAGATGACATTCAGCTTCGGTAAAGAGATTCGATGAATAGGCCAGGAGGACTAGGAAACCATTGAGACGTCGATAGTTTACATGATAGATCTGTCGATCCTCACCCACTCTTAAACGTGAGGTCAACGGTTGCGTCTGCAGCTCACTCAACACTGCATGCAGGGTGAGGAATGATCCGCGAGCCTTGTATAGGAAATTAGTTGACGGATTTTCCGGATAGTAATATAGAGAGTCTTTGTGCTGATCCTGTTGATAGCATTCCGGCGGTAGCAATAGCAATGCAAAAGGCATGCTACCAGTTTCTGAACTGGTACTCGATGTGGGCACCATCATTCGCTCGAATTGTTCCGCGAACATGGCAAAATTAACCACTTTACTAATCTGCTGATGATGTCCCGCCGGCCCCGGGTTATCTCCTTGGTTTTCAGCACCACCACCCTCAGCGGTTGCTTTGGACAAATCGCGTTCGTCGTCATTCTCCGGATTCCCCTGGAATCCCAAACACACCTGAGTTGGCTCTATAAATTGCTGCAGCAATTCATCCACATTACTGGCATATAACTCAATGCCATTTAGGGATTTAAACCAATCGCCACGCTTGATGGTGCCACCCTGATGTTGCAGGGCACTAATATCATGGACAAAACTCTCCACCATCAGGCATTCCGGCTGATCGGGAAAGGGCTGGACACGGAAACCCAAAATTGACTCCACCGCTGTGGAACGTCGACCAAAACGAAAACGATCTGCTGCTGTTATAACCAACTCCAATTGTTTGTGGCTGTCGCTGGTTTTCAACTGTGAGAATCGGAATTCTTCGTCATGACTTTGGCTTTGGCTTTGACTCTGGCGATTGCTATGACTCTGTGGCGTTTGCGGTTTTTGTTGTTGTTGCTGTTGCTGCTGTTGGCGTCTTCCCGACTTCTTTCCCAGGCGCATAAATTCTACACGTCGTTCGGTCGTTCGCGTTGCATTTGGCATGTATTCGGCATAGAAAAGGCTACCATCATCGGCCACGTATTCCTCCCAGTTGGCCAAATCACTGCCATCGCTATATGAGGTTGTAAACGATGAGCTGGAGCTTGAAAATGCCTCCGAATTGGCATCCATACCAAGGCCCAGACCCAAGCTAGCCTTACGCATCCCACAATCTCCTTAGACAATAGATTGAATAGTTCTTTTTCCTCTTTGTTGAATTGAATTGTGTGACTTCTCCGACTCCCACCACCACCTCCACCAACATCGGCTTACAATAGTAGACTAAATGTTGATCTCTATCTGGAACGTTAACTGGCCTGGGCTCAAACAGAAGAAAACCAGTTTCCAGCTCCAGCTTACTCTCTCTCTCTTTCTGTGTGTTGTTCTCAGCGGGTGAGGCTCAAATACTGAGACTGGAATTATCGCCATAATGAAGAATTTTTACTCAGCCGATTGACCCACAAGTTCTTAAGAAGCATTTCAGGGTTCTTTGTCTTTCAACTACTAGCCAACTACTAAGAAAGAGCATTAGACCCTAATTACAATTTTCTCTTTTGGCTCTTTTATACAAAGGTTTTTCATTTTGACTCTGTTTAATCCTAACAGATAAGACAAGTTTCACAGGCTGTCCCATCGAAAGGAAATAACCTAATACATAGATTTGTTTAATATATAGCCACCAAATTATGAGCCATATTATACTACATATACATATTATCTTAGTACAAGGTTAAAAGAAATTGTGAAATACCTAGAGCCCGTCCAGGTAAAATCGATTTTCCGACCTATTCAAGCCAAATTAGCTTCCCTTCCTCCTTCTCAGAATCCACGCCTCACAGACTATATCTTAATCTCTTTAAAATAGAGTTTTAATTTTTGTATATTGTAAGTTTTTGAAATTCCAAATGATTTTTTAACAAATTTAATCAATTTATGGGTTGGAATTGTGAGTCTCAAAAAACTAATTCAGTTTTTAAATATAAAATATCATTTTTTGGGGAGGATATTTTCTTCAATTCCTTTCCCAAGGATACGCCACTATTTTGGAAGCACATAAATATTATATTTATAGGTTTTGAGATTTAAGATTTTGAATTGTACAAAAGTTTTACAATTATTATACAAAATAGAGGTAAAATTCATTTTGAAACTAACTTTAATAATATATGAATTTTTAAAATAGAAAGAAAATCAAAATTTTCTATAAATATTAGGACCTACTTTTGATTTCAAGACCGATCGATGACTTGACTGATTTTAATGACAGGAATTTCTTATACGTAAGGAATATGTATAGGTATAGTAAAGTATTTTTATGTATACTTCAGCTGTTCGTATCTTGAAAAAACTAAACTGATTTGATTATTTTAGATTTAGTAAAACCATCGTAAGAAAGAGGAAACGAGATGGGTATAAAGAAAGCGTGTTATCATTCTTTTGTTTTGAAAATCTACAATAAATCAAATCCAATTATATAGATGACTGGACGGGGGCCATCATAAACATAAGCTCTCGTATATGGGCAATCGATGTCTGAATTTATGACTATTGGTTACACGATCACCGCAATTTAACGGGCCCAGTCAGTACACAATTTGGCACGACAAAATAAAGAGAGAGAGAGCGAGCGAGAGAGTGAGTGAGAGAGACACAGATAAAAGAGCCAAGTTCTTGTTTTGTGAATATCCAAAATAACACAAAATGGATCAGAGAAAACTATCAGAGACTAATCACCGTTCGATAATTATCCGATAAGGTAACATGTGGGCGTATGGGTTCCACTGCAGCCGTATTTACTGATAAAAATCCATTGAAAATCCAACATTGCCAAAATTGATAAGCACGGCAGGCATATCGGGAAGTTCGATTCGCCCCTGACCATTAGCCAAAATAATATGGACGCCAGTTTGTGTCCGGAGCGTCAGAGAAACGGTTGGCCAACAAGAATAAAAATAAAAACCCATAAAGGGATTAAAGGGAGAGAGAGAGGGAGACAGAAAGTGCGGCGGGAATGCGAAAGGCAGTAAACTGGGAGCAGACTCCTCCTCCCATTATCATTTTTTTGGTGTTTTTTTCCTTCTTAATTTCTAAATGTGAAATTGCATATGAAATGTTAAGCTAATGGGCAATGGCTTATCCCTCTTCCTCCTACTAGATAATTAACTACAAATGACAGTGAAAGAGTGAAAGTGCAAAGTCAACATAGGCCAATAATATAATAAAACATAAGATAAATATAATTCACCACCTGTAGATAAACTCGATTAAAAGAGAAGAAAAAACAAAAAAACACTGATCTATAAAATGAATTTCAACAATTTTCTCTTGATATTCATATTTGCGTTTTGTTCGCTAACAATTCATGGCCGACTAATGCTACCCTCTGCATCGTCAAAGGTCCTCGACAAATTGGGTATATCCAATTTTGATTTGGAAACCGATGAAGACGAAAGTGGCCAGGAAGCAGAATCGAATTCGGAGAGTCGTGAATCGGATGATGAGACGGATTTGAAATCCATTATACTCAAATACGACACAGACGATGGCAATTCCTGTCTATTGGATTTAATTAAAGATGAAATTTTATGGTGGACATACCCGAATGGTAGTCTAAAGGAGGTCAATCTAAAATACTGTAAGTACATATATTGAAAATAGATATGCCAAAACCAATTTATACGACCATCTAAGATATATATCTTAACCACGAGAATGTATCATTCCGAAATTGTCGTACTTTTCAAAAGTATATAGAAATTTTTCACATTTAACTTATTCGAATGGTTTGGATATACCCTAAAATTGTTAAAAATCTTTACTTTCTTTAATTACTCTTAGGTTAACAAACAAATTTAGTACCTATAAGACACCAAGTCGGCAGTTATGAATTTCAGTTTAGTTGTTTAAAAATTTTACGACCCTTTTATTATTTATTTTTCGAAAAAAAAAAAAAACACAGCCAAGAACTTGTATTTGGATATGTCGCATGGTAATCTAGGAGAAGACGTGGATTTGTTACAACAAACGGAATTGCAATTTAGATTCCTTGGTTTTAGGAAAGTGGAAATATTCTCGGCAGCCTTCAATCAGTTGAGTTCAGTGCCTTATGACACTCTGGGCACAATTAACAAAAGCCTTAAGTATCTGTCATTGCGAGGCAATGCATTTTCAGATATTTTACCCGATGCTGAAGGTGAGTTTTAAGATGGTTTAATATTGTAAATGAGACACAGACACATACACAACATACAATACAATACAATATATGTATATCCTCATATTGATCTAAAATATTTCAGCATTTGAGAGATTTTTAAATGAGACACGTTATGAAACAGCTAACAACAATAATCACAACCAACAAACACAACACGAATGTGAGCAAATAATGAGAATGAATAACACTGATCTATATAATCGGGAATGTATATTATACAACAACAACAACACAAACACCAACACCAACACACACATTAGCCGAAAGACATATGCAGATTTTCTGCGTTATTATGTGAAACAATTGCAACTTCTTGGAAGACCAAGTAAGATTAAAGATAGATACCATTTGATAAAACATTTTGGCATAGGCACACATTAAATTGATTGGAAACAATTTGAATTGAAATGGACTATAATATTTATGTTTTTATTTCTCATTTAATTGCATTAGAGAAGCAGACAATGGCATGGGCCACATTTCCCAAGCTACCACGCCTCAAGGAATTGGATATTAGCAATTGCAGCATAGAGTATATATCGAAAGAAACTTTTCAGAATATCACCAATCTGAGAAGACTTTTCATGTCAAACAACAAGATAATGGCCATCAATGGGGATACGTTTGACTATATACAAAAAGTGCAATATTTGGATTTATCATTTACCAATGTTTTGAGCTATAACTATCAATGGACCAAGACTACTTTGGAGATGATTGTGAATCTTGTGTATGGTTTGAAGGTACATCAAAATACGTTTAAATTGCTACCTGAGCTAATCTATCTGGATCTATCGCATTCAAAAATGACCCGTAACAGTGCAGTGGCCTTCACCCATTTGGGCAATAAGCTGCGGTATCTGAGTCTCTGCTATACGGCATTTCCCATGGTTAGCAGTGCCATATTCAAGAATACCGTACTTGAGGGTCTGGATTTGTCTGGCAATCCATTCATATCGTATAACATTATTGATGATGCCTTTGATGGTATAGCGGAAACGCTGCAATATCTATATTTTGAACGCTCCAATTTAAAGAATATCAATTGGTCCCGACCATTGGCAAAGCTAAGGGTTCTTGGTTTGGCCGGTAATAATATCAATGCATTGAGTGCCACTACATTTGAGTCTCTCGAGAGTCTACAATTACTGGATTTAAGCTCAAATCATGTGGGCAATTGGTATCGAAGTGTATTTAGCGCAAATTCGGCATTGCGTGTCCTTAATTTACGTAGCAATAACATCAATGTTCTTACCAGTGAAATGCTTAAGGACTTTGAGACACTGTCCTACCTGAGTTTGGGCGAGAATAACTTTATTTGTAGCTGCCTATTGAGAGATATTATCGAGGTGGCTGCTGGCAATAATAAGGATGCAGAATGTTCATATAACCTTCTCAATCGGTACGAACTGAGTGAAAGTTACTCCAATTTGACACACAATCTTTGGCTGGAACGCTATGTGCCTCAGCTCACAGAGAGTTATCACAATTTGCTGAATTACAAGCGGGTAAATCAAAAATTTAAACTACGCTTCTTCTCCCAGCTCAATTTGAAATCCTTGTTGAGCAAATGTCCGGCTGAGCAGCCATATCAATTGAACGAACTGCTTAATGATACGACATTAAAATTCCAATTGCTCGACTATGATGCACAGCATTATTGGTGTTTCAATGAGACGGATCAAGTTCTCTTGGTGGATCAATTGAATTGTCAGTCACGTACGCTTATTATCCTTGAAACGGAATTGCATAGCGTGACCACAATAGTCATTGCAGTGGTCGCCTCCATAGCGGGTATATCCATGCTGGCATTGATCATTTATCTCAAACGTTGGCACATCCATTACTATTATTCGTCATTGAAATCCGCTGCCCTGCTATCAAGTGCATCCAAGGAGAATCCTCCATTGCTGACACCTTTACAAGATCCCAATGTGGTTTATGATATATTCATTAGCTATTGCCAAAACGATCGATCATGGGTTTTAGAAGAGCTGCTCCCAAATGTAGAGGAAACCGGCGATATATCAATTTGCCTGCATGAGCGTGACTTTCAGATTGGTGTCACAATATTGGATAACATTATCTCCTGTATGGATCGATCGCATTCCTTAATGCTAATCATATCATCAAAATTTCTACTAAGTCATTGGTGTCAATTTGAAATGTATTTGGCCCAACACCGGTGAGTATTTGAAGTATTCTAGCAATCCTTTTTTTTATTCTTGTACTGCCCGGTCTCCTTCAGCATCTTTGAGGTCAGCAAGGAGCATTTGATACTTGTCTTCTTAGAGGATATTCCACGCAGTAAACGACCCAAGACATTGCAATACCTAATGGATGTCAAAACTTATATTAAATGGCCAGCCGGCAAGGGTGATAAACAACCAAAATTAGAGGAGCGAAAACTATTTTGGAAACGCCTGAGAAAGTCATTAGAGGCAATTGGCATACATTCCACAGAATGGCGGCTCTGATAGAATGTAAAACTTACTCAATAAGAGGATCCTAGTCAGTTATTTAAGTACCTGAAGTTTATTTATAAATAATACACATGCACATACACATACTTACATACATATATGTTTAAATATTTGGCAATCCGTTTGCCTAATTGGACACCATTATTTTTAACCTCCGAAATTCGGGGCTTGGCCTAAAATAAAATAAAGAGAATGTTTTTAAGTACTTGTATAGAAGTACATATAATCGCGATTACCTTATTAGATCATCTCGTATTAAACTCCTTCGCAATTACTCAAAAAGCTTTTTATTTATTTTTTTGGCGGTACTGTACTTTTCTCCAAACGATCAGGATTTCTTCAACCGCTTTTCATCACAGTATAACGATAACAGAAATGATTGTCGATGACGATTAATGTTTACTTATCTAAAACAGTGTTGGATAAAATTCATTTCAGTGTTGAGAAACTTTAAGCCTATGTTATCGATTTGTCGATTGTTTACCAGCTGATCGATTTTCATTTACGCGCCAAAACAATCTGCATGTAAATAACAACACGGTAAAGTTTGTTCTATTTTTGCCATGGATTTTCATTTAAAGAAACGAGCCCGTAATGAGATTAAAGTTGAGGTGGTTAGCTTGGAGACCAAATATCCACACAATGTAATGATCTACAATTATCCGCCTATTGATGATATTCAAATCGAGGAGTTTGAGGACCTTGCTCTGGAACGGTTGCGTCTGCTGCGCATATTCGACCATGCCGGAGCAAAGGGTTTACGCCTGCTCTCCGACGACTGGAAGGAGTATGTGAACGCTGAGCTCTCACGCGAGGGACTGCGCAATTATCTACGCCTCTGCACGACCAGCGGAGGAAGTGCCACCGGTGCCAAACATGAGGCTGACATTCAAACGCGTCGGCGTGATTATTTGTCTCACTTTATATTGAGGCTAGCCTACTGCCGCTCCGAGGATCTGACTCGTTGGTTTATTGGTCGTGAAATGGATTATTTTAAGTATAAATTCTCTGCTCTAAGTGGGCCGGAGATTAAGCAATTCCTGGAGACAAACAATTTTCACTTTCAACCGTTGACCGAATCACAAAAAGATGAGATCAAAGATGGATTATATGAGAGTACTGCCGGCCAGAGTGTAACCAAGATTGAATTGTTGGACTTTTACAAGGTGCCCTTTACCCAAGTGCTGGATCTTGTGCGTGGTCGTCGGTGCTATCTAAACGCTGGTTATGCTTATGTCAATACCCATGACTTGGTCTCTATAGTGGGGACCAAGCAACAGACTGAGATAGAACAGGGATTGCAAGCGTCTAAACTCTTAATTGACGACGTGGAGGCGGATGAGCGTATTGCCCGCATGCTAAAAGCCCTGCATACCTCGTACACTGGCAAGGATTATACCGTAAACCGAGAAACAGCTGTGCCAATTGAATCCTTGGATCAGCTTTCCAAGACCTCGATGCCACTGTGCATGCGCGTATGCCACGAACATATACGTACCCAGCATCACATAAAGCACGGCGGCCGCATGCAGTATGGACTTTTTTTGAAGGGCATCGGTGTCACCCTGGAGGATTCGATACGATTTTGGCGAGACGAATTTTCAAAGAAAATGGACGTAGATAAATTTACTCGCAGCTATGAGTATAACATTCATCACAACTATGGCAAAAAAGGTTCCATGGTCAACTATAGTCCCTACTCGTGCATGAAAATCATTAAGGAAATGGCCGCTCCTGGCGACTGCCATGGCTGCCCATACAAGGCCCTTGATCAAACTACACTCAAGACGAAGCTAACGTCATATGGTCTGTCGCCCAGTGCCTGCGAAGAAATTATGTATTTCGTATCGCGTGGCCATTATCAATTTGCCTGTGGAAAGTATTTCATGCTCACACATAATTCCAAAACTGAAGTCGCCATCAATCATCCTAATACCTATTTCGAGGAAAGCCAAAACCTCATGGGTAATCGTCAGAAACGTAATCCTTCATCTCAAGCTTCGCAGGCCAAGTCGAAAATTCACCAAAATCTCATCAAGGGACATGGGGACAGATCAATGCTAATGGGACAAGACGATGATGAGCTGTGGCGCATAGCCGAGTCCCAGGAACGGGCCTATCAGAGTCAGAAGGGCATCAGTGAGGCTTTCGATGATGATCTAGATCTTACGGAAATAGTAGATTAACAACTTTTGATTAAACAATAAAATTATATTAAATTAGTGTTAGAATTCTAGTTAAAACTGTTTTTTTGACTACGACGATGCTTGGCATAAGTAACAGGTACGGGTTCTAGGATCTTTGACGGAGGATCCTTTCAAATTTCGTCCGAAGGGCGGCCAACCGTTTACATCCACATAGAATATACCACGAGCTGCTGTATCTATAACATATCCCATGGACGATGTACTGCCTGCCGTGCAATCCCTGCGTCTAAGCTCATCCCAAGACTTGCATTTGATGCCAAGAAAATGCCATTCTTGTCCCGGATAGGCACTTTCTGCCAAATATTCAACAGCTCGTGTGTGAGAGCAACCGATTGTTAGACAACCAGGCTGTATGGGATGTGCTCCACCGGGATAAAAATCAACATCGCCGAGAGGACCTCGTTTTGCTAATATGCCAATATTCGTGTGTATAATATCCACCAGTTGGGCATCGCCACGCTGCAGCCCGGGCAATGCCTGTTTGTCACGCCTAAAACATGGTTTTGCCGGATCTAATCCAGTGATGCGAGGCACCAAACGTCCTCCCGTCAGACGCTTAAAAGTCCTCCCTGCATTTCCCATTATATGAGCGCCCAGTGAATGACCTAAGAATCCATAGAATCATTCGGCAATGATGTCCATCAGAAGTTTAGGTACTTACCAATTAAATGTATATTCTTTAAGGGAGTTAGCTTTATCAAATGTGTTAAACCCACTGCTATATACTCGCCAATCAGATCTGTATTCAGGGCTGACCACTTGTATAACGTGTCCACGTAGTATGCAGCATCTACAATCTGAGAAGAGAAATTAATCCCACATTAGAGACATTAAATTATGGAATATTCCAATCGACTCACTACACTCATTTGCATTGTCGTACCACAAAATTAACATCCCTTCGGCACATGAAAGCCTTAGAAATCATTGATACAGCAGCTGAATCATTCACAGTATTTGTCCAACCAGTGGCCAGAATGACCACTTTACGTTTCTTACTGAATTTTGAGTGTTGCCAAAGTTTCTGGGCATCCAGCAGAGGAACACTATAATTATAGCATGGTGTCATATATTGAAAATGGATTTTCTTAATATCCGGCGTAATTTGTGGTGGCACTCGTCCAATAAACAGTGTCGATGTACCTGAATAGAATACGTTTTGGCGTTAAAGAGTATTACAGATCATCGATGAGATCCTTACACAACGCATCGATGGCATTGACGGCCAATTCGAGTGGTCCAGCTGTAAGAATATTCGCCTTCATGGTAAGAATATCAGTTATTACTCTCGGCACTTCCTCCCACCAATTGCTGGTGGTGTTATTTAGTTGGGTTCCGGTTAGATTGACTAACATCAACAAGACGCACGCAAAGCCCAATGAAACATATGATCTTAACATATTAATGCTAGTTCTGCTTCTATATCGTAATCGACCGAGAATGATATGTGAAATTTTTGCAAGCACAAGCTTTTTTACTTTTATTGTTTCCCAAAAATCAACTGTCTTCGCTGGCCTCAACCGCAAAATAGTAGCTTTAGTTTATTTTACCTACATACAATAAAGTGAATGCCATTGCCAACAGGTGTTGATCTATAGGTGACCTGAATGCTTTTGCTTGGAAAGTTTTTTGTTTTTTGGTAAACATTTATGCTTCACAATATCAAAAAATCTATAATTAACTTATCATTTTGTCGTTTTTTACAATTAGTGCTTCTTATTTACATAGATTAAAACTAGAACTAAACGTCATATAATTTCGATACATCCTCATACTGTACGTTGTCGACTATTCGTCCTTTAAGTGGACCTCGTGATATTTCAACGCTCACTGCGTATTTACGTTCATCCAGTTTTTTGAGAAGAGCCTCCGAGCCCCGGTAGGCGCCATTGACCACCAGAATTGGTTTATCCAGAGCCGGAATCACAGTTTCCAAATGGGCCTACGATCCAAATAGAAATCAAACATTGAATATAAAGATTTTTGAACAAATTTGTTGTTATTACTTACTTGGTCTACTTTCAACTTTTCACCAGTATCTAGAAATTTAATTTTCGCTCTATACTTATCAATGACTTCCTGAACAACTGCTTTTTGTTTATAGTACTTATCGCCCATGGATTTGGAAATAAATTTGACCACAATATTTTTGTGTAGCCAATAGTCTTTGCGATTCTCTCGCTCCTTTTTCGCCTCTTCAAGCTTGATGATATCATCCAGAGCTGAACGAGCAGGTTCCGATGCCGGAACCTTGGGCTTCTTGAAAACCTTTTCGTCCACTTCTGTTGAGGAGCGTTTGCTCGAAAGCGCTGATTTGCCTAATATGGATTCCGGTTGAAATTTCTTTTCTAAACGTATGTCTAGTTTGAGCGGTTCTTCAGCTGATTCCCGCTTGAGTTCAGTATACTTCTCCTGTTCGTCTTCGTCGCCTTCTTTCGCTTTGGCCTTCTTGATTTGTTTCTCAATGAAATCAGTCATTCGTTCTTCGTCGTCCTTTTCCATTTTCTCCTTGCGATCGGCTTTAGCCTGTTTCTCCATTGCCTCTGGACTGCGATCGATGTAGGTGACAAACCAGCCCTTCTCCGTCTCATCGGCCACCACCTGACCAGTGCGTCCAAGCCATTTAACATAGTCTGAGAGCGTTAGCCATCGTGTGGCATTCATGTGTATGTGCTCCTTGTGGGCAATGTATTCCTGATAGATTTTGTTGGCATTGGTCCGCTTGGTGCCGAAACGTCGACGCAGAAGTTCCATATAGCCATCGGAGAATTCCTTGGAGAAACTGTGCAGAAATTTGCCAGGGGAGTCAGCAAACAGCAATAATTGTCGCTGATGTGATTCGCTCATTGTATGGCATTTGAACCCATTCTCATCGCGGCATTGCTTTTCGCACATTTGACAATACCAGCGCAACTTCTGCAAGCCTTTTGCCTTCATTTTGTTGGCAAGGTACTTGGGAGTACCCACCTCGGCTCGTCCCATTGTTAATTTTTTTGTTTATAAACTTTTTTCACTAATAAAATGCCTAAACGATTGTCGTTTAGTTGTTTTCAACAATTATAGAGTTGCCAGACTACAGGCACTCGCTCAGCTGTCTTATGTCATCTAGTGTTGCCAGACTAACTAATAAAGTTTTTCTTTAAATATGGTAACGAACAATTATTTAAATGTTGTTTTTTGCCGTTATAGAGTCATTATATAATTTACACAAATGCATTTTAGATTTTTATTAAAGATAAAATTAAATAACTATATTCTCGCCAAGACGTTCAATCTCGTCCAGTATAAAGTCCAACTCGTCATCCTTAAGTATTGGAAAGCAAGTGAAGACCATGCGAAAGAAATTACCCAAATTCTGACTCTTTAGAGGTGAATATCCGATCATTAGGGTTCCACGATTCGCCATTTGCTCTTTGATTTTAGGCGCAACCTAAATAAAGAAAGAATTCTGATATTATAACCACTGTGTGGTTAAGGCTAACTAGCCACTTACCTTGTACAAACGCTGCCTCCATTCCTCCGTCTCCTGCTCAGGGGCAACTCGTAATGCTTTTGGTATATACCAGAAACATACATTGGCATATTCATGTGTATCCAGCACAAGTCTAAAGCGATCCGCGCGTGAACGGATCCTATCCTCTAGCAATCGGGCCAAGTTAATAGCATGATCGACCAAATGACCATACTGTCCATAACCGCGAGCCTTTAGCATGAGCCAAAACTTAAGAGCATCGATTTTACGTCCGCATTGGACACTCTTATTACCCGTATCGTAGGAAACGTCATAGAATTTGTCCTGCTGAAAAAGATAGCTGGCCTCTACGCTATTACAACGATCAAGCAATCTATCGGATTCCCTTGTGAGGAAGAGTGAACACTGCAGCGGAACGCCGCAGGTCTTATGGGGATTCCAGGCAAACGAATTAGAACGCTCCAGGCCGGCAATCAAGGATCGATGCTTGTGAGCCATAAGTACAGCTCCGCCTAGACATGCATCTACATGCAACCAGAGATTATGACGCTCGGCCACATCTGCAATGCCGTTGATATCATCAAATGCACCCAATACAGTGGTTCCGGCTGTGGCATTGATAAAAAACGGTTGTCCGCCACGAGATTTGGCCTCTGCGATCTTTGTCTCCAGATCGTCTAACCGCATTTGACCCCGAGCATTGGTTCTAACGGCCACACAATTATCACTGCCCAGGCCAAGCCAATGGGCTGCTTTCTTAAAACTATAGTGTGACTCGTCGGATGTGAACATCACCAGGGGACGCATGCCAAACATGCCAGAAGTTTTCACCTCGGGAGCAAATTTGTAGCGTGCCAAGACCATGCCATACATATTGGATGTCGAGCCACCAGGAGCAAAAACTCCATCGCCATTTTCATAACCCGCCAGTTTTCGTACGCTCGAAATGATTTCCGTTTCAATTAGACTGCACACTGGCGCCACCTCGAAGGTATAGCTGTGAAAATGTAGGATACAATATTTCAAGCCAATTCATATTCAACAAGATCAATTTGAAATTGAAAATTAAATTAAATAAATTTCATTCAGTCATGAAATCTTCAAGAATCAAATTTTAGTTTATCAATAAATATCAATTATAATTGCTATTCTTAGGCTTCGAGAAGTTCTAATGAATGTTCAGTTGTTTGTTTTTTGTCAAATCATCGTCTGCCTAATCAATTGTTTAGCACATATTCCTATGGTATATTCTATAGTATTCCTATCTGTATATATGTATATATATATTCGTATATGTATGTATTGTTCTTACGCGCCAGCATTCAGGGCCTCGGTGATCAATGCTCCAGCCAAGCCAAAGGGGTCGAGTTGACCAAACAGTTGATTGTGAAATCGTCCATGCGAAGTTTTTACTGAATACTTGATCACCAACTGGCACAATTGCTCGATCTCGTCAAGTGAATGTGCCTGGGGCTCCTCTGTTACAGTGAGATTAATTAATTGCTGAGAGGAGAGTGGGGAGATAACAAATATATATGTATATATGATCAATTAATTGTCCATCATCTATAATAATAAAATAAATGATATATTCAAATTATGCACATGGGGTCACCGCTAAGTTGAATAAATTAGAATACATATTTATATATAAAGACCAATAAAATCGGTTGGGTTTATCTAGATTCTAGAATTGATTACTTTAGAAACGTTTTCGAATTGCAAGTACCTTGGAAATTATATTCATTGAACTCTTTAGCTTATTATGTGTGTACTATTCCTTATCTGGAACGTGCCAGACACTTGATAGACAGGCTCCAAATCAAAGAAAAAAATGTTACATTCTACAATGTATAAACAGAAGCGGCGAATTAACCAGTGTGGGGACTTTTGGGGTACTAGACCCCCCCAGGTCACCCAATAAATAAACTGATAGAGTATATCAAAGAAAACATTACAAACTGGTAATGGATCAATATTCACCTTTAACTTTTCCGGCTGAAAGAACTCAACAATTTTGCCTTCATCCCATTGCTGGGGTTGTGCCCAAAAGGTTTCCTCCCTTTGCATTAAACGAAAGACATTCTCCAGGATATTCCAATCGTTAACTAACCCATCTCGGAGTCTTTTCACTATAGCGGAGGCATCATCATTTGCTGCATCCATGATGAAATAACGAAACAAAACCAAACAAAAAACCGAAAAAGAACTAATTGACTTACTGTCAAATTGAACCGACGTCGATGAGCACTCAACGGGGAATGCCAAGCCGAATGTGCAGGCCGATTATATTTTATGTTTGGTTGGTTCTCTTGATCAAATTCCCATTAGCTTGTAAATTACACACACACGAGCGGACGTTTGGTAAGTAGGTAGTAGTAGTAGTAGCAGTAGAGTGTGTGTGTGTGTGTGTGTGTGTGTGGGCAATGGTTATAGGTATTATATTAGGATGGACCTGTTTGTTCTTCTGCATTGCAGACATATTAAGTACGAATTTTTCAAAGGTCGTCTCTCCTTCACACAAAATCCAAATGTAGGTAGAGCGGAATGAGTCGGTCGACCCGGCCATAGCGTCTTGTCTTGGAACACGTTTAACCTTTGCGCAATCATTATACTGCAAATCTTCAACTCTGTATGTACAAACATATGTATGTATGTATGTAGGTTTACAACCAATTTATGTATTCCCATTAAAATGCCAATCACAAAGAGTGCTTATCAGTGACATTTAACAACAGTGAAATGAGTCCACGAGCAAAGTATAAACCCATATAATGCATACATATTGCAACAATCAGTGTTATGTACGTAGACAGACAACTCTTCCGCTTCTATCATCATCTAAAAGCTGATTTGGATCTTTGAAGGGAAAGTTTTCTCATGTCTTGCCGCACCGATCTCTTGTTCCATCCTCTAAAAGTTTAGTTTCGGGTTGGAAGTTTTTACAATTGTTGTGTTTAATAAAAACTTTCTATTAAATATTCTAACAAAAAAAAAAAAAAAAGATTTTCGGAATTGTTCCTAGCCAACAAAAAAATTAAGTAAAATATATATATCAGTTGAAAGCTTACAAATATAGTTCTTCGAAACGTTTACAATTGAGAAGGCAAAGTTTTTTTGTTTTAAATCGGAGCTAGGAGGCAAACAGAGAGAGACAATTTGTGTGTGAGAGAGAGAAACTACTTTCACTTTGTGTGTGAAAGTAACATATTAACCACGTAGGAATATGCAGCTAATGCTGTGACGATTTTGGGAATCCTGAAAACGTTTTTTCCTTTCGCATCGCAGACTTCGAAATGTTGTTTGGATGTATATTTAAAAAACAATAGAATGTTTGTTGGTTGTTGTTGTTGGATTTCTTTTCTTTTTTTTTTCATTGTTTCTTTTCTGTTTGTTGTTTTGTTTTGTTTTGTGAAAAAACACAATTTATATTTGTTTTTTCTCAATGTAACATTATATCTGTTTCCTTTTTACGTTTTTTTGTGTTTTTTTGTTTGTTTGTTTTTGTTTTTTAGTTTTTTTTGTATATGTTTTTTTATACGTATAACTATTTGAAATTTTACATTTGTCGCCAACAACGTTAAAATGGAAGAAGGTTTGTGTGTTTCTTTCTTTCTGTTTCATCAGCAATCCCTTTCGTATTGTTAAAATTATATAATTAATTATTATTCTTCATCTGTATATTGTTTCGTTTCGTTCTCAGCGATCGATGGTATTTAGTTAAAGGCAACAACATCATATCAGATCAGATCAGATCAGATCAGATCCGATCCATAATCAGCATCATCTCTAGTCTAGTAATCATCCAAGTCGAAGCAGTCATTGTCCAGTTCATCAAGTTGCATACTCTGGAAATCGACCTTGTACCGCAAGATACCTGCATGATGGGAAAACATTTCAGTTTAGTGTAGTCAACAATTTCTCCATATAACAATAATTCAAAGTAATTAACAAAAGAACAAACAAATAAATCTAAATACCAAATGATATGTGATAAAACAAATGACCAACATAATAACTAAGAAAGGTAAGTAAGTATGGGAAGATGGGTCTCACCTCTATTGTCAATTTAGCAGAGCATAACTTTAAAATATATATTATATATGTATGTAATTTACACTAGATTACAAAGATTACAAACTATAGGATCAAATCCGTTATATACAGTGTGAATTTAAACCTTAAAATTCATCTGTAGATCTGCTGAAATGCAAACTTGACTCTGTGTTGAAAGGAAAGTTACGGCCTTGACAAGTCGAAAATTTGATTGGAAAGGAACACAAAACAAAACAAAATTAAAATATAATCGAAACAAAATCGTTGTGGAGAAAATTAGTTGGCGATTAAATTAAGTACTTCAACCCTTTTCATGGCCTTTTTTTATATGTTATTATGCATGTTTATTTAATTCTTTCATTTTTATTATATTTTACTTTTTGTTTTTTAAGGTTCATTTGATTTTTTGTTCTTTTTATTACAATTTGGATTGATTAGATTTGTGTATTTTAAATATAAATTTTAATTGTAATTGTTTCTTCTTTTCCTTCTTTGTTTTGTTGTTGTGTTTTTGTTTTTTCTTTGTTTTGGTAATTTGAACAGGGAAAACTTGGTAAATGGAATTTAAAAAACGAACAAAATAAAACTTTTCGCTTTTATATGTAGGTTCATTATGTCAACTATATATATATATATATATATATATATATATATGGGACTTGTAGTTCAAATTGAATCGGTACACGCGACTTAATTGAAATTCTTGTAAAAGATTATACATAGCTACATACAATGTGTTGTGTGTTAGTATATTGAAAAAAGGAGTGGGGGGTGGCCTGGGAGGAAAATGCGGGACCATACTAATATATGATTCTTATTGGTTTAAGACGGGGTAAATATTTGTAACGGCTACGACGACGACGACGACGCGGCAAGTAAATTGGTTCCTAATCAATTTTTGAACGTTTCTTATATATTTTCTTTTTGTTATTTGTTCAGATATATATACATTATATATATATATTGTTTCTGCTTCTGTTTGTTTTTTGTTTGGTTTTCTGAAAGTAACGCATTATTGAGAGCGAGATCCTTAACTGAATCTACAAATTCATATATAAAGGTATTCTTAATAGTCATCGAGATCGACATCCTCCAGCGGTTCGTCGGCTTGCAGTGATTGAAAATCTACCTTGTAGCGTAAAATGCCTAGTTTACGAGACACACACGCACACACATACAGATAAATACATTTATAAGATACATACATATATATATAAGAAGGATATGTTAGCGTATTTAAGCAGCATGATTAGGAGTAGAAAGAGAACAAGAGAAAGAGAGAGAGAGAGAGAGAGTGATAAACAAAAAGGATTGGCAATAATGGAAACCGTTTATTGGAGTGATATGGGTGAACCTCTTGTCCATTCATTGGCTTAGCTTACAACTCAAACTACATAAAGCGCGTAGTTAGAGGATATATACACTTGTATATATCTATATATATGGTTATACACTTATGGATTTCAGAGACGTGAAGGTTACGAATGATAATGTGCAACTTACCACCAATGCCACCGAATCCTCGCACAAACTGGCTACCCTCCTGAGACTTATCCGTAATTATCTCTAGGGTGGCTCCAAACATTTTGTAGTTGTTTGCCAGCCATTCGAGCAGCGGTTGAGACTCAATCAATTCCATCTCGACGCCACTCTAAAGCATAGAGAGAAAAGTAAATACATTAATAAGAGAATTACATAATATTCTTCCAAGTCGGCGCTGTAAACCCACAAACGAAATCTTGCCAAACCATATCCAAACTTATTGGCCAACAATAATTCACTCAATCGTGGGAAGATCTTCGTTGCTCACACAAACTAGGTTTGTGTATTGTGAACCTCTAATATCAAACTCACCTCCTTGTCAGTGAAGTGCGATTTATCCTTTTCTTGCTCCGGCGTCAAATGTAATACTGTCGTTGACGTCGAGTTGGCATGATTCTTTAGAACATAACGTTGAATATCCAGATTTTCCCAACAAATCAATGTCTCTACTGAGCCCAGTTCAAGTGCCCGCAAGGTGTCCTCCACACCAAAACAGTATTTACCCGTATCCTTTTTGTAGAATAATGAAACCACAGATTATTTATTTAAGTATTGACAATTTATGTGTAGTAAACTCACCTGAGAAATTTCATCAAAGTAACGCCCAATGAGTTTCTTTTCCTGTATAAATTTAACATTCTGCAACGATTCGGCCGCCAATTCGATGGCCTGATTGAAACCATTCTCCCCACCATATGACACATCCACCAGTTTAATCACTTTTGATTGTAAACGCTATTGAGAGGAAAAATGGTTTAAATAAAGCGAAAGATTACATAAATTGTAGTGTACTTACGGGATCAAACATATCCGATTGGCTTAGTTCGGTCTTGAAGTCCGCACTACCAGCTAAAATGAGACCCGCAATATTGGGCTTATCATTCGTAATAAACAGCTGAGTGGCCACCTCGGCTACTTTGCGGACATAATTGTGCCGCTTCTCCATACGCAGACGGGCGAAACGTAACGCCGACTGACCACCACGTCCGTGCTTCTTCGGCAGATCGACAGTGAATTTGTGCAGAACTTCCCGTGTGTTGCCCTGCAGTGTGCCAAATAGGGCACCATTACCATCCATCACAATGAAGCCAAATTTATTGTCATCGGCTAACAAGGCAGTGAGGGCCTCTGTATGGAACTTGTTGTCACAGAGATAGAGCGATGTATTTATAGGCTTGAATGGCTCGAAATCGATGTTAACTTTCTTCTCTTTGCCCTCCTCTGTGACAATGGTGCCGCAATAGATGACCAAACCGTTGGGAGGCACTGCAAATCAAAATAAGCAGGATATATGTATATAAATATGTCTATGATCATAAGATGAATTCACTAACCTTTGGTGTATAACTTAAGTCTGTGCTGCACCGACGTAATGGCGCCGAGGACGGACAAACGATTCACGCGCGATTTGATGTTCGAGGCCGTACCAAATTCATCGGCCAACATTTTGCTGACACGTGAAATTTGATCTTTTGGTGGAATAATCAAAGAAATCATGCTTGTTCCATTGCTGCAAAATGGCAAATAGCAAAAAATTAATAATTAATCATTTTCAATCGCATAAGAAGGACAAGAGAGAGAGAGAGAGAGAGAGAGAGACAGATTAAAATTCCAACCACGTGCATCATCCTTGCAGGCTGATAAATGCTTTAGAGGGGAAACGGGGTCGTAACATATTCCCTCCACTGCACCCCTCCCTCTCTGGCCAATTACAGTGAACAACCGGTAAGAAGAACCGTTATGCAAATCATTCATTTGGTACGGTGGCTTTGTCTTGGCACAATTGGTAAATAGTAAATGTCATCAGACTTGCGAGTTGTTATTATGTTGGCCTTGTTAGGCAACCCCAATAGAGGGAGAGGGAGGGATAGAGAGAGCGAGCATGCCAGCAAAAATGAATTACAGAAGGTAAGAGAGAGAGTCGGCAATGGGCCATATACACTCTCTCTCTCTCACACACACACACACACACACACACATATACACAAACATTGAAACAGTGAGAGGATGAGAGTAGTAAAAGGGGGGCAGGAAGAGCAATAAGTTTGGCCCATTTTTGGCATACAAATGTTGGCAACAAAACAAACGATAGTTGATGGTGTTGTGTGGTGAGGCCAACCGAGGAGAGGAGAGGCGACGAGAGAGAGAGAGCGAGAGAGGTTAGCCGCCACGAGGCGAGTTAGACAAGCGACACGCATTACTCACTGACTGAATTGCTGGCTGCTCAGTCTCAGTCTGGTTTGAACTGATAATAACCTGACAGTCAGAGAACGTGTTGCTCTCACACACACACACACACACACATAGACGCTAACTCAGCATGGTGAGAGTTAGTTGTGTTTTTGTTGTTGTGTTGTGTTACCAACTCTGTCTCCTAGCCACGCACATTAAATCGAAGTGGTTCAAACCGAATCGCTTGGCACATTATACAAACTCAAACAAGAAATGAAAATTTTGCAGGGTGATTGCTGCTGGCTCTGTCGCCTCTAACTCCCACCAAAACGGATGCGCAGCAGCTTTGTATGTACCCCACAATGGGCTGGGGTTGGGGTTGAGTTTGGATTTGGGTTTGGGTACGGGGTTGGGATAAATGAAGGACCGAGGACTCACCCGCGTGCCATTTCCAAACTCTTGATAAGCTTTTTTATTTTCCAGATTTCCACATTGCGATCAGCGGACGTTTCCTCCCCAGACATTTTGATTGCTTTTGTTGGTAATGTGTTTGATCTTTTTGTTGGTGTGGTTGCTGCTGATGCGCTGCTTTCGGTTCTTGCCTTTGTTTTTCTTTACAATATCTCTTTCTTACTTTTTGGGGGGTTTTAAGGGGGGGACTCGACTTTTAATGCTCCTTGTTGTTATTTGCACTTTTGTATTTCTTCTTCTTCCTTCTCTTCTTTTATTGTATCCACATTCACGCTCTTCCTTTTAACGTGGTTGGCGATGAATACACTGAAAATACATACACATACACACATGTAAATAATACATAAAGAAAGCTAAGTGAAGGCAAGAAAAGCCCCCAAAGTCAGTAAGCCAGAAAGGGATAGCGCAACATAGAGTTCGATTGAACAGCGAAATATTTTTTTTTTTTTTTTACGAATGTCAACGCTTATTACAATTATTTCCTCTGTACCAGGCCCAAAATTAAAGGTCCATAAAATTGATTTAATTTTTAGTAAATTTAAGACAATATAAGCAAAGGAAATCCAAAAACAGACAGAAGTAACTTAAAAATCTGCTCACATTTGGCAAAAAAAAAAAAGAGGCAGTGAGAGACGAAGAGAACACAGCCACGGTGATGGCAAGGGGTTGTTGCCAAAGGTGACGTCGACAAAATGCAGTTTTATGCTTAAATGTTGTGATTTCCGTTAAAACTTTAATTATAACACACTTCCGGCACCGACCACCTTATATGAAACAACAATTTCTTAAAGTTTACTACCAATTTAATGGTCCATTTAAAATAATTCGAAATTGTAATTTTTTTACCTACAACGTGCGGAGCAAAAGTAGGGTTGTCAATTGAAATCGATTAGTCGAATATACCTTGAAAAATATCGAGTGCTAATATCGAGCAATTGCCTCATATCGAGTGGTTCTTGTGTATTTATGCTTTTGACACACATACATGTACATGAGATGTAGATAACCATCTACATAAGAGACCCAGAATTCTTCCTATTTTATGTCTACGGTTGTTGGTGTGCATCATGCAAAAATAATCCACATATTAACAAAACCGGCTCGACCAAATCCAGTGGCAGGATCTGATTAACTCCACTTTACTTAGGCAGGGTCAAACGAACTATACAATAAGGCAACGAAATGAATTTGGAGTTGCTTGGTAAGATTAATAAACTATTGCGCATAGTTCCCGCTTTAAATTTTGTTTTGTTTAACTCAATATATAGAGTCCTTTGGTCAGAACTATCCAGAAGAGTTTGATGGCTCTCTGGACTGCATATCTTTGGCTGTTACCTGCGCCTTTAATAAATATGGAACTTTGCTAGCGGTCGGCTGTAATGATGGCCGCATAGTAATATGGGATTTTCTAACTCGCGGCATAGCCAAGATTATATCCGCCCATGTACATCCCGTTTGCAGCTTAAGTTGGACAAGAAATGGTCACAAGGTAAGCGCATGAAATACAAAATACCGCCAAGACATGGGCTTGAACCAACAAGTTGCATTTATTTCAGTTGCTCTCCGCCTCCACAGATAACAATGTCTGCATTTGGGATGTCCTAACTGGTGAACTAGAGCACAAATATCGATTCCCTTCTCCGGTGCTGAAGGTACAATTCGATCCCCGCAACGACAATCGTCTGTTGGTGTGTCCCATGCGATATGCAGCAGTTCTGGTTGCAATTGGCGGGACTCATCGTTGTTTACCTTTAGATTCTGATGTAAGTAGCTATCATATTAACAATGGTGGACTATTTTCATAATTGTGCGTTTGTTTGTTGTTCTTAGGGTGACTTAAATATTGTAGCCTCATTTGATCGCCGGGGTAAACACATATATACAGGCAATGCCAAGGGAAAGATATTGGTTCTAGATGTGGAAACGTTTGAGGTGGTTGCCAGTTTTCGGATCATAGTGGGCACATCTAGTGCCACCGCCGTGAAGAGCATAGAATTCGCTCGACGAGGCGAGTAAGTTTGTACTCCGACCAGAACTATAGCTATAATTTGTACTAATTTTGATCTACCTACAGTGCCTTCCTCATTAATACCTCCGATCGTGTGATACGAGTCTATGACTCTAAGGAAATCATTGCTTTAGGCAAGGATGGTGAGCCAGAGCCTATACAAAAACTTCAGGATTTGGTCAACAAGTAATTATGCAAATTTCCTAAACAAAAAATCAATAAGACATTTTTAAACTCTTGCAGGACTACTTGGAAGAAATGTTGTTTTTCTGGCGATGGGGAATATATTTGTGCTGGAAGCGCTCGCCAGCATGCCTTGTATATATGGGAAAAGTCTATCGGTAATCTGGTGAAGATTTTACATGGCACCAAGGGTGAACTATTGCTGGATGTTGTGTGGCATCCAGTTCGGCCAATTATAGCCAGCATTAGTTCGGGTTTGGTTTCGATATGGGCCCAGAATCAGGTTGAAAATTGGTCAGCTTTTGCGCCCGACTTCAAGGAGCTCGACGAAAATGTTGAATATGAAGAACGTGAATCGGAATTCGATATAGCTGACGAGGATAAATCGGTCGACTTGAATGCCGATGCTCAACAAGACGAAGAGATTGAGGTCGATGTACAGAAAGTAGAACCAGTCGCTGCATTCTGTTCATCCGATGAAGAAGGTGAGGATGAAAATGCCTTACAGTTCTTGCCCATGGCACCCGAAGTCGAAGATCCAGAAGATGGCTGGGCTGCCCAGGAACCTATTGAAGCAAATGCAGCGCTACTAAACAGTGATCCTCAAGACTATGAAGATGAAATTATGGCCTCCAAGCGTCGACGTATGCAGCTGTATGATGTCAGTCTGCCCGATGCACCAATTGATGGTAAATTTCAATCTAATTCATCTAAAAGAACTTGCAATACTCTATTCTTTTTTATTTGTAGAAACACATCCGCTTATATCGAGTAAGGCCAGCAAGGATAAGCAACAGCCTGTGGGTGGCAAAAAAGCAACCGGTCGCACTAAGAAATAAAATCAGAGCTTAGATAAGTTAAGATATTGAATTAAGTTAATGTTAACACAAGAGGTTTGGCCCAACTTCGGCATTGCCGTAGTTTTTGCATAGTTTTCTAGAATATACTTTATGATATATTTTATAAATCATCATGTACATACTTTGTATGATTGGAAATGCTATCTACTTTTGGGCAGTTCTTGGTCCGACAATCGTAGGGGAAAAAACTTGTGTAAGAAAGTGTAAAAACTGAGTTTAACTACTTTTTATTAATATTGCATGAAAGCTTCCAGAAATCGAAGCCATTTCAATTATTCACAATCTCAGCAATTTAGGACTTTAAGGGGTTCTGAACTTGACCAGCAAAGAGCAACAAATTACTTGACTTTTCCACAATGAGATATTGGAAAGGCTTGTTGATCATAAATTTCGGTGGTGCCGCCTTATTACTGAGTGTTGCCGCGCTAAGTGCAGCTGCCGCAGTGCCCTTCTCATCGACAATAATTGTGGTGGAGTGGACACAGGTTTTGACAAACAGATCTCTGGCCATGCGACTAAGATTGGCTTGATTCTCATTAAATAGATCTCGAATGCCCATCTGCAAGAAGGCAATAATTTATAGAGTTAAACAGGCAGAGCAAGAGACATATGTATGCAAAACTCACACTCATCAGCACATTCTTTAAGTCGATGTTGGTGGTGGTGGTAAATTTAGGTATTACAATCTCTGCCATATTACTATTAGCATTTCGTAATTTTTCCATTATGGGTGACAGACCAATTGTCTTGAGATTTTTAGTTATTTTATATAGTTTGATTCCTGGCCTGGGTAGAATTATAATCATGGAATGGCTATCCTTCTCGCCATAAGGCAATTCCAAAACATAACCATCTAAACCTTCAATTTTGGTGGCAAAGACAAAATTGCCAGTATGAGTCATCATGGGCACTTGGCTGATAATTTCACCATCCTCGTTGAAAAAAGAATCCATATGTGTTAGCGACTCATCGAAAGGAAACTAAATCAATTGAGTAAGTGTAACTTGATGAAATCTGTATATACAAAAATAAACCATCATTATCACTAACCTTCCAGAGACCCTTGAAATACAGTGAAGAGAGTAGAAACATTTTGGCTCCATATATATTCTGTTCGTGGACTGCATCACTTATTAGCCCTCGTGTGTTTGTTTTAATGTCTTCATTGATCCGCATCACAGAATCGGAACTGAAAAAATCCACTTGCTGCACCTGATAACCCTTAACCACATCACGATAATTGCTATTGATTTGAGTATTTTTATCTGTGTAGACAGCCAATAGAGAGGCAATCTCAATATTGGAGCTACTGACGCTGTAATAAATAAACTTATTTAGTATGCATATAATATAATTAACTCTAGACAATGCCAACTAACTTCAAATGTGAACTCCATAAGCGATTGACTGATCGTAATTGCTCATCAGACACATTGATGCGAAGTGCCTGACGCATTTGGTGATATGTTGATCCATCGGCACCCTCATACAGTAGATAAAGCAACGACCATATCGATAAGGGTGATATTATAAAATTGGTGTTATCCTTTTTCGATAGATTTGAAATGCGACGTAAAAAACCCAGGCCAAAGTCCTCAGCACCTATGGAATTTGGTGGTCGGACAGAGGGTTCAGTCACCGCATTGGCTTGAGGCTTTTCACTCTGTTTTTGTTGGGCCGTAGAAATACCAACCAGGATAGCGATGCAAAGTATGCCACCTAACGCAACCATTTTGCCTGAGAGAGATCGAATATATAGAAAATATTAGCAATAAATATGCACATATAGTTCTTATGCCATATATATTCCATAAATATATGCATATAAGCCACGATTCCAAATACTATGCATATATTTAATCATATTTGTACATCAATTGCACGTAAATTTCCCTTAAACCGGTTCTCAATTCTGATCTAAATTCATAAACAATAACTAATTGCTGAATAATATTACAATAAGTTAATCTTTTTCAATGAACTAGCCTAACTATTATAAGCTGTAAGCACAATATACTCGTTTCTATTTTTTTCTTTTTTGTATGACGTCTTTAGTTTGATGTGAGTCAATCACGTACTTATAGTATATGGAAATAGCTTATATTTAGACAATTCATATGTGTAAGATTAGAACTGGAAAATCTGTCGGAGCAATATGAAACATGGAATGTGATTTTCAATTCGAAACTTAAATCTATATACATATGTATGTATGCATAATATACTACTTATATGTACATATGTATCTATGAGGTTTTTCTTCTTTTACCTGGCAAGAATTAAATCGCAGGTGTATCTAAGAAGTCGTACTTAACACACGGAGATCGCTATAACAACTGAACTGACTCAATCCAATGATCATTCTCGAGAGTGAGATTAGAGATTGAGCTTTAGTGTCTGAGAATGCACAAACCTGTTGGCTCTGCTCTGTTCTATGGCAAACATCAAAAAGATTAGTTTCCTTCTTTTTTGTTTTTACTATTTAGATTAAAAACTGTTTATTCGTACATAAAAAAAATAAAATAAAAATATTACTCAAGAACTATGGAGCTCAAAGCTCCTTAGGGTTACGAACTTGACCAGCAAATAGTAGCAGATTTGTGGACTTATCCACAATTAGATATTGAAAGGGTTTATTGAGAACAAATTTCGGTGGCGTAGCCTTGTTGACAAGAGATGCCGATGTGACAGCCGCGGCTGTAGTGCCCTTCTCATCGACAATAATCTTGGTGGAATGGACACAAACTCTGGCAAATAAGCCAGAAGCCATGCGATTGAGATTAGCGCGATCCTCATCGAACAGGTCTCGTATGCCCATCTGGAAGAGGATTCATATTTATATTTTAATGGTAATGCCATATGGACTTTCTATATTACTAACCTGATTGAGGACATTTGTCATATTAAAATCTGTGGTGGTAGTGAATTTAGGCATTACCACCTCGACAAGATTATCCTCAGAAGCGGAACGTTTAAAGGCCTCCAAACGTTGGACTATAGGCGATAGACCCATATTCTTGAGATTGTTGGCAATATCATGGAGTTTAAAGCCCCGTTTCGGCAATATAACAATCATAGAGAGACGATCCTCCTTGCCGTACGGCAATTCCAGAACATAACCATCCAAACCTTCGATTTTTGTGATATATGCAAAGTCGGCCTCCTGCACCATCATAGCTATTTGGGTAACAACTTCTCC
The DNA here is from genome assembly GCA_018152135.1 of Drosophila paulistorum. Lineage (NCBI taxonomy): Eukaryota > Metazoa > Arthropoda > Insecta > Diptera > Drosophilidae > Drosophila > Drosophila paulistorum. The sequence goes on along the minus strand of JAECXG010000606.1, from coordinate 15,895,659 downwards.
GTTCTCATTGTAAAAAGGTTCCGTACGAGTGGCTGACTCATTAAACGGTAACTGAAAATAGAAATTGGAAAATTAGTCAACTAATTATTATGTATGTATGTGTAGCTTAACAAACCTTCCACTGTCCCTTGAAGAATAATGAGGAGAGCAAAAACATTTTAGCTCCCTGCACATCCTGCGGCAGGACCGTGTATGGTATTAGGCCGCGTGTCGAACGATTTGTATCCTCATTGATCTGTATCACCGATTGCCGACTATAGAAATCCACTTCGATCGGCTGAACATTATAATTCTTAACGACATCACGATAGCTGCTCTTCAATGGCGAATGACTGTCCGTGTAGACAGCCTGAAGGGATGCCACCTCAATGGTAGAGGTCTTAACGCTGCAATGATTCAAATTCCATATTCATAAATGAGCAATAAAGATTATACTTATTCCTTACTTTAAATATTGACTCCACACCTGATAGACGGCTCGCAGCTGCTGATCATCCACATTGATGCGAAGTGCCTGACGCAATTGCTGATACGTTGACCCGTCGGCACCCTCATATAGAAGAATGAGCAAGGACCATACCGAAAAGGGGGATATCATGAAATCGGCATTATCCCGTTCGACACCCTCCGAGATCCGCTGCAGTAGATCCAATGCGAACTGCTGTGCTCCCTGAGATATGTTGCGCAATAAATTATCATCGAAATTCGCTCGCAATGAAGTGATGCTCGCCGTTCGCATCTCAAAGGCGGAGGGGGGCGTTAAGGCCTCCAGAGGACCACCCACAGATAATGGGGGATACAAGGGCTGTTGTTGGGCGACAACACCCCCAGATATAAAGACCAACACGGTAACCAAGCCAATTGAGCCAACCATTTTGTCTGCAAAAGACAACACAATATGGCAATTAAATATCTTCAGACTTTAAGTTCATAATCAGCTACTGATATGCATTCTTAATTGATTTTACGCGTACATATGTACATACATATGTATGTATGTATATATGTATGCACATACATACATATGTACGTACATTATAAATATTTACACGACGATAATAAAGGTCAAAAGCCGACCTTAATATGTACTGTCTGTGTACATACACATATGTATGTATGTATATACACATATGTATATATGTACGTACATAGGTCTGTATATGCTTGCAGGTTTATTCATATGCTTTCTAGTCAGTTTTCAAAAAGGACCGTTCATACACACAGAAACAAACAACGTACGAAACAGTTTGAAAAAGAAATGTGTATATATGTGTGTATAAGTGTTATCCACTCATCTGTTTTGACAATGGGGAATATCCCCAATATATGAATCTGATTAGTAATCAATGGCAATGCAGGAAACTCTACATATGTATGTATGTACATATTTACGAATGTACATAGTACATATGTATATATATATATACATATATATATATATATATGTAGGTACATATGTACATACAGTTGTTTATGTACATATGTACATACATATGTACATATGTATGTGTGTATAGGCGTTAAATACACAACTTTAATTGACCGATTAAGTTAAGAACTTCCGAGTTCCGTTTTGCAAAATACATATGTACATACATATGTACATCCTGACCATTTTATGCTTGTATTATGATTTTTTCATAGCAGTTGCTTTTGATACATTATTTACTATACATATGTATGTACATACATAAATAAAAACGCCTTGGAATATAAAAAAGGATATGTACATATATACACACTGTACATACATACATACATATGTATGCATACTGAAAATATTCAATACAAATGCCAAACTAATTTTGTAAACTCTGCTAAAAAAAATTAATATAAAAAACAACTTAAAAGAAACATTTTTTTTTTGTATGTATGTATGTATTTATATAAATACATAGGTAATCTCTTCGTGTATTATGCAAAATGAAACAATAAATTATTAGTTTTAAGCAATTATTGAGGGGAGTTTTTCTCTTCGTTTTGGGGAATTCCAGGGTTTATTATGAATTTTGCCTGTTCGCAATGAATATAATATTGCAACATATACAATGAGACAAGATCGTATATGTATACACATGTATACATATATATTTTTGTATGTGCTATATATTAATATAAACATTTTTGTTGTTCCAAAACCGGAATGCACTGACGCTTTATTCACACACACACACCACTCACAGAGAGACTCAACACATACAGTAAGAGTGTATGAGAGCGGATTATAATGATGCTTTTGTATTAGTTTTGTTATTGTTGTTGCCATAATTAAGGCAATCTTTTAATGATATTTATTTATTTGTCATTTATATATACACATACATACATACATATGTATATATGTATACTCAATCAACTACCCCCTCCCAAAGTCGTACTTAACACACGGAGAACGCCGGAACAACTGAGACATCTCAGCATCGTGAGCTTATAAAAAACGCCTGGCTCTGGCTTCAATGTGTGTCCAATAGGGGACCGACCGATCGACAAAAACAACAACACTCCACGTCTGATATCAGTCGTCATCGGTTGAGAGCGGTGCGGGCCGGAAGGGTGTCAACTGGCGTGTAAGCTGAAAGAGAGTGGATAGAAACGGATCCAAGCTATGGTTAAGGTTGAGGTTGGAGTTGTGCCTCTCTTTCAGCCAGTTCCAGGTGCACTTGTGAGATGACGATTTCCGAAAACCAGTTGGAATCCGTTTTAGGTGTGTGCTCCATTCGTTGAAATATCAATGATAACATTCTGGAAACACGGCACTGAGAGCTCAGTTCCGGTAAAACTTAATGAAACGAATGTAAGCCGGGGTGGTTATAAGATCCTTCCATTCCAAAATGGTTTTTTGATTACAATAAGATAAGCAAATATGTATTCGATTTATAAGTAGTATTTTATTTGCCTAAATAACACTCTTTGGCTTTCAAAATCGGTTGGAATATTTGAACTCCGTTTACACCGCCGCAGATGATGATTTATTCAAGCATTTAACTTTATTGAATCGGTTAAAATTTGAAATACGTAGTTGTATCGTTCTGTCTCAAGCGCATGCGATTTTAAGAGCCTTTTTGTTTTATTAGGTGTATTCATTTTATGTAGTAGGAAAAATGGTTATTTATATAGAACTTGACATTTGAATGTTATTACTTATTACTTGGCTTCTGCAGCTCCAAAGTTTATTGATCTACTAAACATTTATATAATATATATATGTATCGATTTCTTTCTTTATATATATATATATATATATTTATTATTCACGTTTTCTGCTTTTTGCGAGATGGAATTTTCAAATAATGTGACCCTCAAGTTTTTTTCTTATTTTGTTTTCGTTAAGAACATTTTAATTGTGTTTTGTTTTCTTTTTCCAATAGTTTTATATATATTCATAGATAGCATATGTTTGCCTAAACTCTTGATGTTGGTTTATATATATATATCTATGTGCATTATCAATGGAATTATATAATTTGATTGAAATTCATGTTGTTCTTGTTTAATATTTCTCTCATTTAAACATTTCTCTTTTTACACATTTATAATGCAAAACCGAAACACAGCAGCTAATTTAAAATTTGGCTAAGTTATACCACACATTCTACATAAAATTAAAAAACAAAACAAAAATACCAATTAATCGAATATATATGTATATATATTCATATATAGTAAACAATTGATTTGTAACTGTAACAAAAATCTAAACCTGGTTAACATAAAACAAAGAAATGTTGCCTACAATTTTTCGTTGCTTATATATTTTCATCATATTTTGTAAGTGTTCGGCTGATTATTTCGCATTTGCAACACATGAAATTTAATCATATATATCTGTTTCTATATGCATATAGATCGATTATAATCGAGAACTGAATTAACAGCATTTAATAAATGTGTATAATTTGTTAGTGTTGTTGTGTAAGGTGTATTTAGAATTGGATTTCGTAACTTATAAATTGTTTATCGCAAATCGGGATCCTCATCGGCGGCCTTTTTAATGCGCAGCAATATTGTGGTATACCATTGATCCAAACGCGAAATGCTATCATAATCCTTAACTGCCTCTGTGAATCCTTCAATATTCTGCTCCTCCAAATGCTCGCACAAGACCTAAAACGCAAGCAAATGGGATGAAAATGAGGCATCAATTCTGATTCAATATCACCATCTTACCTTAATGAGCTTGAACTCCCGCGAGTCCTGGAATGCTGGATATTGTTGGGCGTATTTCTCAATGGCGTGCTGGGCATTGAGCAAATCAACACTCAAATGACACAAAGCTGCCCTAAAGAAGTACTCCTTGGCGCTATATTTAAGTAGAGAGCTCTCTAGCGATGATGCAGCAACCTGCTCGTATATGGAAATCGCTTTCTCATAGTCCTCCAGTTGGGCGGCATATTGGGCTACCTTGAGCATACATTTGTTGGCCGAACTCACAGACTCCTCGCCCTTGAAGTAATCAGCTGCCTGCTCATAATGCTGAATAGATTTGGCCTGGTACGATGATAGGATAGACATGATTTCTCGTACATATGATCAAGTGCAAATTTAGATATAATTACCAGCGTATTTGGGTCTCCCTCATACATTTCGGCAATGCTCTGATGATGCTTAGCTGCCATGGTAAAGCGTCCCATGTCGGTGTATATATCAATGGACTTCATTAAGCAAGTAACTGCACTTTCCACATCCACCTTCTTGTAGCAATTGGAGGCGTCTACATAGCAAGTGCCGGCATCATGCCGACTTCCAGCACGGGCATGCAGAGTGGCTGCCTCGCAGAAGCATTCGCCAGCCTTGGTCCAGTTTTTGGACATCTTAAACATATTGCCTGCGCGCTGATAACATTCGATGGCATCCTCGACCTTATTCGAACCGCTGAAAAGATCAAAAAATGGAATCCTTAATAAATGCGACCACTATGTGATTCTGATAAGAATGTCGTGGTATCGACATTCCAATAAGAATATGCTGACAATATCTTATTTGGTTTTGGAGAATGCAAATTATAAGAAATGATTCATCAGTCTAATATACAAATATATATACATATGTACATACTTGGCTGAGATAACCTTTATTGACTCTCCTTTCGTCCCATAGGGTAAAGGTTATTTACACCGTTTGTTTGCTTAGCTTGTCTTTTACAATTAACTGAAAATCAACAACTACTAAAAAATTTATTTCTTCAGGGAACTGATTGCTCCCAAAAGAATGAAAAGGGGCGTAGGGAGGTGTGTCAAAACAACAAGAACAATGCTTCTGCGCACCCCAATACACCATTTCTTTGTCTCTGTGTGCGTATATATATATATGTGTATATGTGCGTATATAAATAGAGGAGTGAGTGTGTGTATTCAAGACAGAAATATGTAAATTGCAAAAAATAGTAAAACTGCAATTGCCAAATGTATATTACTAACCCAAAGAGAGAGCCGAGAAAGCCTTTTTGTTGTGTCAGCTTCTTTTCAGCCTCGGCCATCAGCTGAAGAGCTTTCTGCTCGTTGTCGCCCATTGTTGAGAGTTAGATTAATCTCTTCTTCTTCACAACTTGCATTTAAATGTATGCACAGTGAAGTCTGATTTCTATTTTGTTGAATTTCTTGTAATTTTCCTTCGTCTTGACTTTCAAGAAAAATAGTTAAAATCAATATCCACAGATTAGTGTTGCCAGATGACAGTTAATTCATAAACCTGTATTCTGTCAACACTAAATTAAACCAATATTGTTGCCAGATTCCAAAAATCACTGTATTGCGTGTTGCCATTAAAAATGAACTCAAAAAAAAACCGTTGGTTCACAATTGTAAAATTTAAGAAGCGATTTTTCATATCTTACCCATTTTCAACTATCAAAATCTTTTCCCATTCAATAATGAAGTGCAAAATTTTGAAGTGTTGATAAATAACTAAACATTGTGGATTTTTGAAAATGCGTTAGCTGCGACTTTTCTGGCAAACTAATTTCAACTTTGAAAAAATATTTCCGTTAATACAAGGTTTCCTTACTATCGATAACATCTGATATATAACAACTCTGGGCTTCGATATTTTTAACAACTTTTAATTTAAAATAACAAATACCAGATGGTTTTTTAAATTTACTAGCACTTTTCATTTAATTTTAATGCATAGACTTTTATATAAGTGCATCCAGATAAATTTTGTATTGCCATTTTGATAAAAAATTCGTTACCAGGCAAAAGTAGCAGTGACAAATAGCAGTTACCAGTGAATCACTACCATCGCTAAGGCATTCCTTTTTTCAAATAAATCGAACGGTTTCGGCGCGTTGTCTGCTTTGTGTCTATTTTTCGTAGTAATTTTTTCTCCTGCTGGTCGTTGCAGCCTTTTTTTGTAGATCTAAGAATTTCATATAAATTTCTTTAAGTTATTGTTAAATTGTGTTTGAGTTTGATATAATTTGTATTAGCACGTGTGGTAACACGTCCCAAGAGGAGTGAAAGCAAGAAAAGATAATTTGATTTGGTGGAAACAGAAAACCAAGTGTAAAAGGCAATACGAGCAAAAAGTAAAAAAGATGGCCGCAAAATCTGATGATAGGACAACTGATATACCGGATCGTCTATATGATTCCACTCAACGTAAAACTTATAGTCGTATGCGCTTCTTTGGCAAGGTGAGTCCTTTGAAATGAAAGAGATGGCGATCCTAAGCCTGGCCAGCCGGCCAGCCAGCCAGGATCAGGTTCCTCCGCTTTCTGTTCTAGCACACGCACACTCACACAGATGCACGTGCCTGCAGAGTAAGCTTGTGTGTGTGTGTGTGTGTGTGCGTGTGTTTGTTTGTATGAGTGACGCGATCTTTACACCAATCTTTTATGATCTTTTGGCGGGATGCTTTCAAATGTTATTTATTATATCGAGTGTCCATTTGCCCCATTTTGGTCCTTTCATTTTCGTAGGGTGGCTTTGCCAAGTGCTACGAGATCATTGATATCGAGACCAATGATGTTTTCGCCGGTAAAATTGTATCCAAGAAGCTAATGATCAAGCACAATCAGAAGGAGAAGACTGCCCAGGAGATAACTATACATCGTAGCCTCAATCATCCAAATATTGTTAAATTTCATAGCTACTTTGAGGATCCTCAGAACATTTACATAGTGCTGGAGCTATGCAAGAAGCGGGTAAGTGTATACTGCCAACGACTTCCAGCTGATCCTTACATTTTCGCTTTCCTCTATATATGTAGTCTATGATGGAGCTGCACAAGCGACGCAAGAGCATAACGGAATTCGAATGCCGTTATTATATATATCAGATTATTCAAGGTGTCAAGTATTTGCACGACAATCGGATTATCCATCGTGATCTGAAGCTCGGAAATCTCTTTCTGGATGACATGTTGCATGTGAAAATCGGTGACTTTGGCCTGGCCACACGCATTGAATACGAGGGCGAACGAAAGAAAACACTGTGCGGCACTCCGAATTATATAGCACCCGAAATTCTGACCAAGAAGGGGCATTCATTTGAGGTGGATATTTGGTCAATTGGTTGTGTGATGTATACACTGCTTGTGGGTCAGCCGCCATTTGAAACGAAAACCCTTAAGGATACCTATTCAAAGATCAAGAATTGTGAATATCGTGTACCCAACTATTTGAGGAAACCAGCCGCTAGTATGGTCATTGCCATGCTCCAACCGAATCCTGAGAGTCGTCCCGTAATCGGTGATTTGTTAAACTTTGAATTCCTTAAGGCCACCCCAGTGCCTACATTCTTGCCCAGCTCTTGTTTGACCATGGCACCACGTCTGGGCGCTAACGATACCATCGAAGATCCCAATCATCGCAAGCCATTGGGCGAAATGAATGGGCCAAGGGAAGATACACGGCTGGAGTCTACATTCTTGAAAAATAATCTACATGACGCGATCACAGCATCGGCTCAAGTGTGTCGCCACAGTGAGGATTATCGCAGCGATATTGAGAGTTTGCATCAGCAGTTGACCACTTTGATTAATAACAAGGTGCGTAGTAGTTACCCGTTACCCGTTGCCCGTAACGACACTTTCCATTCTTCCTTTTGGTCTTTTAGCCCCGCCTTTTGCAAGGCAATCTCGGCGATGAGAACACTGATCCGGCCGCTCAGCCTCTCTTCTGGATCTCCAAGTGGGTCGATTACAGCGACAAATATGGTTTTGGCTATCAACTTTGCGATGAAGGCATTGGCGTTATGTTTAATGACACCACCAAGCTCATATTATTGCCAAATGAGATCAATGTGCATTTCATTGATAGAGATGGCAAGGAAACTTATATGACCACCACGGACTATTGCAAGTCGCTCGATAAGAAAATGAAGCTAATGTCATATTTCAAGCGCTACATGACCGAGCATCTGGTAAAGGCCGGTGCCAACAATGTGAACATTGAGAGTGATCAGATCTCCCGTATGCCGCATTTGCATTCCTGGTTCCGTACCACATGTGCTGTGGTCATGCATCTCACCAATGGCTCGGTGCAGGTAAGCAAGCAAACCTTGACTGTTTTACCATCACTCTCACTCGTCACTCTTGTTCTTGCAGCTCAATTTCTCCGATCACATGAAGATCATTTTATGTCCACGCATGAGTGCCATCACTTATATGGATCATGAGAAGAACTTCCGGACATATCGGTTCTCTACCATTGCAACGAATGGCGTATCCAAGGATCTATACCAGAAGATGCGTTACGCTCAGGAGAAACTTAGAAAAATGCTGGAAAAGATGTTCATCTGAAGGATATATACGAAGACCCGCTCATCAATCATTGTATCCCATTGCCCTCTTCTGTGTACCACCATTTTCTGAATCATGAATTCGTTTTTTTTTTTTTGTTGGCATGTTTTTTGTCTTAAGAGAAGTTTGCAAAAATGTTTATCCGCCGAAAAACATCCTTTATAAATACACTCACACACGTACACACACACACACATACATATATACATAAATCGTTCTTTCTATATTTAAATATAATCCTGTTCTATGTTTTACGAAAAGCAAATAAAATGATGTATAAGCTAAGCAACAAAAAATATAAATATAGAACATCATGGAACCTTAGTTAAGTAATCGAGCAAACTACAGGACTATTACTCGACATATCCTGTCTGTCTTAGCTGAGGGCTCAAAGATGTCGCACAGACGGACTGACTGACTGATTTCTACTTTGTTAAATGATATGAATTGATATATCTTTCAAACAGTCTCATTATTTGTGTGAAATGAGCTAAAACAATAACAAAAAACAAAAAAAAAAAAAAAAACAAACACACAAATAAACATAAAAAAATAAAAATAAAGTATTTGAATTAAAAGATGAGTCAAAATGGATCTGTTATTGAGGCCGAATCGAACACCCGCCAAGAAATCCAATATTCAGCACCAATATTTCCAAAAGTCTTACCCATTGTGATACCCGGTGGCCAATATGATGAGTTGGGTTTCTCTCTGACCGAGAAGGTTTGTAGCGAGCACCGAAACGCTTAGTGAACTAATCCCTTTTAACTGAAACAGGTGGCCCTGAGGCAAGCATTTGATTTGATTCGGCCATTTCGCCGCAAAATGGGCAAAGATATATTCTATACCTATTTGGTTCAGCATGAAGACGTAATTGATATATTCCGAAAGAACGGGGATCTCGATGAGAAAATCAATTTAAGCGCTTTGCATAAACACGCCCTGACCATGATGCGTACAATACATTTTGTAGTCAACAAGGGACTCGATGACATGCCGTCGTTTCACACGATGGCCAATGATATTGTTAACTTCCATGTCGACCATTGGGTGCCTAAGGCCCATGTGCAAGTATGTCAAATGATATATAAACAAAAACTTTCAATAACTCATACATATATACATATCAGTTACTGGGACTTGCCATTCGAGATTACGTGTTGAATGTAATGTCAAATCGTTGCTCTGAATCGTTAATTAGCGGATTCGATAAGGTTCTGAACAAGTTTTTGGGCTGTAGTGAACCTGCACCCAAAGTACGTACACACAATCCAGTTGCCTTTCGAGAGGTCTCTGTGTTTGAAATCTCAGACTCCAAGGACAATGAAATTGTAGAATAAAATTTTAAGTGTGATTGAATTCCCAATTTGTTTGCTCTAACGTTTTGTTGGGGGAACATATGCATTCCAGGCAATATCAAAACAAGAACTAACACCTATGGGAAAGTCCTTGACTCGTCCTTAAATGGATCCAGCCCAAAGAAGAAAAGAGCTGACCGCAACAATGTTATAAGAGGCCGACTAAAGATAAGTTGTAATTTTTGACTTAATAAATTTATTAAATAGTCCCCAAAAAATGTTTATTTTTGTTTTGTTTCTTTCTTCTGTGGTTCTGTTTCTTGTGTTGTTATTGTTTTTACTACTTTTGCGTCTGATCCATATGTGTATAAGGGGGGATTTATATGTACTATATACATATATATACTTCGGATGTATGAGAGATTTGCAAACATTAATTGATTTGCTATTTGTTTTCAATAATTGTTGTTTATTTATAATTGTTGTTCATTTTCATTTGTTATTGCGCTCTCTCTCTTTGTTTAAAGTTTTCATCCCCCGGAAAATTGTTACTGCCCTCATTTTTGTTGTGTATCGCCTTAAAAATAGAAAATTTGTAATTGTAGTGTTGATTTTTTTTTTTAGTTTTGTTTCGTTTAGTTTTAGTTAATATATAAATTATTACATTAAATATATTATCAATAGTGTAGCATTTTGTTTTTTCTTTTATTTCTTGTTTTTATTTAGTTGGTTTTTATCTTGCTTTGCCAGTTTACGATGCAGTCTCTCCAAATGCGATGATTCTCTGTTGGTTGGTTGGTTGGTTTTTTGCTGTGTGAAACTGATGATGGATGGCGGGAGGGGTAGATGGCGTGGCTGTGTGACTGTGTGTGGTGTGTGTTTGTGTCTTAGATCCACTGGTCTCGGTATCGGGGGTTTGTTTTTCATCGAATTGTAATCATCATGGTTAGAACCCACCCAACTGAGCTCGTTTTAGTGTTGAACTAGAAATAGGCGACTCGATGCAGAAACTCTCAGCTAGAGCTTGAACTGGCAATGGTCAAGCTTCGCTGCAAGCGCTGCCATTCCACAAATTCATCCAGCATGACAGGCCCTGAAAACAAGGATAATGGTATAAATATTTGCTCATTTCAATTCATTTTGTTTTCGTTTAGTTCACTTACATGCTCCATCGATATCGTAATTTGATAAATCATTGGAAATAGTGCGAGAGAATTCCAATATATTACACCACTGATCCTTATTAATTACCTTGTACTTTGATTGCTCTAGGAATTGGGCGAATTGTGGATACAATGGCCAATGTTTACCCAATAGCAACTGCAGCATGGCCTTGGCCGTCATAATATCCATGCTACGTTGATCTGAATCCTAAGACAAATGCAAATGCATAAGAAACCCAATTAGTTTAAGGTAAAAAGAAACTGAAATCAACTGGATTCGGATGCTTTTACCTTGGCAAAATCGTAGGCATATCTGTAGATACTTTTAAATGAGTTGGGATCGTTGAGTACGCTGCGCAGATAGTCCAGTTTCACAACCATTTTCGCTGCCGAGTCACACTCGAGCTCTGTGAGACCCTTTAACCATTCACGCTGACTGAAAAATCCCATTTGGGTGGCGCCCATTTTATAGGCGAGAACCAGCATCACAATATTTTCGGGCTCGACGCCGACATCCTCACAGAATTTCTCCATGCCATCGGGTCCCAATGTTTCCGGTTCATCGGGTGTTGTATATTCCTGGAACCATGTCAGACAACGTTTCTGGCTAAAGACATCTTCTGATCTGATATGGCGTCTGCAAAAAAAGAAAAAGAAACAAAATAATGGGAAAGCCAAATGAATTTGTTTATCAGAAAGTGTTCCTCAACGCACTCTGCCATTTTTTGTATTTTTTTTTTGATTACTAGAAATTGCTTCAATTCGATATACAATTTTTCATTTAATAACAATTTGTTTTCTGACAATTTTCTCTCATTTTTGTGTGTTTTGTGTTTGTAGTATTTGTTGTTGTTTAATTGTTGAATCGTTGTGGCCTGTTGCTGCTTTTGTTTTTGTTTGATTTTCAATTCTCTTCTTGTTGTGTATAAAAATAGCCTATAGTAAACATGAACACGGGGACGACGACGACGACGACGGCGAAGTCGACGAGGCCAATGCCAAGAGCAGAAAGCCAAGAGGAAAATAATATATATATAATTCCCACCAGCCAACCCCAAAAAGATATGACAAAACAAACACACAAACACTATATATTTCTATATATACATATATATGTAGCTATCGACTGCTGAAAAGCGCCCAATGAATATTTGGAAACTATCCAGTCTATATCTTTTTGCTGCATGTGATTTTAACTATTTCTTTTAATTGTTTATTACGATAAGCTGATGCTTATTTCGAAAACTCACAATACTCCTGGAGTAGTTTTAGAGGAGGAACTAAATATTGAGAGTTTGGAAATAAAATATTCTTTTATTTCAAAAATCAGCCCCATTTGAAATTTTTAAACACAAGTTGTCGGTCTCTGCCTGATACAATTTCAAACTTAAAACCAAATTGCACAATAATATTATTCAAATTTTAGGAAAATGATTGAAATGTGCCCGATGGCTAATCTTTTTATCATTCGTTTTTAAGTTCATAATTTAAAAAAAAAAACCAAAGGGCCAGGGCTAACTTCGATCGCGTCAAAGTTTTTTAGTAACTCTTTTATCTAAAGTTCTAAAGTTATCTAACTGTTTTATCTAAAAAGGGTAATGTAAGCGAAAGAACGGCCTTCAATCTTAGCATAGGATATAACGAACTTTTTGATGAAAGTCACTGCTTTCCACGGATCCTTCCTACGGGAGCTATCTTATATAGTCACCCGATCTTTATCAAATTTGGCACAGTTTATAGTTGCAATAAACTCACCAATATTAAATTTCATGACGATAGCTCAGAAAATAGCGAAGTTATTCAGAAAAGTCACTGTTCGTGACTTTGACGTTTGTATGGGAGCTATATGATAAAGTGCTCCGATCCGGCTGAATCTGAGATATATGTACCCTGCAGTATATACAAGCAAAATTTCAGCTCTGTAGCTCTTACGGTCTAGGAGGAGTTTGCGTTGATCCAGACGGACGGACGGACAATGCTATTTGAACTCGTCTCGTCGTGCTGATCAAGAATATATATACTTTCTATGCGTTGCACACTTCTGACCAAAATTAATATACCCTTTTTGCAAGGGTATAAAAATATTGCAGTAGATATGTTTACCCGAATGGCAAGAGGATTCAGTTCTAACACATTAAATCATTTAAAACCGCAATGAAAACTTGGAAAAAAGGTAAGCCAAAAGGTAATAGATAAAAAGTTACTTGGATATATAACTTTGAATTGTGGCGATCGGCAAGAAAATTAACATATAGGAGATATTATGAAGGATTTGATGATTTTTGCCATTATATGAAATTAATGGTGCTTAATCTTAAAAATTAAATTGCTCTTCTCAAAAGGAGAAGACAAAACACTAAGCTTCCTCCAGTGTATAAAATCGTTAAATGCAAATGCGATTGCGCATAACAAAAGTGAGAGTGAAAAATCGAATTTAAACGGACTGTGTAAAAAGGATGAATCAGGAGTAGAAAGACGAAGTGGAAGGGTCGATGACGCCGACGACGACGACGACGGCGACGACGACAACGTTCGTCGTTTAGGCACATAGAACTAAATGTACGGCCAACAGGACACAGTTGTGCGCAGGACCCCAAGCGAAACACACGTCGCAAATTGAAGCTAGAAATATATCATATCATTTGAAGGGAAAGTAAAGTAAAGTAAAGAAAAGAAAAAAGAAATCAAAGTCAATATGAAAATGCTAAAATTGTCAAATCGAATTGATGCAAATCGAAAGAAACCAAACAATCCTTTTAGCCTCAATGTAAGTGGGCTTATTGCTGTTATTTTGGCTTTACTAATGGGTAAGTATATAGTAGCCTGTGTGTTTGGGGGCAGGGGGTAATACGCGTATACAAAATCAATACTGTCGAGGACATACGGCACTCACTGTGTGTGACACACTGACTGAAAAAAGAAAAATTGTGCAATTCTTTCTTTTGCTCCCCTCCCCCACCCCTATCATCCTCCCTACAGTATCTGCAACTCAGGGTTTACAATTGAGCGCATTTACAACAAAAACACCAAGGGTCACCAAATTTACAACCAAAGGGCCATCGGTAAGATTGTTATCCACGACGAGGAGAGGAGTTTTTATTTCCTTTCCCTTTGGTTTTCTTTTCTTGTTTCAGGCCTCGTCAATGAATCATGAAGCGACCACTTCGATTTATCGTTTTAATGCCACAAATGGAATAACCTGCATTTTAATGCAAGTCGACGGTTTAATTGGCATTAAATATCGCAATAAACTGGGCGAGGATGTTGAGGCCGACCTGTATATGCCGGATACTCCGCAATTGAGTGGCGAATGTGTTGAATCAAACATGGAAATATTAACAATGGATTTTAGGGGTTTCCGTCTATCCATGACATTCAAAAAGGTGCGTGGGTCTTGTGTTCCTCCCCCACCCCTTCTATCTATTTTGTGAAAAGGTCACTATTTGACATTTAAATTCGTTTCTTTCTTTCTTCCTTCAGTCCTCTGGCGGCGAAGGCTGGTATATAAATCTATTTGAGCTGACTTATTCATCATCTAATTCACTTTTTGAGCATCCCGATCGTCCTGGATTGAATGTGAAGCTAACTTCACCTGTGCATCAGCCAATGTTTTTCCCAACGCCAGTGGGCAAATCGTATGTATGCGATAAGGAGAAAACTGTCATTATGTATGCTCCACAGGATTCGGGTGATCAATCGGGGCATATAGCTCGTCTGTATCTAAGAGATTTGCATATGCAAAGCTTCATGTTCAAGGAGAGCGGCAAATGGGGACCATCATTCCATTGCAGTGCCACCGGTTCCTATCGAGATGAGACAGCTCCACTGGCCGTGGGCACAGCCCTGGCCATTGCAGTTCTATTGACCATTTCGGGTTATGGTGGCTGGCGGTGAGTTCTCCCCTCTTAATATACTAAACAAATTCTATATATTTGTTGGCTTTTCTCCCCCTTTCAGTTACTTTAAAATCAAGAAGGTCCAATATGGTTCCATGGAGTAAGGACCAGAACGAAACCAAAAAGAAAACCAAATAATATTCAAAGAGAAAGGACTAAGGACCTCTCTCTAATTCTCTTGTTTTAACTTATAAACTTATTTTCATCATATCTTTGTCTACATATCCCCCAAAAAGATCAAAAAACAAATGTCACTCTATATATCTCGCGCTCTACTTTTTCTTTCCCGATGTTGGATCGATCTAAGTTAGATAATGATTGTGTATGATTGTATTATGATGATATTGTGTACCAGCGATTAATTGAATGCAACTTAAGATACATATACTATATACATATATGAGAATTGCAAAATGTCTTCCATATCGTTAATGTATAAAAACAAAAACTAAAAGAAACAAAAAACAAAAAAGAATTATAGCAAAAACCGTATATAAAAATTATTAAATTATATATATATATAGATATATATATATATAAAGATATCATGGTTAACCCAAAAGAAAGAAAAATCCTATTGTCATATCATATATAGATCAAATGTTAGCTGATCTCTTTTATATTGGTTCCAATTGTTAATGTTCAACTGATGAAAAAGATGCCAATAAGAACTTTACTATTAAAACAACAAAACACACTGTAAATCCAACAAAATCGAAAACAAATTTTGCTGCACCTAAACAATTTTTTTAAATGAAATCTCACACGACACACGATTATTACAATTATCTATTTATAAGAATCTTTTCGAAATTAACAAAAAACAAAAACGAACAAAAAAAAACCTGTTTGCCAATATATGCCCCATCAAAAAGATTAACTATCGTAACTATCGGAACACTTATCCTTTCAATAAATGCAGTTATCAGAAAACAAACCAAATACTCCCATATCAAAATCTATTGTGCAGTCCTCGGTAGGTGAGTTGTCTAAGTGACCCAGCCAACTAAACAACGAAGAGCCACGTTCGAATCCCAGGCTAGTGCATGGATGTAGTTTTCGTCTAAGCCGAAGGCCTAAGTTGCCAGTGCTTATAGTTAGGTTGATAGTTTACAACTATATCCTAATATGTTAGATCATTTCACTGGAGAAGGGCAAATCAGGCCCAATTGGATCCTCTTCAATTCAAGTGTATTCATTTTCATCGAGTCTTTTGTCTGCAGATAGTTCTGCATGGATCTTAGTTATTTAAAGGAAACTCAAGTGAAGATGTCTCACATTTGTAGCTGAAATCCGTTGTAGTCCTCAAATGAATTGCCTATACTTCCATATTGATAGACCTGCCTCAGATGAATCCATAAAACGACTACCTAATCTTTGCTTATGCCTGTGCTGTCTACAAGGACTCAGAATCGTATATAATCAAGTAAGTACTACTTGATGATGGTTGAATTTACTTATCGATGTGATACTGTGATATTTATGGACTAATTTGTGGGGCGGGGGGCGGTTGTTCTTCTCACCTGGTGCCTTGTTGTGCCGGTATGTTTGTATAGCTGGTGCGGGCTCTCTTTGATTGACTGTCCATATTGTCACCGATTTCTGGAGCTCGACGTTTACCCCGTGGCATGACTTTGTTGTGATGTGTGTGTGTTTGTGTGATAATAACTCAAAGATAACTCCAGGAATAGTCGCAAAAAAAAAAAACTAAATAAACAGAACGATAGAACGAGAGATTGAGATAGAGAGAGTGGACAACACTCTTATTTCCTTCTTCGTCTTCTTCTTTCACCAAAAAATTTTGTTGTAGCTGTTGAATGAGAGAGAGAAGGATTATCATTTGATTTTGTTTTAGGATTATATGTCATTAACTTACCTGCAGTCTTTTCGTTTTAATATGCTTGCAGCTTCATTTAACTGTTTAACTATTAAATTGGAAAAGGGAAAAGAAATCGAGGAAAGTTTCACGTTAAAAATCGTTATTAGTGGACTTCGTTGTAAACACACACATACGCGAAGGATGATGATTTGTTGCTGGTTACAGTAAATATAATTATTTTGTTTTGTTAAATATTTGTCAGATGTTGTTGTCGTTTCTTATTTCCGGCACAACTGACATCTGGGTCTAGGCTGGGGCTCGAATCTGGGGAGCTATCTGCTGCCGCCCGAAATGATTTTTCCCACAAAGGCGACTAAGAAGTTTTACGGGATGCACAGGATATTGTATGTATGTACACACACACACGCACACCAACGCGCACGCAGAACAAGAAGTGCAGCTGTATAAGTGTGGGTATGTGTGTGTGTGTGTGCATTCGCGTAGTATAATAACAACAAATGGACTCTCGCATATATGTGTGTGTGTGTGGTGGTGTGTAGTTGTATGTGTGAAAGTTTTTACTATTTCTATGTATGGAACTACCGGCTGCTTGCAAGGACTTGTACTTGGGGTTCGGGCACTCGGGTTTTCAGCAATATTTTTTCCCTCTTTCCCCTATTTTGTAGGAGCCTTTTTTAGAGGTTTGGGTTGCTGTCGGTGTCGGCGGTGCCACTTCGTGGAGCCCAGCAGCAGCAGCAGCTGATATGACTAGCCTGCGCGTGCTCGTTTTTTGTGTTTTTTTTTGTATTTTTTTTACGTCGCCACGCCGTGTATGATTTCTTGCAGTTGAATTTGCCGATGCAACTGCAATTTGTTGATGGAAATTATTTCCCTTTGTCACTATTATTTGCACAAATTTTCATGTTTTTGCATGAATGCAGTGCAGTCGTGTAGTTTATTATAGTTTAAAACTAAAATCTGCTGTTTTTCCACTGCCGTTTCCAGGGTTGGCAAATTCCTATCGATATATTACGTCGATAACATCGTTATTGTCAACAAATTCTCGAATATCGAAAAAATCGGAAATCGATTGGAGACCGGCTGCCACTATTTTTTTTCTTAACTAACATTGTAACGAAAATGTGCTGTTAGACGCAACAGCTGTTGATGTTGATAGGAGGGAGTCGGTGGGTGGGCAGTTAAGTCCAACCGAAGTCTGGGTGGATAAATCAATTATTTGTGGTAATTTCGTTCTAAGTCAAAAGGAAAAGGTCATGGAATAAATGAAATAGGCAACAGCAATAACAGCAGCAGAGGTAAGGATAGAAAAACGAATCTTTCTACAAACGATGTTTATCAACAAAGTATTTCTTTTTTTTTTTTCTCTCCTTGCTCAGGAAGGCTGAGTTGTGTGGGTTCTTAAAACCATCTCCGTATCTTTTCTTGTCACTAGACAAGACTAGTGCTTCCCCCAATCAAAGACTAGATAAGATTATGCCTTGCAGCTATTTATTTGCTACGAGTAGCGAGGGACGCGTATATACGCTCTCCACTAGCTCGGGAGCATGGCGCGAATTCCCCTACCTGGGATTGGAGTTCAAGAAGATCTGTGCTGTTACCAATTATATGTGGGCCATAGGCGGCGATCGTCAGGTGTATGTGCATGTCCATGGCCTGGATGTACCCATACGGGTGCGTGAGGAATCTTTTGAGAATGAACGGTGGCTGCCAATTGAGGGGTTCTCGAAAACTCTGTTGCCCACCGATCGATACAGATACTCTTCGGCCGATGGCAGTGTGGAGAGAAGTGTGGATAAAATACGTTTACCTTCAATGGCTTGGCAGTGGGATGGAGATTGGCATTTGGATTTAGAATTAGATGGCCAGCAGTTGGCCGAGGATGGCTGGATGTATGCTTTGGACTTTCCGGCTTCTTATTCTGCCAAAAAGTCCTGGAACTCTTATGTTCGTCGTCGAAAGTGGATACGCTTTCGACGCTATGCAGCGCTCAATAGCTGGTGTGCTGTGGCCCCTTTGCACAAAGATCCTACACAAGAGCCCTTCATTGATGTAGCTATCGGGGGAGTTAGTGTGCCAAATGCTCCAGCTGGCACACTGTGCGTGTGGGCTATTACGGCGCATGGAAGGGCCATGTTTCGTACCGGGGTAACAGCCACATCGCCCGAGGGATTACGCTGGACAGCCATACCCACGCCGACAGGGAGTGAACTGGCCCAGATTAGTGTGGGAGCAACTGGTTTGGTCTGGGCTGTTCTCTACAACGGCCGTGTCATCGTTCGCACTGGTGTAAGCCGTGATAATCTCTCCGGCGAGGCTTGGCTGGATGTTAAGACACCGGGACCACGGATCGTTCATGTGTCGGTGGGCACGGATGCCGTTTGGTGTGTAACCAATGACCATCATGCCTGGTTTCGACGCGGCATAAAAGGCGAAGCGGCTGGCATAAGTGAGGACTCGGCCATAGGCAAGGGCTGGGTGGAAATGGTGGGCAATATATCCATGATATCTGTGGCTCCTAATGATCAGGTAAGAAGCTACTTATTTTCTTCCTCTCTCTCTAAACAACTAAATGATTTAACTTTAGGTCTTTGCCGTGGGCGCTGCTGATCGAGCTCTTTATTATCGATCGGGTGTAACTTCCGCTGATCCCACTGGGAAAAAATGGCGCCAAATCCAGTGTCCGATGCAAATAAGTCGCACTTCTAGTTCCATGTCCATAGTCTCGCGCAAAAGTGGCGGCAGTAGTTCTACACCTGGCTCTAAACATCAAAGTTTCTCCAATCTCTACTCCAAGGAGAAAGAGAAAGGTGTTGTCGAAACATGCGCTGTAATTGAGACGGTATTGCCAAGTCCTGGTGGCAGTGGCAGCACAGGAGGAGTCTCTAGTAATGGCCGTCTCAAGCATGAACGTTGGAAGCTCAGTGCCGATTCCCCACCCACTATTGGTAGCTTGAATCTAAATGATCGTCATAAACATAGGACAGCTGCCGCATTAAGGGATTCCTCTACGGGCCATGCTTCCAGTGCTCCGGCTGCCGATGTGGCAGAGGTGACCGGCAAATTTGAGACACAATTGAAAAATCCACGAGCCTGGTCACCTGTACGCAGTGTTGGCTCAGTGGTTGGCACTGAGGCACATCCGGAAAGCGATTCGGCTGTCTTTGAATCCGATTTGGCCCATCACGGTTCGGATGTTTTTCTAGGCGAGGATGATGATCATACTGGCTCCCAATTCTGGACCGAGTGTGGCATCCTTTGGAGTTGTGTGGCCACTGGGGCAGTATGTTTGGATGTCTCCAATTTACCCAATTGGTTTAATGAGCAGTCATCTAATGATAGTCAAGTTGATATCAATGCCAATTGGCGGAAAGATATCCTAACTAAACTACAATTACGACAGCAAAAATTGGCCAAAATGCAGCAAATGGCCAAATTCGAAAAGGCTGTAGAATTATCGTCATGGATCAAATCGTCGGATGCACGGTATCAACGGCCTGGCGGCGAATACGAAGACTGCATCATTGAGCTGGAATGGGTTAGTGGAGCGAGTGGTGTGAGTTCCTCAACCACCGGTGCCACCGGAGCCACCGCTGATTCTAATGACTCTGGCACCTTCACTGTGCTCAGTCACGATGGTTCATCAACCAAAATTCAATTTCCCCTCTCCGACATAACCTGTGTGCAATGTTGTAGTGAGGCCGGGTCTCCGCGTCTGGCCATACATGCTCCACATTTGCCAGTCAATTGTACGCCAGTGAAACTTCAATTTCCCAGCGATGCGGAAATGGAAGATTGGCTCTCTCACTTATCCTCAGTGTGCAGTCAAATAAATACACTGATGGGCAAACCGGCAAGCAATGCCATTTGGTTAACTAGCGACCTGGGCGATGTTTTTGTATTCGATGCGGCCAACATGAAGTCCCAGCAAATGGACAAAAACTTAGCAGGAGATGCCGGAGGTTATGTGGAACGTATGGATGTTTCTACATGTGAAACTCCCTACTATAATACGCTTTATAATGGGTAAGACATGAATATAATATACAAATGGATTCAACTAACCCTATAAATCTCTTTTAGGATGCCATGCGGCACAGAATTGGAGATTTCCGGCTGTGTCTATGATGATGCCGATCAAATTCGTTTCGATTTGCAATGTCATTCGACGGTGCGTGTGCTGCCCCATCGTGTGGAGAAGCATCGTGTGATTGCTATGCATTTGAACCCACGTTTTAATGAACGCACTACAGTGCTCAATTCCATGAAGGCCTCGGAATGGCTAGAAGAGATTCGCAACGATAAAATGGTCTTTGCTCCAGGTGCCACATTCACATTAAAGATTAGGTAAATTTATCAGCATTGATCACCTCATTGTCTAATATGTAATAATGCATGTTGTTCCCCTTGACAGGGCCCTGCAAAATCACTATGAGATCAAGGTGAATAATATTCCATATGCCGATTACAAATACCGCACAGATCCGGAAGCAGTTACACGTCTATATGTGAGTGGTAGGGTTAAATTGTTCAACATATTGTATCGTTGTCCCTCGCTTATTGTGTCCATGGAACAGATGCATTGGCGTCAAATGGGCGGACATGTGAAACGTGTCTATAACAGCGGGGTGGATGTGATTTGGGGCGTTTCATGCGATAATACCGCTTGGGTCTACAACGGCGGTTGGGGTGGCATGTTCCTCAAGGGCTTAGAGGGTTCGGGCAAGATAAATGCCATGATTGATACTCACACCTATTATGTGTATGAGAATCAGAGATGGAATCCCATCAGTGGTTTTACAGCCAAAAGTCTGCCCACCGATCGTCACATGTGGAGCGATGCCACTGGACGACAAAAACGAAGCAAAGAGCACACGAAATTGCTCTCAACGCATTGTGAATGGATTTCGGATTGGGCTATAGATTACAATATACCAGGAGGAGCGGATAAAGAAGGCTGGCAATATGCCATTGACTTTCCAGCGGCCTATCATGCTCACAAAAAGCTCACCGATTGTGTCCGTCGACGTCGTTGGATGAAAAAATGTCGCTTAAGCAGCAGTGGTCCGTGGCAGGAATTGAGTCAATCAAAAATTTTAGATGCTGCCCTTCAAGTGTTAGATGACGATGTCGATAGCGTATGCAATGTGGATGATGCTCCCGTTACTGCCTGGGCTATAGCCTCCAATGGCGATGTTCTGATCCGACATGGTGTGAGTACACTAAATCCGCGTGGCGATGCCTGGGAGCATATTGCCAGCGATCAGCCATTGATTGCCATAAGTGTGGGCCCAACTGGTCAGGTGTGGACAGTGGCCCGCAATGGCATGGTCTTTTTTCGCTATGGCATTACTCGGCAGAATCCCTGTGGCGACGCTTGGCAACAGATCGAGGCTCCGGCGGGTGTCAATTTCAAGGCAATAAGCGTCGGTAGATCTGGCATTTGGGCGTTGGACAATCAACAAAGGCTGGCCGTTCGTAAGGAGATTACCCGCACTTTTCCCGAGGGCTCCCATTGGCAGTTTCTTCCAAATGCTGTCAATATTCCGCCACATACAGAAACCCATTGTGGCTTCCGGTCAGTATCGGTTGGCAAAGAGGTTTGGGCTGTCTCTCTCAATGGCATAATATGCCGACGATGCGGCATCACAAAGGAGAATCCAGCTGGAGTCGGCTGGAATCTTGGTGTGGCTGTAAGTAATCTACTTTACACATTTGTCATAAATCAGTTTAATTTAAATCTATTTTCTCTCTGCAGGGCCAGTGGCAACATGTTTCCGTTGAAGGTTATTTGTAAAGCACATCTATGTCTATTTCTAGTTTATATTTTTCATAAATTAATTTCCTAGTTATTTTGAGCTATTGCTATATACATATTTATACAATTCCTGGCATAATGTATGCACAATTTGTATGCTTAAGACACATATAATTCTTTATTCTGGAATTCCATTGTACGTATGTACATACATTTATGAAATAAGTTTAAAAGTTGTAAATTACTTTACCCATTATTGATCTGATCAGAACGACGATATTCTCAAATACTAAATTATTATTACGCTTGCCATTTAGTTTCATGCGTATGCCAATTTTACTATTTATGTATATCTGCCTAAGTTAAGCCTAATTCTAGTTTCTATTTTCCATGTGTCATTCCCTAAATGTGATTATGAATATACATGAATGTACTAAATAAAAAGTATTTATGAAATTGCTTCAAAAAACATTTTTTCGAATTGAAGTTTTAGTGATTTCTGAATTGCTTTTTATTCGTAAAGTGATAATTTAATTTTCAAATCAGCTTGTTCAGGAATTTGTGGATTTTGTGCAAACGGTTATATGGTCACACTGGCCCTCATCAATGAAGTTGTTTGCTGGTCACACTGGCGAAAGTAAAGTAAATAAATGTTAACACAGTTTTGTAATTTGTTGCACATTAGTTAAAGTAAATAAATATTAACACAGTTTTGTAATTTGTTGAACATTTTGTACAATGTCCGACTATGATAATATTCGCATTAAAAAATTGGTCTTGAAGGGCGAAAAGCACAAGTAATATATACAAGTTATAAATTATTGTAAAATCGCATTCGCATACTTTTAACATCTGTATTGTAGGAAAAGCAAGAAACGCAAGAAGGATAAAGAGCACAATGATAAACCGGAGGGCAGTAAAAAACCAAAAGTTCAAATTGATCAGGACGCAGAAGACCATGGCGGTTGGTGGTCAATTAAGGCGGCAGTGGACATAACGGGAACTGTGGCCATTGAGTTTGGTGATCGTTGTTACCTCAAGGCTCTGGACAATGGGTAATAAGTTGTTATTCCACATTGGATCAATAGCATAGCATTTCTTCTATTTTGTGTAGTTTATTCACTTTGGGAGCTCCACATAATCAGGGTGATGGTCCAGATCCGGAAGAGATTTTTACAGCGTTTCCCATTAATGAGCAAAAAGTGTCGTTTAAGTCAGGCTATGGCAAGTACTTGAAGATTGAAAAGGATGGAATGATAACAGGACGATCTGAGGCTGTTGGAAGCATGGAACAATGGGAGCCAGTCTTTGAGGTAGGTCACTTCGGAAAAACCATTAAATATAAAAAGCTACAAATTTAGTTTTCCATTCCAGGGTCGCCGAATGGCTCTACTAGCCGAAACGGGTCACTTTATGTCCATTGATCCCGAAGACGATGCTTGTGTGGCTTTGCGTAAGAAAGTTGGAGAACACGAAATCTGTGTAGTACGTAGCAATGCAGCACGCAATGTGGTCGTTGATGAAGAACCCAAAGAGGAGAAGGGCGATTTAGTGGAGGTTGAAAAGAATTATGTGTACGTATGGGCACATGCACATTGTATGCAATCTGATATTCATATTTTTGTATTGTTTTCTTAGCAAAAAGTTTCAAAAGTTCCAAGACAAGAGAATGCGAATCAATCAGAATGGCATTAGGGAGCTGGTTGCTGCCAAGGCCGATGGATCTTTACATGAAACTCTATTGGATAGACGCAGTAAAATGAAAGCAGATCGTTATTGTAAATAAGTCGTTGGATGAAATTAATATACATACACACACACAACACAATGACTAATTTTAGTTCTTAAACAAAGAATGCAACACGTTTCGTACAAATCCGCTACAAACATAAAGGTATTTTTTATTACCATTAAAATTACATACATATTACAGTATACTGCAAATGTGTCTTTAAATGTGAATCATTTGTATAAGCAAACAAATCTGAAGACAAATCTTTATACCATAGTTATGATTTTACTTAGTTTTTAAATGGGTAAAGCGACTATTCAGTAATAGAAATCAAAAACGTCGAAACTGCGAAATTTTTGCATTTCCGTTCTGTACTCCTCAAGATATAATAAGCCAATTATAAATAGAAATAAGAGACTAGCATTTGACATTCGATTTTTTTGCATCTGATTCATTGATGAAGTGAGAAGCTATTAATCATATGGTTTGTAACATTTTGTGATTTGGCTAAAAGGATTCAGTTGGCAATCAGTTGATAGTTTATATTAGCAAATGTCCGGCAAATCTTTTTCACCACCGCCGCCGTTATCGCCACCCTCCCTTTGTCATGCTCCTACAGACGGCGGCGCGTCATAACAGACGAACCACCCAAGCCACCCCCTTGATGATGGTCCTGCCATGTTGTTGTTATTGTTGGTTGTTGGCGGCGGTAAACAACCACCATTTGCTTTCGCTCCAGTTTCTCTCTTCGCTCTTTGTCTTTGTCACTCTCTCTCTCTCTCCCCTCCGTTTCCTTTATCTTGCTCACTCACTGCGCACTCCTCACACCCGTGTGTGGCAGTGCGCCTTTCGCTTTTAACAGGATAAACCCTCCTGTCTCCTGTCTAGTGTCTCGTGTCTCGAGTCTCATGCTCATGCTCGTGCTCGTGCTCGTGTCGTGCGCTCGTGGCTAGTTTCAGCTTGCACTGTGGCCGTAAGTCGCGTGCCTGTCAGTTTGTTGTCGTCGCCGTACGTGGGTGAAAGTCCGTTTTCAGACTGTCGCATGCCCACTTCCAACTTTCTAATAGAATATATTTGTGGGAAATTTGCCGGCTACGCGTTTCAAATATTTTTTTTAAGAGTGAATCTCAATTGTGCTACTAGTGGTGAAGTGGCACTCGAAAAATTGTCAAAATTCAATTTGTTTTACCATTTGCCAACAACAAAGTGAACACAAAAAGAGGTCCTTTATATTGTCATGACGTTCATTTGGCCGGGCAAATTGAAACCATTTTCATAAAGTGTCCTCCAAAACAAAAAACTTTTCCTATATGAACATTAAGTTTTCGAAAAGAAACAACAACAAAAGTGGATTTCATTTTGGGTAAGCGATCATACAAATGAAAAAGAAAATCAAAATTTTGTCTGTCTGGCGGTACTTAAACATTATTGTTTGGTTCGGGTGGTGTTCTCAGGATATTTGCCAGCAAATAAATTTTGGGGGTGTGTTTTTTTGAAATTGCCGCATGGACGGACAGGAGGACTGGAGGACAGGTCACAGGTATGGGTTAATCAATTTTCTAGCAAGGATAACTGACTGCAATAGTCTGTTTGATTTTCCTACGATTTTTGTTTGTTCAAAAATAAATTTGCTAAACTGTTGAACTAGTTGGCCGTGTGAAAATGTCAAGCTTAAAAAATGTTATGTACCTAAAGTTCTCCTCACAATTTCTCACATCTCAAAACAAATCTAAAGAAGTCAGTCAAAAAAAAAAAAAACAAGTCCTGATAATTAAAATTCACTTTTATTTTTCTTTGATTACGTTTTTCAAAAATTTCTATAAAATTCATATTTTTCTGTTAAAATGAGTGAACCGGGCGAGGATCAGACAACAAACAACAACTTGCCGAATCCCTATGCTGAGATGCTAACACCAGAGATGGACGCAAAGGAGGCCTATTTTGCCTGTCTCCGGGAGTGGGCCAAGCAGGCGTATATGGCCCAAACGGCAATGCCTATGTGGTGTTGTCCTTCTTGCAGCTGGCCGATGAATGTGGCTCCAGTGGCTCCAACTCCACAGCCGCAGCCCCCTCCAGAGGGACTATTGTCAATTACAGTGGTGCTGAGTGAGGCAGGAAATATGAACAATGAACCGGTGCGCTCTCCGATTTCCCGTACTTTGGGAGGCTTTCAGTATTCAGTGTCTCCAATAACAAAACGTTTATTGGCCGAAATGATAGACATATTTGTCACATTTTTTATCAAAGTCTTTTTGATGATAATGTTGCTGAATTTCGTTGAAATTGAATTTGGCAGGGAGGAGATGCAAATGGCTCTGGAAGAGGGATTCGCCTTGGACTTTTCTAGAGCTTCCTCGGATCTATTGATGTTTGACTTGGTAGTCACATTATTAGCATGCTTGTTTGAGTCTGCCTGGACTTCAGTCACACCGGGCAATTATATCATGCAGATGCGTGTCCTTAAAGTGAAGACAGTAGTCTACACGAGTGTCGATTACGAACCTGACTATGAGGATTTTGTGAATTTCCAGATTAATGAGCCATTGCAGGTGCTGATATTTCCGATCGAGACGCCTAGTGTACTGCGTATGTTTGTGCGGGCCGTGCTCAAGCACTGTATAATTCGGGCATTTTTTAACACGGCGCTATTGGCCATCTTGTTACCCTTGTCGGTTGTGGTATTGTTCTATAATTTCAATCGATCCATTCATGATGTCCTGACGTCAACAATTGTGGTGGACAAGAAGCAATTCATTTGGTATCGTTTTCAGACCCCAATGGAGGAGGAGGACTAGAGAAGCGAAGAAGAGAAGAAGAAGAGGGCGACCATAATTCCTACACATAAATAAAGCAGAAGTCGTCCCAATTAGAAAACCTGTGTTGTCTTTATCCCTTTCTGGTTTAGGTCGGCCTGTAGAATTTGCATCGAAAAGTTGTCCCATTGTTTGAATTCTGATTTAAAGCGTTGAAAACCGCCAATTGCCAATGGAAAAATCGTGTAAGATTTGTATTTTCTTTTTTGGTTGGCTGGGGAAACATTAAATTGAATTGTACATTTGCTTTGACAGAGCTCAAACGTTTTCCTTTTCAATTTGCCTTTTGTGTTGTCTTTTGTCCATTGTGAAGGCGAAAGAAAGCAGCAAGAATGTAGGAAGAAAGAGGATGGGAGAGCAACCAGAGCGGAACAAAGTCACTCAAAAGACAGATTGAAATGGATAATCAGACAAAGAGTTGAAATCTGACAGAATTTTTTTCATTTTGCTGTTTTCTTGTACAATTTGTTAGAAAGCCATTTTAGGTTTTTAAAGCCTAGAAATATAAAAAGAGTTTCTTACTTTTATTGTTAACAATTTAGTGGTGAAACCAATGGAGAATGGGCCATTAAAGAAAATCCCTTGAAATGGTTCCGATAGACTCAGATTTATCATACTAACACTTGAAATTCAAAATCACAACACGCTGACAATTTACCTGTAGGTGAATGTGGATTATTTATGTGCTTATGCTGCAACTCGACTATCTCTATCTTCATCTGTCTCTGTCCTGGTTCTGGTTCTGGTCCTGGTATAGGGTCAGCACATTCGTTTTATCCTAAAAACACCAGTAGAAAGAGAGAAGAGCATATGCAATTTGTACCCTGTGGGGATACCATCCATCCACCTGGTATGAAAACAAACTGAAGTGAAAAACGTAATGAATGAGCGTCCGTCCAAGGACCAGGACCAGGTAACGGTAACGATTGGAGTGCGCAGACTTCCGTGAGGGTGGCCCCCGTATTCACAAATATATACTACCCCCAAAATAAACCCCTATAGGGTGTCTGTGTGTCTGAGTGTGTGTGTGTGTGTTGGTTTGAACATATGGTGAGTGGCGAGAAAAGAGTATAACTCTAACTTTACTTTATTGGTTCCCTATTTCCTTCACATTTTCTCACTTGGACTTAATGCAGGGTTAATAGCCATCCACATACGTGTAAGATGCCTTCCTTCCAATCGAGCAACAATGAAAAGGTCTCGTATTTTGAATTTTTATAAGATTATTTTGGTTTTTCAAAAGTGTTAACTATATTTTCCACACCAGCGCCCCAGTCCCAGCCAGCTCAGACACCAGACAGACAGACACACAGCCACATCTACCGCCTCATCCACATGGACATGGACACACACACACAGAGCTGGGAGAAGAAAAAAAGATTGTTGGCTTTCAGTTGAAAATGCGCCGTATTTTTCCTATCCTTGTGCAATACTCTACTTTATATACATACATACATTGCACGGGGGGGATGAAAAGGTTTGGTGGCATTGGTTGGTGGTTTGTGCCACGATATAAACAGCTGATGGCCAAAAAATGTTTTACATCCAGACCAGTACACGACACCCCTACTCCCATGCCATACTCTTGCTCACACGCCTCATCACCCCACCCATCCTCTCTGCCAACCATTCTTGCCCTTACCATGCAAACCACTCTATCGTTGGCATTTTTATGTCCGGGGTAACTTACTCATACACCGATAAGCAAGTTTTAAAGCAATTGTCCTCTCCTGTCTTCGCTCTCTCTCTCTCTGTCTCCCCCTCACTTTTTGTCTCTTTGTGTACTTTTTAACCATGGTTTCTTTTCTTTTGTGTTTTATTTAATAGGTCTTTAAAGGAAAAATGAGTTGCTAAAATATTAAAAAGAGATAATTATCTTAATTATATTATGTTGAAAGGGAAACCAAGCAATGTGAAACCGGGAAATTAGGTAGAAGCCGTTAAGATTATAGAAATGAAAACAAAACAAGAAAAAGGAAGCCCAAAATGCTAGCCTCAATTCCATTAACTTCATTTTATATTACCGGCTACTTTCTCTACTAACTGTTCTAACGAAAGAAGTCACAATCTCTAAATACATGACAAAAATTGTTGAATTTTCAACAAAATTAGAAAATTGACAAAAAAACAAAGATCTATAAACTTCCAACATTTTGTTGAATCTATCATAAAATGTCATAAAAATCGATTAAGATCCCTGAAGAAGAGCAAGATCAAAAATATTTGCCTACTTAGTGGGGCTTGGGGATTCCCCGCATATATGTATGTACATATGTACAAATATAACATTTCGTTGCATACTTATAGGTATAAGAAATATATTTCTTATTAAAATTTAATAGACGCTTTGCTCTGTCCATGAATAAATTTTTGGTTCAACAAATTGCTATAATTAATGCTTCTCCACACACAAACACACATACACAAAGAATGTAATCAACGCAAAATGTTTGGATATTTATCTATAAGAAATTTTTTGGCCAGAGGGAAATTTCTATTTTCACTGTTGCCAGATGCTGCTGATGCCTCCTCTTCCTTTGCGTGGCGTTTCGTCTTTGCCAATGGCGGCCACTCATAATTATGGCAAATGACTGAGAATGAATCTAATTTGAATAAAAATTGGACTCATTTATGTGCAACAACACGAAGTTGTTGCGCGTCCACGTCTGCAACTGGGCATAGACCTGTGCACAGGTAAAGCGTGTGTGTGTGTGTGTGTGTCACAAGGATGATGGCACCTTAGAAACACATGCTTAGGCCTGTGTGTGTGGTGGTAACCACCATTCCAATTTTCCTCCAAGCTCATAAACAAAATGCCGTAAAAAAAAAGAAAAAGTAAGAAAAAACGAAACAAGAAAATTGTTTTGGGGGTGTTTGTGGCGCTTGGCGCTTGAGACTGACTTATGGCGCCCTCCATCCCATTCCCTGCTTAACTTTGCCCGTTCACATCCCGGAAGCGGAAGCATAATGAGAGGAGTCATTGGAGGTGCTATCATCCTTCCTTTCCTCCCATCTCATCGTCGTTTGACTCTCTTATTAAAAGGGGAGAGATGCTGACTTCGATTTATGTCTGGCACGCGCCGACAGCCACCAAAAGTAAATGAAATTTGAATTTTCTGCTTGTTGTTGTTGTTGGTTTTTTTTTTGCTTCTTTCATTTTTATTACGAAATATTTTATTTTATTTAATCGTACGGCTGTTGAATGCCGAACGTGTGTGTGTTTGAGTGTGTGTGTGTGTGAGTGGCAGAGTGAACTCTGTCAAAGGTAAATTTTTTGGATTTCTTGTGGATTGTTTGAAGGGGGAAGTGGGAAACGATGTTAGTAATGAGGTGTTTTTATATGTCATGTGGATTGTCTTCGGTTGTCTTGTTGTCAGCACATTTCTGTCTCTTGATTATTTGTTGTTTTTGCTATATATATATATGTATATATTTAAAATAAATAAGCACACATGAAGTTGGCATATCTGTTTTGCTTGAATAACTTGAAGTAAGCAACGCGAACATTGTACAACAATTTTAAAAAGAATTTCTACAAACTCTGATGAGTTTTGCCTTAAAGAAAGGCAAGATAGACCTATTAAATAGCCATTCTGTTTGCAAAGCGTTTAATTTGACATTTATTTTGATGGCTTTTGCTTTAGTTTTCACACTAAATTAATGTTAATGAAAATTTAAATATTTAAATGTTATTACCCATTGACTTTATTATAGAAAAATGCTTTTAACGTTTAATATAATTTCGAAAGAAAAAGAGTCAAAGTCACAACTTGTGCAATTAAATTTAACTGACAGCAAACTTTCCTATTCCTTCTCTGCTCGACTAGGAGATACCCATCGAACTTAAGCGGAAATCTCTTCCCGTCTCGATCTCTCCCTCTCTCTTGCAACAATAAGTGACCTCAAACTATTTACAATTTGATTTAAAGCAAACTAAAGTCCGTTTGCCATAGGTAAATACTAAGACGTTGCCGAGAAGGTATATGCAACCGCATCACTCTGAAGTTATTTTTTCTTTTTTTCTTTTTTTTTTTTGGCTGGTTTATGCAACTTTCTCTAACTTGCATTCAGTCTCTCTCCCTCTTTCCCTTGGTAACGTTCTTATTCTCAGGCTGCACGTAAAATACATTTAAATGGCAAAAGTTAAAATTACAATTAAACATAGAAAGTACAGTCAGCCGGTCTTGGTAGTTGTGGATTGAGGGGCACCCACTGACGACAACACCAACACCGAGAACAACAACAACAACAGCAACAGCAACAACGAAGCCGTCTAAAAAGTTGGGCCCAGTCGTTGGTTGTGTTGTTACTCGATATCCTTTATACCAAACCGACTGCAGCAAGGAAATGAAAATGGAAATGGCCAACTGCACTCCGTTGCTCTGCTTTTGGGTCTGCTCTTGCGAAATGCAAACAACTTACCGAACGAAGCCCTATGAAATGCGTTAAGCAAAGTAAATTGTTGGCTTAACAAATTGCTAATCCACTTCCACTTGGCGATGTGGAAGTCGAGAGCACTGAAAGTTCACCAAGTCCAGATATATATACAAATACATACATATATACGTATATACACTCTACCTACTGGAGTAAAAAAGAATCCCTTTCTCCAGAGAGATTGCTGCACTGACAAAGTGACTGTGAATTGGTTTAAGCTTAATACAAATGCATGTTAAATGATGATAGTTGTGATTAACTTTCAGTAAATTAAATACTCATTGTCATAAGCCAATTGAAACGCATTTTGATTGCTCTTTCCGCATAATGCAAGTTCACAACGATAGAAATTAGTAAGCAAGAGTCCTTATTGCTAGTCTACAAATTGAATAAATCGAATAATTTGTCCCCATTCTTTCATAGTATATATATTTTGAATAATATCTCATCTAAGTTTACAGTAAGCATAAAATCTCTGGTTCTAATTGGCTGACTATATTTTCCCTATTCTTCTATCTTTACAATTTCAAACAAATGATCAAAAACCTAAAATATTAGTGTGATTCGTCATCGTTTTTTGGGAAATTTTTGGATATTAGTCTTAGTAGTTTTTGTTCTTCAAAAACTTGTGTTAATCAAGTTAAATAATACCTGAAAGTTTGATTTGGAGATGGGGAAAGCCTCTTAAGTTGGTCTTAAGCTCATTGTGTGACACACTTTACTAAATTTACATGGCGGGAGAGAAACAGAGAGAGAACTTTGCACTTGACTGCAAACTGACTTACTTTCTGCAAACTTAAATCCAAATAATTTTAGTTTAATTGTGCATTTCTCTTTTGAAGAACTTTGTTTTTACAAGCTATTTCAAGGTTTTAGCTATGCATAGGGGCTAAAAATAGAAGAGAAAAAGGTCATTTCGTTTAGCTATAAAGAAAATTAGTTAGAAATTAATTAAAAAGATTTTTGCCACAACTTACTAAGCGTTAGCTTGGCTGCTTGCGATTTGTGCTGCTGTTGCTGGTGCTGTCGGAACGAAAGTTGGGATAATCATGGCAACCACCAGGCAGCAGGCAGCAGCACCACCCATTCCCATTCAGCCATCCATCTGAACCATCTCAACCATCCTTCCGACCGTCTAACGTCTACCCGTCACTCGTCAAGTGAGTCTGAGCCATGGCTTGGGTAAAGAATTCTGTACACTTTTTAATAGTTCTCAGTTTGGCCAACCACAGAAATAGTTGTGTGTTGCTGTTTTAAATACTTTTTAGCTTGTTCTTCCTTTCTTCCTTTCCACCATTTAAGGCGAATGCAAAATGGAAATTACATAGCAAAAGGTAATCCTGGAAAACTCCTGTTTCCTTGTGTAAAGTGTGTTGCCATTTTTGTAGTACTCACATGGAATGTGAGTGAAATGCATTAATCCGCCATTTTGATTTTGTATAGAAATAAAATCTAAAAAAACTTAATCACAATGTTCATGTGCGAAAAGAGAAGGATGAAAAGCGTATGGAAATTAATTGAAGTGCTACTCTACACACACACACACACACACAAGGAAATGCGGAAACTCATTTAAACTTTTGCATAAAAAACACCTTAGAAAAAACTTTGTTTATTTGTGTTTCTTACATTAATTGTATGCAGTATTCGTATACAGTATGTAATAGTAGTTGTAGTATTCACCTAACTGATTCACTTGCCATTCATGTTCTTAACATGGAAAAATATTTTTGGAGTGGGAAGAGAGAAGAAACAAATAACAAATTTTGAAGCTTCAATCTCATTATCGTAATGGAAGTTTTTGGGGCCATTTTGTATGGGGATGCGGATGCTATAGACGTTGCGGTTGTGTGAGTGTGGCCGGGGCAAGGGGAAGGGGAGTTGTACGCATTCCATTAATCATGGCCAAAGGCATTATAACAGCTCGCAGGACCAAAACCATGAAACATAACCACAAAATCAACAACAAATGAGGCGAAAGGCAAATGCGCAATTCATGGGCTCGTTTTAAATTTCAATCCTTGAGCATTTTTCATTGGAGATTTTGTGTAAAGGAGTGGGTAAAATGGAGAGGAAACAAAAACAAACCGTTATCGAGGAATTAATTCTCAAAAACCGTTTATCGCTTAAGTTGACGTTGTGAATTTATGTTTAGGACATTAAAGCCGAAAAGACGTTTGGGTAATTATGAGTGGATATAGGCAAACTGACATACACACACACACACACACACACACACACACAAACACCCACACACTCGTATATCATGAGAGATTGAGAAATGGTTGAGTTAACATTATCCTGGGGTAATTCAATTGAATTGCTCCCTTTGCTTTGCCGACCAAAAGTAAATTATTGCTTTTTCACACTACAAAATTGTCGTCGAATGAATTATGTCATTTTGAAAAAAGCAAAATGTCAAGAATAGTAAATTAGATGAAAAGTTTTCTCTCTATTGTGGAAAATTGTCCTTAGATGTGAATGGGATTAATAGTTAATTGGTTTCCTGACATAAATTGCCTGATCCCATTATTATTTGAACTGTTGGATTTCTTTAGAACTTTTTCATTCTTTTCACCAATTTGTTGATCATTTTTCTCAATTAAGAAAATGGGGCCATGTTTTTAAAGCCCCATTTAAGTTATGAATGAACTAAATGTTACCATTTTGATATTATTAGGTGCAAACGAAATTGAATCTTGACCCAAATGCATTTATATTCACAAATACAAATGTATGTATGTATGTATTTATGCATTTGGAGTGCAGCTAAATCTATTTACTCGTGTTCAATTTGTATCTCGAGGGCTGTGACTGTGATTGCCAGGCACGTATTTAGGTGTATGCCCAAGGGGCTACAAATGGTTTAAGAGTTTCTAAGATATAAATAAAATCTGGACCACATTTTTGCTGACTTCTTTTGTTTTGCTTTTGCCCGGGTGTTTGTGGAACAACAACAACTACAACTCGTTGCCAAAGGTTTTCATTTTCATTTTAAAAGGCTCCAGGGCAATAGCCCTCCCAACTAAATCTGGTCCTGATGATTGCGTATTTGTTCAAGTGGCCCCAACATGCATTTTGTATGTATTTGCTTTGGTTCGTGCCAATGGGTTATTTGTGGTTACAAACAATAGCAAATTTTGCAGTAATTATTGTTATTTGCTTTATCATTTTTGCCATGCTAAAGCAAAAACATATTCCTCCATACTCTATTGTATGGCCAGACACTTTACCCAGTTAATGGACAAATGAGAGTTAATTGAATTGCGTATCATAAGTACATACATATGCTTATAGCATATAAATATCTGTCAATTCATGGTCTCTCTATCCCTATACATTACAAACTTTTTCTCTCCTCGACCTCGTTTGTTTTTTTTTTTCCTTTTTGCAATTTTCTTTTGTATATTTTTCTCTTTGGCTGTCAGTTTGCTTTGGCGCCCGAATGACTGTGATAAAAATTGACAAATCAACTTCCAGCTGTTTTGGCGTCGAACGGCAATATAGATACAGATACACACGCACACAAGCATAATCGCCGCAGAGTTATACAAACACAAACACAAACACAAACACATTCTCTCCAACACATAGTAAACCCATCCGTCTGACTTGATCCTTGATGCTCCACGGGATTTAATGTAATCGTTATGCAAATATGAAATATTTTTGCCAACATTTTTTTCCCCAACACTTCCGACAATCAACTTCACTGATTTCTTATTTTCCCAGCATAAACCCGCATAACTCACCCCAAAACGGTTTGTTCAGTTTTAATGCCCTTCCTAAAAATGTGAAGTATGGCAACTTTCCTCTGGCGTTTGTTATTCTTCTGTTCTGTCATTTGTCAATGTCTACAGCTTTCTCCTGTGGGGCAAATGAAGGTTTTGCAATGCAACGGCTGTTTTTATATGCAATTGCTCTCATTCACATTGCTGCATTCACTCTCACACACAGAAAATGAGAGAAAAGCATTCTCACTCACTTAATTTCTTACTCTCTTGCTTATGTGATGACGTGACAAAGTGATCACAATAAAGACTCTTTTTATATGCTCCCTATCTCTCTCACTAATGCTGCTCCATCTGCTACTTTCACCACTCCCTCCCACACTCAGAGTGTGACACTCCTATTGCAAACATTTACCGGTGCAGTTTTTTATGTGTATCGTGAAGAGCAAAAAGAAATGAGAGAGCAGCACTCTCGAATGCTCAAAATCTTAAACTTGCAACTCCTTATAAAAAAACTTCAATTACTTTTTCAAGCTAGTTTTGAAAAATCTTTAAAGGATATGTTCGTTTAAACTTTAAAGGCCCTTTTTGGGCTTCTTAACTTGTGTTCTTAACTCTACAGACTGCATCTGAAGGGTTCATCCCTTAAGGACAAAGGGTATTTATATGTCGGCATCACCGCTGCTTACGTCTGGCCCTTTTGGTTTTTGCTGATTTCGGGGTTTGTTTATCGGCTTCATTGTCTGATATGTGCGTGCGTTTGGGTGTGAGTGCGTATGTGTGTGTGTATGTGTGTGTGTGTGTGTGGGAGCGGATTGAATCCAAGAAATGAGAACATTATGAATTTGGGTCAAATCTAAATTGATGGCAATTTTCGTTTTTCCTTGTTTTTTTTTTTGTCTCTTTGTAAGATAAACAAACATAAATTGTAATTATACTTTGAGGTTTTCATATCGCCAAATTTTTTTCTTCTTTTTTTTTTGTTGGTGGGGTGTGAACGAAACGCACATTACGATTGCAGGCATTGATTGCTCAAGGATTGACAAGATCTAACACAATTTATGGGATTTTAAAATTACAAAAAATCAATTCTATTCAATTTTTCCAACACATCCCCAGTTTGTCCTTATGAAGCTCTGCTTGTCAGAGCTTATCAGACACTGGCATTGCAGTGCAATTTGATTCAATTCGATTCGATAGTTAAGATTTATTGAAAATTTTTGAGCTGATCTTTATAATATTATCTATGGTCTGAACGAAAGATTTGCTTTTCATGGTCAAAACCTGAGAAGAAAAGGTGAATTAAGAATATTCTGAGGAATTCTTTTTTAGGACGGACCTCGGCAAATGAAGTCCAGAACATTAAATATTATTGGATGTACATTTTTACATAAATACTTATTTAAGAGTTCGTTCGCTTTATATTTTCCACTTGTTCATTCATACATATTTGCTTGTTTTTAGAGTTTTTTAAGTCCATTCAACACCTTTAGTAATTTTACAAAATGTCTGAATTTCAGGTTTTGGTAAACTGTTAAAGTCAGCAGTTAATTTACACATTATTGCTAAACAAATGCTTTGTCTGTCTGTGCCATTGAGCTATAGATTGCACTTTTACGATCAATTTCAACTGCAGTTTAACAAATTGCTCAGCGGGTGGAAATCGAAACCCAGAGGGTAGAATGGAAAATTGAAAATTTTTGGTCGTATCTGGTAAGAGGGCGGGAGGGGGCTGGAGCGGAAACTCGCGCCCATAGCTGGCGTTGCTCAACCGCCGCGGCTGCTTAACAATGGCAATGCAGTTTTGTGCCAGACCCTCATCAGGATTATCGATGTTCAATGGGCAAGTGGACAGCAAGCGGGGGAAGGGAAAGTGGGGGAGACATCAAAATACTATTAACTGCACGAAACGGAGGCGGTGCACTGATGTGGTCCCTTCAATGCGCCATTATCCTGCTGATGAGGCTGACCATTGACCAGCGCGAGGCATCCCATCGTTGCCATTGCTTACTAATTCGCCCAGCATGTTCTAACTGTTAGGCCGGGAAAATTGTCACAGCATGGAAAATCAAAGCGATTGCGGCAGAGAATTATCGGCCTTACGTTCAACACTATCCACTCTCTCTCTCTCACCCTCTTGTTTTCCCTGATCCACCCGCACCCTCTGGACTTTGCAGTTCGCTCTACCTATCTACTACTCCGCCCTATGCTCTTTGGTAGTGCTAAGGGCCAGTGTAAGCGAAAGACAAAATGTCAATGCCCCTGTCTGTGTTTCTGCCTTTCTATTTTCCTTTTTTTTCCACCCTCGCACCCTGGGTCCTTCTTTCTCTTGTTGCCTGTATCCTGTGCTACCCCATCGGCGGTTGTGTGTGGGTGTATGTGCCTGTGCTTGTTATTCATTATCCTTTCTGCTTCGACTTTCGCCCATTTTTATGCAACATTTTTCCCAAAAACTCCGACAACTTTTCGGTGGTGACTTTTCACGATTACGACGATTTCGCACAACTTAAAAAATTGTGTGCAAAAAATTTCGCAAACGCACACACAAAGAGAGTCATAGAGAAGGGCAAGAGCAAGAGGTGAGGCAATGGTGGAGGTCAAAGTGAAGAAGGGACAAAACGAAACGCTCGGTTTGAATATTCAAACATTTACACGCTCTGTTTACTGTTAATCAGTGGACATGGGGAAAAAAGGGATTCAGCTGAGTTTGCACTTAAATGTCCATTTCCTTGCCCGCATTCTGTGGTAACCTTTTCACATTGTACCTCACAATATTTTTACAAAATGTTGTTTGAGGTTTTACAAATTGCCTTAAAAACTTTGACCCCCCATTTCAGGTGGAGATGAATCTCACACACACACTCACACACAGCCGTATGCATGTGTGTGAGCAGTTGTTTGTGTAAATGTAATTAATTTGTTACCTTTTAAGTGAAAATCGTTGTAAAATTTGTGAATTATGTTTTCTGTTTTGCTTCATTTAATTGACATTCGCTGTGGCATCGCCAAATGCATTGTTCAGTCCTTAAGGACAAACATATTGTCCTGCATATTGTCATTGCAATTTAATTGATTTGTGTTCCGTCAATGTGTTTCCTTGATTGTGCATACAGAGAAAACATTTTGCGACGACAAATGAAAACAGACTGATAGATAGATTTCATTTAATATAGTCTTGTTTCCTTTTTACATAAACAATCTCTTGATAAAAGTTTATTAGTTCTAAAAAGCTTTGTAAAGTAAATTTACTTTGATTCCAGAATTTTTTTGTCTCACGGCTTTTCCAACTTTTACGTATGAAAATAATAAATAATAACAATAATGTTGTTTCATTTTCTTGAATAACTTTTAATTAAATAGGCTTGGGGTTATTTATTAGAGCAACCCAAAATGAAAAGTCTTAAGTTTCCTCATCAGAAGGAGAACAACTTTAAGATTTTCATCCAAACTTCTAGAGTTCACTTTGAAAGATTTATGCTTAATTAATCGAATATGTCACCAAAATTGTTTCCGCAAAATTAAGCAACCAATTAATTGACAAAATTTGGGAATAAAATCTAATTTTTGG
The DNA here is from genome assembly GCA_018152135.1 of Drosophila paulistorum. Classification (NCBI taxonomy): domain Eukaryota; kingdom Metazoa; phylum Arthropoda; class Insecta; order Diptera; family Drosophilidae; genus Drosophila; species Drosophila paulistorum. The sequence goes on along the minus strand of JAECXG010000606.1, from coordinate 15,856,684 downwards.
CTTTAATATAAAAGTCATAAACTTGGCCATCTTAGTCTCCTATTTTGTGGACTCTTGTGGATGTACCTTAAAAAGCAATCTCCGCTGTATTTTTATTTTTTAATATTTTTTTTTAGATGACTTTATAAATATGCTGACCTGACCTGAGCTGGCGACAGCTGCAGCAACAGCAAGCAAAAGCGGTAGCAAAAAGAAGGGCGGTCGGTCTCACAGTGTCCTCAAAACGCACAAAAAAACACAAACTGAAACAGAAAAAATAGAAAGAGAAAAACAAGCAACAAACAAAACGGATAGAAGATCTAAAGGATGGTGACGGGGTGAGAGATGGCGGACAAGAAGATTTTCCATGCTGTCGTTGGTTGCACTTGACATCAAAACCACAAAAACCATAATGACTGTGACAACGACAACGACAACGGCAACGGAGGCAACACAACAGAGGCGATAGAAACTATAGTGGACCCAAAGTAGGAGTAACCCAAACAGATGTTATGCAGAGCTGTTAATTCAGCAGAATGAAAGGATATAATAATATTGCGTACATATACGAGGCATGGCCTCCAACCTCCAACCTCCACAATCTGGATGGTTTACAAAAAAGTTAAAGCTAGATTTAAAATTTCTATTGGCTTTATGTTTTGTCAACTGAATGCATACACAAAAAACCTTATGGAAAAAGAATCTGTATATGTATGTGAATGGCTGCTTATACATATGAAATTGAGGTACCTTCAATTTGTCACTTCATGGTGAAATTATCAACAACATTTTGCTGTAGGCCACACCCCACCCTCCTTCATCTGCTGTTTGCTCTTCCATTCCTCCTCCGGGTTAGCTTCACATTTTATGTACGCTGTATTGCATTTTCCACAACAATAAACTCAACCGCAAGTTGCGTGCCCAGTGCAATTGACATTGACGGTGGCGCCGTGCAGTAGAGACTACAACAACCAACCGCAACCTTTTCACTTCTAGCAACTCTTTCATCATAACTAAGGGTTTTACTTCCTGGCAAATACATGCATGCATTTATACCAACATACAAAAATGTATGTATGTTTGTACATATAGTCGGTTTATATGAAAAGCTAAAAAGTAAGCAAAATGTATGCATATTAAAAAAAAGTAAAGGAAAGGAAAGGAAGGCAAGTTCTTGCCTGACAGCGGATAAGGTTTATACGCCAACATTTGCCGTAGCATTCCGCGACTTTACTGGCAGGAGGCATAAAGGTGTGATGAATGTAATGCCATTTCGATGCACACACACACACACACACAATGCACCTGTATATAGCTTTATATATATATACTCAGACAGTAGAAAGAATGGGTGAGATTGGAGTGCGCTAAGTATACACTTAAAAAACAACCATTTAAAAGTAAATTAATACCCAGAAAAAGGAAACCTTTTGTGCAATAAGCCCTCTTCAGCTTATTTAAATACACGCACCATAATCGAAAAGGTTTATTAAGAACAATTTTCTTTACATTCACTCTGAATTGAAACGTTTTTGTAGCAAAGACAATTGGAAAATCTTTTTTATTTAATTTGGCCTGATTTTTGTTGAGTATGATTTGCCTTTACATTGAAGAGTAATCGAAATCGTTATTCCGAAGCAATGTTGTCTCTAGTGAATGTAAAATGAGTTATGGTTTCCCCCATTAGTATGCAATACGCAAAAATATAATTGGATCTATCTATAAACATAATGAATGGACAATTAGTTCAGTTTTTTCCATTTCACATACATAGATCGGCCACTGATCCTGAGTAGCAAAGGATGTGCGACTCAAATGCGAATACTATAAAGTAGATTTGCTTTCGTAAATCTTCCTATTTGATTTCGTTGAGTGTAGTTTGCCCTAGGGTCGCTAGACAGCGTCACATTGAAGTTACATATAAGCCACAATGGAACGGGGCAGAACAGGAGAGAACAGGACACGACAACACGAGGCAGGGCATGCGGGGGGAGGCAACTCCAACAGTTTGCCCCCTAGGCAAATGGCTGAATTGCATGCAAGTGGACGTCGCCGTTGCCGTCTCACCGCAGTAAGTGCTACTTAATAATTGACGACCCCGAAACGTTGGCACTGCCATAAACTTTGTCGGTAGCCAGGAACCAGGACCAAGACCAAGACCAGACTCAGTTTCTGCGTCTGATTCTGACTTCATTTTAATAAACGTCTGCGACGTCTGCACAGGAAACTTAGACTGACTAAACTAGAGACCACAAACTAAGACAGAATGGCAGGCTGGCAGGCTGACTGGATGGCAGCAGCAGCTTAGTAAAGTCTTAAGTGCGGTGGGTGTGAATATGTGGGCGTGTTGGCATGTCGGCATCCGCCTTCAGTCTGCTCCTAAACTGTGCACTTAAATCAGTCAGCAACATCTACATTGTCAGTAGATGTGCACCGCCTTCTCTTGTCGTCGCCCATTTAGCAAGAGGGGGGAAGGAAAACTAGCTTTGCCCTTAAGGCAAGTGTCATTCCTTGTGGGTGACTTGTCTTTACCTCTAACTCTCCCACTCCCCACCAACTACCTCTATCTCTCAGGCTCTCACCCTGTCACGCTACCTTGCCAGTAAGGTAAAGTCCTATCTAATTGCCATTGTAATTTCAGAATTGTCCTCTGACTGTGTGCATTCAACTGAAGCCTTATCAATGACGCTTCGTTTGTTTCAACTTGAGTACACAATTTCGGTAGCTTATTAAATAAGCTCTCTCTCTATCCTTCTCTATACCTACGCCATGAAAAACAAAAAAAAAAAAATTTTCACATATGCTAATCAATGTGAGTAGAATTGATCAACTGACAAACTTTAGTTTTAGTTAATTAGTTAATTTTCAAGTAAATAGCATAAAATAATCCTCAAAGCAAACATTGTTCAACGACAAGATATACGAAAAGTTATTGTATATTTGTAGGGACCCAATTCAGTCTAAGAAAAAACAAGATTCATGTTTGTATAAAGTACACATTTTTCTATTTCCTATGCCAATTCAGACTCTAATATGTTCTTGCCAATTTTCTGAGCAATATTGGACAAAACCGACAAAGCCTTTAATTTATGTGAATTCCGAAATGGGAGCACTTTTAATTGAAATTAAATTCCTTTCTCATTTGCCATGTTTCCCCCAAAAATGGCTTAGCAAAAACTTTCATTTGCAGAGATTTCCTGTGTAGTTAGTTTTATTTGTTGGCCACGTTTTTGGGCAACCAACTGTTGTGTCCCTGTCGCCTTAAATTACAAAAAGTGTTTGCGGAAACTATGCCACACGTGTGTGTTGATGTTGATGTTGGTGTCGATGTGGACGTGGGCTAACTCATTAGCGGCCAACCAACTCAACTGAAAGTGGCCCAAAGGCTGATTCGGTGTGATCCTTGCACGTTTTGTAATTAAAGTTATCACGATTGGATGTAGGTGGGCATGGAAATGGTATGGTATGGGATGGGCCAAGAGAGAGACGTCTGCACGCAATGACGGCGGCAGATTTCGCTAATGACAAACACACAGAAATCATACATATATATACATATATAGTTGGGCATTCACGAATGTTTACGGGGTTGATGGGCAAGGGCAGTTGGTTATTAAGACTCATGGTTGAAAAACTAAAGGAAAAACGTTGAAAATAAGAGAAGAAAAACTAACAGCAAAATGCACAGCATAACTTCCGTTGAGGATACCAAAAAACAAAAAAAAACCTAAAACAAACATGTTGAGGCTGTCAGCAGCCAGTAGCAGGCTTCGTGTGTGTGTGTGTGTGTGTGTGTGTGTTTGTGTGTGCCGGTGTGTCAGCTGGTGATGTATTGCCTCACCTGGGGTTGCTCTAATGTTTTCATCTAGATTGTATAATTATGTGTATGGGCGCCTGAAGTGGTGCAGGGGTGTCTAATTCTCCATTCACCCTGCAGCTCCCCACCACAAAAACAACCAACCAAAAATTTAAGCACAAAATTATACAGATGACGCAGTTTATTTTTAATGAAACAAAATTTGGAATTGAACGCCATAACTTTTCTTGTTTGCCTTTGTGTCTGCAATTGAAGGGAGACTTTTGGGTGTATGCGTGGGTGAATGTATTTCATTTTTTGGGTCAAAAACAGACAATTCGCTTGATTTTATTAATAGTTTTCCCTTTGCCAAAAACATTTGCCAAGAATAAACAATATCAAAATTCAATATAAAAGGTACAAAAACAATTGAAGTGAAATTTTTACAAAATCATCTAAAAAATTTGTATTTTTGACAATAGAATTTATAACAGGATTTTGTGTTTCTGGCCAAGACTTTAATATGTATTTCTCATCCCTTTGAAATTAAAGTATTTTTTTTTTTGTCTCATTCAGAAATAACGTTTTCTCCCTTGTTTGCAAGTTGAAAGATATAGGGATCTAATAATCTGTTTAGAGCAAACTCTTTTTTTATTCTTTCGATTTTTTATTGTTTCGTTGTTGGTTGTTTATTTTATTGGTTCGGCTTTTGGTCTATAACTTTTGCCAACAACAAAAAAAGAGAGAAAAATTGTATTGAATTGTGAAAATAATCGCCATAAAAATGTTTTGTGCACGAGTTGTAATTGGTTTAAGAATTTATGAGGGTTGATTGTACTATGTATATTCGATTCTGTTTTTTTTTTTGTCCCCCCTCCTTGCATACCTCTTCTCAGTTTTTGTCGGGTTTTTGTTTCTTGCAAGACACACAACGAGTCCAAACACATTGTGTATTGGACATGTATATTTTATGGGGGTAGTAAGGTATACAATAGTGTGGACAGAGGGGGAGTTTGAGGTGAAAGGCGGCATTGTTGGTAAAAACACATAGAAAATAACAAAGATTATTTATAATGGCCTTTATTTAAGCATTTTAATTGATTAAATAAATATATACATATTTCTTATTTTTGCAATGTTACAAGTTAATCAATTATTTTCATAGCCATACATAATTTCATCAATATTAAATATCGGTTACAATTTTCATTCATTCAACATGGCTCTTAAAGCATTCAAATTTTGTGGATGTGAGTTTTCTGGTTTCTGTTTTTGTTATTTTTTGGAATAAATTGCGCATAAATTTGAGGATATAAATGTTGTTATCAGTTTACTAAGTTGAAACTTTTTCGATTTTACAGAAATGCGATTTCCATTCCGTCTATTGCTTCTCCATCCGCTCAAATAGATGAGTATAACCCATATGGCCATGTTATTGACATTTCTGGAGTAAGGTAATCTCTCTCTCTCTCTGTCTCTGACTCTGTTGTGGAGGGGCACAACGCTCCATTTGTTGCCTCAGCCATGTTAGCAGCAACAATAGGAAAAGCAACAGCAATGGCAGCAGCAGGAACATCTCAATTGGTTTTACTCAGGCGCCATTTGCAATAGAAAGGACACGCGAAACAAGGAGACCAAGGAGACCAAAAAGGGTAAGGAGAACGCAAGCCTCTTGGAATAGAACGAAAAAGGAAAGAAAAGCAAAGGCAACGGCAACGGCAATCTAAGATGAGCACAAAAAAGATGACTGCGAGTCGCAAGCGAAAGAAGACAATCGGCATGTTAACATCAGGCCTGAAATCAGTAGTCAAGTGGAAAATAATTCTATCATCAATAATGTTGCTACTATTAAGTGGAACAAGTGAGTACAGTGAACCAACATTTTTTCCATTTTTTTTTGTGTATTCCTTTCATATACATATATAGTATATACTTAACTTATGACTAAGCTGATTTATATGCTTTGAATTGGGCGTGTGTTTGACAGTCATATTTCAATTAGGCTTCGTACGTTGAGAATTCACAACTAAATGCTTCAACGAGCATGTCAGTAAATATTATCGTTATCCCATATATCGGATTCATTGGACTTCTATTTATCCGAATTAAAGTACAGTTTTATCAGAAATTTGCGAGCCCCTTCTTTATCTAATTGGTTGATTGTACAAATTCGGAATAACTTGAATGTTTATTAAGTGATTTAAGGTCAGATCCATGCTACATTGCAGTAAGACAAAAACAAAAACTCATAGAACTTAAACTAATTTCCCTTTTATGTCTACAAAAATGATTGATTAAGTTTTTACAACACTTTGTTAGTTAACTTTTGAGTTAATTGCATTCGCTTTGTCTGCTGCACTTAATGAAAGCCTGCATCTCATGCCAATGGCGTTCATTCATCTAGCCGCATTCTTGGGGCGACATCAATCTTTCGATTCCATCAAATTTGCCCTATTGTTGTGCCTCAATTAATAACGGAAACGTAAAGCTCTTGTTCCTATTATATCGGTGTGGCTTTGTTTTATTTATTTTTCCATTTTCTTGCGTAATATTCTGCAATGGTCTTAATATATATAGACGACACAGAAAACATTTCACAATGGGCGGTTCTATGAATGGCGAATGCGACTTCTGTTGACTTGAGAGACTGAGATTAAGAGACAGAGGGAGAGAGAGACTGAAACAGAGGATGAGGAATAAGAAATAAATTACAAGGATTTATAATTTTGAATACCCTTACCAAAATGGGGTATATTCGTTTTGATTGGAGCCATACAGGTATGCATTTTAGACCAAATAAAAGATACATTTATATATTCTAGATTAACCTGGTTAACGATTTTATATAGTCATGGCTTTGCATTATAAAACTTAACATTTTGTTTGTTGCATTCGATTTACATGCCATCTCTGTGGGTTCCTGAAGGTTCTCTAGTTGGGTGCAAGGGTATAAAAATTTCGATACTTTGTTCATTGTTGGTTCCGTCCCTCTGGTTCATCATTCTGCCTCCTCCCCTCCCTCTCCCAATCCTATAGCTGTTGGCTCTTCATTGTCGCTCCCTCTCATACAATGTGTTTTTCTTTCTTCTATTTGAACAAAAGGTCACGTGCTGGCGTTGCGAAAGGGTCGCCTGATGTCTCCAAGCACATTTACAGCACTCAGTGGCGACCTGCATGTGCAGATTCAGTTCAATGGTAACGAAGCGGTCTCGGAGTCAGAGTCTGTGACAACGGCAACGGCAACAACAACAACAACTTCTAGCCACTTGAGCACTGACAGGCAGAACGATGAGAACAAGAATACCATAATGAGCACTTTAGTCATTAGCAAAATCATTGATGATGTTCCGCAGCAGGGGCTGGAACAGGAACAGTCGCTGGAGCAGCAGCAGCAGCAGCAGCGGTTGGAGCATTTACAGCAGCAATCACACCAGCATCAGCAACATGCCAACGGGGGTAATGCCACACAAGTGTTGTTGCAACGGCGTCGCAAAGAGATTGTTCAGAATATACCACTCTTTCCCGATCCACGTTATAATGTCACTCAGGTAACAGTGCCATGTCAGACCTTTGTACGTGGCGGTCTCTATGAGATGCAAGTGATCAGTAATCTAAAGACAACGACCACAATGTTGTCGCAAAATCAAACGGATGTAAGTACTACGACCACATTGATGCCAGCCCAGGATGAGCGTCTATTGCAGACTCTCGATGTGCGATGGCCAAGTGCCGAAATGATTGTGAATCCCGTACGGCTTCGCACGTATCCCAATCAACCAGTTGAGGTTAATTTACGCTTTCCCGAAGTCAATTGTGATCGTGCTTTGGGTGGCTCCTTGCCCGAATTTTGGTTGGAATTGATCTACTGTGGCAAGAATCGCACTTGCAACGGTCCCAATATCTCAAGATCGAGTGTACTCTTTGCCGAACAGGTGCGAGGATTTCCCAAACAAAAGTTGGTTCATCTGGGCTGTGAGCTATTCGGTCTGGCTGGTAATTATGCTGTACAATTGCGACCCATGGTGGCCAGTCTAAATGTGCCCACAACACGTCGCATGATCAGTGTCGATTGGAGCGATGAGTTTGTCTTCAATGTGTACGCTCGCAGTATATTCCCATGTGATCCGCATACTGGAATTGGTGTTCTCTACGAGTATCCAGGTTGCATTTTAGAGCAAGGTGATCGTGTAAGACTTTATGCTAAGCTACGAGCGGATGTTGCCTCCCTAAAACCACCGACATCATTGCATTATGTGGCCGAACAGCGTGTGATTAAGAGTCAGCACTCACTTTACTTTGCCTGCGATTTGTTTTCCGAGAAATATGTGGAATATTGTTTTGTTTATGTGAGTCAAGCGATTTCTGGTGCTGTGGCCGATGTCCGTATGGATTGTGTACCCGCTTTGCCAGTTAGCGGTAAGTTAATTAAATCGCATGGTAAATAAAATGAGATTGATCTATTTTTGTATTTGTTGTTTTATTTTTGCCAATAGATTCCGATACCGGGGGCTGGGGTGAATGGAGCGAATGGACGCCCTGTTCAACCAATTGCCTTGGAGGTACACGCAATCGTTACCGTTTCTGTGATTCACCACCGCCACGCTATGGAGCTAAATTTTGTGAGGTTTGTATCGTTTAATTTCTTCATACATATGTACATACATACGTATATATTCCTTCCTCCTGGAGTCTTCTCCCACCACACTGTAGCTACATAATTCTATTGATTTATGAGGAGGCCAAATAAATGCCTGAATTCTCAACTAGATATGTATTAATAGCCTCCAAGGTAAGAAGGACATTTAAGAAGTTTGACAAAGAGAGAGGAAACTAAAAGTTTTTTGTCGACGAAACTTTTAATACAAAATAGTCCTTTTTATCCTATTTTCCCATAGTTCATAAGGATTTTGTTTTACTGCTGATATACATATATAATAGTTTTTCTCGCTTTGTTTACATATTTTTGTAAATTAAGTTGCCCCAACTTATAGTCAAACCCTCGTTAAGACTGGCAACAAATCAAGCACCACTCCTTGGATTCAACTGTCTGTTGGTTCACTAACCAACTCCTATTGAATGTATATTGTATGTGCGAGAGTCTTTTCGCTTAATACCTCCAACAGCTTTTGACTCTGGCAGCCTTGTCTTTTGCCAGTTGTCCTCGAGGCTTTCGACTCGGCTCGACGAGTTCATGTTTCACTTTGTAGGACCTGTTCACGCCCACATTGCGCCCACTAGCAGAGTAGAACTATTTCATTGTTTGCTGTTATTTCTGCCCTAAAGGGCCAAGAGGCATGGAGCAGGAGGAGAGTAAGAGATAGATGGGGTGGGCCTGCAAGTTGTCTGTGTGTATCAACATTGCGACACTTGCTCCAGATTGCGTGGGGAATTTACGATGCTTCCGACAATTGTATGCGGCGCGGCACACTTCATTTTTCTTCTTTTTACATTCGTTTTTATGCTTTTTTTTCTGTTTTCTTTCTTTGTTTTTCTGCTGCTGATGCTGCCACCTAACAACCACCCCAACGCATTTCATTATCCAAAAACTTCCGGCATCAACATCAAGCGATAGGGGCACATTTGTTCCCATAGTTTGTGAAACTTGTTGAGAACAATTACAAGAAAACTTTTTAAATGTGCGCCTAGCCTGCTGCACCTTTCTCCATACATATCTGTCTCCTTTATGTACATACATACATATACATATGTACACTTACATGTGTAAGTATGTCATTGCGGAAGCTGTGAAACAATGCCAAAGCGAAGCCTTTTGGCGTAAAATTTCCATTGCAATATGATGGCGGTGGCGGATTGGTGTTTGTGCTTTGGAGACTTACTTATAACCATTTGACTCCTACTACTTGAGTAGACAAACATTTACTGTCATGGACTATTAATCAAATAGCACCATTGGCGCCTTAGCCTAGAGTTCTAGTAGTTAAGCCTTCAGCACTTCAAATGAATTCAGGCTACGCGTATGTTTTCTGTGAAGCCAAAAAAGAGAGAATAGCGAGAAAAGGATACTCAAGTGAGACACTTTCTTTGTTGCAATCTTACTTATAGTTCTTCTTTTACTCACTTTTGTAAGGTCTCAACTTTCTAACCAAATTTCTTAACTTTTTAATTCGATTGCCTAAACAACACTTTAACGATACTTTCAAAGAATAAATAACACTTGAAAAGTTTACATAGTTTCGTGAATATGTTTATATCATATTGAAGAAGGTAATCTAGAGAGAACATACTTTGTTTTCAGTCGCATTAAGGTAAATTATTAAATTTTTCCTTGTTCTTGAATATGTTTTAAATATATGTATAAAAGAAGCTAAATTTCGTATCCCTAGATTCAATATTGACCTAAACTATATCAGGTCTATAAAATAGTTTAACAACTTACATAGGTAGAGGTTTTAAAACTCATTCAGACAGTACTTGTTTTATTTTTTGTAAATCATAAACCTAAACAATTAATCCAAACTTTTATCTTTACAATGGTATGGCCCCTTGAAGTACTGAGTTTCAGTGGAAAGTCCCAAAAAAGTTGACTTTGATGAAAAAATCTCAGTCTACTCGAATTTTGCTGCTGATGAACCAAATATATAGCATACTTATTGGGGCCGCATGTGCTTCCCTTCTGCCTGGTTTGTATATATGTACGTATGTACATATTTTGGCGACTATCGGTATAGATTTTGTCACTGTTTCTTCTTTGCATGGTTGCAGGTTATTTTTAAGTGAACAAAAACCATACGAAAGAAATAAACTTTATGTGGTTAACCACTTCTCTGACCCTAATATCCTTTGAAGTCATATTGCTACTTTCTGTTTGGTTACCACTGACAATCATGCTAACAAGTGTTTCATTAAAGTTTGTGATAGCTTTTTTCTGAAGAAAGCTTAAAGTTAATTGATATAAAGCTTATTGCCTAGACAACCGAGTTCGCTTGTTTATTTAGAGCAATTCACTTCAGTATGAGAATTTCAAATTTCTTACCAAATCCACATATCCTACAACTCTTGGAGAATAGTGTCACTTTCAATTTAACTCATATACCAGTCGAATATTCGTCGCATTACTCAAATACAAAAGCAACGACACAACTGACATAATTTACTAAGACAAAATGCCACCAAAGAAAAAGGGAAAGGGTAAGAAAAAGGATAAGAAGGATCCAAATAAACTAACCATGGTGGACCGCACCTTCTATGAGCTGACCATAACCGATTTGAATCAGAAGCTGGCACGTCTCCGTTCCCATGTGGCTGGACTCGATGAATCGAATGTTGGCTTATCAGAGAAGTTGCATGAAGTTGAGGTGGATCGGACCGATGTGGCTGCCCATTTGGAACGCATGTTGGCCGACTGTAAAAATAACTTAACCGAACTGGAGGAACGTCTGGTGGAGATATCCAAAGTGCGTGAGGATGAGAATCGTAGTGCTGAAGAGAAGATAACCGAGCTAGAGACCAAATACAAAGCCATGCACGATCAACTTAGTTCGGAGATCAAGTTGCTTAATGGTAAACTAAATTCATTGGATGAGTTTCGTATACAACGTGATGTACTATTGGCCAAATTCGATAGCCAAGAGGCCGATCTTAAGGAGAAGGAAAAAGAACAAAAAGAGGCTCTCTACAATATGGAACAGAAGGCCGTGGTCGAAAAGGATGCCCTCAAGAAGGAAGTCGAACAGAAATTACTTCAAGTATCCGAAGATTTTACACGGTCCAGTGAAATACGAAACGCCGGATACACACGACGTTTGATACGTGAGAATTTAGCCCTGCAAAGAGAGATTGATTTGCTGGTTACATCCCAAATCAAGTTGCAGCAACAATTCAGCAGTCAAAAGGAAAAGCACAAAAAGATCGAAGAGCAATACAGTGCTCTGGAACAAATCAAAAACGAATTGGTACACAATTCGGTGACCAAAATCAAAATAATAGAAGCTCTAACATCGAATTATGAGAAATTGAAGGCAAAATATGTTGAAAATTTACGCTTCCGCAAGGCCTATGAATCCCAACAACAGACCGATCAGAGTGAGCATTTGAAGCAAAAGAATGCAGTAGCCAAATTGGAAAATTTGTCCAAGCAAATAGATATACTCACTTTGGAGAATAAGCATCTGGTGGTAATACATGAACACAATGAACGCGAACTCTTGCGTCTCTGGAGCGTTGTCCATCAAATAAAGGTTACGGTACGGGATGCCATTATAGCCGAACAAAGTGCCACATTGTTTCCCCAACGACTGATCGATGCCAAAGTGGATCCACCGGAAGTTATTCAAGAAGTCCAGGAAGATGCCAAGGCTTTCTGCAAGCTAGCACGCATGGATTTGCTCTCCAAACTAATGGACCTTGTTAGTTCACATTCTGAGGAAATGCCGCGGCCTGCCTCAATTGGTGGCACTTCTATGGCTCTATATGCCCCTGGAAAAATGGGCTTTATGCCACAACAATCAAAGGCCGCAAGCAATGAGAAGAACCGCATTGGAGTTGTTCCCAAACAACTGGTTGATCCTTTACAACAGGATGACGAGCAGATGACTGGACAGGCACAGAAAATACAACATGGCAATGAGTATTCCATTATTGATGTCGAACTTGGTGCCACTTTGTATGTTTCCACGTCGCGTGAAGAAGAATTTGTAGAAATGGAAGATGAGAACCCCGAAGAGTCAGATGCCAAGAAGGAGGCACCGCAACCATCAGGAGCAGGAGCACCAAATGCAGCAAACCTAACTAAAAGTGCAATTCCAGAAGTATCTAGTGATCACAAATCATCTCGCAATGTCGCTGGTCACGAGGCTCAAAGCACAACCCAAACTGGTGAAGAGCAGACTATTGAAGAGGAAGAAGATTTTGATATAAATCTTTTCTATTAATGCGATTTATATAGAAATTGATTATATATTTGTATTGCCCAATAAACCTTTTGATTCGACGAATACAACTTTGGCTTCACTTCTCTTTGTTATCGAACCAAAACTCCCTTTATACCATATTTTAGAAGAGTTTGAGAAGTTCTAAATCTAAAAATATGGCAGTTTTGCTACGATTTCTATATCTGATCGGGACGGTTGATATACGCATATAAATTTAAAGCCTACATACAAGTTACATGAGAACAAAAATAGGGAGAAGCATAGAAATAGACTGACCATCTTTTAAAGGAGTAACGAACAAAAAGGATAAACTATTTAAACACATTTATATTTTTTCTTTTCCTCATGGATTTCTTTGCTTTTAGGGTCCTTCGGTTCAGACAGAGAAATGTGGCAAAAGCATTGCCGATACCTGGGATTGTATTTACGAAACATCCGGGACAGCGTTAAATAAATCAAATAACACGGAGGTTAGCCAGGAAATTGGACCCGGCTGTCGTTGTGGCTGTATTGTCCATTTGGGTGCGTCCAAGCCCAAACGTATAATAGCCGGTGCCACGCAAAGTTGTCCGGGACGCTCCTTTTGGTTGGTACAGGTAAGTGAATGAAGCGGAATGAGTGGTTAGTTGGCAAAGGGAAACTAACTATGCCAAAGTTTTCCTGTTTGTCCATGTAGTTAAAGTTTTTGGGGGAACGGCAAAGTTCTTTGTTGGCTTTTTTCTGTTTTTGGCGTCAACGGTCAGTAATAACCATAAAAATGAACAATGCCAAACATTTTGGAAGTGTGTCCATGAATAAAAATTCCGCACGCTTTAGCCAAAGATAATAATGATAATGATGATGATGCTGGGCCTTTTCCATATCCAAATAACCAAACACACATACTTACACTACCACACACACACACGCACACACACAGGGCCGTAGAGAAATTATTAAGGCCTCAAGGGGAAATTCCGGAAATTCCTTTAAATTTTCTGATGAATTCGAAGAAGCAGTTATACTGATACGATTGCTTATAAAGCAAAATCGCAAAGAGTTTTCAAATGAGAACCGACCCAAATAAAATATAACTTTTTAAAATAACTCTCGAGTCTGGGATTCCCCTAAGAACTTGTCCTCTCGACGTCTCTGCACACACACACACGAACGCACACACAGATGAAAATTCTATATAAAGGACCTTCGGTTAATGTACCATGCCACAAAAATGTCAGGACGAAAGTGCTGAAAGTGAATTGAATGCGATGTAGCTCGAGGGTTGAACCTAATTCATGCATAATAAATGTTCTGCTTTCTATATAGTCAAGAGCCAACCCCGAAACTATTATAGTCGAGAGTGGGTCACAGCATTGACCTGACCAGGCAGTTTTATGGATTGATTAGACCAAGCCAATTGAGTCAAAGAATGTTCAATCAAAACTTTGACTACAATTCCAATCGAGTGTGTCTGTGGATTAGCCCCCCATTAAAGATAACCGTTTTCAATGTATGTTTTCGCTTAGGTGGATGGCGAGGAAACTATCACTTTAGCTCTTAGTTTTCTTCGACTGCCCTGTGCCACGCAGTATATTAAAGTGCGTGATGGTCCTTCACTTTCATCTACTTTGCTTGTGGAACTAAATGGTGCTGCAATTCTCAAAGGGCCTCTTGCCGAGGCTGGCAAAACTTATGTAGAGTCTAGCGGTGGACAACTTTTGGTTGAGTTTTATGCTGGCGAAATGTCAAATTCAACAACAAATCTTGATGATGGAGGTGAAGGAGCAGGAGCTGGAGCTGGAGCTGGAGCTGAAACGCCAACAACAACAACAGCAACCTGTACTGGTGGTTTTATGGCAAATGTGCAGCAGCAATTGGGTGAGTGAGAAGGACAACAAATGCAGAAGAAGTGGAAATTTCATATACTTGTTCAACAATTGTTAGCTTCAGCCAAAAACGTAAGCACTACACTTCTGGCCTCCACACGACTCTCGTCCAAGAGTCGAGCCATTACACAAAAGCCGAAATCAAGAACGCGTTTCACCTTGGTGCACTTGAGTGCTATGATTTTCGCCAGCATTATTATATTAATAAGCGCCTTGTTGGGTAAGTTTGTCGTTGTTATTATTAGATGCAATTCGCGCTCATAATTTGAATATTTATAGGTGCCCAGTATGTGGTGCGTTATCGTAAATATCATTTGGCTGTGGCTCGCCGTCAGGATGAAGGCTCTCGCTTGCATACACCAAGAGCTTCGCTTAGCTCACTGCAAGGACCACCCTCGCGTGCCATGTCCACGACCACATTGCTGTCGGAGGTTATCTACCTGGTGAAAATGCGACCCAAACATCAATTGCGTCACTCCATATTGCGGGAAAGTGTTGATGCCGAGAATTTGGCTCACGAAACGGAATTCAAAGAGACCGATTTACCGGGCGGGGAGATGGTGAAGTGTGATCACCAAGAATTTGGTAGCTCAGCCTCCATGCTGACCCTGCGCAATGAACGCACTTCACCCTCAAGATCTCTGACACGCAGCGAAAGCTTTGCGGGCTCACCTTTATCATCGGGTGAGGCAAATGCCAGTGAGACAATACCCACAGAGGAGAGTCCCATTGAGGGGACTTCGCCGGATGAGCATATGGTTAGCTGTAAAGACAGTGCTAAGGATTCCGAATCGATTATCTCATCCGGAATGAGTTCATTGTGCCACAGTCCGCAAATGAATAGTAAACGTTTGAGCAAATATTCTGATCGTTATGATGCCATCACCCTGAAGATGCTAACATCGACTCGACTCGACGATGCCAGTTCCTTGAATTCGGCCTGCGGATCCTTGCCTTTGGCGCGCATGGGATCACGAAGTGTCAGCTCATCGCTGACAAATGTGAGTTGAGCTGGTTGACCAAAAAGAAACTATCAAATCGTTTTGATTACTTTTGACATGTAAATTAATGGATATTCTGTTTTGTTTTTTTGTTTGCTTTTCCAGGGCTGCTATTCGCCAGCGGCAAGTGTGGTTAGCACGGCAACCATACGAACTACCAGTAATCCCAAGGAATCAAAAGAGAAACAGAATCGCAAAAAATTGCTGGCTCGTCCTGGATCCGAGTTCTCGTTGGGTAATCAAGAGGAACTCGAATTAGACTATTATGATTACAATGTGATCAATGCTGGAGCAGCACCGGGTTCCTATCTGGGAATGGATCCAGCCTATTTAGTCTGGATTCCACCATTCGAAGAGGTGGCCGAACAAAGAGAAGATGATGACAAGACTCCCGAGCCAGTAAGAGGTGACCAGATCGATGCCGAGGCCGAACCCCTCTATGAGGAAATACAAATGCCCAAATATGGCCACTACCTAAGTCCGGCTAGCAATACAGAGTCGAGTAAATCAACCACAGCCGACAATACTCCCAGTCCAGAGGAACGTTCTCCCCTTACCAGCGAGCAACAGAGCAAGGCCAGTTCACCCAATTGTGAGGTCAAAGAGAAATTATTAAAAAGCCATGCCATGACCAAACAACCAACTCCCTACATGTCGCGCAAACAACGCCGACAGGCCAGGCAACAATTCAAATCAAGTCAATCACTAGAGACTGGCGCAGTTCTTGACTCCGACATAGTGCCAGTTCATCAGAAATTGGATAGGGATCATGATCTTAGTGAGGCGTCAATGAACGGCTCATATGTTGAAAAGGAAACGGCCTGCGAAAAGGACAAGTCATCGCGAAAAATGCAAGAGTTCTTGGAACTAGATGATATACAGTTCGCCGATGAAAGTGGCAGCGATTACGAGACAGCAACACTCAAGGGGATTCCCGTCAAGATGGACACGCATGGCAAATCCAAAGAAGTGGCCGTCTAATAGCTTTTTTTTTTGTTTTACTTGGGTGAAAAGGTGTATATATATATATGTAGAAGTGCAGCACAAATCAGAAATTATATATTATATGCAATTAAGTATGTGTAGTTATTCTAGTTGTATCATATATACATATATCAGCATTACAAGAGAACTAAAAACTAAAAAATGATTAAAGGATTTTTTAATATTTAATAGTTGTTAAATGAGCATAAGAAAACAAATAATCATTTCGATTTAAACAAAAACTTCATGACTTGTATATATTAAATGAAAAGAAGATTCAAGATTTATAGGCAGAACTAATTATAGTCATTTTTTTTTTTATTATTGTTCTTTGCCTACAGGATAACTAATTTCTAGGAATAGTTTTTTAAGTATTTCGTCTTGCTGTCAGTATTACATTTATTTACTTTTCTTTTTTCTTATTGAAAAACAAATTAGAAAATTTCAATTATGGCCTTTTTGTGATTTACTAAGCATTTTTCTAGTCAAAATTATTTCTAGTCAAAATTGATAAATGATAAAAATGAAATAAAATTTAATGATCCTTGTAACCAATTTATGATTTGATCAACGTTTTTTTTTTCCGTTTTTGTTAAACTAACCACTCTCTGTGCTATGAATACGAGTATAAATAAAGACATAACAGATATACCAATTAAAAGTATAATTTATTTTATAGCCGCCCATAGAAACAGAATTCAAGTGAAATAAATTGAACTTCTTCACAGAGAATCATCAATTGTTATTTATCTGTAAAGAATTTCAGTTTATGCCACTATTAAAATTGGTTTCTCTTTGGGCATATGTGTGACTCTGATGCAGTGCGGCACTCCTTGACAGACTGTGACTGTTTGCCGTATAATTTGATCGTCCTGAATGTCTTGCAGTTTACGCTTTTCCACGTTCATTTGCCTTTGGGTTATATATGCCTTCAATTCCAAACGCTTTGACTCCCTTTTCATTTGAGCTATGAATGGGGCATCCTTTTGATGGCTATTGCGATAAATTTGTTTGCATATACAACAACCGCTTTGACATTTTGTAGGAGGCTTGTTCTTAAGAAGTTTACCAGATTTCTCCTTGACGGCTTTCTTGGTTTTCAATGGCCTTGTTACTGGTAACTGAGTTGTTTTATTCAATGCCTGTGAATTCGAATGCGAATTCGCATGTGAGTGCTTGGATATGAGTGTCTCTGGCAATTGATAAGGATATAGCAATAGTTCTTCAACATTTATGCCATCAAGCGTTAAATCATCCAAATCATCAAAACCGGAGTGTCCATCATATAGATAACTTTGCAATTTACTTAAACGTTGTTCGTACGTTTCGTCATAATTTTGATTGATTTCATCGAGTTCCATTTGTTGAAGGATCTGTTTTCGTTTCTTATTCACGAATATATCATTGGGAAGGAGAGAAAATATTTTCCTTTTCATTTGAAACAAATCGATGGGTTTGATTCGTTTAGATTTTTGACGTCTTGACGTTCTCAAGGTAACTGAAGTTGATATATGAGAAATCCCAAACTTTTTACTGGTTTTCCTTCCTTGTTTTGTCGACGCTAAGGAACGATTCTTAATTGTATTTATGTTTTTATTTTGATTGAATTTCTGCATATAACTTGCCTGTGACTTATGACCTGAAGTAGCTGCATTTTTCTTGGAACTCATAATTTGTTGCGTTAGTGGCAATAAAACTGAATTTATGCTCTGTTGTGAGGTTCGCTCTTGTATTGAAGTTTGACTTTTCGGTAAGCCTTTACGCGACCCAATAGTACGAACTGGATAACCCGAAGAGCTTTGACTTTTCTGCGATCCTTTGCTTAGTTCACTTTCCGAAGATGTACGTGGAGATTTTAATATACTTAATTTCGATACATCCACACTTTCTTCCATTTTTCTCTGGGATGCTAGTGGCATTGAATAAACAGTCTCCTCCGAGGCTAGGCGCTCATCAACAGCGTATGCCAAAGTATTGAGTGATATTTTATTAGCGTTTGGTTCAATTCCATTTCTAACTGCTGGTACTTTTGAAATGTTATCTAACTTAGGTATGAGGACATTGGAAGAACGTCTTTGTTGTAATCCCTCAATTGTGTCTATATGGGAACGACTCGTGATAGTTTTACCAAATTGAACTGTGCCCCTAAATTTAAGTGATTTTCGTTTCTTTGATTTTCTAGATAAGGCCAAAGAGGTTTTTTTCACTTTTCGTGCCGCTTGGGGCTTACGTTTCGTTATTATCTTTTTCTTTTGGTGTACCTTATAAACGGGCATTTGTGGATGTGGACGATATACGTTTTCATCTTGATCTTTGGCAATGGGTTGTTTATATATTGAAGAACTATTTAATAGTAGAAATGAATTATCTGCCACATTAGTTGGCTTATTCAAATAACCTTTAAGTTTATCATAGATTTCATTGAAAATTCGATCATCTTTCACTTCCATATTCTGCGCTCCACCATTTTGTCTTGTAACACAATTAGGTCTAAATATGGATCTCATTTCATTATCGTTGCCAATATCTTGGCTGGCTTTAAGCATTTGATAGAATATATTCTTTCTACGTTCAACCTCATCTCTTTTCCAACCAGGCACTTTCAATATACTCGAGACTTGTCGTGTCAGAGGCATCGTATCGTGTTGGGCACTGAGTCTTCTATTATTCAGACTTCTTAGATTCGTTCTACATGTTTGCCAAGCTAAGGAACTACGATCAGATTTTCCAATATTGTATAATACATTTTCCACTGCATTGGATAGATATTTGGCTTTCGGGTTTACATAAAAGCGAATGCCATTGGCAAATGACGTCATATTGTGTGTTTGAATTTCTTCAATTTAGAATTTGGATTATGTTATTATGAAGCTTAAGATAATAAAAGACATGGACGTAAACAATTTATTTTTAAGGTAATCATGAAACAAAAGCTTACTTTTTTTGTTTACTTTATTTTGAATCAACTCAATTTTCCCCTCGCTTGCTCGATAACGATAACAACAAACATTTCGTGAGTAAATATCGGAACAAAAAATATCGCCAATGCGCAAGTCACGCGCCATTTAATTCAATATATGTATTTAAACTTTTATTAATTCAGAAAAATATTTCGCTTATCAATTGAAATAGACTTAAAGTACAGCAACAAAAAAAAAAAAAAATATTACATACAGGAAATTGATTATTGGTATATTTATATATTTATTTTTTTTTTTGTTAAGGAAAAGTAGATACTACTGTACTTATTTTAATATTGTATAATATTTGTATGAATATTTCTTGATCATTAACAGCTTTATATTGAATTGTTAGCCCGATTGACTAGTTTTACTTGGTCCTGTTGCAAAGCGCTTTTTGTATTTGGTTTATGTTTTGTATAGGTACAAAATTACGTTTAAAGCAATAGATAATTATCTAAAATTTTTGGAAAAAAACACCTCTTTCAATATCATGAAATAAGTGGGTAATTACATATATGGTAGATATATATATTATATTTAAAATGGATTTAGACATTAAGCACATAAGCCAGTATATTGGGTCTTTGAGTTTTTCATCGATGATGTAAAATATTTCTCTTGATTCAGATCAAAAATATGCATTATCAAAAATGTCCATTATATTTTGCTCTTGGAATTATTTCTTTGGCTTTTTTTTATCTTTTTTTGTTTTGTTGGCTTTTTTTCAGTAGAGAAAGCTATAGATATTTGGTATATGAAAGTTTATTAGAATGTTTTAATGCTTGATAAAAATCGAATATAGATTGATTTAAATATGTATATTTTTGATCCCTCGGTTAAATATTTTTTTTAAGGTATGCAAGCATAATAAAGCATGTTGTCTTATACATTTCTTTTTATTATTATTTGTAATTAACAATAACATTCAATTTATATTTATATATATATATATAATCTCTTGTACTTTAGTTAGAGTTATGGTTATGGTTTATTTTCAATTTGTCTACATATTTATAAATTTTTTTTGAAAAAAGCAGACAGGAATGACCTTTAGAATGAGATCTTGATAAACGAATCATCTAATGCCAAATGTATTAAAGTAACTTGATCATCATTTATATTCAGAATAGCTAAATATTGATAGTATTATAATATTGGTAATTAAGTACAACTAGTTGATGAATGTATAAAAAAAAATTAATTATAATAGGTTTTGTTTAAGGTTTTTTTTCGATAACTGGATATTATTAAAAAAAGGTTAAAGAGCCGTTTCACAAAAAAAAAAAAAAAAAAAAAAAAAATATGTCTGTATAAAATGGCAGTATGAAATTGGATCCAAATGGTTGAGTTTTCCTTTTTTTTTTTTGGAAATGAAATAATTATAGGAGTAAAAACATTTTGGTAATACTAGAAAAAAAATACTTGTGTCCGATTCTTTTTTGAAAATACAACTTCATTTTGGATTATGTTCCATTTGGAATCCATTTGTCATAGCCAAAGAGATTAACAACTTGTCTTAATACGATCTGTCTAACTATAACTTATATGGAAAGTAGTGAAGCACAAAACTATCGATTCACACTCTCTAGTTACTATCGAGCCATCAATAGTCATAGAGATGTGCGATTTCCGATCTTCTTGCACCACTAGTGGAGACGCCACATGTAGCGGACAGTTTAATCGGTAAGTTTGTAAGCTTTTTTTTTTATTTTTTAATTGCATTAAAAATAATTACTTTGGATCAATCACTTTTGCCTCACAATCAGTTGGATCAATATCCTGCTCAATAACTAAGGTATTTTTGGATATTGCATTCGCTAGTTCGGCAACTGATTCTGAATGTGGTTGATTTACACTACTTCTGGTCGCTGTACGTTTACGCATATCGGCCTCCTGCTGCTGTTTCCTGTGCATATCACTTAGCCTAAATGCCTCAAGGAACTCATTGAGATCCACTTTACCATCACCATTGAGATCCATCATGCGACATTTCTCAAGCATCTCCTCTTTGGAATAGGCGCCAGGCATGTGGGCAACAAGCAGATCGATTGCCGTCTCAAATTCATCCAAGGTTATTTCACCTACAAAGAAATGATGAGTCACGAGGGGGTAAGTCAAAAAATTTCTCATTTATCCTTATACCCGAATTATCAGCATCTATGATATTAAAAATGGCCTCCAGACTGGCTTTATTGGCATAGAGAGCATCCATAACAGTTGTACCATCGGCCTCTGCCTCCAACTGTCAAATGGGAAATGATATATGTATATAGATTCAAGATAAGTAATTATGATCACTTACAATCACATCCGTATCGAGCAGATCCAATGTAGTTATATAGTTCACTTTTTGATTATCTGTACCCGGTGCCAGTCTATCGCGCAATAATCGCCAGGGTAGACCCAATTTGGTTATCTCTTCCATGACAAAACACCATTTGCTTATCGATATGAGGCCAGTGTCATCTGGATCATATTTCCTGAATTCTGTCTCCAATTCATCGCGATGTTCGCGCAGGCGCACAGCAAGTTCCTTTAGAGCCGAACTCTCCACCATGCCCATACGCTGTCTGAATGATAGTTTCTTTGTCTGTGATGCGGCCGATATGTATTGAACGAAATACGGATTTAGTTGATTATTAAGACGCATATAAGCACCTTTGTTCGAGCCCATGGCATAGTAGTTAGACGCCGAGAATATGGTAATGACCTGGACAATTTGTAAAAATATATACATATAATAAATATTTATGTAGTTATATTCTCATTGATACTCACCTTATTATCGTGCATAAACTCATGACCATTTGGTTTGCATTCATGGGATCGTATGACATAGCTTAAACGATGACGTTTCAAAAATAATTCAGTTGTATCAGGTCCAAACCAACAGCCAGCCCCACGTAGAGTATTGGGGACACAACCCTGTGCTGCTTGTGGATCACTCCACATAATATCAAAAATCTAAGAAAATATATAAATTCCATTAATTGCACAATGAGAAAGTTAGGATAAAAGTAATAGATCTTTACCTGTTGCCATTCAGTTTTATCTAAAGGTTCGCCATCTGTAATGGGTGGTCGCAAAATGGACACATACTAAACAGAATTATATAACATTAATACATATTTAGATGATCGACTAGATACACTTACTTTGCCTCTATCAATGCTTTTAATGAGATCCAGACTTGTGCTATCCGAAAAACCACCATGTACAATTAGAACACGATTGTTTAGCACAGAACCCAATGGAAGCCAACGATAAACCTCATCAATTAGCCTCAACAGGCGTTTGTGATTACGCTATAATCAAGTAGAAAATTACATACATATGCTAGAACGTTTTCTATCTCTATGTATCTTGGGATCACACTCACTGGATACTTCCCCTCGACTTCGCGTATGAAACCGTATCGTGCATTCATTATGCTATCTTCATGATTGCCACGATTCAAGAATACCGCATTCGGAAAAGCCAAATATAATGATAATAGTAATAGTAGCACCTCCAATCCTTTTTTGCCTCGATCCACAAAATCACCATTGAAAACATATGGATTGGAAGCAGATGGTAGACCATTCTAACAAATAAATGTCTTAAATTCATTCCATTCTATACATAAAGATTAATATTTTAAGTTTACCTTATGCAGTACCACCAAGAGATCATCTAGTTTACCATGTAAATCACCACAGACGGTGACCTGCAGGGATACAGCTGTCGATACCATAACAATATTTGGCATTTGTTTCAACGATTTGGCTGCCTCACGTAATATCATTGCCACCAATTGGGGTTGCAAGCGATTACCCTGCCAAAAGAAAGGCTTTAAATCAATTCAATGATCATTAGAGTAACAGTATTATATATACCCTCTTCTTGCGGAAGACATCGATTAGGAATTCAACGTGACTCTTTTTCAATGGCAATTCCATTTTGGTACGCACCACATCACCAACTTCTTCTAATATTTCATCGCGTTCTTCCAAAACTGAAGCTATTCCAAAGATTTGTATTTCCAATCAAATGCATTTATTTCAGTTAATTGTATTACTTACTTATTGATGATGAATGATGTTGATTTTTTGTGCCAGCAGCTTGGGGCATATGTTTTATCAGATCATTGAAGAATTTATATAGCTGGGTGATAAA
The DNA here is from genome assembly GCA_018152135.1 of Drosophila paulistorum. Classification (NCBI taxonomy): domain Eukaryota; kingdom Metazoa; phylum Arthropoda; class Insecta; order Diptera; family Drosophilidae; genus Drosophila; species Drosophila paulistorum. The sequence continues at coordinate 15,833,050 of JAECXG010000606.1, read as the reverse complement.
AACCAAAATTAAGTTTAGTTGCCTTTTCATAAACAAATAAATCTTATTATGTCGCAAACCGAAAATTATCTCATCAAACTCAAATGAAACCTTCTTTTGTACTGATTCTCTCTCACACTTATGACTTTTTTGATGTGACATCTGGTTTTTGTATAATTTTAATTGAGCTTTTTTTTACAAATGTGCTGTATACAACAAAAAAAAACAGCTTAGAAATGAAGTTCAATATAAATAAAGCAAAAATTGAGAGTCTATTCTGCTTAGAAACAGACAGACAGACTGACAGATGCATATCAATCCTATTGTACCCTATAAAATGTTTCAACTTCAATTGCACAATGGAGGAAAGGGATTTAAAAAACGGCCATAAGAAGTATGTACTAATTAATGGCTTGTAAATTATAGGTCATTCAATAATACCAAATTGTATGGTTGATTCAAACATGCACAAAACAACATACAACGTAGTTTCCTTCAACTACGATGACAATTATTGACTTTCGAAACTTTACAAATGCATACATTCGACGTGGCATGGTGACCTCCTTACCTTCATACAAAATCATGTGTGTGTGTGTGTGTGTGTATGAACCAACCACTATATATAGCTACTGCCTTATACTTATTACATTTTATAAAAGAATTTAAAAAAAAAAAAAAAACAGAGCAACACAAATTGTGCTTACCTCAGCTTGGTCCTGTTCGCTGGCATATTCGAGATTTTGAAATATTTGCCAATTGCAACGTTTCTTCATTTCGCGATGTGCCTGATGGCGTCGATACCATTTTTGAATTAATATAGCCGCTCGTATAGCTGCAATAAATTTAAATAAAATATACACTCAACCCATTTGGAAAAAGGTTGGTTTTTGTTTTTGGGTTTCAACTAGAATGTAGGTGGGATGGGGTGTAGCGTTGGGGGGAGTTTTTAATGGGAACAAAGTTAGCTGAAATTTAATTTCAAACTGAAGGGAAGGGAATTTTCGTATGAGGTCTAGTTACTTGCCATTCTCATCCATTTTAATGCTAATTTTATTCTTCTGAAAACAGAAACAGAATTGTAGGTAGAAGGGTTGGGATCGACCTAATGACATTTTACATTGCAGTAAAAAAAATGTTGTTGAATTGTTTTTTTCTTTTTTTTTTTTTTTTGGGTATATTTAATATGAAATAAGTTGACTTTTACAAACTTGTTTCTATGTGGCTTCTTTTCTCCGGTTTTTTTCTCTTCAGTATGATGAAGGAAAATAAACCCATACGATACTTTTGAAAGGAAAATCCAATATTTTGTGGGCTAGATCAGCATAAACCTTTCATTGGCTTTTCTTGAGCTATATACTTTTTCTTTCTCTTCTTACTTGCACTTTAAATTTCAATTTTCATAAAAAAATCGAAGGAAAACAAAAATGATTAAATTATGACAATGAAGTCGGAGTAACTAAACACTATATCATTGATTTGTATTTTAGCAACTTTTTTTTTGTGGATGTCATTTCATTATTCACAAATACACAAACAAAAAATAGAATTCTATTTGCTGCAACATTATCTAATTCTTCAAATCAATAAAGAGTTAGTTTTTTTAGCTGTTTCGTTTGTTTTATTTATTGCCGTACACTGGAAACTAGCCGCCTAACTAGACCTAGAAGGGCTCAATGCAACTGCGTTTGGTTCGCCGTTCGTTGGTTTTATGGTTAATGGTTTCGGTTTTTCGATTTTTCCGTACCGTAGGCAAAAGACACTGGCACTGTGGGTACAATACGGCAAATATGTAACAATTTTCATACCACAAGATGCTTGAATGAATGAATTTACATTATGGTAAAGCTTAAGGTATTTGAAAATAATTTCAAACTTAATTTCTGATAATTTAATTGAACAAATATTTTGTTATGCTTCCGACAGTTGAATTAACATTCATTGAATCATTTTTATACATATGTATATGACATTTTCATTGTCAAATCGAACAACATCCAGTTGAACAATTTAAATGATTTTAGTGGTAAACAATTCTTAGAACAAGCCTCTTTTTAGGCAAAGGCATTGTTTTTATTTTGAAATTTTAATTAAAAAATGAGTATTCCAATTTTCCAGGCTTATTTCGAGGAACAGTCAATGTTCCTTGAACATATTACTTTAAATATGATAATATAAAATGAAAATTACATCTTTTTATGATAGAGATTTCTTAGTTTCCTGTCGTTTTGACAGATTTTAAGAGGTGAGTGTCATTTTTATTCCATAGTCTAACGCCCTAATTATCCAAATGGCGGCGGCCATGTCGACCAGAGTTTTGTTTTTTTTTTTACTCTGACTTGCGTCTATGTCCGCGCTGTGTTTTGCGGTTTCAGTTTTGTCTGCGTGACTGGTTTTGTCTTAATGTGAGTGTTTAGTTAGCGTTTGGGTGGGTGTATTTGTTTGTTTCTTTATTTGTTCTAATAGTTGCTGTTAGTCCACTACGGGTTTGCCCTTTGCTTATGCACCATGGGTATAGTCTGAGGGGACAAACACTAAAAACGAAAAGGATCTGTTATCAGTTTACATTTAATTCTTTAAGTACACCCAGTACTTAAGATAAGGTTGAACCTGTCGAGCAAATTGAGTTGCCAGTGCGCCATGCAAAATAGTCACCACTTGGGCATACCTACACCCATGAAACTTTATCTGGAGTCTATCATTTTAAAAGGCCATTTGGCAATGGGTAGTAGGACAAATTGTTACAATAAATACACTGTTAGCGCAAGCGCCATCAGGATCATTATCATCATCATCGTCAAGCACATGGCTTATGGGTAATTTGCCCATTTTTTGTTTGACATTTAAGTCTATATTCAAATGTTAATGAAATCGTTACATAAAACCCAATAAATCACATTGGTGTCTATTAATATTTCGGACTTAAAGTTAAGAGCTTTTAAAGTCATGTGTAATATACCCCTTAACCTTCTGAACAATGAGATAAATGTCGAAGATATCTAGTTAAACTATTTGAAACTGTTGTAATGTGGCGAAACGCATCGAATAATTGGATACCCTTGTAGCAAATTAATTTTTGTATACTCTACGTTCCAAAAATGTAACAAATTTTAGCATTAGACTTTGAAAGGAGCTAATATTTCCGTTGTTAAGAAGAAGTATCTTAACAAAAGGAGTAATGCTCATATTATAGCATACTTTTTAGGGCATTATTGGGTCAGCAAAGTTTCATGAAAAATCCATTATTATTTAAGCAATTAATCGTCTTGGAATTTGCTAGTGCTTAAAGACACACAACAAATTTCGTCAATTTCCCCATAGTGCGGATGACCAAAAATGCTCCTTGAAGTTTGCTACATTCATATTCTTTCGTTATGCTCTTTTTCTGGGCACAAATTGATTAATCTTCTCTTGCTTCTGCATATATTTGCATTTCAACTATTGTGTGCAAGTGTTGAATTTTTGTCAGTATATAAAACTTGTCGGACACCCATTCCACTTCCTTCCTACATCTTTATCTAGTCTCCTACCATTACTACTACTCTGCTACAAGCTGTTCTGTTGGTACCTACAAATAGATATGATAATTTTAGTTAACGAACTTGTTCCCATTGAATTCAACGTTGCGTGATTCTATTCATTGATTGCTATGCTAATGGGTAAAGTGCTGATTGCGTATTGAATTGATTTGGTTTTAGTTTAACGACCAATTGATTTGTCTTGATGGCTTAAGTAGTCTATTAACTAGACATATTCACGAACAGCAAGAAAACTAAACTTTCTGTGTTTGATGTAGGTAAACAGGTGATAGACATTTAACATAAGTTAATCAATCATAATTATGGATATGCCAGGAATCAATTAGAAGCGAAATGCGTAACTGAAATTTACATATGTACATATATGTATGTACCTATATGATAAATTCTCTAGCTCTTGGTTATGATGTTTCCATAAACATTTGCTCACTGTCATTTGTTATTTAGTCGTATAAATGCATCTTCTTTAGTCTCATTTTTGGCATTGTTTGTCTCATTTATATTGTTATTTGCAAATGGTTTCAAAGTAACAAGCTTTACGGCTAACTTTTGCGGGTTTTCGAGGTCTTACAAATTAGGTAAAGGTAATTGAAGAGGGCGCAGGAAGAGGGAGGGTAGGATGATAAGAGAATTAGGGTTGTATACTTAACAAGCGTGTGGTTTAGTTGTAGCCAGTAGTATGGTGGTGATACTCACTCTTCTCGGCCCGAGAGGCGCTCATGCCACGCAACGGTTTTCGGAAGTGTTTGCACCAACCTTTCCTTTGGAACAATTGCAGCAGACTGGAGGCCCGCGTCGTTGTTTGTCCGGCGGCCGAATGCGGTTGGCCATTTGGTCCCAGTGTCTGCATGCTGGCACCCACACGCTCTATTTCCGATGACCGGCACGATGAGGCGTCTTCAACGGAGGAGCTGCGTCGCTTGCCGCCGCTGCTGCTGCCGCCATCGCTGCGCAGGCAGACACAGCTGCGCAACATGTTGTTGTTTTTCCGTTGTTGTTGCTGGTGTTGGGGTTGTCAAAATGTCAGGCTGTCAGTTTTGCGTAACCTGAGACAGCGGTTCGCGGTCACCCACAAGACCCAAAACGCCGGACCCAAGTCCCCGTTTACCCACAGTCTCGTCTCGCCTATGCTTTTGGCTTCGATTTCTCCTTCTTTTTTCCTTCGCCTTGGTGCTTAATTGCAGCTCCAAGCACAAAACCAACAACGCACCGCCCAGATCCGGATCCACATGTGTGTGTGTGTATGCGAATGTGCGTGTGTGTGTGTGGTCTCTGCTTTATGTCACTCGCCTGACAAGGTAATATAATTTGCTAGACTCGCCCACCTGCCGCCACCTCAGTCTGCCTGCGTATACGCCCTGCCACTCGGAAAGTGCGTTAGATGGGCAAACTGAATAGATGGATAGATGGATGATTGGATGACTGGGTGTCTGGGTGAATGGCCCGGGTAGTTGGGTGGCTGTGGGTGGTTGGGTTTGTTTTTGGGTGCTGGCTTTCCCTCGGCTTTGACGATTTGTTTACTGGCTGGTTTTAATGCAAATTGATTTTGTTGTCATATAATTTATTCATTTCAGTGTTGGCAAGTTTCCTATTGACATTCAACTAGATGCCATCAAATCCCTTAGAGATTCCATTGCCATTCTATTGTATCTGAAATAAAACAAAACACAAAACAAAAAGAAAAATTATAATTAGTCCAACATTTATTATGATAAGTACATACTTGAAATATGTTTGTCAAGATAATTGAGTCAAAAATTGAAATGACATCCAAATGGAATTCTCCTTGGAGAGATGATTCCTCTCCCGCCTCATTGTCCAATTTTATGGACGTTTATCCTATTCCCCTACTTTATCTATATCTATATAAATTTGATCAGATAAAAGCTTCTTCTACAACGATTCAATCATGATTGATTCAAGTCACTTAATGGACATTTCTTCAAGTGTTGAACTCGCAATTTGGTTAGATTTCCAGAAGAGTGGACTCAAGACATGCATGCTTATATGTGGGAATGTTTATTTATTTAAATGCAAAAGAAAAACGAGAAAAAAAAGAGAGAGCGAGAAAAGCAAAGCAAATTTCTGGACTGACAGTAAAGGATTTATATAGTCAAATGAATAACAGAATACATCAGTCACAAACAGACATTCCAAATGTATGTTTATACCCTGCAATCACAATATAAATGGGATATATGTAGGTTGCCAAAAGGCCAATGTAATTCGCATTAGAGAAGGTGAAACTATATACATATGTATATATTTCATTCTCTTATCTTGATTATTTGTAAGAATCGAATTCAATGTCTTTTTTTACGATGCCAAAAATAGCCGCCAGGAGCGCAATAGTGCTCTTGTACACTGCCTAGTGGATGAACCTAAGATTACTATCTGAAGAAACAAAAATATACATATATACATGATTTTCATATCTCATAAATTGGGAAAAACTTTTGAACTAAATACAAGGTATAACAAAGTCGAAGGTACAATGTATTTACTTAATTTTATATACATAATATATGCCATACATACATGTATTTATGTATTCTTGTAACAACAACAGCAGGCGAGGGAAGTCGTTAGAGTTTCACTTTGCTGGTAAGTTCTTAATAGTTTCTGCTTGGATAAACTTTTAGTTCATCCTCCCCCACGACTAACCAACCAACATGAGCCCGCACTTTTCTCTATGTTTGTATATACATACATATGTATCTCAATCTGTATCTGTATCAATCATTCAGTGGGCTGGCTATCCAATGGCTCTTTCATGGTACTCTTTCATAGTTTCTACATTGCCATTTTTCCTGTAAATGGATCAGTGTAAAACAATTTTGTTCAACAGCAATAGAAGAAGCGCATAGCACACAGAGATAGAGATAGAGATAGTGGAAGAAAGGGGAGCAAAAAAAAAAAAAATAAGCGAAAAATAATCTTAACAAAACCGTTGAACCGGTTGCCATTTCACTATTTTGTTGAATGTCAGTGAAAGGGCTTCGGCTTCGTTCCTTTGTGCTGTCTGCTCGGCTCTGTCCAGGAAGGATAGGATAGAATGGGACAGAACAGGCCAGGCCAGGACCAGGACCAGGACCAGGACCTGCCTGTCAATAGTATCCTCTCGAGTGGCTCCAAACAAACAAACCAATTTTTAGCAATTGAGCTATAAACACAAACACACCCATACAATCGCACACACACACACACCTAAACACAACTCAGACTGCGACTGTGAATCAGTGTGAAGAACCACAAAGTGTGAAATTAAAATGCTAACACAAAGACACACCGTGGTAGGATGTGGGGGGATTGGGGCTCTTAGAGGATAGGGTTCTGGGTTTATGTTTTCAAATTGGGGTTGAGGGTCTGGAAGGAGAGGGGGAGGCGAGGTGGTCTACTGAAAAGAGGTTAAGGCACAGCAAAACCTAAATATAAAGGCAAGCATCAGGTAATATTGATTAATCGCTTAAGCTCTTTAACGAAAATTGTTGATGAATGCGGCGAAAACAAAGGACCAAAAGCAAAAAGTTTTTCACACACAAATAAGTAAATCAAATTGAATAAAAGCAAAGAAAAAATAAATAAAGTTAACTTCCTCACACACCCTGCCCCATCGAACTATTCCATACAACGAAATTGTTCATTTCCCTCACTCTCGATAATAATTTTACGGCAAAGTGAAAATTCGCTTAGTTACCTGCAAAATATATTCACTTATCTTCACCTTTCTTTTGCTGTTTTCTCTTTTTTTTTTTGTTGCCTGTCCGTAAAATTGCCCTACGCCGCGTTCTCTAGAGTCGCAGTGGGAGAGTCCCAGCGATGGCAACTGAGACTGGGAAGTCAGGATGATGGTGGTAGAGGCGATGCTGGGCGCGTCAACCACTTTGTCATCACCCACTTTGGCACTTTTTACCGAGGACAGGGAAAAAAGAGACAGAGAGAGAGATGGATAGAGAGCGACAGAGGCAAATTTCGTTAACACAAAAACAATAAAACAAGAGAAAAGTTAAATGCGGCCTCAAAGCTTTTATCGAAATGCAATTTGTGCAAAGTGAAAATTGTTTATGTCTAACTTAAATAAATGTATATAGAAATATACATATGCTAGCTTTAAAATTTTGTTGTCGAAAATCTAAATTAAAATCTGTCAGAAAGTTGTTTAGCCCCATACAATATACACATATACATACATACTTTTATGAAAATTTATGAATTTTCATTGGCCTTAACTTTGTGAAAAGTGTATACACAGAGGGGGACAACAAAACAAACAATAAAAAAAAACTCACATAGATTTTAAAACAAAACCAAATATTAATATAGAGTATGTCAAAGTAAACTAATAACTCTAGACGGCAATTTTTTCTATTTAATCAGAGGAATTTTTGTTTTAGAAACTTTTTCAAAGCTTACATTTTTGTAGTACCACGACAATTAAGAAATAACACATTGTAAATTTAAAAACTTGCTTCGAGAATTCTTTCCTTCTTTGTTACTACTTTCGAGAAGGAATACAACTCGTATACTTAATATGAGAAATATTGTTTTCATATTTCTTATTCAACATCATTTATCACAATTCATGCAACAAAAAATGTGCAAATGTATCGAAAAGAAACAGGTCGTATACTTAATATTTAATTTGGTCAGATTATTGATTCTTTTTTCTTCTCACATTTTTGATCCTATGAAATTTGCTCTGTTCACTTTTAGTATGATTGATTGAAGAACACAACTTTGGATGGATTAAAGTTAGATAAATTTATTTGGCTTAATTTCTGTTACGCATTAGTTCGAAATTGTCTTTTTCTATTTCCATTCATTTTCATGATGGCCATGACTTGAAACTTCATCTAGTGTAAATATTAACTTAATTGCTGCCTTTGGCAGGCGGCGGTGGCGGCGGCGGAGGCCAAGGAGAAGGAGTGGATGGTGGTGGAGGTAGAGAATGTAGAAGACTTCGTCACTTGCCTTAGATGGGGACAAGTCAACTGTTTGTTGAGCATTTTAGCTGGCAAATTTGCTGATTGTCACACAGAGCCCCGTGACATGCAATTTATCGTAATTGAGTCAAGCCAACAGCAATCATATTCTTTTTTTTTTTTTTTTGCCCGCCCACACACACACACGCACGGGGAGAGAGAGAGAGAGTGAGGGGAAGGCAGAGGGATGACTTTCATGTGAGTGTCCAATTCCTTAGCGGACAGCGGACAAGGCCTATTATCGTCAATGTCCGTTAAACGGGCAGATTGCAGCTGGCGATGCTGGCTGACCTAGCTTTGCTTTTTGTTGTGGGATTAATACGAAAAAATAACGTATTCCCGGCCGTAAATGTGCTGGCGGATAATCTCATTATGTCCTGACCCAAGGCATCATTGCCATCATCATCAGCATCAGCATCATCATCATCATCCTCATGGCAACCCAAAGACAAGCGGAAATTGACCCCAACGATGTGGGTAATTGAAATAAATAGAGTTTGAGCTTCCAATTGATGTCCTGCCAGCGAAAAGAAAGAAAGGCTGGGGGATGATGCTCCGCATAGACAACAAACAAACAAAAAAAGTCAGGAAATCCATCACAAACATAACCTTGAACCTTTTTCCATTTCGTCATGTTGATATAGCTAATAGCTGCAGCTTCTTATCATCTTTTTTTTCATGGGATTAACCTAATCAAACCGACTTAAAATTTTGTACAATATTTGTTGCCTACTTTTCAGCTGAGCAACATTTTCTTTTGCAAACAATTTATAATCAAATTGTTCACTTTAAAAGGCCTTTGCTCATTCAATTATTGATACATTTTAAAAATTTATTTATAACTAATGGTTGTCATATTCATTTTGATAGTTAAATCTCAAAACTTTATATACACAGTTTCTTATGATGGCAGAAAAATCGACCAACTCAGTTGGGATTTCTGAAAACTAATTTTTTTTTTTTTGAGATTATTACCGCTTTCTAATACTCTACTAATCTTATGGAATCGCATTCCATTCAAATTTGAGTGCTATTGCAGTTCGCAGAACTCTTTAACCATCGAATTGATGACCATTCGTTTTATAGATTTTAACATCTCACTTTGCTTTTGAGAAAACACATTACAAGAATTCCATAAGAAATGATTTTTCTTACGCACACGTTTTGAAAAGTCGATGTCTAGTTCACAATTTACTCACAGTAAGTTGGTTCTAATAACGAATTTCAAAATCTATCTATACATATATCGTTTAACTTTATCCTTGATTGTTGTGTTTTTCTTCATGCATAGTACAGGAAGATGAATTATCATAAGGGCTCCTTGAGAATTGCCCTCTGAAACGAACATCTCTGAAGATTTATTGTAGGGAATTTAAAAGGATAAGTACCTATATCTGTACAGTTATATGTGTAAGTATGTGTGTGTGTAGATTATATATGTATGCAGTTCACAGTTACTTCTGCAAACAAAAAAAAGAAAAGTTTTCATGAAGAAGAACAAAATGTTAATTAAGTTAATACAAGCAACTCCCCTAGGCTGCTGTTCAAGTAGATGACAATTCCTTTGTCGTCCTTATATAGACATGCATATATGTACGTATACATACGTATACATACTTATCACATCACATCAGTCAGCCAAACTGTGTGAATTCATATTCACTGACAGGTAATTTAGTTTCCTTACACTTTTAATTGAGTTCGGCCAACGTAGTCGATTTGATTGGCAGGCACGTACAGGTAGAGAGACACAGGTAAAAGAAGATACAAGTACATACAACCTGCACCCTATATGTATATATATATATATATATATATATATATTATGTATGTATATGTGTGTTGTGTATATCATTAGCACCTGATCACGTAGGGACTATAAAAATTTACCGTTCAATTTCACAGTTTACGGCTTTAAGTCACTGACGACTTGCGTTCTTTGCTAACGACTTTGAAATGATGTCAGACGGTTATATAGAGATAGGTATATACGATACGATATATATATTGTACATGGGTACTTAATTTCATTTATATGTAGAAACCAAATTACAAATTAACGAAAGGAAATTGGGCGTCGTGGCGTTGAGAGCAGCTCGCCGAGCAGTTGACATCTTTAAAAAGTGAATAACAAAAAGAAAAGGTGAAGTAACTTAGATATTGCGATGACTTCAAAATACCCTGCAATTTATAAGGTACGAAACTATTTATAACAATTCCACGAGCACTTTAACGCACCCAGCGGTCAACTTTAAACTTTTGGTTTTCCCAGCCAAGTCGTTATACTCGGATATTCTCAATTCGATTTTTATGAAATTTGACAGGACGATAAATATTTATAAAAACAGCAAATCACACTGGCCAGTGGTAGGCGGGGCCCAAATTTTACGTGATTCTAAAGCGTACTTAATAAACAAGTCCTTATAATAAATTTGGTGGTTCTCGGTCATAGATTGTTAATACAGACAGACGATTGGAAGATCGAATTGATGGAGCTCGACTGCTGAAACTTGTTAAAAACTCTTTCTACTGTTTCTTGGTGACTGTAGCATACCCTTTAAGCATTTAACAGATGCAGGGTATTGAAAACCAGCATTGACAGCGTTTTTGAACAAACCATATGGCCAAGAAGCATTTCAACTTTCTAGGCTCACCATGCTGAGCCGTTTAAGAGACTGAGAGGGAGACCGAAAGCGAGAAAGAACTCCTAGAGAATCGTTGGCGGTGGCAATGGCTTTGATTTATACACGTGATTTGCCAAAGGCTCTTTTAGCCCAATTCAGGACCCAACGGCTACAATATTGTGAAATACTTGTGTTTTTCACACTGCACACACACACTGCCAAAGTCTGCGGGTTGCTTTTTGGGGTTTCTCAAATGCCGCCATTTCTGGGGTAGCCCGCTTTCCTTTGCCATGGCCCACGTTTTGGTTGACAAATCAAGCGTGAAAATTATGGAGCTCCTGCTGCTGGTAGATGGCTGAATGGGATGGGGTGATGGGTGGTTGAAAATGTAAATGGAGTGTGGGCTTATGGTGCCCTAAACTGCTTAAATTAATCGATTTACGAAAGAAGCTTTAAAATTTTCTTATCTGATTATAATTAAATATGCGGGATAAATACTTGTGTGTGTGTGTGTGTGTGTGTGTGTGAGTGAGTGTTTCAGCCTGGCTAGACCCAAAGAGTAAAGAAACTTTTCATTTAGCACACATAGAAAGAGAGAGAGTGAGAGAGAACCCCCTTCTATTCTGATTCTAGTATATCTCATTAGAGGAATCCTCTTACTTTCGTATTTAATTTCATAATTCTTTTTAGCTGTAATGTCAACAGAAGAGAAACAGCTTTTTATGCCACCCAAGAGTAGAATTCTTTTCACATTTTCTTGTTGAAATTCATTTGCAGCTTAAGAATTTTAATGCCACAATCATTTCGTTGTAGTAGCTTCTCTTTTCCAACTTAGTTAAGATATCGCAGTTTTCACGAGCTTTTGTATGGGAAGCTAAGTCTTTTTCATATCATTCCCAACTAGTTTTAGCGTTGATGGACGAAAAACCTTGTGGTTATTTCTTGCGCTGATTAGATTTTAACAAGATAAGATAAATATCTTATTTGGAGCAAAATATAATCCCGAAAAGCATCAATTTGATTAAAAATTTGATTTAAATTGTCTATTTCAAAGGAAAGTATATCGTATAACAATAATGGGCACGGCTGGGGGGCGGCATCTTTTAAACACACAAAAATATTGACTCTTACATATATTTATCTGAAGTATTCTAATGCCCCCTAAAGCAATGCCCACTCGAGTCTATGTTGTTTATGTGTTTGTTGGTGTGTGTGTTTGTGTGTGTGTTAGAGTATGTTTTCTTTTATTCGTTTTTCATGGCTGTCATAAAAAGGATTTTACATGCGTTCATCTTCGTCCTTTCGAGTAAATTTCATTTATCAAAAATTCAACCAACCATTTTTAGTTACATTGACCTTTTGCCATTTGATTTTCGTTGGGTTTTTACTTGATTTTTGTTTTGTTTTTTTTTTTTTATTTATTTTTATTGCATATTCCATCTCTTTTACTCTAGCTCTCGTTCTCTTTCTTACATGCACTCTCTACCTCTCTCTCTCGCTCTCTGGCTTGAAGATTTTAGTAATTTGCCTGATTTCGTTTATTCCGCCTACAATTCGGGTAATTTTCAGATTTTTTCGCACGAATTCCTTGGGGTTTGCCGTGTTTGGGCATGTTTTGTATGGTTTTTTGTGTTTTTTGGTTACCCTGTAACCTGTAAGATTAAAAGGGCATATAATAATAGGTCAGAATGCATGTAGAAATTGCAAATGAAATGATTGTCCTTAGGTCCTTGTGTCGCCAGTTTGTTCGAACCTGTGCAAATGTCTGTGACGTTTGTTAATTTTAGAAATTTTTGTCATAAAATTTAATTGAAATTTTCTAACATTCAACACGGTATAGAAAAAGTCGTTGCCCCAACTTCATGCATGAAACAATTTTTTTTTGTTTTTTTTTATTGTGTGTTCTTTGCGTTTTCTTTGTTGCTTTGCCTCTATTGTGTTCCTATTGTTGTTGTTGTTGTTGCCAGCAACTTTTATTATTCATGTATGCATGTGTAAATACACATGTATATATCCATATACATGTATATGGATATATGTACATATGTGTATAGGCTTGTATTTAAGAAATGGTGCCAAAACAGGCCACTTTCAGTGTTTTGGATTTTCACTTTTATTTTGCATTATGTTTTATGTTAGCAAAGAGGAGGGGGCGGGGTCGAGGAGGTGGTGTGGATGGTTTTTAGTTACCATGGCATTGCCTGAATTTCAAAATGTTGAAGTAGGTTTCAAGAGCAATGCAAAGATCTCTTAAATCGTTTATTACCTTTCAAGCGAAATTTCTTCATTTTTTTTTTTATCCCAAAATAAAATCTTTTAAAATTAACACGAAATGACGAAACGACAAAACTTGGCCTACATGTCGTATGAGTTTATAAGGTGTTGAAACATATTTGCGTCTGTAATCAATGCAAATTGTTCTTCTTTTTTATTTTTGGCATTTTTTTTTTTTCTGTCTCTCTGTGATAATGATTTTTTGTGTTTCTTGTGTGTGTGTGAGTGTGGTTTTTTTTTTTCTTCTGCCCATTTCATTTGCATAATTAGAATAAGTGAAGCAAAGCAAACCGCCCACTGGCAGCTTTGCTTTCTTATTCCCCATGGTTAATTAACGTCCAATTTCGAAAGCCAACCAAAAATGGCGAAAAACAAAGGAAAAGTTCTGTATTTAAGCCTAAAGAAAACCATAGTCAATGTCCATAGTATTATCATTTAATTGCAAAGGAAATGAAATTTGAGAAACATAAAATGAAACTTGCTCAAAATTTGCCACCAATTAAATTTTACGTTTGCTGCTACTTCACATAACTCTTCCATTCCCATGGGTTCTGATGACTGTTGGTAAACGAATATATATACATATTCGATATTATGGCAAAGTTAATTCTACATAAAAAATGTATACATGTTTGTTTCATCCTTTAGCCTGAAGCTGGCAACATTTTAATGGCTGTATTAAAACCGTTTTTGCCATGTACTCTTAGAGACTATAAAAACAACAACAAAAAGGGGAAGTAATTCGAAATAAGTTTCCATTAAGGCAGTTAGTGTCCTACGAGAACTGCAAAAGTTTATCACGTATTTGTCGTTATGCATTCCATCAGCAAGAACATTGTGAATCAATCAATTGCTTCATCCCAATAGTAAAGAGACAACAAAGAAAAAAACAAAACAATTGAGATATGAGAACTAAATAATGAAACTCCTAACAGAATATAAGAAATAAGTTTCAGCAAATGCAATGGGGCGTATGCGTGATATTTCATTTTTGTGTTTTTATATATTTTGTTTTCATAGAAATTATAAACAAAAAAACCAATCCCTGTAAACTTGGTGTAAACTTTATCAAAAATTTGTTGCTTATTATGGTTGTAATTCTCAACTAGTTTAAATTTCTCTCGCAGAGTCTTATCTGATGATAATATGTACTTGGTGGTTTTGGCATTATCTTCACTTAGTCACTTCTTCTTCAATTACATGAGAAAGATGATCTCATCTCAGATAGAACAAATGCAATTTTAGTTCAATTGTAATGTAATAACTAAAAAGTATATCTTTATAACATTGCGATTTCTTTATGAAGTTATTCAAACAAAACCTAAAGAAATATGTAAATTTATATATGTTACTCACCTTACAATTGTTTGTGTTATTCTTTTCAAACTATTGGCAATAATTGGATATTGTTGTAGCATCTATTATTAATTTGCTGCATGTCTCATGGGCCTTAGCCTGTCAACACTCTGAGAGGAGGAATTGTGTTTCTCTGAATATTTGTATTATTTATTTTTGGTTTCTTTTTTGTATTTGTTTTGTTTCAAATTGAACTGAAAACGTTTTTACTTTTCGTATGCTTTTGGTGTTGATTTTGGTTTTGAGAAACATTTATTAAGAATGTTTGCATATATCTTCATCTGTATTTATATATGTATATATGTACATAGATATTTATATGTATGTATTATAAATGTATTTTGTCTATACTTATATATAGATAGATTTATATCACTTTGCTGTCGGTTGTTGCCATTGCTGCTGTTTGTATATTTGTGTGTACATATATATGTATATATGCACTTGTCCAAGCGTTCCTCATTTAATTATAGGAATTTGTTATGAGACTAACAAATTGCCCAGTAGTAAAAACGTATAATGAAATGAACAAAAATACATACGCACATATATAAGACAAAATAATATATACATACATGTACATATATGTACATAAGTACTTGTATATCTGACATACATATGTATATATACTATATATGCTTTGGGATAAGCTGCAGCATTATTATGCTTTATAACGCGATGCACACACGCACACACACACATATGCGAGCCCACACAAACATTTATGAGAGGACATGGACAAATAACGTAAAATAAACACGAAGATTTCGTCAGTGTCTGTGGCAGCAGCAGCAACAATAAAAAACAACACAAAAAAAAGAAGACAAAAAAAAAAAAAAGCGGCAAAAGGCATTAAAAGAAGCCACACACAATATTCTCATGGTATGGTGACAACTGCCACCAGCAGCAGCAATAACAACAACAATAACAACAAGAACTATAAGAGCCACGGCAAAACATCGACGCTTCCGAAATAGCACGCCGAGCTAAGAGCAACCGCTGTAGCAAACAGCAGAAGCAGCAGCAGCAGCAGCAACAACGGCAGAGTATTACGTATACGCCGTGTGTTTTGCGTGTTTGTCTGCGCTGCGACTTTACGTTCCGTCTTCAGCAATTGCCGTTCCGTCTTTCATGGAATTCCGTTAGAAACTGATTCAGGCCAGCAGCTCGGAAATCCTTTTTGGCCAACTGAGAAGCGCGCGCGTCACCGTCACCGTCGCCGACGCCGTCACCGTCACCGACACCGACACCGCCAAACGGCAGCGACACCGACACCGACAGCATGTGAGCTGAAAGCAAAACAAGAAACCGTTTGTCCAAATCAGCTGATTTGCCGTTGCTATTGCCATTGCCTTTGCCTTTGCCTTTGCCTTTGCCTTTGCCTTTGCCTTTGCCTTTGCCTTTTGCCATTTTGTATGGCATTCGTTTTGTTGTCATGGAGGCTGCGCGGTTTGCACACAGTCTCACTCTCACCACAGTCGTCGCAGCACATCGCAGCGAAAGAGAACGAGCTACACTGTCCAAAAATGAATGTTAACGAGCGATAGAGATAGAACCTAAAAGCTACAAAGAGAGAGAGGGAGACAAAGAGATAGTGAGAGCTCGTTTGTGTGTGTGTATGTGTATGCAATGATATATGCAAATAGTTCATTAGCTCTTCAGTAAAAACGAGTGCTATTGCATTATTATCGAAACTAACTTGAATTTGTGACAGCCACAGTGATGACTCGCAAAAAGGAGCACCATGAGCAATCGCAAGAGTTAGTACTATAATTTCGTAAAAATGATCTTTAGTAGTCCTTGATGATTAAATGCAACTATTTATAGTTTATGATTGCCTTTTCACTAAGCGGATTAACGAAATTGCAAACTACTGTGTTGACTCGCTAATAGGAGCACCCTATTTAAAAGGGTAACAAGAGCTTATACTTCAATTCGCTCAAAGTGATCTTTAAAAGTCCTTATATTTGATTTATATTTACATTAATTTATTAGATAAAAACAAACTTGGGTTTACCTTCAATTTCCAAATATTAATTGAAACCAAGATACTTTGAATCTGAAAAAATATCAAGAAGCTAACTTCGGCTATGCCAAAGTTTTTATACCCTTGCAGTCCTTGGCAATAATATTTTTACATTTTGAAATTCATTTGTGTATTACAAACAAAACATTCAAATTATTACTCTTTTTACTACAATTTTTTCCATCCATCTTCCATCATTCCCTAAGCAAAGCACGGCACGCATACACATACAGTTCGCGCGCTGCGTCTGTGTGTGTGATTGATGATGCCGTAGTAGGCAACAGGCAGATTTGAGCCGATTTATATTGACTGTAACTTGTGTTCTATTTATCCGCTCAGCTTCAAATTTTGGGATCTGAGGTTTTATATCAAATTCTATCATATTGGTAAATTTCATGGAGATACTCCAATTTTCGCAAAAATGTTTCTTCTAGAGCTATATGATATAGTAGTCCGATCCTGACAATTTTCATACTTTATCACCTCCGGGCTAAAAGTAGCTCAAATATCAAATTTCATTCCGATAGCTCTTAAGATGCCAGCGTGAAGTTGATTTGCACAGACGGACGGACGGACGGACATGGCTATATCGACTCAGCTTCTCCTGCTGATCAAGAATATATATACTTTATGGGGCCGGAAACGTCTCCTTCTGTGCGTTACAAACATCTGACCAATTTTATAATACCCTCTACAAGGGTATAAAAATGAATAGAGAATACCATGGAATATCAAAATTGGAGTCATTTTATGTTTAAAATGTATCTAAATAAAATTAGCCTGTTGAATCTTGTTATAAGTAAGTTGAATGTTTCAACTGTTGCAGCCAAAAAGTAAAGTTTGGTTCAGTTAACCCACATTTTTTTTAGCTCTGTCTAATCGTATGTGTATGGGTAGGAAGTGTGCTGATATTTCTGACATCATCTTTGAGGTCCTTGCCTTTGAAGCATGCTTTTCGTCATTCATTCCTTCATCATATAGAAAGTTGGTAGGTTTTGACCCTCACTATTGATTTTTGTTAACCTTTTTTTTGTTGCTGCTTTTTTTTTTTGCTTTGCGTTAGTTGGTACTTGCTATCCGTATCCTGTGTATAGTTTTTTGTTTTGTTATGCTTGCAAGGAACCCGGAATAGCGGCTTAAAACCTTGAAAATCACGAAATCACAACGGAAAGCGGACTCCCCCGCATTTCGAAAATATATGTAGGTCAGGTAGGGTCAGAACTTTAATATGTACAATATAACTGATTAGAAATGACCTAAAGAGGTAAATGGTGGAATGTGTGGGCAGGGCAAAGGGGCAGGAGGAGTAGGGGAGGGTCGTGGGTATAACGTTAATTACGAAATGTGTTTTTATTTCTCGTGGTCGTGTAACAAATTCTACAAGTTTCTCCTTTTCAAGCCATTCAATGCAGTTGCAAATAAAGTTTCGACATCTGCATTGTCTAACCGAAAGAACTAGAAAGACAAGCCAAAGTTATGCATTCAATTACCGAGACATGAAAGCCAAACACGGCCAAGAAGAAGCAGAAGAAGAACAAGCCAAAAGAACTTAAGCCACTCCGGTTTGAGCTTCCTCTGCACGTACCACAGCGGGCCACGTGCTTTGCTTTACATCGGATAGTAAAAGCAAAAAACCAACCTGGCACACTCTTTTTTCCTTGTTTCTTGTTTTGCCGCCATCTGCATCTCCCTTCAATCCAAACGAATCCATTCCACTCCAACCTTTCGTTTTCCGTTTTTGAACAATTACGTTTTGTCTTTTCTGCCAGGAGGAGACGCTTGGCTGGAATTTTGAAAAAACATCCGTTGCGGATGGCTTTCGTAAATTACGAGTGTTCAGTATGCAAAACGGACTTAATTAGAATGATGGAAGTGGCCACAAAGCGAACAAGACACAGCAATGGTAAACAGATGCTCCTCTTTATTTATTTGCATAAATATAATTGGCAAAACTAACTAAATAATTAAAATGTTGATAATGCCAACAACTTTCGAACTTTAGAAGGAATAGGCCTTTTAACACTGTACCAAATAACAAAACTTTTTAGCATATAGTCGAAAAAAAACTATTAATCAGACAAGTTTTTAAACTAAGTAAGTCGTAAATCAAAGCGCATTCAAGAAGATTCCAATAACCAGCTACCTATTAGCAATACAAATAATAATTAATACTTCGTGGCTGCTTTAAGTGAAATCTAATAGCACTTATTGCATTGTTGTCCATCAAATTGGATAATTGACGGTTCCTCTTCTATCAATTTCTCTTAAGCTGCACACGAATCCTTCAACTATAATGATAAAGTAATCCTTCATCTATGCGAGTGCCTAACCAAGCCACAATTAAAAATAATTGAGCACTCAATAAGCCGATGCAAGGATAAAGTAAATGAGAATGGACATATGCTGGACAGTATGTGGAGTAGGGTTTATTTCTACTAATTGCAATACTATGCAAATTCTACCTAAATGTCTAAAGTCGAAAGTTTAAAGTTTCAAATACATTTTCAGTGGCATGCCCCAGCCATAAATTGTTGCAAAAAATGACAACAAAAAAGGGCAAACCTTCAACCTTCCAAAGTGACCCAAAAGCCGGTGTTTCTTTGTGTGTGTTCATATATATGGATATATAGACAACCGGACAGAGCTGAGCCAAATAATGCTAGTGCTAGGTATATTTCCCTATTGCATGCCAACACGATATAAGTAGGGACACTGCCAATTGCTAACATGCAATGCCAAAGTAACTAGTATGCAAAACAGTTTCGTATTCGTGGAAAATGGACACTACAGCTATGAGTACATGAAAAGAAAAGTGAAAGTCCCAATGAATCGACAGGACAGATAACCATATTTCAATGCCCTTGCAACGATCATACTTTAAATACAGTCAATAGACAACTTGAAAAAAAAAACAAGAACATGTTATATATTAGGTGTAGCAAAATGAAAACCATTTTATTCCGATCTAGGGATAAAAATGAACGTTATTTTGTCCGTTAACTTTCTGGCATTTCATGAGACCTTTGTCAATCAATCGAATTGAATCAATCGAACTCCCAGAGCTCCAACGACTATCTACATAGCTATACTCAACTACAGTTGTTTTTTTTTTTACTTTTTATTATAATTCTATATTCTTTATTTAAGATCTATCCAGGGGACAATTATGCCAGATATTTGAAGTAAAAAATGTGCTAACAACTAGTAAAAATATTTGCATGTTACAAACTCGTGGACACTATAAATATACACCACTTTATAAAGAGTAGCTTACACGCAATGGGTAATCCTTCTCTAGTAGCAAACTCAAGAGTATAGTTGTGATCATTAAATTTTGTCATTATGCAGATGAAATTAATTTTATTAAAACGGCAACCGAATATAAAGTTATTATTATACTTTAATTTCTATAATGTATGTACATGCAAATTTTTATGTGTTATTTACTTAATTAGTTCGTTTTTGAATATTCGTTACTTAAAAAAATTCTGAACTTAAAATTACTGTTAACGTTAACATTCTGTTAACTCAACTTTTTACATCGGAACTAGTGTTAAAAAATAAGGAACTAGTTTTTGAGTAAACGACCTTAGCACTTCAGGCTTAGACCTTAGGACTTTCGACTCAGAGTAAGCTTCAGAAATGGCGCCAAATTTCCCCATCACTAGTTTCGTGAGTGTCGTCGCGATCGGTCGTTCGGAAGTTGTCTGCAAATTAATTTTTTTAACTTCGGAAATAAACGTGACCTACAATAAAGTCTTGACAATTGCCAATGACATCTTGAAAAATTAATACTAAAAGTGAAAAATATATGAAAAACTTATTTGCAGGCTGTGGCGCCAAACTTTCTCTGACAAAAGAAACAAAAATTATACGCTGTGTGTTAGTTAATGTGTGTCTCAAAGATTTTATTTGTAAAAACACAAAATGAAGTTAGATTCAAATAGAACATCATGAAACCCAAGATAAAAAGCAATCCACAAGTTCTTCATAGTTTTTGCATAAAAAAAAAGGCAAAAGTCGCAGCCGCAAAGCCGCTGCGTCGCCGTCAGCTCGTAAGGATTTTTTCTGGTCAAACTCAAACGGACACCAAAACAAAACAAAAAAAAAAACAAACGCGAGATGGTATTGGTACTTACCAATTGATTTACATGTTTTTTATTGAAGCCCCAAAGAAAAAGATAGATAGGTCCTCGGGTGTTCGTGCGTGAGTGATAGTGCCATCGGTTTCTAAAATATCGATAAAACCGATCCCAGTAAAATAATTAAAAACTTGAATCATGAAAAAAAGTTAAATTCAATCGAAGTAAGCAGA
Organism: Drosophila paulistorum; assembly: GCA_018152135.1. Lineage (NCBI taxonomy): Eukaryota > Metazoa > Arthropoda > Insecta > Diptera > Drosophilidae > Drosophila > Drosophila paulistorum. The sequence continues at coordinate 15,811,955 of JAECXG010000606.1, read as the reverse complement.
TGCACAGGTAAACTATTTATTTATACTTGGTTGATATTTTTTTTTTTTTCGAATATGCAATTTTTATTCTCAAAACCCCGATCTGCTTTTACATCTTTGATTTTGAGTTGAAAAACGTAAAGTTTATAAATTTCCTAAGTGAAATAAGTTGGAGAATTTAACCAATTTTTGTGCGATTAATGCAAAATTATCTGGTTCACCATCAGTCTACTTTTTAAATGAAGTAAGTAAGTCGTCTCGCTGACTTAGGTATACCATACACCAGTAAAGCAAATATTTCAGGCATACGGGGCGCAAAGGGGCGTGCCAAAATCTTTATACATACAAAATGTGCGCATTTACTAAGCAAATATACATACCAAATTTGGTGTCTCTAGCTACAATAGTTTTCGAGATAAACGTTTTTTTTTTTAATTGCGGGGGCGGAAAGGGGCGTGGCAAAAATTTGAAATAAACTTGATCACTCTACATACTACATGAGCCTACATACCAAATTTGTTGGCTCTATCTCTTATGGTCTCCGAGATCTACGCGTTCATACAGACGGACATGGCTAGATCGCTTCCTTCTGCCTGTTACATACTTTTCGGCGACTTTAATATACCATTTCACCATATGGGTGTATGGTATAAAAATATCGCACAACAGAGTTTAGGGTAGAAAAAAAATATATATATATACATATGTATGTATATGTACATATTTATGTAAGATTACTAAAATAAAAGGCATTAGGTTTCTTTGTTTTTTAGTATGTTTTGTTATTTAATTGTAGGATTAATTTTACAATTAATTTGTTTCTTCAAATGATCAATAATAAACTTAAAGATTTCTACATTCATAAAAAAAAATATATTTGTATATATATATATATATATATGTGTGTGTATGTATATCGAATTGATTAATAGCTTCGATATTGAAAGAACTGTTTCTTTTATTTAAGCCAAATGAAGTGATTTTCGATTTTGTTGTTGTTTTGTTGTGTCCAGCTGGAGGAGGGCTTAAAAATATAATAAGTATAATAATAAGAGGGGGGATACATATATACAATTCGTAACGGTAACTGATTCTTTGCAAAAGATAATGATTCGGATTCGTAAAACCAAAGAAAAATTGAATTTCTCATAGATTGTTCTATGTGTGTTTCATATTCAATTTGTGGCCGATATCAGCTATCGGTTAGCTAAAGTTGGGCTATATATTTACAGAGCATAACCTAATCTTATGGTAAGAGGGACTAAATTAAACTTATAAATAGTGCGTTGGTTTTTATTTTGAACGCGAATCCCGACTACAAGCTAAAAACATAACTCACATACGAAACATGTTTCTCAATGTTTATATGTAAATATATGTATGCATCATATATATATTATATGTATATGTCAAAAAATGTAATAACAACTCATTGAGTTTATTGCAGCATTAAGTATATATATATAAATATATAGATATATATACGCAATTGCTTGGGCCTTGTCCTAATGTCCAGCACTAGCCATATATAGTATAAACGATTGAGGACTCTACTATTACTACTACTGCATGACTTCCCGGAAGCGTTTCTGTCGCTCCAAGCTTTCCACCTCGGCCCAACAGTTGCGCATATTCCGGAAGAGCTGAAACAAACGTCAACACAAGAATATTTGAATTCGAATTCAATTAGATATGAGAAATCATTTCATTTTGAGTCACCTCATCGATCCAATTGTGTTCCGCCAGCAGGTCATTTAGTATTTCGGTTGAGGTTTTGCCAGGAAACTGTTGCTGCTGCTCGGTAACGCGCTGCGAACAATTTATAAACAGATTGTACTTCTCGTGTGCAATCTTATGGAAGAGGTCCGCCCGGGCAGCACATATGCGACAGAGAACGATGTCCTGTAATGTAATTTGTGTCACAATTTAGACGAACAACAATGCATTTCCGTTAATGGTCATTACCTTCTCGTAGACAATGCGTGGATCGACGGGTATCGTTTGCATGGTATTGGGATTGTAGGGCTCTCCGAATAGCAGAAAGCGTACAGCAATACCCGGCTGATGGCAACCGGCACAGTTCTTTTGTGTCAGATTATTTTGCTCCCATTCGGAGAATACATGACATTTGGGCCATGTCTCGATTGAGGATATAGTGCTACGAGTCCATGGTGTGATGGCCAAGAGTTTACGCTTACAGTTCTCCATTATGGTATCCACAACTCGTACACTGCTTAAAAAGTAATCATCTAAAGACAGAAAAAAACAACAACCATTAAGACGTCACACTTTGGGAAGTGGATCATAAATAATACTCACCCTTCTCACGGGTTATTTCGGAAAAGAAACTGGGATCCAGAGCTTGTGAGATCATCGTTTGTATATAGATCTCAAAATTATCCCTGTACGATAAATAATCTTCCATTATTTTTTCAATAAACTGTTCCGTATCATCGGCCAGCAATTCGGAACGCATAAATTCTACAATTGTCTCGGTATGAGAATGCAATTGTATGCGCACCGGGGCTTTGAGGTAGAGTTTTTTTGTTTCGAGATTCCAAGAGGCGTACTAGAGATTTAAGAGAGTGAGTAAGCTTAAAGAGTTCAAGAATGCCCCTCCCCTCCCCATCCCTCTCTCACCTTTGACATGTTCCGATAGAAAGTTTTGCCATTCTGTCGAAAAGGCTCGTACTTTTGCAATATACACTTCGAGTCCACCTGCCAAATGGTGGGCCAATCGTTAACCAAATCCGATCGTAAAACTATAAAATCACCCGTCTGTAAAATGTTTGCAAATTAAAATTATACAATTTATTAAATAAGGAATGTTTCCGCTATCAAATCCAACTAAATTTCGACAAATCAGAAAATCGAAAGCAAGAGAAAACTTTGTCATATGGTAAAATCGGCCAGCGATAAGCGATTATAATCCTTACTGTGTATTGAAACCTACTTTAAAGTTTTCCGTTGAGCCTGAGTTTCCGGTTGAGGCACTAGCGTAACCCCCCACATCAGCCACGCCAGATAGATCCTGTTGCGGATTGTAACCATCGCCGGCTGGCTGAAGTTGTTGGACTTGTTGTTGTTGCTGCTGCTGTTGTTGTTGCTGGGATGCCTGCAATTGCTGCAACTGTGAATGGTGCTGATGCTGTTGTTGCTGCAACTGTGACGGATCATATATATTCTTTCGTGGTGTACCCTTGGTGCGGCGCGCTGCCTTGCGTTTTCCATAGCCTTTGCCAGCATCGTCGCTCTGTGGAGCGTTGGTGAATTGGTTTGTAGGTGGGGGGTGGGTGAAGGATTATTAGTTGTTGACTGTAGACACACACACGCACACAAACACACACACACACACACACACAGAGAGATACAAAAAGACACTTACATCTTCTTCTTGCGGTGTCCAAACTGGATCCGTATCCGAATCGGTAAACTCGTCCGGCTCACCGACGGCATTGCCCTCCCCACTGGTCGAGTTCAAGAGCAAAGCGTGCATACTGCTCTGCTTGGCCTTGCGTGAGCATTGCTCCCGACGTGGCGGGATATTGAGTGGGTCTGTGGAGCACACAAAATCTTGTTAGAGACGGAAAACGCACTGAAGAAGGTTTGTGTGGGGAGAGGGTTGATTGATTCTTTTTCTTTTAGGGATGCAGAACCGAAATTCCGAAATCTCAGAAATTTAACAATTTTTCATATTTTTTGTTGTAAATAATATAACATTTTTTTTGTCGTTTCCTTAAAACAAAATAGAACAAAAAAAAAAAAAAACAAAAAAGGATGAAATTTCTTTTCCGTTTTCTGGTGATCTGCATCCCTAGTTGTTGGGGTGGTGAAAAGGGGGAGGGGGAAGGGGCAAGAACATTTAAAAAGGGGCACAGCTGCCACACACACACACGAAAACAACAACAACAACCATATTAACCCGCCACCGCACCACAGCACCACCGCACCGCACAGCACCAGCACCTTAAACGATCTGTGGATCGGATCTGCCGCCCTTAAAACCTTCTATTCCGTTCCGGTAAGAAGGGCTTTCATTTTGTTTCTCCAAGAGTGGACAAATAATAAAAATACACGGTTTATTTTTAGTTTTTTTTTTTTTGAAAATTAATAATATTTGTTCTTCATCATTTTTATCATTTATCATCTTTTCTTCATCTTCTCTCTCTCTCTCTTTCTCTCTCACGTTCTATTATGATTCATCTCAAAAATACTTTATACTTTTTTTTTCATTTTCATTTCGTTTACTCTCCTGTTTCATTTTAACAATTTAAAAAGTTTACATATGCACAATGTTCAGGTCCAAGTCGGGGGCGTCGTGGGTTGGGGTCGAGGTCATGGGTCATAGGTCATGGGTCAATGCGGTCTGTGGTCTGTTCGGTTGTCATTTGTCTCGTTCTGGGTGTGGGTGTGGGTACGGGTACGGGTACTTGTATGAGTACGGGTACGGTCGTTTGGGTGCGTTTCAGTGCTGCCATGGCCAGAGCAGATTTATAAAATGATGAGGATTGGGCGGCGCTGCCGGCGTGGCGGCTGGCGTATGATTGTTGTTGTTGCTGTGATAGCTGTGGCTGCTGTTGTTGTTGTTGGTGCTGTTGCTGCTGCTGCTCGTGTTGTTGTTGTTGCTGCTGCTGCTGCTGGTGGTTTGCTTATGGGAACTATGTTGTTGTTGTTGCTGTTGGTCAAGTGTCAACATACCTTGACCGCCCAATTGAGCGCAATGCTGTTGCTGCTGCACAAAGTGCTGAGCGCCCATCTGCTGCGGTTGCTGCTGCTGAGCATATGGCCGGAAGGAGGATGACTCGGCGGGTGGTTGCTGTATGACCGAAGATGGCGTCGCCTCGGCTGCCGCCGCTGCAGCGACCATTTGGGCATGCGGCCTCTTTTTAGGCAGTATTTGAGTTTGTGAGAGTATTTTAATGCGATGTCCGTCATCGCCCACCACCAGGCCATGGCCCAAACCATCGACAACAGACGCCTGATTGTCACCACCACCAGGCACACCGCCACCAGCTGCCGCCACTGCTGCTGCAGCCGCCGCTGCTGCTGCTGAGACGCCGCCTACTGATCCTGCTCCTTGTTGCTGCTGCTGCTGTTGCGATGTGGATGCCTCGTCTCCCGTTCCTGCTGCATTATTCTTGCCCTTACGTTTATATGGTGCTCGCGGATATGTCACCTTACGCGATGGCTTTACCACTGGCGGCGGATCATCATCCCGTTCGCCTTGCAAGAATTTCAAGTAACTGTCCATAAACTGTGTCTTCTTCTCACCAATGGAAGTACCCACACTCACTGGTTTGGGTGCTGCCGGACTGGGTTGGGTGGATGCTGATGCAGCATTTAGACCATGACCATGACCATTTTGTGGTGGACACGGGGCAGGCGTCGGTGGCTCTGGCGACGGCGTCTTATTGGGATTTCGTATGCCAAAATTGGTATTATTTGTGGAGGAGTTGGTGCCGCGGCCATTACTGGCCAATGAATTGGCATATCCCTGTTTTGAAGCACTCGATGCGTTGGCCAGAAAATCCAGCTCCTCCTCAATATTTGGCACAATCACCTTATCAGCGGCAGCAGCTGCCGCCGCTGCTGCCGCCTCATCCTCTTCGGCTTTGTCTTGGTGCTGCTGTTGTTGTTGCTGCTGCTGTTGTTGCGACTGTTGCTGCTGATGTTGCACCTGTTGTTGTTGTTGTTGCTGCTGCTGCTGTTGTTGTTGCTGTGGCACATAGGCTGCTTGCTGTTGTGTATACGCCTGCTGCTGCTGCTGTTGTTGCTGCTGCTGTTGTTGTTGTTGCTGCTGCTGTTGCTGCTGCATACACGCCGTGTACTGGGAGGCAATTGGCTGTGGAAATGCTGGATAATATTGCGCCAACTGGGTAAGATGCGACTGGGCCTGTGATGATTGCAAATGCGCTGGTTGTGGCAAATGTTGTTGCTGTTGTTGTTGCTGCTGTTGTTGTTGCTGCTGCTGCTGGTGTTGTTGCTGTTGATTTTGCTGCGGATATGTGGGTATATTTATAGTGGCCGCTGGTGATACAGACGCCGCATTGCTTTCCGTTTTAAGTGGTGTATTCCATTTGCTATTGAAATCGTAGTACGTATTTTGTTGTTGCTGCTGTTGATTGTGTTGTTGCTGTTGCTGCTGCTGTTGTTGCTGCTGCTGCTGCTGGAGTTGATGATGCTGCGGCTCCTGGGGACTGCGCACTGTGCCATAATCACTGCTGCTGGCTATTAACGTTTTCTTCGGCTGTCGTTTCCGCGGCGTCTTGGCAGGCTTTGGCGGTGGTTTGACCTCCTCCTGAAAAGGAGCAAAACAGAAGAGCGATTAATTGATGTTGTTGTTGTTGGTGTTGTTCTTGTTGTTGTTGCTGCTGGGATTCGCTTGAAATCTTGGCGGTTCTTTTGGGGTGGTTAGGCTAGGCTATATATATAGTAGAGGGCGGGCGTGGAGAATGTAGTAGGGCGGATTAACTCGAATCATCGTTCTTTCTTACTTTCTTTTTAACAAGACAAAGACAAACTCACACACACACACACACACACGCACAATATTAGAGACACTAAGGTGCTCTCACATCTCAAAACACGTTAATAACGTCACAGTTTCAAATTGGCCCAGAAAAAAGGCCAAACATTTTTTTTGTTCGAAAAGCAAACACAAAATAAACAAACAAAAATTTAAATAGAAGAAAAATAAAGCTTCCACCGTAATAATAATTATACAGAAGAAGATATATGTATATATACATATATATATTCCAATAGATCAAATAAAAAGAGTAAAAAGTACAAAGGATTATATATATATATATATATCTTTGGCAATATTAAAGATTCGTTTTGATATATTTGCGAAGATTTCTTCGATACATTTAGTAAGATCGATAATCATATTAAATATATATCGACTGTATATCAAATCAGACTGACAGTTCTTATAGGAAAGTGTTAACACGTTGCCAATCAGATATATGTATATATATAATGCACATAAAAAAGAAAGCGTGAAGAAGAAAGAGAAGGAGGAGTAGGATAAACAAAAGGAGGGGAGATAGTAGTGGATAGAAATAATTCGTTATACAAAAACAAAAAACAAATGTGAAATGCAGACGAAAAGAAAGAGAAACAAGATGAGAAATCAAATAAAATAAAATTGGAAAAATAAATAAATAGAAAATCAGATACAAACCTTTGGCACAATTTGAATCTGTGACGCCGCCGATGCCAAGGAAGTTAATGGCGAAATTAACATGTTGGCTACCACATGCTGGCGTCGCCCCGCCTGTCCCTGACCATCTAGATGCTCTTCAACGACGACTCCGACTCCTCCATTGTCCACGCCTCCAGTGGCCTGGTAGAAAGTTTGTTTTATCTCCAAGCCAGGAGGTAAATTGAACACCAAATTTTCGCTGCCAGACGTTTGAACAATTGCCTCGCCATTGCCGCCTCCGCCGCTTGGATATTCGAGTTGACGTTGCTCTTGTTTCACAACTTGCAGCTGCAACACATTCTTAATATCCTCCTCTTGACCCTGATGATCTAGTTTAGTCCAGCAGTTGTTCTGTTGTTGTTGCTGTTGATGTTGATGTTGCTGCTGCAGCGTACTTTGTATCACAGATGAATAGGCCACCGTGGTGGGTGCTGCTGCTCCTACTACTACTGATCCGGCTCCCGCTGCTGCTACTCCTCCACCTGGTATTGGTGGTGTAACAGACGTACCAGCGCCTGCTGCACCTCCAGCCGATCCTCCTGCACCGCCACCGCCTGCCACATTAACCACTGTGCGCCGTTGCACAGTGGGCGATGATGATGATGCTGTCTTATAGACAATCACCTGCTGCGGAGTGCTAACCACATCAACGGCATGTAAATTCGTTATGGGTGATCCATCTGCTGAACTAAGAGCTGGACTAGCATATTGGACCGGATACGAGGTGGCAGCGGCGGCAACAGCCTCAGCATCTTTGCGTGTTAGCTTCAATTTTTGACCATCAATGGTGTAATAAGTATCTGTTGCTCCATCGTCAATATCTTGCTGAAGTTGTTGTTGTTGCTGCTGCTGTTGTTGTTGTTGTTGCTGCTGCTGTTGTTGTTGTTGCAATTGGGTCAAGTATATTAAATCGTTGTAGGCTTTGATGTGCGCCTTGGTTTGCATATTTTCTTGTTTGATCTGCAGTCGAGGTTGGGGGGAATCAGGAATGAGCACAGGATATTTTTTGTTGGTTTGTTTTTGGTTGTTCATGTGGTTTATTTTTATCAATTAAAGTTCTTTCTTTTTTTTTTTAGCGAATTTGCAAACTAAATTCAAGCAATTATTCGAATTTTTTTTGGAGGGTGGGTCGCAAGTAGCATATAATGTGAGGATGTGAGGATTTTTGAGTCGTTAGTTTGAGAGATATATATATATATGCAAATGATGGGAGTATAGCCAAGGGGGGAGGGGGTTAGGGTATGGAACGTAGAAGAGGATCAAAGCTATTAAACTAACTGTATTAGGGGACCATCTTTCTAATCGAAATAAATGTTGCCGTTTCTTTCATTCTGATGAGTTGCCCGCCCCTAGGGAAACGTTAATACCTTAAGTTGGGATATCCCAATTTACCCTATAAATAGTCGACATGCACACGGACTAAGTTGGCTAATGACACCATAAACTTGTCTTGCGAGAGGGAGGATAATCCTAAAGCACAAGAAACGCTGCCATATTCAACTGAGTTTTGTTTTATTTTCAACTAATAGGCCGAAGGAAGCACAAATTCATAGAATGGGGGAAATGAGCGTTCCGTTTTCAAAATCGAGATCGATTACTATTCGATTGTTTATGTTTTCCCTTGCAACAAAGTAACGCATTTAAGATCGATTGTTTGTGCGTTCTTCCAAACAGAAAACTGAGAACCCTTGAGAAGAAATAAAAAAAAAAAGCGAGCGATGAAGTCTGATGAGGATGAAACTAACACTGGGAGGGGCACAATGAGCAGCGATCTGGAAGCTTTTTGGGTTTGCTTGGACATGGAGAATCTATAAGTTTTATGCTTGGTGTGGAATTGATTTGGATGATGATGAATTTCGATTAGTAGTAATGTTTAATATATGTGGGAGGAGGGAAGAGCTTCCTCCCTTTGCAGATAAAGTAATGGATTTCATGAACTTTCTGTAAATTGTTTTTGTAGGAATGGAGAATAGAGAAAGTGTGAAAGGATCTTACTCACCACCACTTTGTCTGCAACTAGATTAAGTTGCTGTTGTTGTTGTGCCGCCGCTGCTGCGGCTGCGGCTGCAGCCTGCTGTTGTTGTTGCTGCTGCTGCTGTGCAGCCTGTTGTTGCTGCTGTTGAGCCTGTTGCTGCTGTTGTTGCTGCTGCTGCTGTTGCGCCTGTTGCTGCTGCTGTTGCATGGCCAAAAATGTATTTGATATCATATTGGGAGCATTCCATGATAACGATGTTGATGTCAGAGCCACCGTTGTCGGCGATGGCGATGCCCCGCTCGATGATGAGTTCTCGCCATAATAATTCGATGCCACGTTATTGACAACAGCCGCCGCGGCAGCAGCTGAGACGGCCGCTTGATTTTGAAATGTGCTCAATTGTTTGTCCAACGAACTGGGTAACTGCAACTGGCGATGCGGTGTATTCACTGCCGTGGAGGCATAATGCGCCGGCTTCGGTTGGACACTGGCGGCGGCTGCATGGTGATAGATCTGCTGGAATACTGGATTATAGCTGCCAATCGGTGAGGGCGGCACAAAACTACCGCCACTTGCCGCCGCCGCATTAAAACTGGCTATGCTCGCTGCCGTAATGGTGGCCAAATGCGGATGCTGGAAGTCTTCGGCCGTGCCACTTGTACTTGCCGCCGAGCCGGGCACAATGCGATTATAGGCATACGACCAGGGGCTAGAGTTGGGATCCATGTGTTGTAAGTGGTGGGATTAATGATGATGGGATGATGCTGCAGGTGTGCAGGAGCAGGAGCAGGTGGCGAAGGTGGTTGAGATAGAGCTGGCTGCTGCTGCTGCTGCTCCGGCTGCTCTTGATGGCAACTGCAAATGGAAATTGGGAAAAGCACCACATGGTTTTATTATAGATACAAACTTGAATGCTCTCAGATACAGATACAAAAAAAAAAAAAAAAAAACACAACTTGAGCTAAAGACCTTTCTTTTCTATCTTTTTTGTTGCTGTTCCTTTTTTTTCCTTTTGGATGTCCTTTGATTTGTTACACTTTTTAGAAGCGGAATCTGTTGGTATTTTTTGTTTATTTTTAACAAATGTCCAAAATATACTATGATGTTTTGTAATTTGCAAGTAATTTTTCGATTTTTTTTTTCGTATATTTTAACACTTTGTACGTATGAGTGTGTATATGTATACATAAATACATACGTATGCCTGCCTACTGTGTGCGAGTATGTGTGTGTGTGTGTTTGCGTGCGTTCAGGTTGAGATTGCAAGAGATACAATAGGTTTTTTTTTTGTATTCACTAACTTGTCGTTGTTATTGATTCCGTTTGCTCGTCCTGCTAGTGCCTAACATTATAATTGTTATGAATTCAGCACTTTTCAATATATAATCAAATTTTGATTGACTTTTTTATGTAAACTTTGTTAATTTTGATGCATAACTTTTTTTTTGTGGTGAAACAATCTCCAAAATGGCCGCTTTGGTGCTAAACGAACCAGTGGCTCATTTCGTATAACGCCGTAATGATCTGGTTCCCTCTATTTTTTTTTCGGCAAACTAGTGTGTTTATGTTTCACATTGTTGTGTTGTTGATGTATTTAAAATAACATTTTCTCACTTGTTTTAAATTAATTTATCATTTTGTATTATTTGGTGAGTACAAAACAAAAAATTGGGCCAATAAGCTTATGCCTGACAATAGGCAGGTGGATCTTAATGCAGCGACATGTACATAAATGAATATAGTATGTGTGTATATAATGTGCATTTACATGTGCTAGCTCTTTAAAGTGTTGTGTAAGGACATTTTTTCGTAGATTTAAATTATATGAAAATTAAGTAGTAAACTAAGATAATTCTTTGTGCACTAATCACTAATCACATTAACACAATAATTATATATAAAATAATGTAGATAATGTAGACGACGTCAATGTATATGATTTCGGAAAACTATCGTATACCCGACACTGCATTACTTAATTTTTATTTTAAGCAAAATTCAAAAAAAAATTATTCCCAACAATTAAAAAAAAAAAAAATCCCACAAATTTTCAGTTCTATTTTGGGATGGAAATGAAAAATTCAGAAATAAATAGAGCCGATAGTTTTTAGAACTATTGCCGTGTCACTGACAGTGATTTTAGAACACTTTGCCTAAAGAACTAGTTTCTCTGCTTCCTTTCATTTTTATACAACACTGTTCGCAGCAAACTAGTTCGATAGCACTTTGTCATTGTATTGGTTCGCACAGTCATTTTTACGTATTTTATTGTTGTAAAGAAAATCAAAGGAATTTAATTCCAACAAAATTTCAATTGCGCGCAGCCAATTTCTGATCAATTTAACAGCTTCGACATCACAAAAGGTATGTGTGCATATCAATTTACCTCACTTGCATTGAAGTCTTCTGAAACACTTGGCAAATGTTTTGCGTACGTGTTAATGGAGAGAAGACAGATAGGAAAAAAAGACGCCCCATTTAACGAATTCTCCGCCCCTTGCCCCTACATCCATATTTCAGAGTTTGCACTATGGATTTCGGTGATGATTTTGCCCCAAAAGAGGAGATCGATCCTGCAGCAGAATTTCTGGCTCGCGAGCAATCCGTCCTGGGTGATCTGGAAGCGGAAATCACAGGTGGTGGCGGCTCAACAACACCTGCTCCAACCCTATTAGATGACGGTCCATTGACCGGTGGTGCCGAATTGGGTAGCGAACTTTCCACAAATGTCGGTGGTGGTTTGGAATCATCTACAGGAAGCTTTGAAGTGATTGGTGGCGAGTCCAATGAGCCAGTTGGAATCTCTGGCCCACCACCATCACGTGAAGAGCCCGAAAAGATACGCAAATGGCGGGAGGAGCAGAAGCAACGTCTCGAAGAGAAAGACGTTGAAGAGGAGCGCAAAAAGGAAGAATTACGACAGCAATCCAAAAAAGAATTGGACGATTGGCTGCGTCAGATTGGTGAATCCATCTCGAAGACCAAGCTCTCCTCGCGCAATGCCGAGAAGCAGGCTGCCTCGCTAGAAAATGGTGCAATCGAACCGGGCACCGAATGGGAGCGCATCGCCAAGCTCTGTGATTTTAATCCCAAAGTCAATAAGGCCGGCAAGGACGTGTCGCGCATGCGTTCAATTTACCTGCATCTCAAGCAAAATCCCATTCAGGTGCAAAAGACCGCCTAATTGCTTGCTGTGCCGCCTTCACATAGATTTAATTTATCACCTCCCACATTTTCAGTTGAATATATATGAAAAGGAAATTGTTTAATTGATTGTAAAAGTATTCGCTGTATATTCCAATTATATATATTATCTATATACTTTATTCTAACATATTATACAAATTATTGTCGCTGCTGAGAGATGTTATTCTTCTTTTGCTCTCATTGATTCATTCTAATGAATGCAATAAAGAACTATGCACACCAATTTCCGCCCTTTCTTTGGCGGGTTCCGGCGCTATAGACACGTTACATGGGATTCTTTTATTTTTTTTTTATTTATTCTTTTCAGTGTAATAAATATGTCTTTATCGTCGACTAATGAAGCCACCTTATTAGCCAACCAATTGGAAAAGTCATTGACAATTAAAGCAGAAACTACAGAAATAGAACCAAGCGGATCATCGCCTAAAAAATGCCATAAACAGCAAAATTACTTGATTTGGGATGATTATTTTATGGCAATGGCCCTGCTGTCGGCTAAACGAAGCAAGGATCCGGTAACCCAAGTGGGCGCCTGTATTGTGGACAAGCAGAATCGAATTGTGGCAATCGGTTATAATGGATTCCCGCGCAATTGCAGCGATGATGTGTTTCCATGGACGAAGAATAGTGAGGATTCCATGGAGGACAAGAAACTCTACGTGGTTCACGCTGAGGCTAATGCCATACTCAATAGCAATAGCACAAGCCTAGTGGGCACTTGCCTCTACACAACACTCTTTCCATGCAATGAATGCACCAAACTTATTATACAGGTTAGATTCATCTTTCCCCTTATAAATTTCGGGTAACAACCACCCATATTTCATTTATTCCACAGTCGGGCATCCAGAGGGTTCTTTACATATCCGATAAATATGCGCATAAAGCCAAATATCGGGCATCGAGACGGATGCTCGATGCTGCTCGTATTACATATTCCCATTATGAGCCAACTCAAAAAGAAATTGTCATCAATTTTAATGACATTTGACGGATCAAAATCCTATATAGTTTTGGACAAAGTCTCAAAGATTTCAATATTATAGTTGTAGTTGAATTTTTTATTGATATGTGTGTGTTTGCTGTGCCAAGTTCAAAATACATGTCTAATCGTATCTATCTATATGCATGTACATACATATATAATAATTGTTAATCTAAGATCTCATGATGGTGAGGCCAATGCACTCAAGAGTCTAATGCAAGGTCAAATTCAAAATAATCTATATATGTTCTAGTCTCCTCTCTATCGAGTATAATATATATATATCGGGCAATGAACTTGACATAAGGGGAATATTTAAAGTTGCATTGGTCCTATCCCATGTCATTAGGTTACGTTGAGAGCGCTGTTGGGATTGATGTGTGTTTACTGAAAGTTTTCTCTTCGTTGAAGATTTAGCTTTCATTGTCATTGAATGCGAGAACGGATGGCCCTCAGTTGGGTCAATGAACCTCTCTTTTATTTGACCCACTTACCTAGTGAGTCGTCGAATAATACTGCAGTTAACCACCGATGAGTAATTTGAGAAAGAAATCTTCCTTTTGGAGAATACAATATATGAAAGATCTTTTTCTTGTTGTAGCTTTCTTTGTACAAGTGATAAATGTTGTGTTTTCTTTTTTCTAAATACTGTTAATAGTCACAATTACAATTGGAATAGCTTCTCGGCCATCTTGTACTTGATGATATCACACACTACACCGGTCATTCGGCGTTTGAAAATGGGTAAAGTACGCTCATTCAGCATTTCAAATTCCTCAATTAGCTCTTGACATTTGGGAGCATCTTCGACAGAGGATGTGGCTGATAGATCCTGGATGGCCTCGGACACTTTATCAATATTGACTATTTCATCAGCCTGGGAAACGAAAAAAGGCATGGAAAATGCCGCCATAATAAGACCGTAGACACCAAAGTCACACAATTGTCGATCGAAAATGTGACGTGGATAGACATTTTCAATTTCCAGGTTGAAGCTCTTCAAATTTAAAGCCAATGTCTCGTGATAAATGTCCATAAAGCTCTCAAAATGTGTATCTCTTAATGGTTTCTCGGTGCAGGCAAATAGATAGTGAACCAAATCCAAAACTGGCGGGGCATATCGTGACATTTGGAAGTCAATTAGTTTGGCATCGATTGTTTTGCCATCATTAGACGCAGACTGCAGAAAGGGATGAAGGAACAAAGAGTCATTATTATGATATGTATATAAGAATCTGAATATACATTTGTGCGTACATACTTCGTTTTTATAGAGGATGTTGTTGTTCCAAAAATCACCATGGCAAACAACTGCATAAGGTGATTGAGACGCCCCATCCACACAGTAGAGAGCGAAATCCTTGAACTTATCATCGCAGTTCTTAATGACCCGCTGCAAGAGCTGTGACTCCTCTGATTGCTCCTCATCTTGTAGCATACGTTGAGTGCGTCTTAATTGCGCTCTACCAAATTCAATGGACACAGCCTCCATGTGGGGAGTGAACAGATTATCCTCTTTCACTTTATCGATCAGTTCTGAGAACTTCTCAGGTTTCTTGTGCAGCAACGCAAATGAAAGTCCATGCAATTCGGCCAGGGCTTTCACCGAAGAGATTACCAAGTCACTTGTGGGCATGGAGCTACGAGCATTTCTCGTATAGCCTCCAACGTTTAAGTCCTCAAAAATTATGAACTCTTCCGGTGCCTGTAGACCGGAAGTGATTAATGCCGGCGTTACATCAAAGTGATTTCCAGTTTCCTGCGCCAATTCTTTGTAAGCTCGAAACACATTCTCATACATGAAGACTTCTCGCTTATAATAGTCCGCCACATGAGTGTGGGCCCGTCTGGCTTCGTTTTTTGGCGCCATCTTTATCACCACATTTGAAGCATCTTTCACTGTAGGCCAACTGATGCGAAGAACTTGCCCATAGATATTCTCACCCACACCCGAGGCAGCCTCTATGATCATCGGTTGATCGTGTCGTTTATAGATCTCCAATATAGCATTCCTGACATGGCTGGGTAGCTCAATACTCTCGCTATTGCTCATTGTGCGATGTTCGTGTGTGTGTGTGTGTGTGTGTGTGTGTGCCTACCGATTCCGACTGGCTTGTTGTGGTTTTGTCTCTCAGGTATTTATACGAACGACTTATGCAAGCGTAAGCTTTTTCTATACCATGCACCAATGGGATGAAATGATATATGAAGGTCGTCAAAATGTATGTAACATGCAGAAGGAGGATTTTTGCGACAGCCACGTTGAGTTAGGCTGTCAGTATGACTTACTAATTTTTTTGAGACTATAAAAGCTGCTGCCTGAACTAGGCTGATATTAGAATAATCCTATCCAAAGTTGGTACGGTAATAAATGCTGTTAATATCTAAAGATGCATCAAATTTCATAAAAATCAAATTCAAGACAGCCAAGTTAGACAAATAAACGTTTTTTCCAGCCAGATAGCCTCTACTTGTAAAAAAATTTTATACAGACTCATTTCGTTCTGATAAATTTATGTAGTAATTTCCAATTAGGGCATGGTATAACAAGGTCGATACAATGATTTACCTACTTCATTTTGGGAATAAAAAGCTTCTATACATGAACGGTTTCCAGGGGTTTGTTCAGGGGACTGGACACCCCCAAAATTATTATCACGACTGATTTTCAACTTTTTCCAACCACTAAGACTTTGTAATTTTGAATAATCTTCATATTGACAGCTAAAATTATTAAACTATTTAACATCAAAGAATCATGATTTTTTGATCAGAATTCCCCCTCAAAAAAACGTTTTCTAAACTCGTCTATGCATCAGAGTAAATGCATATAGTTAAGAGCTTTATTGCATCGCAACGATAGAAGGTAGTTCCCCGCGTATCCTCAATCCGAGATCCTAGAGTTTAGATAATAACATTGCTTGGGCTCATCATATTAAGAAACATTATAGAAGCCTCAAGATCAGATATTTTCCACACGCCGCAATTAGATTGTTCCTGGGAGAAAAGTTTCTACATTATATAGCTATAGGTCCTATAGCTTAACATGATATTCATCTAAACATGAAGGGGAAATCCCAGTGCGCTAAACAATTGCGTCACTATATTTGACGGTCAATGCACTTTCAGGCGTTCGCCAAGGTCGCTCCTAATGCAAAAACATCCAAAGTAGTTGGAAAAAACAAAACAAACATAAAGCGTTCTATGACGAATTTCACAATTGAAGCTTTTACGTTTTGTTTTCCAGCATATCGGTCATTGAACTTGACATGTGGAATAGAAAATTGACGCTCGCAAAAAAAAAAAAAAATAATAATAAAGAAAAAACATTTTTCCATTTGCAATCTAATTCGAATTTATAATTATGACCAAGATTAGGCCAAGCCACACGATGATAAAAGAAAGGGAGAGCATATCAAAAGTGAGATTTTGGGGGAGTGTAAATTTTAGCGGGCTTTCATGGCCATTGAAAGCAAACGGCTCTCAGGTTTTGGCTTAGGTCGTTGAACCGTAGTTGTAGTTGACCCACATATACATACATATGAATGGGTATAGTAAATGGTAGTATGCATATGAAATTGTTTTCTTTGGTTGCCCCATACGAGTTACGACATAGAGACAAGGGCCGGAGGCCATTTAGGTATTTGATCGTTTATTTATTATTTAATATGTGTAATGCATTAAAAGCATCTTTGGATGCTGTATCGATTTTGCTGCCAGAAAAATGATATTTAACTAATTTGTTCGGAACAATTCCAATTCAGGCATTTTTACTTCGCTGAGTTCGATCTTCTTATTGCTCTTTTTGTTTGTTTTGTGTTTTTGTGCCGATGATGGTCGTTTAAAATAAATATACAAAATAAATTTAAAAAAAAAAATATGTATATACAATCCATTGTCTGTGTGAATTACTATCTATAATAATAGTGTATGGTTCGTTGTGGTTAATTCTAGTTTTAGCTTAATTATCTTTTTACAAATACCTGAAATGCTTATGTTACTAGATAGAGAGATGGCTTTTATAATTGATCCTAAGTATGAAACTTTCTTTTTCCCATTTTTTTTTTCTTGGGCGAGTTGCATTTATTGAAGCTCCACAGAGTCGGCAGTGTTTGAGTTGGAGTTCTCCTCTGATTTCTTTGAGGACGTGGAATCGGAGAGATTGGGCGAGAGGTCACGTAATTTGACCACATTGCCCACAGAGACTGAATTGGCGGCCTCCACCACCGAATAACCAATGTCGGAAGGTGTACCCTCCGGATAACCTAAATAATAATCAGCTATGCGACCAGCTTCCCGAAGACCACTCAAATAGGCGCCATGTACAGTGGCCGGATAATTGCGTATAGTGTGCTCCCCCGCAAAGAATAGACGTGGCAGTCCTTCCGAATCCTTGCTAGGATGTGGATGATCAACATTGGGAATGACTGGAGCAGCCAGTAGATCATAATCACTGCCCGATGATCCAACTGAAACATAACTATACGATCCTCGAGCCCAGGGATCGCTGCGCCAGCGCGTTACTACCGTTTCCTTGGGCTGTGGCACCGAATTATTACCATAAATATTCTTCAATACAGACATACAGCGTCCAATTATGATGTCATCTGTTACACTCTCCACTATATTGGCAGCCATGCCCGCTACTAAGGCCAGAAGCACGGGCGATGAGCTTATACTCCAAAATAGAAATAGTTCTCCTGCAAATAAAATACATTAATATGGTGATATTCTGTTTTATGGTCTCCATCTTACCCCGACTAGACGTTGTGCTGCCCACATGACCAAATAGATTGGCATTTGGATCCCAGAATATGCGATCGAAACAGAGCACGACCTTGTTGAGATTACCAAAACCCAGACGACGAATTGCCTGCTGCTTCCAATCAGGCAATGGTGGATCAAATTTCACTGTATTCCCCTGCTGAGATTCTTCGTGGGCCACTGCCACTTTAAGGACGCCCAGTGTTAGAGTACATACAACCAAATCGGCTTTATAGGTCATCTGTGAATTGGAGGTCTTTAGGTTTTCCACCACAATCTCAACGCCCTGGCTTCCGTATTTGATCTCTTTAACTGCACTATTCACACGTATGTCAAGATTTTCTGTTAGCGCAACAGGTACACACGAATAACCATTCCGAACAGTGGTATGATGGCCAATGAATTCGAAATCATCATCTTGGTCCCAGTGTTTAAGTGAT
This sequence comes from Drosophila paulistorum, assembly GCA_018152135.1. Lineage (NCBI taxonomy): Eukaryota > Metazoa > Arthropoda > Insecta > Diptera > Drosophilidae > Drosophila > Drosophila paulistorum. Next base: position 15,793,395 of record JAECXG010000606.1, on the reverse strand, counting down.
AGATTATTTAACCTTGTGGCATTGGCAAACTCCAGATTGGCAAAATGCCAATCAAGAATGAGACGATCGCGGGAGGACAAGTAGACATCACTGGAAACAAATATGATTTGATTAGCTTTCAGGATCGGATTGCGATGGATGGATTACATTTCCACTTACCTAGGACCATTTTGCTCTAGTTCATGAAGTTGTAGTTCTAATTGTATACTCTGCTGCCTTAGCTCGTCTAATAGTTGCCTAGTGTCCTCGAGTTTCAGTTGGGTATTTCTTATGTTGTACTCCTGCCGCGCATAGGTGACATCATCGCTGACCGCACTTTTGGGAGCACGTTGTCGGAGCAACGCCCTATGCTCTGATCGAAGGGTGGCTACTGTCTGCTTCACAGCCTTCACCTTTTTCCGGTGTTCAATGATCTTCTTTTGCGCTGCTATAATCTCGTGCATATGCATGGCCCGCTTTTGCATGGCATGCTTCTCCTGCATACTTATGATCCATTCCAGTGCATCCCCCAGCGAGACTGGACAATTGCCGGCATAATTAAAGTCTAGGCGATGGGATATATAGCTCGCCGATTCTAGGAGTCGATTGAATTCTCTCTCGATAACATCGTCCTTCTCCTTGGGCACCGGTTTGCCATCGGGACCGTAGAGTGGACAGGTTTGCTGTATGGGCACCAGATCCATGCCAATTTGTTTACTCAATATGGTCATTGGATTACCGTAGACACCCGTAACCACCATAGCACCCAGATCGGCAATATAGCTATTCTTGCGAAACGTGGCAATGCGTCCACCTACTCGATCTCGAGCCTCCAGCACTATGACATCCATTCCAAATTGCTGCAGTTGCTGGGCCACAGCTAGACCAGAGATGCCCGCTCCAATTACGATTACTTTGCCCAATTTTTTGTTTGATATTGGCTGCAGACGCCGGAATATTCCAAAATTTATGAAACCGTGTCTCTCGAGAAACGAATGGACACGACGTACTAAATTCGGTTCACTATCAAAAGGAGGCGGAAGGTTCTTTAAAGCATTTTCAAAGGTAAGTTGGATTTTCGGATTGTCCACCCACATGTGGAGCAGACTATTTCGTATATTGAGGAAGACACGGTGGCCTAGTATGCCGGAGCCACTAATATCTGGAAAGCATGCCTCCTCATTGGTGGTCATTTTGCTAAAAGGCAGGCGGGATTGAAACACAGCTCCCTCCTGGCCGGCTAAAACGGTGGGTGTGCCCATATCTCGACCCGATTCACCAGTTGTCCCGTTGCCAGTGCCGCCGGTGCCGCTGGTGCTAGTAGTGGCACTATTGCCACCACCACCATTTGTGGCGGAAGTCTCCGATTTTCTCGATTGATGATTATTCGATTGGGATCGTCTGTCAGACATTTGGCTGGTGCTGGCTGAGGATGCGGAAGCTGTAGTGGAACTTGATTTTTCACTGGGCGTATTTTCGGAATTCGTATTAAACGGATTCGCCGTTGGTGTTTTATTCGTATTAGTATAGTCGACTTTAGGCTTATTTCGCCGACTCGTACGACGCTCATCACTGGTCGCAGTGGTACTGGGTGTGGTGGCATCATTAGAATCATCATCGAATTTTTGTTTAACCGAAGCTCCCGGTGTACGCTTTGGCGATGGTTCGCCATCCGAATCATCACTGATCAGAGTCACATAGTCTATGGGTTCTGGAAGTTTGCCAGCCACGCTCGAGCTCGCGCCGGCTCCATTTCCCGCTGCAGCTCCGAAACTATTACCACCACCGGCGACGCCGCCAGCACCACCAACACCGCCGGCTTGAGTTGTTGGCTTCATATGAAGGACTGGAGGATTGAGACTTAATGTCGACTATGCCGCCGCGGCCGCCTGTAAAAAAAAAACAAACACGACAGAGAGATGCATTAACTAATTTTCGGGCTCAATAACTTCAACTTACGCGTCTCTTTAACCAAAAACAAAAAAAATAAAAATTAATAATTAAATCCAGATGGAAACTCTACTTTTAGGTGCTAGATTTAAGTTTTCTAGCATTTGACGTTAATATCGTATAGTTCTCATGTTTAAATTATATTGCTTGTTTCTTTTTCTTTCACTTTTCTGTTGTTGCTTAGCTGATATCGATTAAATATTTTTATATTAAACGGTAGTCGATTGACTTGACTTACAATCGAAAATCGATTTTGCAGCGTGGTTGTATTAAATCGGTTAGTAATTTATAAGAAAACGATTTATTTCATTTTATCATCTGGTCACTCTAATCGGTTTATTAACCATGAATAAAGTTATCGATAAGCAAGAAAGATTCGCGTCAAAGTTTGAAAATGTTAACATTAGTAATTGTAATTTTTGATTGAAAAACTGTTCAATTTGGCTACAGAGTATTGCCGTTGTAATGAGATAACACATTTAATATGATTTTGACTTAACTTTATTTATTTTTTAATATAAAAATTCTAGTTTCTAGTTGTGTTTCGTTCCCTGTAATGAACTCAAATCAGAATGCAAATATGTATAACAAATATCTGTATTTATCTTGAAACAATTATATACATTTAATCTTGACCATCACAACATCCGTCGTAGATGATTTTCGATGTGCAGGCCTGAATAGACTCTTCGAAAAAGTAATCCCAATTGCATGTTAGCTCTTCCGTTTCGAGACCATTTACACAACGGATATAATTATGACACTCATTGCTGCTGCTGGTCACCAACATAGTGCCGCGTCCGTCGCAACGATTGTGAGTGCATATCACGGAAGTTGCCGTGGCGCATCCGCCACGCGACTCATCAAAGAAATATCCTTCGGGGCATTGATACCAAGTGGGATTTAAATCTTCAACAGATCCAAGATCTTTGCAATGGAAATATCCACGGCAAGTGGCGCCATCTGTTACATAGCCTGCTTTAGGCTTGGAGCCGTTAAGACAAACACCATCCTTGGGATGAGCCGTACATGCCACAGTATTGGGGGCCACACAGGTGCCGGTCTCCACATCAAAGTATTTGGTTGCTTTACTCGTTGAGCAGGATTTAAGTTCATGGTTTCCATTTTTATCGCACTCATAGTATGTACTACAATCGTTTTCATTGCGGAATTTGGTTTTCTCGGGTAGAATCTCACATATATTGGCCACGTCCACGCATTCCGAATCCACGCTGTACACGCATGTTTGTGAGGACTCTTCAAAGTGCTGAGTACCACTGCAATAACCCGATAGAGCTTCTCCATTCCGGCAATAGAAATACTGTTGACAATCGGTGGGATCGGAGACCCAAACGCTATCCAGACCTTCGCAACGATTACCACAATATGTGTTGGTGGTCACAGCATTTACCGTGCTACATTTCTGCTCAGTGGGATTGAAGAAATTTTGGGTACTCGGGCAAAATTGTAGTGTGCCCTCGCCATCTATGCAATCGATATACTCATTGCAAGTGCCAGGCTTACGGATCAGAGTTCCATTCTTAAACAGACGACACAGCTGCTCATAGTCATTGATGGCATACAGTGAGGGTGTCAGGCACAAGACCACCAAACAAATGCCCAAGATCGGATAACAACGCATTGTGGTTTCTTCCGTATGTTTTTGCCTTGTCCGATTATTGCAGACTAAATTGAGATGTGCGAGCGTTTAGTGTTTATATTATTAACTATGAAATATGATTGCCTGATGTGTACTCATATTTGGAACTTTATTACCTGTCTATTAAACTGTTCAAATCTTATCAAAAGTTTGTTTCTTACATACATATGTATACGTGGAGAGAAAAGTGTCGTTTCTTAAAAAAACTAAAACCGCAAATCCCTTATCATTTACTCATATGACCATTCAAAAGAAATGGCTTCTTAAATTTAAAAGAACTCGCAATTGTTTTAAAGTTATGAATTTGTAAAGACTATTATTATTTAACGATGATTTCTAAGCGTCTAATACTGAATCTTTTGAAATATTTAGTTAATTAGAGTTTGAATTTCAGAATATGATTAAGGATAAAACACCAGGAAATCGTACCATCTGAAACATAATTACATATATACAATATGTACATGTTTGTATACCTAGTGTATACGCCTATTCTTTATAATTTGCGACATCGAAATGAACAATCTATTGGCGATACTCCTCAAAAACGACTTACGTTCGCGTTCATCCCACAATCAATTGTCGGAAATCACAACTTAAGCTTTGCTAATTAATTGATCTATAAAAATATATATGTAGGTACATATGTATGTACATATATAAGAATTATTTCCACATACATATATAGGGTTTCTAGCCAATCAGTAGCAATCATAGAAGCAGCTGAGAGAGTCACAAGTTGATTGCGTATTTTGCCATCGTAAAATTGTCAAATTGATTAAATACAACCAATACAATAAAAAAAAAAAAAATAAAAAAATTGGGAAAAATACTATTTGATTTCAATTATATATTTGTGAGTCTCTTTTGATTTTCAAATTGTTATTTATGGCTAGTTATTCATATGATTCTTATCACATTAGACTAAACAGTCGATCGAATTGTATACCCTTACCGTAAATGTGAGTTAGTTAGTTAATATATTGCAGTGGACTTGAAACAATAAATTTCCGTTTTTGGTATACATGTACATAGATCTTTTGCCCATTAACATTTTTGATCAATAAAATGATGTAGAAACTCCTTAACTATAACTAAAGTTGATGTTAATTATAATATTTTAAAAAAGAAATCAAAGGGCTGAATTATAAACGCTAAAAGTTTCTGATAGAAATTTGATTAAGGTTTATTATAGTACAAATAAACAAATTACATCTGCTGCTTATTTAACAAATGTCAAAGGTTAAAACATTCGCCACACATGCGCCTTTCTCCTCGTCGAAAAAGTAATTTCCACAACTCTTTTCATCCAGGGTGACGCCATCAACGCATCGTAGGTAGTGACGGCATCCCGTGGTGCTGCTCAGTACGAAATTCTTTGAACGTCCATCGCAACGATCCTCAGTGCATTTGACTTCATTGGGGGTCCGGCAGGTTTCGGTAGTGCTATCGAAAAACTTATCATTGGGGCACTGATTCCAGGTGGGATTTGCATCCGGAGTGCCATCCGCTTGCGAGGCACAATAGAAATAACCACGACATGTGGCACCGTCCGATACGAATTTGTTGGCATATGGCTTCTTTGCAGTGCCGCACACATCTTTGGGCAGCGGATGGGCAGTACACTCAACTTTGGCTTTGACCACACAAGTACCCGTACTAGCCTGATAGTAATAGCCAGTATCGCAGGTCTTTGTGGTCAATTTACCCTTGGTGCAGGTGTGGTATTGATTGCACGCCTGAACATTGTCAAAGTTCACACTGTTCTTAACAATGCTACAATAGTCAAAGCTAAGGACACTGCAAGACGATTCATATAGACGCGTACAGGCTTGTGTGGTGGCATTGAAGTGTGTTGCCTCCGGGCAAGTGCCATACATGGGTGTCTCCTCATTGGCGCAATAATAGTAGCCATAGCAGGATTTGGGATCGGCAACGAATTTCTCACTGGCTCCAGCACACGAGACTTGGCAAGTTGTATCGCTCGACAAGCTCTTGACGCATTTTTCCGAGTCCTTATCGAAGAAGGCCGTTGATCCAGTGCAACTGCTATAATGACTAGTGAAATCAATGCAGGTTATATAACGGCTACAAGAGTCTGGATCACGGATTACAGTGCCATTAGAGAACAAACGGCAAATGTCCTCATCTCGAGCATTCACTCCGCTTAATAACACGGCCGCCAAACAAAGGCTTAGCCATACTAAACAAGATAGGCAAGTACAAAGACTGTCAATTTAAATCGTCAATTAGTTAATAATTAATCAAAATTCTTACAATACGAAGCATTTCCCATTGTTGGACGTCGTTGTGTATAGTAGCTCAAGTTGATTCTAACTAAATGCCCAAGCAGCCCACAACTCTCATTAATATTAAATCGAAGGATCAGCAATATTTTTTATTTAATTGCTTTTATTCCCATGATAAGCGAATTGAATTCATACTTAAGCAGATAAGATTAAACAAAAAAACTTACCACATATTGTTAAACGAAATTCGTTGATTTTGTTTATTACTTACGACTCGTTCAAGTTCATCTTCGGTCTGTGTGTATCTTAAAATTAGAGTTTAAATACATCTGAAATTCTTTCAAAAATAAACAATTTAATGAAAATCTTATTTTTATTCCATTTGAAATGAAAAAACTACGAAAATCCAATCGGAATCGATATATACCATTTATCCCATACATCTACAAATACATACATACATATTTATGTGCATAATTCTGAGGTATCCAACTGATAAACTGATTAATAGTGAAAGAGTCTTACATTTTCTTAGCATACTTTAAGTGCCAACAATTTCGTTACTTAAAATGAAAATTAATTTAAAAAAACGCATGATAAAAAGATAATATAAATTGCACTATGGGGAAACAGCTGTAAATTTGACTGTAAAACTTGATTTTTATACCATACACCCATAGGGTGAAATGGTATATTAAAGTCGCCAAAATGTATGTAACAGGCAGAAGGAAGCTTTTCCGACCCCATAAAGTATATATATTCTTGATCGGGATCAACAGCCGAGTCGATATAGACATGTCCATCCGTCCGTCCGTCCGTCCGTCCGTCCGTCTGTCCGTATGAACACGTAGATCTCAGAGACTATAAGAGCTAGAGTCACCAAATTTGGTACGTAGACTCGTGTATAACCTACGGTGGTCAAGTTTATTTCAAATTTTTGCCACGCCCCCCTCCGCCCACGGAATTTAAACAAATTTGATTTTCTTAAAGACTATAATAGCTAAAGACATCAAATTTGGTATGATTAATCCTTTAGTAAGCGCGCACAAATTTGTTGCAAAAAAAATTTGCCACGCCCCCCTCCGCCCACGAAATTTAAACAAATTTGATTTTCTTAAAGACTATAATAGCTAGAGACACCAAATTTGGTATGTGTATTTGCTTAATAAATGCGCATATACTGTATATGCAACGATTTTGCCACGCCCCTTTCCGCAACCGTAATTTGTGAAAACTCGATTATCTCACGTAATTTTCTACCTTGTGGTATCAAATTTAGCACACTTGAATTTGATACTAATACCCAACAAACTACCAAATTTGATCAAAATCCGACAAAAAATAGCCAAGTTATGCATATAAACGTTTTTCCATAAGGCCGTAGTTGGCCGTTGGCTGGTGGGGGCGCTAGGGTGCTCGTATACTTGAGTGAGGGAGATTCTAAGATATGCCTGTAATAAAAAGCATGTGAAAATGCATTTGTTTAATAAATTTAAAATATTTGCTTTACTGGTGTATGGTATACCTAAGTCGGCGAGACGACTTACTTACTTCATTTTACATTTTATTTGTTTTGGAAGATTAATTATATTGCTGATGCGCAAATTCTAACCAAAATTCAATATGTGTTTTATAGACTATTAGTTTTGGTTAGTCAAAGTCAAACGAAAAATTAAATTGTACGAATATAAATGAAACTATACATACATATATCATTGCAAAGTTATTAATGTCTTTTTCTTTTAAAGTTTTCATTTTTTTGGCTATTAGTAGTAACAAACTTTATTTTAATTCGATCATTGATTCCTTTATTCCTTTTAATAAAATTTCAGCATTTTTAAAATGTATTCATAGTTTAACATTTAATTACTTCAACATATCTAAATAATGCCTAAAAGTATGCAAACATTTTCATTTAAAAGCATAAGAAATTAATTGTACGGCGGTTGGGTGGAAGGTAACAGGCGTGGTCCCATTAGAAAAAGACAGTAAATAAGTGCTAATATGCTAAATTTGGCAACATTTTCAATAATTCAATTCCAAAATGCAATTGAAAGTGAATTTCACTCTATGTCGGACTTTGAATTTAAAACAATAAAAATTGAATGCCTAAAAATCTTTAGGACATCCAATGAACTCGTTTTTCGGTTGACTAATACTAAACTAATACTCCACATAAGATGTTTTAAGTTTCTTTTTCAGCATTTTGCTTAAAAGTTAAACATCAAATATTTTTTTTTGGTTTGAGATGTTTACTTTTATAAATACTTACAATTAGTCATGTCTTCAAAATCTTGAATCTAGTTTTTCGGTTGTATCTAAAAATGCGTCACTTATTTTTTCCAAACTGGGCAAAGGGACAATTTCTTCCTCCAAAATCTATTCGATTCAGAATTTTATCAGAGTTTGGTTAAGAAATTTTACTTGGTCGATTTTTTGACTTCGATTTGAACTTCTCCTCCTCCTCCCATCCCTGCAGGTACCAAACCAGAGCTAAACGTACTTGGAATTGTCGATTTTTCCTTTAATTTTTTTATGCCTTAGATATCCTTTACTAAGTCCTATTGTTGATTATTTTCATTTTAATCAAATAAGAAAGTATAATTACTTCCCTATCGAATAAGATATGTATATGTATAGGTACATATAGTTTAAGTCTTAAGATTTTCACAATTACTTTTGCATTCAAAAACCAAACTTATTTCGTCATATTCGAGTTCAAAGTTATGTATAAATGCAAATGGAAAAGACATTCGTAATTTTAGAATGCCCAAGAAAAGAACAAAGTGTCATCAAAAACTGTCATAAGGTACTTCAGTAAAAAAAAAAAAAATTCTATAAAACTGATTACCTCAATACCGGGAAACGCCATCGACAACAGCAACAACCGATCAATAAGTGCCATTAATTACCTAAAAAAAAAACCAAAAATAATAATAACTATACACAATCAACTCGTGATGATGATGATAATCCAATATGAAAGGGAAAGGAAATCGCAAACATAGTGAGATATAATCATAGTTATGGGTCGAGTGGACAACGCCTTGAAGACTGACCACGTCGCTGCCTAAAGTTAGTTACGCTTTAGATATATTTGGCTAAAGGATGATTTGTAAGTGCTTTAAAGGTTTTGATAGATTGAAAAATCTTATCTAACCACGACTTTTAATTACACAGTGTTTGTTCTCAGTGTGTTAAAAGTTGGGGCAGAAGGAGCTTATCTGAAAGGTTCGTCTTTATGATGTATGTGTATGTGTTTGTGTGTGTCTGTGTGTGTTTGTGTTTTTTGCTTCTGTTAATTAAATGTTCCGGCTCTGGAGTTAGTATAAAAAGCCCTCGAATGGCATTTGTAGGGGTTAGTACTCAGTGTCGTGAGCAAGTTAGCGTACAATGGGAGGTACATATATCCAAAACCCAAACAAAAAGACATCAAATAACAAACGGATAAACCTAAAGAATATATAATAATCAATTTTTTTTTGTATTTTTTTTGTTTTTGTTTCTGTTGAAATTCCTTTTTGCAGCATTTAATTTAACAAAGGCCAGCTGTGGCTTGGCATTGGTGGTCTGTGCATTGATGATCAGTCAAGCCAATTCATACTCCTACACCATGGATCAAATGTGCGCCCAATGGTGGGATTCCGGATATATTGGTAATCCTAGCAATTGCAAAGCCTGGGGATATTGTCAAGGTCAAAAACTGGTCAGTTGGGGAACTTGCAAAACTGGTCTGGTCTATAATTCACAGACTGGTGCCTGTGCCAATGCCTCAACGACAATTTGTTCCACTAGCATTGAGGAGACCTGCCAAGCGGCCAAGAGCCCCGTCTATGTAGCCAATCCCAATAATTGTACACAATTTGGTTATTGTTATGGCAATGGTACATACGGCATTGGCTCTTGCCCCACCAATCAATTGTTCATGGCCAATGCAACAGCATGCAGATATGCATCGACATGTCCCCAGGACACTATTTGCCGTTTCATGAAATCAGACATTTTCGTTGGTAATCCAAATAGTTGCGGAAGCTATTTGCAATGCATCAATGGTGCAGCCGTTCCTGGTTCATGTCCCTCTAAGTATCCAAATTATAATGTCGCCACTGGTCGCTGTGAATCGGAAAGTACCTGCAGTGGCTCTGGTACCAACACAGATTCAACCACACATCCCAATGCAACGACAGTTTGTCAGCAGTATGTTATTGTTAAAGCACTAGATGACGATAGCACTTCTGAAGCCACTACCGCTACTGAGAAAACTACAACTGCTGACGAATCCGATACCACCAAAGAAGACGACACATCTACAACTACTGACGGCAATTCAACAACATCGGCAACACAATACTTTTCCGATAACACAACTTGTGCTGGTTACTATGCCTGCACCTCCTATTCATCCGTTGGCAGTTGGAACACCTGCAAACAGGGCACCCATTTCGATAAAACCCTCAAGAAATGCGTTTCCCCAGCCGCATACGATTGTCCCTATAACCGTTGCAATAATATGGATATCACATTCATGACCGAACTTGACACAGAATGCAACACATATATTAACTGCAATACCCTTGAGCCCGGTAACTGTCCCACTGCTTATCCCTTTTTCAATGAGATTATGGGCTACTGTCAGAAGGAAACCCCAGGATATGCAATTTGTAACACTACCACTAAACTTGTGTAAAATTGTAATTCATATTAACAAACTTACACAATAAACCCATTAAGTGGCAAATTAAAAAGTGTATATATATATATATCTTGTTTCAAATATACAATATACAGTATACAATGCACATATATTTACGATGGGGTGTCTTTTGTTTTACTCATTGGGTTGGTCAACAGAACCCCAAGAGATCTCTCAGGCATTCTCAAAATATTACATACACATATTACAGATTGAAGTCAGTTTAAGTTAATACTTCATAAAGGACATATAAATTGAATAGACTTGACTCCACAATGGACCTTAGAATGAAAATCAAGGGAACAAATTCAAAGACATTGATTTCATGAGATAAAGGATAATGATTGCTTAAAACTTTGTTCCATCATATTAAATCTAAGCTTTTTATTGCTCATGAAACCAAAAGACTCAATTATAATTGTCTTAGCAACATGGCTATGGGAGTACCCATATATCTATTATAGATTGTTGGTTTTTTTCCCTTTGAATAAAGTAATAAAAACACGAGAGAGAGAGAGAGAGAGAGAGAGAAAAAAGAAATAAGAATTTCCAATCAATTGCTTGAAATGCATTTCATTGTGTTTCATGTGACATACGATTTATATGTATGTATGTAGAGAGTAAGTAGTCTCGACATGTAGACAATTTCCCTATCGGATGGGAATCGACGACAAACAAATGTAGAAACATGTTTTAGTACCTATTTTGTTAGTTCTCTGAAATCTCTTTGCTGGAGTGCCAAGAACAAGAGTGAAGACAATGTTATTGCCGTGTAATTTACATGAATTGATATGAAAGGTGGCTATCAGAATGACTCGATCGATCTCCTTATCGCCCATTTTGGCCTCTGATTGGAGATTGGAGAAAAGACAGAGGCACCGCTCACCACAATCGACAACATCAGCATCATCATCATCATCTTTGGGTGTCGTTTGTGCCGTGTGTGCATTTTCCAAATTGTTTTTTTTTGCATATTTAAGGAGGCGTTGTCACCGTATCAGTCATCAGTATCAGTTGTGTTGTGGTAGCAAACGGGCAAGCAAACTTAAAGGATATACATATACCCACATATATAGAATTTACTCAAGGATATTGCCAAAAATGAAGCGAGGTAACGACGTCCCTTCTTTGTATGAAGGGCAAAAAGCAAATGCTGTTGTTGTTATTGTTGTTGTTGCTATTTCATCATCTATGCCATTATACCATCATCATCATTTCTAGCTATTACTATTCTGGCTGTTACCAGCTGCCTGTTTGCTGCAACAGTGGCCACCACCAGCAGTAAGACCCTGACCAATTTTAATTCGCTATCGGTAAGCGAGATGTGCGCTTTGATGCCGTGGGATACAAGCTTCCTGCGTCCCAGCACCTGCGACCATTGGGTACGCTGTCCAGATAAAGAAAACGCATTGGAGGAGGGATCCTGTGCCGCAGGACTATTTTACAACAAGGAACTGGGACGTTGCAATTTGGCTGATGGTGTTTCATGCCCCTATTACGGAGAAGATACGACAACCAACACCAATGTGTGCGCCAATGAGGTAGATGGTACTTTCGTTGCCGATACCACAAGTGAGAATTGCCGTGGCTATATTCTCTGCCAATCGCACAAATCGATCAAGGCCAATTGCCCCAATGAATTGATCTTCAATCCATCTTCCCGTTCCTGTGTATATTCCACACAATACACTTGCCCCGTGACCAACAAGAGGATCAGTACACCGGCTTGTCGTGCTGTGGCCAATGCTACACGTCTGGCCCACAATGAACATTGCGAAAAATATTACGTTTGCATCGACGAGATGGCCGAGGAGCATGAATGTCCCGTTCAGATGGCCTACGATGTGAATCACGGACGTTGTGTCTCAATCAGCGAGGTCACTTGCTATGCCACCGCTGCCCTGCCCGAGCCGGAGAATACCTTCTGTCTGGATACCGATACAGGCAAAGCTCTAAGCGGTTACTTTGCAGACAGCGAGTCATGCAGTGCGTACTACATCTGTCAGGAGCCCGTCAAAGGGGTACATGATAAGGAACCAAAGCATTTGGAGTGCGACCTTGGCCAGTATTTCGACTATGTGAAATTGTCGTGCCGCGACCGCCTTAATGTGCGTTGCCTGCTCGATCGTTGTATGGGCAATTCGATGGACTATGTGAATGTTGCTGGCGATTGCCAATCATATGCCCGCTGCTCGAATGGCTCCACCGTGGGCACTGGCCGTTGTCCCGATGGCTATTATTTCGATGAGCGCAGTCAAGGCTGCACCACCACCAACCACAACTACATTGCCTGTGCAGCCTAGATAAATATATATATGTATATATCATCATCACAGCTCGAGGAGTGTATAATTCAGCAAATAAAACTAAATCACAACAAAAAAAAAAAAACAACAAAAAAAAAACACCAAACAAAAAACCAAAAAAATGAACACAACTAACACACACTGTATCTTTTTACCCCCGTAATAATAAAAAGAAACTTCGTAAAATCTTGGTGGAGGTCATAAAAAGCACCACGCATGTATATTTCATTGATTGATTTCTATTAAAAGGCAAACGGGAAATGTTCGCTGGGCGATAAAAATTCATGTCTCGAAGAAGAAGAAGACGACGACTCATGTATGCATGTATTGTCTTCTATCATGTTATTACACCATCAACCAACATATCGTTCCGTTTACCTAGCTTCTTTTTTCATTCATTCGGCTCATTTTTTTGGGTTTCATTTTGGCAATCTGTTTCTGTTGCGACAGTTTCAGAATGCCTGCCAAAAAATGTCATTATCAGTTTGTGGAGCTTTTAATTAAAGAAGCACCCAATATCAAGTTCGAAGAATTCGGTTTGCTGATTTTTGATACGGAGCCATCCCAAGCGAAATCAGATAAACTTAGTTTGAACGTGCCGAAGTTTCTATACCCTTGCTGAAGTCCTTGTTCATTCACTTAATTACTTGCTCCTACCCTCTGTCTCTGTCTCTGTTTCTGTCTCACATTCGATATTTATATATTCGCTTTCTCTTATTGATATCTAAGCATTTTGTCGAAACAAACCTTGATTACCTTGTTGATTCACTTCCAATTACTATCTTTCTCTTTCACATTCGAATCTTATGTGTTTGCTTTCTCTCTCACTCAACTAACCATCTTTTAAAATTGATAAAACTTGTTTTATTGTAACTCTGAATCTGTGGTCTCTTCTTTATACACTTAGCCATTCAGCTAAATGACAATTTAGAAACGACTGTGCATCTCTCTCACACACATATCTATATATAGAAATTTGACTTTAAGTTTCTTTGCTTCATTTGCACCAAATCAATATTGTTATACCCCATTTAAGTGTATGAATGTGAAGAACAATCGGGGAGTCCCGTAGTTTCTGCATCTATACTCTATATATGTCTCAATGGAGGTGACTCAGGGATTTTGAATAAAAAGTGCACATAAAACAATATGTATATCCCATTATTAAAAGGTCTTTAATCGTCACGAGATTTGTGTATATGTATTTATGAAAAATATGATAAGGCTCGCCTGACATTGACGATTTGTTTGTTTATTTTTTTTTCTTGAAACTCACGCTAAGTGAGTGTCTAATTAAAAACTAGTGCGTTATCTAGGATTAGGTAGCTGTCGACGATCCACTGATCGTAGTCGACGAACTTGCCTCACTATCCACCGACGACGGGCCATCTGTCGCTGTTTCGCTTGTTGTTGTCGACGATGATGAGGATGATGATGATAGCTCGCAGGCTGGATAAGATATCACCTGCGTAGTACAGCGCTGAGTCATCTCATCGAAATACTCATCGGTGGGGCAAATGCCGCTGCCGATGCTAGTGCCATCCTGACAGATCAAATATCCACGACAATCATCGTCCGACTCGTTGGCCAATTGAATTGTCGTATTGCCCAAATCGACACAACGATCGTAAGGGCAGTTAACTTTGGATCGTGGCGCACAAACTCCGCCGTCGTCTGACTCGTAAAAGAATCGACCATCAGGACAAACGCCATGCTCCAAAGTAAATTCACCCGTCTCCAGTTCCCGGCAGTAGTAGTAACCATTACATGTGGCATTATCCGATATAAAATCACCGGCCTTGGCGCAAATCCCACTTGCTACAGTAACAGGCGGGCTTTCCGTAATTGCGCACTCCACACTCTGCGGGTAAACGCATTCTGCCTTCTGGGCATTGAACAAAAATGTTCCCGGACAGGTGCCATTAATGATCTTGCTCTTCCAACACATTTGATAGCCATTGCAATTATTTGTATCCTTTATAAAGACACCATCAGGCAATATATTGCACAAGCTATCCGGATCCATTTTCTCTTCGCATGGAAAGTCACGAATGCAATGCATTGTGGCAGGATTATAGTTCATTCCATCGGCGCATGTTCCATGCGATCCAGTGCCATTAATGCAATAATAATATCCATTGCACGTATAAGGATCAGCCGCAAAGCCATTGGCTTCTGCCGCACAAGGATGACTCGATATGCAATCAATACTACTGGAATCCACACACGTTTGGGTCTCTCTGTCGTAGAAAAGATCTCCGCTACAGGTACCAGTAACGGGCTTCTCGTCAATACACTGAACCCAGGCATTGCAGGCCCTCGGATCATTCATTTTTGTCCCATTGACGACAAGTGTGCAGATCAAATCGGGATCAAATGTGCTGGTAGCTGCTGAAGCTACAACCAATGCACATCCAATGCATAATAGTCTAAAGATGAAGTCTACAAAAAACAGAAAGAAAGTTTGAGAATGTTGAAAACATTGGTTAATTTTGAAACGTAAATTCCACTATATATTTCACTTTCTAGCCGATAATCGATCAAAAATGACTTGTTTGAACTGCCGGAATTGCTTATCCCTAGATATAGTATTTCTAGCGCCTTGTGTGTTGATAAGGCAGTCATTGAAATTTATTAAAAATAAAAACCCAAGTGGCTAAATGCCTGACAATAGGATCGATCAATTAACATTGTTGTATATATCAAACATATAGACCTCGGCCGTTTATTTACGTACTCATGCTGTGCGCGGAAAAATGTGGAGTTTCTCGAATTGAAAGTGAACAAAAAAAAATCACAATTCGACCACTCGAAAGACCACGACCAACTGAATGGCACCCCGAAAAGGCGTTGTCATTAAATATTACAGGTGACTCTGCTTCTAGTCTCCGCCTCTTTTTTGCGGTTCACCTGGTGTAGTGAATACATATTTAAATCCCAATAAATTACTTTTTGAGCCGACAAGTGTCGTCAGTTGTTAATTTTGGGTTTGAATATTATTTTCTTCCACGTTTATCAAGCATTTCGCCCATTAATGCCTTTAACTGTTTGACAATTGATAAATTTGGGAACTCCGACACGAGCGGCGAGCTGGTCTGGGCTCTGGACAGATAAGTCGATGTGAGAATGGCCTAAAAATATTCCAAATGGCAGCACCCTGAAGCACAGTCAATAAATTTAAATGATTTCATTTTTTGATATCGATTTTGATTTTGATTTTGATTTCAAACATGAACTTTAGTCAATTAAAGTCCATCATCATCATCAGTGCTTCAAACTATTTCAAGACATTCGTCAATGACATTTCGAACAGGAAGTGCGTAACGCAATCTTTCTAAATGTTTTCTTATCTCACAGTCTCAATTTCTCGAATTCGGACTAAATAGAAGTATGTCTACATGATATAGATATAGATTCTATATATTCACCAATTACTTTTGTCTCTCTGTCTGTCTAGAGTGTAGATAAATCACATGTCGTATACGCAATAAAAGAGATTTCAAGGAAAATATCATTATTGAAAGGACTTTAAATTTAAAGTTTTATGTATTATATATAAATAGATTATTTTTGTTTGTTTTTCATCTTTTTTCTTTGTACAGTAAACAAGAGATACGTAAACAAGCATTTCACTTTGATGTTTCTTATCTATTGTGATTTATTAGTATAATCAGTTAAATTTCGTGTTTTGGTCTGTGGTCAATATGTTCATTTGAATGACCAAAGATTATAAAAAAAAAACTCAATTTATGATGAGGTTTTTTCAACTAGTGAAAGTCCATTCTATTGTTAGTGATTCATGTATTATTATTATCGGTTTATAATGCCTTCTATTATCAAATATCTAAGGAAACGCTTGTCTCAGCATTACGTTAAGTTCCATTAATAGTTCATCATGAGTTCATTTCACCGCCGTCTTCAATAAATGTCATATATATCTTTTGACAGCGATACCAAAAGGAACATTCTACAAAATTTTATTCAATGACATTATCGTTTTAAGTATAATCAGATGATTTTTAAGCCATTACTAGCCACTAGATGTCCATTTGGCTATAACTAATTGATCACTGATTTTTCAGCAAAAATTCAAATTATTTCCCCCAAATGATTCATTCATTGCCAACTTCCCCGTTTAATATATTATTGTTTAATATCGAAACTCTATCGAAGACCCCATCGATCATGCGAAAATTGAAATTTTGCTGGAGGTACAAGAGGCTTGTACAATTGATCATGTCTTCTCTGCGATGGATCATCGATCAATTTCAATGCTAAGAGTACTCAGTCTATGATAAGTTAATAATGCCCAAAGTTCTATATAAGACCACATGGTTATTTTAATTTTGAATTAGTAAACAGAAATATACGATCGATGATCATGTTGGGTAAGTTCGAATTTTTTTTTCGAAAACAACATCGGAGCATTTTTTTCTGTTTCAATTACAATTAAAATTTTGTCAACTAGGTGGATCTAGAAATACAATTTGCCTAGTCGTGCTAGGGCTAGTGCTATGCGGTTGCACGGCTCCGGCTGCAGCAAATGTGAATATGAGTGCCCTATGCCTAATGGTCACGGATGGCTTGTTTGTGGCCAGTGAGACTGATTGCTCCAGCTACTATCTTTGCGAAGGAGCTGTGGCCACTTTGCAGACTTGCGGCAGTGGGCAATATTTTGATAAGAATGCCCAGCAATGTAATACCGCCTCGCAGGTGTCCTGTTCGATTGGCAGCAGCGCAACACCATGTGCTGGCAAAGCAGTTGGAACCTTTGCCGCTACCAATAACTCCTGTACCGATTACTATTATTGCGGTGCTTCCGGAGCCCAGCGTAGCAGCTGTCCCAATGGCGAAAATTTCAATCCCAATACGATGTCATGTGTCTGGCCCAGTCAGTATCCCTGCACCACGGTCACTGCCAACGATGGGGTTAGCGCTGTCTCTCTCAATCTCTGCCAAATGATCAAGGATGGCGTTTATTTTGGTAGCTCGGATAGCTGCACATCCTGGAACTATTGTAATAACAATACCCTTGTAACCGGCACATGCCCCAATAGCATGGACTTCAATGTGGCAAAGGGTATTTGCGATTATGCGGTGGATACTACATGCTCACAGGTCACCTACGATCAGTCATTGTCGACAACTGGTGCCGGCAAGTGTGGCACAGTTGGAGAGACCAAGAATGCCACCGCCTGCAATCAGTACTACCTGTGCCAATCGAGTGGCGTCTACACTCTGCAGACTTGCTCCCAATCGGGCTATTACTATGACACCATTAGCCAGAACTGTGTGCCACGTATGAGTGCTCGCAACCAGTGCGATCGCTGTGTGGGCACTACCAAGACCTTTGTCAATGCCTATTCCGCAATCAGTTGCAGTGACTATCTCTACTGCGTCAATGGAGTCCAGCGTGGTGCCGAACAGCAGTGTCCATCCGGTTATTACTTCAACGAGGATATGGGTGACTGTGTAGTTGTGGATCCTGATTATGCCTGCTGTACTCCCAGCAATACCACAAACAGCACCACAACATCTTAAAAACATTATCAGCTTATATCAAAAATTCTTCTTTTTTTTTGTACCTTTAAATTTGCAAATAAAATATATCTTCAGCTTCAAAAATTTCTGTTTAAAATTAAATTTGAACAATTTAAAGCAATTAGCATTTACTTTATTCCAAAATATTTTTGAGGGAAAATCAAAACTTTACATTATTTTCACAAGTATTTTAAATTTTTTTTAGAAAGTCTCTCGAAATCCTTTCAAAGTGAAAGAATTGAATTCAAATCAATAAAAACAGATTCGAGATCCGACGTACGAAAGTTTTTATATCCTTAAAGAGTTTTTGTTTCACTTTTTGCTTACCTACAGATGTCAAAGTAAAATATCCTTTTAGGCAAACCATTTCGACAAAAATTCCAACTAGGATACGATGCGTCTTCATCATATGTTTGTATGGCATCTGCATAGAAGATATAGTCCAAAGTTTTATCACTCTAATTCCTCATAAATAAATCTATTAAACTCAATATGGACAACTGATTAGTCCAAAATAGGGTGAAACTAACTATATAATTTACTATACAGTTTGAAGATAAAAACTGAAAAAAAAACTGGTTTTTCCGACTAAAATTAAATTTCAGACCGATCCATTAAAGCTATATGACACACATTGTTGTCTGATCATGATGAAATTATTATGGCGCAGTCATCTTTAAGTGTTTCAAAACGTCAAAAGTTGAGTTTTATGACAATCACTTGAAAAATAACAAAGATATTCATCTTAAACTTTAGACCGATCGTTCATAAACACTGTAAATCCAAAAGGCCATAATTTTTTCATGAACACGGATACACAAATGAATATGGAAATATAAATTCGTTTCTTAGTGCTGATCAAGAATACATATATTTAATATAAGGTCGATTATGCTAACATCTAAGTGATCACATCCTCCTTTTATCCTTATTTGGTTGGAAAATTGTCCACAATTGGTAATTGATTAACTGTAGAGAAAAAGCATTCAAAGGACTAACCAAATTACAAATTTCACTCATGATTTTCCTCTTACTGACTATTATGCCAAAACTTTTAATTACCAAATAATATATTTTATTGCAACAACCATTTGATAAAGTCTATGCTGATGGTTTTTTTCCTGTTATTCATTTGGATATTTAATGTTTATGGCACACATTCGGAACCCCTTTACATTAGATAAAACCCATTGATAAGTAGTAGTAGTGGGTTTGTTTTTGTTTTTAGCTTTTTTTTTGGGATATGCCCATGAACGAAATGGATATTGCCTGCCTTAATATACATATGTACATCATATATGTAGTTGGTAGAAATATAATTCTCGTGATGGAAAATTATCACGTCATAAAACTGATATGAGCCGAACATTGATTGTACCATCGTTTGTTTGGGTTTTGGGTTAGGTTAATTGATTGATTGGTGATTGGTGGTGACAGAGAAGCCACAAGAATGCTGGAGAAGTACTTACAACTTAAGTTTAATTAAAATTGGTAAAACAAAAACCAAAAATTTACACTAAAAAAAAGTTCAAAGCGAAATAGGCAACATGATACGATGATTAAGTTTATATAAAATTAAAAGTTGTTTCGGCTTGTAGAAGCCTCCATAATTCTTAAGAATCGTGCGTTTCGCTTATCAAACTTATCGGCAGTCCCTCCAAAAAAAAAAAAAAAAAAAAACAAAAAAATGCCACAAGTACTAAGTATATATGATCTCGATGCGAAGACATGAAATCGAACTATAAAAGACGACAACCTGAAAACCCTGTCATTCAGTCAGTCTTTAGTCTTTGCTAAATCGTCAATAAGTTTATCAAACTGAGCGAGTAGACAAAAAAAGGCACTTCAAAAAGAGAACGAAAATGACGACAGGTATGTGAAATAATCATCATCATTCGTTTGTGTGCCTGAGGACCCCCACTTAAAAATATATATATTATTGCTGATATGTCTAGGTAATTCTCGCCTATTTCTCCTCGTGAGCTTGACAATACTTGGCTCTGCCCTATCCGCTGATGTTCTTGAGGGCAACTACAATGTGACAGCCTTCTGCACAGTTGTTCCCGTTGGCACACTTCTGGGCAGCATTGTGTCGTGTGATTATTACTATGCTTGCACCAGCACTGGACCAGTCAACACATCCTGCTCGGCTAACTACTCCTTCGACTTGGCCAATCAGAAGTGCAATCCCACAGATCAGGTCACCTGCTACTATGGTGTGGAGAATGTGTGCGCCAGCATAACAGGCAAGGATTGGGTACCTCAGACCGGCACCTGCAATGGTTGGATATACTGTGAAAATGGCGAATACGGAGGCAACGGCACTTGTGGCGCCAACCAGAAATTCGATCAGGCCTCTTCGTCGTGTATATATGGTAAATGCCCCACTGTACTTGCTTCCACCGATGGACCTACTCTGACAAACAATTGTGAGGTTGTTCCACCTGAAATTTACTTTGGCGATACCATTGATTGTAAGACATGGAACTACTGCACAACAAACCAGACTGCCGAAACAGGAAAGTGCACATCTTCAGTAAGTCATCAAAATGGACGTGAAAAATCGCTTTCTGTACTATAATGACATTGTTCCATTTGTCTTTTTAGGCATTCATTGTTGAATCAGAATCTTGTGGCTACAATACTGGCAATGTATGCAGTCGCGTCACCGAGACTGAGCTCGGCACCGCCACAGGAGAGTGCGACACAAAAGGTGCCGAAAAAGGTGATAGTTCTGTATGTGGAACTTATCTGCAATGCGATGGATCATATTGGCAATCGTATTACTGTGACAGTGGTTACTACTTTGATTATAAAAACGAAACATGTCTTCCTCGGCAAGAAGCCATCGCTACACCTGGTTGCGATCGTTGCCAATATGCGACCAAAACTTGGGTTAATGCTGTAGACAATACAACATGCAGCAATTATTTGTATTGCAATAATGGAGTAGGTGAACCGGTCTCCTGCACTTCAGGCAACTATTTCAATGAGGATAAACAGGCATGCGTTTCAAATTCCACCTTGGTGGCATATGCTGCAACTCATGGTGCTTGTCATGGAGCGGGTTCAACCTCAAACAATTCAGGCAATTCCACAACTACATTAACAACTGTTTCAGACGAAAACACAACCGAAGCAACCACTGTTGAAAAGTGAGAATACCACGCAAGCAATATAAAAAATACATATGTATATATATATTTCCTTATGTCAACCACTTAGTTTTCTATTAAATACTTTGATTTAATTGCATTGTATAAGATGACTTGCATATTTGCAAATGGTTATACATAACTGGCTAATGGGAAAAAATAAAAAAATATATATATGGATTGGTATCGATTAACCTTGATTACCTTTTCTTTTTCAAACCCAGAGACAATATTAGAAAGAGAACCACTGAAGAGAACAACTTTTCTCAAGGTTTGCCTTTTGGTATCCTGTGTGCTAAGAGCACACAAAAGATACCTTTCTTAGTGCAATTGAAAACGAAAAATGTTGCATACTTTTAGGCAACTTGATAATTTTTCGCAAATATGTATACAAAAATTTGAATTTTTTGTTTGTTTAACATATCGCAGACTTTATTATATTAGTTACATACTTATATTGACTAACATATTGCATTATCTGCAAAAACAAAAGGGTAGATACATAAATGGAAATCCAAGTATGTATTAACATATGCAAAATTGTAATTAAATTTAGAATAAAGTGTAGAGTGGGGGACAACATCTAATCTACATAAATCTACAAGCTATATATGTATGTAGTAAAGCCAAAATATAGGAAATATTTGACATTCGATCAGTAAAAGTGATGTCATTTCGTTAACGCTGTTGTCAAGATTGCCCATGAACTTAAGAGCATATTAATACTTATGTACATACGTATATGTATGTAAGGTATGTGCGTGAATGTATTTTGGCTTGATTTGAATTTATTTTGTTAAACCACTGAACGCAATTCGCTAATCGGCCAATCGGCTAATCGCGGCGTGTTGTTTAATAATTATGTATATTCAACCCTCTCATTTTTGACTTTTCGTATGGTGGTCGCTGGTCAAGCGCGTGACTCATATCCGAAAATTGTGAGAACCACCGAATATCCATCCATTGGTCGACTTTATGATACCTAAAAACAGAGAACCACTTATATAGATTTTTAGGATAATTTTCATATATTGCATTCAAAATAATCGTTAAGAGCAGTGAGAGTAAAACGGAACGATCTTTTTTTTTATGTAAGACTTTCTAATCTAAAGTCTCGAATAAAATCAACATCGCTCAAAGTACACAAAGGGTCTGTAGATACCCTGTATTTCTGTGCAAATAAACAGCTGATAATTCGAAGCCGCGCCGTCGCAATTTACCAAACACACACATTAACATTTCCTCAGCTGATTTGCCCTCTCTCACTACCTCTCTCCGTACGCTCTTACTCTGTTAATTTAGCGACTAGCGCACGAGGAAATGTTAACAGTCTCTCGGCAAGTAAAACACTCATTAACAGTCTGGCGGTGATCAAATGTTAATTGTCTGTTAACTGTGAAGAAGTACACTGCTCATCACTTGAATAGGACATAAAATATACCAAATTGCGGAGGTGAAATTGTATGTGACTTGTATTGTATGTCGATTGTCCTATTCAGGACACCTGGGCAAATATACATTTGCCAATTTAACATAAGCATAACTTCATTTACATACAAAATAAAGCATATAAAATGAAAAAAAAAGATTTAATAATGTGTCGAACCATCTTTCTCTTGCAAGACTTCAATCATCGTGTTTGGAAGGGATTCATACAAACGGCCCATATAATTTAAATAAATGGAATTCCAAACTTTTATTTATTTATTTATTTGCTTTTATTAATTCCAGTAATTGCTTCTCTGAACTAGCTATCCAAAAATCCAAAGAGTGTTCTGGCTGTCCTATTCAAGTGATGAGGAGTGTAATGTACATAGGCCCATTTTAACCCTCACTTACGGAGAAAGGGTGTATCGTTTCGGATGAAATTCGCACATATTCATACCTATTAACAGTAAGGGTATATATGCATGCATGTATGTATGTATGTACCTTAAGGTTATTATTTAACATCCATATGTAGCTCATATTGTCTTATTGGAATGGATATTCTCATTTATTTAGAGTAAAATAAAACTATAATACTAAAGCAAAATCATAACACATATAAATAGCAATACATTTTAAGCGAAAAGAAAAAAATACCGACAACAACAAACATACACATATATAAAAACTTGTTTGCCTCTCTCGCGATCAGTCGCTTTGAGTTCTTTTTGCCGCGTCGTCGTCGTTGCGTCGTCGCCGTTGCCGCGAAGTAAATAGTTTTTTTTACGTTTTTTTTTTGTGTTTTATTTTTCCTTTTTTTTTTTTTTTTGCAACTGACGCATGTTTGTTCAATTCAATTAAAAAGTTTACACATATGGTGCCAATGAAACTTAAAAAGCGTCAACACACACTAAGAAACACACATACACACACATGTTTCAAGTGACCAACAGCAACAATTTGCAGCTGCATCATCATCATAATTGTTGTTAAGAAGAAGAAGAAACAGAAGGTGGTCACAACGGGGTCGGGTACGGAGACGGTGAGAAGGGGCAGCGGCTAAAGTTAGTGCTGAAAACCTAACGGTTATTTGATATAAATATAGGTACATACATACATATGTGAATAAAAGTAATATAACAACACAACAGCAATAAGTAATAATTATTAAAAAACGGCCAGCAATCAAATTGAAACGTGCGAGTGAGAGAACAAGTGTAAGTGTGCCTTCCATGTGCGTGTGTGTTTGTGTGTGTGTTAAAAATGAGCCAGAGAGCGCGGGAGTATGAGAGAGAGTGAGAGTGTCACGGCCCCGCTCAGCTGTCAGCTGGTTGTCAAATTGCGCAAGAGTGAGTGAGAGAGAGAGAGAGAGGGCGAGAGTGAGGGCGAGTGAGAGAACGAGTACATGGAAATATGTATTTTATTTTATTTGATTTAATTTTGTCGTTTATTTTTTTCTTGCATTTTTTTCTTTCGCTTTTAATGTTGATGCCGTATATATTTATTTAATTTTATCTAAAACGCTAACAAAACGCAGTGCGCCTGCGATGAGAACTCGATGTGTGTAAATTCATCCAAAAAATATTATAATAATGATAATAATAATAATATCGAGCAAGGCTAACAAGGCGCAAGCGTGCGAATGTTAATGGGAAAAGGCAGAAAAGAAACACAAAAAACAACAACTAACAATAAGTAAATATTATCATCACAACAATCACACAAACTACAGAAAGAGCAAAGTAAAAAAAAAAAAAAAATCGGAACAAATCGGAAACAACGCACAATCGCACAGTAACACATACAAGCAGCCCTCACACTTACACGCACACACACACACACACACACACATGAAATTAAGTTAAAAGCTGATAAGACTTGAAGGGTAAATATTGCTAACTCTTTTTTGGTGTCATTTTTTTTCTTGGCTAAAGTTTTTTTGTGTATTGTTTTCATTTTTCTGTTGTTATTCGCCTTCTCTTTTCATTCTGAGTTACAACAAAAGAGTATCACGAAAGCTGACATGCTCATGCATTTTTCAATACCGTTAGTCGATATTCAATGTATTTACGATCACAAAGTTATTGAAAACGTGCAAATTTAACAGATTGCAGTTTGAAAACGAGATTTTTCGGTATATTTCCTTGATTATCAATATCTGTTCGATCTTGATATCTGAGACAATGTAAATATCGTTTAAACTTTAAAGCCATTTGTTAAATTTCAAAAATGTTTCCAACGTATTTTTCACAGATCTTACTTTCACGGGATGATCTAAATTCACTTAAATAATGGGCAGAATATTCCAAAGGATCAATCCTGGCCCATCGTATTTTTTGAACTAGATCAAGCAACAAAGAACATTTAAAAAGCCAATTTCTTTTAATATAATATTATAAATGACATCATTCTCGGGAGTACAAGGAAACCTCAAGATTCAGGACAAACTCTCAAAGGCAGAATGGAGTTCGTCGACCTAAATATAAAGTTTCTTCTGTGGGTATTTTGCATTCGTAGTAACGCCAAAATCATCTACGAGTAAACGTGACTTTTTCATACCATGACATCGTATAATATGTATGTACATAACCTGAACAATTTTATTATGTCAGGATTTTGTCATACTATTTCCTGTGCTAAAATAAATCGATAATACGCTTTAACTTTAGGTACATGAGTATATGGATGTTGTATTCTTTAAATCGAAAGACTACTAGAATAATAACATTTTCATTTACCAGTGGCTGCAAGTTCGAAATGGCGTCAGACATTTTAATCATTTCCATAAATGACGCCATTTTGTTCGAACATTATTTCGCGTTCTGCAAGAAAGCATATAGTTTCGATTCCCATTTAAATTCGTTTATTAAAAGGTCTTTCTAAAGGATTTATTGCCTATGGAATAGGGCTACCTTCTGTGTATTTATGTACTTCCACTTGGATTTTTGTTGATCTGTCAAACGGCAATCGTGTGAGATGATGAACAAATGTTGTATGCGTATCTCTTTAATACCTAAGTATACCGATTTATCTAGCATAACTAAATCGTATGTATTAACTTGCCTAGATATAGAAGCTCGCATTTTTTATATGAAATGGGTCGACAATAAAAAATGTAAACAAAATTTTCAACAGACTATCTAGAGGTAGACATACGTATGTATCTATATGTATGTAGAGATTTACGTTTGTATTACTGCTTATATATATACATACATAGCTAAAGAAAATCTCTTTTGATATATACATATGTATGTATGTATATGTATATAGGAAGAATATTTTCAAGGTTAAGTGTTGTTGGTAAGGGAGAAGAGTGTTAATTTTGGATACAATTTCTTATAGTAGACATATGTAGATTAATATGTGTATAAGTATGTGTATTAGGCATTCCTCTAGCCACTGGGCTATGCACTGGCAATATACACACAGACAGGAGATGTTTGGCCATAACAAAAAATTGAAGTTCATCAGCAATGGAAGCGTCGACAACAATGAAACCATGAAAACTGGTTTTTCAACAAACAAACAAATAAACGAACGAACAAGAAAAAGCATAACAAGTCATCGTAACGTAATACTATACATACAATATATATACACATACATATATACATACATATATATAGAGATGAAGGGACACCGAGTGGTAGAGAAAAATATTAAAAATGTAAGATCGAGAAACCAAGATCCTACATAAAATGAGGAGAGTGTGGCTACGCACAATGAAATTGAAACCATAATAATCCCAACAACTAAATTGAAATCGATATATCAATACAAGTGCAAGACCAAATTGTGTGTTCAAACTAATTATAGCCAAGTGCAGCAATGTCAATTACGCCTTGCTGATGCTGCTACAGTGTGTGTGCACCTTGTCTAAATATAAACCCATCCAACAATACAATGCTTGGGGCCAAAGTATTAACTCTACTACTGCTACTGCTACTACTGGAGGATTGAGCTGGAGTCGGAGCGGAGGCAAGCAGAGAGAAGCAGAAGCAAGAGGGATTACAAACAGTAGTGCCAAAACCAGTGTCTCTTGTCTGAGGCAATTTGCTTTTGCTATTAATATTCTGAACATTATGTCGCCACTTACATATATTCAAAAGAGTCAGTCGTCACTCTTCTAAGAGTGTTTTGTCTTAAGTCTAGCCGGTAGCCAAAGTCAGAGCCAAAGCCATTTGCCATTCGATTTTGAGGAGTGCCTTCAAACTCGACTCATATTTCTATAATTAAAATTGATTTCTTTAGCATTGTCAATCCTTAAACGAAACTTTATAATAAATATTTGTTTTGTTCAAGTGTTTGGCAACACTTAACTACAAAACTGTATAGGTTTAATCAAAGTTTGCAGTTTCTTAAAAAAGTTATTGAATTTTAAATATGTGTGATTATTATGTGATCGTCGGATATAGATTTTGGATGGTGAAATTGGTCAATTTGGGATCGAAAGGTTGCCGGGGGTAAAGTACTGGACTAAAAACTGTTCTAAGGACCAAATTTTAGAGTTTCTAATAGCATCCCTTACCAAATGACATTTTGCGAGCGTTTAGTATGAGAAAAGTGTTTAGGCCACCTTGCGAATTGCACAATTTGATTGAAAGCCAGCATTTTGTGATATCTCTGGCTACACTACTACTTTGTGGAGTACATGGCAAAATCAAAGTCACATTTCTATTGTTAGCTGGCGTAATCATTCAATTCAGGTGGAGGTGCACCTTCTTGCTCCCCTTCTGTCCTCATCAACATGCCAAATTGAAAACGGAACCCTAAAAAAAAAAAAAATCGGCGCATATTGTCGGGAAAGTAGACAAGTGTGCGAGCTTGTCTGGTGCTTTTATTTTCGTATTTTTTTTTTCCATTTATATTCTTTCAAATCTTATCATACCGTACACATACAAACCACACAACAACTGCCTGTTAACTGTTGTTTTTGAGCTTTGGTAGGAAATAAAAAACAACAAAACATTGTTTCAGATAACCAACCAAGTTTGGCCGTTTCATTCGTCGCCGTCGCTGTCATTGTCGAGTTTCAGCTGCTGGTCAGCAACCTAGTGAAAATCCTTTTTTCTAGCTATAAACAGAGAAAAAGTGCTTTAAGTGCAGAAAAGTGAATGTTGGCTATTATTATATAGTGAAAAGACATCAAAATTTATTCCATATGCGGTCAGGGTTTATGGAAATGCGTGATTCTTTCTCCCTTTTAGCCTAGGCTATGCCGCAAAGTAGTTCTGCATGATGTGTGAGTATCTGTGTGATGGGCTGACGGGGGGAGGGGGGGACTGCATTTGACTCGGAGTTTATCAAATGTTAAGTGGACGAAACTGCCTTTCATTCCGTCGTTCGTCGTCGTCGTTAGGCCATGATAAATTGGCGGATTGCGTTTTGTGCTTTTCGCTTTTTCTATTCATCACACATTCATGCATATGTACATATGTCTGTCATTCTGTCCCTGCCTATCTGCACATATGTATAGATAGATAGGCTGACAGATGAGGGTGATGGGGGGACGGCGGCGGTGGTGGCAATGGTGAGGGAGGGGGTCACTGGCTCCCAATGGGAGCGAAAACAAAGACGGCACCATCAGTGGGTTGTCATTGGAAAGTGGCATAAATCAATGGGAAACTCTCTGCACAAATCGAATATTGTCGGCCTCTCCAAGAGGATCATTTTGATTGAAAGGAGATTTCAGCGAATGTTTGGATTAAAGCCCTACAGACAGCATATAGAGAGCCTATTGACATCAATATGGAACAGGCCACATATAAATCCATCTACAATGTGCTATAATTTTGCGAAAAGGTCATATGCATTTTGGTGTGTAGTTTGCAACGCATAAAAAAGGCATTTGGCATCACATTTTTCATTGGACTATATGTATATGTATATGTTTGGTCCCAATATAGGATGGCATAACTACTATAAACTATAGATTTATACTTAAAAAGAAACTTTAATTTTCTTTGGTTTTGATATTTGTTAAATAAATAAGAGTATTCCACATTCAGCAAACTAAGATCGATAAATCGATAATTTATCGAAAGTCTATATAAAAAGATGTTGCAAACGATAACAAATCGTAATAGTACCTCTCTCTGAAACGTTAGTATGAATTTTGGTATGAATCATCAAATGATTATATAGACAAGCAGAATGATATTTTTTGATCGAAATATGTATCAGAATTTCGACATACAATATTCCTATAATTAAACTGCCAATGGATGACATTTTTGTGAACAACTTTGAGATTATCGACTGCGGAAGTGATTAGAGAAACATTTGAAAGCTCAATCTCCAAGAGGTCTAAGAATCACCGATTCCGATTTTAAGTACCTTTGCGCTGATCATTTTTTCTATGAATTACTTTGCTTTGTGCGTTGCTGTAGTTTAGTTCGAGTAATTGAATTTTTGTTTCTTGATATGAAATAAACACAAGAAAAATTGATTGACAAAGCCAAAAAATACAAGAAACAAACAAAAAACCGACAGAAATAGGTAAAGATATCTGCTAATACGAACATTGGAATGTTGATAGAAGCATTGTCTTGGTATGGTTAACTGTTAAGATATAGATTGGGCTATGAAATTTAATATTTCTCACTCTCTTACACACATTTTCTCTTTGTCTTTTCCTTCCTCTCTTCCATTTTTACTACAGATTATTGGCCTCAACATGATTTCCAGCAAGGAAACGACAAAGAATGTGAGCAAGGCGCAAAAAAAGACACAAAAGGCAAATAAAAAGCAACAGCAGAAGCAACAGCAACAACAACAGCAGCAGCAACAACAACAACAACAGCAACAGCAGCAGCAACAAAAACTAACGAATGGCAATAAAAATGGTAGCATAAAATCGCCAACGAATGCCAAGACTACTACCACCAATAATATTAACAACAACAACAATAACAATATTGTGCCAAATAATAATAACACAACTACTACCACTAGTACGAATGCTATAAACGTAGCCCAAAAGTTAAAAGATCAATACGAGGCAGAGCGTCGAGCACTCGGAACTATCCCACAATCCACCCGACCACCACCTGGCTATGAGAATGTTCCCAAAATGGAGCGTTCCAATAGTTTTTTACGTAACAAACTGACAAAATTAATCAATCATATAACGGGCAGCAAAGAGAATTTATCCCGATCTGGCGAAGATGAGGAAACTAACCTCAAGACGCCATTTACGCGAAGTCGTTCAATGATTATGCTACGCCGCCCGAATCGTCGGAGTTTTATTGAACCCCAACTGGAGCAGTTATCAGAAGAGGCTGAAAAATCTGGCGACCCCATGTCTCCGGCATCACCGCGTAAGAATTCTCTTAATGAGAATAGTGAAATTTCACCGCAATTGCGAAGACGTGCGGATACAGCGAGTTCTATGGTCAAGACCCCGGCGCGTCGTCAATCTGCACAGCCGTTCATCTCATCGACGCCATTAGATGAGATGCAGCCACCAACATCGGCAACGGCGTCAGTCGATATGCAGAGAAAACCCTCACTCATGTCCCTAAGCCAGATACAGCCCAGTGAGCTTCAGTTGAATTTCCAAAAACGACGCTCCAACACACTTCTTGCCTCGTTCAAGAGCACGTTCAGTGGCCTAAATGGGGGCAGTGGGGAGAAGAAGGAGAAAAAAGACAAAATGAATCCCAAGTGGAGTGCCTCGTTGCAATCTCTGCAGGCCATTGATAATATGGTTAGCTATGCCAATATGTCTTTCATTGATTACGACAAATTCAATGGCTATGAAAAGCAACTGGAGCGTCAGCAATCCTTGATGAGTTTGGCCGAACAACCAATGCCAACGACAACACAATTGCCATTGCCTGCTACAGCCATTATACACTCCCATTCCCCCTCACCATCGGCCCCTGGTGATTATATCATAAGTCAATCCTCGCCACGTACACCTGCCCAGGCACATGCCTCATCCCTGGAGGGTACACCTCGTACGGTCGTAATGCGACGTAAACGTAGCACCACTTCCCTGACAGCACGTCAGGCCTCACGCACTAGTCTTAATAGTGGCTATAATCTGGATACAGACTATGAGCACAATCTGGATAAAGTGCACAATGTCTATCGAGAGAGTTTGGATTCGCGTACTCTTGAATTGTTGAATCAGCGTACACGAAATTCCTTTATACAGGATCAACCAGTGCTCTTTGATGCCCTCAATTTGGAAGATGGATCGGTTGGACGACGATGTGCCCTCTGTTCACATCGTGTCATCCGGACGGGGAGCATGAAACAACAGCGCGATATGGTCGATGGACATGGGAATCCAAAGAAACAGGTATGTCTCTGTTTATTTACCTATATTACATCACCTATGCAAGTTTATTTACTCTCCATGAATCCTAAAGAGTTTGTGTTGTTACTTAAAGTAAATATGTATGTATTTGTTTTTTTCTTCTTCTTCATGCTATTTAACCTTGAAATAGTCAAATAGAAGGTTACAGTTGAAGCTAAACACAGTCTACTGCTTAGTATTCAGTGGCTTAACTCAGACTCAGTTGAGGGCAATTCGTTGTTAGGGTCTGCTGCTGCGCCCATAAACCCTACTTTATGAGACTTAATAAACAATTTTCAATAAATTTCTCACACCAAAGGCCATTTAAGAGTTTCCTCTAATACCTCTATGTATGCATATTGTGAATAAATTTGAAAATCCAATGACATAACTTTTCATCTATTCGGTTTCATTTTATAATTTATCAATGTTTGTTTTCGGCACCCGATGAGTGTAACATTTCCAGTAACTTTGTTTTAGTGTTGAAAATGTAAATGCAAACATTAACAAGATATCGCATTTCTAT
The DNA here is from genome assembly GCA_018152135.1 of Drosophila paulistorum. Classification (NCBI taxonomy): domain Eukaryota; kingdom Metazoa; phylum Arthropoda; class Insecta; order Diptera; family Drosophilidae; genus Drosophila; species Drosophila paulistorum. Next base: position 15,761,600 of record JAECXG010000606.1, on the reverse strand, counting down.
CGATAACATTAGCCTTTAATAGAAAGCTGATTTAGTGAGAGAATGACATTCAACTTTAAAATCAAACTTTATATTGTCCGAATCTAGTGACAAATAAGATTGTTCATTTTGTTTTTTTTATTTACACTCTATTTGGTTTGAAAAGGAAAACAAAACCATAATGTTTACTTTTTCAACCCTGGTAATGCATCCACTCTGTTAAGTGTTGGTTAATAACAAAATTTAAACGTATTTTTTCAACTTGCTATAGTTGACAAGGCTTATCACAATTTTTTTCTTAATCAGTTTTATAACATTCACACACTGATAAATTTATATATGCAGGTGTATAGGTAAACATTATGTATTTATCTACATTAAGAAATAATGTTTGATTTATGAAAAATGAATACCTATTAGGAAAGAATATTTTGTTTCGTCGTTTGACTTGCAATTCTTGGTTTCAGACTTGTTTTATCCATTTATTTGCCCAACCAACGCCCCAAAGAAATAAATTAGTATATTTTCGTTCTGGCTTTGTTAGTTATTTGTATTTGCCAACTATATAGTACTAAAGGTTTGTGGAGCCAATTGAACAACTAAGTTAGATTAGAAACGATCGGGGGCAGAGTCAGGTAACTGTAGCTGCCATGTGTTAAAAATACAAATACAAAGTACAAAGTAAAAACAAAAAAAAAAAGATACAAAAAATTTGATATGATATGTAAAACGACAAAACGACACTTAGCTTGAACTTGAATATATAAACTAATTTGCACTTAAAACTGAACTATCAGTTATCGACATATGGGTGTATATAATATGGTGTGGGGGTGTGTGGTATGTGTGTGTATATTCGGCGATACAGACTGATCCTCAAGTCATCTCCTCTTACTGTGTGTAGTCGGTGTCACCCTTAGAGTAGTGTATGCAAGCGAGCACAGTATCCAGCAGATAGAGAGCACCCTCAATGACACATAGCGATCCCATGGCAATGCCCACTTGACGTTCAGAATTCACATAAAGGAAACCCTCGTCGGACATGTATCCCTTCCAGTAGTGCAGGGCAACTCCACCCACGGCGACCCACATGAAAACACCAACCACATTCATAATGGTATCGCAGAGTTCACTGTAAGAGAGAAATACAATTCGATTGAGTTAGGTTTTCGGCAGACAAATGTCGATCTGTTGAAGTTACCCCTTATGCTTGGTGGTGCCAAAGGCATAGGCAATTGTATGGCAGCCAGTGTAGATAAGGAAACCAACCATAACACCAGAGGCCACAATTTCCGCATCGGCACTCTTCTCCTCATTCAGATTCCAGGTGCCGCCGATTCCCAAGAATTCACCGCCATCTCCCCAGCGGTATAGAAAGATGATGACCAAATTAATGACCTTAACAAAACCAGAGAAAAGATCAAATTAAACAAAACAAAAAAGACAGGATAAGAATGAGGTCACACAATAGCAACTATTGAGTCATCCATAAACCAACCACCATTAACCACGCCCAACATTTAAACACCAAGAGATCTTGTACATATGTACAAGGTATGAGTAATTTTTTGCTGATAAAAGTGGAGTCTTATCACCACACGTACACAACACACTAGCATATACCCCAAACTATGTTGGTGTTATATTGCCCAACATGTACAGGAATGAGAACATGTGTGTATCCTTTAATACTAGGACTGTTACAATCCATAAACCCAATAGCTGATATTATAGTTTGAACTAAGAATTTCTAGTTTACACATTTTCATTTTAAAATATTTACCAGTTTCAAGGCCTTGATAAAAATTGATCCGATTGTCTCGACTGATACCATTTTGATTTCGTTGATTTAACTGCAAAAAAAATTTCAACTGATTTTGAGAATATTTACAAAATGTAATTCATCACACACGCACACACAAACAGATACACACTAGAAGATACCACTTTTTTTGCCCACCTTTGGGATGATTTCTGAATACACAATAGGAAAAAAAAAAAAATAATGTGAAAATGGGAAATTATTCGTTTTCGTTGCGTTGTCGCTTTTGAACTGAACACTGAAATTTTCAACGTACTCATTCATTGGGCAGGTTGAAAAGAATTTCTGTAGCTTTTGCAATCATCCAGTATAGCGCAATACCCAAGATAAGATAAGCTTTTCGCCCCTGATAACAGGTGCGCTCAACCGAAATGGGTTACTAATTGTTGGAGCTGCGCATGCGTTGGTGCTCCCCGTCGCACTATCTAATCTCCTTATCTAATCTAATCTCTGTTTACTATATGTGCCATAGCCTTTGTTGTCGCTATGTAGCTGCGATTTCTTCCAACATGAGCCATATTACTATATTATTCATCATGCCAAACTACAAAAAAACATTTATGCGATGCACTGCCCTCCAGGAATTGAAAGTATCAATGTGTGTGTGTATGCGTCTTTGTTGAGCTCCGGAAATGTTACATATGTACATACTTACGTCATCGGCGATTTTCATGGGACTTCCATTTGTGGTTGTCGTTGATGAGGCATTCCAAATACTTAGTAATTGATAAGCCGTCTTCACTATGCGTATTAAGAATCATTGTTTTTTGTGGCCATTTTTTAGACCTTGAACGATAACCCTCATCCCGCCAAACAACGCCAACCAAGCCAACTAATTGAAATGCACGATGCCAACTGACTGAAAATGATTAAAAAATTAAACAATAATCAAATTGAAAGTGTTGAGAGAATCAATTGAAACTTGAACAAGCAAAATGATATATCTATACACGCATATTTATACATATATGTATGTAGTTAGGTACATGAATTTGAGTTATAATTTCCTCAATTGTGGTTGTTATTCAGGGCAAAATGTTGTCTATTTGAGGCATATCTGTCAGTTTCCCGAAATACAGAAGCGAGTAAGATATTCCCTACTATATTTACTCTTTTTTTTTTTTTTTTAATATTTACATCTTTCATTCACGAATAGCTTACAATTGTCTCGCGCATCTATTTTGGCTTAGTTATTTTTTCATCTAGGGTATCTAGGTATCTCTGTATATAGCAGATATATGTATCTGCGTCTCGAGATTCGAGAAAAGTAATTTGCATTTGTATAGCAAATAAGTACTACGGAAATACACTCAAAATAATAAAGAGCCCCGTACCTACATATATGTCAATGAGGAATGAATTTTATAACAGTGAAGTGACTAAGTAGGAAAGTACATTACTTAGCTCTCATATTTATGATGGAATATCTGTGGAATAAAAGTATAAAATTTTACAGAATTATAGCAACTTGGATGTCTCCATTAGATGGTAAAAAAAAATGATCCAAGACATTAAGGCAAAGTAGTTTCAAATAGTTCGATGGTGTAATTGGCTTTAGAATTCTATATTCTGACTGCAGAAACTAAGAAGATTTTTATTCGAGTGTAGAATCCCGCTTAAAACTACTCTCGAGAATAAATGAACATAAGTCTGATGTATGTACATACATATATATCTAGATGCTATACACTATATACAAGCAAGCATACATTTGCTGTGTGTACATATCCATCGCATTAAGCTTACGTATTGTGCGGTTGTTGTGGTCAATTGTTTATTATAATCCAGTTTAGGAATCAGTATCTAAAGATAGAGTTTTGAATGTTCAATAACATGGCCAAAGTACAGTTGAACTTGAGGTTATTTTAAGTACTTGTCACACAAAGGAACAAAGTTGGAAGGGAAAATGCAGAGACAAAGTGCAAGAGTTGAGAAGAGTTCTTTTTTAAATTGTTTCCCACTCTAGAGAACTTCCTTTTTCCTCACATATAGAAACGTTTTTTGTGACTTTGTTGTTGGTCTTGTATTCAGACAAAAGCGACTTTAATTTTGGAGTACCAATGTCTGTATTGTTGCTTTGATCTCTGTATGTCATTCGATATGTGTGTATGTATGTATGTATATGTATATGAATGTATGAATGCTGACTTTTGGTTGACTTGTAGCTGGCTTGTGTATGTTCGCGGGATGGCGCGATGAATCACTGCGAACGCGCGCCGCAGGCTGTACTACTAAAACCGGCATGCAACCACACACAGATACGAACACTTACTCAAATACTCACACACATAAGAAAATAGCAACAACCATAGTCATCGTTGGCGATGCCGGGCATTAACGCCGGCGCAGTTCACAATGCCAATATATGTGAGTGTGTTTGAGTGTTTGTCTGTATGTATGTCTGTGTGAGTATCTGTGAGTGTGTCAACTTAATGTCTGAGGCAAAACAACAGCTGAAGCGTGAGCTTTTCGTGGGAGTTTTATAGCAGGCAGCATTTGATTGGCACAGTCGCATATACCTAACTACCAATACATCCGCGCACACTCACTTAAGAATCGTTCTTGATTAATATTGTTTAAAAGTGATAATGATCCGTTTGACGGTGATAAACAGAAACGTTTTTCAGTTGAGTTTCGGGTTTAAGTAACTGATATTTGCAAAATGTTCAAAGGCAGGTTCTCCTTTGGTTTTTATTCATTAGCCAGAGGCCATGGGGAGAGTTCCATACAGTTATAAACACATACATACATTCATATATACATACATATGTATATATGTTGCAAATAAGTTCGAACATATTCATTACAATTGTAATTTTAAAATACTTTTTACACCCAATTCCATATGTGGATCATATACTTGCCATATTTTTACTGTCTGTGTCGTCGTTAATGAGGTATGACTCTCTGACTCAATAAACCACTTACATACATACATATGTAGGCTAAAAAAGGTCGCCGGCTTAAAGATACCCTGCCAAAGAAAAATAATTTGTCATTTATTTTACGAACACTTCAGAGAGTTTCAATTGCCTTGCTTCTTAAAGCAACTTTCTCATTCATCTCGAAGATTATAGAGTAAAATTAATCATAAATGCAATTGTCAATTAGTATGAGGGCGGATCAGGTCTTGTCTTGGACAAATACAAATTCGGCATTAGTCTCATTAGAATGAGTCACTCAGTAAGTCAGTCAGTTAGTCAGTCAATTAAATAGATGAACACATGGTTTTGTTTTGTTGTCGTTGTTGTTTATATTTTTGTATTTTGTAGGAGAGAGCTTTTTCGATTTTGTTTTGATTACTTTGATTTGATTTCATCTTTTTGTTTTTTTTTTTTTTCTGTTTGCCCGCGCATTGCCGGCAATGGGTTTGTTGTTGGGGCTGGCCAGTCGCCATCCCGCCATTCGAGATTCGTTGTTGCTTTTTATGAATGAAAGTTTCGTTTGTTTACTTATTTCGATGCCAATGAAGAGTCCGCATTGTGCGCATGATGAGTGAGAGCGACAGAGAGAAAGAGAGAGAGAGAGAGAGAGAGTGTGTGGAGCGTCTACAAACAGAGAGTGAGATTGAGAGAGAGTGAAAGCTTAAGAGTGTGAGTAAAGAGTATATGGAATTTCTATTTAAGTCTTACCATACGATATTATATTCAACATATTTAATATTCGCAATAATATTGAAAAAAAAAAATATTTTTTTTGTCTCAAATTATTGAAAACCTACGAGTTTAAAATTTTAGTGAATTTTCGTTGCCTTTCTTTTAAAGTTACTAAGTTAGTTTTTAGTGTAATTAGTTTTGCACAGAGAATGCCATCTTGATAGACATAGTATGATAGACTCGTTTGCATGCATGTACAATATCCTTTGCGTTATCCTTATCAGAGCATGTGTTGTTTTTTGTTCGCTTGCCATTCTCGTTGCGATTGCGATTCGTTCGTCCTTTCTAAACGAGCCTGTCGCCACAGAAGTCGCATTCAGTTCGTTGGGAACCGTCGCGCTGTGCGGATGACCCAACGGGAGAAACCAGAGTCAAGAGCCAAGTTCAAACATTACGAATTCCATTTTCAAACTAGAAATTCGCTCCTTCGAACGTACGAAATTTGTTAATTCTTCTTTTTTTTGTTGTTGTTGTGTGGTGTTTGACTTTTGTCCGTGTGTTGTTTTGTTGGAATGGATTGATTGAATGCCATCGCCGTTGACATACTGAGCCAAAAACACAAAGTGTAACAAAAAACAAAAACAAAGATAAAAACAAAAGCAAGGTGCACATAGATTTTACTGTAAATGCAGTTAGCCCAGTTAAACACTTTTGCACTTTCCCCAAAGTCAGTGGCACGATTAACAAACAATCAAAGGATAGCAAAAAGAACACACCACACACATGTTGGAATAATATTTACCATTCATGTACATATGTATGTATGTAAGTTTGATGATCGGAATTGTAGATGTGCTTACTAATGATATCCACTGCAAGTGCAAGACTATATCAGATATCTAAATGTGAGTGATTAAATACCATTCCCAAGTGCATTAAAAATAATGCAATATGTATTGATTCCACACAATTTTAGAAAAAAAAACAAACAAAAACCAGATATCATGTGCATAAAATCAATCCACAAGTTTAATATAAACCACATTACTCATACGACCTGTGGCACAAATAGGTTTTTTTTTGACCAAAACTAATGGCAAGACCACAATTTTTATTTTTCGCTTGATCTTTTTTAAAGAAAAGAATCGACTAATTGTAATATTTCAAAACTGGTAGGAAAACTATATACTTTTGTAATGTAAAAATTGTCAAAAATGTTCTGTGGCAACATGTCGTATGAGTGATCTTTTGAATTAGAAAATTTAGAACAAAATCTTGAGTCAACAAGTGCACCTATTTTGGCTCATTCCTAAAAGATGGCCAAAAATATTTCCAAGATCTCATTCTGAATTATGCATCAAAAATGTTTTCTAAATTGATTTAAGAAACTAATGCTTCTAATATAACTTATACTAAATAGTTTTAGTTTTATTGTTTATTGCAATAGAACTTCAAGTGAAAAATTTTACTTTTAAATCAAATACGTTTCTTTCTCTTTTTTTTTTAACTCTTTTGTTGTAAAATTGCAGTCTTCGAAACAATCTCTGTTTAAAAATTGATGTATGTAAAATCTCGGACTAACTCTTACAGTTTGACTAGAGCATGAATTTTTGTCCAATGTCTATTTCGACATTGACATTGGCTGATTGTGGCAATTGAATAGGATCTAATTTATTTATTTATAATGTGATTAGGCAGTGATTGTAAATTCAAGCCAATCTTCTTACTAGCTATAGGTACTAGGCCTAATTAATTCTGGTCTTTAAATCATTTGCTTGGAGAGAGTATAGATTAGTTCAATTGTTTAAAACTATGAATAGGGTCATTGAAGTTTGACAGTTTTAAAGATAGTTTTGACTAAGTGCCTCTTTGAAGAATGCAGAAGCTTACTTGGAACTAAGTTTACTTTTTAAATTATTAATCAAGTGGAAATGTTATAATTAATAAAAAGATCAAGTGACTATTTTCTGTCACAAATGCAGTTGATAGTTTACAATTGTTTTGGAGTACGTCATTTAGCCAATACAAATACATATATATTTTACATATAAATTTATTTTACAATCATTACAAACATCTCTTTGTTCCATACAGGAGTCTAAAAATCTTTTAGAAAACTTTGCAGCTTTTATTATTGGGTTATTTTCTATTATAATTGCGTATGAAATACAATTTAATAAAATATTGGTAAACAAATTTGATCAATGAAGAAATATGTGCAAATGCTGCATGGAATAATCAGTGTCTTTAATTTGCATCTAATCTGCATCTTCAATATAATCAAAAAGTAAATGTAGCATAGTTTTAGGCAGATGGATAAAAATTTCACGTAATTGAAAAACACATGTGTGCTACATATGTACATATGCAGATATAAAGCTTGTTCGGTTGGTTGGCTGCTGTTTGGTCCTTTTCTCACGTGGGCGGTCGGTCCATCGAGTCGAGTGTGTGTTCATATGCGACTTCAAATATGCATAAACTAATTTCAGCTTATGCAACATACTTTCAACCTGCTTGCCTGCCTGCCTGCCACCACTTGCTATGAGTTTCTTTTCTTCTCTTTTCTTTTGGCTGTTTTTTATACCCTTGCAAAAAGGGTATATTAATTTTGGTCAGAAGTGTGCAACGCATAGAACGAAGCATCTCCGACCATATAAAGTATATATATTCTTGATCAGCACGACGAGACGAGTTCAAATAACCATGTCCGTCCGTCCGTCCGTCCGTCCGTCCGTCCGTCCGTCCGTCCGTCCGTCCGTCCGTCCGTCCGTCCGTCTGGATCGATGCGAACTCCTCCTAGACCGTAAGAGCTACAAAGCTGAAATTTTGCACGTAGGCTTGTATATACTGCAGGGTTTGTATATCTCGGATTCAGTCGGATCGGACCACTATATCATATAGCTCCCATACAAACGGCAAAGTCACGAACAGTGACTTTTCTCAAAAACTTTGTTATTTTATCACCAATTGCCATAAAAGTTGGTATTGGTCAGTTTTGTGTTCTTATTAATAATTGTGCCAAATTTGATCAAGATCGGGTGACTATATCATATAGCTCCCATACAAACGGCAAAGTCACGAACAGTGACTTTTCTCAATAACTTCGTTACTTTTTAAGCTATTGTCGTGAAATTTAATATAAGTAAGTTTATTGTAACTATAAACCACTGTGCCAAATTTGATCAAGATCGGGTGACTATATCATATAGCTCCCATAGGAACGATCGGTCAAAAACAGTGACTTTTGTCAATAACTTCGTTACTTTTGATGCGATTGCTTTCAAATTTAACATTTGTCAGTTTAATATATCTGTTAATGACTATGCCGAATTTGGTAAAGATCGGGTAACTATATCATATAGCTCTCATAGGAAGGATCGGTGGAAAACAGTGACTTTCATCAGAAAGTTCGTTATATCCTATGCTAAGATTGAAGGCCGTTCTTTCGCAAACATTACCCTTTTTAGATAAAACAGTTAGTTTAGATAAAAGAGTTACTAACAAACTTGCAAGGGTATACAAACTTTGACGCGGTCGAAGTTAGCCCTGGCCCTCTGGTTTTTTTTTTTTTTTTGTGTGCTTTCTTATGCCTTCCTTTGACCCAATCAACCCACGCCTGTTTTGGAGGTTTTCCATTTTTGGTAGCAGCACGAAGTGGTGTGCTCTTGTAATATTCATTACCTGGCCAAGGCGCAATGTCAGGCGCATATGTGCCTTGTGCCGAAATATTTAAATGCTAATAAATTTCGTTTATGAGCAGCTTAGCTGGACAACATCTCATCTGGCCACCCACATCCACATCCGTAACACAGTGTTCCAACACTCATTCGCCCCGTGATCCCTCTCTACTCTCTTCTTGTAGCACTTCTTGTATATGTCCGCCGGTGATGTCGAAATTCAATAAAAGGTGCAAAGTCAGAGATGAACAAAACAAGAGCAACAACAACAAAAATGCCAACGTAAAATTATTTATGAGCCACAGAACTTGCTCTCTAAGGCACCCACAAGGCAATCGTTCGTGTTCTTGGACGTCAGCGCGGTCTTGGCTTGGCCCCCTTCTTCATCATTATCATCAACCATCAGCATGTTCGTCATCATCATCAGCATCATCATTGCCATGGCCATCGCCAAAGCCATAGCCATAGCCATCGCCTTTGCTATCGTCGTCGTCGTCATATGGGTTCCAGATAAAAGCAAACACCAAACAAATAGCAGTAAAGACTTTCTTTTTTCTTCGTTATATTTTTTTCTTCCTTTTTTCTTAGCTTTTCTTGAGTTAGCCATCATCATAAATCAATTTTAATTTGAAAAATATTACCACATATTTTTAGGGGGAGTTGCAAAAACAACAAGCATTTTGAAATCCATTGAGATTTCTTCTCCTTATTTTCTTCTATCCCCAGTTTACTAATTGCCTCACTCTCTTACTTTTATTGTTTGCAGGTAACTAGAAGTCTCTCTCACGCATCAACTTTCACCATTTTTTCTTGTAAGTTTAATAACCTTTTGCAATTATTATCCGTTTCTTTAAATGTTCTTTGATAAAAAAAAACTCAAGTACAAAGTTTTATGCAAAACTTTTTCAAGCAAAAACGAACTTAAAAGACTCCAAAAACATTTGGCTAAAAACTTTCTACATCCATTTTATGCTACATATATATTGTATACTATATACATGTACTACATACATATATAGGTACCTATACGTGTAATTTAAAAATGAAATTCCTCGGCATATTTTGTATTTATATTTAATCCGATACATATATATTATATATATATATGTTTGTATATTTATAAAAATGTTTTTACAATTTCATTATTTTTTCATTTTTCTTGATTGCGCGGTACATTTGATTTGTTCAGGATTTAAATAATTGATTTTTGTCAAAATTGCTAGTTTGATTTTTCATTTATATTCTATGAATCCTTTTCTCTTTTGCCTCTCCAATCCATCATCATCATGCAAATCAAAAAACGTTAAGAAATTAGAGATACTGTACTGCATTGACAAGTTGGATATGCCGACTTGTAGAGACTCTTCTTCTCTTCCAAGGGAACTAATGCGCTCAACAAAATAATCAAATATAATACTTAAAGGTCGGAGATGTCTCTAAAAGAATATAAACTTCCCGAATCAATGTCAAGATTAACTTTATTAACCTAACTGAATAGAATTGAGATGCTTGGAATTAGTTGTACAAGCCAAACTGATCAAGAAATGTAATAGCTAGGCTTATCGGTTATAAGAAACTGGCTACTTTAAGTAAGAGTATTTAAATTTTTGAATTTTTGCGGACAAAAATATTTTCTGTTGGCCACTTGGTGTTTCTTTGGTTTTCTTTCATTATTTTGTTTTATTTTTGTGTGTTTGCTTTGCCCATCATAAATCTCAATACCCAAGTCAAAGTTATTTGCAAGTAATTTCCTTAGATTTATCCTCTATCTCCTCACCCAGCACACACACACACACATACAGATACAGATTGAAGGTAAATGCCTGGAAAATTTGCTGAAACCAATTTTGTCATTATCTCTGAGCCAACATAAATCAAAGACCATGCAATTAGCGCCAAGGTAGAAGTCCATTTTTAAAATTAATTAAAACAAAAACAAAACCACAAAACGAACCACACGAAATCTACCAACGAACATTGCTGTACAGGATATGGGGAGGCAGATGCGAAGGCGGATGTGGTTGCGGAGTCGGAAGACCAGGATATAAAACTGAAGTGAACAAAAAAAGAAAAAACACTTAGTCAGCGGCAACGAATGAATGAAATGTTTGTTTTTGGGACTGTGCTTTTATTTTTTCTATATTGTTTACATAAGGAAAAACATTTTACAATTCGGCATCTAAGTCTATGCTGAAAATAATAATACTTTCAGTGGAAAACCATGAAAGTTGAATATATAATCCTTCGAGGAGCTAACTTTATTTTTTAGACAACTATTTAAAATTCTTTCTTTGATTAATCCGGTCAATTATCAGTTTTCTGCCTATTATATTTCATTTCATTTCTTAACTTTTTTCCCCTTTTAATTAATTGATTTTTTTTTTGCATAATCATTTCATAGCTTCATTTACCATTCATAAAGAGGAATTTCAATTTTACGGTGATTTCCTTTTTCTTTTTTGATTTGATTTGATTTGTAATTTTCACAATTTTCAATTGAAAATTTTAAAAAGGCTAGAACATCTTTGTGATTATCCCTGGCAATGCTCTGCTTTTCTCTCTTCGCTAAGGCGAACTGTGGAATTGAAATCGAGTTTTAATCAATATAAATTACGTTGAACATTCCTTTGCTGTTGGTTGGGGTCAGCTTCAACAACTAGATGGGCGCGTCAGGGGCATAGATTTCGTGCTCGCTGAATGCGAAGTGATTTATGCAGTATATAGAAGAGATAGTACAGTACACACACACACACACACATATATATATATATACATAGACTGTCTCAAACATATATATACACACACACAATCGCCACTCTTTAGTAATTACAGCCGGTGCGGTCTGCCAGTTCTTAATTTGATTTGTGTCCTGGGTGCGGCAGCGGTGGCATCGGTGAGTATACAGTCGATGCAGGTTTTCAATTCGTTTTGGTTTGGCTTGGTTTGGTTTGGTTATGGCCTCTCTAGAATAGATGGTAAAGAGGTGTGCCATCGTCTACGTCAACAATAGACACTGATTATACGCAACGTTGCATAGTTTTTGGCGCCATAATTGGTTGGAGGCTTCATCAACAGCATTGAAATTTTCCAGCATACACTTAAATTCAAGTTCAATATAAACAGCGTAAAGATCTATGTAAATGCTAACACTAATTAGCATGATGATGATGGGGCTAAGCAGCATTCAAAATTGATTAACAAGAATAAATGATAAATTTACCAACATTAGGTATAATATAGACAATTTCTTGCCGATCTCCTAATGCCATTATTTCCTTGCCATGTAACAATATAATTAATTTAAATATATTTTCCAAATTGCCTAAACTAGTTAAGAATTACTAAAAAAAAAAAGCTACTGTGAGCAGCTTAAAGTTAAATTCTAAAAGAATTTTGAAAGGGAACCCGAACTAATTATAATTGTTTAAAGAACCTTCGTTTTGGGGTGAACTAAGCTTTTTTAGCCATGCCCTTACGTTTGTCTATCTCAAAGTAGCTGACGGGTTAAAATTGCATTCGGCCTTTATACGGCTGCTCGGGCTAAGAAACGATGGGTCGATGGCGTGTGTTCCAAATGAGTCGACCATATCATTTAGTTCTATGTCATAGTTCAAATGTTAAATGCTGTAGTTAGGCTGAAACGAAATCGAATAAGTATTTTATGCCTGCCAGTTGGTGCCATTTGACTGGGCTGCTTTTTAAGCAGATTTGATTTTTAAAGTTTTCTTCTTTTCTTTTTTTTTTTGTTTTTGCTTTATTTTTATTTATTTTTGTGTTTTCTGTGTTATTCCGAATAGCCCGAGGAGTTGAGTTGGGCCACTGGGGGCACTGGCAGCACCCTCGATGATGGCCTTTTTTTTTGCTTACTGAATCTGTATTCGGGTCAATGAAAATGAAACCAAGCCCGGCAGCTATATGTATGTTTGTGAGTGTGTGTGTACTTACATACTATGTCCTGCCCACACTTACGTCTTTTTTTTCCTTTTGCCGTTTTTGTTTTATCAAAATTTTATTTAGCAAATGAACTTCAAGGCACTTTTGCTTTTGTTCTGTTTTGCTGTTCGTTTCTTCACAGTTGTTTTGCCTCAGATTAGAATGTTTGTTGTTTCCAAACGGGAACTGAATTTGAGTGGCATATACCCCTGGCATCGCCAGTCCTTCCCTTACCCTAACCTTGGTCCTGCCTTTCCACAGAACAATAAAGGATAAAACCGCAAAAAGCGAAGCGAAACGAAACGAAGCATGCGTCATTTTCCGCTCACTTAAAACTCGGAAATGGCTGGAACCGTTTCGAGCCAAAGGTGTGTATGTGTCTACGTATGTGTGTGCGTGTGTGTGGGTGCCGGGGTAACCATTTAGTTTCAAAGATGACAAATATTTAAGGAACTATGGAAAGTAGCCATAGCGTTAAGCCAATACAAGGGGACCCCACATATATTTATACTTATAAATATAAATATATATCTATGCCAAAGCAGTGTCTTCCCTTTTCAACGACACGGCTATATAGCCCGACTATTGTAAATTATTGCCTAGCACTTAAAAGCCCATTCTCAAGATGTTTAGGCCTTTGTGTATGTCCTTCTTCCCTTTTACTCTCTTTCTCTGTCTCTGTGTGTGAGCCAGGAAATGGCCAACAATAAAGGCCCGGAGTATTGTTGGCCATAATGTGCATGTGTCACCATTAACACAGTTTTCATAGCGAAACCAAAATCCACTCGACAAAGCTTTGCCATTTCCCCTCAACGTCGACGATGAGGACGACTAAGCAACCAACAATGGAAATCAAATTGATCAAGAGCAATTTGCTTGAATAAATAAATTTAGAAGTGCCATCAAAATGCCGCCAGTCCACTGCATAACCATTGCTTATTGCCTTTTTGCTCACTTTTTGTTTCCTTTGTTTTATTATTTCTATTTCAATCTAATTTTTATTTTGTTTTAAATTTAATTATAAGCAAATGAGGCAAACGAGAGAAATAAGGGAAGCAAGTCCTTCTCCCATAAAAAAAACACACACACACAAATATAAGTATGTCATTAAAAAGTTTTCCCGAACTGCTTTTTTGACAACACAAAGATAAAAGTCAAACATGGCATAGACACACATCTAGTTATATATATATATTGTACCTATATATTTTATCTCTGCATATGTACGATATAAGTACTTCTGTTTGCCACTTAAATTTAACCAAAGTTTGCAACTTTTATTAATACAATTACAAATGAAAATGGGCAAACGACTTTGGCAATACGTACATGTGTTTTTTTGTGTCTAACTTAATTAGTTTTTATCAAATTCTATTTCATTTCAAGGTAATTAATTTAATTATTTCATTTGGGATTCATTCATTAAAGGATATTTATATTTGGTCTTGATGAATTCAAAAATTAACCACAAAAAACATATTTTCATCCCATATGATCAACTCTTTTAATAACCCGAGAAAGACTATTTAATATACATAGTTTCATTCAAAAATATATCCTTTTTTTTAAGTTAATGACACACACAATTACTTTTGAAAAGATTGACTCAATACTGAGTATCAGATCAAAACCTCTGAGTGTTAATTACACAAATAGATACATGCAACAATTTCAAGTGGACGGAAATTGGCCTAAATTAAACTAGAAATATATATAATTAGCCACACGAACATCAAGGACTACTGCAGTAGGATAGGATTAAAACCCATTTGTATGAGAATAAATTGAGTTTCATTAGCGGTCTTGGCACTTGAGTCAATTTGGTGTTGGTTCGATCGATCTTCTCTATCGACTATTCATTTATGATTTAGTTAACTCTCTACTCTAATCAAATCACAGAAAACTATAACTTTTAGTTGACACTTTATTTGCATACATATGTATGTATATCCCATGTAAAGGTTATACATATATTTAACTAGATACGTTTGAATGATGGGAATGTGTGGGACTATAATAAAATTAAGGAAATGGTTTTGACATCAAATCTAGAGTGAATAACTTGCTGATTTCATTAGGTCTCTGTCTCTTTACAGCTCATTCCTCTCTCCTCTCCTGTTTTGTGAGGCAGATATTTGCCATTAATTAGTCTGCAGGTGTTATTATTAAAGGTTGCTGACTTTTGCTAACGTGAGTTAGGGGTGGGGGCTATGGGTCTGACTGGGGGTGTGTATGATGAGGCGTGTTAAAGATGAATGAGAATTTGACCGCACCGCAGGAGGAGCTGCTAGTAGAGGAGTCAAGATGTGTGTGTGTTGGTTTGCGGGGAACGATGGCGGAGGGGTGCGGCCCATAAAAATTGGCAAACAAAGGCAACTTTCATCGAAGGACACGCCAAACACGCTGACTGTGCGTGAGCTCAGTTCTTGGGGTGGGGGGCAATGGTGCAAGGTGGTAAGGGGATAGGTGAGAGTGAAGGGGCGCAAAAGCGTTAGGGGAGATAAAAGTACCAGTTAGGGGGCAGCGGGTACGATTTACGTAAATTTTTATTACAATAATAACGCGAAGCTAGAGCAACACCACCACCAACAACAAGAACAACAAAACAAGCTAGCAAAATATACTTAATGAAAGAAACCACAGCGATCGATTTGTGTATTGGCAAGGCCTGCCGCCGTCTGCCTGCTGCCTGCTACCTAAACCTGGCCAGAACCGAACCGAACAGAACAGAACCTTTGGCGGATGGCATGGCACGTGAGCCATGGCCGTTAATGATGACACATTTTTTTTGTTCTTTTCTTATTTTTTTATTTTTATTTTGAGGGGTCAATGGTGGGGAGAAGTAGAGTAAGAGAGAGAGCGAAGGAGCGAGGGGCAAGCAAAGTGATGGAAATGGGAAGTGGTGGGATGAAGTTCGCCTCGAAATTTGCTCAAATGACGTAAGAGGTTTGCAAAATGAACAACGCATTAAACACGCTGGTGGCAAACGGGGCTAATATTCAGTCTCCTCCGTCGATGTGTTGCCCACTGACGTGACGTGAAAGTGACGTGACGTGGAAGTGACGTGAAGCAAAAGTGGTCGCTGATATTTAGTGCTGTTTGTTAATATGCTATACAATACATACATCATTACCAACAACTAAAGACCCAAAATTAATAATGTTAACGACTTTGGCCCCTTCTCAGGACACAAAATTTGTTTATACTTATAAATTCAGACTATTTAGGCTTCTACTTTGTGAATGGAAAAGACACAATTAAAAGTGTAGAGTTTAAGTTTGTAACAATAGCCATTACGTGGTAAGGATTTAACTTGAAAACTGAAACTATTCAAAGACATTTCACTTTTATACTTTCAATAGCCATTCTAAGTTGTTTTTATTCAATTTTTATGGCATTTGACTTTATTTTGTTAGCAAAGAGAGTTATTAGGTTTGTCTGTTTTCCTTTTTTGCACTCACTCACTCACTCGCTAGGAATTCACCTGGCGTAAAAATGTTGACGACGTGCGTGAATTACGTAAAAATGTATCTTCAACTCATTTGATTTGTATGCTTGTGTGTGTGTGTGGGTGAGTGGTGTGTGTGTGAGGGGTGTGTGTGTTTAGGGTAAACTTTTTCCTTTCACACATAATTCATTTAGCCAGTTTTGTATGCTTGCTTTTTGATGATATATGTACGAATGTATATGTCATTCTAGCTGTCAAATCAGGCAGAGAACTAAGCCTATGCCGAAAGTTTTGCTAAGCTTGTCACATACGTGTCAATTGCGCCAGTACTTGTGTGTGCGTTTGTGGTGTGAATCCCCTCAAATTCGCCTATACCGTTGATATGGACAGCTCCTGTCAGCGACACATATCATCCTGACCTGAATCATAGAGGACATCGCCACGACATACACGAAACCACTGCCCCAAAAATTAATTTGCTATGGGCCAAAAGCGAAAATTGAATAAAAAAAATAACCAAAATTTTCATTCTTAAGTATCTATTATACATATATACTATGTACATATGTATATATATATATAGATGTGGCTGGCGTAGGTACGAAATGGCATTTGTATGTTTGCATGTCATCGGAAGAGTGTGTGAGTGAGTGAGCGAGTGGGAAAATGAAGAGGCACCACCTCGGTTCGGTTTTGGTTAAGAGCATTGCATGTATGCCCTGACATGGGGCCAAAGACAGGCCGAATGGCACGACAGAACGACAGACATCAACAGTTACAACTACAACAACAAGCAAACAAAAGTCCCTGCACGTATCCTTCGAATATTTTGTGTTGATTTCCTTTTTGCAACAATGTAGGTAAACAAGTGCAAATGTCTGACAACGAAGCCAAAACATTCTTATGTATGCAACGGTCGGTAGGGCGTTCCGTACGTAGGTCTGTCCGTCCATCCGTCAAGTGGACGTATGGGCGTGTATGTTGGCCGTGTTCTCACAGTTTGAGTTTGAGGATATTCAAACCATTTCCTGCATATTGTACTCAATTATGAGTGCAACTCTTTATTTTCTTCTCCCACACAAAGTCTGTGTGGATCTGTGCATCTTTAATTGTACAAAAACAAACACATACACACTATTTCTACATGAATTGTTCATCTCTGTATCGTAGAAACTGAAAAGGTAACCTGTTGTAAACGAAACTCGCCATAAAATAGAAACCAAATTTGTCTAAAGGTATAATAGAAAGTTATCACGTATACGTAATGTGTAACCAAGACCAACAAGATAAACTATGAAACATTCCAAGCATTTCACATGGCATCCAACTGTCACCCCTCAGTTTCTTCCTTTAATTGAACCTCAAATGTCTGATCTGTGTCCATAATTACCCATTATAGTATCAAACGATCAATCGATTGTTGCTAAACTAATGTGCAATCGTGTTATCCAACAATATTTATCTAATAATAGTATAACAAGTAACAGCGTTAGTGGTTCAACACAGTTTTTACTATATTTGCTATATAATTTAGTACACTCGTTGTTACCCAGTTGTTGGCGATTTAACCTCCTCTCTTCTCTCCCATACATGTATAAAGTCTCTAGTAGTAGGTTGACATAATAGAGAAATAATTGACACTACAAAAGACGTGCAGGCAGACAAGGAACAGGAACTCCTTCATCATCATTGCGGCATCATGTGGACACTACGTTAGCGGGTTTGTGGGATTCGTTTTTAGTGGCTCCTTGACGGTGTTGTTGTTCTTGGGGTTGAGGTTGGGCTTGGGGCTGGTAGCTTTAGTTCGTTGTCCTGCCATGTCTTGTCTCTATGCCGCTCGCTCTCTTCTCTTTTATGGTTTATCAAACGTCAATCAAAATGGTTCGCGAAGTGGAAGCAAGGCAGAAGATAGATATATTTCTTTGGATGGTTGTCAGTATGTTTGTACATTCGTTTGTAGATGCCGCCACGTGTCCCGGCTATTTAACATGGAAATTCGCTTTGTTACGAGAATAACCAGGACGAGACGCTAAACAAGAAACAAAAAATATAAAACATAAAAAATGCAATACATACAAACATTCAAACATACATACATATATAGGTAAAGAACTCTCTCTCTCTCTCTCTCTCTCTACATAGAAGCCTCAAGGTAACTCTGCAAAACACGCAAACTAAACATTTAAATCGATTTTGAACAGCAAACCGAACGGTGGTAACACACACACAAACACACGCACACTCATAGAAAAAAAGCTTCGTGCAATTTATCTGACTGTTTTTTGTTTCGCCTTTTTTTTTAGGAAACCTTTCCCTATAGCCCGGACCCGCCAAACCATCTTAAGTCTCGGCCCCTCGCCACAAAAATGGCTTTGGTTTATTGCAATGAGGTTAAAGTTAATGCGGTTACTAGGTCTTTGAAATTTTCTTCTATCTTCGATGCCCTGTAATACCCTGTAATGAAAAGAAAGATATATTCGAGTCAAATCCATAAGCATGATCATCAACAGCCATAACTATCCATCGATCAGAGTTCAATGATCTCTAAACTGTGCGGTCTGCAGATAAACTTTCTTAGCTATAAACGCTTTCGTGTGTTTAATTGGCTAAATAGCCATAGTTGGAAATTCAAACGCTCTAACAAGCCTAACGAGTCGTATAGTAGGGTAATTCAAATTCGTTTCTTTAACTTTCTCTCATGTTCTGATTTATTTTGTAAAGTGCAGACTTTGTTGTTTTTTTTTTTTTTGCCCGGAAGTATTTTTTTGAATGGACTTGAGCGGGCGTCCGGGGAGGGAGAAAAACGTCGTTTGGTTTGTGTCCCTAATATCAATTTCTTGGAACTTTTGGCTTGAAAGTAGAGTAAAGTTAATCTCTTTGGTTTTCTAGAAGCTAAAAAACCATCAAGTCAAGAGGGGGTTACTTGTCCTTCTTCGCTGCTGCTCTTGCTGTCGTTTCTGCTCTTGAAGTTCAAATCTAAAGGCTAATTGTGCAGTATTTCAAAACCCGGAACTTGCATTGCGGGCGCAGCCCTCTTAGTTTGCAGTACAAAATATGACTTCATGGTTCCGTTACCAAAAAGATAGTGACACACGCCAAGAAAGAGAGAGTAAGAGAGAGACTGAGAGCGAAAGAGAGAAGAACTGCGTGGGGTGGAGGGTAAAAGAAATGGCGCAACTGTCGAGCGAAATAAATGTCATATTTTGCAGGAAGTTTATTTCACAGACAGTGTTGCTTGTCCCTCCTACCCATCGCCACCCTCTCCATCAACTATGAGACCCATTCTAAGTACTTCACCCCATTTTTCCGCAGTAGTTTAATAAATTACGATGGAGAGTGAAAAAGGATACTTGTTCCGTACCCCCAACGGAAATGCACAAGTGCCTGGCCATAGATTCGTTTTTTTTCTTTATGTTTTTTTTTTTTTTTGCCATTTTTTGCTGCAAATAAACCTTAATAAACTTAAATAGTTAAAAGGTTTCTATGCACATGGCTAATTGGCTACTATGTGTGTCAAGAGGATGTCGTGGTTGTTTGGTAACTGTATTCTGTTGTGATTGCAGATTTTCCGGTTTCTCCTTTTATTTTTTCTTGTCCGCAGGTGGAGCAATCATTTTTGTTAGCCTTCAAGTTGAAATAAGGATAAATTCAATTACTGAAACCAAAGTGCTTTCAAATTAGCTTGTGTACAGGACGACGATGAAAACTAACATTTCCGTCAATTGACTTTATAGTGGTTATTGATTCGCAAATTGCTCGTAGATTTTTTTCGCAAAAGATGCTTTACAAATTTTCTCATGGCAAACTAATAAAGCAATGTAATGAGGAAAAATATATATAATGGACTACAAACTACAAATAAACTAATGAAATTTTAAAAAGTTTTTCAAGCATGTATAAGCGAGTTAATGAAATGAAATGCAATGCAGTCAGAATTTTTAAGTGAGTTTAGCTTAATACCCCAAATTCTGTGCTAAAAGAATAGTTTATGTGGATCCTTAAAGAGGATAGAATGTAGTGTAAAAAAGTGCTCTCGAAATAAAAAAAAGAAGACAGATAACGTTAAAAAAACACATATTGGAGAGACTATACAAAATTAAATTATGCAATACCTGTTAAAATATCATCTTTCATGTCACATTGAAAAAAGGTTAAAAAACAGCATTGCAACTGTCAACAGCTAGATAGTGAAATCTTGTGTAAAGTGACAGGTTGTTACTTATAAATATAAGACCAAAAATTTTGCTTTGCATTTTATTTAGCATTTCGTATGCCCAATTGGTCTTCTTCCTTTTGGTTTTGGTGCGTGGTTTCCTCAAGCCTTCTCAACTAGGATAAGCAACTTTTGCTCCCTGGGAGCTTGCTCTAAATTTGTGGCTTTGTCCCTCTGTTACCTTTAGGTTTACGCAAAAACAAAAACAACTGCAACAGTAATTATAACTTGTCTTGTGGTTACACTCTCTCTACTTAATCTATTGCCTGCTAAATGACATAGATTTCATTTCATCTTAAGTAAGTTTGGTCAGTTGCCGCTTAGGCGCTTTCCCCTTTCTGCTTCCCGCATTTGTGTGGCTGTTCATTCAATTGCCAAATGATTATCTGCCCTTCTCTCGTAGTCATCAGTCGCATGAGCCGATAGCCCGAACCGAACTTCGATGTGGACTGCCTGCAAATGAGCACCGTGGCGATGTTTAGGCCCTGTTGTTTCGCCTTGATAGGATGGGATGGCTTATGCTGCTGCTGTTGATGTCTGTTGATTTGTGTGTCCCAAGGAATTTGTATGCTGGTAGGCGTATTCAATCTCTGTTTTGTTTGTGGACCCACTTCCGATGATGCCCACTCAACTGGACATCCACTGGACAGAGGGATGAAGACGAGCGAAAGAGTGAGAGTATCAAATCATACGAAAATGACTTTTAAGAAGGTAAAGAAGAATTCTTTGGGTGGGTGGGTTTTGTTTGGTTGATGAGCAAACAAACAATGTCAGGTACATAATCGTATTCTAAATCCACAAAAAGCAAAAACAATTTGCAATCGATCTGCTGCTAGCACACGGAATGCAATCGAGAATTTCCCAGTTCTTCTACTTTGACGACAAACTGCCGCATTGTCATTGAAATTGTTGGCAACTTTTTTTTCTTTCCATTTTTTGTTTGTTTTTGTTCCTCTCTACTCTATTTTTTTTGTCGTGCCCAGTTCTTTGCAGTTTGGCTTTATCGAGACGTCGAGGCAAGGTCTCGATTTCATTTCACTTTTTTCACATATTTTGTGGCGCCAAAGTCCAACCAACCAACCACCCACCCACTCACTCACTCACTCACTTACTCACTCAGTCAGTCATTGAGGTTCGAGGCACATCGGCAACTATAAATCAACACATTTGACAGCAAAATGTGCAAAGTGGTAAACAAAAAAGTGAAAAAAGCAAAAAATACAGGACAAAAAAAAAAAAAAAGGAAAAAACCAAAAAAAAAAAGGAAAACAAAGTACAGCTCAAATTCCTTTCATTGAATTCCTTAGCTCGACCTGAAGATACTCTGCAACAAAAATAAGGAACCACACAAAATGTTCGAGTGTATATTTAAATTTCTTAAATTTATAGCGAAACGTTGTAAAATTTTACTCTCTTTATTGATGTTAATTTTGCATCGATCTGTTTGAACATGTTTGAAAAGTTAGATGAGTGTTTTATCTAGGTAAATGTCTCCTACTGTTTACTATACCCCAATGACCTAAACTTGATAGAGTAAACAAATCGGATGCCAAAGCAGTTGCAAGGCAAGGACAATAGCCAAAGGCAGAAGCAGCAGCAGCAGCAACCAACCATAGGGAAATATTTTTTTTTTGGCTGTGAGCCCGATTTGGGGTTTGGCTGCTGTTGGCTGTTAGCTTTTGGTTGCTGGCTACTGTTATTGGTGGTAATCAAGCGTGATTAATTGAATTGAAATTGAATTTTTGTTTTGCATAACACTGTTGGACAGTCCAAGAGTCAATGATATGGTCAGGTGGGCCGTGGGAAGGAGAAGCTTAGACAGAAAAACTGATTTTCGACATTCTTATTATAGACACATACATATAAATCCCAATAGATGAATAGAATGGCGTAAACATCTCGTCGACTAGCCAAAGAAGAAGAAGAAGAAGAATCAGCAAAAAACGATAGAAAAGAGAGAGTAAGAGACGACAAGACAAAGTACAAAAATAGTTGAATAAAAGGCGCCAGACGACATCGTCATCGTCAGCTTCCAGTATCGAACATCTCGTCCTCGACGAAGTGTGCTGTGACCATTTTTCAAACTCAAGCACCGAACCGAATCGGTCGTCTGACCGTAAGGAGAATGGCGAGCCATTCAAAAAGAGGCAAAGAGTCAAGGTACTCAATGAAAGAGTTTGGTGAATTGAACTTCTTAAAAGATGTCATTGCCATTGCCGCCATTAAAATATATAAATATGTTTATTTTCTTCTTTTTTCTGTGTTAGACGATTTTTTATTTATTATTTTGAGCAAAGGCCAAGAGTGTTGTGAGCAAACATTAGGGATTAGGGAAAACAGCATTAACTAAGTTTATTTTGATGTTGATACAGTAAGAGAGAATATAAATCTAAGCATTTTGGTAGTGAAGACATTGCCAAATTGATGAAAAAAAGCACCAGAGGAAGATCAAGAGATTTTTAGGATCCTTGCATTCATGTAGTGTCCCTTGCTAATCTAATAGGAGTATACAGTGCATTGAGTGAGTATTACGAAACATTTTTGAAATTGTTTTGCCCTGATAAATGAGAACCAGCTGAAAACTTTTTGGATTTACGTGCTACATGGCTATTCAAAGAACAATGAGTTTATATTTGGATACAATAAATGCATGGATCCTAAATTAGTTACCCCCTTTTGACCCTCTCCATATAAGTAAAAATGTATATTTTTAGATGTAGCAAATCTCATTACCACACAAAACGAAATAATTTAACTTTTCCATTTCTATTTACAGGTAACAATTATTGACTACAAAGAGGGGATTATTGGTGTTGTGGCAATTAAGTTACATACTAAACAAATACACATGCATATATCTACATGCATTTATACATATGTATATGTATGTATGTATGCCTGTATGTATGAGATAGACCAAAATTACGTATACGCAGTGTGAAACAGGTTTAGATTCGTATAGTTTAAAAGGGTACGAGTATTTTAGGCTTGCTATGCATGTATGTGCACACATATGCAAGTACACACTGTGATGTGAGATAAACAAATATAAAAAAATAAACAAAGGAAATAAACAAGAGAGAGAGAGAGAGAATAAAAGCCAAACAAAACCGCAAGGCAAACAAATTGCAAAAATTAAATGTGCGGTGAGAGGCAACAACAGAAACAACAACAACAACGACGACTAAACAAAAGAAAGAAGAAGACGCGCAAAAAGAAAAGAAAAGTCAAAATCGAAATTGAAATTGAATAGGTTCCTCCCAGTAGTAGGCTCCTCCTTGTCAACAACCAACCAACAAAACAACCAAAACAACCATCCAACGAACAACAAAAAAGCAAACAGCAAACCAACAACAACAAACCGAACACCATTAATGAATTTGAATCTGAGCTGAGCTCAGCTAAGGTAAGTACTGCAATCAAAATGAATGGCAAACGAGAGATATAGACATATATAGTGGGAGAGAATATAAGAGACAGAGAGAGAGAGAGACAGAGAGAGAGAGAGAGCAAGAGAAAAAGAGAGAAATGGAAGAAAAGTTGCAGTTGACATTTATGAAGAACACTTGAATGAATTACATTTTCAATGGTTTTTTTTTATTTAACTCAATTTTTGTCAGTGCAAAATTGGTTTGCTTTAATCAAAAAGTTCGTTCAGTAAAATATAGAAAAACTAGCTTCATTTCGCCGACATCTGAGATACCCTACAAGATTTTGAGATATTTAATTAAAGTCTAAGTATAACATTGCAAATGGATTATACTTAAAGAGGTCGATCGCAAAAAACAATGTACATATTTAGCTCTGAAAGCAACTAATATGGCCTTCGAGCTTTTGCATACTGGGTATGTAGAACCCCTTTTCTTTTTTGCATAAATCAAAATCAGAACAAATATTTATCTCCACCAACTGTCATTGGGGACCTTTCTGCCAATGCTTGATAAGTTTAAAATCAATTTTTATTTTTTATTTTCGGGCCAGTGTGTCGCCAAAAAAGTTTTGCTTGACTGACTGCCAGAGCCCCGTATGTCGACGTGTGTATGTCAGGCAACCTGGGCCTCAGCCTCAGCCTGAGTCTGGCAAGCCTGGCTGCCTGTCTGCCTGTCTGTCTGTCAGTTTTTGAGTTTGCGAGACCTCGATTTGCTGCGGTTTGGTTTATCGATCAAACTCTTTCACTTCATGCACAAGGTGCGCACCATCCGCCATCCGCCACAATCTTTCTACAAACACACCTCGGCGTCATCGGTGTTGGTATTGTTGTTATCGTCGTCGTCTTCAGCCCCAGACGCCCGAGTCGTGGCCACTTGATTGCTCAGCAAAATATTATATTACACACATTTACCATAAACTAGTAGGTAAATTCGGTAAGCTCTGCTTAAATGACCATGGAATAAATTGTATAAATTTGCAGCAAAAAACAAAAATTCATCACAACAATGAAAGAAAGTTGTTACACTCAAAAAAGTCAAATTAACTTGGTACACAAAGGACACTCAATAACTCAATAGCTTGAAAATATTGTGTCCTTTTTATAACAAACAAATTAAAATGCTCATTTGAATCATTAAAGGAAATGTAATTTTCGCTCAGTGTACCAAAAAGGGTGGAAATGAATTCTAGACTTAACATTGTATTGACTATCATAAAAAGAATTTTTTGCAATTAAATGAGTAATTGCTCCGGGTCATAATCCTTTGAAAGTCCATAAATTTGCAATATGCTAATCAGACGGCAGCAGCAGTTATTGGCGGGTTCTGTTAGATTTTAGGTGCACCTGAACGCATAATGGTGTGTATGTGTGTTTGTGTGTGATACCTTAAGCGCGCGAGTGGCCCCAGAGACAATTCACGCATAAATCACAACCAGAGACTTACATATATAGAGCCAGAGTCCTTTTACTCCAATCCTCTAATCGTTGTCTTCAGTCTCTTGGGTGCTGGTCGGCCAATTTGTATTAGGCTCACGTTTCGCAGCTTCGAGAGGGCCTAAAGCAAAAGTAAACCCCGACCAGACAACCACCCAGAAAAAGCGGGAAAAAAAGAAAACAGAACCAAGCCAAACCAATGTCAGCGCATAGTCACTGGGTTCTTATGCTGATGACATCATAACAATAAAAATTAAATTGTTGCTGCCCTTCCACCACCCACCACCAACCCACACCCACACCCACCATCAGTCGGCGACGGAGGCGGCATATACACCAGCCATCTGTAACAGCAACGGAAATGACGGGCGGCTTGCTGTTGTTGTTGATGTTGCTGTTGTGGCAGGATTTTGTTTGCTGCTGCACTGAAATTGTAAAACTCCTTGAACTCATTCAACAGCAGCAGCGGCAACAACACCAACAACAACAACAGCGACAACATCCGTGGTGGGGTTTGAATATATAAAATTTTATCGTATGACACACACATTTAATTTAATTTAATGAAAGTCGGAACAACCTGCTCGCTTATCTTTAAACGCTCTGCGATGCTATTTTAACAGGCATCACCGTTCGTTGTCTTTCTGGCGTGACGTTCGCTATGTTGCCGTGATACAATCGAGTTATCAAAAAAAGAATACGTCTCCTCTTTCCACACCCTCCTCACCCTAGGCCCCCAACCAGCCTGGCGCTAAGTTTAAAATAATGAAAAATATTTCAATTAACATAGCCTCTCCTCCTACGTTTCACGCATATTTCATTATTATTTTTACAATCTGTGTTACTCATACAACGTCCTCATTTACCCAAACTCGAAATGCATTCCACTGTGCCTTCTACCCACAAAAAAGAAAAAAAAGGCATTTAGAAGCAAACAATCCTTGTGCAATATGTAAATTTAAGCAATTTTGATCAAAATTCAACTATATTCATGCCCTCACATTGGTTCAGTCATATTGCTGTAGGTTTCTCAATTGTTTCTTAAAACTATTCATACTATTTTCCAATCTGTATACTAACAATTTACATAGGGATTAGGGATTAATCTTTTTCAAAGATATTAATACTTATACTTGATCATTTTGGTCCTTTTTGGTTCTCATATACGCATCGAGGAAGGGGTATACTTTATAGAATAAAATTGTATGTTCATTATTTCCTTGAGTACTTAATATGTTAATATGACACAAGGACAACGCACAACGTGGCAATAAGGACACGCACGCACACCTATACACACCAGGCGACTTACTCATACATGGACACATACACACATACATATATGCACATGAGAGCACAGAGTAAAATGTCTGAGGCGTTTGAAAACATTTAATTGAAAAGAACTTTGCCGCCTTCTTTTTGCCTGACTGTGTCGACCCTGTGCCTCTGATGACCGCCCAACTAGATAGCTATCCGCTTTTCGGAACCCTCCCCCACCTTCTTCTCCTCGCCTAGTCTATGCCTTTCTCGGCTCTCTTGTTTGCTTGCTTTCAAAAATTGCTGCCCCGAAATGTAGGCAACATAAAGTGTGTCTTGGGTTTCTTCTATGTATTAAAGCTTATAGCCGACGCCGATGCACATGAATTTTGCCTGACCCCTTCAGCTTAATTATACGTACATACATTAATTTCGTTGGAAAAATATAGCCAAGCCACCTTTCTTGTTCTTGTTGATGTTTTTTTCTTTTGTTTCTTTTTTTTTGGCGTTGCGTGCTTAAGAGGCGCCCAGGCGTATGCAATGATTTATTTGACATAACCAGAGGCGGGCGGTTCCCAGGCAGGCAGCAGGCGTCGTCAGCCTGTCAACTCTCCTGTTGTGCATATATTTATTTAGATTTGTGTGCATGAGTGTGTATGTGTGCAAATAATATTAATAACAATAAAGCTTTATGAGCCATTTTATGGCCATATTTCCATTGGTTTCTCTGACCATCGCAATCAACAGCAGAATTCAACGAAACAACAAAACAACGAATGAAAGAAAGCACGAGAAACAAATTCAATTTTAGTTCAAATCCAAGGATCGACCAATGCATGCCCTAATTTAGTTTAGATTTATAAGTAAATCATAAAAAATCATGAAAATCAAGTGATTTTTATATATTTATTGCCTTCTATAATTATGCAAGTTTTTGCAAGTTTCTTTTCGGGGGATTTCAATTGAGTTTGTCCATTCAACCATTCAATAAAAGGGTATAACAAAAGCAATGAGTTGCAAAGCTGGAGAGGGTTGCAGTGGAGGATGGCGACAATAGGAGCGGACACGAAGGCGACGTCGAAGACAGAGACGCGCGCGCGTTTACGTTGCGCGTCCGTCTATGGTGCAATTTATTTAATGTGGCAAACATTAAAGATTTTCCTTTAGCATTTTTATCTACTGGCCAAATAAATGTGAGAGCATGCCTCATCATGTTTTTCTTTCATGCTCTTTCCTCCATTTTCCTATACTGTGTATTTTTTCCATTTTATTTTATTTTCATTTTTTTTTTTTTTGTAGAGGGAAGCACTTTGTGTTGTGTGGCTGTTTTTAATGTTGTTTCTCTCTCTTAAATAAAAAAAAAGGACCTATACATATATACTACTTTCCTTGGTTTTTTCCCTACATGCGGCATGGCAATTTAATTAAGGCTTATGTCGATTTCCGGTGTCAGCTGTGGCAAACATTTCACAGCATGATAGAGACAGAAGAGGGTGGTAAAAATAAAGGCAGAAGGGATATCAATTTGACCCCTAAAAGACGACCCTGACCATTTGCTAACTGAGTATTAATTAAATGTTTCATCTCTGACTTTGTCATTGATTTATCCATTTCAACTTTTCATATTTATTCTCGTACCATCGATTGGGCAAATTATGTAAAACACACATAGAAGCACATTGATAGAAAAGGCCAGAGATAGAGAGCGCGAGAGAAAGAGTGAGGAAGGACGTCGGCCTCGCCTTTATTTGAAATGCTAACACGTTTTCCCATTTCTCCCAATCAAAAAATCGAAAAGTTCAAAGTTCGCCCGCCCCCCCCCTCGAAATGATACAAAATTGCGAATGGGTAATAGCTGGCCAGCAAAAACGGTGACGCGGAGGTGCCATGAAAAAGAGGAAGGATATTTGTATATATATATATATTTATGTAGGTATGTGTGAGTGTGTGTGTGTGTGTGTGAATTTCATATGCACAACGGAGCATTGATTATTCAATATACTTTCAATGACATTGCTTCTTTTCCTCCACCCATTCAATAAACAGACAACAAACGCCCCCCAAAATCCACATTGACTGCTTCATCAACAAATTAGTTGAGATTTTGGTGGTGAATGAATTATGCAATGGCTTATCCCCGCCCTCCTAGTGAGGGCGCCCCCACACGCGACAAATTGACAAAACTTTCTAATACTCTATGCAAATCCCCACAGATTTGCCCTTAATCGCGTGCCCCTATCTGCTTTGAGTTAAACAAATTTTTTTCTTTTACGAGACTACTTTTCATATCCTCTCTATGGGTAAGAGTATGAAATGTCTTCCACGAGTTTCTTCCAAATGGGAATCTTAGAGTCGGTAATCAGTGTCGGCAGAATAGAAATGGACAACTATATAGATTGTAGATCTCAAAACTAAATTAACTAAAATTTACAAATTTTATGTCAACTTGTCTGTGCTCTCTCCCACTAAGGTAAATTGTTAAAATTAAAACAAAGTACTTTTTCTTTACTTTACAGCAAATCAAAACGTTAACAAAATAATAGTATAAGCAATAACAAACAAAAAAAAAGAAACAAACAAAAAACAATTATTCATAAATTATACATTTAGTTTAAAAAAACACACAAAAACTATTAGGTTTTTTGGGGAAAATCAACGCTTGAGAACAACAAAAAAAAAAAAAAATTGTATAAATAAATTAAACAAATTCAAATTTAGTGAATTAAGGAGGAAAAGGATCTATCTCAAAAAAATAGAAGAGAAAACTTAACAACTAGAAGATAAAAAGCAAGAATACGGCAACGGCTGCGGTGGTTTGGCCGTAATGGGTGGTGGCTTTGCGGCGCCACCAATCATATTAGCCAGCAAGCAACAGGCATTAAGAATGCACGAGAAACTCCTCGAGAAAGAGGAGAAGACAGCTACCGTAGGAACAGGAGACGCATCAGACGCCGCACCAAAGTCGCGCAAAGAAAAGACTGAGAAGGTCAAATTGGCAAAGCCATCGAAGTTTGCCGAACGCCTGCGACGTTCATTTCGCCGCGGTGAGCATCGATCGTTGGAGATTAAACGCCACGAGCCAACTGCAGAGGAGCTCAAGGCGAAGAGCCGCCGAACCCCGCCACCGCCATCAGTGACAGGGACAGCGGTGGGGATAGCGACAGCAACTGGATCCGCATCCGCATCGTCCTCTTGCTCCTTGTGGCCGAATAATAATTTGGTGCAATTGCATTTGCCTGGCCTTGCTTTGGGCGGGCATATTAATCCCGCCCTGCTCTTGGATAGCCCGGACGAGTCTACACCGCCGGAGTACGCCTATCAGCATTTGAGTAGTGTGGCCACTACCAATTCGAGTACATCACTGGAGAGCAATTGCGAACAATTGAGCGAGCTGAGCAGCTCCCAGACGAGTGTGTACTATTGGACGGCAGCCGTTGTCACCACCAGCACCAACGCTTGCTCTATGGGTGGAGAGGTGAGCACTGCTGCCCCGAGCAGCAATCCAGTGACTGGCCCGAATGGAGCCACAGCAGCTACAACAACAACAACTGGCTTAACAGCAACGGCAGCAGCTCCTCCACCAACATCGACAACAACGAATACGACCAGCAGAAGCTGTAGCCTGACCAGTGAAAGTAGCTCTGTTCGGTTGACCCGCCTGCAGAATTTCCTCTTCAAGAGCAGCAATGAGAGTTCACGCAGCTATTTGGGGCATTCGAATGAGGGTTTTACGGCATCTTCCCACAACTCCTCATCCGGTGAATGGGAGCAATTGGGTGGCGGTGTCGGCGGGGGCAGCAGCATTGGAGCCTATGGCCATGATTTTCACGGCAGTTCATTCCCAGAGGAAACAACACCCGATGAGACAGACACTCTGCCTGTGGAGAGTAGTGTTGGCACCAGCGATTCGGCAGCTGGACAATACTATCAATACACTCTGACCTCACCGAATAACCCCTTCTTGCCGGAGATTACAGCTCGAACATATCACAGCACGTATTCCGAAGAGCAGGAGCAAGGAAGCGGAGGCCATTGTGAACAACTTGAAGAGGATTCGCGTTCAGCGCAATTGCCAACGCCCGCCTATAGTCGCGCCGGTTCGCAAGAGTCATCCACTCATAGTGAGAGCGGCATTAGTTGTCCGCCTGGACCGACACCAAGTCCGGCGTCAAGTTCGTCATCCACTCCAGGTCGCCATAGACGCAAACTCTTTAGCCTGAATTCGCCCACACGTTTGCTCCATCATCAGAGTCCCACCAATACAAATGCCCCAGCCGTCTCCTCATCGGCCCCCACCCCAGTCACCATGGGTGGTGGCGAGAGTAGCAGTAAATTCAACTCGGCCACTCTGGTGCGCAGTTTGAATCCATTTCTACCGGCCAGCAGTTCCAGTGCCAGCAACATGACGTCCCCCAAACGTGCTCCCCTCAAACAGACAGCGGCAATTGTCACATCGCCGGGCTCTGTTACACCGGATCTGAGCACGAAACGCGAAGAATTTTTACGGGCTACCATGAAGATTTGCCTTGTGGTCTCTCCGCCTACCAGCAAGCTGCAGGTGAGCCAAAAAAAAACATGGAATAATAAAAAAAAAAAAACAACAACAAATAACAAACACAAAAATATTCAGAGAATTATCCGCAAATGTTTAGCCTTAATCAGATATTTACTTTATGAAATGAGAATAAATATTCGTTTTTTCTTCCTTTCTGTGTTTTTATTTCATTTTTTTCTTCTTTTGCGTGGCTACTCATTTATATTTTTGTTATTATTTTTTTTTTTTACAGATTTCGGTTGAAAAAGCATTTCAACTTTAGGAATTTAAGTCCAATTTAAATGTATTTAATTTTGATGAAATATTTTCAGCTCTCAGATTACAATTGTGTAATTATTTTATATCTGTTAATTTATTGTTTAAGTACCTGCATTATTATGATATGTTTTCTGTTTTCTGGTTTGTTGGTCAAGCACAAAATTATAATAATAATATTCATTTTGCCAAATTAGCCACACAAAAGGGTTACTTGTAAAGTTTTTTCGTCTTATTTTGCAATTTTTCCAAGTTGACATTAGAATGGAACTAACGTATAGATCGAAAAAATCTAGCATTTTGATTCTATTTTTTCGAGCGTGGTTTTTCATCGAATCCCAGAAGTATGCAATAAATAGTTTAAAATGCAGCTTCCTGCTTCTGCAGAACCCATAAAGAAGTACTTTAGAAGGTGACTTTAAAATTAAAGTACTTCATTCGAAGAACTTACTTCCTTTTGTTTTTTGTTATATGACATTTTGTGTTACGCTTTGATTTCTCAGAAACTACCGGCTAATAAAATTCAAGATGAAGCTTTACTCGGTTGATTTATCCTTCTTGATGAGCTCCAATTGGTTTTAGTTTCCGCCCACTTAACTGGCACTTTAACCTTCAGATGGTTTGACTTTGCACTTTATTTGATAGTAAATGCTTCGAGTGACTTGCAAAAAGCATAGAATAAAGATATTGATTTAATATAGTCGAACGTATATAACTGATAATGTGGCCCTCGTGAGAAACAAGTGCACTTTTACGAGCACTCTGTTGCAATGTGTGTTTATTGCCAACTGGTCATCGTATATGCTGTATGTAGGAATGACAACTGGTCGAATTTTTGGATTGAATGCAAGGATATATGGTTAGTCAATCAGCCGTGCTCTGCAATAAATTCAATTTGAATTTAAATGCATAAATTCAATTTGGCAATATAACCGCTTTCATGCTCGAATGGAATGTGCAATAAAACATGTACAGTGACCGACATAAGATTGCCCACTGCACCGCCTTCAATTTGTGCACTCGCTCGGTTATGACTTTACATACACGTTCATACATACAGATATATACATATTTGTAGAGATATATGTATGTGTGTACAATAAAATAATAATAACAGTATAATATTACGCATACGAAGCGTAAATGCATAGAAATGTCTATTCAATTGAGAGATGTGGGCGTGACATCGTTCTAGATGATGAGTTGTATGGTTGATATATATGTGAATGTGGGCTCCCCCATTCGCCATTCAATTGTTGCCCGAGGACAGACATTAAAGGGCATTAGCGCAAGTGCAGTCAAGCAATAAATTGCATTCACGGTTTCTTCTTCTCCGGAGTCCCCTCTCTAGGACTACGGACTACGGCGGGACCCATCCCACTGCTGGTGCTAGGGTGCTGCCCTAAATTCAAATAACTTGGCATGAACGACTCATGCATAACCATAACCATAGAGCCCGACGCCCCATCGTATGAATGAATGAGCCAAAAGAGCTATTAGCCTTGGGCCGTAAGTGGAACTTTTCTGTCTATAGACTTTTTGGCCATATTTTCTAGCACACAAGTAGTAATAGTCCATGATTTTCTCATCGTATAGAAAAACTCTCTATCGAATATGCCTAACTCATTTAAAGGGTATAAAAGGGTATAAAGAAATATCTGCAATTCATGAAATTCTTATGATTTTCGCTTGAGCATAGCACAAAATATATCTAAATATAAATCGTTAAGCCTGAACAATAAGCCATAATCCGTTTATCGCTGCATAATAGCATTCCCCTCAGTTATTTTTCTTCTTCCAAGAAGAAACATCATAAAAATCGGGATTAAGACAACCAAGCCGAATAACAAGAAAGACAACCAATAAGAGAGAGAAGATAGAGAGTGGGAGGTGGAAATGAATATAATTCGCTTTAGATTATGTTTAATTCAGTATGGATTCTAGCAATGACTCAACTACGCATAATTCACCCACACGCACAGACACACACACACACACACACACACCCACACATCTACATATATCAGCTCTTACCTGTGTATACATTTGGAATGCCAGTGAAATGTTTTCAATTTTTAATTTAATGCGATTTACTATCGCGTCGCATCGCATCGCCCTTTGATAACAAGTTTCATGTGAGTCGAAGCCAAAACAAATTGCATTTCACTTTGTTAGTTACAATGTAATTTGCAGGTAGATACAAATACACAGAAAACATAGAAAAGGAAATGCGAAAACTATTTTTACACTCCACTCGGACATTCACATGCAATTTGCCGTATGCAAATGCGTGACTGTGGCTGTGTGTTTAATTGTTGGAAAAGTTTCGCTTAAAAACAATTGCTAAAAGGCAAACAGGGCACAGACCCAATCAAAAAGTATAGCACACTTTTCAGGGCAATATATACGTTTCCTCATACCTAATATGATATTTTAATTATATGCAACAGAAAAGAGAAAACAAACCAAACGATCAAGATTACATGGCACAAATATCTCTTAATTGCTAGCTTTGAATCAAAATGTATTTAACCATTGGCCAAAAACCACAAACAATTTGAAAACACCTGCATATATTGTTTAATTAACAATTTGTTGAGCTTTTAACTCTCTTTTGGAATCCATAAAAATTATAATTAAAACGTAATCAAAAGACATACAAAAAAAAAAACGATATTCAAGTCTTCATTTCTATATTTCACTTTGTTGAACACGTCGTATGGAGCATTTCATGTGTGACATTGTTAAGTATCTATAAATATAATTTCAGAAGATTATTTAAGTATAATACTTGAGATTAAAGAATCCAATTATCACGATAATCCAGCCATATAAGTGAACTATATGTATATCCTTGCAATAAGTTTTTAACACACTTTGAAAGCGCGATGGCAAGACAACTGAATGGAGTGGGTTGGGGGATGGGGAGTAAGCCCGTTATGTGAGAACGTGAAAAATGCATTTCGTCTGTCTTTAGCAATTATTTTACGCGTTCGTTTGTTGTTTCAACCTCGTTGTGGGCAGAGGCAAAAAGCCTAGGGCAGCCAGAGACCGAACCACTGAAAAGGACTTCACTCGGCGTGTGCACACAAGCGGACAAACACCCACACAGCCACACACAAACGCACACATTGTATACTAAACTAAATGTTTAATTTATTTAAAGATCATATGTAATAAAAATTTGTTGTACGACACAAGAGCCAGCCAGTTGATGTCCAGTTAATGAAATTTAAGGTTTCCAGGAAATTGGGTCACATTGAAAATCACTTGGAAGTGGCTAAAAATGAAAGAGGTCGAGAAGACTAATTGGGTTCTGTGGTTAGCAGCATTAGTTAAGGATATACATTTTTATTGGCTAAGCTCGAAATGAATTTATGACAACAGCTGTGTCAACTCTAATGAGAGAACATATGAAAATACGTTGCCAGGATGGGATTAGCTTTAAGCATAAGCTGCAAAGAAATCACAGAGAATAAATACAAGAGAAAACAAAAACAACATTAAAACAAAGAACGACAACAACGACGACACTGACGAGACCCAAGACCAGAACTGAACAGAACAGCAAGACCAGAAGCAAAAGGAAATGGCAACAGAAATGTGAAAAAAGGGCAAAGAGCAAACCAAGCGAAGACTCAAGCTTGAAAATTGCCAAAACAAAATGTGAAATAATGTCGTCAGCATTGGGGGAAGAAAATAATAGACGCAGCACGCGAGAATCCTTGAACACACCCGGGGGAGTCCTACATATGCTTACAAACAGATTTTTGTGGCAAATGGATGGAAGACGACGAAAAAGGAATGAAGAAGGAAGAGCAGAAGACGCGAAAATAGTTCAAAGGCATATGACATTGACACGAATACCCTTTCCAATGAGAATTTCGATATATGTATCTTTATTTTAGTCAAACTTTTGGACTAAGGGTCAAGGAGTTTTTGATGCATACCCGAAAAATGAATATATTTTCAAACTTTGAAATCGGAGTTTACTAGAACATTTTTTTTTTTTTTTTTTTGTGATTTGTTAGCCAAGTAATAAGTTTCTGTCTGTAGCGAAATTAAAGTGACTACTTTGCGGTAAGGATATCAAATATGCTGAATGGAATTCATTTTTGTCGGGAACGGCTGAAGCGATCTAAGCGAAGGGAATGTCATTCATGCCATACGCATTACCTTAAGTGTATGTTGGTTGGGGTTTTGTCGGAGCTCTTCAAGGATATGAGGCGAATGTTGTGTCTATTTGATGTCTCAACAACGGAAGTAAACGAATTAAGGCAAATGCTGGCATTTAAGGCAAATTCGCAAATATTCATAACGGCCCAAAGTCGCTTAGCCCATTTGATTAACTCGATTGACTATGAAATGACATTGAAATGGGCAAATCTTTGGGCGGCGCCCCACTGACGCCATGGGGGAGCAGAGCGGAGCGAAGCGTAGCGAATCGGACAAACATGTAAACGGAGGCTGAGGCCATTGCCATTGACTTTGATGATGGCCCTGGCACTGAGCACTTGACTGATGTAATCGCAGTGCATTAAGCAAGGCAACGGAAACCCTTCGAGAGCGCAACAACGACACGTCTAGGGTTCTCTTGAGAGAATGGCTGGAAGTAGGGTAGCAGAGGGAAGGGCCAAAGGTGCAGCATGGTTCATTTTTTTTCGCTGCGTCTGCTCTGTATGTGTGTGTGTGTGCCTATGTGTTTTTGTGGCAGTTGTTCGCCTTCGTTGCAAGCAATTTAATTTTTCCGGCAAAGCCAAGTCTTTTTTCCATTGTCTTGCAAGAAGCTGCACCACAGCCAGGGCAAAGAAAGAAGGAAAAGAAGGAAAAATGGGAATACAGCAGAGGGGAGTGTGGGGGAAAAGAAGTCTAGCAGATTTTCTTTCTGCCTTAAGCCATTGAAAATATTATGCTTTGTAGTAAAAACCGCGAAATATTTTATGAATCGATGTCGTTTCATGGTCGGGTTTAACTCTTTGTTTTCTCTGAGTTTTTTTTCTGTTTCTTCTCCTTCAGTTTTATTTTTTTCTTGAACAAAGCTTAAGCACAAAGAAAATATTCGCGTACAAAAGATTTTGGAAAACTATGAGAAAATTGAACAAAAGAGGAAATATCACTCATACAACATGTTGGGCGAAATTAAAGAAATAGAATACTTGCATTTTCTCTGCGTCGCTGCCCGAGAGCACTTATCATTCAAGAGCACGAAAAGAAACTTTTTCAATTAATGTTGAAATATCGTAAAAAAAATTATGGAGTCAATGAAATTCAAGGAGAAATTCCGTGCAGTATCTTGAATATTTCTTGTATCTAAGTACACACATATTTTGTTTTCTTTGGCAATGTAAAGATTTGTCGCCTTATTATAAATATGTTTTCTTGTCGCATGGCTATTTGATTTTTTTTATTGTTTTGTTAAAATTCGTACACAACATGGATGGAAAACCATTGTGTACTTTTCAATATATGCAAATGAATTCATAGAAATTTTAAATGGAATTTATCATGGCGAATGCTTTTGACTCTACTTCAATTTATGGATGGTAATACCCTGTAAAGTAACAAGGATATAAGGGTATATTGCAGATGCCGGAAAGGAAAACCAAGTATATGAATTCTTGAAAAAAAAGAGGTGAAACCCATTGTTACTCATTTAAGGACACTGTTCCCGAGATGTTGAATTAAATTTTAAATGCTCCTTCTTGTTAAGGGGTAAATAAATGTCTACATTCATTTTTTTGGTTCAGTTACAAGCGAGTTACGTTTCGTTTGAAATATTTTTTTATTTAATTTTACAATGTGATCAACTTTTATTTACATGCATGTGACAATCAATAATAAAATAAAACTATCACTGAACACACACACAACAAAAAATCAAGAGAGTGAGACAAAAAAAAAAAGGAAAGGGGGAGAAATCCCCACTACAAATGCATTCAACAATAAGAATACAATTTAATTATGAATATCTGAGAAATGCCCTTGATTGATTTTTTGTCGACGTATCATACGGATATGAAATATATATATGTATATGTATGTATGTATGTATATTAGGGGTGTTCTTCGTTGTATGGGGGAAAAAAATATCAATATTTTTTTTAAGTGCCGGGCATTTTTTTTTCCTTTTAGTCTAAAAAAAATCTCAAAAAAATTTGGGGCCGATCGGATAATGTTTAATGGGCGCGGAACTCATCTAAAGTTTTCAGTGTGATGCTCCCATATAAGCATACATAGCACCATACAAATATCATAGGAGTGAGCGAGATGGCATGCTATGAAATAAAATGTTAGTACCTTGTGAACACTGTTGATGATATTTTACAAAAAGAAAAGAAGAATAGAAACAAATGTTTCTTAATTAATATTTTTATCGTAAATTTTTATTTTTATCACTGACTAGATCACTTTTTTTTGCAGTGGGGTATTTTTTTTATAAGCTTCAACAACTTGAAGCAATAATTGCTTTTCTTCCTCGTTGTTTGTGAGAACTCTGTTGTACTCCTGCATAAATGTGACTCCTCTTTTGGCCATATTGTGGTAAATGACAAGAAGATCACGGCAGTACCTATAAACCTTCCTCAAATTCACATGTTTGCTTACAGTTCGATATATCCAGTTCAAAAAATATTTGTGGTAGCTAAGCTTTCAAAGTCAGACAAGGAGTATTTTTGAAAGTCCACCAAATTAGAATAATGCCTATTATTTTTCAGTTGAACATTTGGTTCCTTTAAGTTAAGATTGCTAACCATTCGGATTTATAGCCGAGGTTTCCGCGTCAGTATTTGCATATTTTATATAAATTTTTACATGGTTCAGATCATGGAAAGGAGTTTCAATAGCGTTTGTACACTTAAACCATGCTTTAATATACATTTTCACCGAGAAAATGCAAACATCACGGAAACCATTTTCTTCCTTTTTTGATAGACGAAATTTATGTCTAAATAAAAATATCTTCAAGGAATATATGGCTTTTGCATGGCCAGCGGGCATGGCTAGTTCGTCCAGGAGTACGAAAAGTTTATTGCTTTACACCAAGAAAGATTAATGCTAGCTGAAGCAATTCTTTATGATCTTCTCGGCTCTGACATTTCTGTAGTTCACCAAGGCAAAATTTCGTGAAGTCCTGGCGTT
Organism: Drosophila paulistorum; assembly: GCA_018152135.1. Taxonomy (NCBI): domain Eukaryota; kingdom Metazoa; phylum Arthropoda; class Insecta; order Diptera; family Drosophilidae; genus Drosophila; species Drosophila paulistorum. Next base: position 15,722,864 of record JAECXG010000606.1, on the reverse strand, counting down.
CTGCTTCACAAATTTGGACACGAATTGTTTCATCGGCAGCGCCACTTTCGAATTTATCATTCTTGAAATTTGGCCATGATTTTAAAAACCTTTCAAATATCGGAACTTCTGCTGCAGATGTGGAGCGTAGCTTTAGTTCAAATACGCTTCGCAATATGATTTCCAACATATGGTGGCGGCAGGGTAGGTTTATTAGACTGCGTCCAAATTTTTTTCTAATAGTACTGCTGCTCCTGAGAAAATCCCTGTATTTGCAGACGTGGTGTCATAGGACAAACCATTGACTTGGTCAACTACATTCCATTTGACTAGCCTGTCGAAAACTGCCTCAGCAATATTTTTGCCAGTCTAAGACTCTACTTTTGGTGCACCTAGGAACTTTGAAGTACCATTGTAGCTAACTGGAACTGCTAAATAGAACCGACTAAATCTGCGTTCAACCTTACTAGAACCGACTAAATCTGTCATGAACTTTCCGTCAAAATGCACTACCAAGTCACCAGTTTTACCCATTTGTAAGTTATGATAAGATTATTGGTTTAAAATGACCGAACAAATTTGTAAACCACTCTATTACTTTGTCCTTAAATTCAGCAGGAATTTCTGTAGATTGTTTTATACGTGATCTAGTCAATGATAATAATAAAAATTTACGTTAAAAATATTAATTAAGAAACATTTTTTTCTATTCTTCTTTTCTTTTTGTAAAATATCATCAACAGTGTTCACAAGGTACTAACATTTTATTTCATAGCATGCCATCTCGCTCACTCCTATGATATTTGTATGGTGCTATGTATGCTTATATGGGAGCATCACACTGAAAACTTTAGATGAGTTCCGCGCCCATTAAACATTATCCGATCGGCCCCAAATTTTTTTGAGATTTTTTTTAGACTAAAAAGAAAAAAAAAATGCCCGGCACTTGGTAAAATTCAATTTTTTGAAAATAAGAACACCCCTAATGTATATACATACATATATGTATATGCGAGTAAATTTTTTGTTTCCTTTGGTTTCGAAACGATTGTGTTCATTTTGCATTCACTTTATTTCAGTTGAAATCAAAAAGCCTTACGCATTTGGATGGCCTCGATACGGTGGTGGCATGCCAACATGGAACTGCGACTACCACAGCAGCTGGAACAGCAGGAGCAGGCCCAACGATGGCTTCCACAACAACGACGACTGCAACAATGGGAGCGGGAGCAGCCTCACTGGGCAGGCAGTCTATTGTGGTAAGTGAAAATTCAAGTTGCAACCAAGATAAACGAAGGTCATACAAGTATTAAATTGCATGCTAAACACAGTAGCAACTAAGCCTCTTAGCCCTTCACCCCCTCCTTGTCTCACTCTCTCTCTCTCTGTCTCACTCAATTTTTCTTGGTGCACTGTTTGTAGAGTAAATAGTTTGGCACCTTTATCGTTACTTTACATTACTTTACTTAGCTGTGGTGATTCTATGAGGAAAATTGATAACAAACGACTTTTCTTTGTAAGTTTGCTTCTTTGGTTTTTTTTTTTGTGTTTTTGTTTGAGTTTCTATTGGAGTTTTCTCAGCTGTCATTGATTTACTCTTCGTCATTTGTTTTACGCCCATTTTCTATATGTATCTATCTATCTCTCTATGTGCAAGATATGTCTATACACACATACTGTCAGTATATATGTGTGTGTTTTTTTTTTTTTTGGTAGTTACTATTCATTATGAAAAACCTGTAACAAGCACCCATCATAGAGCCCACCCCCTACCTCGTATCCCCACTTAGACACCTCTCATCTCCGTTCCTATCCTACTACTGAATGGCCTTAGTCAACAGTACGTGACTTTTCAATGATTTTTAGCTTAGTTTCTATTCAGTGTAAGAATTGTCTTCTCTTTTTTTGTGATTTTACATTGGTTCCAATGGATCCTTTTTATGTTTCTTTCCCCCCTATTTGTTGTCGAATTCGAAATGAAAATGTTGCCCGAAAATTGTATAATAAATTTTGGCAAATTGTAGAGAGAATTAGACTAGAAAAGGGACACATTATTTGTGCTCTCGTTGGGCAACAGTGCGTATTACATTGAGATTTTTCATATAATTGACTGAAAGGTTTGTTCTTGTCCAGGCCTATTGCTGTTTGATTGCAAAAGGATATGTATTCATATTTTTTAAGTTCATAATACATGTCTTCAACTTACAATTATCAAACAAAAGTAATTTTTGATATTTATATTCAAATAAAACTCATTTTCATAGGTAAAGGTTAAGTGAGGTAAAGTTTCTAGCGATTAACACAGTTTTATATAAAATGTGCTAAAGTCATTAAGAAGCTTTTACACATTGCTTAGGTATAGTATATTTGTTTTTACCTATCGGTTTTTGCAGGATTAAATTTCTGCTTAAAGTAAGTCTTACTAAGCATTATTATACTGAAAAATTTGCGGTTCTATAAATACAACATACTTGTTAGTTAGTAAAAGGCCATAGTTACAAGGTGATTAAGCACTAAGTAGAGCATCATCTGCAGTGAGCAGCTTTGCTTCAAAGTTTCCTTCAGTTTGTATTTATTTTCAATGGCCTTCAATTTGCCTATCGCTTACAGCACTTCCCAATTAAATCCAAAATAGAGTACATAGTATAGAATAGTGGGGAAAAAGTTTGTTTAAATTATGATTTTCAATATTTGCTTGGAATGATTAATTATTTTTTGTTTAATTGTTTTTTGGACTATTGAAGCATTTTAACGCAAACTAAATTCTAAACACTCTCACTGTAACTGTCTACGTCTCTCTCTCTCTCTCTCTCTCTCTTTCTCTTTCTCTCCCTTGCTGTCTTCTGATTTTGTGCCTTTTTGATACACACACAAACTGTGCCTACTTCCTGCGCCTATTTATCTGCCCACACACACACACAACGCTTTGTCATTGCTCTTAGTTGGATAAAACCGATTCAGTTCAAATTTGTCAATCTCATCCGCCAACGATCTATACCCAAGCGCCACAAATTGTCCGGCGAACACCGTCACTAATGCTCTCACTGTCGCCGACGCCGACGGTAGATATAACAACCACATCCACTTCCACATCTGGCTGTTATATAGCTCGAGGTGCAACCATTCCCTGTGTACACAGTAGTGTTAGCTCCGCCTCCGCCTCCTCCACTCTACACCATCAGCACCAACACCAGCACCATCCACCTCACTTCCACTCGTCTCACCATCCTCATCATTCTACACAACAGCATCAAAAGCAGCAGCAACAATTGGCTCCAACTTCAGCTCCAGCTCCGACTCATTCAATACCTTTGTCGTCTTCCTGCTCCACCACAACAAAACAGTTTCAGGGCTCTAGTGGCGAGGCGATCGTTGCGTCGTCGTCGTCAGTGTCAGTGTCGTCAGGGACAGTCAAACCAAAGAAGTCCTCGTTTATGCAGCGCAAGAAACCGTTATTGACACGCAGCGAGGTGAGTCAGCAAAAAATCCAAAAAGGAAAACGCCCCGCCCTCCCCTATACACACACACACACACACACATTTACCACCCAATCCCTACCCGACAATGAGGTAATTCTGGAAAATTGATAACCAATTGCCACAAAACAGGATATCACAAGGAAAGAATTAAGGGTATACACTAAGTCGACATAGACATGGTCGATCATTCTTTGTTTCAGCTTCTGTCAATCTTAACGATAATTAGTCCTAATTAGTCCAACTTTTGGATTCAATTACCGCATAAGGATATACGGCAAAAAGAGCATCTGAATTACGGTGCGTCATCCGTCTATCCAACTGAAGGTGAATCCGACTTGCCTTGGTCTTGTTCTAATTAATCCTGAAAGCCAACGACTGCTAACCTTTTGTGGTTGAGTTCGGTAACTGAAAGCAAAAGGGGTGAATAATGTACAAAACACGATGTCGGGAAATGAATAACTTAGAGTCATCAAGTTGGTTTTTTTAATTCTTTTCTCCTCTCCCCCGCAACTCCTCCTCTCTTGTATTTTTGGTTTTTTTTGATTTGTTTTTCGACGGTTTAATCAGCAAAAAAGAAAGTAAAAAGTTGCTTTCGCCTGGCGCACACTTTCATTTTCACCTCACCCCAACTGTCACTGTCACCCTCATCCTCAATCCCACTGTCACCCTCATGGCTCATTCATCTATCGTGCATCCTTCAGTCTTCATTCTGCCATCCATTCGTTTGTTTTCTGCCATCACTTTTTCACACTTTCCGCTTTCTTTTCCTGTCACACAGCGAGGATTCCACTTTGTCTTCGCTTTGCCGCCTTTCTGGTCTGGGTCAAATACGAAAACACAGAGAATATGGTTTCTTTTTTATCTGAATATCCGTTACCCGCTACCTTTCTCCTACACCTTTTTTTCTTGTATTCTTTTTTATTTTAAATATTTGCAGATGAATTTCCGCTTCCCTAGATTCTATGGAGAAACGCTTTTGTGTAGAACTTGTGTATTTTTTGTTTTATTTCTGTCTTTCCTCTTTCTTTCGCTTTGATTTCAGAGTCAGAGGGGTTAATTTAATAGCTTTGACTAACAGTGAAATAGCGACTCTGAATAAAAAAAAACCCTATCGCCGTTTCAACTTTCCACAAAACTTTTAGAGATATGGACGTTTCTTTGTCGGTCTCTCTATCTCTCTCTGTCTCTGTCTCTATCTCTCTCTCTCTGACTGTCTCTATTTACTTGTCTTTCTGTATCCCTCTATTTTCATCTGATATGCAAATTAAGCGATTTAATTAAAATACGACTATAAGACTATTCACCATCTTTCCTATAAATGTATATGTAGGTATCGAGTTCCGAATTCTTTTCGGTATTGTTTTGCCTAGAATCAGCGCAGCAGCCAGATGAAGAATTTATACCGGCGACCAAAGGTGTCACCCTATTGTAAGTAAACTGAATCACATCGTTCTATGATTTTCGAGGCTTTGAACTCAAAATCTATAGAATCTTTAGAGAAAAGTTGGGCAAACTGAAGACCTCTTTATGTTAACTTACAGAAATGCACTGAGTCATGCATTGCGTGTGCGAAATCTTAGCTTTAATCAGATCACAATAACGGACAATTATCCCACGCCAAGTTTTTTAGATGCAGGTAATAAGAAAAATTGTTGTAGCCATGGATTGTGTTCTCTGTATTGGGTTATGTTATGTTGTTTCAATAGGTCCTTCACCCTTGACAAGCTCATTGGATGAGCAAACGGATGTGGAGAATCTGGCTGGACATCATTTAATCATTACCGAGCGTGAAAGCAGTCGCAAGACCTTACAGAAGGCTGCCTCATTTGTAAGATTTGTGGCCTCCACGCATTCATTCAGTGTAGTTTTTATTTGCCCATTCTTTTTCTTTTCGATTTCCTCCATCTCCCTCTCTCACAAAGGGTTCGCGTCAACGTCCACCACGCCTGTTGTCATCCGCTTCCACCGAAGAGACTAGTGAATCGGCTGGGGCAGCGGGCAAACAAATTAAACAACGCTGGACTTCCATTTTCGGCATTAAGAATCCACAACAGAGTCAACTCTGTGAATTACTTAATAGTTATGCCAAAAATGGTGTTCCCCAGCGGCCAGACGCCCTGAATTTTGATCACCCCGATTTGGTTAATTCGTTGGCCTATCTACAGAATATGGACAAATCATGGTTGGATTTTGTCCATCATGAAGCTATGAGTGAGAGTGAGATTAAGATACAAACGGCCATATGGGAGCTGGTAACCACCGAAGTATACTATATACATGCCCTGCAAACTGTCACAGATGTAAGTGAGATTTCAGTAAAGGAATGAAATTTGAAGAACCCTGGTCTTCATGCATCATCTCTGTGTGTCATTGTTTAGCTCTTTTTGGCCTGTTTGGAAGCCGTACAAGAGGAACGCCTGCTAATTGATGTCGATCAGCATCGTTTGTTCTCCAATATTAGATCCGTTTGCGAGGCAAACATAAAATTTTGGACTCTTTGGCTTTACCCAATGGTGGCTCACAGTGTTGTGACCCACGAACCGATGAGGTGCGCCTTCTTTCAAGAGGGTTTCATTGCCTTTGCCTCGATCTTTGCACCATATAAGGTAGGAGGAGCGGAAGATAATCGAGTTAACTATTAGCCTTAAGCATAATATCGTATCCGTTTGTAGATCTACTGCGCAGAGCAGAGCACATGTCAGTTCTATTGCAAGGAGCTCAATCAAAATAATGCTCTATTCACCTCCTATCTGGCCTGGTGCGAGTCCCAGAAAATGTGCAATCGCCTCCGGCTGGCCGACATTGTTGTACGCCCCATGCAGCGATTGACCAAATATAGTCTCCTGCTGGCGGCTATTAAGAAGCACATGAGCGATGTGGAGGAGATTGAGGCCATGGATGTGATGATACACAGTGTTGAGAATTTTGTTGGCAGTGTCAACAATCATCTGACCATGCGACAGGAGAATGAACGCCTTAAGGGTGTGATGGCAAGGATTGAGTCCTATGATGTCGTGGTAAGTTATCAGAGAGGGGGAATGGGATGATGGGACCGTTCGATTTAATGAAGCAAAGCTAACGACAACAATTGCCCATGAATTGCTCTGCTGCTGCTACTACAGGATACCAACAACGAAGTACTCGACAAGCTTATCAAACACCACAGCCAGATGTTCGACCTTTGTGCCCCCATGCGTGGCTGTCCGGCGTATCCGGTGCGTCATCTTTTCATGGAGGGTGACCACAAGTTCAAGGACAATCTGGGCAAATCGGATGTACATTGCTTTCTACTAACGGATTTGCTGCTGGTGTGCAAGACCATTGCCAAGAAGGGACTGGGCGCTCTCAAGGTCATTCGTCAGCCATATCTAACCGACCAGCTGATGGTTCATCTGGCTCCTAACAACACATTGAACTGTGTCTACCTGAATGAGTTCCAGGTGGCAACGACAGCGTTTACGCTACAATGCACCGAGGCAAAGAACTGGTGTGATGCCTTATGGCGGGCCAAAACCATCTACCAAAGACTGAAGCGCGGATCGGGAGGCGGCAGCGGCGGCGGCAATGTGGGTGATAGCTTCCGTTTCGGTGGCAGCGCTACCAGTGGCGGCACCGCCGACTCGCTCGGTGTGCGCAAATCGCCAATGAACTCCTCCATCTGTAGCCATGTGTCCAGTGCCAATAATAGCCATAGCGGAAGTGTCGAATGGAATGATTCGCGCAACATATCGGTGGACTTTGAGAAGACCAATTCGGTGTCCAGTGATGAAGGATCAAGCATTATGACGGGTAAGTGCATCACGCACACACATTCGATATCGATATTTGATATTCGATATATGTATATCGAATGATTTGGCTCTCTTGCTCTCTTTCTGTGAATGAATGCAGGCAACCATGGACTAGTCCTGAAGGGAAAGCAACAGCTTATTGGTGGCTTACACAAGGCAAAGGTCGGAACTATTGCCTCAACTTCGGCCAATACGCTTTCTGTTCAGCCTCTGAACCATTTGGGCCAGAGCTTACCCAATCTGAATATGCATCACAGTCACACGTAAGTTGAAGTTGTCGTCCTGATCCTGCCATATGACCAGCTTCTTACTAAAAAGCAAGCATACACACACACACACACTCATTTTGTCCAGTCACACAAACACACTCTCACAGCGAGTTTAATTTTATTTGTAACATATTTATAACATAATTAATTTTTACAATTATTTTTAAACAACTCCAAAACAAAAACATAAACAAAGATTTATAAATTTACAAAAAAGCGAAAAAAACGAATACAAAAATAAATCATTTTTTTATTGTGTCAATTGTATGGAACTCTGTTTGCCTGTTTGTTTATTTTTTTTTGTCATATGCCTGCGCCGATATCAACCAAATTAAACCCACCACAACGCAACGCTTGCCACCACAACTCACCACAATCCACCACGAACCATCATATTATCGACCGTAATTGTGAACCGACCGACCATGCTTAACCTGCCGTCGTCATTTTGGTTTTTCGGACTTTATTCTATTTTATTTACAATTCTTTATATACTTATATTTTATCCGACTTTTTGTTCTGGGCTTCTTTAACTTTTCCGGCTTTTTGTTTAACATTTTTTTTTTGTTTGTTTCATTTGCACATTTCTATCTGTCGTCTGTGGCGTCTCATGGGTCTTTTACAGTAACCTTTATCATACTTATAGTAACAATACATTGCTCGTGCCTGGTACGACAACTAGTCACTCGGGTAACCTCTTATTATCGCCCAGTCATCGTGGCATTTCATATCCACCGCCGAGTCCAACAAGGTGAGTTTCCCCCTGTCCACTCTCTATCCACTGTCTGTCCCTGTCAGTCTCCCCACACACACACTCTCTCTCTCTCTTTCTCTCTCTCTCTCTCTCTCTGTCTGTCTGTCTCTTTGTATCTTTTGCACATTTAAGTGATTTATCTGTTATAAACCCACTACTATTCCTTGCAAGAACCTCCGCCTTATCAAACTAACCCATCGACCTTCTCTTAGAGTACCGTTGCGTCGTGGCATGGCCTTTTCCACATCGACCAAGAATCCACCTTTGCGTAAGACACGCAATGTTACCTCCCAGAACAGTATTAACTGGCATCAGATTCCGGCCACACCCACACCGCCCAGTCCGCGATCACAGCACCAATCCCCCTCATCGTCCACTGGCACAGGCACCAACACGGTAACTAGCACTGGCATTATACCTCTCCAGAAATCGATGCCAATGCTGGATAATGCCAATGGCGGACCGCCGCCCATCTTGCAGAAGCAATTGTCCCACCAGGCGCCCTTACCAACTTCCAATCACAATTTAATGGAACTTCAGCGACCCTTAAGCAATGAGACAGATGTCTGATGTCCCATTAACAATAGCAGCAGCAACAACAACAGCAACAACAACAACACCAACAATTATAAACAATATACAAACATATAGCACACGATCTATTTATCTGATGGATCAAAACTGATGATAGTCATCGAGAAAAGCGTCACAAAAATGTAAGATACAAAAACGAAACAATGAAAATCAAATATAATAATTGCACTTTTTGGGTCCAAGAACAGACAAAACTGATATTGAAAAAACGAAAATCGTAAAGAAATTGCATTCCAAATATCCCTCCTGTACTTAGACACAGCCCCACAGCTCCCCCAACACCCAAACCACCCACTCACTAACAACCTAAACGTGTCCACTTCCACTTAATTAATTAATCGTAACATATAAAATATGCAACATAAAATAAAATTTGATAATATTCTTCCCATAGACGATATAAAGACAAATAATGTGTAACCCAATTGAAAACATTTAAGATATAGTGTATCTATATATAGACATACACACATATATATAAACTATAAAGACATATGCCATATGTATGAGAAATAAACATATTTAGATTGAAATTGTTAGCTTTATGAATTCTGTGTTTCCATATACACATACATAAACATATATATTGTTAATACTAAGATAGTTGCCCTGTTATCATACTTGTATATATTTAGTTATTGGTCGGAATATTGCAACCAAAAGCCCTAATCACACCTTTAATCCTGTATATACATATGCATATGTATGCATTTAAGTACATACAGAAACGATTATCAATACTACTACATAGACATAAATAGGGATCAGCCATATTGCAGATAAACTCTGAACTTATCAAACATAGAAAAATGTTTCCAAGTTGTTGAAATCATTGATGGAAATTGATGTCGTTGATATAATAATTATATCATATCGTGTTAATATCAACAATCCTCACATGGAGACTTCTCAACATAATTGAGTCTATGTGGAGGAAGTTTTACTCTCTTTGGAATAGAATTATTGGTGTTAACAAAATATATTGATGTAAGACTATATCTCCGATTATAATATATATATAAATGGATATATACTTCTTCTCCCTCTCTCTCTCTCTCTTTCTTTATTCCCTTTAAAGACCATTATCTTCTTAACCAAAATTGCTGCCCCCTTTCCCTTCGGTAAACCAAACTTAATAGCACTTTAAAAACGACTTTAACTACTTTTCAACTCCATGATTGGATCTACTTTCATGTAGTTCAAAAAGAAACTATCAATATTTCTTGTTCTTCTCTTTGTTATACTAAATTGATGATATCTAAACATTTTCCATGCTCCTATCTAAAGGTTCTTGTGTTTGCTTCCACACTATAATATAGAATAACTATAGATGAAAACAGAATTCAACAGTAAACTATACCAAAACATATATATACCTACATATATAAATAAATAGTCTATATAGACAATTATAGTTAACGCAAATATTGTTATCAAGAGAAATTCCCATAGAACTGGTCAATTGACGGCGTTTATTTGAACAGTTTAGCTGGAGCAAAAAAAACCTTTAATTTAGAATGCTCCAACGAGTTGGAAATATTATAGAACTAGAATCCGAGGGATATGTAGTTTTGTCCTAGCCGATATATTAGTTCAAAACAGTTTGACATTAGCCCATTTTGATCTTAGTTTAGTATTTAACCAATTATTACACAATTAATGTTGTCTTTTCAAGTGAATTGCTTCGGCAGTGTGTTCCAGTAAGATATCTTGCATTCAATGCAAGAGGTTTTTTTTTTTTTTGTTGTCGATTATGTATAATAGTGAAAGAGAGTGATCTATGTTAATTTTGGTCAGTACTTAAGAAAACTTAAATAAACAATTAAGAAGCAGAAACGTAATCCCAATTACAGTTCTTCCCAGCAAAAAACAATTTAATTTCTTAAAAACAAAACTCACTGAGAAAAAAACACCATTGAATGAAACAAAGAAAAAGAAGTGAAGATACATTTTTCTTCTAATTGTATATATTATTGAAATGAATAAAAAGCGTGACATAAGTTCTAAATTATATATATAGGAAGAGGAAAAAGTTGCACCGATACACAAAGTAAAACAAAAGAAACACACAAAAAAATGAAAAGAGGAAAGTTTGTACAAAAGAGGTGAACATAGTAGAATTATATACCATATGGTACTATATGTGTATACACATTTACACATACCATATATATGTATAGGGTTATGCAGTTGCAATATGAAACATATAGTTAATACTTATCGAACATAACTATCTACTATATGTATTACGTATAACCAAATATATGGATTTCTTTTAGTTTTAGCCATAAAATATCTATAGATACTATCTATAAAACAACAAACAACAACTATTAATGTTACATACCAAAATACACACACACATTGATACCTATTATTGTATATCCCTATCAAAGAACCATGTTTTTTTTTTCATTGACAAAAGTAAAAGTAAAGTGCAAAAAAGCTTTATTTACACACGCTTAAACAATAAAAAATAAACGAAACGATAAGAACAACTAAAAACAAACATTAATTCTTTTTCCTCAATCAAACTTTTGGCTATAATTCTTAATCCAAATCAAATACTTTTGCTGAGCTTGAGAATAACTTTTGGAAAATAAAGGAAATATTTAATGGGATAGGCCATGCTAAGTGAGTATAATATACATATATATTTGAATGGGTCTATATCATGAACTCGTAAAGTATTTTTCAAACATGTGCAAATTATCAAAAATATTGGCAACTTGGTTTATATTTCGATTGATTATTTCAAAAGGCTTTGACTTCTGAGTATAACTCTTATATGGCCTTCGTTATTACCAACAAATTCTTTGAGTAAAAGGCAATTCTTTCAATCTGTGTTCAAAATATTCTTCATTTTTAATTTTTATTCAAAAGTGTTCGACTTCTGTGTGGGCTACTGATTATAAGACATAACATGGTGTTCAAAATTTCCAAGAAGTTCTTTCACTAAAACCTTATAACCATTGAATCTGTGGAGAGATGCCATTCCCGAATCTCAGGTAAGTTATTAACATACAAATGTCTCGTTTACCAAGAGGCGGTGGGTTGCAAACAGTCAATTTTCATTACCGAGATGCTTTTAGATTGAAATTAGAAAAATAGTATTTTAAATCTCACAAATTGGCCCCTGTTTAAAAACCATTCTTTTAAGAATTTGACAAAAAAAAAGAATTCAACTGATATTATTTGTTGGTACAACTTAAGTAAAAATTCGCATTTGAAAACACAAGCAAACGGTTCTGTTTTATTTAAATTCTAATAAGGAAAAAAGTATTTTAAATCGTATGAGTTGGAATACAAGTATGTATTTAAAAGTGTAATCAGGGAAAAAACGATTCAGTTGTTGACCCAACAATGAAAATTAGCTGAATGAGAAACTCTAGAATTGTAATATTAAATGTTTCACTGACATTGGGAACGGTTTCTTCTGGATGCCAATGTGAGAACAGGGTATTAGAATCTGACAATTTGAGACTTAAATTTTGTTTAAAATATACATCAAATTCGTTTGCGTCACAAGTTTTGAAAAATTTGCAGATATAATTAAAAATCAATTACTCTCTAGAAAAAATAAAATGGAAAGAAAAAGGCGAAAGTATGAAATGGAAAACCATGACATAATTTCTCATACAAGCTCGTCTCTTCTCACTTTTTCTGGACAAGAGCAGCGTCTGCTTATTTAACCATTAAAAAGTTTTTTTGCCACAGCTGCAGTAACAACTACATAGACAAGTATGGGCCAACAGAGCACAGCATAGCACAGCACAGCACAGCAGTGCCGACCAAGCTACAATGTCCTGTGAAGAGGATAATGCCCCTACAGAAAGGGGCAAGAGGGCAAAACGATTGCATCTAAATGCCATTTAAAGTGAGCCATTGTGAGAACTCAAATTTAATGATTTATTGTATGAACAAACCGAATATATACACACATATTTCGAAAATGCATTTAAGAATCAGAACGAAATCTCTGATGGGATTTAGGTGAAAACTTACTTTATTATACGACTGTCGGACGGTTGGTTGGTTGGTTGGTTTTCGCTTTCCATTCATGATGCTTACGCGAAGCCACTTTATTTATTTTTCTTTTCTGTTTATTATTTTTTGTTTATTTTTAAGAGCCACTCAAAACAGACATGGCATGTAAAAACCAAGTAGATTAAGTTCTCCTGCTCCTGCTCCTGCTCCTGTCTCTGCTGCTGCTTCTGATCCGTCTACCACTGCCCTACACTTCCTGTCGTGTCGCTTCTAACGTGTTTTCAGGTTATTCTTGTTAAATAATTTGTGATGAATGTCATATAATTCTGCGATAATAAAAGTATTATGGCTGCCGCCTGTCGGTTTTCGGGGAAATCTGCAAACACAAAAAAAAAAGGACGTTAACTGAAGGACAAATGTTGTGTGGATGTGGGTTATGGATTTTGTGGGCTTTTTTATGCCCTTGCAAATAGAGTTTATTAATTTGAATCATAATTTTTGAAACTTATCTTATTCGTAATGCCATTCGTCTTTCCATTTCATTTACTTGGAAGTCTTTTTCTTACTGCTGCACACGTTGTCGTATATACTGGATCTAAATAATATATACTTCAACCGTGTGATGATATTTAAAAATATGCTAAATTGCGATCAAATTGGAGTATAACATATTGAAAACAGTGGGAAGTTGCCTAAGTTAGAGCCGCAGGATAATGAGCTCTTTGATTTACAATTTCTGAAAAATGAAAATGAGAAGATCCTGTGTAACCTTCAACTTGAATGAATTTTGTCTTTGATGTTGGTGAATTTTCATTAGATTCGATTTTAGTTGTTATATCTGATGATTCAGTCACCAATCAAGAAAATGTTTTTGTTAGATCGTTGTCTAAAGAGAAGCTAGTGTCTTGCAAATTGTTATGGATAAGAGAAAAGCTCCTATTTACGCTCCTAAAATACGTTTCAGATGCATTTGCTGCCATTTAGTGAATTATTTAACACAACGCTGAAATATTTAACCACTTCACCGCATTCCATCTGCTAACCATAAGCCCCACTCCCACTCCCACTTCCAACCCCAAACACAGCTTGCCCCTTACCCACACAAACATCACACCTTGGCAGTTCTTTTCAATTAAAAAATAATTCTCAACACGATGCTTAAATGACAAACAGAACAGCAGGAGAGGCAGACAACGAGACATATAGACAGACAGACATTTAGTCAGTCAGTTATGGGTGTGTGTATGTGTGTCGTGTGTATTTTGTGTCATTTTAACATATTACTCATGGGCATTATGAACCTCCCGAAGCAGGTTGCAAACAACGTTGCGTATACTTTACTTCGTCCTTGTGGCTAGCGTGCGGCTTTAAAAACAGGAAAAACCGCTGCCTTAGTCAATAAGAAGATGATTTTCAACATGTATTTTTGCATTTTCCTTTATAACTGTTCCGTTTGAGTTTAAGGTACGTTATTTGTGGCGTCAGGTTGAGCAGCATGCATGAAAAACCAAAAAAAAAATACAATGTACACACACACACATATAAACAGCAACTGGAAAAATATCAGCAAACATAGAAAACAACATGGAAACCATCAATTTTAATGCCAGGGGAAGACAAAAAACACACAAACGATGGTCGGCTCAATAAGTATTGATTGAACAAATGAAACGATTCATATCGAATGAAGAAAAGTGCAAGAAGTTGCCCCGTTTCGATAGATCATTTGCCTTACACAAACAATTGCATACTTTTGAGGCGCTCAAAGAACTTCTTAAACTACCCTCTCCAACAACTGTACAGACAGTTGGTTCACTATGCGACACAGCGTATTTATTTGAAACTAGCCAAGGCAGCGTCAAATAAAAATTGTCAACCGCAATGACAGGACATTCTTTGGCTCAATACATGGCATAGATGTACATCTACATATGTATATGTACATACATATATATGGCAGATAACTGTCTTTATCCATGTATATATCCATATAAAATTTGTCTATTTGATATCCAGTTCAATTGGATTTGGTCTTTCTACAGTTTAATGTTCGTTTTCAGCCAAAACAATTTTTGGTTGTTTTGTTTCATTTCATTTCTTTGCTTCGTTTTGGCCAACTTCAAGTTGGTGGCCATCAATAAAGTAAAAGAAGGCAACAAGAACAACTTACTGGTCAGTCACCTAACCGCCGCCGTTTGCGGCCACCAAAAAGAGAAGTAAACTGAGTTCAGTTCAGTTGAGTGGAGTTGAGTTTATTGGAGGTAAGCTGAGCTGACTCATTGGCCCCGTTGGCTGCGGGCCAAAATGTTTGCCTCGGTTCGTCCGTTCGTTGGGGTCCGTCCGTTTTGAAAAATGGCACTGCACCCGTCTGGCGCCTTGCTTTTTTATACCCTTGCAAAAAGGGTATATTAATTTTGGTCAGAAGTGTGCAACGCATAGAAGGAAGCATCTCCGACCATATAAAGTATATATATTTTTGATCAGCACGACGAGACGAGTTCAAATAGCCATGTCCGTCCGTCCGTCCGTCCGTCCGTCCGTCCGTCTGTCTGGATCAACGCGAACTCCTCCGAGACCGTAAGAGCTGCAGAGCTGAAATTTTGCACGTATACTTGTATATACTGCAGGCGTTGTATATCTCGGATTCAGCCGGATCGGACCACTATATCATATAGCTCCCATACAAACGTCAAAGTCACGAACAGTGACTTTTCACACAAACTTCGTTATTTTATCAGCAATTGTCATAAAAGTTGGTATTTGTCAGTTTGGTGTTCTTATTAATAATTGTGCCAAATTTGATCAAGATCGGGTGACTATATCATATAGCTCCCATACAAACGGCAAAGTCACGAACAGTGACTTTCTCAATAACTTCATTAATTTTATAGCTATAGCCAAATCAGCTTTTTTTCCCGTCAAATCTGGCTTTTTTGAAAGTCCAATTGCGGGAAAAATACCAAAACAGCGGGCAGCGGGAATTCTGGATTTTTTAAAAATATAAATTGCTTTTTTCCGCTCTTTTTCTACTGAACAATTTATCATTTTTGAGCGATTAATCGTAGTAAAATGTTATTCATCTAATTCAGTGGGAAAATACTGAGAACACTGCAAATTTTTGGGTTGAAGTGTTTGCCTATAAGGATTCTGGAGGATATAGCCGAGAATTACCAAAACAGTTGCAAGGGTATACAAACTTCGACGTGGTCGAAGTTAACCCCGGCCCTCTGGTTTTTTTTTTTTGTTTTCCCACTTATTGTTAGTTCTATTTGCCGCTTCTGCTTCTATAAATTACATATTATTCAGACACCTTGGCAGCTGGCATTCGATCTGGTCCTTACCTGCAGAATACCACCATTCAATCGGCCATTTTCCACTCCCCCACCCCCTGACCGAAAACACCCCTCAATTGAATTATTTCCGTTACGTTAGGTTTCCTTTTTGTTTGCTTTTAGTTTTTGGCTCTCTCTTAACAATTTGTCTACCAGTTGTCTTCCTATTTATTTGGCTTTGTTTAATTTTCTAATTGTTATTGCCATTGCCCAGACCCATTCGTCCCCGTCCCCGTCCCCGTCCCCGTCCCCGTCCCCGTCCTTGTTCCCGTTCCCATTCACATTCCAATTCATGTGACCCCCCTCCTTTTCCCGTCGTCGATTTTCTGGGGAAAAGGGCAAGTGCCCTTTTAACTCTTGGCAAGGCATTCAAGTGTTTATTGTTCGCTTTTTGAATTCGTTTATGGTTATTTAACATTTGTAAATTATTTAATCAGCAAATGAAGTGTATTTCAAGTACCAAACACTTCAGGCACTAACAAGAAGTCAACAGAAATACAAACACATTGAAGCCCTTGGAAGATTTATGAAATTGTTTATACCCTAGAAATTAATTTTCAACGTATTTGGCATTATTCAGTTTCTACATTATTTAATTTCATTAAGAACAGTTTAAGAAAGGATTGCCCTACTCTAAATTGATCCTGTTTGTTCAAGTAGTGTGTAAGTCAACTGCAAAATCCATTCAAGTGTAACAAATTGAAGTCTCGCCTTCGAGTGATAGCTGTTAAAGGAAATGAATGTTAAGGAAATGAAACTGGCCATCATATTAAGGTTCTGTCTCTCTCTCTATCTCTCTCTCTCTCTTACTTCGATTCATTTCGTTGTTTCTATGGATACTCATATCATGTGCAACATTGTGGAATTCTGGGAAAAACGACTTTGTGCAAAATTCCCAAAAGTACTATTTCTCATTTGGTGGGTGAGGCGATTGTTTTTGTTTTTTCCGTTTCTGTTCGTTGTTCCTTTTCAACCAAAGTGACACCAAAATGGGTAAATTAGCCGGCAATGTCCTGAACATCATACGCATGGTCAAAGCTCTAAATGCCCAACGGCCACCTGTCAACCCGTATTCCTTCCATTGGGCCCCCCCATTGTCATAGTCAAAGCAATTGCCATCGCCATCAGCCGGACAGAGACAGACAATGCATGAAAGTGCAGCTGGAGCCGGAAATTGCGCTTCACTTTCAGCTGGGGCCATATACCACTTTTTTGCATAATGGCCTCTGGGGCCGAGTGACCTCTTGGTTCCTTGCTATTCTGCTCCTTGTGCCGCCGCCAGGCGCCAAGCGTCAAGTGCCAAGAGCCGGAAGCATCTGCATGATAATTCTTGCATACATTTTGGGGGCCATCTTAAGTTTAAACTGCACGGCATTTCGTCTACGGAAATTACGAAATTTTTTAAAAACGAAATCCCACTGATACAAAAAGAAAAGCAAGAAAATTTAACAATTTTCATTAAATTCGCAGCCAGAAAGAAAAGAAAACAAACAGAAAATAAACACGAACGATTTGATGTGACCTACTTAAAGAGGCATATCAACTTACTGTCTTGAAGAAATTGCATGGGATTATTTGAGTTGGCATTTTCACAGCTCGTGCTGTTAGACCATTTAATCCCTATGTGGGCCAAATGATTCCCAATGGAATATACGAGCAGTCAAGGCAACGCTCTAGCCTAGAAAAATAATTGAAAAAAAAATCATAGATGTAGGCAAAGATAGATAGGACAGAAACCAAGTCGTCTCTCTCATTCATCAATATTGTGTTATATTAAAAGAAGCAAATCTAGTGAAACGAAGTAATGTACGATTTATCCAATATCCGGTGTTCTTTAATTTGTAAAGAATTTATAATTCATAAGTTAGTGCAAACCAAAGAAAATAAACCCCTCACATTTGTATATCAACTTTTTTATTTGCCATTGCTGAAATTGCACTGTAACCATGAAGGGAAAAAATCTCATATGTCAAATCGGTTATTCAATTGGTGGCGAGGAGGAGGAGAGAGAGGGAGCCATGAACCTGGAGGATATGATATGGCATCTCTATAAATCGGAGACAGCAGCTACGATTTCCGCCTCTCTGCAATCACGATATGGTGACATTTAATTATAATTGTATTTAATTCTTTTGATTGATGCTGTGTGAGCAGCGGCATGAGCCATTGGCAGGAGCAGCAGGACTGAAGTTGGAGCTGAGACAGGAGCAGCAGCAGGAGAAGGAGCAGGAACAGTAACAGAATCAGCAAGGTGTGTGCACGGTGTCCTGGGGCAACCCTTGTCAAATTCGAATCGAAATATTATTTATGAGTTTCATTGATAAATATAATTTATTTCTCTAATTTTGTTAGGCTGGTTCCAAAAAAATAAATGCAAAAACCTTTGCATACTTTTAAGCGGTCGACTCTGGATGAAATGAATATTGACAGAAAATATGCCGAAATGGCATGGATAGAAAAATCATATTCAAAAGAATTCCAAATAATTCGAAATGACGACTTTTGGATATTTATAAGTAGTAGGTACTTACCTTTGATTAAGGTAAATTCTTTTCTCCTTTTCGATTAATTTCCCTTTTTACCAACGCCTTTTTTTGTGTGTTTTGTTTTGCACATTGATTTTTTCGCGTCGATAAGAAAATGACAGTTAATATTTATTACCTACTCACACACATAAACACACACACAGACACACTGACACACACACAATTCTAGGGCCTCGAAAAGTGCCTTACGTCAATGGCGACAAACATCATTTATCAATCGCTTTAAAGTCCAACCAAAACGAAAAGAAAACTAATTTCCTCTTCTATAATACATTTAACATTGCCTTTGCGATTAATTCTCACGTTTAATTCACCCAACAAAAAGAAAACGCCAAAAGGAACGTGAAGCTGATGTTGGCACTTTAAGAAATATTTTCGTGCCGCTAAATCATTATAATATCCTTTTTTACAAAAGTAAAACGAAAAAATAAAATAAAGAGAAGGGCAAAAACACAACAAGAAAATGGAATTTGCATTTTTATTGCCATTCACATTGAAAATTCAAATATGCATTGGGCCCAGAGACACACAAATTTTGTATGGAAAATGTTATAAATTTGGCCAATTGGCCAAACGAAAAAACCTCCCTCTCCCTGAGGAGGCTTTGGTGGAGGCCAGTGAATGGATGTGGTACATCTTAAATGAGTTTTAAGGCAAATATAAGTTGGATTAGTTATAATCTTATGCGATATCTCGATATACAACTTAACTGTGTTCAGAAACTATCATTCCCCATCATGAAATCTCTATTCGTTATACAATTTGCATCTAACTAATATATATCGTGTTTACTATACTTGAACGTAACAACGGCTAACACGGCGTATGAGCAATATCTGATAACAATATATAAACCAAAGGAGCCCTTAAAATAGAAATTTGAATAAATAGTAAAACATTTTTTTACACAACAAATACAAATTGTCATCTTATTGGATATTATTGATGTCTGCTTGCACTTATTATAAGTATGTACAAATACATACATAATACATAGGATAACTATGTGTATGTTTGTGTCTGTGTGTGTGTGTGTGTGTTACGGCCTAAGGCAAAGCCACTTGAAGTGATTGTTGATGGTTTCGAAGGCTTTTTTCGGGAGAGAGAGAGATGGTAAGGGGAGATGACAAATGGTGTGAAGTAGTTTATTTATGAGTTTTATGCGGCTCGTTTGAATACATTAAACTGATTGCATAAAAAGAGGCACCAACAGACAGACGGTAGAGTAAGAGGACGACAGAGAGAAGCAAAAAGGGCAGGAAATAAAATGAAATGGAATGTGTCATGGACAAATCATAACTTGCCATTTGTTGTGCGCCCTGTTAAAAGTAAGATGAATAGTCAGATGGATGGTGATTCACTCTGTATGCTTGACAAAATATGCTATGTCAAACATTTTCAAATGCAAAGTTTCAAAGATCATACACACGCACACAAATATGGATAAGCATTGTAACAGAAAGACAAACATCAGAGAGAAGGAGACGGAGAGACACTTGAAGAGGTGGTTACTAGATTTTTTCTCTCCCTCTCTCTGCGGCGTCTGTGTCTTATATACATGCTTTCTTTACCATCTCGATTACCCATGGCTATGGTATGTAGGTGTGTAAACTCAGTGGCACTTAACTGCTCTCGAGGCATTGGGGCAAGCAACACATTCTCCAAGGTGCGATTAAACGTTTTGCCCAGTTCGTGTTAACTGCTGCTCTGGGGCCCCCCCGGAGCCCCAACAAGCCTTAGCAAAACGCAAAAGTTTGCTAGTCAATGCGTACATACAGCACACAATATACTTAATATATGTACATTAGACTGGTTTCTATCGATATTGAATATAGATATATTTATGCATATGTACATATATAAGTAGGTTTTTTTCTGTTCTTTTAATTGTCGTTGCATTGAACACCTGTTTCGCTTTTGAAGAGGTGCAAATCCTTAAATATTTGTATTCAGAAGTTGGTCGTTCCTTCAAATTGATGAAAGTCTTGAAAGTATACTTATCTCTCAAAGTAAAAATGATTTATCATTTCTCTTCTTTTTTAATATAATTCTCATATGAGAAAAAAGCCAGCCTAATGTACAAACACAAAAGTTCTTTCAACAAAATTGGCACGCATTCAATAATCCCCCCCTCCATTACACCTTCGAACCAAACACACACCACCCCACCCACCCCCTAAAAGGTGAAGAAAAAAGTGAAACAACAACAGAAAAGTTTCGTTTCAGTTGAGGGAGTCTGTCCAAGTTACTTTTGTTGTGGCTGATATGATATAAGTTTCCCTTTGACCCGTCTATCAAGCTCTCCGCCCTGAGCATAATCGTAGTAGGCAACAAAACTGCTCAACTAAACGAATTATTTACGGACCCAATGATGCACTTTTAAGGTGAAAAAATATATACAGAAATATGTTTTTCTTCAGCAACTGAAGCGTTAACTTTGACTCACTACTAAAGACATTTTGATCCTATAGTGAATTTGGTTGAGCCGTTGAATAATTCATAGTATGTAAGAAAAGTTTTTCTTTAATTCAAATACAATTTCAATGTAAAAGATTCGTTACTCTCTTAGATCAGTTCAATATATGTATATGTTTTTACTGACCCGACTTATTAAGTATACCCAACTAATGAACGTATGCAATCGAAGAGTATAGGAAACTACCTACAGTTGATCAAATTTTATTTTATTACAAACTAGGCAAATTTCGGGTTTCGTATGGGTTTCTTCCCTTCGGTTTCTTTTCTTTTTATCCGTGAAACGCCTTGGGAATGGGATAATTAAAATGCCAAAAATAAATGGCAATTAAGCAAACTGCCTCAGCGCCTCGACCCCAGCTGCTTGCCCTATACCCCCTGCCCAAGCCTTCTCATGCCACATACCCATTCCCTTGATTGACACTTTAAGACACTTTGCCAGCCATAATGCCATGCCACAACATGTCGCCTTACGAGAGAGAGAAAAAGTCGAACCAGACACCGAGACCTGCAAAGAGTCAGAAAATGTGTCAAATTATCGATTTCTAGACGAGCGGCACAAGGAGCGGCAGACAAGAGACAACAAACAGAGAGCTCAACAAGGCTTAAAATTGTGTTTCACTTTTCCTCCATTTTGATGTTGGTTTCCTTTTGCTTTTTGCTTCATTTTTTGTTGTTGTTTTTTTTTTTTTTGCCGAAATTAACAACGCTTATGATGTTTAAAGTTGGCAAATTCTTTTTGTTCAGTCTTGTGGTAGGCTTTAACATTGGAATTTAAAAAATTTGACTTCGTCATATGTTTCTTTTTTCTGTGTAGGTCTAAGATCCTTTTCTCAGATGGGGGTCCTATCAATTGACATCAAAGAAAACACATAGCCAAAGGGCACTAGAGAAACTTTTTGCCTTTCACCGTTTAACAGATTGCCAGGACATAACATATGGAAATCGAAATTCATGAATGAAGATACTTTTGCCTACGTGGCACCCATGTGATGAATCATTTTCAGTTTAGGACGAAAAGAGGAGAAAAAATTCCATTCAGCTTTAAAGTCATTAAAGGCTATAAAAGACCTCAATCATAATAAAACCTGCTGACAAATTTCTTTACACGTGAAAACAAGAAAGCAAAGAAGATACTTTTCAGTTTCCCTCTGTCTTTCAGTCGGGTGGGACTCATTCGCTATCATTTTTCATACGACATTCTGCGAAGGAAGCCAGAACAGACCAGAATATGCAAGGCAACGGATGAGGTGGAACGACAGGGGAAGACAGAGAGAGACTGAGAGAAACCTGTAACAATAACATTAGAGGGACTAATTAATGACAAATTTCATTTGTCGCTTGTGGGACATACTTAATTCATCCATACATACATATACATATGTACATACATAGGTGTGTGTGTGTGTACTACATTTATTAAGAAAATCTTCTGATTTGTCGTCATGGCATTTGTATTCAATTTTATTAAATAAATAGTTGGCAAAACTTCTATGGAAATAGAAAACAAATTGAATAGTTTTACCCACAACTACAAACAATTAGTAATCACTGTATGTATTTATGTCTGTCCTTTCGACTCAGACAAGACAGCAGCAGCAGCAGAAGGATCCTGCAGCGTTTCAGCTCCAATCAGTCATCATTCATCAAGCCGAATTCCCATTTGGCTTGAGCCATTGCCAAGGTAAACTTGCGGTTGGCATTTGCCATGACATTCATTAATTTGTGCGTAATCATGCAAACTGATTTTTTGTTTGTTTTTGTTTTGCTTTTTTTTCGTTTGCTCTTTGTTTATTTTATATAAAATAGAATCTATTAAATCGTTGCCAAAGAATCGACAACTGCTGCGATTCTGATTATGTCTGAGTCTGGTTCTGCCTAACCACAAGCCTTTATTTAGGCGGTCCACCCGAAAAGACTCGTCACGATAATAATGATGACGCTGTTGGTGATAATGACGCTGGGGTTGATGATGCCTTTACCGTCTATTCACCTACATTTCAGTTGTGCTGAAGGATTCTGGCCAACTGCTACGCGTAATACATTTAGCAAATTAATTTAACTCAGCGGAGCATCATTGACTTTGCATACAAATTGAAATTTATTCAAGCCAATTTATGGAGCCAAGCGCTGAGAAAATCAAAATTCTTCAATCTTACTGTCATTGGCGAACATCAAATATGTAGTCCAATTCAGTTCAGAGGGGTGTGCGATCTCACCACAAAAAAATAAGGACGAAAGTGGTGTCTAACGCATCCTGTCATCAAGAACAATTATTCATGAAAAGGACGTCACGAAAATCCTGCAGAGAGCTCAGATATTCAAGATTTTACAGTTTCCAAATTTTGTTGAACACTTTTTGCCTTATTACCCGCTAAATTTCAAAATTCAAATGCCCAACTGTCCGTTACACATAAAATAAAAATTTTAGTGCAGCCGCCTACTAAGTAATTCTGTTGGCCTGGTACTTCACTTTTTCTCCAGAGCAAATTCAACGCCAAAACTTTGAATTTCGTTGCCCGCAAAATTCAAAAATGCAACTGGCAGTTAAATTTAAAAATTCAAATGTCCGTTACACAGTTAAATAAAATTTAAACCAGTTGCCTACTAAGTAATTCTGTTGGCCTGGTACTTCACTTTTTCTCCAGAGCAAATTCAACGCCAAAACTTTGAATTTCGTTGCCCGCAAAATTCAAAAATGCAACTTGCAGTTAAATTTAAAAATTCAAATGCCCAACTGTCCGTTACATATAAAATAAAAATTTTAGTGCAGCCGCCTACTAAGTTATTCTGCTGGCCTGGTACTTCACTTTTTTCGATTTTGACAGGACATCGTTTTTTGATCCTCCAGGATCAGGACTACCGATCTGCATTCAAGGATATTCAATATCCTGCCAAAAATATTACTCGAATTTTTGTAAGGGGGTTAGTCAGAAAAATGGCCAAAAATCGTAAAAAACCAATAAATGTCCTTATAACTCAGTCATTTCAAGGACGATCAGGATGTCCTTTGGTTAGATGGTAGTCCTTGATGACCTGCTTCGGCTGACACCAAAAGATCCTGGAAAGTCCTTCGGATAGCTGAGATAAAAGGATATTTCTGTTTCAAGAAAAATGGCAAATATCTCGCGAGTCCTTTAAAGGATCAGGACGAAAGTGGTCTCAAAAGATTCCAAACATCAAGGACTATAGTCGGTGTAAAGGACATGGCGGTAGTCCTGCGGAGAGCTGAGATATCAAGGATTTTTTTAGTTTTTTCTTGTTTTTTTGTTCGTGGGATTTTAAAAAATTTACTAGTCTAAAAAACTAAAAAGTTTCGTTGCCCGCAAAATTCAAAAATGCAACTGGCAGTTAAATTTAAAAATTCAAATGTCCGTTACACAGTTAAATAAAATTTAAACCAGTTGCCTACTAAGTAATTCTGTTGGCCTGGTACTTCACTTTTTCTCCAGAGCAAATTCAACGCTAAAACTTCAAATTTCGTTGCCCGCAAAATTCAAAAATGCAACTGGCAGTTAAATTTAAAAATTTAAATGTCCGTTACACATTTAAATAAAATTTAAACCAGTTGCCTACTAAGTAATTCTGTTGGCCTGGTACTTCACTTTTTCTCCAGAGCAAATTCAACGCTAAAACTTCAAATTTCGTTGCCCGCAAAATTCAAAAATGCAACTGGCAGTTAAATTTAAAAATTCAAATGTCCGTTACACAGTTTAATAAAATTTAAACCAGTTGCCTACTAAGTAATTCTGTTGGCCTGGTACTTCACTTTTTCTCCAGAGCAAATTCAACGCTAAAACTTCAAATTTCGTTGCCCGCAAAATTCAAAAATGCAACTTGCAGTTAAATTTAAAAATTCAAATGCCCAACTGTCCGTTACATATAAAATAAAAATTTTAGTGCAGCCGCCTACTAAGTTATTCTGCTGGCCTGGTACTTCACTTTTTCTCCAGAGCAAATTCGTCGCTAAAACTTCAAATTTCGTTGCCCGCGAAATTCAAAAATGCAACTGGCAGTTAAATTTAAAAATTCAAATGCCCAACTGTTCGTTACACATTAAAAATAATTTATATCAGCGACCTATTACTTATTTCTGTTAGCCTGGAATTTGACATTTTCTCCACGCGTAATAATTGATAGTTCTTTTCTACCCCAAATAAATACGCAACACTTTTTTATAAAATTCATTTTATTCGCCCTAAAAGTATGCTACATAAAGTTTCTTCTTCCATAAGCTAAAAATTTTAAGTCTAAAAGGCAGAAAAGTGCTAATAACTCAGTCATTTGAAGGATGAGCGGGATATCCTTTGGCCAGATAGAAGTCCTTCTTAATGCGCGTTGACTGACATTACCAGGTCCTGAATGTCCTTCATATAGCTGGAAAAAAGGACCTTTTCAGAAAATTGAATGTCCTGCATCCTTAGATGACCCCAACTTTTTTTGATGCCAATCTGTAGAGATCATCAAGGACATCCTAGGAAACCATGTCCTATCGTCCTGCGGCAGGTCTTGTGGATTCTAGAGCTAAAAATCGAAATAAGGATAATTTGCTCGAGGCCATATCACGGCAGGACATTGATCGATTTTGACAGGACATCGTTTTTTGGATCCTCCAGGATCAGGACTACCGATCTGCATTCAAGGATATTCAATATCCTGCCAAAAATATTACTCGAATTTTTGTAAGGGGGTTAGTCAGAAAAATGGCCAAAAATCGTAAAAAACCAATAAATGTCCTTATAACTCAGTCATTTCAAGGACGATCAGGATGTCCTTTGGTTAGATGGTAGTCCTTGATGACCCGCTTCGGCTGACACCAAAAGATCCTGGAAAGTCCTTCGGATAGCTGAGATAAAAGGACATTTCTGTTTCAGGAAAAATGGCAAATATCTCGCGAGTCCTTTAAAGGATCAGGACGAAAGTGGTCTCAAAAGATTCCAAACATCAAGGACTATAGCCGGTGTAAAGGACATGGCGGTAGTCCTGCGGAGAGCTGAGATATCAAGGATTTTGTAGTTTTCTGCAGTTTTTTTGGTCTTCCGATTCAATTTGGGACTTGGAAAAATTTCATTAAATTACAAGTCCAAAAAGCAGAAAAGTGCTAATAACTCAGTCATTTGAAGGATGAGCGGGATATCCTTTGGCCAGATAAGAGTCCTTCTTAATGCG
Organism: Drosophila paulistorum; assembly: GCA_018152135.1. Lineage (NCBI taxonomy): Eukaryota > Metazoa > Arthropoda > Insecta > Diptera > Drosophilidae > Drosophila > Drosophila paulistorum. The sequence goes on along the minus strand of JAECXG010000606.1, from coordinate 15,696,489 downwards.
CGTTGACTGACATTACCAGGTCCTGAATGTCCTTCATATAGCTGGAAAAAAGGACCTTTTCAGAAAATTGAATGTCCTGCATCCTTAGATGACCCCAACTTTTTTGATGCCAATCTGTAGAGATCATCAAGGACATCCTAGGAAATCATGTCCTATCGTCCTGCGGCAGGACTTGTGGATTCTAGAGCTAAAAATCGAAATAAGGATAATTTTCTCGAGGCCATATCACGGCAGGACATTGATCGATTTTGACAGGACATCGTTTTTTGGATCCTCCAGGATCAGGACTACCGATCTGCATTCAAGGATATTCAATATCCTGCCAAAAATATTACTCGAATTTTTGTAAGGGGGTTAGTCAGAAAAATGGCCAAAAATCGTAAAAAACCAATAAATGTCCTTATAACTCAGTCATTTCAAGGACGATCAGGATGTCCTTTGGTTAGATGGTAGTCCTTGATGACCCGCTTCGGCTGACACCAAAAGATCCTGGAAAGTCCTTCGGATAGCTGAGATAAAAGGACATTTCTGTTTCAAGAAAAATGGCAAATATCTCGCGAGTCCTTTAAAGGATCAGGACGAAAGTGGTCTCAAAAGATTCCAAACATCAAGGACTATAGTCGGTGTAAAGGACATGGCGGTAGTCCTGCGGAGAGCTGAGATATCAAGGATTTTTTTAGTTTTTTCTTGTTTTTTTGTTCGTGGGATTTTAAAAAATTTACTAGTCTAAAAAACTAAAAAGTTTCGTTGCCCGCAAAATTCAAAAATGCAACTGGCAGTTAAATTTAAAAATTTAAATGTCCGTTACACATTTAAATAAAATTTAAACCAGTTGCCTACTAAGTAATTCTGTTGGCCTGGTACTTCACTTTTTCTCCAGAGCAAATTCAACGCTAAAACTTCAAATTTCGTTGCCCGCAAAATTCAAAAATGCAACTGGCAGTTAAATTTAAAAATTCAAATGTCCGTTACACAGTTAAATAAAATTTAAACCAGTTGCCTACTAAGTAATTCTGTTGGCCTGGTACTTCACTTTTTCTCCAGAGCAAATTCAACGCTAAAACTTCAAATTTCGTTGCCCGCAAAATTCAAAAATGCAACTGGCAGTTAAATTTAAAAATTCAAATGTCCGTTACACAGTTAAATAAAATTTAAACCAGTTGCCTACTAAGTAATTCTGTTGGCCTGGTACTTCACTTTTTCTCCAGAGCAAATTCAACGCTAAAACTTCAAATTTCGTTGCCCGCAAAATTCAAAAATGCAACTTGCAGTTAAATTTAAAAATTCAAATGCCCAACTGTTCGTTACACATTAAAAATAATTTATATCAGCGACCTATTACTTATTTCTGTTAGCCTGGAATTTGACATTTTCTCCACGCGTAATAATTGATAGTTCTTTTCTACCCCAAATAAATACGCAACACTTTTTTATAAAATTCATTTTATTCGCCCTAAAAGTATGCTACATAAAGTTTCTTCTTCCATAAGCTAAAAATTTTAAGTCTAAAAGGCAGAAAAGTGCTAATAACTCAGTCATTTGAAGGATGAGCGGGATATCCTTTGGCCAGATAGAAGTCCTTCTTAATGCGCGTTGACTGACATTACCAGGTCCTGAATGTCCTTCATATAGCTGGAAAAAAGGACCTTTTCAGAAAATTGAATGTCCTGCATCCTTAGATGACCCCAACTTTTTTTGATGCCAATCTGTAGAGATCATCAAGGACATCCTAGGAAACCATGTCCTATCGTCCTGCGGCAGGTCTTGTGGATTCTAGAGCTAAAAATCGAAATAAGGATAATTTGCTCGAGGCCATATCACGGCAGGACATTGATCGATTTTGACAGGACATCGTTTTTTGGATCCTCCAGGATCAGGACTACCGATCTGCATTCAAGGATATTCAATATCCTGCCAAAAATATTACTCGAATTTTTGTAAGGGGGTTAGTCAGAAAAATGGCCAAAAATCGTAAAAAACCAATAAATGTCCTTATAACTCAGTCATTTCAAGGACGATCAGGATGTCCTTTGGTTAGATGGTAGTCCTTGATGACCCGCTTCGGCTGACACCAAAAGATCCTGGAAAGTCCTTCGGATAGCTGAGATAAAAGGACATTTCTGTTTCAAGAAAAATGACAAATATCTCGCGAGTCCTTTAAAGGATCAGGACGAAAGTTGTCTCAAAAGATTCCAAACATCAAGGACTATAGCCGGTGTAAAGGACATGGCGGTAGTCCTGCGGAGAGCTGAGATATCAAGGATTTTGTAGTTTTCTGCAGTTTTTTTGGTCTTCCGATTCAATTTGGGACTTGGAAAAAATTTCATTAAATTACAAGTCCAAAAAGCAGAAAAGTGCTAATAACTCAGTCATTTGAAGGATGAGCGGGATATCCTTTGGCCAGATAAGAGTCCTTCTTAATGCGCGTTGACTGACATTACCAGGTCCTGAATGTCCTTCATATAGCTGGAAAAAGGACCTTTTCAGAAAATTGAATGTCCTGCATCCTTAGATGACCCCAACTTTTTTTGATGCCAATCTGTAGAGATCATCAAGGACATCCTAGGAAATCATGTCCTATCGTCCTGCGGCAGGACTTGTGGATTCTAGAGCTAAAAATCGAAATAAGGATAATTTTCTCGAGGCCATATCACGGCAGGACATTGATCGATTTTGACAGGACATCGTTTTTTGGATCCTCCAGGATCAGGACTACCGATCTGCATTCAAGGATATTCAATATCCTGCCAAAAATATTACTCGAATTTTTGTAAGGGGGTTAGTCAGAAAAATGGCCAAAAATCGTAAAAAACCAATAAATGTCCTTATAACTCAGTCATTTCAAGGACGATCAGGATGTCCTTTGGTTAGATGGTAGTCCTTGATGACCCGCTTCGGCTGACACCAAAAGATCCTGGAAAGTCCTTCGGATAGCTGAGATAAAAGGACATTTCTGTTTCAAGAAAAATGGCAAATATCTCGCGAGTCCTTTAAAGGATCAGGACGAAAGTGGTCTCAAAAGATTCCAAACATCAAGGACTATAGTCGGTGTAAAGGACATGGCGGTAGTCCTGCGGAGAGCTGAGATATCAAGGATTTTTTTAGTTTTTTCTTGTTTTTTTGTTCGTGGGATTTTAAAAAATTTACTAGTCTAAAAAACTAAAAAGTTTCGTTGCCCGCAAAATTCAAAAATGCAACTGGCAGTTAAATTTAAAAATTTAAATGTCCGTTACACATTTAAATAAAATTTAAACCAGTTGCCTACTAAGTAATTCTGTTGGCCTGGTACTTCACTTTTTCTCCAGAGCAAATTCAACGCTAAAACTTCAAATTTCGTTGCCCGCAAAATTCAAAAATGCAACTGGCAGTTAAATTTAAAAATTCAAATGTCCGTTACACAGTTAAATAAAATTTAAACCAGTTGCCTACTAAGTAATTCTGTTGGCCTGGTACTTCACTTTTTCTCCAGAGCGAATTCAACGCTAAAACTTCAAATTTCGTTGCCCGCAAAATTCAAAAATGCAACTGGCAGTTAAATTTAAAAATTCAAATGTCCGTTACACAGTTAAATAAAATTTAAACCAGTTGCCTACTAAGTAATTCTGTTGGCCTGGTACTTCACTTTTTCTCCAGAGCAAATTCAACGCTAAAACTTCAAATTTCGTTGCCCGCAAAATTCAAAAATGCAACTGGCAGTTAAATTTAAAAATTCAAATGTCCGTTACACAGTTAAATAAAATTTAAACCAGTTGCCTACTAAGTAATTCTGTTGGCCTGGTACTTCACTTTTTCTCCAGAGCAAATTCAACGCTAAAACTTCAAATTTCGTTGCCCGCAAAATTCAAAAATGCAACTGGCAGTTAAATTTAAAAATTTAAATGTCCGTTACACATTTAAATAAAATTTAAACCAGTTGCCTACTAAGTAATTCTGTTGGCCTGGTACTTCACTTTTTCTCCAGAGCAAATTCAACGCTAAAACTTCAAATTTCGTTGCCCGCAAAATTCAAAAATGCAACTGGCAGTTAAATTTAAAAATTCAAATGTCCGTTACACAGTTAAATAAAATTTAAACCAGTTGCCTACTAAGTAATTCTGTTGGCCTGGTACTTCACTTTTTCTCCAGAGCAAATTCAACGCTAAAACTTCAAATTTCGTTGCCCGCAAAATTCAAAAATGCAACTGGCAGTTAAATTTAAAAATTCAAATGTCCGTTACACAGTTAAATAAAATTTAAACCAGTTGCCTACTAAGTTATTCTGCTGGCCTGGTACTTCACTTTTTCTCCAGAGCAAATTCGTCGCTAAAACTTCAAATTTCGTTGCCCGCGAAATTCAAAAAATGCAACTGGCAGTTAAATTTAAATATTCAAATGCCCAACTGTTCGTTACACATTAAAAATAATTTATATCAGCGACCTATTACTTATTTCTGTTAGCCTGGAATTTGACATTTTCTCCACGCGTAATAATTGATAGTTCTTTTCTACCCCAAATAAATACGCAACACTTTTTTATAAAATTCATTTTATTCGCCCTAAAAGTATGCTACATAAAGTTTCTTCTTCCATAAGCTAAAAATTTTAAGTCTAAAAGGCAGAAAAGTGCTAATAACTCAGTCATTTGAAGGATGAGCGGGATATCCTTTGGCCAGATAGAAGTCCTTCTTAATGCGCGTTGACTGACATTACCAGGTCCTGAATGTCCTTCATATAGCTGGAAAAAAGGACCTTTTCAGAAAATTGAATGTCCTGCATCCTTAGATGACCCCAACTTTTTTTGATGCCAATCTGTAGAGATCATCAAGGACATCCTAGGAAACCATGTCCTATCGTCCTGCGGCAGGTCTTGTGGATTCTAGAGCTAAAAATCGAAATAAGGATAATTTGCTCGAGGCCATATCACGGCAGGACATTGATCGATTTTGACAGGACATCGTTTTTTGGATCCTCCAGGATCAGGACTACCGATCTGCATTCAAGGATATTCAATATCCTGCCAAAAATATTACTCGAATTTTTGTAAGGGGGTTAGTCAGAAAAATGGCCAAAAATCGTAAAAAACCAATAAATGTCCTTATAACTCAGTCATTTCAAGGACGATCAGGATGTCCTTTGGTTAGATGGTAGTCCTTGATGACCCGCTTCGGCTGACACCAAAAGATCCTGGAAAGTCCTTCGGATAGCTGAGATAAAAGGACATTTCTGTTTCAAGAAAAATGACAAATATCTCGCGAGTCCTTTAAAGGATCAGGACGAAAGTTGTCTCAAAAGATTCCAAACATCAAGGACTATAGCCGGTGTAAAGGACATGGCGGTAGTCCTGCGGAGAGCTGAGATATCAAGGATTTTGTAGTTTTCTGCAGTTTTTTTGGTCTTCCGATTCAATTTGGGACTTGGAAAAAATTTCATTAAATTACAAGTCCAAAAAGCAGAAAAGTGCTAATAACTCAGTCATTTGAAGGATGAGCGGGATATCCTTTGGCCAGATAAGAGTCCTTCTTAATGCGCGTTGACTGACATTACCAGGTCCTGAATGTCCTTCATATAGCTGGAAAAAAGGACCTTTTCAGAAAATTGAATGTCCTGCATCCTTAGATGACCCCAACTTTTTTTGATGCCAATCTGTAGAGATCATCAAGGACATCCTAGGAAATCATGTCCTATCGTCCTGCGGCAGGACTTGTGGATTCTAGAGCTAAAAATCGAAATAAGGATAATTTTCTCGAGGCCATATCACGGCAGGACATTGATCGATTTTGACAGGACATCGTTTTTTGGATCCTCCAGGATCAGGACTACCGATCTGCATTCAAGGATATTCAATATCCTGCCAAAAATATTACTCGAATTTTTGTAAGGGGGTTAGTCAGAAAAATGGCCAAAAATCGTAAAAAACCAATAAATGTCCTTATAACTCAGTCATTTCAAGGACGATCAGGATGTCCTTTGGTTAGATGGTAGTCCTTGATGACCCGCTTCGGCTGACACCAAAAGATCCTGGAAACTCCTTCGGATAGCTGAGATAAAAGGACATTTCTGTTTCAAGAAAAATGGCAAATATCTCGCGAGTCCTTTAAAGGATCAGGACGAAAGTGGTCTCAAAAGATTCCAAACATCAAGGACTATAGTCGGTGTAAAGGACATGGCGGTAGTCCTGCGGAGAGCTGAGATATCAAGGATTTTTTTAGTTTTTTCTTGTTTTTTTGTTCGTGGGATTTTAAAAAATTTACTAGTCTAAAAAACTAAAAAGTTTCGTTGCCCGCAAAATTCAAAAATGCAACTGGCAGTTAAATTTAAAAATTTAAATGTCCGTTACACATTTAAATAAAATTTAAACCAGTTGCCTACTAAGTAATTCTGTTGGCCTGGTACTTCACTTTTTCTCCAGAGCAAATTCAACGCTAAAACTTCAAATTTCGTTGCCCGCAAAATTCAAAAATGCAACTGGCAGTTAAATTTAAAAATTCAAATGTCCGTTACACAGTTAAATAAAATTTAAACCAGTTGCCTACTAAGTAATTCTGTTGGCCTGGTACTTCACTTTTTCTCCAGAGCAAATTCAACGCTAAAACTTCAAATTTCGTTGCCCGCAAAATTCAAAAATGCAACTGGCAGTTAAATTTAAAAATTCAAATGTCCGTTACACAGTTAAATAAAATTTAAACCAGTTGCCTACTAAGTAATTCTGTTGGCCTGGTACTTCACTTTTTCTCCAGAGCAAATTCAACGCTAAAACTTCAAATTTCGTTGCCCGCAAAATTCAAAAATGCAACTTGCAGTTAAATTTAAAAATTCAAATGCCCAACTGTCCGTTACATATAAAATAAAAATTTTAGTGCAGCCGCCTACTAAGTTATTCTGCTGGCCTGGTACTTCACTTTTTCTCCAGAGCAAATTCGTCGCTAAAACTTCAAATTTCGTTGCCCGCGAAATTCAAAAAATGCAACTGGCAGTTAAATTTAAAAATTCAAATGCCCAACTGTTCGTTACACATTAAAAATAATTTATATCAGCGACCTATTACTTATTTCTGTTAGCCTGGAATTTGACATTTTCTCCACGCGTAATAATTGATAGTTCTTTTCTACCCCAAATAAATACGCAACACTTTTTTATAAAATTCATTTTATTCGCCCTAAAAGTATGCTACATAAAGTTTCTTCTTCCATAAGCTAAAAATTTTAAGTCTAAAAGGCAGAAAAGTGCTAATAACTCAGTCATTTGAAGGATGAGCGGGATATCCTTTGGCCAGATAGAAGTCCTTCTTAATGCGCGTTGACTGACATTACCAGGTCCTGAATGTCCTGAATGTCCTTCATATAGCTGGAAAAAAGGACCTTTTCAGAAAATTGAATGTCCTGCATCCTTAGATGACCCCAACTTTTTTTGATGCCAATCTGTAGAGATCATCAAGGACATCCTAGGAAATCATGTCCTATCGTCCTGCGGCAGGACTTGTGGATTCTAGAGCTAAAAATCGAAATAAGGATAATTTTCTCGAGGCCATATCACGGCAGGACATTGATCGATTTTGACAGGACATCGTTTTTTGGATCCTCCAGGATCAGGACTACCGATCTGCATTCAAGGATATTCAATATCCTGCCAAAAATATTACTCGAATTTTTGTAAGGGGGTTAGTCAGAAAAATGGCCAAAAATCGTAAAAAACCAATAAATGTCCTTATAACTCAGTCATTTCAAGGACGATCAGGATGTCCTTTGGTTAGATGGTAGTCCTTGATGACCCGCTTCGGCTGACACCAAAAGATCCTGGAAAGTCCTTCGGATAGCTGAGATAAAAGGACATTTCTGTTTCAAGAAAAATGGCAAATATCTCGCGAGTCCTTTAAAGGATCAGGACGAAAGTGGTCTCAAAAGATTCCAAACATCAAGGACTATAGCCGGTGTAAAGGACATGGCGGTAGTCCTGCGGAGAGCTGAGATATCAAGGATTTTGTAGTTTTCTGCAGTTTTTTTGGTCTTCCGATTCAATTTGGGACTTGGAAAAAATTTCATTAAATTACAAGTCCAAAAAGCAGAAAAGTGCTAATAACTCAGTCATTTGAAGGATGAGCGGGATATCCTTTGGCCAGATAAGAGTCCTTCTTAATGCGCGTTGACTGACATTACCAGGTCCTGAATGTCCTTCATATAGCTGGAAAAAGGACCTTTTCAGAAAATTGAATGTCCTGCATCCTTAGATGACCCCAACTTTTTTGATGCCAATCTGTAGAGATCATCAAGGACATCCTAGGAAATCATGTCCTATCGTCCTGCGGCAGGACTTGTGGATTCTAGAGCTAAAAATCGAAATAAGGATAATTTTCTCGAGGCCATATCACGGCAGGACATTGATCGATTTTGACAGGACATCGTTTTTTGGATCCTCCAGGATCAGGACTACCGATCTGCATTCAAGGATATTCAATATCCTGCCAAAAATATTACTCGAATTTTTGTAAGGGGGTTAGTCAGAAAAATGGCCAAAAATCGTAAAAAACCAATAAATGTCCTTATAACTCAGTCATTTCAAGGACGATCAGGATGTCCTTTGGTTAGATGGTAGTCCTTGATGACCCGCTTCGGCTGACACCAAAAGATCCTGGAAAGTCCTTCGGATAGCTGAGATAAAAGGACATTTCTGTTTCAAGAAAAATGGCAAATATCTCGCGAGTCCTTTAAAGGATCAGGACGAAAGTGGTCTCAAAAGATTCCAAACATCAAGGACTATAGTCGGTGTAAAGGACATGGCGGTAGTCCTGCGGAGAGCTGAGATATCAAGGATTTTTTTAGTTTTTTCTTGTTTTTTTGTTCGTGGGATTTTAAAAAATTTACTAGTCTAAAAAACTAAAAAGTGCTCATTACTCTGTCTTTTTAAGGGCCAGCGGGATCTCTTGGGATCTTTGGCCAGATGGATGTCCTAGTTGCGGGTCCGGGAACGCCCTTGGAATAGCTGCAAAAAATTACCTTTTCAGGCAACTACATGTCCTGCAACCTTAGGTCCTGTGTTTTGAAAAGGTTTTTATGGTTTTTAATGCTAATGTGTGTCTCTTCGTCCTGCGAAACAATTTCCCAAAACGCAAGGATATTACTTATGTTTACTAAAGATACAATTTATTTTTTCAGGTATCTGCAGGACTTAATACCCTCGAACCCCCCAAGGAATACAATCTGCTGAAAGGACATCCATAATAGAAAAAAGTAGTTTTTTTATTATTTTAGTAATAATTAATAATTTAAATAAAATTAAGATACAGTTGTTGTGCTAGAATTTAACTTTAAACAAATCGAAACCATACAAATAAATTATTTTAAAACTTAAAATACCAATAAATATGTGTTTATTTTCTTCATTTACGTAGATCGACCTAATTTTGAAATCATCGTCGGATAGATCCCTAAATTTACCTGAACACATAGTAGGCGGATTGCTTCAATTTTCCATTTGTAGCACACTTTTGGGCTGGCGAACCTTTTGAATTTAACGGGCGATTAAATTTGAACTGTTAACGACGTTTTTTGTGCTGGGGGAAAACTAAGTTATGAACTTTGAAAACTTGGCTGAATTTATTTACTTACTTTTCTTTAAGATTTTCTAATTATATTTGACATTAAAATCGGAAAAATAAAACTTTTATTCCAAAGCTTTTTAAAAATATCACATCTTAGTATCAAGTTTTAGTTGAAGATCGATAAGAAAGGGATCTGGGTTATAGAGCCAACGCTAAAGAAAGTTCAAATTAACCATATTTAATCAAATATCGTTAAATTTAAAGGGACAAATTAAAGCATTTACTTATGGGTAGTTATGCAAATATTCTGCACAGCTGCATCATGTTTATTCAATAATTCGGACTCACTGAATGTTTATTGATGTGTGAGTGTTTATTTTTTTCTTGTGTACTTTAATTGTATGCAATTTGTTTTGTGACATTTAAGTGCAATCAATACAATCACGATAAGCGACACAACGTATTGAAAATATGTTTCAATATGAATTGGGTCATATATTTAATAAATAATGCTTGAAGCTAAGTCTGTGTACCAATTAAAAATTGTAACAACATACAATTTAAATGACAAATATTTTAACATATTTTCATACATGCGATTGCTCTTACCCCCCTTCAAAGCTGTTAACTGGCCAAATACGCATCACTGTGACTTCGCTCCACAGAATGAGAGAGGGAGCTCTATAGAGAAAGAGTGTGTGTGTGTGTGTTAAGAGGCTCCATTAACAGAGAGGGAGCGCAACGATCAGCGGCGGCTGTGGATGGAATGGGAGGTTTTTAGTTGAATTTTTTTAAGTGGTTCTCACCTACAGTGTGAACACGATAAGGCAACAATAACAACAACAATAACTCACAAATCAACTGAGCAGCACAAACGACAATAAACAACTAGTATAAATATGTAGAACGTAATGCAATGCGTATGTAGATTTCGATTAGATTGAACACGGTTTTCTTTTGGTTTTTTTTAAGTAGTTCGGTCCGAACGGAATTATTCATTATTCGAAGTTAATGAAAATTCAATATTGAATGCATTGAATTAAAAAAAAAAAAAACTAAAGAAAGGAAAGAAGCAAACGGCAGATAGGCAAAATAGTTAGTGCAATGAGCGATCTGAAACCAGTTCTGTGTGTGGGCTGCACGGTCATCGATTTTGTGACCATCAATAGTAGTTTCCCCATCGAGGATACGGACCGGCGTTGCAACGATGGCTTTTGGCGGCGAGGCGGCAACGCTTCCAATGTCAGCACGGTTCTGCAGGTGCTCGGTCTGAATGTGGAATTCTTTGGCATGCTAAGCAAATCCGATGGTTTTCGGGTGCTCTTAGATGATTTAGATCGTCGTCAAATCGATACTCGTCATTGTCCACGAACTGAGCAAGATCCACCCTTTTCGTCGGTCATCTTGGCCCAAGACTCGGGCACGCGCACAATAGTCCATTGCAATAAGAATTTTCCGCAAATTACCTACGAAGATTTTCAGAAAATTGATCTTACCCAATATAGTTGGATACATTTTGAAGCACGCAATCCCACTGAGACCATACGCATGATGCAAGCCATTGTTGAGCATAATAATCAAAACCAAAACGAGCGCATTGTTATATCTCTCGATTTTGAGATTAGGTACGAGGAGAATCTACAACTCTGTCAATATTGTGACTATGTGGTCTTCTCCAAAGAGTTGGCCAGCCAGCAAAACTGGCGAACACCCCGGCAAACCTGTGATGAACTCAATCGCACGCTGGCCGCGCTAACAGGCAAGACCATACCCAATCTCATAATACCCTGGAGCAGTGCGGGAGCTGTGTGCCAGGATGCCGAGCGAAATTACCACGAATTGAAGCCGTATAGACAAGCAAAAGTGGTTGACACACTGGGCGCTGGTGATAGCTTTATGGCCGGCTTCATATACGCCACCTATGTTAATGGTTTAAGTCTACCCGAAGCTGTTGATTTTGCCAATCGTGTTGCTAGTCATAAAATAGCCAAATTTGGTTACGACCATGTCGCGGAACTGACTGCAAATTAAAACTTTTGGGCACAAGTTTGGAATAACTGGTATCATGGTACTCCAAGAGGAATGCAAGGAGCTTATATTAAGACTATTTCGTGAAAATAAATTATGTTAATAAATAGATTTGACATCAAACGTTAAAGTAGGGACTCAATTCCATCCGTATTAATGGATTCCAATTGTAATATATAGAAAGTTTCTCATAATTCCGATTAGTTGATATCGTGAATTGTTTGAATAGTTCCCATTTAAAGATCTTTTTCTGGATAGACTTACAACAAATGACACAAATGATGATTAAGGATTACTTTTTGAAAGGGACAACCTGTTTTTTGGAATACGGTGCACTTAAACCCATTGATATTGTTAAGTATAAACGTCTCTTATTGCATGTTCACAGATTTTTATAAACTTGTCAAATTCATTAATAATAAAATGACGATTATTTCATTTTGAATCATAGGCGATTGATGGCGTTGGATGGTTTTGCTTTTTGTTTGTATGGGATGACTGCTGCACTTTCAGATGGGTTAATAACAAAAATTATAATATTATATCTATAACATCTAACAAAAGAAACAAGTCATGAGTTGTTGTTGTTGTTGTCTATGTAAATTTGGTAAAATCGACTCGCTGATCATCCTTATCGGCATGGCCACTTGCAGAGCTACTTTGCTGCTGACTAGAGACTTGACTTTCCATTATCTATAAAAGACACAAGAAAAAAAATATATATAGATATATTCAGAAATACATACATAAATATAATTTCTGTAATTTATTATCCATTGTGTTTACCTGACAGCGCAAACGCTTTATCTTTCGCAATCGTTCTAACCAATTGGATGCATAGGGATTCTTCTTTTGCACACTCTGATACACAAGCGAAGCGAGCTGAATTGATTGAAATACATATGTGTACAGTTGGAAATATCACAAAGACTGAAAAAGAACTTACATTTGCATGAAGGGCCATTTGACGCGCCAACAGAGGAGCACTTCGATCGGACACAATACGCGGCTCCGGATGGCATACAAAATTTCTGATCTCTGAGCGAGCCTTGACATAAATCCGATTTGAGTTTAGCTCCAATGGTTCAACAATGACGCAGGCAAAATTAAATTGACCCTTTAGAAATAATGAAAAGAGAAACATGTGTGACATAAATAGCACAAGATAAGCTTTACCCCCCACACTAAACAACTGCAATCCCTTCGCTCTCTCTCATTCTCCTTATCCTTCTCTTATTTTTCTTCATGATAATTGGGCAACGATAAGATCGGTAAGTAATGCAGGAAACTTTGTGATCATAAATTACCATCCTTATCTACTCTAAATCTAAAAAATTTCCAATTATTTGATATTCGAGTGGGTCATTCAAAGATGACCTCTAACATGAAAAGGTTATAGAGTGCCCATTGGATGGACTTTGAGAGAGAATGATTCGAACAAATATCCATTACCGCCATTACTCTATCACTTAATACTCACAGAAATGGTGGTAAGGCTGCACTCCTCGCCACTGTCGTTGTAAATGATCTTTACAAAATCATTGCCAATATGTTTCTTCTTCTCATTGCAGTTGGCATCATCCGCTAGGTTGGTGGGCATTAATGTGGCCACATGAAAAGTAACCTGCAATCGAAACGATCAAGCATTATTCGATTACTTTAATTTCAATAAATTCTATTTCGGATCGAACCTGTAGTATATCATCCTTCCAAATGTAGGCAAATTTCCCATCGGCCCCATTCTTGTCCAGGCCGATGAATAGATTATTTTGCTCTGACTCCTTCAGACTAACTAGAGTGCCAATGCTGCGCAAAAACTCCACGTAACGCGTGGAACCGTAAGAATTTCGTAAAATTTCCACCTCATTATTGCACTGACCCTGACCCACATATAGGACACCGATTTTGTGCGTCTCAAAGGGTGGAACCAGATCCAGCAAAGTCAATGCACTTGCCTGCTCCGGTCCCAATTTCAGAGGCATCTCGGCGCCCAGCTGAAAATCACTATACAGCTGAAGCAACATGAAGCCGGGATTCATGCAGAGCTTGGCATTAATGGGCGGCTTGGCAGCCACACCACCAAAGCTGCGAAAACTGGTCGCTGGTGGACGGGCCTTGCCGTTGTTAACCTCACGCACCACTGAGATCGTCTTGGAACGGCCACGCATCATGTCCCCATTGCCGTTGCCATTGTTGTAGTCAATGGAGCTGCCGGCGCCTGCTCCTCCGCCATTACTGCCACTGCTATTCGACTTCGCCAGGGCGGGAGGAGGAACATGGGATGCCTGTGACTGCGGCTGCGGCTGGGCACCAAAACTGGTGACCTTTGTCAATGTCTGTTTGGCCATGGTAGGTGGCGCCTGGCCCGGCGACAGAGGTGGCTTGCCCAGCTTTAGAGTGCCAGCTACAACCTGACTACTAACATCGTCGGCAGAATGCTGCTTCGGGGGCAACATCATGCCACTTTCCGGGTGCAGAACCACCTGCTGGGTTTGCGGTGGCGTGGAGCCAGCTATCTCCTCTGGTATGGCCTCGCAACTGACTCGCATATCTTTGGTACTATACTGGACACTCTTTTTCTTGAGCGTCAACTGCAGCTGAGGCTCTTCGCCTGCTACTTTGGTCGGATTGTTGCTGCCACCAGAGAGATCTTGACCAGAAAGTGGTGGGGGTTTAGCCTGAAGAAACGTCTGCCGCCAACTGGAAGTCATCTCTGGGCTGGAATTCACACGTCTCACTGGATTGCGAGCCCGACTTTGAGCATCCTCGAAGGCTAATGTATCATCGTCGGCCTCGCCATCGCTTACACTGCCTGACAGAGCCGCCTCCTTGCCGCGCTTGGCCACTCGCGGTATAGGTATGGCCGCTGTCGGGCCAGAGTTGCCAGTCGATGAATGTATCTCCTCCTGGCGTTGCAGAGCCCGCGCCTTGGCCACCATACGGCTGTGCAGTGTGTTCGATGCTAAAGCTGGAGCTGGCTCCGGTTCCACGGGCGGTTGCTGAGCTACTTGCAGTGTCGTGCTGTCCGGTCCAAATACTCCCCCATAGGCTGTGGGCAAAAACATGGATACCATGTTGTTAAAGGGCAAGTCCTGGCCAAAACAATCATTGGTTATGGGATTCTGTATGCGGGTTATCCACGATATATTTCCCGTTGGCCGTCGAATCAGAATCTCAGCCCATCCTGTGCAAGCTCGCACACAGACCGGCTGCTGAACCACCATCGATGCCGCCGAAGGACTCATACTTGTCGATGATTGCGACAAAGAGTTGCCCAACAGGGATGTATTGCTGCCCGTATGGGGCCCTTCGCCACCCAGTCCACCAGCCAAAGCCTCTGGATTGGAACCACGCCGTGACAGAGCATCCAGCGAGGCCGTCGAACTATTTGATATCTGTCGATGAGGATGCTGGGTGGCCGCCGAATTAGAGGACGAAGATGATGTTAACTCTGTGCTGCCCGCCGACTCATTGCCGCTACTGTGCTGCAGGCTCACCTTGGTGTAGCGGCGTTCGCGTTCGGGGGAAAGCGGCGGCACGGTGGCATCGCTGAGACTCTTTGAATTCAAGCTAATGCTTGGAGCTTTGCCCAATTGTGCACAACGTTCGCACAAGCCATTGCGTGTGGGTGCTGATGCGCAGCCGGAGGTAGTAATGGTGACTAGATTATGTCCCACAAGCCATGTTTGCGAGACTCCATCCTTAAGCAGATACTCAATGGCGGGCAACCTGCCAATAATGAAATGAAACGAATTAAAAATGGAACTTGACTAGACAGCAGGGCGAGTGGAATTTCTAGTGACCTCTTGGGCATTGATGGACACGGTGAAAATGTATGCCGTGCCAGAAAATCATAACACGTCTCGGCCAACTCATCATGGAAATTGCGCAAGTTGTTATTCATCGAGGGACGCATCTCTGAGTCATTACCACGGGCAGGAGCATTGTTTCGACTGCCACGTTCGGTTAAACTCGTGCTGCGTTTGCGATTCGATGAATCCTCGTTGAGCGAAACAATATCATTGGACAACATCTTGGCATTCGACTGCATAGACTGTCGAAAGGAAATGATCAATAAATATTAATTGGCACATTATTTTAATGCTATTATATTGCAGCTTACCGATTTGATATAGCTGACACAGTTCCTGCGCAACTCCAGTTTACACTTGAGAAACCAGCCGGCTATCACATGATGAGCCAGGGACACCGTGTAGTGATCGTACCGATGGGGCTTAGTATAGGGCAGTGTTATGGCGAAAACGTACATGTTCTGCTTGGGCGTGAAGTTAGTGAACAGATGATTGGACAAATGGATTAACACTATAGAAAAGATAATAATATTTTATATATTTTATAGGAAATAACTCTTTAGTTGGTAACCCTACACGATAGAAACTCTAGCACTGGAATGGCCACAGTTGTCGTATCGGACATCTTGCTCATCTGCAGCAGGACATCCGGCAGTTGGCGCATCAAAGCCTCTGGTGTTTCCAATATCAGGATAGTCATTGTGTTGATGCACATGCTCGCATTGCCAGTCAAAATGTATGAATTAAGCACTGAGATGATCGTATTATGCTGCGTCGACTGCAAACACTCATGATAAATAACTAGCGATGCTATGGCGGGCAGGACCAGGGCATGAAACTCATCGGTGGGACGTTTGAATTTGTTATTGCTATACGAATTGATTTTGAACAACGTATTGGCCAGCTCCTCAATGTCATTGCCCTGGATCAGAGCCTTGTTGTGAAGGATTTTCGGCAGCTCCTTGATGACTAGCAGAAAGACTTGATAATCGGTATCATGGTCTAGTGATCGAATGATCAATTTGCAGCAACGTCTTATTGAAATTGTCGTCGTCTGCGATTGCGGTGGCAACGGAGAATCAATGCCCAGATAATGGCTGAACTTAAGTGCATCATTATTCGCGGCATCAGGATA